>CM062819.1:1413834684-1416234684 GCA_031772625.1 Pinus tabuliformis | reverse complement strand
TCGAAAATCGTTCTTCTGGTGGGAAGAAGTTTGACAAATCGAAAGTGCGATGCTTTCATTGTCATGAGGTGGGCCATTTTGCTACAAGTTGTCCACTGAAGAAATCCAGGAAGGGATCCAAGGATGGATCAGAAGGTGAGGAACTGACCTCATAGTTCGAGTTGGGTTTCACCCTCATCACATGCATGGTTTCATCCATGGTGGGATGTGGTTGGTTTCTTGACAGTGGAGCCTCATTCCACATGACCGACGATAAGAGTTTGTTCAATACCTTGGAGGAGAAAGATCTCGAGATACTAATAGAGATGGGTAATGATGAAAAGTATAGTGTCTTAGGAGTAAGCACAATTTTTTTTTTCCAGAGGGAGCATGGAGCTCACATTACCTTGATCGATGTGAAGTGTGTGCCAGGACTGAGGAAAAACTTGGTATCGATCGCAATGCTGGAAGACAAAGGCTATGATGTAGTCTTCACTAAGGGAAAGGTTTTCCTTAGACACGTCACCATGATACAGGTGAAGCATATCGGTTCACGAGTCAAGAACCTGTATGCTCTTGAGGTTCAAGATGCATGCAAAGCCTTGAGGAGCAAGGAAACTGATGGAGAATTGGTGGTTGAGAGTGAGAGTACATTACCTCTCAACATGCAGTGCGAGAAGAAGTCTCAGATAATTGTGGAGGAGCCACAATTGGTGAAGCAACTTCAAGAGGTTGTGGAGCAGCCACAACTAGAGAAGCCGAGAGGAGACCAAGTGGAGTCATCCACTCATGTAGATACCTCTAGTAGGGGGAAATTTCGAGCCAAGTGGACAGAGGGATCACATGCATCCATACCTCCAGGTCAGAGGTGGGCCGATGTGGAGTGACAGTCCCAAGAAGGCTGGAATAGGGGCAGGATCATTGAGGTACCCAACCTCTTTGATTAGACCTTGCTATGGGAGCCCCGACGAGGAGTAGCAGGATTGGCTGAGTGGGTATAGATAGATGTGGATGGAGTGGTAGAGAAAGCTACAGTGTAGGAATCCCAAGACAACGCAGAGCTAGTAGGTTGTAATAATGTGAGAGGCACAGGAGTGTTGCACCGGTGTAGGATGGCACAGAGAGGTGTGCAACGGTGCGAGATGGATGGAGTGTTACAGTAGCTCAGAGGTCATAGAGGGAGCACCTGTCAGTGACAGAGGGAGCTTCAACATCAGAGGGTGTTTCTAACATAACAAGGAGGTCAGTTGGGAGATTTTTTGTTTCTAGAGTTGCTGGAGCAACAACACTTGGGAGAAGTGTTGCATGCAAAACATTCCAAAGGTTCAGGATTGGGTTCGAGTTGAATGCCTTTCTTGTTGAGAGGGAGTGTTGGAAATAGCAACAAGAAATGCTAAAAATAGCATTGCTGAAAATAACATTTCAGGTACCAGTGTTGGACATCGCAACAAGGAATGAAAAAATGGAAATGCTAAAAATAACATTGTTATAAATAGTATTTCTGGATAGAACCAATTTCACTTAGTCCCTGAACTAAAATTGAGAAGTAAAATTCGAATTTGATCTTAGCAGCTGTTTGTAAAATAATTAATTAATTCATCTTGAGTTAATTAGTTGTAGGAAATCAAACATGAAGTCTATGTGAAGACATACAACAGTTTCTCCATTGATTGGGGAAGTTATCCCTTGATTAAAGGATATCAGGATGAGTTGTACTTTGAGTTGTAATTAGTTAGCTTAGTTAACTGAGTTAAGTCTAGTTAGATTAGTTCAAATAGTTTGTTGAATTAATTGTGAGTTCAGTTAGTTAATGCATGCATGCATGTAACTGCTGCACTTTAGATAACTAAATATTCTCTCATAAATAACTCATGCATGTCAGTTCATTCAGAGACCCAGTTGAGATCAGAGGAAGGGACAGTGTAATATTAGTTGGAGGAATTTTCCTATATAGGAAACTCATCCATGTAGAAGGAATTATCTCCTTCAGGATTGTGTAATTACTTCTGAGTTTAGTGAGAAGTGTGAGAGGTGAATTCACATAGGTGGCAGCATTGGACCCCAGGAGAAATTGCGCAAGGAAATAGGAGGCTTGGAGGGCAGAGGAGAAGGTTTGTGAGAAGCCTTTGACTGTCTATGAGCAGCAGAGGGATTATACTTAGAGTTGTATAGCTTGTGAGCTAAAGCTTTGTGTAATCCAGACATATTTCCACTTGTATGATAATACAGAGATCGGGGTTTTTAGTTGAGGCTTTCCCCACAATATTCTTCTGTGTTTCATGTGTATGATTTCTTCTCTGCTATATATGTTATGATTGATCAAGCTCAAACTGATTAAGCTTCAGCAAATTTTGATTGTAGAAGTAGATCTAGTATTTTGCTTTAGTATATTACATTATCAGGTGATCTACAGTGGGAATTTCTACAAAAAAAAAACAATTATAGACAATGTGGTAACATCATTCTCAAAATTCTTATGGAATACAACCATCGATGGCAATTTAAGGAAGCATTGATGAGTTATTTAAATATAGATTGAACTCGAACCAAGGGTTCATTTTTCAACAATTTTACCTCTTCCTTATCTCTCAATTTTGTAATTAAGAAACCCTCGTGACTTTCTCCACATTTATTATTTTTGTTATGTGTCACTTTCTAATTTGCATATGTAATTGAAAAATGAAAATCAAGGATAAACATTTTTTATTCATATCTACCTTTAATATTTCCCGTCTATTTACCATGCTACCTAAGAACATGGTTACTTCTTAATATGCAATAATTTTCAGTCCAATTTTACCATCATGTTTAAACCCAAAAGTTTTCGATCTTAAAATTTGGGTATTTAGAAAAGCAAGCAAACCATTGGAATGCATATGTGGAGTGCTTCATTTTAGAAACTTAGTGAATGTAAAATACAACATAGCTTAATGGACTATTGAAATGTAGTGGTTATGACTGTGAATAATAATCAAGTGAAAAAAATAAGAAAAGAGCCTAGTCTCGACTTTAAACTAGTTGCACCAAATTTCTCTACAAATATCATAAGATCAACCATATGTTCAATTGCAAAACCAACAACCATACCACAAGAAAAAGCCATGCTTAATTCTTGTTGTAGTGCCATTAACCTTACGTCTATTGCACTTAAATGTTTCCTCCTGATGGAAACAAAGGGTTTTCAAGTAATAAGCTTAAATAACTCAAATGAAATGATAAGCATTGCAAATGTATTTTACAATATAGGTTTTGCAACTTTTGATTTATAACACTCACTATGAAGAATTTGTTTCTTCAATTTCGCTCCTTGATTGTATATCAGGCACAAATTTGACAACAAATCATGTTTTTGCATGAAAACAAAATTCAACAAATCATATCTTGCATGAAAACAATGTTCATTTATTATATTAGTCCAGGAAAAGTATTACATCAATGCACGTAAGTAAATACCAATCGTTTAATTTTAAAACTACATGATAGATATCATAGTGGAAAAAACTACCTTCAAGGATGCTCTTGGCCTTCTGACATCTATCCAAAAGAGAATAAAAATGACCATCAATATTAAATTAATTGCATTTGACATAATATCATAGAAAATTGAGTAGATTTTGATGTTGCATGATCAATTTTAAGGACCTTAAAATAACTCTAAGCAACTTAGAAATATATCTTACACACAAATCTTGAGAAAATATTGTATTTTGCACAACATGAGCTTTTGGGAGGGGTTTGACTGACATTGTGAATGAACTTCTTGAAGTTTAATTTTTTCAAATAGATAATTTCTCTTTGCTTCAAACTCTTTTAGTTATAATTTAGGGTATCTACTAGCATATTCATCTACTTTTCTAATTTTGTGAGTGTAATGTGTTGTAGCCTATCTTCCTCTCATTTAGCTTTATGCACCTTGAGTTGGATCATATCTTCCTCAACCTTTTTTAATCAAACAATATCCTCCAGTTCCTCTATCTATTGCTTCTTACTTTGCCTCTCAAATTACAACTTTGCAAGCTCTGTGCTTTTGTCTTGAAGCTTCCTATCACAATTTTTTAATGTAAGACATGCATTTTTGAAAACATGAGATTTCTCCTCTGCAAAAGTTTAAATATTCCTTACAACTTTATTCACCACATCTGCAATATGATTGCAAGCTTCTTGAGGTAAAGGTGATTGATGAGTTCATGGGTGATGGATCAATCAACTATGTCTCGTAGGTTCATTCCACGTGGCCATGATATTCACAATGTAACAATAATATGAAAAAATTAGTAGTTTAATGTGCACCATGATATTCACCGACCTTAGTGCGCCATGACATTCGAAGACTTGTGGAGGCCCCATCGGAACAAGGATTCCAACAAGTTTCAGCGTACACAGGGACAAATGTCGTTAGTGTACATCGAGACAGATGTCACCTGATAGATGTCAATTTGTTTATTTATTTTATATTTTTTTAGTTTAAAAGGTTTAATATTTGTTTTGTCAAATAAAAAATTTAGATTTAAAATAAATGTATTCCAATTATATATATGTGTGTCAAGTTCATGTCAATCACTATAGAAATTACAAATCTCCTTCATAGTCAATAACATATCATTAAATGTTTAATAATAATAATAATAATTTAATTTTAAAATCATAGTTAAGATAAACATTAAATTGGTGTATAAGACTTCCTTATTTGTAAAACAAGGGACCTTTATAACACCTCACCCCACATTTACCCATTTTTACAAGCTCTCCAGGGTAAACATTAACTGAGAGTTACTATGCATGACCCAACGTCCAAGTTATAGTTATGGAAGTGGGGTCTACTATCTTTCAACTTTACTGCAACCTCCAGGAACACCTTATTGCCCAGATGTCATCAACATCCACTGATCAACTTTTCCTGGACTAGAAATACCTTATTAACTCACTTCACAACTCATCTGTATGCACGTCAAGCTATGCATGCCACCAGAAGGCTCTAGCCGCACACAAAAGGCACTTTTTATGCAGATACAACTAAAAATACTCAGTTATGTGTCTGCAGCTATGGATTTAGTGCCATAATTTCAGGGCTAGCCTATAGGCCACTGCCCAAAACTATCCAGAACTTTCCAAAATCAAGTCTAATACAATCATAAGTATGCATAATGATCCAGGTGGATATTGGTGGCCACCCGTCAAGTCCACTTGAAACCCCACCATTATTTCTTTCAACTTTTTAGTTTCCTTAATTATAGCACAGTTTACTATTTTTAGCAGTTTTTTGGGTCCTGACATAACCTATACTTAAGCTAAAATCTTTCCCAAACATGCCAAACACATGATGAACATTTTGATGAACACATGGTAAACATAGTAGTTACAGGTCATGAATGAATATTTGTTCACTATCTCATTAATTTCTCCCCATAGAATCATCAAGAAGGCTCACTGTCCTCTCAAGCAAGTTGTATCAAACACTTCTTAGCTCATACATTCATATGACCATTCAATAACTTATCGAAATCATGAACAAGATCCATAACAAGAGCACAACAGTTAACCATGCCTATAACCATCATTTAACCATAATGAAGCCACGAAAAACCAACCATAAAATCAACACGATAACTAGTACATGTTCTCATTGATCTCAATAAGAAATGACACATAATAACATATGCATAAATCTAACCAAGTGAGGGACTTCCATGTACCACCCGACTATAAATTGGGTTGAACCAAATCTTTGTTTTAACCATTCACCCCCATGCCATATTCCAAGCATGAATGTGGGATCTCATGGGATAAAACAAAACAAAAATAACCGGGGAATTCAGAGGATAAACCACCTCAACCCTCAACCATAGTGATTTCACCTAAATTGGTTCATGAATAACCAAACCAACATAAGTTTGGATGCCTCAGAATTTCTTCACCATACCTAGAGGAATTTTCCTGTCTCTACCCACCTGTCAAAGGGCTTCACGAGAAAACCATCTCCACCCTCAACCCTTGGGATTTTCTAAAGACCAACTCACTCGGATCTAAAATCTTCCAGAAATCCAAAGCTCAACCAAGAATGACTCCCATCACACCATGGTTGTCTAGGAAATGGCAAGGCAAGGCTATAACCATTGTCAATCCAATAAAATCCCATTCCAATGAAAAATAAATAAATCATGTAAACCAAATTCATGCAACATGCATTCAAATCCCAGCAAGAAAATCACACATGCAACCCGTTACCTGCAAAAATATACTTGTTGTAGCTTCTCTTCCAATCTTCTCCTTGCATTCCCTTACATTCATTTCCTTGTCCTTTTCTTTCTTGTGTCCAAGTGCTTTCTCTTCTCCTCATGGAGTTTAATTTCTTCCTTCGCAAAACTAAAGCTGTTAAAAAACTGAAACTGATCAAAAGTTGTCAACTATCTCTTAGATTCCTTTTTATCATTGATGTTAAGTGTCTCTAACTTTTATTTTCCTCTTAACTTTCATTTCCCTTTATTTTCTTTTTAATTTCCATAGCATGCATATTCTTGTCTCTTCATCTTCCTTTTCTCCTATTTTCCTTTATTTCTTGAATTAATTTCCATTTATTGCCCTTTTGCCTTTTGTCAATGCCAATGGAAATTTCCATAGCCATTAATTAACAAAAAGTGATGCCCACTTTTATTTTTTTCCCTCCATTCAGCTTGGAATACATTTCCGATGACCTTGGTCTTATATTTTCCTTTATAATGTCCTCCCATTTACACGGAAAATCAACCTGGGGCTGTTACAAGCCCCTCCCCCTTGGGGGAACACCATCCTCAGTGTTATATGACACTTATGACCAACAAAACATACTACTTATGGAGCTTATAAACATAACTTGAAGTAATATTTACAATGAAAATTGTTGAAAACATGACTAACATACTGCTTATTGGAGCTTTGTAAACATAACTCGATGCAATATTTACAATGACAAACACACACACATAGATAGATATACATATACCAAAAAATCATCTGCTTTATAACACCCCCTCCTCCCAAGTCCACCCAAGCAACCAACTAGCCAAGGAAAACATGTCATGAGAGAGTTCACTATAAGGGATTCAATCTCCTTGGTAACCTTAAGGAAATGGAATCGATGGAACGCTTCAAAAAAACCCATCTATATCAGCAACAACACCCACAGGAGACATGTCAGCCACTCAGACATCCTGCCCCTAGGTCCCACTGATGTTTTAAGCCTTTTAACTCAAATTCACTCTCATGCTATAGGCAAGACAACAACCAACAACCGAAAGTCACTCTCATAGGCCTATGTGCTAGCGATTGTGGACTTTTTTGAGTAGACATGTGACAACGACCTTGAGATTTGAGCCACTTTTCTATCCCAGAATCCCGGCCTCTGCCCAGAACTTTATACAACCTTTAGAATCCATTAAAGACATGATAACAATGATGATAAATAAAAAATAAACCTTAGGACTAGGCCTGAGCATCCCGAACCAGGACTGACATTCTATTAAACACTTGGCATTAATGCAACCTACAAGTTTAGGTTACAAGACAGAGCATAAATGACCGAAAGAACTTATGAAAAATAATGAGAAGGATCACCTCCTTCTCCATTGAGCTATTATATCATCAATTAGGTCTTACATCCATCCATTTAACATTTACAAGTAAATACATGAAATAACCATGACATGAGCCAGTCATTTAACAATGCTTATAACCAACATAAAACCATATAAATTTCAGAGATATGCCAACCATTAAATCCACATATAAACAAGTGCAAAATTAAGAGAACTTAGCTTTTATCAATCATAGGAAAATCCGACCAGGTTTGAGACTTCCACATACCACTCGACCATAGACATGGCTGAACCAAATCTCTCTTTCATCCAGTCACCCTCGTGCCATATTCCAAGCATGAATGTGGGATCTCATAAACAACCAATCCACGAAAAACCAAGGGAATCCAGAGGTTAAACCACCTCCACCCTAACCAAATTGTGATCACACCAAAACCAATGCTCCGATCACAACCAACCTGAACTTGGAATGCCATCCAGAATCCATCACTCTCCTTAAGGAATTTTCCATCTCCTTGACTCTCAGGATTTACCGCAATCCAATCCTAGATCACTAGGCCCTAAATAGTGGCCAATCTCTTAGGATTTACCACAATCCAAACCTGTATCATTAGGCCCTAAATCGAGACTTCTCCCTTAGGATTTATCGTGTATCCCACCAAAACCGATCAAGGGATTCCTAGGCCTTTGGGAATGAACCTTGAGACCACCTCCACTCCGGATTCTGAAATCCATCTAGTAAACCAAAGCTGAAAATCGAGATAAACATCCCAACATACCATGGCATCTAGAAAAAGGCAATGCTAGGCTAAAAACCACTATCATAACCCGACAAAACTATGCCACCAACAGCAAGAGAACCATACACCAACATGCAAAGCCATGCATGTCCAACCCAGCTAGGAAATGACACATGAAAAAGGTTACTTGCAAGTATTCCCACTGAAGCTGCCTGATCCTGCTCTTCTTCCTTGATCCTTTCTTTCCTTCCTTTCCCTTTGCTTGGTTTTCCTTCCTTGATCCAAAGCTAGAGTGCTCCAGGAAAACTCTAAGTGACCAAGAGAGAGAGAGAGAGAGAGAGTAATGAGAGAGCTCCAAACTTGAACTGACAAAAGGTTACCAACTAATCCTCAGAAGCCTTTTTATTAATGAGGCCTCTATTTCTTCATTTTCCATTATTTTCCTTCATTTTCCTGCTCACATGCAACCTGTGATCTTTTACCTTCCTTTTCTCCTAATTTCCTTTATTTTATTAAATAAATGTGCTAAAAATGCCTTTTTTCCTTGCCCTTTGCCAATTTTCTTTAGCCAAAATACACATCCAATGATACCCACTAGGATATCTTTTCCCAACATTAATCTTGGAATAAGTGTCCCTTAATCGTGGTCTTATTTTTTCTTTATTAACTTTTATTACATGAAATTTTCACCAGGGTTGCTACAGAACCCTCCCCCATGGGGAACACTATCCTCGGTGTTAAACCACACCAAGATCTGAGAAAAACTGCTGAAAATCAAACATACTTCCCATGGAACGTTATAACTTAGCTTGTTGCAATATTTATAATGAAAGACCCACTCAAAAGAAAAACATCATAACAACATGACAATATAAAAACCATAATAACATGAGACCCATACCACTTACTGGAGCTTTATATATTAGCTCATGGCGATATTTAGATCCGTATACATATACATACATATACCACAAGACTAGCAAAACATATGCCAAACATATACCAACATCAAACCAAAACTGCTTTGCCTCAACCGACAAACAATGAAGGATACAGGGCCTGCATCTGATCCACCATCTCCCATGTAGCTTCTTCATTCCCAAAGTGCTTCCATTGCTCTTTAACTTACTCTATGGCTTTGTTCCTAAGCATGAGATGTTTCTGTTGTAAAATGGACTGAGGCTCCGACTAAAACTCTCCTTCTTGCTCCACCTGCAATATAGGCCAATCAATAACATGATCAACATCCTTTATATACTTCTTAAGCAATGAAATATGGAAAACATCATGGTATTTCACTGTTGGAGGTAGTGCAAGTTGATATGCCACTGGTCCAATCATCATAAGGATCTCAAAAGGTGCGCAATACCATGGTGCCGTATTGGCACATGAACTAATCCTCAAAGAGATTTTCTTGGGCTTCATGTGCAATTTAACACCCTGTCCTAGGTCTACCCAAAGTAACCATGACAACCAAGGTAATCATGAGAGGACTGGCTTCTATGATGGGATTCAACCTCCTATGTGTCCTTAAGGAAGTGGAATCGACGGAACATCACACAAAGTCAACCAACACCATCAACAGACCACTCAAGAGACAAGTTAGCCACTCAGACAACCTGTCCCTGAGTTCCAGTATTGTTTGAGCAACTTAGGGTAGCATAACACACCATAGTAACAACCCAGGTGAGTTATAACACTTCCCAACCTTTAGCCAACAACATTAGTCCCTAGGGTAATGCATTGTGGGCTAGCAATCCCGAAAATTGAGCCATTTTCTTGCCCAAACTTCCCGATCTCTGCCCAGAACTTGTTGGAACCTTCAGAAGTCATTAAAAACATGATAAAAATGCTAAAGAATCAAACTAAACCTCAAGATTAGGCCTGAGCATCCCCAACCAGGACTGAAATTCTGTCAAACACTTGGCATCAATACAACCTATAGGTCTAAGATACAAGACAAAGCATAAATGACTAAAATAACTTATGAAACATAACGAGAAGGATCACCTCCTTCTCCATTGAAATATTATATCATCAATGAGGTCTTGCATCCATTCATTTAACAGTTACAAGTAAATACATAAAATAAATACGACATGAACCAATCACTTAACCATGCTTATAACCAACATAAAACCATGTAAATATCAGAGATAAGACAACCATTTAATCCACTTATACACAAGTGTAATAGTAAGAGAAGTTAGCTTTTATTAATCATAGGAAAATCCGACCAGGTTTGGGAATTCCACGTAACACTTGACCATAGACATAGCTGAACCAAATGTCTCTTTCAGCTAGTCACCCCCGTGCCATAATCCAAGCATGAACAAAAATCTCATAGAACAACCAAGGGAATCCAGAGCTTAAACCACCTCCATCCTCATCAAAATGTGATCACACCAAAACCAGTGCTCCGATCACAACTGAACTAAACCTAGAATTCCATCGGGAATCCATCACTATCTTTGAGGAATTTTCCATCTCCTTGTCTCTTAGGCTTTACTGCAATCCAAATTGGATCACTAGGCCCTAAATTGAGACCAATCTATTAGGCTTTACCACAATCCAAACCCGGATCACTAGGCCCTAAACCGAGACCAATCTCTCAGGATTTACCACAATCCAAACCTAGATCACTAGGCCCTAAATTGAGACTTCTCCCTTAGGCTTTACCATGTATCCCGCCAAAACTAGTCAAGGGATTCCTAGGCCTTTGGGAATGTAACTTGAGACCACCTCCACCCAAAATTCTGAAATCCAACCGAGAAACCAAAGCTCAAAAACCAAAATAAACATTTCAACACCATGGAACCTGAAAAAAGGCAAGGCTAGGCTTAAATCCATTATCATAGCCTGACAAAACCATGCCACCGAAAACAAGAGAACCATACACCAACATGAAAAGTCATGCATGTCCAAACTAGCTAGGAAATCACACATGCAAAAGGTTACCTGCAAGTATTCCCGCTAAAGCTGCTAGATCCTGCGTTCCTTCCTTGATCCTTTCTTGATTTTCCTTTCCCTTGCTCGCTTTTCATTTCCTTGCTTCAAACTAGAGTGCTCCAAGAAAACTCTAAGGACCAAGAGTGAGAGAGGGAGAGATAATAATGAGAGAGCTCTAAAGCTAAACTGAAAAAAGGTTACCAACTGATCCTTAGAAGCCCTTTTATGAATGAGGCCTCTATTTTCTTCATTTTCCATTATTTTCCTTCTTTTTCTTCCTCACATGCAACTTGTGACCTTTCACCTTTATTTTCTCCTAATTTCCTTTATTTTCATAAACAAATGTGCAAAAATGCCTTTTTGCCTTTTAATTCCTTTGCCTTAGCCTTTGCGAATTTTCCTTAGCCAAAACACACGTCTAGTGATACCCACTAGGATACCTTTGCCCAACATTCATCTTGGAATAATTGTCCCTTAACTATGGTATTATTTTTCCTTTATTAAATTTTATTACATGAAATTTTCACCAGGGATGTTACACGCAAATACACATGCTCCAGAAGTTCTATGAAAACAAGAGGTGTTGAAGGAGCTATAAACATAGAAGTATATAGCGTTGTGCTACCTGATTCTAGGTTAGTGGTTGTTTTGCAAAAGATCATAAAAAATGCAACAAATTGTTGAAGAATTTATCACTTTTAATGACCATTATGTCACATTTCAAAATGAAAAGTATGAAAAGGGAAGTAAAAAATCAAAATTTAAGAAAGTAAAGCTTCGTAACAATTTTTTTTTTGAACAAACAAAAATGCATGTTGATCTGTCTAGAGTTGCAACCACATCGGTCATGAAATTTCATCAAGCTATTAGTAACATGCTCCCATAGTCTGTTAGCCAACAATAATCAAACAAATTGAGACTAAAAACAAGAATAAAGGACCTAGAAGATGCTATAAATCTGGTTCCTTTGTTCATGACTCCATTGGAAATACAGAAAACACTATTATCATTTTTTACCCCTGACACATCAGATAGATTTTCTAAACCAATCAATCTCCTTAATGAGGTGAAAACATATTATCGGTAATATATATGAAAGATTGCAAAGAATTAAACATGCATGGAAAGTAGCTTTTTATTTGTTGCTTTTAGTACAAATAAATAAGTCATTTGTCAAATGCATTCAATGTGATCTCAAAGGAGACATGTATTTCGTGAACAATTACTTATTTTATTTTAGCAAACGACTTGATTTACTTTTTGATCCAGAGAAAAAATGACAGGAACTTCCAAATGATAATTGGATGAAGCAAATCAAAGTTGCATGGTCTTAGAGAATCAAAAGACTGGAGAACATTATTTATGAATGTGAAAACATAGAGAATTGAAGAGAAAATGCCTACATCAAGGCTATACATATTGTGTACGATCTGAATGGTCCACATATCACATGCAAATCTAGATTAATTTTGAGAGAAACGTTGACAGTTGAATTAGATAAGCTAAAAAAGTCAAAGGCAATAAAATTTGATAACATATCTAATTTTGGTACATAATAAATTAGCAAATGGCTAACTACCTTTATTAATCTTAATAAAAAAAACTCTACTCTAGTTGCACAATTATAAGGAGAAACCAGGGAAATTGAGAAAGAGATATTTAGTCAACGTGTCAAACTAGACATTCTAGCCACTCCTATGTAAGATTGCATCCAGGAAAAGCTAAAAACAATATTTAACAAGTAGAAAATCTGAAAAATAGTTGACAGATAAAAGATCAGGATCTATGCTTTTACATTTTGTGAGCCTACTTAAATCTTGGGATATTTGTTTTGCTATTTACTAGTGATTAAATGTCTAGATTTGTTAGATATGTTATCATGATATAAGTCAACTTCTAGATGTAGTTTCTTGATTTTCTTTATAGATGCATTTTTCATATTGCGGTTCATGAGAGTCCAATTCATTTACTTTTGCAGCTAGGTATAAATATTTTGATAAGCACTTTAGGAATAAAGCGTTGTTCTTTGTACCCAAAACTTTCGAAGTGGTTTACATAAGGGATTTCATTTTCACATGTTGGCATCATTATACAAGTGTTGTCCTTGATGGAAACTCACTCACAGGTCAGTTCATATTTGATAAAAGGCAACTCACATTGTAACAGGTCAATTCAGAGGTAACAGGACATTGGTACAAAAGAACAGGAAGTTGGAACAAAGGTCTATTGATCAGAATCAAGAAGTTGAAGGAAAATGATGTTGTAAGTTGTATACGTAGGTTCACTTTGACAAAGAAGTGTATACACGCGGGTTAACAAAACAAAAAGATCATATACGTATGCATGCACTTTCACAAGAGG
Organism: Pinus tabuliformis; assembly: GCA_031772625.1. Classification (NCBI taxonomy): domain Eukaryota; kingdom Viridiplantae; phylum Streptophyta; class Pinopsida; order Pinales; family Pinaceae; genus Pinus; species Pinus tabuliformis. Next base: position 1,416,221,084 of record CM062819.1, on the reverse strand, counting down.
AAAAGCATGTATAGGTTGGAAAATCAAGGAAATTCAAGATTAAAGAATACCAAGGGTCAATACCATGGTATTAGCCCACAATATTGAGCAGAGTAATGACTATTTGATCCCGTCCAAGAATACCACAAGTTCTAAGTGTTGTTTTGGTCTGAGGTATTGAGAAAGGCCAAAAACTATATAAGGAGGAGAAGATCAAAGGGACAGGTGTGCAAGTAAAAGGGCTTCTTAGGAATACTTATATTTGAAGTATATTTTATGTTGCAGGGGCTATGATTATGACATGATCTGAAATATTTTGTGCACCTTCCATTCAATGTTGGATCAGGATCATGAGACCTAAAATGACTTATCATTGAATGATCTGATATTGGTTGGGCTAGATCTGATTGCTTACACATATTTATTCTTTAAATGTCCTGATCTGGGTATGTCTAAAGTCTGGAGTAGAAACAAAGCTATAAGTTTGATTTACAGATCTATACACTCGTTCGCCTTGGTGAAGGCGCGTATACACATTGGTTCGAAGCTTCCAAGTAGCATATACAAAAGAAAAACCTATTATTCAAAAATGAATGTTCTATCTGATCAGTGTTGTTGGTTTACTATTGTTTGACAATGATGTCTTCTTAGATATGAAAGTAGAACTGAATGCATAAGGAGATTGAGTCTGATTGATTGATTAAGTGAGAATGGTGATCTTTGTTGTTGATTGTCTAGATCTCTATAATTTGATAATAGATGTTCATAATATAACTGGTTGGTACATATTTGATTCAGAAGTTTTATGTTTCAGTAGTTCTGGAGGTATGCCCAAGTTTGGGTAAAGAAAGTAGTGTATACATGTAGGTTGGGTTCATTAAAGTAGTGTATGCATTTTGATGTTTCATTCTTGAGGTTGCAACTGGTTCTGAATGATGATGCAGGTTTTTGGGTTCAGCACAGTGTTATGGTGATAGTGATCTGACTATTCAGATTGATTGATTGTTGGTTGATGCAGATATTATTATAGAGTTTGAGCTTCAAAGTTTTTGATGGTTCCAGTGTGAAAATTTGATGAAACTAGGCCTTCATATTGTGTTTTTTTGTACCAGGAGCATCCATTATGAAAATTTATGAAATGTGGTCCCTAGAGGAAGAGAGAAGGTCGTAGCCTTCTGTAGGTGGACGCCTACGTACTAGTAAACATATCGGCTAGTACTAGAGCTAGGGGGTTGTAGCTCCCTTCCAGTAGAAGGTGGAGAACAAGAGAAGGTTTTATGCTTCTACAGGTGGGTGCCTGCGTGCTGGTATGAGTATGCACCAGTAATGTAAGAAAATTTTCTTTATACTAGAAGGAAGATAGAGACAAAAATAGCAGGTGGTTTTTCTCCCGCATTGGGTTTCCACCTTAAATCTTGGTGTTCATTTGTGTTGCTTATGTGTGATGGTTTCTTATGTTATTACTGCACATAGTTACTAAATAATAAAGTACTGATGCACTGATTAAATATAAACACATGATGAGTTAACTAAATCATAAGTTCTCTAGGTATATGTTGGTTTCCCTAATCATAGTTGCGTGCACACACAAGTTCACTTCACTGAAGTAGCGTATATAAATCTGATTGTGAAATGAAAAGTTATTAAATTGTAAATACTAATTCACCCCCCCTCTCAGTATTATTTCCAACAATTGGTATCAGAGCAAGTCCTTCAGAAGAAGCTTTATCACTTGAAGGGATATCTTTCAAGATGAACAATTACGATGGCATGGGATCTATCAAACCTACAATCTTCAATGGGAACAATTTGGTATATTGGAAAATAAGAACCAGAGCCTATCTTCAGTCGCTTAGAGCCGATGTTTTGGAATTTTTGGAAGGAGGATACCAATTTCCAGCAGCAATACCTACAAATATAGTAGGTAAGAAGTTATAGGAAATGAATGCTAAAGCAGTCAATACTTTATTGGGAAGTCTATCAGAATCCGAATTCGTCAAAGTCATGCAACTCAAGACAACCAAAGAGATATGGGACAAAATCATTCAAAGCCACGAAGGAGACTCCCAGGTAAAATGTACTAAGCTCCAAACTCTCAGAATTCAGTATGAAACTCTTAAGATGCATAGTGATGAAAGTATTGCTAGTTACTTTTTGCATGTAGATGAGATTGTTAATTGTATGAAGAATCTAGGTGAAGAGATAAAGGATGCTATTTTAGTAAAGAAAATTTTGAGATCTTTGTCTTCTAAATTTGGTTCAAAAGTATCTGCCATAGAGGAAAAGTAGGATCTTCAATCTATTACTGTGGTTCAACTTCATGGAATTCTAGCTGCCTTTGAAATGAGGAAAGGAGGTCCATCGGATATGAGAGAATACACTTTCAAATATTTAGCAAAGGGAAAAGAAAAGGAAGATCACAATGAATCAAGATATATTTCAGAAGAAGAAGATGAGGTAAACTTTGTCAAGAAGCTTCAATGGGGTTCCGGAAGATTCAGAGGTAAGCTACCATTCAAATGCTTTGAATGTGGTAGAGTTGGCCATTATGCTGCAAAATGTCTTCATAAAGATAATCATGAAAACGGAAAGAAATCTGCAAAAGGCAATAGAAAACGGGTTGTTAATAGAAGAAGTTACTAGACTCATGAATATAGTGATGGATTATCTAACAGTGATGAAGATGAAACTGAAAAAGATTATAAACTACTCATGGCTTATGACAATGATAATTTTTTGGATGCCTTAGAAGAGGAAGACTTTCTTGAAGAAATCACTAAACTCAAAATCTGCTTGGAAGAAAAGAATATGATCATAGATACGTTGACACATCAACTCACTAAAAGAGAAAATCACAATAAAAAACTAGAATGTGAAGTTGTGGGTCTAAGAAAAGAACTTGAGAAGACAAAATCTCTTAATCTTAGATTTGCTAAAGGATCAAAAACTTTAAATGAAATCATCAAGGTTCAGTGTTCTCCTCTTATAAAGACATGTCTTGGATATGCTGAAGAATCATACTAATCACAAAAGCCATCAGCCTCTAGCAGGAGCTATCTTGATGCAGCAAAGACTAGTGACTATTCTCAAAAAAGCTAATGTTCAGGTAAATAGTGATCAAACTCCATATGAACTTTGATATGGTAAGCCTCCTACTATAAAACACTTCAGAGTTTTTGGAAGCAAATGTTTCATCAAAAAGACATGAAAAACTTGGTAAGTTTGAACCCAGAGCAGACGAAGGAATTCTTCTTGGTTATTCATCTAGAAGTAAAGGATACAAATGCTATAACAAGAGACTTCGGAAAATTGTTGAATGCATTGACGTAGTAATTGATGAAGCATGCATAAATCCATAATAGACAAAGGATGATGACAATGAGGAAGACATTGAATGCTTTCATGTATCAAATCAAAATGATATAGAGGAAGAAGCCAATGAAGCATTAGAAGAATATACAACTGACGGGGAAAAGACTCCATCCATGTATGTCCAAAAGAATCATCCAAAATCTCAAATTCTAGGTGAAAAAGGGTCTAGAGTACAAATAAGAACTCTTGCATGAACTTCCAGTTATCTAGCATTACTATCCTCCATAGAACCACAAAATGTTAATGAATCTAGCAAAGATGAATGTTGGGTTAAGGAAATGAATTAAGAACTTGACCAAATTGAAAAGAATGATACTTGGAAACTAGTTCCTAGAACTCTTGATAAAAATGTTATAGGAACTGTTGAGGCAAATTAATTACCTATCATTTAATTGTTAACCCGAGGGTTTTGTAAAACTTGCGAAGCATGCGTGCACTATATATGCTAGAAATTAACTTCCAATTTAGATCAACCTAACTATGAAACCAAATAACGACTGACCAAATTCACCTATTATAATTCAAAAATCAATTCAAAAGAAATTATAGTACATTGTGCGGAATTGAAATCTTAATCTACCACACTTGCAAGAATTGAAAAGCACACCACTCTTTCAGAAATAAAGTTGCATGAAATGAAATCTACTCTAAGGGATCATGTGTGCATTATCAAATCAAGATCCTATGAAATGAATAATCAAAACCACATGACATAAAATGAAAGCAAAAAAATCATTCTTAACCTCTATATATGAAAGCAAATAAAAGCAATCACTCTTAACCTCTCACACAGGAAAAGATATGAAATAAATAAATCTTAATCTATGAAAAACAATAAATCTTAATCTATGAAAAACAATAAATATCACACATTATAGGTGGCTAATCCAAAAGCATGAGGGATGGAAAGTTGAGAGGCTCCAAATGCAAGCATAACCAAATCAAAGTGAACATCACTCATGAGCATGGTGCCAAATCCAAATTCTATATTCAAAACATGAGCATTTCCCCAACTTTTCACATGCCTTTCAAAGGATAAGGATCTCATATTTATACAAAAACATAAGAAGCTACCTCATTAATGGAGGTCCATTATTCTCTCCCTATATCCCTAGAAAATCTCATAGAGTTACAACTCAAATATGTAACGATGAGATACATATCCTCTTTGACCTTTATCCAAATCTTCTTCCATATCTTGAAGATAATTCGAATTTGAGTATTGGAGGCCACATAAGGGTGCCTTGGAAGCTTCCAAATGACCTACACATGTCATGAAACTCAAGACACTTTTAATTATTAGCAAGTATATGTCATTTTTCTAAATTTTAACCATTTAATTCACTTATAGTACTAGAAATCATTAACTTTTGGAAGACACAAAGGTAACCCATATAATTATGAAAATGGAGGCTAATGAAAGATTATATGGCTATGGAGTTGTGACATGTGAGTGAAATGGTAGTGATAAAGGTGAAAGTGGATGGTATTTTGAAGACATTTGTGAGACTCTACATACCCCCCAACTGATGTTATTGTATGGTCTCATGCAATCTGCTGCATTGTTTAATCATGATTTGCTTTTGAATGAGCTTGGCTTATATCATATGTCCTTAAACTTTGCATTTGATAATATCCGAAAATTTTATTTCGTTTTGCAAAGTATTCCTTGTCATACATTGAATTGCAACATGTTTGGTTGGTTCTTGTGTGACAACCAAATCTTAATTGATATTGGTTCTTGTGTTTCAATATCTTGTTTCATTTTGTTGCAACAAGATTCATTGAACATATTTAAATTAGCCATATAAAATGCTCATCATTTAGTCCTTGTTTTAAAATCACATAAATTTTTAACCATAATGCAATCTTAATGATTAGGACAAGTATGTTAGGATGAAATAAAGTGATATGAAGAGTGATCATAAATGGATGTCCATTCCCCCCAACTAAAGGTGTTAACGGTTTTTTTTCAAATGAGAAAGGAAATATGGTGAAGTATTTTCCAAAAATTATAACTTTAGTATACAAGGAATTCTATGATTAAAATCTAGAAAATAACATACCTTTACTTACCTAGGAAGTGGACAAACTGTGCATATGTAGAGAAGTTGTAGATGTTGCTGGATCATGGAATAGAATGTAGAATTCCATCTGCTTCTTGGTTGCATAAATAGTGGATGAGGTGGTGAAAGTGGATTCTTTATTTCTGCTACTAAATCTATTGTATCTACTGCAAAACGCTGAAATGATATAGTCTTCACCTAATACAAAACCAGATGTTACAATTCTAGTCATGCAAATGAATGTGTTGTTGTCGAGCATGAAGAGAATTCATTGGATTACCGGCCATTAATAAATTTCGTTAACCAATGTGAGGCAAACTCATCATTAATATCAATGAGTGCCAAGGTATCTATGTACATCTTGCAAAGTGTGAATAGATAAGCTAATGTCGAGTCATTTGTAAGATCCAACGATCAAGGGACATTGATGTATTCCCATGATTGTCAGCGAGAGAAATTGTCATTGATGCATACAGCCTCAAGGTACTAATAAGGATTCTAGCGTTGAAGCTAGATAATGTGCTAATGTTGATAGGCCAAGACTTGTTAGAAGGGAGGCCTTAATGAATCCTCCATCAACTAACGCGAGTATGAAATGATGGTTCTAGAAGGACTATGAATGAAATTTTTTGCAATGGATCAAGGTTTATTTAATAGAAAGGAAAATGACAAGAGGGTAAACAAGCAAACAAAAAGCAAAATGACAAATTAGCATGTAAGTGAGTTGAATGTCTCTATTAATGGGTTAGAGAATGGAAATTATGGAAAATGATAAATTAATCATTAGACAAATCCAATGATAAATTTTGATCATGATTTTGACAATGTAAAAAATCAACCTTAACAAAATTTGATTTGCAATTGATGTTTACTTAATCTGAGCTATTGTGCTTTTATTCAATTGTTTTTATCTCGTGTTTTCCGATTCTTTCCTTTGTTTCTTTGATGGGTGTGTTTAAGTGGATCATCACAATAACTCTTTTTCTCACTTTACTTCAATCATGAAATGAATTTTCACATTAAAATTTTTATGACAACTTTTCATGGCAAAAAAATAAAAAAATAAAACTAATGAAATATTTACAAAATTTAAAAGGTGAAATATAAAAACAAAGCATTAAACATACTAATCACAAAACATAACATATATATAAAAAAATAAGAAAAACACATGTACAAACTTTAAAATATATATACAAACGTTATATTCCATTAATACAAAATATAACAAACATAACAAAATCAAACATTACAATCATTTTATTTAAAAAAACACTACATAAAAACATAAAACATAACAAGAAAAACACATATAACATTTAATTTAAAAAACACTAAGTAACAAAAACATAAAATATAACAAAAAAACACATATAACATTTTATTTTAAAAAAAACACTACGTAACAAAAACATAAAACATAACAAAAAAACACATATAACATTTTATTTAAAAAAACACTTTACAAAAACATAAAACATAACAAAAAAGCAACCTAATTAAAATGAAATTTGACACGTAAAAAAAACGTTTTCATGTGTGAAATCTTGAAATGAAAACTGTTTCATAATCTGTCATGAGGAGTGTGAGAAATAAGAACATGGCTGGTGTTATAGACATTTTTGTGCCCTACAACTCCAAGCATGAAATGTCCATAAACCAAGGGCTCCTAAGTCCCTAAAAGTGTTGTTCTAACCCCTAAAAGAACAAGGTCAACTGATTACAGCTTCTCCCAGAAGTTCTCCATGAAAAACTACTCAGAACTGGTCAAAACTGGATCAATGCACTTGCTCCATGGCCAGGGTGCGATGCATCACACCTTGTACACACGGGAAGTGCGTTGCATTTCAAAAAGCCCTTCTGTGGGGTGCGATGGACGGGAAAAGACAAGTGGCAGAGACAGTTTGCGAGGTGGATGATCATGGAATCTTCCAGAAACTTCTCCTGGGACACTTGCCTCTCAAAATCGCCCAAGGATGAGTAAGAGATCAATGAGATCTCCAAGTGGCATCAAGAACTATCAGAGAGAAGACACTAATCAAAAACCCAGAGCTGACTCACACCTCTGCAAATATCTATATATAGATCTCTCATCCCAGAGATCCAGGAGGTTGGAGGCTGGAATTTTGCATATTGTAAGGAATTGCTGTTGGTTTCTAGAGACAAACATCAGATTGTTGGGTGATCTAAGCTTTGTTTGAGGTGAAGAGGGGCTTCTTTGCTGGGAGGTTGATGCTGGGTCGGAACCACTGGTTGTAACTCCTCCTGGATCTTTTCTTGTTTATCAATAAAAGCTATTTGAGTTCTCCTCCATGCTTTTGTATCATTGATGCTTGTTACATTTGTATGGTTAACTTAAATCTGATCCTAAGTTGTTTATGAATATAGATCCATGTCTTTGTATAGTGTTATGCTTCTGTGATCTTACAGGTACTTTGTGAAGCTGGGCGTGCTAGTGAGCAGGTAGCTGGAGACTATCAAAGAAGAGAGGGATCGAATCAAAGGATTAGTGCAAGACACAGGTTGGTTATTTCTATTCCTCTCTATCTATAATTCATAAAGGAAATACAAAAGTAGCTTTTCTCTGTTTGTTTCTAAGGTAGCTGTCACACCTTAGTGGGATAAAGCAGTTCTAAATAGACACTTTTCCCGGTAACAAAATGGCGACTCCGCTGGGGAATGTCTAATTATTTTGTTTGTGTATCTCTTTGTTGTTTGTTTCATAAACTTATAAGTAGCTTTCGAACTGCATTTGCCATAACAAATGCAAAGTAGATAACTGCTGCTTCAATCCATTCACTGGATCTGTTTATGATTTAAACAGCTGATTCAAAAACTATCTGATTGCCCTTGTGATAGCTCTTAGATCCTCCTTAGATCTACCCCTGATTGTTGCATTACTGATTGCTTTTTACCCGGCCAAAAACCAAGGACTGAACTGCAAACTGTGACCCAAAACCCGAACAGAGTCTCGTTTCTGGCCCAGTGCAGGTACTGTTCAGAGATCCTAAATTTCAGCGCACTTCCCGAAAGGGAAACCTGCGCTGCATTTCAGATTCTCTATGTTACAGGTGCACTGATCAGACTGGCTCTGTGCAGTTGTGGTTCTTGTGCTTCATTCTTTCCTGTTCTATCCCTGAATTTTGCTGCCTGTGATCAGTATATGTCTATTTGAAACCTCTTTTCCTTGCTGTTATTCCGCCTCCTTTGTACAAAAGAACTGTAGATGTTTTTGTGTGTTTGTTGAGTCGTTTACAGTTTTCCATTGCAAAAGTAGAATAGTCGTACTGTCGTCCTTTGATTTGAATTTGTCGCAAGTGTCGATTTCGATCATAGGAGAAAGTTTGATTGCTGTTAATGGTCGATTATACTGTTACTATTGCCTTTGGTCTGAATTTGCATTTTTCTAGTGTCAAGAACGAGTGTTCATTTCAAAATCGTAAGGTGTCGTAATCATTTTTTTTTTTGATTTCGAAAAAGAGCTTGTTTATATTTGTCGCTTGAAAAGAAATTCAGATTTGTACATCAACTTTCTTTTTAGCATCAATACTAAGAAAGTCGAAAACAAATACATGCATGTGCATTTGCATATAGACAGTCTGTTTGGCTTGATTTAGGGAAGTGCATTTACAGTGTGCTCTTTGCTCTTTGTGAAAAGATTCTGTCTTTCTTTTCCCCTTGTAGCTAGGATTTTCATTGCACAAAAGAGATAAAAGTTTGTTTATCATCTTTAGATTGCATTTTAGGAATTACATCTACATCTCGTGGTGAACCCAAAAGGCAAACTTCATAAGCAAGATCAACTTAAAATAAATTCAATGAATCTAACAACGCTTTGGAACTTAACGCACAACATTTAGAGGTCTAGGCTAGAGACGTATTCCGGCGTCGTAAAGCCTGGTAACTGTTGTCCTCACTGATGGTTGGGTGATTCCTCCACTTTGAGACGATAAGTGCCAGTACGGACTTGTGCTCCCACGTACCGTCGAGTATATTTTGGGAGACCCCTATAGGCTTAAATCCTTTATCCTTAGGAAGCCGTGTCTGCTGCCCTATCAATCGCAATGCACTGAACACAGCATTCGGGAAGATTGACTGCCGTACCATAAAAAGTATTCTGCAGTTTTGTGATTGGTTTGGTACTCCCTCTACCTAAATCTCCAGAGTAGTCCCTTTCATTCCTTTTCAGACTCCTTAACGGAAAAGGTCCATCTGAGCACTTGTCACTTCAGGCTCATTAAAAAACGAAGGAGACTAGAGTCATCTTTTGTTTTTTCTCGACTCTTAAAAACTGAAAAAACAAGTTGTGTCAAAGCGTCTAAAATTCATTTAATTCGGAAACATACTTCCCCTTTATTTTAGTTGATCGAGTAATCCGCAATCATGGAAGAAAGTCAATTGAAACCCCGTCGTTCGCGGAGGCTTACGAGTCAACCGTCTTTGTCTCCGGAATCGAAGCCGATACGGACAAAGCGAACTCGTTTAACCGGTTCCAAATCTCCTATTAAAGTTAGAACAAGTGTTCCAATGACATCAGAGACTCCGGTTACTCCAAACATTTCTGGAATCCCTGCCTCTACAGAAGAAGTTCAACAGCCACAGAGGGACAGTGATATTGATCCTAGTCTGAGAGTAAACACTTGTGTTACCGAACCAGTTCCATCTACAACCGGTTCAGAGAGTCTTGCTCTTCAAACATCTGTCGCTACTGATTCCATACCTTCTTCGGCACTAGAAATATTCTACGGACCTGACGGTCTTCCCCTTCCACCTGGTCTGATTGCCATAGAAGAAATTGTAGAAGATCCTCCAACAACTACTCCAATGCAATTTGGAGTCGGGATCACTCTATATCCTTCTTCATCAGAAGTTAGTCTACCACCAGCAGAAGCTCCTGTAGAATCGCTAGGCAATCTTTTGGATAGACTGCAAATGTCTGAACAACCGTCAACATCTAGGACTGTGTCGTCTGACACAACGACGACAGAACTCCCTGCTATCACTCCGACAATGTTCGCCGGTATACCATCTATCTCGACTAGCTCTCAACCGCTAGAAGGAGCCCACTCAGGGGCTACTTCGACAGTATGGTCTCTTCCTGTTTGTTCATCCGGAATAATATCCGGAAACTCTTATGTTGAGTCTCAACAGATTGATCCATTTGGAAGTCAATTTGGGCAGTCCGGGCCCCAAGGGCAAACAATTCCCTTGAGTTCTGGATTACCACCGTATGGGGGGCAGTATACCCTTTCATTATCCCCTCCGGGAGGATATCCATACGGGAGTTCTCAACGACATTCAGGTTATACTGGAATTACCTCAAGCGGTTGGGTACCAATACTAGCTCAACAACCAAGAGTTGTATACTCGATGCAACAATGCTTGCCTATGTCAGACATACCGACTACGCCAGCAATTGTGACAGTGTCGCAAGTTCAAGCGCTACCTGTTGTATGCCAACCTCAGGTTTCTCAGGTTGTAATGCAACAGCCCCTTGACCCTGCGACTCAACCACAATCGCCGACTGGTGGAATGACACAGGTTCAGATGGGTACAATTACCCCTCATCTTAGTCAAACTGTTAGTATCGGTCAACAGCACATGGCTTCACAACCATGGCTAGTACAATACCAACAACCGCAATTCCAACAAGTATACCAAGGTTCTGAGCAACAAATATTTGCTAATAGTGGGCAGCCGTACATTCAAAACGGTCAAAATCAACCATTTTACAATGGTCATGTCCACCAACCTTACCAAACATACCAGCATCAGATGCATTATGCCGGTATGCAAAGACCAACTGCTTAGGCAATCCCATCTTATCCTGGGTATGCTTCACCTAACCTGAATCAGCAGTTACCCTTTGTGGCAACTTTAGAGTTACCTGATTTAAATCGGTTAACAAACGATCCAATCGCTTATGCCCCTTGGTGGCCAGCGATTCCGCATAAACTTGGATCAGATATTCCTAAATTTAATGGAAATCCGGGTGAAGATCTGTCGAATCATGTGATGACCTTCCATCTGTGGTGTTCATCAAACACCCTAAACGATGATTCGATTAGGCTTCGCCTTTTTCAGAGGACGTTAACTGGTCCGGCAGCAAAATGGTACATCGAATTTCCTAGAGCTTCATTCGACAACTTCAGTACCCTAGCCACAACCTTTTTAACCCATTTTCAGTTACCGATAAGGTACGAAACGGGAACGAAACTTCTTACCAACTTCAAACAAACGACGGCCACTCACATATCTGATCATATACATGAGTGGCGATGTCGTCGTAGAATGGTGAAAACATATGTTCCCGATCAGCTCTTAGATGAATGGTTTATCAAGTCATTACTACCTTCCATCACGGAAGATGTGGCAAAAGGGGGAGTCGTCACAGAAGAGCAAGTTATCGCTCGTGCGCAATATTTGGACTTGATTTACACTCAGTCTGGCATGCTCTACGATAAAATACCTGACGCCCCTAGACCGGAATTCTTAGTTCCTCCTCCTCCTAAATCAAACAATGACTCTCATGCCGTCGATGGCGTGATTGGCGCAATAGACATGAGATCGACAAAGGCTACATCCAAAAAGGCCCGTAAGATTTCAGGTCAAAATGCAAAAGATGAACTTCTTGCCTCAGAAGTAAATGCCATGTCGACCGACAAGGGCAAACAACTGAAGCAACCAGGGGGCAAGAAGAAAAAGAAAGGGAGAAAAAAGAAGTAGGATGAGTCATGTACTGGAAAACCTTTTATAAACCCTTCTGGGCAAGGGAAACCCCCTTCGGGGTCTCATATATGCGATGAGGATCATCAGACGAGAGATTGTCCACATAAAGCTGAAGTTAAGAAACTCTTTAAGAGTTCAAAAACCTCAGCAGTATTGACTGATCCGTTTCCAAACCCGGGAACCAAAATGGTTGCTAATCAAAATGCTTCCCGATCCCAAGTGCTTATGTTGTCTATCTCAAAGCAGCAAAATGATGCTTTGACAAGGAATAAAGATTACGGGAATCCACAGCTGTCGAATAACAAGGCTAATGAACAACTTAGTAGTTCGACAACAACTTTGACCGAAGTTGTGCCACCCATCATTCCTGAACCAATGATAAAGTTACCAAAGGGAGTAGTACACAAATCGACATTTAATCCTCGTGCAAAAGTAGCACAGAATTATAATATAATAGAGGACCTGGCCCAATCGCCATCCGCTATGTCGACACTTGAGGTACCGCAAAATTGCCCCTCCCAAAAGCAAGCTTTATTATCAGAAATAGGTGGGATTGGCCCAATGGATTCCAATCTTGTGGCCTTTGATCATAAAGGATATGACCCATAGTTACCAGCTCAACTAGCTTTCCTTATTCAAGTGAAAGCCCTCAACAAAACTGTTCATCGAACAATTATTGATGAGGGGGCATCTACATGTATTATGTCGATGAGTTGCTAGAAAAATTTAGGCTCACCACCCTTGTCGAGATCGTCAACGACGTTAAAAGCATTTGATGGATGATCATACACTCCATACGGGATTTTAAGTAACTTGCAAGTTGAACTAGGGGGCAAAACAGTAGAAATTGATGTTGAAGTAATCGATGGAAACCTCGATTACAACATCCTACTGGGAAGGCCCTGGATATATGCCATGGCCGCAGTTGTGTCGACCTACTTCAGGAAGATTGCATTTCCCTTTCAAGGAGGAATTACAATCATCGACCAACAAACATTTCTCCCCAACAGTTCACAAGTTACGGGAAGCATTCCAATGATCCATGGAAGAAATCATTCACTTCAAAATACTGGAGTAGGCCTCCTAAAAGACCCTGCCTTAATGGGTACTTTTGCCCTATCGCCTCCGAGTAATTTGGCGGAAGTGGCCACAGTGGAAACCTGCAATATGAAATCTTCTATATCTAATGGATTCAGAAGATTCCTAAACATTTTGTCAGCATGGATCATCGCCATAATAGAAATATTGTAGCAATCAATTTTCTTGGCCTGGGGGGCAAACCCAAATCAACGCTCATCAAGCGTTTGGATAGATAGGTCTAAGGAATATGGCACCTCTTCAGATCCTTGGTCGCATGTACATTCTACAGACGAAGGAATCATTCAATCAATGATGATAGGAGAGGCACCATGGGAAGATTACCACCATCGCTCCCATCTTCCGAATTGTAAGGAAGATAGTTCTAGTGACCTTAATCATCCTTCAGTTTTTGATTTTCTATCAAATACTGTAAATATAGTGGATTCCGAGGACGGTTCTTATCTCGTGTCAACCTCGTTAAAAAATGAAACAAGGAGTCATGAGGATAGTTCTTTTACTGTGTCAACCTCATTAAAAAATGAGACAAATCGCCTTTCCAAATCTCAAAGGTAAACCTTCATTCCAACCACCAAGTTGAATGCAATGAAGCTTGGGGGGCATGCACCTCGATTCGCGTTATTATGCTGGGGGCATGCAAACTTATCACGAGCAGTGTTACTGCAGGGTTCAAGCTTGTTAAAAAATAAACCTGCCACGAGCAGTGTTACCGCAGGGTTCAAGCTCGTTAAAAAATAAACCCGCATCGAGCAGTTTTAGCACATAGTTCAAGCTCGTTAAAAGATAAACATAAGACATGAGCAAATGTTTCCACCCGCGTTTAAGCTCATTAAAAAATGAACTATTCCCCAGTAAATAACCATCGTGAATGTAGTACTTCAGCCATTAAAGCCTTGGTCGTGTTTGCACCGTCACCTCCACTTTTTCATTGGCCGATCATTCACCTCCATTTGATTGTTTACCCATTTTGAGGAACAGCTGCAAAGAGTGATTTCACTAGCCATCCTTGTGACACTGCCGTGATTGGAAAATTCCAAACCTTACCTGGAATCAGCTGCTACCTGTTTTATCATTCGTTCCTCAAAAGACGAGTCTCCTTTAAGCTCTTTTCAACTGACTCGTAAAATATGAAAAGATTGCCGAGCCATTGGCCTTTCCAGCTCATTAAAGGGACAGGAAGTGCTATCCCTCCTCTAGATTTTAATCTTTTTGGACCTGAGGGATTATTACACAAAAAGATCGAGCACTTGTTTTGTTCGGCTCGTTAAAACTATCGAAAATTCATCCCTTCTGTATTGTTTTATACTTTTTCGGACTTAAGGGATTAGATGATGAAAAAGGACTTTTGGAGTTACCTTTACGTTCCTTTTCAGACTCTCTAAAATTGAAAAGGACCGAGTTATCTTTGTCGTTAAACTCATTAAAAAGATTAATAGCGACAAACTTGTCTTTAGACGAGAACGAGTTTCACCATCGCTAAGCTCGTTAAAACATAGCAATGGGTTTGCCCGAAGGGAAAATTATAGAACAAGCATATGTTATCCTCCTCAAGCTTGACAAAAATAAAGAGGTACTGGTCAGCAATGACTGGGGAAAAATTGGGAAGAAAACTCAAAGAAACTTTGTCGGTAACAAGTCGCTCTTGAACATGACACTTCCACTCCGTGTCCGAGTTGGGTTGGGTTGTTTCATTCACCAGTCACATCACCATGGTCACGCCATACCATCCACATTTGGGGTTAATGCTACCAATCCATCACATCAGTGTCGCCGATATGTTCAAGAGAAGTCATCCAGAGAAGTCACCTGTGTCTCACCTACTACCATACATTATACTCCATTCTTTCATGACCGCCACCTTGAACCTTATATCACCAGATCGTTTTCACCTCCATCAAAATCATTTGCTCCGTTCTGTGTCATTGATGTGGGATTCATTAAGGCCCTCCTGTGACGGATCACTTCTTGTCGACATCAGCTCATTATCCAAGAAGTTGATCTAGGAACACCCCATTCAGTACTTTGAAGCTTGCATGCCTCAATGGCAAGTTTCTCACTTCCGACGACAGGTTTACAGCAATGGCCTTCGACCGAAAGATTTTGCGTGGTGTTTGACGCCAAGTCCTTTATTCACACCACGTGAATTGTACTGCAGTACCTTGAGGGTCATTATCATTATCGGTGATTCCTCTCGCGCTTGTTAATAGTTTACATCATTGACTGGTAATCAAGCGATGTCTTTCCATGTTCGACTTCAGAACATTTCTCACATGGATCGACTTGTAATTCGAGTGAAGATTGGACAAGATTGAAGACCTCAGATCTAGTTTCATCCATCCGGGCTGCGATATATATTCAGGGAAATAAAGACATTAAATGTACAACATTGTAGCACAGATAATCATCCTACCAAAAGGATGATGGTTCTATCAGAATCATCAGTCTGCACTCAGACGATTGTCTGTCCTATGTACATGAAAATGAATTTATAAAGCTGAGCATGGGAATGCCTGCCTCAGCTAGATCATGAAAACAGTATGAAGATAATGTATTGTATTGTATCTTATTACAGGTCTCCTCCCAGCATTGAAAGAACTTCGGATCCTCATAATAAAGCATTTCACCCGACACCAAAAGGTTAATGGCCTCATACTTTAGGGGGCAACTATT
Source organism: Pinus tabuliformis (assembly GCA_031772625.1). Lineage (NCBI taxonomy): Eukaryota > Viridiplantae > Streptophyta > Pinopsida > Pinales > Pinaceae > Pinus > Pinus tabuliformis. Next base: position 1,416,205,170 of record CM062819.1, on the reverse strand, counting down.
ATAGACATTTTTGTGCCCTACAACTCCAAGCATGAAATGTCCATAAACCAAGGGCTCCTAAGTCCCTAAAAGTGTTGTTCTAACCCCTAAAAGAACAAGGTCAACTGATTACAGCTTCTCCTGGAAGTTCTCCATGAAAAACTACTCAGAACTGGTCAAAACTGGATCAATGCACTTGCTCCATGGCCAGGGTGCGATGCATCGCACCTTGTACACACGGGAAGTGCGTTGCATTCCAAAAATCCCTTCTGTGGGGTGCGATGGACGGGAAAAGACAAGTGGCAGAGACAGTTTGCGAGGTGGATGATCATGGAATCTTCCAGAAACTTCTCCTGGGACACTTGCCTCTCAAAATCGCCCAAGGATGAGTAAGAGATCAATGAGATCTCCAAGTGGCATCAAGAACTATCAGAGAGAAGACACTAATCAAAAACCCAGAGCTGACTCACACCTCTGCAAATATCTATATATAGATCTCTCATCCCAGAGATCCAGGAGGTTGGAGGCTGGAATTTTGCATATTGTAAGGAATTGCTGTTGGTTTCTAGAGACAAACATCAGATTGTTGGGTGATCTAAGCTTTGTTTGAGGTGAAGAGGGGCTTCTTTGCTGGGAGGTTGATGCTGGGTCGGAACCACTGGTTGTAACTCCTCCTGGATCTTTTCTTGTTTATCAATAAAAGCTATTTGAGTTCTCCTCCATGCTTTTGTATCATTGATGCTTGTTACATTTGTATGGTTAACTTAAATCTGATCCTAAGTTGTTTATGAATATAGATCCATGTCTTTGTATAGTGTTATGCTTCTGTGATCTTACAGGTACTTTGTGAAGCTGGGCGTGCTAGTGAGCAGGTAGCTGGAGACTATCAAAGAAGAGAGGGATCGAATCAAAGGATTAGCGCAAGACACAGGTTGGTTCTTTCTATTCCTCTCTATCTATAATTCATAAAGGAAATACAAAAGTAGCTTTTCTCTGTTTGTTTCTAAGGTAGCTGTCACACCTTAGTGGGATAGAGCAGTTCTAAATAGACACTTTTCCCGGTAACAGCTGGCAGTGAAGCGTTTCACGCGTGGGAGGTGAAACATGTTAGTTGTATCATTTCACTGGGTAGAGTTTTCATGCGTGAAAAATAAAACGTGTTAAATCATTTTGACTGGGCAACATGAATGCATTTGCCACGTGACTTGAACCTCACCGAAAGGAGGAGATTCTATTTGCAAAAATCTGCTTTACTGCCAGAACGAATTCCTCCTTCAACTCAGTTGCAACAGCAGCATACTCCGGAGCCAAGTACTGGAAATGCTTGCAACATGGCGCATAAAAATCGTAACAGTTCCCCAAAATAGATCTCCGGTATGGGCAAGGGATCCATATGGATGGTGAGGGCACTGTTGATGCACTGAGCACTCCCTCCAACATGGTGGGGACTCTACCTTCCAGTCATGACAATCATATGTGCAAACCAAACCAGCTACGATGCTATGCTCCTATTTAGTCACAAAATTTCATTTTCTCAATATGATATGCACTTCCGTATTAGAGGGAAAGATACAAAAATTCACATTAATTTCCAAAAGGAGGTAAGGAGATATTTAAGTGATAAGTGATATAGTTGAGCAATAACAATCTAACTGTAGCACTCTGAATCATCATCAAATCCATAAGATATTCACGGCGCATAAAACTCGTAATAGTTTTTTGCTTGAAGCTAGATTTGTTTCAATGATTTGTAGGATCTCAAGGCAGTAAGTAAAAATCTGTTTGTTTGTTTGTTTGTTTGTTTTTTTTTTTTTTTTTACGTAACCTGGAAAATGTAGGGCGAAAAAACAATGAGCATGTTGGTTTCGAAATTTTTTCCAGATTTCTCCAGATTTCCTCTAATTTTCCAACTACCTAACCATTACGCCCGCCATTTATGATTTTAGTTATTAAGTGATTGCACAGTGAGATTGTTTTTATTTTTGCAGGAGCATGCTTCAAACAATGCATTTCAAGGATGCTTTTTCACCATCGTCACTCTCACTTTCAACAGGTCACTATCATTTTTATACAAATCAGTGGTTGCGCCTAAGCTCATAGCCCTAACGGAAATCCTTTTACAATTTATTTATGGCAGGCTTTTAATAAGTATGCAAACCATAATTTATGACAGGTAAAAAAACCAGATTTCACCATTCATAATTTTGTGTTTGTACCTCTTTGTCATACTGGTAACTAACCTTGTCTTATTACATTCACGAGTCAATGGTGGGGTTTTTGTTTTATTTGGCCTTAGTTTTGTACTCAATGAATTTTTAACGATTATGCATTGATTTTGTATTTCATTTTAAATGTTTTGTGGTAAAGTTACGTCGGTTTGGTTTTATGCATTTTTTTATTGTTTTATTTTATATGTTTGTATTTTCTTTTTCTTTTTTTAATGTTTTGTTTTGTATTTTTATTTATTTAGTTTATTTATTTGTTTAGTTAATTTTTTTAAATGATTTTGTTATATATATATATATATATATATTTATTTATTTGTGTTTTTGTTAAATCTTTTTGTATATGTTCCTTTTCTTTAAAATATATTCATATAAATTAAAAAAAAAAAAAAACACTTTATTGATTTTTTTTATACATGTGTTTCATATATATATATATATATATATATATATATATATATATATATATATATATATATATATATATATATTGAAAATTTAAAAAAAAAAAATGATTTTATTATTATTATTATTAATGAAAACCTAATATGAATTTTTTTATTATTATTTAAAATCAAAACATGATTTTTTATTAAAAATATTTTTGTGAGTTTAATAAAAAAATTGCAAGAAAATAAATAAAAATCTAAAGATTTTAAAGTCTAAAAACTTAAAAAAAAAATGCAATCAAGAACTTAAAAAAAAATGCAATCAAGCTTGATTTTATTTTTCCTAATTTATCTACTTGGATTTTTTTTATTTTTATTTTTAAGTATGAATGTTTCCAATGGAGCCATGTATGTAACAAAATTTTGGATATACTCATATGTAGGTTTGAAATATATTCCTGGATACGTACCCGTCTATGAGAGACCAACTGTGTTGATTGAGATGATGTCAGAAGACACTGAAGAATGGAATACTAGGATCCAATGACTGTCTTGAACCAAGATTCAATATAATCTTGTCTTCCTTGACTTCCTTCTATCATGCCATGCAAGTCCTCACATATGTGATCTCCATTCATAGAATCTCGTGATAGGCATGCATGAAACTTTTCAATCTTAGGTTCCAGCAAATGTTCTTTATCGACGGGCATCCATGATTCTTGGACGTTATCTAAATCTTCATCTTCTAGTTATTGTTCTTCAATGGCAGTGGGTAAATCATTTTGCAATACCTCAACATTGTAAGTGGATTGAGGTGCTTTATTGATGGGGAATTCAAAATGGTTGTGTAGGTAGTGGCATGGGAATGGATCTTTGGGGTGTTTTTGTATGTGGTAATGGGAAAGGTTGAATTGAGATTAATTGAGGTTGAAACTGATGTTGTGGTGGAGGTAAATGGTATGGATAACATTAATATTAGTAGTGAGGACAGTGATTGAAAGATTGAGTATATGATTGATTTCCTCTATAATGCTCTTCCCAACCCTGTTTCCAAGATTGTTTTTGAGATTAGGATTGAGATGGCCAAGGTTGCCAAGGCAAAGGTTTGCCAATCATGTTGTGCATAACCCTAAAATTGTGCACAAGGATATTGCATTATATTGGGTTGATGAGGCTGGCATGGTCCTCTTGGAGCTTGATTCACTCCATTACGCTTTCAGTAAACTGCCTTTAACCCTGGTAATGATGGGCAATATTTAGTAGCATGTGATCCTGCACAAAGTTTACAAATTTTAATGTTATCAGGTGGACATTCATGCAAAGCAACATTTTCAACTTTTTTCTTCTTTTGCATTCTTAGCATCTCAATTTGTTCATTTAAATTACCAAGAATGTTTAGCAAGTTGTTAATTTCAGTTTGACTTACCAATCCCATTGGCAACTTACTTTCCCTTGTCGTAACTAGATCTTGAGGAGATCTTCCATACTTTTCTTTTCCTCTTGATATGTTCTTGCATAGTTCACAAATCTCTTGAAATGACAATTGATAAACATCTCCTTTTCCCACCAAGTTAAGAAGATCAATCCATTCATCCTTTATAGCATTTAGTAAGAGAGTTTTAATATGTCTGATCCTAAATTATGCATTTTAGATCTTTTGATATTATAAGTAAATCTCTCCACTAGGTCTTCTAGATTTTCATCCTTTTTTTATTCATCTTAAAATCTTCATTTCTAAGGTTATGGTGTTTGTAATCATTTTTATATTTTTCCAAAAATACTCTTTTCATATCAACGCATGTCCTTATAGAATTTGTTCCTAAATTCATGAACCATCTAAGAGATTTATCCTTCAATGTTGTTGGAAACAAATTCAATTTTTGAATATGTAATGAGTAGCCATAAGATCTACAAATGATTTCAAATTCAAAAAGAAGATTTTCTGGGTCTTCTGATCTCATACCTTTGAAGTTAGAAAGTACGAATGGAGGGATGTTCTTCATTTGAACAATGACATTAGTTTCTTGAATGGGAAATCCAAAAGGATCTCCATTCATTTCTTCATCCTCCTTTGTCATCTCTTCTACCTACAAAAATAAGAATTCATGATGTGGATGTGTGGCTCTTATTGCACCACATTATATAGTGAGGATGGTAGGTGATTCAAGGTTGTTTTTTTTTTTTTTTTAATATAAAAGTGATATGCAGCTAAATGATTTATGCATCTACATGCTTTAATCATGCATCTAGAAAAAAATGAAAAATAAACTCTAGACTAAAATCTAGTTCCTATGCACACTTCCTCGGAAATGGCACCAAAATGTTGAGGCAAATTAATTACCTATCATTTAATTGTCAACCCAGGGGTTTCGTAAAACTTGCGAAGCATGCATGCACTATATATGATAGAAATTAACTTCCAATTTAGATCAACCTAACTATGAAACCAAATAACGACAAACCAAATTCACCTATTCTAATTCAACAATCAATTCAAAAGATATTATAGTACACTGTGCAAAATTGAAATCTTAATCTACCACACTTGCAGGAATTGAAAAGCACACCACTCTTTCAGAAATGAAATTGCATGAAATGAAATCTACTCTAAGGGATCAAGTGTGCATCATCAAATCATGATCCTATGAAATAAATAATCAAAACCACATGACAAAAAATGAAAGCAAAAACAATCATTATTAACCTCTATATATGAAAGAAAATAAAAACAATCACTCTTAACCTCTCACACAGGAAAAGATATGAAATAAATAAATCTTAATATATGAAAAACAATAAATCTTAATCTATGAAAAACAATAAATCTCACACATTATAGGTGGCCAATCCAAAATCATGAGGGATGGAAAGTTGAGAGGCTCCAAATGCAAGCATAACCAAATCAAAGTGAACATCACTCATGAGCATGGTGCCAAATCCAAATTCTATATTCAAAACATGAGCATTTCCACAACTTTTCACATGCCTTTCAAAGGAGAAGGCTCTCCTATTTGTACAAAAATATAAGGAGCTACCTCATTAATGGAGGTCCATTATTCTCTCTCTATATCCCTATAAAATCTCATAGAGTTACAACTCAAATAGGTAATGATGATACACATATCCTCTTTGACCATTATCCAAATCTTCTTCCATATCATGAAGATAATTCGAATTTGAGTATTGGAGGCCACATAAGGGTGCCTTATAAGCTTCCAAATGACCTACACATGTCATGAAACTCAAGACACTTTTAAGTATTAGCAAGTATATGTCATTTTTCTAAATTTTAACCATTTAATTCACTTATAATATTATAAATCATTAACTTTTGGAAAACACAAAGGTAATCCATATAATTATAAAAATGGAGGCTAATGAAATATTAATGGCTATGGATTTGTGACATGTGAGTGAAATGGTAGCAATAAAGGTGAAAGTGGATGATATTCTGAAGACATTTGTGAGACTCTACAGGAACAAAATGGATATTCAAGAATAAATTGAATGAAAATGGAGAGGTTATTAGAAACAAAGAAAGACTTGTCTGTAAAGGGTATTCTCAACAAGAAGGTATAGAATTTGAAGAAACATTTGCACCTGTTGCTAGACTTGAATCCATAAGAATGTTTCTTGCTCTTTCAAGTTTTTAGAAATTCAAAGTGTATCAAATGGATGTAAAATCTGCATTTCTTAATGGAGAGTTAGAAGAAGAAGTCTATATTGAACAACCAGAAGGATTCATTCTAGGAAATGATGCAAAGTTTGTACGCAAGATTAAAAAGGCTCTTTATGGACTAAAACAAGCTCCAAGGGCTTGATATTATCCCCTTGACAAGTATCTACAACAACAAGGGTTTACAAAAGGATTTGTGGATAAAAACTTATACACCAATATTGAGAATGATGAACTACTAATTATTGTTGTTTATGTTGACGATATCATCTTTGGCAGCAATGAAGAATCTATGAGTCAGAGCTTTGCTTCGGTTATGTAGCAAGAATTTGAAATGTCCTTACTTGGTGAACTTACTTATTTTCTTGGTCTACAAGTACAACAAACAAAAGATGGTATTTTTCTTTCACAAACTAAATATCTATAGCAGATTTTGAAGAAGTATGGAATGGAAGATTCTAAACCAGTATGTACTCCAATGGTAACAGGATGCAGTCTCAGTTCTAATGATGAATCACCTACAGTTAATCAACCAACATACATATCTATGATTGGAAGTCTTCTCTATCTAATAGGTACCAGACCTAATATCATGCACGCAGTAGGAATTGTTGGAAGATTCCAAGAAAATCCAAAGGAATCACATCTTCAGATTGTAAAAAGAAAATTCAAATATCTTCAAGGAACTCAAGACTTTGGTCTATGGTATCCTAAAGATACAAATCTTACACTTCATGCATATACAGATGCAGATTGGGCAGGAAATTTTGGTGATCGAAAAAGGACCAGTGGAGGTGCATTCTATATGGGATAACGGTTAGTATCTTGGTTTAGCAAGAAACAAAGTCCGATTGCCTTATCTATAGCTAAAGCGAAATATGTGGTTGCCACATCTTACTGCACACAACTACTTTGGATGATGCAAACTTTGCAAGATATTCAAATCACATGTTCTCCACCCATCTCCATTTTATGTGATAATACAAGTGCCATCAATATTTCGAAAAATCCTGCCATGCACTCCAAGACCAAGCACATACCCATTAAGTACCATTTTCTATTAGAACAAGTGCTTGAACAAAAGGTTAAATTGGAGTACATTCCCTCCAAAGAATTGGTTGCTAATATATTTACCTTACCGCTTCCCAGAGAAATATGTGAATGTCTCAAACAAAAGCTGGGAGTAGTTTTTGCATCATCTTGCTATTAAATACAGTTTTCAGAAGAAGGTTCCTAGATGCCGATTTCATGGAGGATAGTCATGTATATACGCGAGTTTCTATGGTTGAAGGAGCGTATATGTTTTTCTGATAGAAAAAAAGTGGGTCAGAATTTGACATGGGTGCTCACTCTGATATTGATGATTATTGTCTACTGATATGCTTTGTTCATTGATTTTTATTTGATTGACGAAGATGCCTTGATGAATGGTCTATAGACAATACATAGGTAGCACAGGTTCAGGGGGAGCATTAACCTTCACAAACATTATGCATTGTTGGCATTATGGTTGCTAATTTCAGCTATGGTTTTAGATATCCATTGTTGCATAGGTCATGTAAAGGTCTAGGGTATACTATGTCACCTTCTGTCATAGTCTATTTTCGAATGAGTCCTATCGGACATATGATGTGATTTATATCCTCACTATGCATGGGAAGGATAATGTAATAATTTTTATATTTCAGCCATGTATAAACAAGAGGTATATCCCCACTTGATTGGGTGGATGAGTCAAATTTGGTGTATCCCCACTTGGTTGGGTGATTGATGTATGTATGATTCATTGGTGATAGGAAGGTCATACTCACATAGTTGAGTTATAGAGTCATGTTATTCTTTTGAAAAATATCTCTGCAGACTCTGCATGTACTTAGGGGGAGCATGGATAGCATAGTGTATCTCAAAGGGGGAGAATATCTTGGTCTGCCCTTTGCCCTTGATGTCAAAGGGGGAGAGTATTTTGGTGTTGCTTGATATCTCTAACAGGGTCAGCAAATTAGAGCAATCAACACCCATATGGTTGCCATCAAGTCCAAAGGGGGAGATTGTTGGCATTATGATACAAGTGTTGTCCTTGATGGCAACTCACTCACAGGTCAGTTCAAATTTGATAAAAGGAAACTCACATTGTAACAAGTCAATTTAGAGGTAATAAGACATTGGTATAGAAAAACTGGAAGTTGGAACAAAGGTCTATTGATCAGAATCAAGAAGTTGAAGGAAAAGGATGTTGTAAGCTGTATACATAGGTTCACTTTGACAAAGAAGCATATACACGCGGGTTAATAGAACAAAAAGAGCATATACGTATGCACACACTTTCACAAGAGGAAAAGTGCGTATAGGTTGGAAAATCAAGGAAATTCAAGATTAAAGAATACCAAGGGTCAATACCATGGTATTAGCCCACAATATTGAGCGGAGTAATGACTATTTGATGCTATCCAAGAATACCATAGGTTCTAAGTGTTGTTTTGGTTCAAGGTATTGAGAAAGGCCAAAAAGTATATAAGGAGTAGAAGATCAAAGGGCTGGGTGTGAAAGTAAAAGGGTTTCTCAGGAATACTTCTATCTGAAGTATATTTTATGTTGCAGGGGCTATGATTATGACAAGATCTGAAATATTTTTTGCACCTTGCATTCAATGTTGGATCAAGATCACGAGACCTGAAATGACTTATCACTGAATGATATGATATTGGTTGGGCTAGATCTAATTGCTTACACATGTTTATTCTTTAAATGTCCTGATCTGGGTATGTCTGAAGTATTGAGTAGTAGTGAAGTTGTAATTTTGTGTTTACAGATCTATACGTTGGTTCACCTTGGTGAAGGCATGTATACACACTGGTTCGAAGCTTCCAAGTAGCGTATACAAAAGAAAAGCTTATTATTCAGAAATGATTGATCTATCTGATTAGTGCTACTGGTTTGCTATTGTTTTTTAATGATGTCTTCTTAGATCTGAAAGTAGAACTGAATGCATAAGGAGATTGAGTCTGATTGATTGATTGATTAAGTGAGAAGGGTGATCTTTGCTGATGACTGTCTATATATCTGTAATCTGATAATAGATGTTCATAATATAACTGGTTGGTACATATTTGATTCAGAAGTTTTATGTTTTAGTAGTTCTAGAGGTATACGCAGGTTTGGGTAAAGAAAGTAGCGTATAGACACAGGTTGGGTTCATTAAAGTAGCATATGCATTCTAATGTTTGATTCTTGAGGTTGCAGCTGGTTCTGAATGATGATGTAGGTTTTGGGTTCAGCACAGTGTTCTGGTGACAGTTATCTGACTGTTCAGATTGACTGATTGTTGGTTGATGCAAATATTATTATAGAGTTTTAGATTCAAAGTTTTTGATGGGTACAGTGTGAAAATTTGGTGAAACAAGGGCTTCATATTGTGTTGTTTTGTACTAGGAGCATCCAGTCTAAAAATTTATGTAACGTGGTCCCTGGAGGAAGAGAGAAGGTCATAGTCTTCTGTAGGCTGGCGCCTACATACTAGTAAACATATTGGCTAGTACAAGAGCTAGGGGGTTGTAGCACCTTTCCAGTAGAAGTTGGAGAACGAGAGACGGTTGTAGCCTTCTACAGGTGGGTTCCTCTGTACTAGTATGAGTTTGCACTAGTACAAGATTGTAAAAAAAATTTATTTATATTAAAATGAAAATAGAGACGACATCAGTAGGTGGTTTTTCTCCCGCATTGGCTTTCTACCTTAAATTTTGGTGTTCAAGTGTGTTGTTTATGTGTGATGGTTTCTTATGTTATTACTACACATAGTTACTGTATAATAAAGTACTAATGCACTGATTAAAGATCAACACATGATGAATTAACTAAATCATAAGTTCTCTAGGTATACGCAGGTTTCATTAATCACAGTTGCATGCACATGTGGGTTCACTTCATTGAAGTAGCGTATATAAATCTGATTGTGAAATGAAAAGTTATTGAATTGTAAATTCTGATTCACCCCCCCCCCCCCCCCCCCCTTCTCAATATTATTTCCAACAACACATGCATTTGTTTATCCAGATATATTTTTTTTCAAAGTTATATTATCATTTATTACGTGTATTTAATTCATTATGGAACAATTGTTGCTATTTTTTGGAAATGTAGGTGTGTAAAGTTAAATAGATAAAAAAACGAAATGGTCACCATGAATATGCTAGTGAAATGGGATATTAGAAAAGTGTCATTATGGATATAAAAGTATGATGAATAGCCACACAGTATTATTGTTAATGTAATTGTATTCGTTACTGTTTAAAATTGATTACGCTGTGTGAATTATGAGACTATTTACTAATTTTGTGGACAATTATGAGACGATAGTTTTGTTTTTTATCACAATGAAAATGAATATTCAATAATAGATTTTAGTTGTCAGAAATGTGTTTCATATTTGATGTTTATTTTAATTATAGATATTGTAATTTAAATTTGAATATGGATACAATTCTTGTTACTATAACTACTTTTCATTATTGTTAAAGACTTTCCAAACACAAATAATGATCACTCTGTTCTAAGACTGAATTTGTTTACCATTTGTGTGTAATGGTGTTAAATGATGTTTTTGCAAAAGTTTTTGAGGATATAATTTTTGTTCGTCATTATTATTCAATACTATTCAAGCACAAACAATGATCACTCTATTCTAATTCCGACTCTGTTCACCAATTTTGTGAAGTGCTCTGAAATGATGTTTTTTGAAGAAAAAAATTGAGGATATGCTTTTTGTTGTTACTTGTATACATTGCTTATTTTTGCATATACTTTAGCTAATATAGTTAACCGTTAATACTTATTCGGTATCTGATGCACACATAGACCAAACTTTTCATGACACAAATTTTTACTTAATTGAGTCCTTCATAGTATGGTTCACATATTCAATTTACCGCACAACACTTCTTCCTCACACGGATTAAAGACAAAATTTAGTTAACATTGCATAATATGAGCTCAATTGAAAAAAGTGAAATCACTAATTCACTTAGTATTCAATAAATGTGGATAACAAAGTTTGATTTTAGTTTGAATATTTTCATGCAACTTTAGCCTTTCATTGCAAATTTCTCTATTCTCTTATCTATTAACCATACAATATTAACATTAACAAATTTGTTTCACATCCATAGGCCTACATAAAGGCGATAAAGCATCTAATTCATGATTTGAGATCTAAGATATGAAAGGACATTTAACTACTATCGATTTTAATGGTATTCATTAACCAATGATCGTCATCAATTTGGCTAGTATTGATTTTACTAATCTTTAATAAAAAGGGACTATTTTAAAATCAGTTACTTTAAATCACATTCTTTTTACTTAAATTCTAATTTGAGATAGTCTAATTGATACAATTGCATTTCATGATTGATTTGTTTTTCACGCTTCAGAAATCGATATCAAGATACTATTTTATTAATATCCTAAATCACATTCTATTTTGATTAAGTAAAGCTCTCCTTCAAAAAAATACATGTATTTTTGGCATTTATTCATCAAACCAATGTGTATTTAGAACATTTACTACGTAACGTGTTTTGCTAGCTGTCAGTTCTGCATTAGTGATTTCACATTTATTAGTTGAACTCATATTATCCAATATTAAATGAACTCTATTTACTCAAATAATTCAATTAAGTAACAATTTATGAATTGGTATGGTTTCTACCATTTTACGTTCAGCTAAAAAATAACATTCCAAAAATATTATAATATTCTTCTACATAGTGAAAGCTTTCATTGTAATCTCTACACAAGGAAGTTCTACTATCAAAAATCATAAGTTTGAAAATCAAATTGCAAAAGGTTACTATTATAAATGGTTTAAACATTAGAAATTTTGAAATTGAACATTGCAACTATAATTAACATTGCAATTAACAAGTGTTTATCGAAATTTGTAAATGTGGCACATGCTGAGCTCTTTATGTTTATCCATTCATTCGTGCATTTCATCATTGCTTTCAATTGACCAAAAGAATCAAATAAGATGGAAAAGGAAAATATCGAACAATTGACAATGTTGGAAGCATTTGTAAATGAAACAAAGTATCAATATATACCAAAAAAAGAAGGAAATATTACAGTATCGATAACAAATTAACAAAAATTTTAGGATCCAGAAAAAATTTCAACATCATCACATTGCCAAAAACGATTATGCTCCAAACATCAATATAAATCTAACACTAAATAGTACTTCACAAGCTACAACTCAAGAAAACTGACCATCCATGTCCATGTTGCACCTTCATATAGGCACAACACAATAGAAATGAGTCTCAAAATATTTACTCAAGAAATATCCTGGGAAATAGATTCAATCTTCCATGGAAGAAATGAAAGTAGGTCCATTTGCCTAAGCACCATTTGGTCTCAAACCTAATATTTAACTCACAATTGTACTTCCTCCACATATCCTTCATCTATGACTAACCTCTCTCACTGGTCATATGTAGATACAAGCTACCCATCAACAACACCAGCAACACCAACATCAGCTGCACTAACACTAGCTACACTAGCACCAGCTGCACCAGCACCAGCTACACCAGCAACATCTCCAGTCGAAAGTCATTCCTTTTTCTCCAATCCAGGAGGACTCTATCTAATGATAAATGCTGCTATTTTAAAAGCGATATGTATACTTGAACACATTGAATAAATATCGAAAAGATTATTTTATAAAATTGATAGATATAATTTTATTGATATGTTTGCAACCCACAATCATTACACAATGCATCAAAGTAAATGTGATTAAGCATTTGAGTGATAACGTGATTTCATGTCAATTTGCTGAATAGAGATTAATAACATTGCTAAGAATTAATTAATTCTGGAATATTAAGGGTGAATTTCAAGTTTCTACATCTTTGTAAATATTACTGTCTCGACATAGTTTTTGCATATAGCACACTTATCTTTTCTCACATGCTCTTAGACAATGTAAACTTTGAAACGGGCACTACTATTGTTACCTGTTTTGTAGAGATAGCAAAAAAGTGACCCAATTTTGAAAAGAGGCGATGCAGAACACAAATTTTTTTTAGAGCATAGTTTTTAGCACTTTAAATAACCGATACAATTACCCATTTTGTAGGGGTAGTAAAAACGTGACCCGATTTTGAAAAGTGGTGATGTAGAATACACTTCTTTTTTTCGGAGCATATTTTTGACACTTTAAATTTTCTTATGTATCAAATATAAATATTTGTTTTTAAATGTTAGTGATTTTCATGCTGATTTTGCAACGTGTTGATGCAGCATACTTTTTTTTTTAGAGGACCTATTTTTCACACTTTAAAATTTATTATATCCAATTTTTTTTGAGATTATGATTACTTAACGAATTTTCAAGTTGTTTTTTTTTTTTTTTTTTTAAATGTTGATTACTTAAAAAAACAGATATAAAAATATATATAAAAAAGACAAACAAACAAAAAAAGGTTAAAGTAAAAATATCTCATAAACCATAAGAGAATTTGGAAACAAAAAAAAAAAAACAAAAACAATACAAAACAAAATTTTAAAAAAATATATAAAATTAAATAAGTAAAACTAGAAAAATTTTAAAAAACATTAACAAAAACTAGAAAAAAAAATGAAATTAAAAACAAACGAGATTAAAAAAAAAAAAAAAAAATTGTTATATTTTTTTAAATAATAATAATAATAATAATAAAAGGTTGTTCAAGAAAAAATTTTAAATTTTTTAAATTTTAATTTTTTTTGTTTTTAAATAAAAGAGTTAGGGCTTCATAATTTTTATTATTTTTTTTTTTAAAATCAAAAATACATATTTTTTTTAAACTTTAAATGTTTTTTTGTTTTTTTATTTTTTTAATTTGAAAATATATATATATATATGTGTGTGTGTGTGTGTGTGTGTTTTGTTTTATAATTTGAGTTTATTTTTGTTTATTTTTAAATGTTTTTAATATTAATTTTACTAGTTTTTAAATTTTAAATTTTTATTTTTATTTTTTTATTATTATTATTATTTTTTTTATTCTAGTTTGTTTGTAATTTTTTTTTCCTAGTTTTTGTTAATGATTTTTTTTTAATTTTTCTATTTTTACCTACTTAATTTTATATATATTTTTTTAATTTTGTTTTTTTTCCAAATTCTTTTATGGTTTATTAGATAATTTTTTTTAACTTTTTTTTTTTTTACTTATATATATGATGATGATGGTTAACGTCCGCTAAGACCAAACATTGGTTTATCAGACCTAAAGAAACAAATTATTTATTTTGATTTAAGATTTTATTCCTATGCTCAAAAAGCTTGGAGAGAAGCCTCCCGAGCTCACTATGATTTTGACAATTTTTTTAAGTAATCAACATTTAAAAAAAGAAAAATAAAACAACTTGAATTTTTTTTTTTATGGTTTACAAGATATATATATATATATATATATATATATATATATATATATATATATATTTTTTGCCATTTTTTTTAAATTTGTTTTTCTTACTATTTATTTGTTTATAATTTTAAAGTTTTTTTTTTAGTTTTTTAATTTTTATCTTTTATAAGTTAATTTTGTTTTTTTTTTAACATTTTCACGATTGATTTTTTTTTTTTTTTTTTTTGGATCTTTTTTATATATTTGAATTTTATTTTATTTTTTTAGTATATATTTTAACTTATGTTTTGGTTTTTTTTTTTTTCTTATTTTTTACTTTTTTTTTTTTGTTTTGTGTTTCTTCATTGTTATAATTTTTTAATTTTTAATTTATGTTTTTATTATTCTTTTGAAATTTTAATGTTTTTCGAGGTCATGATAAAAAATTTTACGCTATTATTTCAAAATGTTGAAATTTTACCCTTGAAGAAAAAGTGTTATCCCAGTGTCAACACTTTTCGTTTTAAGGGTGTTTTTTGCACAAAATTTACCATTGAAAAAAAAAGTGTTATTCGAACATCAACACTTTTCATTTTGAGGTTGTTTTTTGGACAATATTTGCACAAAAAATTGGTTTTCACCACTTTAAAACATGTTGAGAATTTACCCTAGAAAAAAAAAAAAAAAAAAGTGTTATTCCAGTGTCAACACTTTTCGTTTTTAGCACTATTTTTTATTTTTTACAGGGTTTTTTTTGCCAGAGTTCCCATGTTGAGTTTATAGTTCCCATTTTGATGTAATTTAAATTTTAATATGGATACAATTCTTGTTACTATAACTATTTTTCATTATTGTTAAAGACTTTTCAAACACAAATAATGATCACTATGTTCTAAGACTGAATTCGTTTACCATTTGTGTATAATGGTGTTAAATGATGTTTTTGCAAAAGTTTCCGAGGATATAATTTTTGGTCATTATTATTATTTAATATTATTCAAGCACAAACGATGATCACTCTGTTCTAATTCTGACTCTGTTCACCAATTTAGTGAAGTGCTTTGAAATGATGTTTTTTGAAGAAAAAAATTGAGGATATGCTTTTTGTTGTTACTTGTATACATTGCTTATTTTTGCATATACTTTAACTAATATAGTTAACTGTTTATATTTATTCGGTATCTGATGCGCACATAGACCAAAATTTTCATGACACAAATTTCTACTTAATTGAGTCATTCATAGTATGGTTCACATATTCAATTTACTGCACAACACTTTTTTCTCACACGGATTAAAAACAAAATTTAGTTAATATTGCATAATATGAGTTCAATTAAAAAAAGTGAAATCACTAATTCACTTAGTATTCGGTAAATGTGGATAACAAAGTTCGATTTTAGTTTGAATATTTCCATGCAACTTTGGCCAATCATTGCAAATTTCTCTATTCTCTTATCTATTAACCATACAAGATGAACATTAACAAATTTCTTTCACATCCAATAGGCCTACATATTATGCATCAGAGGTGATAAAGCATCTAATTCATGATTTGAGATCTAAGATATGAAAGGACATTTAACTACTATCGATTTTAATGGTATTCATTAACCAGTAATCGTCAGCAATTTGGCTAGTAATTATTTTCCTAATGTTTAATAAAAAAAGACTATTTTCAAATCAGTAATCATATTCTTTTTACTTAAATTCCAATTTGAGATAGTCTAATTGATACAATTGCATTTCATGATTGATTTTTTTTTTTGCACTTTAGAAATCGATATCAAGATACTATTCTATTCCTAAATCACATTCTATTTTGATTAAGTAAAGGTCTCCTTCAAACAAATACATGTATTTTTGGCATTTATTCATCGAACCAACGCACATTTAGAACATTTACTACGTAACGTGTTTTGCTCTCTGCCAGTTCTGCATTAGTGATTTCACATTTATCAGTTGAACTCATATTATCAAATATTAAATGAACTCTATTTACTCAATTAATTCAATTAAGTAACAATTTATGAATTGGTATGGTTTCTACCATTTTACGTTAAGCTAAAAAATAACATTCCAAAACTATTATAAGATTCTTCTGCACAGTGAAAGCTTTCATTGTAAGCTCTACACAAGGAAGTTCTACTATCAAAAAGCATAAGTTTGAAAATCAAATTGGAAAAGGTTACTATTATAAATGGTTTAAACATTAGAAATTTTGAAATTGAATATTGCAATTATAATTAACATTGCAATTAACGCGTGTTTATGGAAGTTTGCAAATGTGGCACATGCAGAGCTCTTTATGTTTATCCATTCATTCGTGCATTTCATCATTGCTTTCAATTGACCAAAAGAATCAAATAAGATGGAAAAGTAAAAGATCGAAAAATTGACAATGTTGGAAGCATTTGTAAATGAAACAAAGTATCAGTATATACCAAAAAAAGAAGGAAATATTACAGTATCGATAATAAATTAACAAAAATTTTATGATCCAGAAAACTTTCAACGTCATCACATTGCCAAAAACAATTCTGCCCCAAACATCAACATAAATCTAACACTAAATAGTACTTCACAAGCTACAACTCAAGAAATCTGACCATCCATGTCCATGTTGCACCTTCATATAAGCACAAAATAATAGAAATGAGTCTCAAACTATTTACTCAAGAAATAGCCTGGGAAATAGATTCAATCTTCCATGGAAGAAATGAAAGTAGGTCCATTTGCATAAGCACCATTTGGTCTCAAACCTATTATACAACTCACAATTGTACTTCCTCCACATATCCTTCATCTATGACTAACCTCTCTCACTGGTCACATGTAGATACAAGCTACCCATCAACAACACCAACAACAACAACATCAGCTGCACTAACACTAGCTACACTAGCACTAGCTGCACCAACACCAACTACACCAACAACATCTCCAGTCGAAAGTCATTCCTTTCTCCAATCCAGGAGGACTCTATCTAATGATAAATGCTGCTATTTTAAAAGTGGTATGTATACTTGAACTCATTGAATAAATATCGAAAAGACTATTTTATAAAATTGATAGATATAATTTTATTGATATGTTTGCAACCAACAATCATTACACAATGCATCAAAGTAAATGTGATTAAGCATTTGAGTGATAACGTGATTTCATATCAATTTTTTGAATAGATATTAATAGCATTGCTAAGAATTAATTAATTCTGGAATATTAAAGGTGAATTCCAAGTTTCTACATCTTCATAAATATTACCGTCTCGACATAGTTTTTGCATATAACACACTTATCTTTTCTCACATGCTAGACTAGTGTTAAATGATTTCAACATCTTGTACATTACCTGTTATCGTTATAATGATTATGTAATATAATATTTTATAAACACTAATATTAAACTATGCTAAAAATGAGTACAGTACACAACATTAAATTTGATAAATGAGATTTGGTATTGTATGTTGGCTTTGAAGTGTAGAAAAGTTGATTGTGAGGCATTTTCTATTAGCTTTGAACTTTCCACATTCACTCTTCGCACCCAAACAAATCTCTGCACTCCTACACCTGTTTCGATAAAATATATAAAGTACAGAGTCTTTACTGCAGATGAAGTTTATTCTGTGGGAGTGCGAAGAAATCACTAATCTCCACTTTGATACATTCAGACATTCCCAAGCATCCAATAAACCAAAAGAGTTATTTGAAAATAGTCAAATTATTCAACATGAAAGTATAAGGTAATGTCAATATTGCTTGACAATGTAAACAAAGAAAAATTTCATTGTAGAATCCATTAATTGGCAACAATATCACTAAAAAATGATTCATTGATTATCCCTCCTAACCAAGTTGTAATATTGTTCAACTAGCTTTATAATTTGCAAATTTGATAAATTAATGAAGCAATGTAAGAAATGAGAGTGAAACTAAGTAGACACAACACTCATAATGAAAAGACAATAACACTTATGCACATCAGTTGCGCATCTTTCGTAGATTTTGCACTTGTATAACCAAAAATTAGCTAAAGTTATGATAATACAATTTGACTATTGTCGAACAACTCTCTCGGTTTGTGTCATGTGCACTTTCATGGTTTCGAATATACGTGCTTCAAATCTTAACATCATGTTGGAAGGAGATCTTTAGTTAACTAAAATAGAATGAGCTTTAGGATATTAATAAAATAGTATGCTAATATAGATTTTTAAGGTGTGTCAAACAGAGAAATAATTTATTGTAAGAAATTGATATAGTTGCTATTATTGATGTTTTCATTGTGCGGAGTGCCAAGATAGAATTGAATGTTGTTAAGCAGTAGCACTTGCTATAATAGAGAAAATGTAAATTTTAATGTTCTAAAATCCTTTTTCGTAGCTCCACACTCATCGTTACCTATTTTACGCATCTCCGAGCATGTAGCCATCCATAAATATGTCTTAGCATTTCATTATGTAGAATCAGAAAACTGATATTGAGAAAATACTCATCAATATTATATATCAGTTAATTTGTGCTGATTATCCCTCTGTACGGGTATGAAGCAATATTTCATTATGAGAAATACGGAAATAGGAGAGGAGCATAATGCAAGATTAGCATTAAGGGTGAGTGAAAAGTGGGGAGTACGAAGTATGAAACTTTTCTGGTTGTGCAAACTTCTAAATCTTCGCACTGGCAGAAAAATGTTTTTCATCTTTGTATCAATTTCCATCGTCGTAGACTTTTTTGATACATCTATTTTTTGAAAAACAAATATAAATAACTTTTGTATTTTTCATAGACATTAATTTATTTGTAGATTTGTTCCACACATTCTAGTTTCGTACAACACTTTTATGCTAATCGATAATGGTTAACCAAATTTACATTTTGGTATATGTGGTCGTGGGGGGGGGGGGGGGGGGGGGGGGGGGATGAACAAATTTCCAATTAATATTATCATATTTCCTTATGTGGAGATTTTACTATGTGGAGAACATTGTATGTTTAGGAGAACGGGGGTGCTTAGGGAACTTTATTTCATAGATGTCTAATTAACTTAACTATGAATATAGGCTTTAATTCATAATGTAATAGGCATAACTAGAAAAATAGATTTGTAGACTAGAACAAATGAATATTTCATGTTTGCCTATTACATACATTATAAGATATGTTAGGCTTAATATACACATTGATTAAGGTAAGGATATTTAGCACATATGTTGTTTAACAAATCGCAACATACTCTAGGAAATCTAGTCCATAATCAAAGACATTTGTGTAAAATATTTATTCAAATTAATCATATGCAACATAGTCAATATCCATCACTAGAGAGCCTTGCATTAGTCAATAAAAAATTCGAATGAACCTAAAATTTGGGTAACGTTAAGTATTTAATTGCTTTGTTTTTAATTTAGTTAATTTTGTTGTGCGGAGTGCAAAAATACGCAGGAAGAGTTCATCATGCTTATTGTGTATTTTATACAATGAAAATGTAACACTAATTATTTCTATATACATTGAATTCCAATATAGGCTTATTTCTATAAACATTGAACTCTAATGTAGGTTGAAGCACTATGTTACACGAATTATCATTTTAATGTAGGTTGAAGCACTATGTTACACGAATATTTCACATTTTCCTACTACATACATTATAAGATATGTTAGGCTTAATATAAACATTGATTAAGGTAAGGCTATTTAGCAGATATGTTGGTTAATAGTCTCAACATACTCTAGGAAATCTAGTCCATAATGAAAGACATTTGCGTAAAATATTTATTCGAAATAATATTATGCAACATACTTAATATTTGTCACTAAAGAGCCTTGCATTAGTCAATAAAAAATTGATGAACTTAAAATTTGGGTAATTTTAAGTATTTAATTTTTATTTTTTTATTTAATTTTTATTTAATTTATTTTATTTTTAGTTAATTTTGTTGTGCAGAGTGCAAAAATACGTAGGAAGAGTTCATCGTGCTTGTTGTGTATTATGTACAATGAAAATGTAAAACTAATTATTGCTATATACTTCAAATTCCCATATAGGTTTATTTCTATAAACATTGAACTCCAATGTATGTTGAAACACTATGTTACACGAATTATAATTTTAATGTGAAAGGTAAAGTGATTTTAGTGTTTAAAGTAATGATTGTGTGGAAAAGGATTATGTGCAAAGGCACCTTTATGTCATGCGTTTCACAACTCCACACACATTTTTTAAGTGACACAAATCAATGCCATGTTTGGCAATATGCTTAATGTCTATTAGACAATTAATTAAGGGCTTTCATTACAAGATTAAATGTAAACTGTTTTGGCATTTTTTTCAACTGATCGATGCATAACCAAATCATTGTTTACCTTGCATCAAGTATCTGTCAATAAATATTACAAAAACGATAACTCACGCCATGTATAGAACATTAACAGAACCATGAAATCATTTTTTGTTAGAGTTAAATGATCACGTTTGCGCATAATATTTCTTGACCTTTATATTGATAGCTTGTACAAAAATGGTAATGTAACAATTAATTCATATATTTTAATTCGTAAATTCCTTCTACTTATTACACGTATATCAACGATATTAAAGCAATAGTAGTTAACAAAATAAAAGAACAAATAATTTTCGACTTTCAATATTTATTTCACCACTTCCTGTTAACATTCACTTTGATATTTTAAATTGATATTTATTAAATGTGTTAAGCATATTGAAAAATCTATATAATGGATATGAACCCAGTCATGGATTAAAAAAATAGCGTTAAGATTTGAAGAAGAAAAGCAACAAATGTCAATCGTTTACCAAAATTATTTGATTTTAGACAAATAGACGAATATGAACATAGAACTATTGGCATAGACTATTAATTCATGATTGATAACAATAGTTGGCAATTTTTTTTTGTCAAAAATCATGGGAAAATGTCTACGTGGCCAGTTGGAACACATTATGACAATTAGCTTTGTATCGTGATCTTGAAAATCGTGTGTCATATCATTCATAAATAAAATTTTGTTCAGTGTTTTTTGTACTTAGGTATCGAAATAAATGAATTGATGTCGATTTAGTGGTGGGAAAAATCTCAACCACCAAACAAATTCATGGTAAAGGTGGTTGAGCACATCTTCACATAATATTTATTTGTGATTGTTTACTGTTATTCTTAATAGTTTCTAAGCTAATTGTCATAATCACAAATAACACATACTTATTTTGTGTCACAAATTGCTGTTTTTAATGACACATATTTCAATGATATTAAAACAAGAGTACAATGCAAAGTAAATGGAAAAGATGGTTTTGGAATATCAAGATTTATTTCCATTACTTCTCGTAAACGTTGGCTTTGATATTTTCAATTGTTATTTATTGAGAGTGTCGTATGTAACAATTTCCACATGAGAAATAGTAACAACTGGTAATTGGAATTGGAGTGATAAATTGCGAAGCTAAGTGAGATTGAGAGCGAAAATAAGTAGCAAAAAGACGAAACATGCTATTTTCACTCATACAATCAACTAAGCGATATCTGAATATGCCAATGGAAAATAAAAGAAGCATTGACATTTTCAATAACAAATTGACGAATGTTCTAGTGAATAAGTGCCTAAAATTGTGCAAAGAAAATACTTTCATGGGCTCACAACTAGGCAGAGTCAACTTCATTCAATAATTCATTTTCTTAGATGTTCATGTTCTTTCACATGTTTCTCTCCAAGGTATTTATTTCTCTACAAAATCATCTAGGGATTTCTATTTGCTCTTTTCACACCTTATGAACATAAGAACTCCAACAAATGTTTCATCACATGTAATACTCACTCTATCTTATCAATTTTATCACATGAAATACTTACTCCATCTTATCAACCTATAATTTATTTCTTTTTTCTGTCTAATATTTTCATTTTCTTTGTTAGTGATGCAAGATGGATTGCATTTGACAACTTATCGTAATAACCTTAATTCCATTCAAACAAAGAACCAATGCAATTTTCACATCTCATAATGTGAAATCAAATAATTTATTTAATTTTTTGTCTAATTTAAAATATGTTTACACAACACATCATTTACAAGACTTATAGAGAATCAAGTATCAAATATCAGTAATGTGTGTCGAAAAAATTACTCAAGAAACTAGCATTAACAGGGAATAAAAACACAGGCAAAGAGTCATAAATCCTACACAACAATCTCCAACTTCCACACCCAGTACTGGTGCAACCTCATCCTCTAGTCCAGGAAAGAGAAAATTCCCTGGCATTGGAAAGTTGGTTCATGGTGAGCTATCACGTCATCAAGATGACAAGGAGTCTCTTCGTAAATGATTTCCAGATAAAGCACATACAGTTCAAACAACCAAATCCAAAATTTTTGTAAACAAATAAGGCATTTAAGAACCTATAGACGTGGAAAATGACAACAATGTACCACCTAAATGGATTACTTCTTATTTAGTAGAGAATCATAAGATAATGGAGCAGATTGCAGAAGAGGTAATTATTTTCGATAGACATCATGTCACATTGAAAAATGAAAAATATGACAAGGGCACTAAAAAATTGAGAATTTAAAAGGTAAAAGTTCATAATAAAAATATTATTAATGAAGAACAAATGGATATTGATCTGTCTGGCACTGGAACAAAGAGGCTCATGGTATTCCATCAATATATTGGTGATGCACTTGGACAGTCTATTGACAAACAGACTGTAGAAAATCTGAGACTGAAAAGGAGATTAAAAAAACTAGAAGACATTCTAAATCCAATTCCTCCGTTAATGACTCTATTGATAATACAAACACCATTATTGTCAACTTATACTACTGTAACACCACAAGGATCTAATAAAGCTATCAATTTACTTAATGAATCCAAATCACATATCATCAATAACATATGCTAAAGACTAGAAACTATTGATTATGCATGGCAAGCAGTTTTAGGTATAATGCAATTACAATAGGAAATTAGGAAACTTTTGAATTTGGTTCATAGTAATATTGAGGTATATATGAAATACATTGACAATGATTTAGTTACTCTTAGTTAGAGGCCTACATTACTCTTTGATATAGAGAAACAAAATAAAGGGCTTCTAGATGCTAATTGAATAAAGCAATTGGAAGTTATATGGCTGGAGAGGATTAGTACACTTGAGGAAATCATTTATGAATGTGATAAGCTAAGGAGGAGAAATATTTATGCGTATTTGATGAAAACATAAATTATACAACTCTTAGACGGTCTATGCATCCTACACAATTCTGAATTAATTTCAAGAGATAAATTAACATTTGAAGAAGATCGACTAAAATAGTTAATGGTAGCGGATTCTAATGACATAATTGGTTTTAATTCAAAATAAATTACCAAATGGCTAATTACTTTTATTAGAGTCAATAACGAGAGCTCTGTCTTGGCTGCCCATATGCAAGAAGAAGCTATAAAACTCGAAAAGGAGATATTCAATAAAAATGTCAAGATGGAAATTACAGTTTCTCCTGATAAAGATTACATTAAAACTACGGTGTACATATTTGTTGAACAAATCATGAATTCTTAAGGCATCTAACAGAAGCATAATCATAGTGGACATTTTTGCATAGTGTAACTGTTCTCAAATCCTTCAACATTTGATTTTCTATTAGCTAATACTAGATAATTTAGCTTTGTTGATTATGTTATGATAACCTTTTCTAATTATTGTAAACAAATTCTTGTTTTTTTTTTGTTGATGCTTTTTTTTGTATTACAGTTCATGGGAGCGCAATCCCAGTTCCCATTGGAACAAATGCATTTAATTTTACAACTTTGTATCAGGATTTTCAATTCCCAGTGCTACAATTATGACTCTATTCAACAATTTTGTCTTTTATGACTATGTTTTGAATATGATCTTGTATATATTTGAATTATGGCTATGGTTATTGGCATTTGAATCTGGATACAATTCTTACTGAATGTGACCCTATATCAATGTTGTGATAATTTTGTCTATAAATTTTCGAACATATTATTTGAGCTTTTGTAATATATTCAATGTTGTGTTAGTGGTTAAAACTAAATTGAACATTTGAAAATAGTTTTGGATCTTAGGCATACATCTTTGAATAATCGAATGTTAGCACAATGTCTTCATAACTAAATAGATTTAATTTCTCAGAATATGGAAGTTTGGAGAAACTTTTAGGTGCAGTTCCTCCACATAATTTGTTGCATTTCACACAATCAAAGCTTGGTTATTTATGTATATGCATGTTAATTAATTAATTATGTTTCCCGCACACCCTTTCTGTGTAGAACAAAATAACTCTTGCTATTACAATTTTGATTATGTTAAGCAAGTTTTATTTTATGCCTGTGCTTTGAATATGATCTAGTGCATTGAATATGTATTGTTTGAGTGTGATAGAAACTTTAATTAGCTAAACAGGCTTTGAAGTATTCACTATCTATATATTGAAGTATAGTAGCTATTTTCTATTTAAAATTATTTGAGTCTGGATCCTGAATCCAGATCTTGACCGAGTGGACCCACTTCCAATTGTTTCATAGGACCATCTCGGTTGGGCAGAAAGAGAAAAGGCCAATAAGCATGTTTACCGGGCTAGGATTGATTATTGTTATTATCCGGTTAAAACCATCTATGGAGTTTTAGGGATAAAAATTTGGATTTTAGAAGAGTAGGAATAATTGGTCTTTTTTTTCCAATCTGCCCGATCATGGATCATCAATTCTATCAGATCGAATAGAAATTAGATTTACCATTTTCGAACATATGCGTTGAGACTTTGTTTTATATCTAATATTGTGTTACTGATTAAAACAAAATTGAACGTTTAATAAGAGTTTTGTATCTCAGACATAGATCTATGAAGAATAAAATTGTTAATGGCAGGTCTTTAGAATGGAATAAATTTCATTCTACAGAATACAAAAGTAGGGATAAAGATTTTATCTTGTTTCTCTCACATTCAACACAATCAAAACCCACTACGATATACATGATGCTAATTTGAAATATTGTAAAAAGTGAGAATGAAGGGAAAATAGTACAACGTGGTACTGAACCAATTAACAAATAAAAATTGTTTCAATTAACACAATGATAGAAAATGATAACTTTGCTGAGAGGTATTTTCTATGTACTCTTTGTTTTGTGATATTGTATAGAGTAAGTGTAAAAAATAAACTTCACAACATAAAATAAATCCTGCACAATTTGTAAACTGTGAAATAGGCATAAGCTCTTCGATTCCTTTTGTTTTCACACTCAAAAGTAATGTTCTCAAGTCTTTTGGTTCTCTAAAACCTGCTTAGAATCTGTACTATATATGTACAACCATGAAATAAGCATCAACTCTTCGATTCCCTTTGTTTTCACACTAAAATATAATGTTCTCCGGTCTTTTGGTTCTCTGAAATTTACTTCAAAGCTATGCTATATCCGTGTCTCCTTCACTACACTCGCTTGTCTCTGAGCACACACTTTCACTCGCAGATCCTTCACTCTGCATTGCTAGCGCATATATATATATATATATATATATATATATATATATATATATATATATATATATATATATATATATATATATATATATATATATAGTCACTGCCAACTTTTTAACCGAAATACAATATGATTCCCCTCCTTCAGATTTTCTATATCCAGTTCCTTTGCATTGAAACAAAACAAACAAGTGTACTAAAGATCCATATACTTTGAGCACTAAGCAAAATGTATCAACGTCGATTGTTCCACACCTTAATATAAGCAGATTTATATAAGTCATAATATGATATATGTTATGATATAAGTCATGCTATAATTTTTCTTACAGTGTTAAATTAGCTTTATGCAAAACACAAAGAAAGAAAGCTTCACTTGGTAAGTGAATATTGTGATTAAGCATTCTATTCATTTTTTACTAATTTTGCTATTAACAGTAGAACACAAATTGCACAATTATTTATTGTGTAACCTTTTAATATTCAATAATTCATTCTCTATAATGTTACTATGTGTGGATGGGCAATGTATACGAAAGTTTAGAAAACAATGAACAAATATTTTTCCGCACATATTGCTTTATGCACATTGCTTTACTCAACCATAACAGAGATATGCATTATTTACTATTAAAATATTAACAATACTCTATAATAACATGCTAAAGTGTGGAACATCACCATAAACTATTATGCAAAGTGCGGAATTTATGTGGAATTAACTCTCCTATGCATCCACATTGCCATTTCACAAGAAGTTCATGGTGAAATTTTAGACTTGGAGAAATGGGCAATTATTGTTTAGCAAATAACATGTCAAATATTGTATATGGAGGCAACATGATCATTGAATCATTAAACAAGATGCAATATAGTTCTAGCTGAGGACATAGAATTGATTGTTGAAAGTTTTGTTGACCAAGTAATTGCTTCACGCATTCGATTTATCGTCGGAATGCAAATCATATAGTGCCACCTGGGATGATATTTCATTGTGTCGAGTTTTCTCAGCGCTCTACACAACCTTTAATCAATTAATTAGTTTTTTTGGATAATTGTATGTTGTTTGAAAATCTTTCAATATACAAAGAGATTTCACTATGAATATAGCTTTGTGCATAAAGCTTACATTGTGTGGAGAGTTATGTGTAAATAAATTTCACTATGTGAAGAGCTTTCACTATGAAAAAAGCTTTCAATTTGTGGAAAGTTTTGTGTGGAGAGATTTCATTTGTGTAGAGTGCACAACCTTTAATTAATTAATTATCGATAGAGCTTTGTGCAAAGATATTTCATTGTGCAGAGAGATTTCATAAACAAGGAACGAAGATTCTGTCGTACATATTGATTTCCACACATCCCTTTAGTTTTCCATAACAAACATATGCATTATTCAGTGTTAAAATATTACAATACTACAAGCAGTATGGAAGCATTGCAAAAATAACTCACCTCCGCATCTGCATTTGCATTTCAAAGGAAGTTCATGGTGAAATATTTAGATTGGGGAGCAATGGGCAATTATCATTTAGAAAATTGTGCGCAAAATATTGTAGATGGATGCAACATGATCATTGGATCATTACTGAGAAATCGTTAAACATGATGCAGAATTGGCTCTTCTGCTCAAGCTCTCATTCGTATTCATAGTGAAATATTTAACCTAGAGAGCCATGAGTAACTATCATTTAGCAAATTTTGCATGGAATATTGTGGATGGATGTTGCTCTAGCTAAGGACACATAATTGATTGTTGAAATTTCTTCATGTATCTGATTTCTCAAACGACATGAAAAACATGTAGTGCCAGCTAGGATGAGATTTCATTTTGCAGAGTTTTTTCTGCATTCCACACAACCTTTAATCAGTTAATTCACTATGCAGAGAGATTTCACTATGCAAAAAGAAGTTTTGCGTGGAAAGATTTCATTGTGCAGAGTAAACAACCTTTAATCAATTAAACTATGGTAGAGCTTTGTGCGAAGATATTTCATTGTGCGGAGAGATTTCATAAACAATGAACATTGATTCTACTGCACATATTTCTTTATGCACATCCCTTTACTCTACCACAATGGAGATATGCATTATTTAGTGTTATATACCTAGGGGGGATAATATGGGGTACCAAGGGAGGTACCCAAGGTAATAATGTAATAATGGGATGGGCCTTAGTAATAAATAAGGTGGTTAACCCATATCATTTAAGGGACCACAAGTAGTTAATAATAATGTAATGGGCCCATGGTATTAGTTGATGGCATGAGGGAACCATGGTAATGACCCATGGTATTGTATGTATGAGGTCTATATAGAGGCTAGAGACTCCACATGGAAATAGTGAAGGATTATTGTATGTACAAGCATATGGTTTGTGGAGTGTTCTCCTTCGTTAAGGAGTGAATGTATGGTGTTGCCCTACCTTAAGGGTTTGAGATTAATAAAGAAGCATTTATCTATATTTGATCTTGTTATTCTTGGGTTTATTTCTATTCTTATATATCTTTTGGATCAGATCTACAACAAGTGGTATCAGAGCACTTTCTTGGGCAAACCGTGGAGAATTTTTTTATTTATTTATTTATTTTTTTTTTTTTTTTTTTTTTTTTTTTTTTTTTCAAGGTTTCGGGGGCGGCGAGTTTGCAGATCAGATCTGTAAGTTTTGGTGCAAGATCTGTAAATTCTAATTCCAGATCTGGATTCTATGTGAAAAAATACCCAATTTTAAAATAAAAAAATCGGTCGAATCAGAGTCCGGATGAAGGAGATATCGTTGATTTAAAATCAGTGGGGTTGCAGACAATTTTTCAGGGAAGCGAGTTTGCAGCGCAGATCTGGACGTCCTGGTGGAAGATCTGCAAAATATAATTGTAGATCTGGATTGTTTGAGAAAAATTACCCGATTTCAAAAAACAAATCAGTCGAATCGGAGTCCGGATGAGGGAGATATCGCTGATTTAAAATCAGCTCTTTTTGCAGAAATTTTGGTGACGGCAGGAGAGTTGCAGCGCAGATCTGGAATTCTAGTGCCTGGATCAAGATTTCTATCACATGGGTAGATGCAGAATGATTGTTCCATTTCTAAAAATAGGTCATAATAGGGATTCTGAGCAATATTGACTAAACTGTGACAATTTCAAATTTTCGCCAAGTAAGCGAATTTTTTCTCAAACCCTCTTCATGGCGATTCTATATTTTACAGGAAAAGATGATGGTCCTACTATTGAAGAATTCATAAAAGATTTAAAAAAAAACCATTCGAAATATTGGAAAAGTTTCTTATGGCTTAATTTGAAAGAAGAGGTTGCCATATGGTGGAACTCACTTGGCAACAAATAGTTGTCCAAATTTTCGGATGAAGAATTTGAAAAACTCCTTATGGACAAATGGTCTCGTGCTAGAAAAAAGAATGAGACATGTAAGGGGTTATTTTCTACTGGTGTCTCTTTATTGCAGGTTCATGGATTGATTCAGAAGGAGAAAATTATTGTGTCTATAAATCCGAGTTGCAAGCAAAATCTCATAAATGTCAATTTGGCAAAAAAATTGCAAGTCCCAGCAAAACATATTGAAAATACACAGGTTGATGATAAGGATGTTCAAATTTATAAGGATTTGAAACTTTCTATGGATAAGTATGTGTTTCATGGTGATTTTTATGCTTCAGATATGGTTAACATGGATGTTTTTTTGGGATACCCTTGGATGGAATTAGTGGGTACTATAAATATTAATGTGCAGAAGAAATTCCTGAAGCTCTGGTATAAAAAGAAGAAAATTACATTACAGGATATTTCCATTAATAAGCAGGTAGAGTCCAAGGAGGTTGAAGCAGAAGATGTTACAGGTACTGACATATCAGATGATGAGCAGTTGATGGTCGACAATCAAACACAAATAGAGGCTGAAGCCGAAAAGGTAACAGGTGCTGACATATCTGATGAGGGTTCAGTGGTTGAAGTCATATTGGAAAAGAAGACACCACAATAGGCACCACAGCAGGGTGAATTAAAGAAAAAGACATCGTGGGTTAAAACTTCAACATATCATCACCCACATCACCCCGCAAAACAACCATCAAGATGGAAACCAAGTAGTCACAAGGACAACAACCCCCGTATGATGGATAGCGAGGAGAGAAGATCCACCTACTACACATCAACACAGAAGAGCTGTCACGGTCAACTTCCATCTCAAGTGAGCGAGGCACCAGCGAGATCGAGGGTTCACCTTTCTCTTGGATGGCTAGATGCACGTGCATGGTATTAGTGGACTACTCTTTTGAGTAGATCTTATTATTTGTGTTCTTCCCATGTTTCGGGGACGAAACATGCTTAGGGGGGTGGAATGTTATATACCTAGGGGGGATAATATGGGGTACCAAGGGAGGTACCCAAGGTAATAATGTAATAATGGGATGGGCCTTAGTAATAAATAAGGTGGTTAACCCATATCATGTAAGGGACCACAAGTAGTTAATAATAATGTAATGGGCCCATGGTATTAGTTGATGGTATGAGGGAACCATGGTAATGACCCATGGTATTGTATGTATGAGGCCTATATAGAGGCTAGAGACTCCACATGGAGATAGTGAAGGATTATTGTATGTACAAGCATATGGCTTGTGGAGTGTTCTCCTTCCTTAAGGAGTGAATGTATGGTGTTGCCCTACCTTAAGGGTTTGAGATTAATAAAGAAGCATTTATCTATATTTGATCTTGTTATTCTTGGGTTTATTTCTATTCTTATATATCTTTTGGATCAGATCTACAACATTTAGTATTAAAATGTTACCAATACTATACAATAGGGAAAATTTTAAGGATGGAATGTTATATTAAAGTTTAGAAACCTTGGTGAATATTCCTAGTCCATAATATGCAAATTATAAAATGTTTGGTAATATTTTTGTAAAAATATTTAGATCTCTAATGATTTTATATTAGTCTATATAAAATTTTGAAAATTTTAGAGGTAAAATAATTTTGTACTATAAAATTTGGGCAAATATTTTTTTAGAAAAAATGGAAAATTGGCAATTTTTTTTTTTGAAAAAAGCATGCAAAGTTAGCCCACTTGCAAATATTAGCCCCTAAAATTTTCCTTGCTATACAGAGTGTGGGAGCTATGCGGAATTAGCTCTCCTCTACATCCGCATTGCCATTTCACAGGAAGTTCATGGTGAAATATTTATACTGGTGAGCAATGGGCAATTATCGTTTAACAAATCGCACATAGGATATTGTAGATGGTTGCAGCGTGATAATTGAATCATTAAAAAAAATTGTTAAAAATGATGCATAATTGGCTCTCCTGTGCAAGCTCCCATTATAATGCCTTTTAATCATAATGATTAAATGTGAATTTAATGATTTGATATCAATTATTATAATATGTTATATCAATTAATTAATATGTGCAGAGAGATTTCATAAACGACGAATGAAAATTCTTCCGTACATATTGTTTTCTGCACATCCCTTTACTCTACCATAATAGACATATGCATTATCTAGTGTTAAAATATTACCAATACTACATGGAGTTTAGAAGCTATATGAAATTAACTCTCCTCCACGTGTAATTATTATTTAGCAAATTTTGTGTAGAATATTGTAGATGGATGTAGTGTGATCATTAAATCATTACTGAGAAATCATTAAACAAGATGCATAATTAGTTCTTCTGTGCAAGCTCTTGTTTGCATTGATTGTGAAGTATTTACACCGGAGAGCCATGGGTAACTATCGTTTAGCAAATTCCATTTGGAATATTGTGGATGGATGTAGGTCTAGCTGAGGATACGAAACTGTTTGTTGAAATTGCTTCACGCATTTGATTTCTCAAATGACATGCAAATCATGTAGTGCTAGATGGGATGAGGTTTCATTATGCAGAGCTTTTTCCACACTCCACACACCCTTTAATTAATTAATTCATTGTGCAAATGGATTTCACTATGCAAAAAGAAATTTTGTGCAGAGAGATTTCATAAACAATGAACAAATATTCTTCCACACATATTTCTTTTCGCATATCCTTTTACTCTGCCATAACTGAGATATGCATTATTTAGTATTAAAATATTACCAATACTATATGGAGTGCGGAATCTATGTGAAATTAGCTCTTCTTCGCATCCTCATTGCCATTTCACAGGAAGTTCATGGTGAAATATTTAGACTGGGGAGCAATGGGAAATTACTGTTTATCAAATTGCGCATAGGATATTGCAGATGGATGGAGCATAATCATTGAATCATTACTTAAATTTTTTAAAATAGGACGCGGAATTGGCTCTCCTGCGCAAGCTCTCATTCACATTCATGGTGAAATATTTATACTGGAGCACAATGGGTAACTATAGTTTAGCAAATTTCGCGTGGAATATTGTGGATGCATGCAACTCTAGCTAAGGACACAAAATTGATTGTTGAAATTACTTCACGTATTTGATTTATCGAATGACATGCAAATCATGCAGTGCTAGTTAATCAATTAATTAGATTTGTTGGCGACTTCTGTGTTATACAAAGAAATTTCACTAAGAGCTTTCATTATGCAGAGAGTTTTCTTGGTGTGGAGAGATTTCACTATGCAAGGAGTTTTCATTGTGTGGAGAGTTTCATGCGGAGAGATTTCATTGTGTGGAGTATACAACCTTTAATCAATTAATTAACGATAGAGATTTGTGCGAACAACTTTCATTATGCAGAGAGTTCTTTGCGAAGCTTTATGCAGAGAATCTTGTGCAAAGAAATTTCATTGTGCGAAGTTTTCTCTACACTCCACACAATCTTTGATCAATTAATTAACAATATAAGCAAGAATTATATTGCATGGCAACTATTCCTCTTATTCATGTCTCCCTTCCCTTTATTTAAATATATGAAAAATTTCCATGATCTAACATATAAAACCTTATTTTGAAATTTAACTATATAAAATATTATTATCATATTTACCAAATTTTTAAAATCGTTATGAATCATGTATATCCAATACGTGTAAGTGTTTGTATTCACCATTACTCACTTCAAACATAATTGTTAATAAATATTGTTTAAATGAAATAACTTTGTCATTTTTCGAAATTGTTGTGCTATTAACGCAAGGCTAATATGTTATAAATAGCAACACCAAGAAGACCATATTGACAAAATAATGAGTTTCTCTCAGTACCAACAAGTGTGTGGCTGAAGTCTAGCCAAGACCATATTGACAAAATAATGAATTTCTCTCAGTGCCAACAAGTGTGTGGCTGAAGTCCAGCCAAGACCATATTGACAAAATAATGAATTTCTCTCAGTACCAACAAGTGTGTGGCTGAAGTCCAGCCAAGACCATATTGACAAAATAATGAATTTCTCTCAGTACCAACAAGTGTGTGGCTGAAGTCCAGCCAAGACCATATTGACAAAATAATGAATTTCTCTCAGTACCAACCACTGTGTGGCTGAAGTCTAGCCAATACCATATTGACAAAATAATGAATTTCTCTCAGTGCATTGGCTGAAGTCTCGCCAATATTTTTTGTTACATGTTTATTAATGCTCAAAACTTTTGAAAACGGAGTTGGAGACAAAGACTAATTTTCAATGGTGATGTTTACCATTGAGGAAATATAACACATACCATCAACCTTTCAATGTCAATGATTTTCTCCACACACGATGTATGTACTCATTGCTTAATGTAAAATTAAGTCAAGACGTAATGTCATCCTTTACATCATGGAAATAGCTATTTAATTAAATAATCTCTCAGATAACCTCCACCTAAACTTCTAGAATTATGTAAGAGGATCTAATACTTCTTAGGCTAATCTCCCAAAAATTCTACAATAAGATAAAGATATATATCTAACCTAAACAAAAGTCATGTCTCGAAAAATCAATAAGCTATTCATATCACTTATTGAAGATACAAAATTTGATATTAAATATTTCAAAAAAGAAAATTAAAGATATTGAAAGATACCAACTCGAATATTAGAACTTGATAGTTTAATCCTTATACTTCATATCAAACATATTTCAATCAAGTTGGAAAACAATACTTTTCCAAAAAAATGGATTGAAAGTTGAATAATCCTTATTTTCATATTTAGAAACTAAAATGAATAGGTCAATTACTTAATTATCATAATTAATTCACTTTTAATCATGAAATTTGTTTTAATTGTTGAAAGAAGTATTAGCTCATGAATTTAGGACGAGTTAACTTTAAAAATCAATATGCTACAACTAAGCACCTAATTATTTTGAAAATGAGAAACCTAAAAAGGGAGACATCTTAATTGACATGATTTAATAAAAAAAAGTTTGTATTTAGAGTTAAGCTATGGAAAACCTAGGTAAAAATAAGTCACCCTCTTGATATCTTGATATTGATGATGGTGTGATAGAAAATAATATTAGTAAGATGAAAAGGAATAATGAATCATTAATTATATATTAAGTTGTTATTCAATGGTTGAGATGATGCATTATTAAGCAAACAATTTAAGTTCAAATTCTAATTGGTGTAGAGTTTTTTGTATGTGGTTGTGATGTAGTGTGTTTGATCATTCAAAACTAATTTCCTCTCAACATCAAAGGGACTTAGCACATGTCTAACAAGTCAAATTGGTTTAAGTAAATGTTAATATGTAGAGCTCCTTGTATGTGGTTGTGATGCAATGTGTTTGATCATTCAAAACTGTTTCCTCTCATCATCAGAGGGACTTAGCACATGCCCAATAAGTCAAATTGTTTTAAGTAAATGTTAATATGATATTTGATCATTTACTTTGTAATATTGGTGTTAAACAAGGGTGCCCACTTGTTGCTACATTTTTTGACATTTATATTGATAAAATTAAATAATTTTCTAGAAGAGTAGGGGCACTAATAGTAACAAAATTGGAATTAGTGTGATTTTTCTGTATATGTTGATGATATTTCTTGCTAGTTATCAATTGGGTTTATCTTGGGTGGTTGAAAGAAATGATTGTTATCCTCCCTACCCATATTCAATTCCTGCAAGTGACATGTTGAGCTCATGGCTTTAAGCTTTGTTATCATACAATCTTGAGCCATATGAAATATCTTATCCATATCTTATCCTCTAAAGAGTAAAATACTTTATTACATGTAAAAAAATATATATTTCTCTTCTTGTAAAAATTATTATTCATTTTGAAAAAAAAAAAAAAAAAAACTCAAAATTCTCCACCATTTATCCCAAAATTTATGAAATTTCCATTAATATGGATAACATCAAGATCATGACAATAAAATCTAAGTCCTTAATTTTTGTAATAGTAATACCTTTAAGCATAACAAAATTATAAATATTTATTCATCTATTTCAAATTCCATTTAAACTAGATTCTCCACCATTTATGCCAAAATTTATGAAATTTCTATTAATATTGATAACATCAAAATCATGACAATAAAATCTAAGTCCTTAATTTTTTATAATAGTAATACCTTTACGCATACAAAATTATAAATATTTATGCATCTATTTCAAATTCCATTTAAACTAGAAGCATAGTGCTAGGAAGTTAATCACTAGTGGCGGGAAAGCCTATTATGGTATTATGATCTTTAGTGTAGAAATCTCCAATTCTGGAATTAAAAAAAATATCTTTATGTGCACCTATGAAGTTTTGACTACAATATCTCTCATGAGATTTAAAATTAAAATTAAGCAAGTTCACAAATATTTGACAGCTAATCATTTTAAAATTAAAAGCCTATTACGGTATTATGATCTTTAGTGTAGAAATCTCCAATTCTGTAATTAAAAAAAATATCTTTATGTTCATCTATGAAGTTTTGACTACAATATCTCTCATGAGATTTAAAATTAAAATTAAAATTAAGCAAGTTCACAAATATTTTACAACTAATCATTTTAAAATTAAATGTAATATTCTTACTCTATTCTTTTGATTAAAGCTTCATGTATTTTAGTAAAATCTAAAACCATAATATTTAGAATATAAATATAAATTTTTCAAATTAATTAAGCATAATATTTATATTATTTTTTTCAATTAAAAATAATAATAAGTAGTTTATAAGGAAAAATAGGCGAGAGATTCTAAAACTTGGATTAACTATTCAAACATAAAATAATATATTCAAATTAATAATGTTAAAAAACAAATCTTACATTCATTATAAAATTTAAAAATAAAACTTAGAATGACAATAATATCATTAAATAAAAACTTGATATATTATAAAAAATTATTAACTTAAATGATATGATTTATAAAAATTATTTGTCCATCATCATAACTTTAAAAGATAAAATGAATATTATTAATATGACGGTCATGATTTACATAGTGAAACTAGTAAATGCAAAATCATGATTTTGAGATTAATGAATTTATAAATTTATTTTTGAAAATAAATTAATTATAAATATATTTTCTTTTTAATATAATTTTAATTAATGTTATAATTTAGATATTAGGATTAATATAACAAAATATTAAAATTCATATAAAATATTATTAAAAATATTTTTTTATAAAAATAAATTAAATTTATAAATTATTAATATGACGAACCATGATTTTCTCTAATGGGTGATTTTTATGCTCGAGAGGTGTTTCGTGGGATGAGCTTATCACCTTTCCGATATGATGGGCATTAAAGGATAGGGGGCACAACTCATTTTTGGCACGAGTCTACATGCAATAATCCAAATGGCTATTAATACCATGGTTGATGGGATGGAGAGAGTTATGAGTTTGGCGAGGGGTGGAAGAGGTCAGTGCCTATGCAAGGAAAAGGAGATAGAGCCTCTGCTACTAGTCTTTGAGTTAGGTTTTAGTCTTCATTGGGATAAGCTTAGCTCAACTTTTGAAAACCAAGAGAAATTTGTGGTTGTTAGCAGAGTGAAGAACTTAAGCGAGGAAGGTGAAACTTTAGCTAGGCATGCTGACTAGTGGGAGATGGAGGCACACCTTGTCAGGGTGAAGCAACAAGCTAGGTTTGTTAGTAAGTATTGTTGGTGGGTGTCACTTCTATCGAAAATTTCTCTCTTAGTCGCTTTGGTCCTAGTTTCTCTGGTAATCCCTCTCTAGCTTGTTAATTTCCTTGGTAGAGAGCATCTTAATTTTTTTAGTCTATCTATTATGTATGATCTTTTGGGTCTTGGGTCCGTGTCACTAGAGTATAAGCTTAGTTTAGTTCTTCTCGATTTCATGGGCTTGGCGGTAGCAATTGTTTTGTATTTATGGAATATTATACTTGACTTCCCTCTGCAAGTGTCTTTCACTTAGTATTATTATGTCAATGGATATCCCAGGTTAGAAATTCTTGGGTTATCGTCTGGCTAGTGTTTTTTAAAAGAAATGTTGGTATTATTCCTGTCAGGTTCGAAACTTTGTTTTCCTATGTGAAAAAAGAGGGGGGTTATTGTGGTATACATCTTCTCTACATATGTTTATGGTTGTGTCTCGGTGCTCAAAGTACTACAGGTCTCAAGGGTCAAAGCAATTTTTTTCCCCTGTGAGCCTGGCAGGGGTGGTTCAGTCATGGTTGTAGCTCGGGTCAAATGGCAGGGGTGGAAAATTGGTTTACTGTTAGTCAGCATGTTGTGAGTGTTCAGTCTATAGGTCTATGCATTCCTGAGACTCATGATGGTGGAAGGTGGTAAATTTTATGGCTATGGTTGGTCTTCATAATTATTATTTTAGTCATTGATGCATTTATAAAGCATGTTCTTCATGCTATTGTCAAAAGATAAAAATATTTGACATGTTCTTCATGTCAGTTTTTAAAAGAAGAAAATTTTTATTTTTATTATTTGAATTTTTTGTCTCCAAGAAGTTAAGTCGCCCCTCCTCCTAATCAAGTTGGCCCTATTCTTGAATCTTGATGGCACACATTTAGCATAATAAATGACTATACAAGGACATTGGTCCTCTCACACTTAACACAAAACTTGGATCTTTTTTGTGAAAATAATTTAGACTTTCTAAGGCAAAAGGAAGGAGAGGAATTTGAGGTAGAGACAAGTCATATATAAAGCATAATATTATATGAGTCTAAGGTTAACTAAAGGATTGAATCTATGAGGAAATACTCTATGGAAAAATTGAATGTCTGATGTAGAAAATATCTATGGAATGACCGAGTTTCTTCGGACTAGAATGCAACAAAATTGAGCCTCTGTAGGAATAATATGAGGCTGATATTATGCCCTAGAAGAGCAGACCAGACTGAAGTTCTTGGGTAGCCATTTGACTGGACTAGGAGGAATATGGACTAGGTTTGACCAAGATGATATTTATTGGTTAGATGGACCTTTAAAATGACTAAGAAGTCTAGGTGTGTCTTTTGTTAAACTAAAGAATTGCTCTAAGGAAAAGGTTGGTGGGTTTTCCCAGGGTAAACTCTTTGTTCTTTTCTTGGCTATCTCTTCATTATCCTATTGCTATATATTTTATATGGTTTATGTATTTTTTGTATTTTCTTAATGATGGATAAGCATAAGAAAAATTAATTAATGATGGATAAGTATAATAAAAGCAATTTAATCATTAGAAGTAATTATCGAATACCCTATGAAAAATCAACATGGTATCAGAGCTTGGGTGAAAGAGCGGCCTTAAAAAGAATCTTGGATCTTCCCTATTGTCCATAGTTTGAAAGTCAAAAGAAAGCCAAATTGTAGAAATTCCTTGTAGATTCAAACTGCTAATTGTAATATGCTAAAACAATAGACTTGAATATACTCTACTCATTAGTGGAAACAATTGAACAGTAGCAAAATCATGAAACACACAAGAGAAATAATTTGATCAACACATTACACAATGATTTTGTAGGGAAATCCACAGCTAGAAACCCATGCAATATGTATATTGTGTTAGTCGGAAAATATGAGAAGATTACAATGCTTTTCTCAAGCCCGAGAAACCTCTGCACTATCTCTATCTACCTCACAACTTCCTAGACAAGCCCAGGCCAATACTTAACCAATTTTCTACTTTCCCAAGTCCCTATTTCCTTTCGTTGTTTCCTTGGGAATTAGCCCCCTATTAATTAGGGAAATTCCTCAATTGGAATTGTGCAATCCTCATAAGCCTTCCTATGACTACATGCACCACCTGTACAATTCAAATGATTATACAACTGATAGTACACTGACCCTGAACTCCAATCTCAATTGGGTAAATCTCATATCTAACATGCATGATTTATCTATGAGTGAATCATCATTTCACTGGTTGATCACTGTAGGAAACACCACACTAGACTATAGGCAGCACCACACTACTAGACCTCCCACTAGTTCCTCCAACAGTTGGAACTATTTTAACTCACTTTGACTCAGTTAAATTGAATTAATTAATTACAACTCAAAATAAACTCAACTAGGGCTCCTATAATGTAGGAGACAGTCTACATGACTCAAGTTAGACCCTCAACTCAAATTAACTTAGTTAACTAATACAAGTTGTCATGAGATGTGGAATTACAATTTTATTCCCAATTTAAATCAAGGACAAAATTAAGTTAGGATTTTCTTGTTGCATTTTCAACACTCCCTCTCGGCAAGAAAGGGATTATCTGCTACCCTGATCCTAC
Organism: Pinus tabuliformis; assembly: GCA_031772625.1. Classification (NCBI taxonomy): domain Eukaryota; kingdom Viridiplantae; phylum Streptophyta; class Pinopsida; order Pinales; family Pinaceae; genus Pinus; species Pinus tabuliformis. The sequence goes on along the minus strand of CM062819.1, from coordinate 1,416,165,361 downwards.
CTCTATGAAACTCTAATTTTCATCTTGAAAATGTCTTTTTCAAAATATCTGCATCATGTTCCTCTGTAGGAATGTACTCCAGCAATGTGATTCTCCTCTGCAAACAATCTCGTAGATGGTGATCCTAAATGTCGATATTCTTGGATCTATCATGAAAAACTAGATTCTGAGAGAGTTTGATACAACTTTGATTGTCACAATAAATCACTGTAGGATCCATCTACTGACCAAATAACATAACAAGGATCTTCCTCATCCATATAGCCTCACAAGATGCTCGAATAACATACATGTACTGAACCAAGTGCAACTGATCTCTGCTTTCTGTTGTACCAAGAAACTATTGTTGACCCAATACTAAAGATTCCCCCTAAGGTGCTCTTCCTGTCGGATGGAATCCCTTCTCAATATGCATATGTGAAGCCTTGTAGCTTCACTTCCTTTGTCCGTCTGTACCAAAGACCAAATTGGGTGGTGCCTATGAGGTATCTGAATACATGTTTAGTTGAGCCACTTCCAATAGAGTTTGGTTGGCTTAACCATTGCTTGACTAAGTTAGTTAAGTGCAAAACATAGGTTTAGTCATGTGTTCACCAAGTACATAAGTGAACCCACAAGCTACCTGTAAATAGTAGCCTCCACTACTTCACCTGAAGTAACATCTTCCTTCCTACAATTCCCTAGTAGAGGAGTCTCCATGGGTTTGCTACTCTCCATGTGGAAATTCTTCAGTATCTCGTTGGCATACTTTCCCTGAGAGACAAACAATTCCTCATCTCCTTGCCATACTTCCATACCAAGGAAATAATTCATGAGTCCCATGTTCTTCATCTCAAATTCTCTTGCAAGATCCTATTTTAAATATTTTACCAACTTCTCATCACCTATTATAATTAAATCGTCGACGTATAATACTATAATCAACAATTTACCTTCAAACACAATATGGTAAAGGTTCACATCTGCTTCACTTTTGGTGAAGCCCAACATGGTGAAATAGTTGGCAATCCTGGTGTAACAAGCACATGGTGCTTGTTTCATTCCATATAGCACTCGCTTGAGTCTGCACACATGTGAATCTTTGTTGAAGGCCTCAAAATATTTCATTTTCTTAATGTACACCTCTTCCTCAATCACACCGTTGAGGAATGTTGTCCTCACATCCATCTGATGTATCTTCCATCCCATTTTCCCTGAAATTTCTAGAATAGATCTGTTTGAAGAGTACCTTTCTATTGGAGCAAAGGTCTCCTTGTAATCAATTTCCTCCACCTGAGAGAATCCTCTGGCCATAAATCTGGCCTTGTGTTTCTCCACACTCACATATGCTACTTTCTTTACTGTGTAAATCCATCTAGAACGCACAATTGACTTGCCTTCTGGTCTTGGGACCACTTCCCAAACACTGTTTCTGATAATGGAGGCATACTCCTCAACCATGGCATCAACTCATACTAGTTTTTTCACTTCTTCCTCGAATGAGGATGGCTCAATCTCTACACTCTTGCTCATTAGAGCCATGTATCTAGTGTACCTATCTAGTGACCTCTGCCTGTGATGTGATGTGGGTGCTCCCATATTCTCTCTAGCATCATGCATCAATATGCCAACCTTTCTAGTGTGCTTCCTTCCATCTCTGGAAGTATCTGCATGAGTGGGTTCTTCCACTCTCTGCTCCTCTACATGTGGCTACTCCACATCATCTTGAGGTTATTATTTTGGAGCTAAAATATCCTCTTCTCCATGTAACTAAAGCTCCCTCTCAAGGTAACATATCATGGCCTTCTCTTCATCGAAATTTACATCTCTACGAACCATTGTCATCTTTTGAGATGGAAGGTACAACCGATAGTTATGAGGTGTATTAGTGTGCTCCAAAAATATGCCCAACTCAATTGTTGGCTCTAGCTTTTTCTTTGCATCCTTGGTAGCGTGACAATAAAATGATGAAACAAAGATAGTGAAGTGTGCCACATTTGGTTTCTTACCTAAAAAAAATTACTCTGGTGTACTCATCCTAAGAATATGATGAGGACTCTTGTTCTGCACATATACAACTGTGTTGCATGCTTCAACCGACAAGTGCAACGGTAGGCCCTAATCATGTAACATCGACTATGCAACTCCCACAATACTTTTTTTCTTCCTTTCAACTAACCCATTTTGTTATGGGTTATGGGGTGTAATTAACTCCCGTGGCATGCATTATGATGCAAAAAAATTCTTGAATTCATTCGACACATATTCTCCACCATTATCTCTGTTGAGAGCTTTAACTTTCCTGTCAGTGTCTTTTTCAACAAGTTCTTTAAATTCATAAAATTTAGCAAACGTACGATATTTCTTCTACATGAATAAAATCCATCACTTATGAGAAAAATCATATAAAAATATTACATAATACTTGTGCTTGGCCATGGAGGTTGTCGAGAACGGTCCACACATGTCTGAGTAAACTCTTTCAAGAATTGCTTGCGCTCGACTATCCTTTTCATAAAAGGTAGCTTTGGTGTACTTCCCTAATGTACACCCATTGCATGTGTCTCTCTGCTCTAGTGTACCCCTAGGAAGTGTTGTAGAAATTTGTTGCATGATCTTCAAATATTCGTGGTGCAAGTGACCCAATCTTCTATGCCACAACTCACCAATGTCTCAACTTTGCACCTTCTCTGCTTTTGTGCTCAAAGTAGCACAATATTCTACATCCAATTTGTAGAGGTTCTTTACCCGAACCCTGATCTGCTTCACTTGTCTTGAGGCTATGTGACGAAGGAAAGCCTTTCCTTTGTTAAATATCACATCATAGCCACAGTCCTCCAACATGGCAACTGAAACCAAATTCTTCTTCAAACCCGAAACATATATGATTTCTTTTAATGTGAGAGGAGAACCCTACTCCCTCTGAAAGGAAACAATACCAATGTTGATCACACTATACCTCCCATCATATCCCATTTTGATATGCATTTGGAGGTCCTTCTCCTCCAAGTCACTAAAGAATTCTTTGTTGTCAGTCATATGGAATGAGGCTCAACTATCCAAATACCACAAACTACCCATGACCGATGTCACCATGCAAGTGATGAGGGTGAAATCCAACTCGAATTGTGAAGTAAAAGATTCACTTGACGCTCCTTTTGAGGGCTTATTTCCAACCTTCTTGTGTGGACAATTCATGGCATAGTGTCCCAGCTCGTGACAATGAAAACATTTAATCTTTGATATTTCCTTCTTGTCGCCTTGACTGGAATCTAATTTGGAATGGGATGAATTCCCTTTCCCTTTCTTTGCCTTTCCAACTAAGGCATAGTTCTCCTCATCATCATGCTTGGATGAGGATCCATCTTTGGTGTTCCACTGAATCTATTCTTGCACCAAGTCAGACCACAACTGCTCCCACTCTGGTAGCTTCTCCCTCCCATTTACTGAGTCTTGGTAGTTGTGTCAGCTTTGAGAAGGCCTAGAAGTGCTATGATGACCATATCATCTTCAACAACTATAACACCGACACTTTCAAGCTCATCCTGACATTTTGTGAACTTGGTCAAGTACTTTGGTATTGTGTCGCCCTTATCCATCTTGGTTTCATTTATCTTTCCCTTCAGTGTTGGCTTCTTGTGGTCATTTTTGTTTTGAAACAAGCCTGACAAGGCCTTCCACATTGCATATGGAGTCTCCTTGACTGGAGGTTTGAGACAATATGATCTCGAACTCCTTCCAGGATAATCCTTCTCGCCTTTGCAACACATTTTCTCCACTTTGACAGATCTTGAGCATCAGCAGTTGGAGGCTTACGAATATCTGTGTCTATGAATTCCTTAAGCCCATTATCTTCCAACACTTCCTCCATCATGTCCTTCCAAGCAATATAGTTCAAACTACCCTCAAGGGAATATTCGAGTCTCAATCCGTAGAACGACATCCTGCTGGCTCTAAAGTATGATATTGCAAATTCAATTTCACCTATAAAAGACAAACTCTTATTCTCCTCCTATAAAGTGATTTATGCTCTAATACCATGTAGAAATTCCTTATAGATTCAAACTTCTAATTGTAATATGCTAAAACGATATACTTGAATCTACTCTACTCATAATTAGAAACAATTAAACGATCACGAAATCACGAAGCATACACGAGAAAGAATTCAATCAACACATTACACAATGATTTCCTGGGGAAATCCACAGCTAAAAACCCCTGCTATCTGTATATTGCATTAGTCAAAAAATATGAGAAGATTACAATGCGTTTCTCAAGCCCGAGCAACCTCTACACTATCTCTATCTATTTCACAACTTCCTAGACAATCCCAGGCCAATACTTAACTAATTTTCTTCTTTCCAAAGTCCTTATTTCCTTGCGTTGTTTCCTTGGGAAATAGCCCCCTATTAATTATGGAAATTCCTCAATTGGAATTGTGTAATCCTCGTAGGAATTCCTCTAACTACATGCACCGCTTGTACAATTCAAATGATTATACAACTAACAGTACATTGTCCCTGAACTCCAATCTCAACTGGGTAAATATCACATATGACAGGCATGTGTTATTTATGAGTGAATCATCATTTTACTGGTTGATCACAGTAGGAAGCACCACACTACACTGCATGCAACACCACACTATTAGACCTCCCACTAGTTCCTCCAATAGTTGGAACTAGTTTAACTGACTTTAACTCAGTTAAATTTAATTAATAAATTACAACTCAATATAAACTCAACCAGGGCTCTTATAATGTAGGAGAACCTCTACATGACTCAAGTTAGACCCTCGACTCAAATTAACTGAGCCAACTAATTCAAATTGTTGAAAATGGCAACAAGAAATGCTAAAAATAGAAATGTTAAAAATAACATTGCTATAAACAGCAATTCAGGTACCAGTGTTGGACATAGCAACAAGGAATGAAAAATGGAAGTGCTAAAAGTAACATTTCAGGATAGATTCCAATTTTAGTTAGTCCCTGAACTAAAATTGAGAAGTAAAATTCGAATTTCATCTTAGCAGCTGTTTGTAAAATAATTAATTAATTCAACTTGAGTTAATTAGTTGTAGAAAATCAAACATGAAGTCTATGTGAAGACATGCAACAGTTTCTCCATTGATTGAGGAATTTATCCATCAGTTAATGAGATAAGGATGAGTTATAATATTGAGTTGTAATTAGTTATCTTAGTTAACTGAGTTAAGTCCATTTAGATTAGTTCAAATAGTTTGTTGAACTAATTGTGAGTTCAGTTAGTTAATGCTTGCATGCATGTAGCTGCTGCTCTCCAGATAACTGAATATTCTCTCATAAATAACTCATGCATGTCAGTTCAGTCAGAGACCCAGTTGAGATCAGATGATGCGATAATGTAATATCAGTTGGAGGATTTTTCCTATATAGGAAACTCATCCATGCAGAAGGATTTATCTCCTTCAGGATTGCACAGTTACTTCTGAGTTTAGTGAGTAGTGTGAGAGGTAAATTCACACAAGTGATAACATTGGACCCCAGGAGAAACTGCGCAAGGAAATAGGAGGCTTGGAGGGTAGAGGAGAAGGTTTGTGAGAAGCCTTTGATTGTCTATGAGCAGCAGAGGGATTGTACTAAGAGCTGGATAGCTTGTGAGCTAAAGCTTTGTGTAATCCAGACATATTTCCACTTGTATGATAATACAGAGATTGGGATTTTAGGCTGAGGCTTTCCCTGGGTTATTTCTTCTTTGTTTCATGTGTGATTTATTTCTTCTTCATCTGTTATATGTGTTCTAATTTATCTTGCTCATATTCGATTAAGCTTCCACAAGTTTGTTGTAGAAGTAGATCTTGTATTTTGCTTTAGTCTATTGCATAATCTGTTGATCTACAGTCAGAATTTCTAGATGGTATCAGTGCTGGATGTGTAGAAAATTCTACATGGTATCGGAGCAAAGGTGATCAAAGTGAAGAATAGTATACAAAGAATGGATAATTTTGAAGTTTCAAGTTCTTAATTATAGAAATCAAGTTCTTATCACATCTCAATTTCACCAATGGCGTTCAACGGTTTAAGACTCAAGTATGCCCTTGATGGCAGCTCGAATTATATAGCATGGAAGGATCGCATGGAAGCAGTATTAGAGGATAACAGTCTAAAGGACTTCAATGATCAAGAAGTCCCCAAGCTCGCAGTGGCTAATGCTACAAAATTGGCGGAATGGAAGAAATGTGTGGCTAGAGCAAGGAGAATCCTCCTGAAGGGAGTTAGAGACCACATTGTCTTGAGCCTCCGTGGGAAGGAGACACCATTTTCGATGTGGAAAACATTGAAAGATCTATATCAGAACAACAACGATCAGAGGAAGCTGGCATTGAAAGACAAGCTTTAGAAAATAAACTGTGAAAAGGGCGACACGATCTCTACGTATCTGAACAAGCTCACCACCTGCAAGGATGAGCTTGGAAGCGTAGGGATCATGGGAGCCGATGATGACATGGTGAGTCTTGTACTCCTCGGAATTCCTAAGAGTTGGCATAGCTACCAAGACTCAGTAAATGGAAGAGAGAAACTGCCAGATTGGGAACGAATTTGGTCGGATCTGATGTAGGAAGAGATAAGAAGAAGCAACAGAGATGGTTCTTCATCCAAGGAGGATGAAGAAAATTGTGCCTTAGAGAGTAAGGCAAAGAAAGGGAAGAATAAGGATTCTCATCCCAAATTGAGTTCTTCCCATGGTGGGAAGAAGTTTGACAAATCGAAAGTGCGAAGCTTTCATTGTCATGAGGTGGGCCATTTTGCTATAAATTGTCCACTAAAGAAATCCAAGATGGGATCCAAGGAAGGATCTAAAGGTGAGGCATTGGCCTCACAGTTCGAGTTGGATTTCACCCTCTTTGCATGCATGGTTTCATCCATGATGGGATGTGGTTGTTTTCTTGACAGTGGAGCTTCTTTCCACATGACTGGCAACAAGAGTTTGTTCAGTGCCTTGGAGGAGAAAGATCTCCAGATACTCATAGTGATGGGTAATGATGAAAAGTATAGTGTCTCAGGTGTCGGCACGGTTTTTTTTCAGAGGGAGCATGGAGCTCGCATTACCTTGACTGATGAAAAATTTGGTGTCGATCACAATGCTGGAAGACAAAGGCTATGATGTAGTCTGCAGTAAGGGAAAGGTTTTCATTTGACACATCACCACTAGACAGGTGAAGCAGATCGATTCATGAGTAAAGAACCTGTATGCTCTTGAGGTTTAAGATGCATGCAAAGACTTGAGCAGTAAGGCAACTGATGGAGACTTGGTGGTTGAGAGGGAGAGTACATTACCTCTCAACATGTAGCGCCAGAAGAAGTCTCAGACAATTGTGGAGGAGCCACAATTGGTGAAGCAGCTTCAGAAGGTTGTGGAGCAGCCACAACTAGAGAAGTGGGGAGGAGATCGAGTGGAGGAATCTACTCATGCAGAGACCTCCAGTAGGGGGAAATTTCGAGACAAGTGGGTAGGGGGAGCACATGCATCCATACCTCTAGGTAGGAGGTGGGGCAATGTGGAGTGACAGTCCCAAGAAGGCCGGAATAGGGGCAGGATCATTGAGGTACCCAACCTCTTTGATTAGACCTTGCTATGGGAACCTCGACGAGGAGTAGTAGGATTGACTGAGTGGGTAGAGACAGATGCGGATGGAGCGGCAGAGAGAGCTATAGTGTAGGAATCCCAAGACAGTGCAGAGCTAGCAAGCTGCAACAATGCGAGAGGCACAGGACTTTTGCACCAGTGCAGGATGGAACAGAGAGGTGTGAAACGATGCAAGATGCATGGAGTGTTGCAGCAGCTCAGAGGTCATAGAGGGAGCACTTGTCAGCAACAGAGGAAGCTTTAGCATCAGAGGATGTTTCTAGCCCAACAGGGAGGTCAGTTGGGAGATTTTTTGCTTCTAGAGTTGTTGGAGCAATAACACTTGGGAGAAGTGTTGCATGCAAAACATTCCAAAGGTTCAGGATCGGGTTTGAGTTGAATGCCTTTCTTGTTGAGAGGGAGTGTTGAAAATGGCAACAAGAAATGCTAAAAATAGCATTGCTATAAATAGCAGTTCAGGTACCAGTGTTGGACATAGAAACAAGGAATGAAAAATGGAAGTGCTAAAAATAGCATTTCGAGATAGATTCCAATTTTAGTTAGTCCCTGAACTAAAATTGAGAAGTAAAATTCGAATTTGATCTTAGTAGCTGTTTGTAAAATAATTAATTAATTCATCTTGAGTTAATTAGTTGTAGAAAATCAAACATGAAGTCTATGTGAAGACATGCAACAGTTTCTCCATTGATTGAGGAATTTATCCATCAGTTAAAGAGATAAGGATGAGTTGTAATATTGAGTTCTAATTAGTTAGCTCAGTTAACTGAGTTAAGTCCAGTTAGATTAGTTCAAATAGTTTGTTGAACTAATTGTGAGTTCAGTTAGTTAATGCTTGCATGCATGTAACTGCTGCTCTACAGATAACTGAATATTATCTCATAAATAACTCATGCATGTCAGTTCAGTCAGAGACCCAGTTGAGATCAGATGATGGGATAATGTACTATCAGTTGGAGGATTTTTCCTATATAGGAAACTCATCCATGCAGAAGGAATTATCTCCTTCAGGATTGTGCAGTTACTTCTGAGTTTAGTGAGTAGTGTGAGAGGTAAATTCACACAGGTGGCAGCATTGGACCCCAGGAGAAACTGCGCAAGGAAATAGGAGGCTTGGAGGGTAGAGGAGAAGGTTTGTGAGAAGTCTTTGACTATCTATGAGCAATAGAGGGATTGTACTCAGAGAAGGATAGCTTGTGAGCTAAATCTTTGTGTAATCCAGACATATTTCCACTTGTATGATAATACAGAGATTAGGATTTTAGGCTGAGGCTTTCCTTGGGTTATTTCTTCTATGTTATGTGTGATTGATTTCTCATTCTCAGTTATATGTATTCTCATTGATCTTGCTCAATTCGATTAAGCTTCCGCAAAGTTTGTTGTAGAAGTAGATCTTGTATTTTGCTTTAGTCTGTTGCATAATCTGTTGATCTACAGTCAGAATTTCTACACAAATTAACTTAGTTAACTAATACAAGTTGTCATGAGATGTGGAATTACAATTTTATTCCCAGTTTAATTCAATGACAAAATTAAATTAGGATTTTCTTGTTGCATTTTCAACACTAATCTCAAGTGGACCAAGTTTTATCTATGGTGGAAATAATACCCCTATTTATGAATCCAAGATTCACAGAAGGAAGAACCTTGATCTAATTTTTAAGGTTAAAGCATTTTCATATATATGGAGAAGGCATAAGCCTTAATTCTTAGAAGGTCAAAAGGCCTTAGCCCCAATCTCAAGGAGGCCGAAAGGGCCTCAAAATCTAGTTGCAGGGGGCCAAAAAACTCAGAAAGCGTAATCAAGGATCGAAGCCCTAATTTAAAAATGAATTCCATCAAATTACCTCAAGAAGGTTGGACAAGGTCTTTAAGGAATAGGTTGAGGATCTAGACTGTGTAAAAAAGGTAACTGAACCTCAAGAGTTGTATATAAGAGATCATTGAAGTTACCTGTATTAAAAATTGAATATATTTATAAATCATTGTGTTATTCCCATCAAAGTAATCTCTAAAGATGAAAAGTCTCCACTGTGTTTTACTTTGGAGTTCAAAGTCCAAAACCTCAATGATTTTGAAGAAAATATTAGAATTAGAAAGCTTGATTTGTTCATCTTGATATTATGCCTCAAAAAGTCCATAGATAAGTTGATAATGACCTTTGCAAAAGAAAGATCACAAAAATTGCATATATCAGTTAGAATGATAAAGGTCAAGGATATCAAGGATGTACGAAAAAGGGTCACAGGTCTACTACAGTAAGATTGAGGAAATATACCAAGATCGAAAAAGTTCAGGAAAGTCTGAATTTCCTTAGTCAGTGGCAATGCCAATGAATATGTCTTTCAAGAAATATTTAAAGTTTGCTTGCATTACAAAGAATGTATATTTTCTCTCAGTAATTTGGTCAAAGTCAAAAATTCTTTTAGGCAACAATTACAAGGTTGAAAATACAAAGTGTATCCCCCTCAAGAAAATACAATCTCAAGATAAGATTGTTTCAAATTGTTGTTATTTTATTCAAAGACAAAATAATGGAAATGTTCAAACCCATGTTGAAATCTCATTCAAAACGATTAATAGAGATAGGTTCAAAATATTTAACAATATGGGACCTTGTGAAGATCTCTGTGAAAAATTTGAATTTCTAGTGACATGATAATTGTCATCAAAAGAGCAACACTCATGGTATTTATGACTACTAACAAGAAATTTTACTAGTAACAAACCCTAGAAGACCTAAAGGATGTGTGTAAAAGAAAGGTATTTTATAGAGATTGAACATCTACCAACACATAATCCATCATAAGATATAATGATTTCTTCACAATATGTTTCAAGATCAATAAGCCTAAAAGGCATAATAAGAAGAATGAATCTAATGCACTTGTTCCAATATCATTTGGTATCCTAAAGAGGAGTTGGATTAAAATTTTGCATAAACTTTTGTAAGAGATATCTCCTTGATACAATAATCTAATATGATCTTTGAAGTTCCTTTTCTTAGCCATAGGAAATCATTTGCAAGAAGTTATTGGTTATTAAATCTTAAGATAATTCCTTGAAGTATCTCATTTAAGGTAGAAGGAATCATGGATACATTTACTAATTTGAATAATTCCCAAAGGAAATATGAGATACTTGATTTGGAAGAATCAAGGAAGCATGTAGATTCTATAATCTTGGACATGGAAAGGTAATTCTTTGTTGATGATAAAAGGCTACACTTATTACTATTGTCTAGTTACAAGCTTACAATCATATTAAGAAAAAATAGTCATTTGCAGAGTCTCTTATTATTATTATCACTCACAATTTACTTGGATAAGAATCAATGTTTAACTAAGAATATTATAACAGTAACCAAGTATGTTGTAGATCCTCGAACTTGTCTAGAATATTATTGATTTTTTCTAAAGCATGGGTATTGTATGGATTTTGGAATATGAAAACTTATTTTGGACTTCCAAGAGGTGCAAAATGGATATTTGGAAAACTACGATTTAGAAGACTAAAATTCTTGGATATGAAATATTCTATGGTTTTACACATTTGGATATCTAGGGTTTGTAAACCCTAGCAAGAAAAAATGGCTTCAATAAGAAAGATCTAAGGTTTATGGAAAAAACCATTGGATTGGGTCAATGTTTTAGATGAAAGTAGAAACCCTAGCTCATGTAAGGAAGGAATGAAATCATAATTATGATATTGATGAGGTTGATAAAGTTCCAAAATGAGAAAGAAGGCTAAGATCAAGAGGAAGCTGAAATATTCTCAAAAGATAAGTAACCTATATCTCTCTTCTATGATTATTATTTTTATTTTTTTACTATTAGATAGTCTCTTGTCTTTGTATCCTTTTCTTAGTTATAATTATTCTTCCATGGCCTCCTAGCTAGGATTGCAGTTACATAGCAAAGGCTTCCAAGACTTTGGCAACAGATGGAAGTAGTGGAAGAACAAAGAAAAGATTATGACAAGAGGAATTTCCTAGAATCGTGAGCTATGTTTAGAGATATTGTATTAGATGAAATCCGATCTTAGATGGAGCTAGTAGATCAACAAGTTATGGTTGTGCCAAAGTGAAGTTAATAATGACTTCCAAATGGATCTACAAGATATAGTGTGCAACAAATGGCAGCATAGATAAGTACAAAGAAAGATTTGAATAGAAGGTTCTCTTATAAAGAGGGAGAGGATCATGACATGATGTTTGCTCTAATTGTGAGGTACATTGTTTTTATAACTATTATCATTGCTTTGAAATTGCACTAGATGGATGCAGAGATAGTTTTTCTAAATGAAATGACTAAAGAGGAAGAAGTGGACATAGAGATACCTCAAGGCTTTAAGGTACATGAGAAAAAGGTCTTGTGATTAAAGAAGGATTTGTACGATCAAAAGAAAACATGTTGGGCTTAATGTTCTTGAAATAATGAATATCTTATGAGTCTTGGTTGATCTTATTATTATACAATTTGCCCCCAATAAAAGCAGAGGGACTCGTGTGTCGGAGGGAGAAACTGTGGCAAAAATATTTACTTATAAAGGGAGCAGTCAAAGAACCCTGTTTAACTTCAGAGGGAGTTGGCCTCTGAGTTCAAGATGATGGACAGTCATTGACATTGTCAGGATAGATAGCCAATACACTGAAAGTTAGTAGTGGAAAGGGAATAACTTGAATTACGAAAATATTATATGTTTCAGTGTGAGAGGGAGAACCGAGTTAAGTTGACAAGAAAGCAGTTGTGGTGATGAACCTAGTGAAAGGAAGATGATCAGTTTTATGAGCCAAAGTTTTTTTCTCAAAATAGGTTGGAGTACCATCATGGTATAGTTGGTCATAGTAAAGACAATTATGATTTGAGATTTGTCTCAAACAATGAAATATAATTACAAATTTAGATTGGGTAGAGAGCGTTGAAGACAAAAAGAATTCATAAACATATTTCTTCAGTTTCAACTCCGTTATAATTTCTTGGATGAGCATGAATCATTCATCTATCACACTCAGTATTGTAAAAGACAAATATATTACAACTAGATTAGCAAGTTGAGAAGTAGTTTGGTTTCAGAGGCTAATAGTAGAATTTTGTTGATTAGGTGTGGATGACAACCACAATGACAGGTCAAAGAACATCGAGATATAGTACTGAGATATGGTACAAAACGAAGTGGTATGGTTTCAGTATTATTATACAATATAGCATATTTTTGGCAAAGCCTCTGTCCCTGAATGAAGTCTACAAATACTTCAAGGACAAGCTTAGATTCATTGAGAATGCCCCTCTCAATAAGAGGTAGTGTTGATAAGATAGCATCATGGACTAAAATTCTCACTGTGTCATGTATATTGACCCAAATTAGGTGAGAATGGTTTGAAATAGGACTAGCATTCTCCTTGTGTCAAGTATATTGACCTGAATTAGAGAGAATGGTCTGGTAGATAACTAACATCCTTCTTGTGTCTAGTATGTTGACCTGAATGAGGAAGAATGGTCCTAGAGAATTAGGTTCATTTAGCATCAAGCCTTGAATTACTCAGTGAGAGTGTGCCCTTTGGAGATTCACCATGTGTCAAAGATATTGACTTGAATGATTGTGGACCAAGACTAGTCTGGATGCCATGTGTCAGGTACCAACCTGAATTATGGTGACTAGTTGATGCTAAATGATGTACCATGTGTCTGAATTACTGACCCGAATTATGGTGAGGATATACCATAGCTCTGAAGTACTAACCCGAATTATGGTGAGGATGTACCATATGTCTAGAGTACCGCCCTGAATTATGGTGAGGATATACCATTAGTATGACATACTAACCCGAATTATGGTAACTCGTTGATGATGTTGATTTATCATGTGTTAAAGATGTTTGGTTGATGTTATCGATGTACCATGTGTCAGGATTATTGAACACATTATGATAACTTGTTTTGCCATATGTCACACTTATTGACTCGATCATGGTACTTGGATTTGTTATAAACGTTTCTTAGAGACATTTTTCATCATGAGAGAATATAGATATTCATTATGAATAACCCCCTAGCTAAGAGGGAGTGTTGAACTTTTTAGCTATGGTCAGTCTTCATAATTATTATTTTTGTCATTGATGTATTTGTAAAGCATTTTCTTGATGTTATTGTCAAAAGAGAAAAATATTTGAAATGTTCTTCATGTCAATTTTTAAAAGAAAATTTGATCCTGATTTAGACAGGAATGCAACAAATTGCAGAGATAACCATAAACACAGAGATGCAATGGAAATAATACTTCACTTCATTAATGTAAAATACTTAAATATGCTTACAAACAGAAATGGAAATAAACCAACTAGGGCAATGGTAGCTTATCTCTGAGAAGAGATGTCACAGCTACATGCCTTTGAACTACCTTACAATGAGGCTCAATGGAATTTTTATTATTAAACAATAAGATAAAACCCTAAACAACCAAAACCCTAACCCGAGGAGATGTAACACCAAGAGTTTATGGACCCCGTTGGGTTGAGTTGGACAGCCAACTTCCCAGGGTCGTGACTTGGTCATTTTATCTCCATTTGACGCGCATGATAACCCATTGGAAAGATATCTCGGAGGACTATGACGAAAATGACAATTTTAAACACATAATCACTGGCGGTAGGTTTCCAAAAAAACATCGTTTAGGGCCTCAAAATGGCTCCGGAAGTTTAGGACCCGAAAAATTGGTAAAAATAGTAAACTATGCTACAATTAAGGAAACTAAAAAACTGAAATAAGAAATGGTGGGGGTCCAAGTGGAATTGGTGGGTGGCCACAAATATCCACTTGGATCATTCCTCCCCCCTTAGGAAGCAATGGTCCCCATTGCGTTGAGTTCCTCCATGAGATGAGGAAACTTCTGATGAACTTGGTACCTGGTGAGCCACTTGCCCTGGTCAACGAGTTGGCCTGCTTTGACAACTCGATACAGTTGGATATTCTGTTGTCGAGTGTGCTTGATCTATGTGTCCATGATCCAATCAGTTGCAACTTGTTCCATGCAATCTGGATTCAACTCTGTGGGTGTGAGTTGTTCTGCAATGTCGGATGTGTCTAGTAATGGTGGAAAGTATGGTCGAAGGTTGTCCACATTGAACACTAGGTGTACGTAGTGCATGATATGATGTACTTCTCGACATCCTGTCGAAGATTCGGCCAATAGAAATACCTCTGCAATACTACCACTGTTTTCTTGACCCTGAAATGCCCAACAGCCCGACTATAGTGTGATTCCAAAATCATCTTGGCACGCTCGCTTGAAGGAACACAAAGGTGACCTAGGTGGCATAACAAGGCATCCTGGAGGTGAAAATCTGGAACATGCTGACCCTCCAAGAATGTCTAGCATGTGTGGCTGAATTCTGGGTCGCTTTTGTAGAGAAGTGGCTAATCAGAAGTCTCGTGCCCACAAGAGTTGAGCACGGTGGTTAACGCCATGACCGGTGGTCGACTGAGGCAATCTGCAACATTATTGGTGCTGCCCTTCTTATACTTGATATTCAAATGGAACTGTTGTAGGTATGTGGACCACTTCTGATGGCGATCATTTTGAAATTTCCCTTGGGTCTGTATGAATTGCAGGGGTTGGTGGTCTGTGTGGATGACCATTTCCTTCCCCAAAATGCAATGCTTCCATTGTCGGCAGACCTACACAATGGAATACATCTCTTTGTCATAAGTGGGATACTTCTGGATTGTGTCTGAAAGTGTCTCACTGTGATATGCCACTGGATGCTCGTGTTGAGTAAGGACTTCCCCAATAGCATAGTCAGAGGCATCTGTCTCAACCTCAAATGGTTGTTGCAAGTCTGGTAATGCGAGCACTGGCGCCGTGCAGAGAAGATCTTTCAACTCTGTGAATGCCTTCTGTTGAGATTCAGACCAAAAGAATTTTTCTTTCGCTCCTCCCTTGCTGACTTGACTCAAGGGCCAAGTGATATGAGAAAATCCCAACACAAACCTGCGGTAGAAGTTGGCAAGACCTAGAAACCTACGGAGCTCTGTTAGAGTGGTTGGAGATGGCCAATCCCGAATTACTTGGATCTTGGCTGGATCCACATGCACCCCCTGTTCATCAATTTTGTATCCCATATATTGAACCTAGGTCATGCCAAAAGTGCATTTCTCAAAATTGGCACATAAATTGTGTTGCCGAAGTGTTTGGAGAACCTGTCGGATGTGGTGGAGGTGCTCTTCCCAACTCTGGTTGAAGATCAAGATGTCATCCAAGTATACCACTACAAATGAGTCGGTGAATGGTAGCAAGATGTCATCCATTAACCTCATTAAGGTTGCAGGAGCATTCATCAATCCGAAAGGCATAACCAACCATTCGAAAAGGCCCTCCTTGGCTTTGAAGGTAGTCTTCCACACATCGAAGGGTTCGATTGGTACCTGGTGATATCCTGACTTCAAATTGATCTTGCTAAAATATTTTTCCCCCTTCAGTTGGTCCAGGAGGTCATCAATCCATGGGATCGGGTACCTATTACAAACAGTGATCTTGTTCAGCACCCGATAGTCAATACAGAGTCTCCAGGTCCCTTCATTCTTCTGTACCAACATGATTGGGCTCCCACAAGCGATGAACTCGGATGGATGTTACCTTTCTGCAGCAACTCCTAAATCTACCTCTTGATTTCATCATTCTCCAGAACAGAGTGCCGATAGATTGGTCCATTGGGCAGCGGTGCACTTGGGATCAAATCGATGGAGTGCTTGACCTGACAGTGCAGAGGAACCCCTGCAGGGGAGGTGAAGATGTCCTTGTACTCCTCCACGACCTTGTTCATCTGTAGTTGTCATGCAGAGGTTCCCTGTCTGGAGGTCATGGCCACTGTCTTCTTCTTTCCTTGAGGACGTATCATCAGGAAAACAAATTTCCCGGTTTTGGAAATGAGCTTATTGCATTGTTTTGTAGTAACCAAAGAGATGGCGGTAGGTGGTGCTACCTCCGGTATCGTGTACAAATTATTTCCCAAAGTAACAATAACAGCACGGGGCCTTGATTCATACACAACATGTCACTTCCACAAGTATGGTTTTCCTAATAATACATCACCAACTTCAAGGGGAGCAATGTCACACAACACCTCATCCGTGAAGGGCTTGATGTTGTATGGAAGGTGACACTGCTAACTCACAAGAAGATCCCGTCCTTGGTGAAGCCACCTGATGGTGTATGGTTGTGGATGTGTTGTGGTCGGTAAGCCCAGCCTCTTCACGACCTCTATTGAAATGAGGTTCTTTTGGCTCCCACTGTCAACCATGAACTGTAGCGGGGAGCCCTTTACCCACATTTGGGAGTGGAAGAGATGCTCCTCCTCCTCTAGATCTTCGGGTTCCTCCTTCTAGATCTTCGTGGTGGCAACATTGGTGTTGGGCTCCGCATCGATAATCTGCTTCCCTTTGTCATTCCCCTTGTCAGGTTCTGACTCAGAGCCAAAACATGCATCTGATTCTGAAACCTTTATCTCGGCCACCAATGACTGCTTGGCCCGACACTCACTTGTGTTGTGAGTGGAGATCTTATGGAACTCACACCACTTTCCTGTGTCCTCTTTTGGCTTCGCAACATTGTTCTTTGCTTGAAACTTTGTCGTGTTGTCTTGGGTTGCCCCACCTTGGCTTTGTCCTTTGTTTTGCATTTTTGGGGCACCTTTCCCTTGCTTCGGATTTGCAGATCCAAAGTCTCGCTTCTTCTGTTTAAACTTTTGCTCGACCTTGACGGCATATCGGTATGTCGTGCCAAGCAAGGAGATGTTCGGGAATTCTATTTCTTCCTGGATGTACTTGTGCAGGCAACTGCGGTATTTGAGTATCAAATGCTGCTCCAAATCCTTAATACCCAACTTTGTGCGAAGGGTATGAAAAATATTGGTAAACTCTGGCACGTCTTGGTCCCTTCCCTGCCGCAGCGTGGTCCACTTTATGTATTGATCCTCATAGCTTCCGACAAGGTAGTACTGCTCCTTGATGGCATCTTGGAATGAATTCCAAGTGGGTGCGGCTGAAAATAGTGAGCCTGTACTTTCATCCTTCTACTCACAGTAGGTTTCCCACCAGTCCTTGATGTGGGGGGCTGCTTTGAGAAGAGCGAAAATAATCATTTCCTGACTGGAAAAATCAAGAACAGAAAAATAACCCTCTAGTAGATTTAACCATTTATCGACAACATCTACGTCTCTCTGACCCTCGAATATGGGGATTTCAAAATTAACTTGTACCTTAAACGGTGTGGCGTTTCCAGAGTAGTTGTTGGAAGCCGATGTGTCGCCCCTCGGTAGCCGCTGAAGGATCTGGGAAAAGTTGTCCATCATTGCGTTCCTTTGTCGCTCGAGGGCTTCTTCAAGCAAGATTTTGATAGGATCTCCTACCCCCTTGCCTTTCTTTTCATCCGCCATGGGAGGCCGTTGGGATTTGCGAGGCTGGTCTTGCAAAGGTTCGACCAATTCAAGCCCTAACTCCTTATATCCCGACCTCGTTGGGGACATGCAAAGAAAAAAAAACAAACCGCTCTGATACCACTGATTCGGATTTAAACAAGAACGCAACAAATTGCAGAGATAACCATAAAGACAGAGATGCAGTGGAAATAATACTTCACTTCATTAATGTAAAATACTTAAATATGCTTACAAACATAAATGGAAATAAACCAGCTAGGGCGATGGTAGCTTATCTATGAGAAGAGATGTGGCAGCTACATGCCTCGGAACTGCCTTACAATGAGGCTCAAGGGCCTTTTTATTATTGAACAATAAGAGCAAACCCTAAACAACCAAAACCCTAACCCGAGGAGATGTAACACCAAGAGTTTATGGGCCATGTTGGGGTGAGTTGGACAACCAACTTCCTGGGGTCGTGATTTGGTCATATTATCTCCGTTTGACGCGCATGATAACCCATTGGAAAGATCTCTCCGAGGACTACGATGGAAAAGACAATTTTAAAGATAAAATTGCTGCTAGTAGATTTCCAAAAAAACTTCGTTTAGGGCTTCAAAACGGCTCTGGAAGTTTAGGACCTGAAAAACTGCTAAAAATAGTAAACTGTGCTATAATTAAGGAAACTAAAAAACTGAAAGAAGCAATGGTGGGAGTCCAAGTGGAATTGGCAGGTGGCCACCAATATCCACCTGAATCAAAATTTGAATTTTTATTATTTGAATTTTTGGCTCCAAGAAACCAAGTTGGCTCTCCTCCTAGTCAAGTCGGTCCCAGTCTCAATGGCACCTATTCAACATTATAGATGACTATATAAGGACACTAATCCTCTCATGCTTGACACAAAACTTGGATCTTTTCTGTGAAAGTAATTCGAACTTTATGAGGTAAAAGGAAGGAGACAGATTGATTTAGAGATAAGACAAATCTCAAATAGAATATTAGACGAGTCTGAGGTTAATTGAAGGATTGAATCTCTGAGTAAATAATCTATGGAAGAATCAAATATCTGATTGAGAAAATATCTATGGAAGGATTGAGTTTCTGTGGATCACAAGGCAACAAAACTGAACTTCTCTAGGCACAATATGAGGTTGATATTATGCCCTATCGAAGCATACCAAACTAAAGTTCTTGGGTAGCCATATGACTTGACTAGGAGGCAGATGGACCAGGTTTGACCAAGCTTATCTTTGTTGGTCAGATTGACCTTGTGAATGAATAGGAAATATAAGTGTGTCTCTTGTTGAACTGGAGAATTTCTCTAAGGAAAAGGTCGTTGGGTTTTCTCCCATGTGGGTTTTCCTAGGGTAAACTCTTGTGTTCTTTGCATGGTTTGTCTCTTCATGATACTACTATTATATTATATGGTTGATGTCTTCTATGTAATTTATTAATGATGGATAAGAATAAGAGAAAAAAACTATGATGGATAAGAATAATAAAATGAATTTAATTATTAGAAATAATTGTCAGATTAGAATACCCTATGAAAAAACAACAGGAGGTTGAGTGGGCACTTCAATAAAAAGCCCCTCTTGTGCACCATGCATCCTAGGAAATATTTGCGCAACAGGAGGTTGAGTGGGCACTTCAATAAAGAGCCCCTCTTGTGCACCATGCATCCTAGGAAATATTTGCGCAACAGGAGAGGTGATGATGAAAAAAAATCATAGGGTCAACATCGGGCCCATATGTTTTCTTGGGACTCTACTAAGGCCTAATTTAACATTGTTCCTCTTAAGACGAGGAGAGAAATCAGAATTTTGAATCCATGGTGGGTGCAAAAAGAAAATCTTATTCTAATTATGAGGTTTTGGAGGAGGTATCCTACTGGGTACCTGAACTTGGTCATACCATATGTTAGGGGAAACAATACCTTAATGCAATTTCATTACACTGGAAAATGAAGACATTGTTGGGTATGGTTTTAAAGGGTAAGCATGTGGAAAGGTACATTGTGTTTGATTTGCTGGAGGATATCAAAAGAATGTTGAGAAACCAATGTTTCTCTATGGACATGCTTGATGTGAGGTTGGTCCATGTAGAAAGGAATCTTTAATGTAACGCAAACACACCTACTTCTCCTAGTTGGAGTGCAAAGGACTCAACTCCTATATCTTCCTTGGATTCTTAATGGTCTACAAGTTTGATAGTGTATCTGGTTTCATCTTATGTTTTACATTGTCTGGATGAAACTAGAATGTCCGATTTTTCTTTTTGAATTTCTTTGTAAATGATAGTTGGAGGATTTTTTTGGCCCCCATGGAGATAGGAAGAATCATTCAATATGAAAATAAGAAACAACACAACATGGTTTATCTATGTAACTAGTTTTGAAGACACTCTAAGGAATTTTTAGTTTTTTTAATTTAAAGAAAGAAAAAAAATTAAAAGAATGAGGGATCATGATGCATGTAGTGAAAGGATGCACTCACACACAATCATAATTTCAAGATTAATGAATTCTAAATTTTATTTTAGAAAAATAATTAATAATAAATACATTTTTTTAAATATAATTTTAATCATTTTTATAATTTAAATATTATTATTAATATAAAAGATGTATTAATTGTTTTTTAAGGAATGAGTATTTATATATTTATATTAGAAAAAACAAAATCTAGAGAGGGCCAACACCCTTACATAAAAGCTCAGATACATCATCTACATAATTGTTCAAGTAAACTGAGAGTTTACTTCGGGGAAGAGAAGGAATATACAAGTTTATACAGTAGATTTTGCAACTATAGATCTTACAAAAAGTCCCCAATAGTATTTTTCATTTAAAAAAAAACATTTTAAACTAAGGGGAAAAATCAAGTTTGTCACAAAAAACAAGTGGAAATTTCCAAAACAAGGGACTGCCTTCATCAGGGCCACGAGGGCGATGGACTCTTTTCACTCCCCGGGGAAAAATACCCACAACTTTCTTATCACTCAAGTTTCCTCTAGCTATGGTTGCAGAGACCTCCAAAGTTGCCACCCTCTCCAAGAGAAGAGGCGTTTTTTCCCTAATGTCATCTACTGAATCCTCTTGTTATCATCCTATTTTTCTCCCTAGGGTTAGTACCTTTGAGTCATAACGTAGTTGACCTTTTTTTGGCCCTTGACCATTTTTTTCCTAGTGTTATGCCTCAATCGCATGGATCCTGGATTGTGCATGCGGTTGGAACCTTCCAACTGCATAGAGGACACACTATCCATGCGATTATAGCGAATATATCATTGTTTAGTCCATGCAGTTGGGAGGCTTGTTCTAGACACTTGTGGTTCCGAGGAGATCAGTTCGAGTCATCATCTTATCCCATCTATTTGAGCTGGCTAGGACTCATTATTGAGAAGCTTCTCTAACTTCTCTTTGTCCTAAGCATCTACATTCATCATCGTGGGAGTCTTCCTCTTCCTATTTATATTGGGCCATTCTAGAGGGAGAGGCTAGTTAGCTTTTGAGAGCTTGAGATTTCAAAAGTCTATGTTGCTATTGTGATTCAAATTTGAGGGCTCTATGCTGCTTTGATGCCTTTTTCATTTTAGCGGGGAGACTCTACCGAAATGAGGAGGAGAGTAACGAATCTTGAGGTATATTAATGTACTTTCATCTATATGGTTAATAGAGATTCATGTTCCTTTCCCTTATATCAGCATTTGCAGTAATCTATCATGTATTTCTTGATGTTTTGAGCTGGTGATCTTATACGGAAGGTCACTTGTCGTCTTTGTTTGTGCCTAGGCTCTGGATTGAAAGTAGATGAAAAGGATTGCTTGATTGGAGTGAAGTGATTCTGCATCAAGCCCAAAACCCTTCACCGACCTGTGAGGAGGAAAGGTATTGCTTGGAAGTTGCTTGCATCGCCATATGATTTGGGAACTTTTGTTGGATTGAGATAGCCATTTTTTTTGTTGTCTAGTGATCTTAATTGGGCATAAAATCATGGAGCAATACCTCGCATGTAGAATTTACTGCAACACCTATGTCTCCAAATTTTGAGTGAGAATTTTTTTTTCAAAGAAAAGTTGAAACGAGTGTCATTGTCGCTCCACCATCACTTCTAGCCTAAGATGAATTTACCATTCTCTCCATAACCTCAACCATGTCCAAAAAGTCCTGAGGTTCACAATCTTGTGGAAAAAAGAGATTTAAATTGCAACAGTCTCAGAGTGATCCATGGGTGTCACAAAGAGCTCTCTCATAATTTTGTCTGCACAAAATGGAGACCAATGGAGACCAAATCCATTGCTAAAACCCTCTGATGTTGGGACTTGCACGAGTCATCCTGAGATGAAATGACTTCCTTCCGCATTTCGAAGTCACTCACTCTATCTCTATGCATTTAGGACATATTGAAGCAAGGGAATTAAATAGTTACCTAGCCAAATTGCTTCAGCCTCCCATCTACGTCGTTAAAGATTGATTACAATACGATGGTCCATAAATAAGACGTGACTAAGATGGTAATATAGATGTTTTCATGAAAACCACCTGTCCTCGATCATTAAACACTTGTTAACCAAGATTAAGTTGCTTCACCGGAAGTAGGGAAAGGGAATCCTAAGAGGCAGATCGTGATGATCTATTTAATAATGGAAATTCACCCATGGTGTTTAACCATGGTAATGCAAATAAAGGCTATAAATAAATAATTCATTCATGGTATTATCCATTCATGATATTGTCTCACTACATTAATATAACTAAAAAATGTTATAAATAATAAATCTCTTTTTGTAGAAGGGTAGATTGTCCAGCACAATATAGTTGCAATAGTCAATTTCTGATCTCATAAAATTGACTTCTGATTTATTTTCTGGTTTGGTTTTCTTTTATTCTTTTCCTAGTGCAACAATTACTCAGAACTTAGACCCCAGTGGTATCAGAGCAGGCGTTCTCTACTAATTTTTAGTGGTATCAGAGCAGGCGTTCCTTCTGCTAGGTCTCGCGATCCTTTTCCAAATTTACAAATATGTTTTGACCATTCTTCGTTCGTAGATGTGAATTGTTGCTTGAATTCCCATATCGGAAGGAGGATGGATATGAGCATTCCATGGCCTTCATATTAGTGCTCATTGATCTCTTCACTCTTTCCACTCTCGGTGATCGCTAGTCTGAATGTTTGACATAACTATGAGAGGTTAACTGTCAGTAGACAGTTTAGGCAGTATCAAATGATATTTAATCTATTTGCAAATTGATAGACTTCGAAACATATTTTTTAGCAAAGTCTCGTGGGGTTTTCAAACGTGGCCTACCACACCTACCTGTTGTTGCGGTCTCATTATTCAGGAAATTTTTAACACCACATAGAGAGCTAGTGTGCAGATCCAAGGGAATGGTCGCATTGTTGTCAAGGGCTCCCCAACGACATTTCTATCTACTACCTGGAGAATCTCAACACTGGTTCTCACGCCATTGTCTTTGTTTTTTCCATCACATGGAAATCGGCACTAGACCTCCAACGCACCTTCACATCGGAGGCTCACGTCGCAATGGATGATTTGATGCCCAGTAGAGATGACTAAGAAGAAAACAGGTTGGGCCAGCCATTTTTCTCCTTTTTCATTAAGAGAATTTAATGATTTAGGTACTGATACAGATTTCCATGGTGAAATCACTCACATTATTGTTCTACTTAATATTTCTCTGCCACGTCGGGAACCCATCAAGGGTGTAGGCATGCACCAACTCCTTCGACAACAATAGGTTGTTCAGAAGATGTCTGACACTGCAGAAGTTGGACACCAATTTCGCCCGAACAAACACCCTGAACGCGTGGGTTGCCTAGGGAATCAACCCAATGGCGGTAATAATGGGTGGGATTCGATCCTTGATCACCTTTAGAACTCCATCGAAGGCCTCCTCGTTCTGACGTCCAAAATAACGACTGCTAACAAGGGCGTGCCTCTCGAACCATCATCAATCGATTATGATGTGGTTGACATGGCTTCAAAGTTAAAGAACAACAAAATCACTATCCCTGTAACTTGGACATTCAAGAACAATCAGACCAATGTGAATCATATGTGGAATACTGGAACGAAAGTTGCAGGATTGGTTCCTGGATCACACACCTTGGTTGCGGCTAATTTAGAGAGTAGGGGATGATAGATTCAAAATTTGGAGTGTAAACTACATCTACTAGCAGTCCACATCAAACTTTCAAAAATAGACATGGGGTGTTGAATGTGGTTAGTTGGGGCATTGGGATACTTACAACGAGGTATCTGCACCCATATATTTCCACGGATACTACTTGGTTTACTTCCACGAATTTTGTCATATATCGGGCTATGTTCTCGGTGTGGCTGGTTGGGCCACTGGTCTTAAGCCGGGAAGCTACTCTAAGCGAACTATGCATACCAAGCATAAAAAATTCAGATGGGAAATTTTTGTATTGAGAACATTGTGGGTCGTTGCATTGCTTCTAAGGCCACAAAAAAACTACACCACCCTTGAATTCCAAAATGCAAGGCTAAGCTACTCCAACATGTTGGATGCATGTAAAAACCACAATGATTGTTGGGTTATTTTTCCGTCTATGAACTTGAGGAAACGAAGATGTTTTGTCTCAGGGAGCATCATTCTATGTCTTAGAATACTACGGCGGTGAGAGCTATGTGGGAACTGGAGTTCTATTTTTCTTTCATGACACTATTTACAATAACACTGGAGTTACTTGGTTTCCTTTCTCCTTTGAATGGGGAAGGTTTAATGACAACTATGTTTCTATGGTTTTTTATGGTTTTTTTGTTGAGTATGCATTGTCACTTATATATATGATGTTCAATAACACTGTTAAGCGTGAAGCCAAATCGACTTGAACTACACGAATGACGGCACCGACTCCCTGACAATCCGTTATCCTAGCCATCACTGCCACACTGCCATTATCTTCTAGATCATCATCTGAATCACATGTAGGATTCTAGATCCTCCTTCTTCCTCTATATATTTGTAATTTCTCAAGCCAAGAAAGGCAAGCCAAGGCCCAGGCCTGTTATGTAATGCTAAGTGATTTTTGTTCTCCAGAGATTGATTTATCTATTCTGTTGTTTCTGATTGACTAATTCTGTTGTTTCTCCATGTGTATGCCTTTGTGAATTATTCTCTGCTCTGAGTACAAATCTGCTATCTGTTGTGTGTCCCCTGAATTAACAACTAGTATCAACAACTGGTATCAAAGCCAGTGATATTCAAAGGGTCGTGGATGTGTCATAAATTTTTTAACTGTTGAATTGCTGCACTGTTGTCGTCAGCCTGAACATGCTCGCTAGATCTGAGTCGAAGTTTGTTCCTCGTGAGCAGCACTGCAAGAAGCCATTATTGAGCACCAACAAGTCGCCTTTGCAATTGTTCTCTGCAAGCAGTCATTATGGACCAGCAGCAAGTTGCCTATTCTCTGCAAGAAGAAGCTGTTAGATTTCTTTGTTTTGAAAATATGCTAGATTGGATAAAGGTCCTAGCTTGAAAGGACCATCAAAAATTGGACGAGAACAGAAGGGAGGACCATTGTTGAAGGAAAACCGAAATCACAAGAAAATGGACAGCTGTTGAAGAAAAATGAGATTGCAGGAAAAGAGGATGGTTATTGATGTTGGAGTGCCAAACGTGGAGTTCGATGCCATGTTTTACAAATATGGAGAAGTTGAGCGGGGCTAATTTTTCCCTATGGAAATCACAGATGGAGGATATACTGATTTTAAAGGATCAATATTTGCCAATTGACGGAACAACAAAGAAACTCTCATCGATGACAAATGAGGAGTG
This sequence comes from Pinus tabuliformis, assembly GCA_031772625.1. Lineage (NCBI taxonomy): Eukaryota > Viridiplantae > Streptophyta > Pinopsida > Pinales > Pinaceae > Pinus > Pinus tabuliformis. The sequence goes on along the minus strand of CM062819.1, from coordinate 1,416,139,514 downwards.
GAATAAGCTAGATAGAAAGGCTATTGCAACAATCCGCCAATATCTAGCAAAGAATGTTTATTTCAATGTGTCCAGAGAAAAGAGGGCAAAAGGATTATGGAAGAAGCTCCATGATCTATATGAAAAGAACACAGCATCAACAAAGTGTTCTTGATGAAGAAGCTTTATAATCTCAAGATGAAGGAGGGTGCTTCGGTTGTTGAGCACTTGAATGCATTTAATATTATTACTAATCAACTTGCCTCTGTTAAAATCATTTTAGATGATGAAATTAGAGACATTTCTCTAATGTGTTCTATGCTAGACAGCTGGGAAAATTTAATTGTATCTATCAGCACTTCAGCAACAGCAAGGACCTTAAAGTTTGATTATGTCAACAACAATTTAATGAATGAGGAGCTACGATGCAAGTCAATTGTGGAAAACCAGGGAGGAGAGGCTCTAGCTCTAGTTTATCATGGTAGGAGAATGGATCGAGGCAGACAAGGGCAATCAAGACTGAGAGGCCGATCAAAATCAAGGAGAGGCAGGATCATCTGCTTTCATTGTGGCAAACTCGGGCACATAGAGAAAGAATGTCGATTCTGGAAGAAAGGACAAAAGAGTCAAAGACCATCCAGTACAAATCGCAAGTCATTCAACAAAAATGAAGGTGAGACGACTACTATAGCCACAGATGGTGATGTGTTGTTTACTGTTTCAGTAGAGGATGCATGTGTATATACAACTAGTAGTAGTTTTGATTGGATCCTTGACTCTGGAGCATCTCACCATGTAACCCCATGCAAAGATAGTTTTATTTCATATAATCCTGGTGATTATGTTAGAGTGCATTTAGGGAATAATCATTTTTGCAGTATTGTTGGAGTGGGAGATGTCCAAATCAAGATGAAAGATGGACAAGATATATTGTTGAAACAAGTCAGGCATGTACCAGAAATGCGCATGAGTTTGATCTCTATGGGACGACTGGATGATGAAGGCTATTCCACAACATTTGGAAAAGGAAGCTAGAAAATTAGCAAAGGAGCATTGGTCGTGGCCAAAGGACCCAAGACAGGAACATTATACACATTGAAGGCACTGATAGGAAAATTAGATTTGGTTGCTGTCACAAAAGAAGGAAATTCAACAGATCTGTGGCATAAGCGCTTGGGTCACATGAGTGAGAAGGGATTAAAATTCCTTGTTGGTAAAAATTTATTGCTAGGTTTGAAATCCTACAATCTTGATCTTTGTGAGCATTGTATATATGGTAGACAAAGAAGGGATTCATTCCTTAGAGGTGGCCATGACAGAAAGAAAAATGTGTTATAATTAGTACACTCATATGTGTTTGGGGCTGTTAACATCAAATCATTAGGAGGAGCATCATATTTTGTAACATTTATAGATGATGCATCCAGGAAGGTTTAGGCATATCCTATGAAAAATAAAAGTGAAGTGTTTGGAATATTTCAAAAACTCCATGTCGCTGTTGAAAGAGAGTAACAAATTGTTGAAGTGTTTAAGAACAGTTAATGGTGGAGAATATTGCTCAAATGCATTTAAGGAATATTGTAATAGGTTTGGCATAAAGCATGAGAAGACTGTGCTTAGTACTCCTCAACAGAATATTGTCGCAGAAAGGATGAATCGCACCATTATGGAAAAGGTGCAAATTATATTTTCCAATTCTGGTTTGGAGAAGACTTTTTGGGCTGAAGCAGTCAGGACTGCTTGCTACCTCATAAATAGATCTCCAACTATAGCCTTGGATGGCGGTATCCCTGAAGAAGTTTGGACTGGTAAGAAGTTGAATTATTCTCACTTGAAAATATTTGGATGTGAGGCATTTGTACATATTCCCAAAGAAAATAGAACTAAGCTAGATGATAAATCTATGAAATGCATTTTTTTGGGATATGCGGATGAAGAATTTGGTTATTGTATATGGGAACCAGTCAAACATAAAATTATTAGAAGCAGGGATGTTATATTTAATGAGTTAGACATGTTCAAGAGGATTGTAGGTGAGCTGGAGGTCAATAAAGTTATTGACAGGTTTGAAGAGCAGCAAGAAAACATCCCAGCAATGCAAGAAAATGAACATCAAATTCAGGAGCAAGAAGAACAACAAATGGAAAATGAAGAACACCAAGAAGAAGGAATCTTGCAGGAACCTTTACAGGAGATTCAACTTGATAATGCACAACCATAGTTGGTTTGCAGATCTTCTAGGTCTCATAAGCCTTCACAAAGGTATCCTCCTTCAAACTATATTTTGTTGACTAATGAAGGTGAGCCTAATTGTTTTCAAGAAGCTTGTAAAGTTGAGCACAGTAAAGAATGGAAGAAAGCAATGGAAGAAGAAATGAACTCTTTGTTGGAAAATAAAACTTGGGAGTTGGTAAACCTCCCAAAAGGTAGAAAGGCTCTACAAAACAAATGGGTTTACAGGATTAAGCATGAAGGTGACGAAAAAAAGGAGAGGTATAAAGCAAGGTTGGTGGTGAAAGGATTTGCCCAAAAAGAAGGTATTGACTTCACTGAAATTTTCTCACCTGTTGTTAAAATGTCATCCATTAGAGTCATTCTTGGTCTAGTTGCTACTTTAGACTTAGAATGTGAATAGTTAGATGTAAAAACTTCTTTCCTTCATGGTGAATTGGAGGAAGAAATTTATGTGGAGCAGCCAGAAAGCTTCATAGAAAAAGCAAAAGAAGACCTTGTTTGTAGGTTGAAGAAGAGTCTCTATGGGTTGAAACAGGCACCTCGACAATGGTACAAGAAATTTGATTCATTCATGTTGGAACATGGTTTTCATAGGTTGGAAGCTGACCATTGTGTTTATATCAAGAGGTATGATCAAGGAAAGTATATCATATTATTGTTATATGTGGATGACATGTTGATTGTTGGGCATGATAAGAATAAGATCAATAGGTTGAAGAAAGATTTAGGTAGCAAATTTGCAATGAAGGATTTGGGACCCGCACAATAGATATTGGGCATGCAGATTATATGTGACAGGAAAAACAAAAGGTTGTGGTTGTCACAAGAAAAATATATCAAGAAGGTGCTTGACAGGTTTAATATGAAGGATTCCAAGCCAGTTGGTACACCCCTTGCATCCCACTTCAAGCTAAGTACTGAGTTATGTCCTAGTGATGACAAGGAGAAGGAAGAGATGAGAGGGATTCCTTATCCTTCAACAGTTGGTAGCTTGATGTATGCCATGGTATGCAAATGACCAGACATTGCATATTTAGTGGGAGTAGTGAGCAGGTTCTTTGCCAATCCAGGCAAACAACATTGGCAAGCAGTAAAATGGTTTTTGAGGTATCTCAAGGGTACTAGTCATTATTGTTTATGTTTTGGTCATAATGAGACCATGCTTGAATGATTTACAGATGCAGATATGGCTGGAGATATGGACATTAGAAAGTCCACTACAGGTTATTTGTATACATTTGTAGGTGTAGAAGTATCTTGGGTGTCAAGGCTACAAATAATAGTAGCTCTCTCTACAACAGAAGCAAAGTACATAGCTGCAACAGAAGCTTGTAAAGAGATGTTGTGGATGCAGCGATTCCTAGGAGAGATAGGAATAAAGCAAGACAAGTAGCTGCTATATTGTGATAGTCAGAGTGCCATTCACTTGGCGAAAAACCCAACATTTCATTCAAAAACCAAGCACATTGACTTGAGGTACCATTGGATCCAGCATGTGTTGGAGGAAGAATAGTTATCCTTGGAAAAGATCCATACAGATAGGAACCCTGCTGATATGCTCACTAAGATTCTACCAAGAAATAAACATGAGTTATGTAGAGGGATGATAGGACTCTATGTGAATTGATTTATGACTCTTATTTGGCTTCAAGTGCGAGAATGTTAAGCATGAAGCCAAATTGACTTGAACTATGCGAATAATGGCACCGACTCCCCGAAAATCCGTCGTCCCAGCCATCACCGCCACATTGCCATTATCTTCTAGATCATCATCTGAATCACATGCAGGATTCTAGATCCTCCTTCTACCTCTATATATTTGTAATTTGTCTGGCCAAGGAATGCAAGCCAAGGCCCAGGCCTTTTATGTAATGCTAAGTGATTTCTGTTCTCCAGAGATTGATTTATCTATTCTTTTGTTTCTAATTGAGTAATCATGTTGTTTCTCCATGTGTCTACCTCTATGAATTATTCTTTTCTCTAAGTACAAATATGCTATCTGCTGTGTGTCCTGTGAATTAACAACTGGTATCAACAAATACTAAAAGGAATAAGAACACATTGAAGACATCATTCTTATTTCCATGCATTGCTTTTTGCATTTTTGTTATTCTCAATGCATTGATATGGGATGGGAAATCATCTCATGGAATTATTTTTGCAACTATGCTTGCTTTGGTCCTTTTATGGTTTGGACTTTTCGTTCCATTGGTCTTTGTGGGTAGTCTAGTAATGATTCTTTAGGCATCATGCTTCTTGATGCATTACATGTTTTCAAACCAAAGGCATGTTGAAGTTTTATATTTTATCTTTCTAGACATGCATTTACTGACTAGGGGTGCCCCATGGTGATTGGACTATATTTGCTGACTATCGTGAAGCATACTTCTGGTTGCAAAAAAGGACCCCTCATGATGCCAAGGTAATTTCATTATGGGTCTATTAAAGCACAGTAATGGGAATCACAAATGTGAAACTTGAGTACTTGGAGGAAACCTTCACAACATCTTATTGGATGGTGAGAATTTACAAAGACAAGCCACCAGATCTCTACCAGATAGATTGAAAAGCAATCTCAAGGTTCATTATTGGTTATCTTTGTCCTCAAACCCTCACTCATCATGGTTTGGTTCAACCACACAAAACCATTTTCCAACGAAGTCCATTTTCTCAGCCACACATTGTCCACCTCAGAGTTGGCCCACCAACATTATAGGGTATCTCTATCCTTGACCCTTCATTCATCATGGTTATGGGTCAACCACGAAAAACCCTTTTCATAGAAATACATTTTCTTAGCCACACACTATCAATATCACAGTTGGCTCACAAGCATTACAAGGTATCTCTATCCTCGGATCTTCATGCATCATGGTTACGGGTCATCCACAAACCCTCGGTTATGGGTCAACCATGCAAAAACCTTGTATTCAACAACACTTGGTCATCCACAACTCATCTTTGACAAAGGCTTATCTGGAGGGAACTTCACACAATGGACACCATTGCTTCCTAAGGGGGAAGGAATGATCTAGATGGAAATTCACCCATTTTGTTTAACCATGGTAATGTAACTAAAGGCTATAAATAACTCACCCATGGTATTATCCACCCATGGTATTTTCCCACCCATGGTATTTAACCATGGAAATGTAACTTAAAAAGACTATAAATAACAAGCCTCCTTTTGTAATAGGGCAAATTTTCCAACATAATGTAGTTGCAACTGTCAAATTTTGATCTAATAAAAGTTGGTTTCTGATTTAGTTTCTGCTTTGTTTTACAATTTTTATTTTCCTAATGCGACAATTACTTAGATCTTGGGGCCCCAAAGTTTCAGATCACCCATTCTGTCAACCAAAAATAATCCTCGCATCCTGTCAACTTTGGGAAAATAAATTCTTAGTCTTTGCATGCTAAGGGATTGGGGTATGGAAACTCCTTTGGTTCATATTTATCATTCCTTGATCCATCAAGGAGCTAATTTTTTATAGAGAGTCATCATTTGAGTTCAAGTGGTGTGGGATATGAAAAAATTCACAACTTCAAACTTAGATAACAAGGAGAGGATTCTTTGACTAGTTTGAGCCAGGTCAACGATGATTAAAGTTCCTCTTTTTGTAAATTGCTAGATGACCAATAGAGTGTATCAAAAAACATTTAGCTTAGTGATTTTATGATCCCTTGCAATCTCGAGCCCTTTCCATAATTCCAAAAACTTTGCTTGATTCTTGGTGCTTCTCCACAGTCCCCACACAAACTGTGACACCATTCTTCCACCAAGATTAAAAACGATCCCTCTCGCTCCAACGTCCCCTGGGTTTCCCCTTGAAGCTCTGTGAAAAAAATAATAATAGGTTTATTGATTTCCAAACCAAGATTGGAAATCTTGTTGATCTGTGCTAATATATGGAACTCTTTGATATTTAGGTTGAAAATAGAGGGTCTCTGTCTTTGAGGGGAGTAGGCCATTCTTGATTTAGGCCACCTCCTAGGAATTTAGATATATCATGGCTTTGTTGTCTAGTCCCTGGGCTAAAATATTCTCCAAGAACATGGAGATGGCCTTATCTGCTACTTTTAAAGGAGATATGTGTTCTTATTTGATTTTTTATTTATTTATTTCTTGTGATCTACATTGACCAGCAAAGGAAATGAGGAAGGGAGACCCAACAATGGACAAGAATTAAGGTGACTTTCATTGGCTAGGGATACAGTCTTCTCCAAGTGACACAAAATTGATCTCATGTGGGGAATTGAGTCTATAACACAAATAGGGCCAAAGGAAATTTTCCATGACTCCAGGGTGAAGGAGCATTTCTAGAAATGAGGAGGAATACTTTCTTCAACATTGCAAAACATAACACATCTCGAAGGTCCTCTTATGTTTCTTCACCTAAGATTTTCCGTCATGCAGATTTTCTTGTGTACCATGACCCAACAGAAGGTACTAATTTTAGGAATGTAGTTTTTCCTCCATATATTAGCCTATATTTGATTTGGGGCGGGCGGTGTAGGACACACACTATAAGTAATGAATAACCTTCCCAAACCGAATATCTTTAAGCCAAGATCTTAGTATTGATGTGGTAGTCTTTAATTTGTTTTGAAATTAAACGAGAGTGTTCCATTGTGCAGTGAGGTGATTCAGGATGTATTCCCTTACCCAATTTTCCCAGTGCCCTAAGTTTCCCCATTCCAAGATGTCCATTAGTTTCTTACACCCCTATTCCATCATCCATATTTTCAAGTCATTCAATTGATTAATATTTTTAAGTGTACCTTGAGAGGAAAAGGAAATGCTCCAAATATTAATTCTAGCCCCATTTCCTCATTGCCAACTCAAGTGATCTAAAATTATATGGGATGATTCCTTACATAGAGTCCATGTTTTGGAACTAGGAATTGTCCATGCAACATTTTCTAGTCTAGGAAGATCATTCCTCTTGAAGTATTTATGGATTAGTGTCATTTTCCACCATCCTTCAGTATTTGACACTAATTTCCAGACGATCTTTGCACCCAACATAAGATTCATGTATAATGGATTCTTCACTCCTATACATTCGATGGTTTTTGGAAGTCAAATTGTGTTCCATTAGACTAAATGAAATTTTCTTTGATTGATCCTACCTCCCTACCAAAGGAACATTCTAAATAAATTCCCATTTGCGTGAGGATAGCCTTGGGGGCCATAAGTCATGAGAAAAGATAAATTAGGAGGGAGGAGAGGATAGACTTAGTCAATACTACTCTTCCTAGCCATTAAGCTCCCCATCCCTATATTTTCTTTCTAAATTTTTCAAGTATTTCTTCCCAACAATCTAAATTTGACAAGGACAGAGAGATTGGAATACCTAATTATGTAAAGAAGTCTATTAGGCCCCTATAATACTAGTGATTCCCCCATTACTATTGTCATTGTATCCCTTATTGTTATTATTGTGCCCCTATTGTCCCCATATTGTTATTAGTATGCCCCATAGAAACCCACTATTATTATTTTTGTGCCCTTATGTTATTACTGTTATGTCGGCTTGATTATATTGTGACCCCTCAGACTCCTATATATAGAAGGGAGGTTTAGTCATTTGTATCATCCAAGAATTTTTCATTTGTGTAATGTAAAGGAGGTTTCCCCCTCGAAGAGGCTGAATTCTAGGGCACTGATATATCTTTTCTATCTTTTTGTGAGCTAGTTTCCTAACATTTGGTATCAGAGCTTTGGATTCTAGGGTTTCGTTGCTCCAAATAGGTCATCATGGAATTTTCGCTATAACTTTTTTTCTGCGACATTTCAGAAGCTACAAAAAACACCCATTTGAGCCAAAATTGTTCTTAACTTCGAGTCTGAATTTCAGAGCTTTTCTCGCTATATTTGCAGAGATATGATCTGAGTAAGTTAGGGTTATTGCAGACTCGTGAATTACATTTCAAACAGGTGACCTAGGGAAAATCGTCATAACTTTTTTTTTGAGAACCATATTGAAATTGCGTAAGAAGTTTCAGAAAGAGGACAACCTGTAGTTTTCTGTGTATCAGTTTTAGGTACTAAGGTCGAAACAGTGACACGTGGCACATCATACAAGTTCGCTCTACTGAACTAATCTATAATCCGGTCACCGCGGGAGATTTGGCATCTCTTCCTTGGAGAATCCAATCTTGATCATACTTGTGAGGTTAGAAAGAAGACTCAAATGACTACCGCGGGACGAGATTTCAAATATTCAAGATCCGCAGTTACAAAGATACAATAGATTCAATATCGAGCTCTTACAAAGTGAAAAAAAGGTGTGTAGTTTTTTTAAAATTTTGCATAAGACTAGTTTGAAAAATTAGTTTGAAGGAATTCAAAGGGAATAGCGAAGAATTATTAGCATTAATTAATTCCCTAAAGAAAGAAAATGGAAACACCTAGTAAGAAACCTGAAAGCTCTAGCATGACTCGTGAAGAAGAGGAAGAAATGCAACATGATATATCAAAATTACAAGACCAAGTACAACAAATTTCACTCTCACTAAAGGTAAATGAAGCCAATATGAATGGCATGGAAGCTAATATGAATGGCATACAAGTTAATATGGATGGCATGGAAGCTAAGATGAATGGCATGGATGCTAAGATGAATGCCATGGATGATAAGATGGAAGAATTGAAGATAAATTTGAATAAGTTTCTACAAGAAATTGTCACTAATGGTGAAAGGGTAGTAAAGGAAACTCATAATGAGAACAAAATAAATGTTAATCATGATTTCATAGACTCTAATGTTGGATTGAAGACCCATCATGTTCCAAAAAACGATATGAGGAATTTTGATGGCAAGGATCCCGGAACATGGATACTACAAATGGAGTAATTTTTTTATCTCCATAATGTGCAAAACATACAAAAGTTATGTATTGCAACTCTATATTTGGAATGAAATCAGTTTGTATGGTATCGATGGCTTTGCTCTCATAAACAAATTGTCACTTGGGAAATTTTTACGGAAGAAATGATAGCACATTATGAGGATCCAAAAAGCAACACCTTTTTATCCAATTGATAAATCTCAAACAAAAGGGTTCAATGATGGAGCACATTGAGGACTTCCAAAAATTGAACATAAGGGTAAAAGATATTCCACAGGAGCATAGGATTGATGTGTTCATAGGGACTTTAAAGGATAATATCCAACATGAGGTTCGCCTTTGGGAACTTGATTCATTGGAGAAGGCATTTAGGTTAGCAAGAAAAATGGAAAGCAAAATTATGGCAACCAAGAAGCCTACCACTCACAACTATAAAGATGGAAGTGTTGTTTCCCCTAGCCTTCCACAACCTACAAGGTTGACACCACAACAGTTGGAAGAAAAAAGAGCAAAAAGGCTTTGTTACAGTTGTGATAGCAAATACACTAAAGGTCATAAGTGTGCTGAGAAGAAATTATTCTACATATATTGTGAAGAGGAGGAAGAAAAGGAACAAGAAATGTCAAAAGAAGAGGATATACTCTAGGAACAAACCCTAGATAAGGAAGAAATGAATCTGACCATATCTTGTAATGCATTGGCTGGAATTACCACTCCTCAAACTATCAAGATAGAAGGACATATCAAGAAAAAAAATTTAATAGTGTTGATTGATTCAGGAAGTACCCATAATTTTATCCATTGTAAGATAGTAAAGGAATTGAATTGCTTCCTATATCCAGCACCAAAGTGTCAAGTGATGGTTGCAAGTGGAGGAACCATAACTTGTTCTGGAAAGTGCCATAATATCAAGCTATCCATGGGAGAATATCTATTGAATAGCCCAATGCTAATTCCATTCCAATGGGTGGTGTTGATGTTGTACTAGGAGTCCAATGGCTACAATCCTTGGGTACAATAGCTTTTAATTTTCAAGAACTTTTCATGAAATTTTTTGCAGAAGGAAAGGAAGTTGAATTAAGGGGTATTGCAAGGAAACTAGGAAATATAATCAGCTCTAACAGTATGACAAAGCTTCTAAAGAAGGAACAACAAGGTGTAATTGCACAATTATGTTCGCTACAGTTTCCCACATCGAAATCATCTATTTCTCCAGATCTCCAAAATGTCTTGGACAATCACTCCAAGGTATTTGAGACTCCCAAAGGTCTCCCACCTATTCGTGATCATGATCATGCTATTCATTTGATTCTAAGAATTGTTCCTCCAAACATCAAGCCGTATAGATATCCCTATGCCCAAAAGAGTGAAATTGAACGTCTGGTTGCAGAAATGCTAGAGGCTGGTATAATTCAACCTAGTCAAAGTTCTTTCTCTACTCCAGTAGTATTGGTGCACAAGAAGGATGGATCATGGAGCATGTCTCTGGATTATAGGGAGCTCAACAAGCTCACTATTAAAGATAAATTTCCCATTCCTGTCATTGATGAATTATTGGATGAATTGCATGGATTAATTTACTTCACCAAGTTGGATCTTCATTCAAGATATCATCAAATCGGAATGAAGTCTCAAGACATTCCGAAAATAGCATTTAGAACTCATGAGGGCCATTATGAATTTTTGGTCATGCCTTTTGGCCTTACCATTGCACCTTCTACATTTCAAGGTTTGATGAATTCCATTTTCAAAGTACCCTTCCTTAGAAAATTTGTGTTAGTATTTTTTGATGATATACTAATCTACAGCAAGTCTTGGAATGATCATTTTGAACATGTTGACAGGGTGCTCAAACTATTGGAGGAGAAACAATTATATGCAAAAATCTCCAAATGTTTCTTTGGAGTATAAGAGGTGGAATATCTGGGTCATATTGTATCTCATGAAGGTGTTAAGGTAGACCCTAGCAAAATTAAAGCCATTAAGGAATGGAAAATCCCCACACCCATAAAGCATCTGCGAGGATTTCTCGGGTTGACAAGGTATTATAGCAAGTTTGTTAAGAATTATGGGAGAATAGCAGCACCTCTAAAAACATTATTGAATAAAGATGCATTTTCGTGGACTCCAGAAACAACAAAGGCCTTTGAACATCTTAAAGAGACAATGTGCCAAGCACCAGTCTTAGCTACGTTGGACTTCACAAAAACCTTTATTGTGGAATGTGATGCTTCAGGAAATGGAATTGGTGTTGTTTGAATGCAAGATGAAAGACCCATTGCTTTCGAAAGTCGTCCAATCAAGGGAAAGTATTTACACAAAGCTATTTATGAGAAGGAATTGTTGGCAATATTACATGCACTTAAGAAATGGTGACCCTACCTAATGGGAAGACACTTCAAGGTAAAAATGGATCATGATAGTCTTAAATACTTTTTAGAACAAAGATTATCCTCTGAAGAGCAACAAAAGTGGGTCACAAAGATGTTGGGTTATGACTTTGAAATCATCTACAGAAAAGGGAAGCAAATGTTGTGGGAGATGCACTCTCAAGAAAGGATGAGGATGTGGAAGCATTGTTGTGCACCATTTCTATTATCCAACCAGATTGGATAAATGAAGCAAGGGAGGAATGGAAGAATGACGAAGAAATGTGGGCACTCATTCGAAAGATACAACAAGATCCCAATACATCTGATACATTTAGCTGGAAAAATGATTCATTATGGTACAAAGATCGCTTATACCTATGTAAGAATTCCCAACTCAAACAAAAGATTCTTATGGAATTGCACACTTCTCCCTTAGGAGGGCACTCGGGATTTTTAAAAACTTACCACAGGGTTAAGAAGGAATTTTTTTGGGATGGCCTTAATCAGATATTCAAAATTTTGTGGTGGAATGTTTGGTTTTCCAACAAAATAAAGTTGAAACAATTGAGACCCCATGTCTATTACAACCTTTATCCATTCCAAGCCAACATTGGGAGGAGGTTTCAATGGATTTTATAATGGCAGAAGTGTCCTCAGACACATAATTTTCTTAATCAGAAAAAATAATTACATAATTGATTTGCAAGAGCTTACACCTGAACAACCAAACACTCTTGCAATGAGCTATTTATAAGCTCCATGTCCTAACTACCTCTAATTATGGATCACTTATTAAATAACAAGTGTCCATTTACAATAAATGCTATTCAAACCAACTAGCTAACTAATCTCCTAAAATAGAGCCTAAGATACGACACATTTGGAGAGTCATATCTAGTTACAACAATATGCTAATTCTAAAAGTCTCCATTAAATAATTAAACATTCTAGAATAATAATTATTAATTTAATATCTTAAATTAATAATTATTTTATTCTAATTTTATAACCTATGATAAAATTGTATTTTTGGATCATCTAACATTCCCCCCTATGATCCAAAGATACATTACAACAGATACCAAGTTCATCCCTGAACTTAGTAAATTTTATTCTGCCAAGCGGTTTCGTGAAAATGTCGAAGATCTAATCTTCGGAAGGACAATAAACTGGTCTGAGGACATCTTTGGCAATGAGAGACCTGATATGATGATACTTGGTGTCCACATGCTTTGTCTTTGAATGAAAAACTGGGTTCTTGGCAAGTTTGATGGCTGACTGGCTGTCAATGAATAATGATGTAGCTTCTCCCTGAGAAATGCCCAAGTCCTGCAAAATTCGGCGCAACCAAACAATTTCACATGCTGCTTCCCATGCTGAAATGTACTCTGCTTCTGCTGAAGAAGTGGCCACTGTGGCTTGTTTTTTACAACTCCAAGATACTGCTGCTGACCCCATATTCATTAAATAACCTGATGTTGATGCTCGATCATCAACACTCCCAGCAAAGTCGGCATCAGAATATCCACCAAGTACAAAATTTTTAGTCTTTGTGTAAAGAAGACCCAAATCTTTTGTTCCTTGGATATATCGAAGAACTCTTTTGGCTGCATTCCAGTGGCTGTCTCGTGGTTCCTGCATAAAACGTGAAAGAATACTAACTGCATAAGATAGATCAGGACGAGTATTTGTCAAATAAATCAAGCTGCCAATCAATTGTCTGTAAGTTGTACTGTCCACCTTTTCCCCCCCTTCAAATTTTGAAAGTTTCAAGTTTTGCTCCATGGGGGTGAGAATGGGCTTGCAATCTTGCATGCCAAATCGCTGAAGAACCTCTGCGGCATACTTACTCTGAGAAATGAAAATATGATGTGGACGTTGGAAGACTTCAACTCCAAGATAGTAGTGAAGTAATCCCAAATCTGTCATCTTAAAACCTGCATGTAACTCCTTTTTCACCTGTGCAATATGATCATCATGATTGCCAGTGATGATCAAATCATCTACATACATAACAAGAATTACCAAATATTTTCCTTGTTGTCGCACATACAAAGTATCATCAGATTCACTTCGTTGAAAACCAACTTTCTTAAGGTATTCATCCATCTTGGAATACCAAGCTCGGGGAGCTTGTTTTAATCCATATAAAGCCTTGATCAATTTGCAGACTTTATGTTCTTGTCCTTCAACTTCAAAACCTGGTGGTTGGGTCATATACACTTCCTCCTGTAAATCCCCGTTGAGAAAAGCACTTTTTACATCCATTTGATGAACTTTCCATCCTTTTTGAGCGGCCAATGCAAGTGTTAATCGGATGGTGTTCCATTTAGCTGTTGGGTGTTCCATTTAGCTGTTGGAGCAAAAGTTTCTTCATAATCAATGCCTTCCTGCTGCGCAAAACCCTTTGCGACAAGTCGTGCTTTATGCTTTTCAAGTTCACCCTTCTAATTATACTTAATTCTGTAAACCCATTTGCACCCTATGGGTTTAACATTTGCTGGACAATCAACAAGTTTCCAAGTGTTGTTATCAATTACTACTTGATATTCTTCAACCATAGCCTGTTGCCATTCTTTATGTTTTACTGCCTCTTTGTATGTGGAAGGTTCAGTAAAATCATTTGCGATCAAGGCAAAATTGCCTTCACTTCTATGTGCCCTTCTGGTGCCAGTTTTATTCTGTTCATCAGGCTTGACATATTTCAAAAGTTGAACTGCCCATTTCGGAAGTTGGTGCTCACTTGTTTGTGCTTCTGTAAAGTCCCCATCATTGTAAAGAGGATTAATATAAACTGATGTTCGTCGTTCAGGTGAAGAATGTGGAGAATCACTGTCAAAAGAACTACTGCTGCTTGGAGATGCGGATGAACCACTAGAAGACCCAGATGATGTTGTTGATGTAGATGGACTGGATGACTCATCGTCAGAGGAAGGAAAATCAAGTTCATACCAATTTGGTGAAGTTGGTTGACTTTGCATTTTTCCATTTCTTTTACTTCCCTTAGTTTCTAATTTGTGAAGAAGATTTTCAATTTCTTCAACACTCTTACTCTCTGTTTCATCAAAAATGACATCCTTGCTCACAATGAATTTTCCATTGGTCAAAAGACGGTACCCTTTCTTCTCATCAGAATAGCCAATCATTGTGCGTTTTAAACTTCTTGAGTCAAGCTTAGTTCATTTTTCTTTCGGAACTAAGGCATAACACACTGACCCAAAAACTCTAAGATGTTTAACTCGAGGTTTGAAACCAAACCAAGCTTCATAAGGTGTGATTCTGTCTAAAGAAGCAGTTGGAGATCTGTTTCTTAAGTAGACAGCTGTATGTATTGCTTCCACCCAATATGTTGGACTTAACCTCTTGAATGTTAACATGGATCTCGCCATTCCTAACAAAGTGCGATTCATTCTTTCGACTACTCCATTTTGCTATGGAGTGTAAACATTAGTGAGATGTCGTCTTATGCCATTTTCACTGCAATAAGTTCTGAATTCATTTGAAGTGAATTCTCCCCCATTATCCGTCCTGAGAGTACCTATCTTTTCTTTGATTTCATTTTCAACAAGTTGGCGAAAAAGTTTAAACTTATCAAATGCTTCTGACTTGTTCTTCAAGAAGTAAACCCAAGTCATTCTGCTGAAATCATCAATGAATAGTAAGAAATATTTGCAACCACCAAATGAAGTTTGTAGTGGACCACAAACATCACTCTGAACTAGTTGTAGCCGCATGTTTGCACGCCATGTACTTGTTGGAAAACTTTCTCGATTTTGTTTGCCATAAATGCAAGCTTCACATTTTGCATTTTCCCTTTTGAATGTGGGAAGTCCTTTAACCATTCCTTGTTTCTGCAATTGAGAAAGACTGTCAAAATTCAAATGTCCATATCTTACATTCCATAGTCTCATAGGTGAAATACCTGTAGTCACTACCCTTGCAAAATCAGAATGCCTTGGAATAATTGTCCCTTTCATCCGTAACAGTTTTCCATCTTCATAACCTGTCATGACTGTTTTCAAGTTCTGTTTCACTGAATTAATCTTCACTAAACCATCTTCCATAATCGCCTGATGTCCTGCTTGTTGAATCGTGACTAAAGAGAGCAAATTTTTCTTGAAACTGGGTACATATCATACATTGGAAATCATTTTTTCTCCAATGTCAGGGAGAAAAACTTTTACTACTCCTTTTCCATAAGGAGTATGTTTTGTATCATCAGCAAGAAAAACGGAATTAAGTTGGCATTCTTGAAAATTCCAGAAAAAATCACGTCGACAAGTCATGTGCTGAGTTGCCCCGGAATCCAAGATCCAGGCATCTTCATAGTCACTTCTAAGATGGGATGAAATTTGTGATGCTGGTGAGGAAGTAAAAACATATTCTGAGTTATCTTCATCTTGATCATTTGCAAATTGTGCTGAATGCTGCTGAAACTTGGGAATTTTATTAAGTGAAGTTCGACAATCTTCAGCATAATGGCCAACTTTGTTACATCTTCGACACACAATTTGACTTAAGTCTCTTCCTCGTCCTGAAGATTGTCCTCTGCCTCTGCTTTGACCTCTATTTTGAGATTGTCCTCTACCTTGACTATTATATCCTTGTCCTTGAAAATTGCCTCTTCCTTGGTTGTTTCCTCTACCTTGAAAATTATTTCTTCCTCCTCTATTAAAATTGTTGCCTCTGCTTTGGCTTCGACCTCGATTATGTGCTGCTTGATTCTGATTCCCTCTGCCTCTTCCTCGAGAACTATCTGCTGATGACTTACTAGTGTTGGCCTCTATGAGAAAAACATCTTCACCAACTTTTTTCTTCTTCCCAAAAGTTTTATCATGTTGACTTAACATTTCACAAAGTTCATCAAACTTTAGTTTTTCTAATTTCCCAGTTACTTGTAAAGTCTCTAAAAAATGCGTATAGGAAGAAGGAAGCCCAGCAATTACAATTGTGACCATAAAGCTATCATCAATTGCGGGAAAACCAGCATTAATAATTTCCTGCCTAATATTCTTAAGTCTGGAGAGATATTCAAGAATATCACCATCTTCAGTTAATTTTTGTTGCAACAATTTTAACTATAGATCAACCTTCTTTGATTCAGGCTGAGTATCAAAGAGGTCTTTAAAAGTTTTCAAGGTAGTCCATGCATCTAAAGAATTTTCTATATGGACATACATTTCATCATTCACAGACGATTTAATAAGAGCGAAGGCTTTAGCATTCTTGATTTCCCATTTTGCCAGTGCATCTGCATCTGTGGGTTTATTCGGCTTAACATCTCCATCACATATTCCCTGCCATAATTCATTGTAAATGAGTGTGCTTTCGATGAGATGATGCCATGTTTTATAAGATTTGGTGCCTTCTAGTTTGTCGGAATCAGAAAACAAATTAATCAACTTAGACATTTTAGCGTTGTAGCGTCGCA
Organism: Pinus tabuliformis; assembly: GCA_031772625.1. Lineage (NCBI taxonomy): Eukaryota > Viridiplantae > Streptophyta > Pinopsida > Pinales > Pinaceae > Pinus > Pinus tabuliformis. The sequence continues at coordinate 1,416,122,642 of CM062819.1, read as the reverse complement.
CCAAGAATCAGAACAGAAATGACAAGATAGTCAACACAACACGCAAAAACACGATCTATCGGGGCTTGGCCTTGACCCTCGAATAGTTGTCAAAACAGGAGACAATTGACTGAGCTTTGCACTTGGCTCTAGTCAATTTCTCAAATTTTTACAAGGCAACTTTCAAAATTTGACTTTTTACAATGGTGCTTTTGCACAATATGGTAAAAAAAAAAAAATTTACCCCCCCTCAAAGTAAAAAATACTTTGAGTTACAATGTGATGATCCCAAAAAACTTCTTAAAAACAAATTACCCAACACACCTTATCTCCCCAATTTACAAATTACAAATAAAACTCCTTATTACTCCAAATACAAAATAAAACACTTATATCTCCACAAAATATTCTTCAAATTTACAAAATGTGCTTGCCCCTGGCTTCTGGGCATTTTTTGAACGGTAGGCATGGGACTGGCTGAGGCTGCAATGGCTGATGCATAGTTGCGTGTCCATTGCTGCAAAAGCCTCTTGCTTCTTCGGCACCTGTGCTTGTGACCGACTGTTAGGAAGAACCTGTAACAACCCTAGGTGAAAAAACTGCGATTTTAAGACCTGGAGATCTAATGCTATGTTTATACGCTTTATTCGTCCATAATCTATACAGTAGCCCAATGAAATCAACCAGACTTTGTCCAATCCCTTTGCTCAAGTCCCGGAGATCCTTTGCACCTGATCTGTCAGTTCGTAAATTGTCTAATAATTATGGCAAATTGCAAATTCAAAATTTTGGTAAACTCAAGCGACTGACAGGTTGCTCTGCTTCATTGGTTTGGGCATTGACTTATCTGTCCATCAAACATATAATCGGCAGTCGGCCAAGTGTTTTGTTTTTTGAACCTACTGTCTCATGGGATCAGATTTTGTTTAATATTTTCAGTTCTGTGAATCTCAAGATGATGAATTTTCAAAACTTGATGCAATGGAAACAAATGAAGCGGAGGGTTCTGCTGTCAAAAATTCATCTCAGACGAAGACCATTGATTTACTCTTCAGAGAAGCCATCGGCCTTGATGAAATAGTGGAGCTTAAACGGCTAGCGTTGGATGTTGAAGGCATGAGCGATCTTCCACCAGAAGAACAGGTCAAAAAATTGAAGAGTAAACTCGAATCTCAGTGCCAAATGATTAATAAATTGAGGGAAAATATAGATGATTTGGAGAAGAAAATAAAGAAACTCAAACGAAAGCACGCATCGCAAGTAAAAACAAAAAATCAAAAGTTTCCAAGTTTTGTTGAGTCCGAGAAAGGTCCAATTGATAACAATACCGAGGGTGCGCCTAGTCTCACTTCCATTTTCTCTAAAGAACAGAAGAAAATTGAAAGCTCAATTTATAATAAAACCGAGGAGGTTCCTAGTCTCACTTCCATTTTCTCTAAAGAGCAGAAGAAAAGTGTGAAGGCTAAGCAGAAGAAAAGTGTGAAGGCTGAGCAGAGGCAATTTTTTATAATAAAAAAAATGAATTTTAGATTTTAAAAAATCTAAAATCAATGATAAAATTTATTTTCCTTTTAAACAAAACTGTACAATTTCCATACCAATGGTTTGCTGGCCAACTGGATGGAGTTTTCCAGGACTTTTGTTGAGTTGGAAGATCCTCCTCACATCCACTACAACATTACTGGAGCTCTGATACCACAATAATGGCAGAAGTGTCCTCAGACACATAATTTTATTAATCAGAAAAAATAATTACATAATTGATTTGCAAGAGCTTACACCCGAACAACCAAACACTCTTGCAATGAGCTATTTATAAGCTCCATGTCCTAACTACCTCTAATTATGGATCACTTATTAAATAACAAGTGTCCATTTACAATAAATGCTATTCAAACCAACTAGCTAACTGATCTCCTAAAATAGAGCCTAAGATACGACACATTTGGAGAGTCATATCTAGTTACAACAATATGCTAATTCTAAAAGTCTCCATTAAATAATTAAACATTCTAGAATAATAATTATTAATTTAATATCTTAAATTAATAATTATTTTATTCTAATTTTATAACCTATGATAAAATTGTATTTTTGGATCATCTAACATTTTATCATAGGTTTACCCAAGTCCGAAGGAAAGAGTGTCATCATGGTGGTAGTTGACAGACTTACCAAGTATGCACACTTTTGTGCATTATCACATCCATTTAAATCCAGTACAGTTTCTACTACATTTATGGAAACAATTCAAAAGCTACATGAAAACCCAAAGATTATTGTAAGCAACAAAGATCCCATTTTCACTAGAATTTTTTGGATAGAATTATCTTCTTGTCTCGGTACTTAGTTAGCTCATAGCTCATCTTATCATCCTCAATCTGATGGGAAAACCGAGATAGTAAAAAAATGCTTGGAAGGATATCTTCGTTTCTTTGTATCTGATAAACAGACACAATGGGTCCAATGGTTGCCTCTGGCTGAATGGTGGTATAACAATTCCTTCCATACTGCAGCAAAAATGACCCCATTTATGGAACTTTATGGATATCATCCACCATCCATCACATCATATTTAAGACAAAATTCTAAGTTTCAAACAGTGGAACATCACATCGAGCATCAACAAGAAGTTCTCCAACTCTTAAAGAATAACCTCATGTTGGCACAGAAAAGAATGAAACAACAGGCAGATCAACATCATAGCGAAATAAGTTTTGATATAGGTGAATGAGTATTCCTATGGCTACAACCATATAAACAAATGTCCCTCAAGCAAGCTAGGAAGAATAATAAATTATCACCAATGTATTATGGCCCGTACAAGGTGTTGCAAAAGATTGGTACTATGGCATACAAATTGGAGCTTCCTGCAGCTTCTCGAGTGCACCTAGTTTTCAATGTTTCATGTTTAAATAAGGTTATCAGTGACAAGCTCCCAATTCAAACAATATTGCCAGAACTTGACGAGGAAGGAAAAATAATATTAGAACCGGAAGTAGTCACATAAACAAGAACTCGACAACAATGAAGTCAATCAATTTCAAAGTATCTCATCAAGTGGAAGAACTTATCTGTTGAAGATTCCACATGGGAGGATGAGAATTTTATACAAAAGCATCCAGAGCTACTCAAGTGTTGAGGACAACGCTTTTCGGAAGGAGAGGGGCATGTTAGACCCCTATAATACTAGTGATTCCCCCATTACTATTGTCATTGTATCCCTTATTTTTATTATTGTGCCCCTATTATCCCCATATTGTTATTAGTATGCCCCATAGAAACCCACTATTGTTATTTTTGTTACCTTATGTTATTACTATTATGTCAGCTTGATTATATTGTGACCCCTTAGACTCCTATATATAGAAGGGAGGTTTAGCCATTTTTATCATCCAAGAATTATTCATTTGTGTAATGTAAAGGAGGTTGCCCCCTCGAAGAGTCTGAATACTAAGGCATTGACCTATCTTTTCTATCTTTTTGTGATCTGGTTTCCTAACAAAGTCCCACTCCTCTTTCAAGGAGAATTCCAATACTCTTGCTATCTCTTGGATGGTAAGAGGAGAGCAGTTCCACCCATACAATTGAATTTTTTTCTTATTAATGTTGCCCCAAAGAGACTTGAATATTTATAAAGAATCCAGCTATTTTCTTTGAGGCTCCTCCCATTAATATGATGTCATCCAAAAACTGTGAATCATAAACATATTTGACATTGGTCATTATACTCAAGCCTTTAATTTTACTTCATTTCAAGCCACCTCCATATTTTTTCTTAGAGATTCAGCCACTAAAATATAGAGAAGTAGGGAGAGGGGGAAACCCTGTCGAAGGCCTCTCGAGGCAGAGAAGAAAGGGTCAGAGTGACCAATGACAAGAGGGGAAATCGAAGGTTTCCCAATAAAAGCTTTATTCCATAGAATGAAATATTTCCCGAATCCAAGCTTCTATAGGAAAACAGTGAGGAAGGAGTATTGAACACGCTCAAAAGAATTAGGCATGTCAAGCTTGGTGTTGTTTGTAATTTGTCAATAACAAAGGAAGCCCCATCAATTTTCAGAGATAATTTCAACGAGGATAATCCTGAGCCTATTGGTAGTTATTTTGGTGAGGGTATTGTATGAGGCATTACACAAATATATGGGTCTGACATGGGAGAAAGAGGAAGGTTTTTTCTCCTTGGGGATAAGGGCTAGAAATGAAGAGTTTGTGTTACCACCCAATTTACCTTTAAATCTGGAAGAATTTAGCATTCTCAACGAGTCGTTTTTAACTAGGCACCAACATATACGATAGAAAGAAATGGTGAATCCATCTAGACCAAGGGCTTTATCTAGAGTGAGATACCATATAACCTCAATGACCTAAACTTCTTCGATGGATCTCATTAAGTATTGATTGCTATCACTAGTCACCACAGAGGGGAGACAGGAGAGGAAGGATTCCACTTCATTGGGGTCATTTTCATTACTTTAGTATATAGATTTTTGAAGAAAGAAAAGGATTCTTGTTTTATTTCTGGGAAAGAGGAGATTTTTTGCTTACCTTTCAGGACTATTTCCTTCAATCTATTCCTTGACTCTCTAACCCTCTCCTCCTTTTGAAATAAGAAGGTATTGTTGTCTTTAGCTTTCAACTAGAGAGTACGAGACTCTAACCCCCAAAGTTCTTCTTCCTATTTGTTGACTGTGAGGATTTTATTATTGAATTACCTTTCCCTTTCGAGGTGACCATATTCAAGCAGACTTATTTCCATTTAGGCCTAAACATCTTCTAATTCCTTTATCAAAATGGACTTTTCCTATCTTGGGGGATTGTAATTACGTTTAACACAAACTCAAAGTGCTTGCTTGACTGCATTTTGTTTTGATTCCCGTAGAAAGGCCAAGGAGCCTGAGACTGCTTGGATCCAATCTTGTTTAATTAACTCTAAGACTCCTTCAAACTATAACCAACCTATATTGAAGCAGAATGGGATTGGGTCCAAATCCTCTGGGGGGTCTAAGACAAACTCAATTGGCTTGTGATTTGAATCCCTTCTTTCCATGATGGTAGAGTAGCACTCTATTCCTTTTAATATCCAATTTGTATGTAGGAGAAAACGGTCAATCCTAATTGCTATAAATCGAGGGCCACTTCTCTTATTTTTCCATGTAAATTTTCATTTCTTTCGGATGATGTCCAACAAATCTTAGTCAGTGATTAAGTCCTCCATCCTTTCCCTAAAATGGTCGTGAACATTAGAGCCTCCTTTCTTCCCTAAAGGGAGGGAGGTGACGTTGAAATATTCTCCTATGATGCAATCTTTTTGCCATTATCGTTCCTTTAGAATTATCAGATTATCCTAGGAAATGCCTTTCTCACCATAAGTGGATGGGGTGTAGGTATTTATTAGAGAGAAAACTTCCTTCATTTGGGAGTCTTCCAAATGAACAATGATTGAGAACCTATCCTTGTGACAATGGATGAGGTTATATTTTGCGGCTTTCCAAATAATACATAGGCCATTGGAGGAGCTTTGCACCAACCCTTTTCTATTTCTCCAAATTATTTTTGATAGAGCTAACATTTCTTCTTCTTCTAGTTTGGTCTCTTGGATAAAAAGGATTTTTGAGTTCTCTGTCTTGACTAAATATCTTATTTCCTAGAATTTATTAGGGTTTCCTAGTCCCCTTATGTTCCATGAGAGGAGCTTCATTTGTCTTATGAGGTAGAATGCTTACCTCCTCCCATTTTTCTTCCTTAGTTTTCCCTTTTTCCAACATTTTTTAGAATATCTAGGATTTGAGACTGATTACCTAGCTTAATATATTGTTCCATTTCTTCTTTCCTTACTTCCACATTCGTTGGCCTTCCTTTATATTTTTGAAGCTCTTCTTCCATTTTTAATGTGTCACTAGTCCATTTTATCTCTTTCTTTGCACTTCTGGTTTGAACCTGGTTCGCCTCATCCTCTACACCAATGGGAGAACTAACTCTTCTTTTCAGACTATGATCGATCTCCTAAGTGGGGCGGGGGGGGGGCTGGGGGAGATTATTCCTATTAGATGGAGGGGGTAGATGCAATGGGACTTACCACCTCTGGACACTTCTCCTGAGGGATCTCCTCAAACCCTTCCTCAGTAGCACCTTAAAGGGCAATATTCAAATCTAGGGCTTCGATTTCCACCAACCATTCTTGAGTTTTCATCTTGGGTCAACACTCCAAAAAGGTTACCAGAGGAAGAGGTGAGGTTCTGCAAGAAAGTGTTGGGTTTCTACCCTACTTTCCCTTTTTTCACTTCACTCTTCTGAGACTACAATTGACCTTCAACACAAGAATCAGAGGCAACTTTATTTTTTGGGCGTTCTCGAGAAAAATACCCATACTCATGGTAGTTCTTGCACTTGAAAGGTGTTGAAAAGTGTAACTAGGTTCGGTCTTCATAATGACATGTAATTATGATTTTATGTAATGAGATGTAAATAAGAAAAATAAAATTATTATATTGACTTGCTTCATGGGTTTTAGGAGCAAGGGATTTTTTATAAGTCAAGACTCCATTAAGAGTCTCTAGGTTTTATTTGGCATCTAGCCATAAAATGTAAGATTCATTCTCAAGTAAATGTAGTCATGTTACACTTTGTAAAAGTTCAATATTTTCTATGTAAAGTATCCTCCAATAAATTGTCACATAACCTCTTTAAGTTGGCCTACAAACAATGAAGAAGCTACTAGATAAAGTCGTCCTAACTCTAGCTATCAAGTTAGCCTAAAGGTCATGTGAAGAAGGGTATAAATAGAAGAACTCAGCCTCCATTCTAGACAAGAAACTCGACTTGAATTCGGTCTAGAAAGAAGTGCAAAGAAGGAGCAGCAAAGAGAAATGCAAAAGTATCTTCTGGGAGTCTTTCTTCTGTGCCAAACAAAATGACTTTCTTCTAGGGAAACAAAGTCTCTTCTGGGGCAACGAAGTCTCTTTTTGGCAGTGCAAAGTTAGGACAACGAAATTTCTTTTGGGCAAGCGAAAAATGTTTCTCATGGAGCATAAAGGATTCTTTTGGGAAGGTTGAAGTAGAAGACCTAGAGACCAAGATTCACTAGGGAAGCTTAGAAAGACGGATAATGAGTTTCTCTAGAGAAGACCTACATACCAATATTCTCTAGGAAAGTTTGAGAGGAGCAGTGAGAAGGATAGAGACTGAGTTTCTCTAAGTAGAAGTCGAGGAGAGAAGTTCAAGATCAAGAAGGAAGGTGAGGAAAAGAAGAGGCAAAGCATCAAGGTTAGTGACAAGGTTCTTGAGAGGATACTAGAGTGAAGGGTCTATGTCATGGTCTTGGTACTTATCATTTGAAGATCTAGAAGAATAATTTTGATCAGGTTTTCCTCTCAAGAGGTGAGAGGTTTTGGCCCTAGCTACGAAGGCTACATACTGTGTCACTTGTCTTTTATTGTGCATGTCGGTAATTGTCTTGATGAAGAGAACACATTCATACTCTAACAAAGAAAAGATTATAAGCTAAGAAGTAAAAGTACATCACAAGAAATTATCAAGAAGAGGAATTGTTAACTTTGAATGCCCTATATTTCTCAACATGGTACCAGAGCTTAGGTGTTGAAGGCAAGAAGGGGCAGCTAAAGCAAGTTGACATACAAGAATTGATCTTCATAGAAGGAATCAAATAAATTCGAAGGCTATCAACTAGTTAAAGATCTACATCAAATAAACCTTAGATCGAAGGAAGCAGGAGGAAAATACAAAACCCTAGAAGCACTTCAAATATCATCACATCATCAAGGGATCGTGAATCAAGATCTCTCTCTTCAATCACTCAGGAATAAGGTACTCTATCAGCATCGAGATAAAAGAGGAAGCAAGCAACAATCTGACAAGTAAGTCTATGACTATATCTGATAATATCAAAATGTCTTTTTGCAAGGAAAGCAATAAATTGGTTGGGGCTATAAATTTTTGTGCATGGAAGAAAAGGACTGACCTAAATCTTATTGAGAATGAGGTAATGGATCACATTAAGGGATCAATAACTCAGCCTCCAAAAGAATATAGTCAAGCTCATGCTAGATACATGAAGGGAGAAGTGAGAGCCCAAAGGATTCCTATATAATTTATATAAGACTCTCTAATCCCATATGTATAAAAATTGGAAACTTCAAAAGACATATATGAAAAAGTCATAGAGTTGTTTTATGTAAGTATTCCAGGAGAAGTAATCTCCTTAAGGAAAGAAATATACAAACTAAATATATCCAAGGAAGATGGAATAACGTTATACTTCATGAGGATATTAGAAATTTGAGATCAACTACAAGAACTAGGAGAAGTTATGTCTAATAGAGAGATGACCACAGTAGTACTAAATGCACTACTGGAAGTATGGGGTAACTTCACTTCAAGTTTATATGGGAAGAAAGAGACTGCACCATTTCAATATCTATGGTCACTCAGTAAGATCAAAGAAACCAGACTGAAGGAAAATATTGATGTCAGACCAAGTGAGAAAAATCAAGCATATGCTACAATGACAAGAAGAAAAGGAAAATTTGGAAAGTTTGGTCCTCCAAAGAAGAGGAAGAACATGGATAAGATAATATGCTATGGATGACATGAACTTGGACACTATAGAAGAAATCATTTTAACCATGGCAAGGATAAGAGGAATAGAGAACAAGCACACATTATCGAGGAAGTGAAAGAACCTGAGTCAAAGAAGCCTAAGAATGAAGAAATAAAATATCTCTACTATGACTGAGATGATCTTCTTCTCAAGAAGGTACTTTCCACTTGTAAATTATGGATAGGGTGTAGTTTAAATAAGATAGGATGCATTAGGTTAGAAAATAGTATAGAAGCATTAGAAGTAAGAGCTCGAGACATGGGAAGCAAAAAGTATGTCTGGTACAGATCCTATTGATTACAAAGGATAGGAAGCTCTTAGGAAACCTCTTTAATACTTATAGAAGCAGAGGTCATCATCGATTGAGATCATCATAAAGAAAACATTTGTCGGGTAAGGATATGAAACATCCTCAAGTTTCTCTAATAGAATTCTCATCAAAGGATTCACCAATGTAGAAAAGAAGCAAAAGGGTTTCATTAGGAATTCCAACTTGTGGGATTCAAGGAATGATGGTATGATGACATGACAAGAAAGAAAAGTTGAAGAATAAAGTCCTTTCGAATGAAGAAGTCTGGATGACCGAAAGAAAGATGAGGTATGTATGTTGACATAGGATATTATAAAATTCATGTCATATGGTTGCAGATAATATGGATCACTATCTCCATCTTGGGAAACATGATCAAAAGAAGAAAGGATCTCCTCCTCCGAAGAAATGCAGTAAAGCATAAATCACACTAGATGAAATCAACATAATATGTTGTAACATGAATCGTGAAGAAGTTGATTACAATCAAGGAACCATGATTAGAAGCTCCCGGGAATGAAGTGTGTGAGAAAATATAGGAAGAGATCGTGATAATATGCAATGAAGGTAGAAGGCATTCAACATCTAAAGTTCAAGAAGATTTGACTAGAAGATCTCTCGAAAGGATGAGAAGACTCTAATGGAAGTTGGAAAAAGATAGATACCCTTGACACTGAATATTTGTGGGAGATGTGTCAAACTGCATGCAAGATGTTTATACTTATAGGAAGACATCATGATGAAAGGTCATCACAAAGGTAATTTTGATTTGAAGTGTTCTGTTATGAAACCAGCTCAAGAAAAGATAGAAAAGATAGATCAACGCCTTAGAATTCAGCCTCTTCGAGGGGGCAACCTCCTTTACATTACATAAATGAACAATTCTTTGATGATACAAATGAAAAGACCTCCTTTCTATATATAGGAGTCTAAAGGGGTCATAACATAATCAGATCCGACATAACAATAATAATGTAAGGGCACAATAATAACAATAGTGGGCTTCTATGGGGCACAATAGTAACAATAGGGGCACTACATGGGTACATCAATATAATAAGTGGGTTATACTAATAACAATAAGGGGTTACACTAGTAGTATAGGGGCCTAACATGCCCCTCTCCTTCAAAAAGCATTGTCCTCAACGCTTGAGTAGTTCTTGATGCTTCTGTATAAAATTCTTGTCCTCCCATGTGGAATATTCAGCGGGTAAGTTCTTCCACTTGATGAGATACTCTGAAATTGATCGATTTCGCAGCTGTCGGTTCTTGTTTCTGTGACTGCTCTAGGTTCCAATATGATTTTTCCTTCCTCTTTAATTTCTGGCAATATTGTTTGAATTGGGATCTTTTGCAACTTTTGAATAAGTGGCCATACTTCTTCGTCCTTCTTCCATTCATCCCTTGCTTCGTTTATCCAATCTGGTTGGATAATATAAATAGAACAAAACAATGCTTCCACATCCTCATCCTTGAAGAGTCTTCCCATTCGGTAATGTCGCCATTTTTAAGTGCCTGTTGTTTCGTTTGATTTTGCAGCGAAGTGGCGTTATCCTTTAAAAGTTGGAGAACTTGTTGTTGATGCTCGATGTGATCTTTCACTGCTTGAACCTTTTTCTTCTTGATATGTCCTTCTATCTCTAGAGTTTGAGGAGTGGTAATTTCTTCCAATCCTTTACAAGATATGGTCGGATTTATTTCTTGATGCTCGATGTGATCTTTCACTTCTTGAACATTTTTCTTCTTTATATGTCCTTCTATCTTGATAGTTTGAGGAGTGGTAATTTCAAACAATGAATTACAAGATATGGTTGGATTCATTTCTTCTTTCTCGATGTGATCTTTCACTTCTTGCACCTTTTTCTTCTTGATATTTCCTTCTATCTTGAGAGTTTGAGGAGTGGTAATTCTTGCCAATGCTTTACATGATATGGTCTGATTCATTTCTTCTTTCTCTCGGGTGGGGTCCTGGCGTATATCTTCTTCTTTTGTTGTTTCTTGATCCTTTTCTTCCTCCTCTTCATATTCTATGTAAAATAATTTCTTCTCAGCACACTTATGACCTTTAGTGCATTTGCTATCACAATTGTAACAAAGCCCTTTTTCTCTTTTTTCTTCCAATTGTTGTGGTGTAACCCTTGTATGTTGTGGAAGGCTAGGAGAAACAACACTTCCATCTTTATAGTTGTGAGGGGTACACTTCCTGGTTTCCATAATTTTGCTTTCCACTATGTCACAAAGCCCTTTTACTCTTTCCAATTGTTGTGGTGTTGCTCTAGAGAAGGTGTTGCTCTTTGTATCCTCATAATGTGCTATCATTTCCTCCGTGAAAATTGACCATGTAACAAGTTGTTTACGAGAACAAAGCCCTTTGTACCATAAAAATTGATCTAGTTCTAAATATGAAGATGCAATACATACCTTTTGTAACAGTTGTACACCATGTATATCAAAATATTGCTCCATCTGAAGTATCCAGTTTACTGGATCCTTGCCATCAAACTTCCTCATCTTGCTTTTTCTTGATTTTAGGAGCTCTACCTTGAAACGATTGTAACTCTGTACTTTTGGATCTTTAAGTTCTGAAATTGTGACCTGTCGAGCCCTCTGTGTCCTCTTTCCAATGCCACCAGTCTAATCCAAATTGGATTCTCCAAGAAAGAGTTATGCACAATCTCCCAAGATGACCTGATTATAGACTAGTTCAGTAGAGCGAACTTGTACGACGTGCCACGAGTCACTGTTTCAACCTTTGGATCTGAAAAATGCATACAAGAAACTACAGTCCGTCCTCTTTTTGTACCTTCTTACAAAATTTCAATCCGATCCCCGGAGAGAAAGTTATGACGATTTCCCTCAGGTCACCTGTTTTGAATGTAATTCAGGAGTCTGGAAAAAGACCAACTTCCTCAGATCATATCTCCGAAAATATCGCGCAAAAAGCTCTGAAATTTGGACCCAAGGTTTAGCGCGATTTCTTCTCAAATGGGTTTTTTTGCGACTTCTGAAACGTCACAGAAAAAAGTTATAGCGAAAATGCCACGATGACCTGTTTGGAGTAGCGAAACCCTAGAATCCAAAGCTCTGATACCAAATGTTATGAAACCAGCTCAAGAAAAGATAGAAAAGATAGATCAACGCCTTAGAATTCAGCCTCTTAGAGGGGGCAACCTCCTTTACATTACATAAATGAACAATTCTTTGATGATACAAATGAAAAGACCTCATTTCTATATATAGGAGTCTAAAGGGGTCATAACATAATCAGAGCCGACATAACAATAATAATGTAAGGGCACAATAATAACAATAGTGGGCTTCTATGGGGCACAATAGTAACAATATGGGCACTACATGGGTACATCAATATAATAAGTGGGTTATACTAATAACAATAAGGGGTTACACTAGTAGTATAGGGGCCTAACATGTGCATTGATTATTTTTGAACTAACATCTAGTTGGGCTTATGTAGGACTGTTGAAGGGAAGACCTGCAAATGACTTCCAAGCAGATCACAAAGAAGGATGTAATGTCCTTTCGAAATATGGCACGAAAGTAGAATGACATGAAGCAAATCTAGATGGAGAATCTGATGGATCACTTTCTAATGAGTTGAGGACATGACTGACTCATGAATAAAAGTGATGTATGATCTATGCCCTATATATAGAAGTTCCCAAAGGATGAAGACTCCTTAGCGAAGAAGAAATTCATGACATCAAAGGAAGGAGCTCTTCATGCAACTGGTTGTTTTAGGATCTCCACATGAAGAGCTACGATAGGTCCCTGGTTACGAGGGAGCCTGAGAAGAAGTTTCTTACATGGAAGAAACATGGAAATTCCTAAGCTGGAAGCTTAGGTACATTTCTCTTTGATAGGAATCGAGGACATTCCTTTAATGGAATAAAACCACCTCATGTAAAAATGAGTGATAGACATGTTGTTATGATCTTCACTTGGGAACACATAATGGAGGATTGTGTAATCATTTGGCATACAATGCTCTTAGGGGATGAGATAGGGCATCCCATGAAAGAGTATTCATGGAGGACCGATATTCTTTTGGGACTGGGAAGTCGAAGAAAAGAATAGTCCTTATGGAGACAATGTTGAGTATGTTTATAAATCATTGGTCTCACCAGCATTGTGCTTTCATATTGTGGAGAGATAGAGTTGTTAGTCAAGGCCTTGCTATATAACAATGTTGGTTGGTAAGATGCTATACAAATGAGTTACAAATCTGAATTCTTCCTATGAGAGATTCTTCAAATTAAGAAAGTCTGAGGTACCATTATGAATACCTCCCTAGTTAAGAGGGAGTGTTGAAAAGTGCAACTAAGTTTAGTCTTCATAATGACATGTAATTATGATTTTATGTAATGAGATGTAAATAAGAAATATAAAATTATTATATTGGCTTGCTTCACGGGTTTCATGAGCAAGGGATTTTTTTTGGAGTCAAGACTCCCATTGAGAGTCTTTAGGATATATTTATCATCTAGTCATAAAATGTAAGAGTCATTGTCATGTAAATGTAGTCATGTTACACTTTGTAAAAGGTCAATATTGTCTATGTAAAGTATCCTCCAAGAACTTGTCACATAACCTCTTCAAGTTGGCCTACAAATGATGAAGAAGCTACTAGATAAAGTTGGCCTAACTCCATATGTCAAGCCGGCCTAAAGGTCATGTGAAGAAGGGTATAAATAGAAGAACTTGACCTTCCATTCTAGACAAGCAACTCAACTTGAATTTGGTGTAGAAATAAGTGCAAAGAAGGAGCAAAAAAGAGAAGTGAAAAAGTATCTTCTGGGAGACTTTCTTTTGGGCTATAAAAAAGGACTTTCTTCTAGGGCAACAAAGTCTCTTTCATGCAATGCGAAATTAGGAAAAATAAGTTTCTTCTGGGCAAGCGAAAAAGGGTTTCTTCTGGAGCAGAAAGGATTCTTCTAGAGTAGAAATGATTCTTCTAGGAATTTTGAAGTAGAATACCTAGAGACCAATATTCTCTAAGGGAAGCCAAGAAAGATAGAGACCGACTTTCTCTAGAGAAGACCTAGAGAGTGAGATTCTATAGGAAAGTTTGGGAGGAGCAGTGAGAAGGATAGAGACTGCGTTTCTCTAAGTAGAAGTCGAGGAGAGTAGTTCAAGATCAAGAAGGAAGGCAAGGAAAGGAAGAGGCGGAGCATCAAGGTTAGTGACAAGTTTCTTGAGAGGATACTAGAGTGAAGGGTCTTTGTCATGGTCTTGGTACTTATCAATTGAAGATCTAGAAGAAGAATTTTGATCGGGTTTTCCTCTCAAGAGGTGAGAGGTTTTGGCCCTGGCTGAGAAGCCTACATACTGTGTCACTTGTCTTTTATTGTGCATATTGGTAATTGTATTGATGAAGAGAACACATTAATACACTAACAAAGAAAAGATCATAAGCTAAGAAGTAAAAGTACATCACAAGCTATTATCAAGCAGAGAAATTGTTAACTTTGAATGCCCTATATTTCTCAACAAAAAGAAGTTATTCATAGTCGAGAGATCGGACTAGAATCCATTCACTCTGTGTGAAGATGATCTCTAGTAGAAGCCCTTGCTGAGGCTCTAGGTTGACCTTAACACAAATCTTAGCAAAATAAAATTGTTAGCCCTTAGGCTCAACAACATCCAGAAATCGACCAATTCCATTTCCAATGACTTCGAGGCATTTATTGTTCCAGCAAGCTCATGGAAGACGTGGCAGTTTAACCCAGACAAGGACAACCTTAGGGACATCCTCAAATGGTTTAAAGTCCAACGACCAGGGATTGAGATACATGCCTCTTGCTCCAAAAAATTATGGGTCGTTGCGAAAAATGGCATCCCTATCTTCCTTAACTTGAACAACATTGCAAACAACCCATTGCCAACAAATAAGACTACTAACTTACCCTTCATCATATATTTCCAGGTGCAGTTGGCCCAATGCTCCACTAACTTGGGGGAGGGCCACATGCCCATAAACTTCCCAATAAGTGCTTTGTCTGACTAAGTCAACGAGGTTCTCTACGACAAAGCAACAAGTGATATATTTGTTGTTTTCTTAATGAACTTTTGTTGCTATTCCTTCAGGGGAGGATTTTCCTTGAGGTTTTGCACCAATGTCCAAAGAACATCAAAATATCAAAATAAATATTAAAATTTATGCGAAATATTATTAGAAATATATTTTCGCTAAAAAATTAAATTTATAATAAATATAAATGAAGGATAATTATTTACATTGCAAAATTAGTAAATGCGTTGATGCATAGACATAATTTTTCCATAGTCTAACTAGCTGGAGGAATTGCCCGGAAAGTTATAGAAATTCCGGTCATATTTAAAGAAGATCCAACAAGGATTTTTGTAAATCCAAGTTATAGTTGTTAAACTTCAAAATTTTAGGTGTCCTAGACATTTTTGATGGTGTTGAATCCATTTCCACCATCAAAAACATGATTCAAACAATGTCTCTACAAGATTTCTTGAAATATTTTTGCCCAAATTCCGGCCACTTTTGGCCATCCAGACAATTCCTCTACCTTGTTAGACGACTCCCATAATTTTAGGTTAATGAATTTCTAAAATTTATTTTAAAAAGTAATTTAATGATAGACACAATTTCTTTTAATATGGTTTTAATCAATTTTACAATATAAATATTATTATTATAAAAAAAAAATATTAAAATTTATATAAATTATTACAAAAATATATATATATATATATATTTCGTTAAAATAAAAATCCACAGTGCAACAGATTTATAAATTAAAAATATAAACTACAACAAACAAACGAATGATGATAAACACAAAATACAAAGGTACTGATGTACCCATAACACAAATGTAGCCGACAATTTAATGATAATGTTTATAAAATAGAAATATTGATAAATATTTTAAAATGTTCATGAACCATGGACAATCATATAAGGGACTAAATATATAATATCTTAATAATTAAGAATTTAATTATGTTATTTATGGATGTTGAGTTTAGGTAGGAATGTTAATAAATTTTTTTCCCAGTTACTCAAAGTTAAATAAATAAATTCAAATTTTTTATTTAGGATAATAATAATAGAATTTTTGTATTTTATAGCTTATATATTAATGTATTTAAAAATGTTATATAAAAACTTAATTTACCAATTTTCATAAGATTAAAATGTAAAAAGATTCATTAAAAAAAGATTTTTTTTTAACTTTCAATTATTTTATATATATATAAGTAATATATAAATTTTAAATAAAATAATTTTACGTATATAAATATTTTAAATAATGTAGATATCAAATACTATGTAAAATATGAAAATAATCATACATCCCCTTTGCTATAAAAATGTTCAACATAATAAATAACAAATTGAATATAAAAATTACACTTACATTTGATATTTTTATAATATAAGTTGTATTAGTTGTCATATAAATTAAATTTCTAGTAGGAGTTGATAAGCATCAATCTATAATAAGAATCAAAACACTTATTTCATAATACATCTCACATTGTAAAGATTAAAAAAATCATCAAATATAATTAAATTTTAACTTTATTATTATTATTATATACATAGTAAATCAACAACAAAGAATAAGAATTCAATGCCATAAATAAAAATATAATGGAAACTTGATATGACACTCGTGGATATGACATTTTTTTAATTAAATTGAAAGGAAAAAAGGGCATAACTACCTTTGACATAAATTTCAACCCTATATCCCTCACTACTACAAAAAATATTCCATGGATATTCTTTAGAGGTTAAATACTTACTATCCATATAATATTATTAATAATTAAATTATAATTATAAAGTCATATTCTAAAATAAACACACTTGTCAACATAATTATAAACATTTTTTTTTCTTAATCAAACCTCTTTCATTAATTCTGCATAAATTTACATCCTTCAGTCCAAAAACCATCTACTCTCCTGACTTCACTCCTATGGGACTTGTTAGCTAGGAGAGTAGTGCAAAATCGTGACAGGTAAAACCATTTGTTACAAAAATGCTAGAGGCAAGCTAACCAAATTGTCCAAAAAACTAATAGAACGAGAACACAACCAACAATAACCATTTTATAGAGGGGGGTGCGGAGGTTGAGCTACTCTCAAGACCACATGAGGTCCATGGCCTTCATGCACATGATAATCAATATGGGCTAGCCTTGCCTCAGTCTCATCTAGTCGCTTGTCAGATATATGTTGGCTATGATGGACTGAAGCAATTTGTTCCAAGATCTCTCCCTCAATGTATTGAACATCATTAATATAGGCAATAGTTTCATTCCTATCATCATACCTTTGCTGGTGAATTATATCGAGACTGGTGTGAATGTCCTGCATTTTCTCTGCCACAAAAGGCAACATTGGAGGCATCAGCATGACGCCTAGCGAATGGGATCCAAGGTGATCCCCCTCCTCCTCCATGACCACTTCCTCTCTGTCAACTCACTCGGTCACACGTCCATCTTTTCTGTCAACCTGACCTTGAGGGATAACGCCATGGCGAGCTTACCCAAATTGTTGTTGCATGAATCCCTAGAAAATTTCGCACCAGAATCCTCTAACTTTCTTTATCATAGGTACTCAATGAATGCCCCCATTAGGGCTCATCAGGATCCCACACCCCTCTCACTAGCGTTTGAGCACCACTTGCAACCCACACAAACCATTCCCATTCGACTCCTCCCAGTACCAATTTTTTATGGTCCACTAGCATGCATAGGCAACGAACTTGTGCATACACTATCACAAAAAAATCACTCAGCCAACCTCTCATACCCAGGAATGAAATACACCTTAAGGCATTGAAGAGGCAAGCTCCATATCCAACTAACTCCTTCTTGATTGTTCTGAAATATCAGTGCCACTTGCTATGGTTGTCCCCTATCCTTTCACCACGTGTCATGACACTTGATTTGGCACACCCGAGGACATACATCATACCACCTACCCATCTTCCTTTGACATGCTTACCGTGTTTCTCACCCCTCGCGGGGAATTATAGATAATATTTTTAAAAATGTTTTAGAATATGTATATTATTATAAATAACAATCATGATGTGACAACTCTTTTGGGAAATTCCCCCTCTTACATACATTATAAATATTTCAAATATTTTGATTATAGTTAAAAGGCCTGAGAATTGGGACACAAATTCCAAAGTTTGAGGAATGAGGTTGCTTGGGATTTGAAGGAATCATGACTTATTTTGTGATAGAAATTGAAGGCTAGTAGGTTTTCCATAAATGGACTGGTTTTATAAATTAATTGAGCAGGAAGGAAGGACAACAAATACCATGCCTGCCTTGGATAATTCCATAAGGTAGAGAGGACAATAATTTAATAAGGATGGGTTGCACTAGCAATAGGGATAGTTGAATTAAACCAACAAGAGAGTGGGACAAGGGCCTGGCACAAAAACATTCCCACCACCATTCAGAAACAAGAACCAACGTGGCTGAGCTAGAGGATAGGCGGCAGGAATGTCTGTGCACACAACGCAAAATAGTGGCAACAATGTAGTGGAGGACTTACAAAGGGGAATAATTCTCTTAAGAAATGCACACAATGAGGAGGAGGGGGAGAATCATTCTACACTCACGAAGAATAATAGAGAACTCAAGGCAATAGAGAAATAATCTTGTGGAACATGACAAGGAAAAAAATCCTCATGGAGAGGTTCGTAGAAGCATTTTCCACGTTGCAAAGGAGGAAAGAAATCATATTGTGGGAGGAAAAGAGCACATAACTTTGTGTAACTACTAAAAGGAAAGGAGTAGAGAAGATATTTGGTTGAGAATCAGGAGGTGGTAAGAATATCCCTCAAGATAGGACAATAGTCTTTGGATTCCCTATAACATTGGAGGGTGGAGATGGCTTTCTCTAGATTTCCTTGATTGTTTAGGTGGAGACTCGTTACTTGGATTCCTTATAAGGTGAGTTATTTAAGGCCCCTCTTATTGTTTTCTCGTTTATATAGTGGGTTCTGGATTCCCGCGATTGAGTGGAACCACTGTGTGAAGAATTTGTTGAGGGTGGAGGTGATAAACCTATGGATTCCCTCATTCAGTTATGGGTGTAGGTGAGCCTCTGGATTCCCTTCTTTGCCTTGTAACAGTAAAGCCACATTTTCTTATTAAAGTAATTGAAAGGTGGAGGTGGTGGAACCCTAGATTCCCTTGTGAGATATTGACTAAAAGAAGTAGTCGGTGGGTGGAGGTGGATGTGTCCTCTCGAGTCTCTATTTTCAATTAGAAAAATTAGGTGAATAACTCAAGCTAGCATCCTCAATATTCTGGAATCTGGCTCGGGGGTGACTATTGCAAGAAAGGTTTGGTTGAAGTGTGTCTAATGTAGGGTGGAGAGTTGAAGTCCCAATCTCAATTTTCTGGTTCAATCTATCAAAGATAAGTGTCTACTTATGACTCTCATGTCCTAAATGTTTTATGCTTGTTTAATGCATTGCTTTATCATGGCTTGTATTATGAGGAAGAAGATAATCCTGTGTGAATGAACATTGTTGTCTTAGAGGCATGAATATGCAATGGCTTAGATTCCTTTGTCAAGCATAACATAATCCTAGTTTAAATAGCTTGTATGTAAGGACTGTGTGAATCTAGTAAGTGTTTGATTTAGAACTATGGTATGTGTTCCTGAATATCAAATAGATCTGTGGATCTATGCAATGATTATTATCTATTAAAATAATATCTAGTACGTTTTGTTTCTCTTTTCTAAGCCCAGGAAGGCTAGAAATTTGACATAGGGTAATGTGCTTGTTAAATTCCTACGCTATTGTTGAGGAATGTTAAATTCCTTTGTGAATAAATCATGCTAAATGATATACAAACAATGAGAGGTGGTTGATCATATATATATATATATATATATATATATATATATATATATATATATATGTATGTATGTAT
The DNA here is from genome assembly GCA_031772625.1 of Pinus tabuliformis. Taxonomy (NCBI): domain Eukaryota; kingdom Viridiplantae; phylum Streptophyta; class Pinopsida; order Pinales; family Pinaceae; genus Pinus; species Pinus tabuliformis. Next base: position 1,416,102,763 of record CM062819.1, on the reverse strand, counting down.
GTATGTATGTATGTATGTATGTATGTATGTATGTATGTATGTATGTATGTATATGTATATGTATATGTAATATGTGTGCATGCCTGGGCAAGGTCCCCTTATATATACATTAAATTTAACCCAAATTCTGAGGGAAAAAGTAGTCTCAAATACATGCATGAGCGAGTGCATCAGGGCCAAAAATTTGGGTTCGAAGGAGTAAAAAGGGAATCAAGCATAAGTGCCATGTGACTAGGTGCCATGCCCAAGCATTGATTATGGAGCTCAAGAATCATTGTCGAGGGTTAACAGAGTGGATCTCTATTGAGCCATATGCAAGGGAGTCATGTCCAAGGGGGTAGGAAAGAGATATCCCAATCGTTAAATCACATAAATGTCAAGACTCCCAAAGCTTTATCCCTAGATATTTCAAGGGGAGCGCCAATGGAAACTCTTGGGATTTTATTCCCAAGAATCATTGTCGAGGGTTAACAGAGTGGATCTCTACTAAGCCATATGCAAGGGAGTCATGTCCAAGGGGGTAGGAAAGAGAGATCCCAATCGTTAAATCACATAAATGTCAAGACTCCCAAAGCTTTATCCCTAGATATTTCAAGGGGAGCGCCAATGGAAACTCTTGGGATTTTTCTCCCGAGGTGACTGGCAGGTGGGGTTGGTTGGTTATGAATTGGTGCATTAATGTGGTGGAAAACCCAAAACACTTATAACATGGAAACTTGATTTTATCATGTGAAGGACTAGGTAAGACCCATGACAATGCAGTCGGTAGCATGGACTTGGGACAACATGGTGTCTAGATAATAAGACACATGTTAGCCAATTTTGAAGGTTTGGTGGGCCCAAGTAACATGGATTTGAGTGATATATGGCAACCATAGAGTGGAACCACATGGAGGGTCATGTCACCCTGACAGAAAGGGCTGATGACATCACCCCAATGCCCTGTACCATGATGATTTCCAATAGAGGTTGGTGCAACCCCACTAGGAATTAATTCCTAGGGTGATATGGTGAGGAAGATTCAACATGCAAAGGCATGAGTGCATGTGAAGAACACAATTGGTTGAATAGTGTTGAGGCCGTGGCAGTAGATGTGGTGGCTGGACATGGCAAGCTTCCACATAACCCTGGTAGATATGAATGGAGGCAGAGTTAATGCAGAGTGGGACACCATTTCAAGGGTGGAACTAAAGTATAGGTCCATAGCGAATGAAAGGAAAGACGCGTGGAGGAAGGTCCACAAGTGTATCCACATGCCCTCAAAAGTTCACCTTGGAAGAATTGATGGGGGATGGTACACGAAATTCTTGAGATTTAATCTTTAGGATATCGTGGCAAGGATGGGTCGTGCGCACGCTACTGCAACAAATAACGAGGAGCCATGGTGGAGGAAGGGTCCATAGGGAAATCCAAGTAACCTTGAAAGAATTTTTGTTGGAAGTTTCAACAGGGGGACCAAATGGAATAATGCTATAATTTACTCTTGGGGAGATGTGGGCTTGGAGTGACCTACACTCACACACATGGTGTAATACATATTGTGTTATATAGGGGGCTTAGTTCACGAATCTTGTATAAATGGATCAACAACTAATATAATGTTGACAAGTGATAGTGTGCGGCTGGCTTTGATAGCCACATGGGTACCACATCGGGACCATGTGAGCACCATGTGGCAGGCCTAATGATGTGGTACTATTTAGTTGGCCAAGACTTAAATCAAACATATATTCTAATCCGAGAGTCAGATCGGGGAAAATTTTATATCGTTCAAAAAAACTCGATGAGACAGAGACATCGATGCCATTCATTTTTGGTTTTGAGAAAGTAAAAAAATGTAGAAAAATTTAGACCTCATTTCCATAACTTGACCTTGGAGATTGGATTTTTCTAGTAACTGCCTCCTTCGACCCTTAGTTGGGGTTAGGGATAGTAGGGGATATGTTATAGAGTGGTATAAGGGCTTTCAAGTTAAACACTTAGATTGGATATGCTCTATTACTCAAGAAAGGTGGCCAAAGGTTTCAACTCTAAACACTTGGGAATAAGTTGGTGCCCTGTTACTGAATTAACAAGAGTAGCAAGTTCAAGCATTGAATGTAATTTGGATCTTTTGAGATAGGGTGGAACTCTAGATCTAGGTAATGTAGTTGAATGTGGATACAATTGAATGCTAATTATAACATTTTATTGTGATTTGTACGCTGGTTGGAAGGGTGTTTTGGTGTGATTGATTTTATTAAAAAATGCATAGTATTGCATGTGTTTGCTATTAAGCATATTTAAGGTATGGATAATCTATTGTAGCAAACATGGATTCTTTTTATTTATATATTTTCTATAGAATTACATGCATGGTTTTGTGCATGATTGTTTAAGTGGCGTGTTCTTACACATCTGGGATGAATTGACATGTGAATACTCATATGATATGAGGTATTTTGGGAAATACCTGTGTTATTTATGTTGTCTAAAACCAACTATTTATTTTTATTATTATGTGTGTGTGTGTGTGTGTGTGTGTGTGTGTGTGTGTGTGTGTGTGTGTGTGTGTGTGTGTGTGTGTGTGTGTGTGTGTGTGTGTTGATGATATGTTATTTTCCTGCTTATACAAGTGGGTGTTGAGGGTATTTCGTCGCTACGACAAATACCCTCCAAAATTTCGCCTCCACTTGAATTTTAGAGCCTCCCTGTGATCTTACGATCTGTCGTTCGAAGTTAATCATAGTCACTTCATGATTGGTTGATGCTTCTTTAAGTACTTAAGTTTTCTTGTGATATTATAACCAAAAAATTCACTTTCTTACACATGCTTACTCTTTGATGCATTCATAAGCACACCCATTTCTAGCAAGCCTAGAAGTCAATGTATACCCTAGAAAGTCAAGCATTGCAAAGTCCTTGATGATAGTCATTGCATAGATCTCGATGATAGTGATTGCATAGTGCCTAAGGACAACGATTGCACAGTCTATGGTGACAGTGATTTCGCAATTCTTGGAGATAGAGACTCTGCAATCCATATGGAGAGTCAATGCACAATTCTAGTTGACAGTCTCTCCCACTGTCAGTTATAATTGTATCATCATTCTAGAGAGTCATCTCAACTATCATCATTATGAGTGTTGATGATATGTTATTTTCCTGCTTATACAAGTGGGTGTTGAGGGTATTTCGTCGCTACGACAAATACCCTCCAAAATTTCGCCTCCACTTGAATTTTAGAGCCTCCCTGTGATCTTACGATCTGTCGTTCGAAGTTAATCATAGTCACTTCATGATTGGTTGATGCTTCTTTAAGTACTTAAGTTTTCTTGTGATATTATAACCAAAAAATTCACTTTCTTACACATGCTTACTCTTTGATGCATTCATAAGCACACCCATTTCTAGCAAGCCTAGAAGTCAATGTATACCCTAGAAAGTCAAGCATTGCAAAGTCCTTGATGATAGTCATTGCATAGATCTCGATGATAGTGATTGCATAGTGCCTAAGGACAACGATTGCACAGTCTATGGTGACAGTGATTTCGCAATTCTTGGAGATAGAGACTCTGCAATCCATATGGAGAGTCAATGCACAATTCTAGTTGACAGTCTCTCCCACTGTCAGTTATAATTGTATCATCATTCTAGAGAGTCATCTCAACTATCACTTTTACGCACCTTTTTATTTCACAAGCATCACTTTCACTTTGGTGACTGAAATTTTTGCTTGTTTTCACTTTCACAAGTGTCACTTTTTCTTTCGCTTCACTTTAGTATGTGTTGCTTTCACTTTATTTAGCTTTTTCAAGTATCATTTTCACTTTTTCTTACTATCTCAAGTGTTTCTTTTAACTATTTGACTCATGCATGTGTTGCACCTTAGCACATCACTAAAGGAAGCTCTAGTGCACTCTTATACATTAGTTGATCTTATATATCATAATAATATGCACTAGACACTTTCCCACAACTCAAAACACTTCCTAGTTACAGTTGACACGTATGTTGTAACTTGTATAGTGTCGCAAAGCTATGTTTCAACTATCACACCTAGAAATATGTCTCTTTGTTGTCATTTCAAGGTACACATGTTTATTTTTGGTACCAAGAATTCCCTTGGCTTGTGTTGATGTTATATGAGTGTGAGTTCACTATTTTAGGACTTTTTTGCATGCCTTGTTCTATCTTGTCTCAGTAATCCAACATTTAGTCATTTTCAGATCTTCCACTGACCTTGCAACATGCTAACCTTTCTCCATCCTAGAACTACACACTACATAGTCTTAAGTCAAAGTGAAGTATCCTTTCCTCCTATAATTGTGCATTGTGTAGCCTCTACCTCTAAGAACTGGACATTACGCAATTCTAGTACTTAATCCCTGCCTCCTACATCTGCAAACTGTGCAATCGATGCTCAGTCAAGATTCCACTATGCATTATGTAGTCTTAGCCAATAGTCACACTTGTATCATTCCTTGAATTTCTCAACTATCCAATCACATGTGTCATTCCCTCCAGAATTGCCCATTGCACAATCACAATGTGCAAGTCTGCCTCATTGCCTCACTAACTCCCTCAACTATGTAGTTTTTCCTTCTAGTCTTTTAGCCATTTCACGTCGTGCAGTCACATTGACTAGAACTTCATCACTACTTCCTGGAACTATACACTTCACAATCCCTGAGCCTCCTTCTTAGTCCTACACTTTATCCTTCCTTGATCAACATGTTGCATAAGGAACAAGATAAACTAGGAGATTTCAGGACTGATGTTGTCTTGTCATGAGTGAATTCCATTTGTAGGTAATGTTATCTTGATATTATAGGATGGTGCTCAAGGAGGAAGCCTAGGAGAGGATGTAATAAAGCACTTGCGGAGAAGAGGAACTGGAAGAACCATAATGAAGACATGAAGAAATCGTGTATCATGACAAAATGGTGGCATCTCATGCTGAATTGGAAGGTTCTAACACTCACCTAGACCTTCAAAGGGTGAAGATGAAAAAAGAATAAAGTTCCATAATGAAGAAGTAAAATTCATAGCAACAAGTATAGAATACTTGGCATTGGAACTCTACATTGAAGTCCATGTCATCATTTCCAAGGCATGGTTTGTGCAAGTGTCACCATAAGAGTCTCATGTGTCATTATGTTTTTTCACATCATTTGTGGATTTAATTATGTAATTTATGAAAATTATAAAATTTAAAATGTGCAGAAGCCCAAGGGTCCCACATGGAATGTGAAAAGTCACTATAAAGCTATACAGTCATGTAGAGGCTCAAAGGTCACATAGGAATTTGAAATTTCATACTAGGAGCTCAAGAGTCATGAGGGAGGTCAAGGGTAGTCACCTCATTCTTTATAAATAAACCCTCATAACTCAAGCAAAGGGCTTGGGACTTTGTACTTTTCACCTTGTCTTCTCTAGCTTGGCATAAGAGAGAATATATTTGTTTGAAGGAGAAAGTAGTGACATAATGTTCCACTATCAGGGTTAGTGTAGTAGCATTGTAATTATGTATCTTGTGACTTTCACTTAATATATGAATCTCTCAAATCCAACACACTTTCATGCATAGGTTGTGAATGATTTTGAGACTATTCTTTCATTGTTTGTGGTGTATGTTTATGTTAACACATACTAATGAAAATGAACTATTTTGTTGGGTTTGGTATGCATTGTATTGAATGTGCATTGCTACTTGTTTTTATGATCATTGTTATCTTGTGAACTAATTTTTAGCTTAATCAATGATTCCTTCCATGCTCTTGAATTTCTCTTTTAGGATAGTACTATTACTTTTGTTTTAGAGGATCACTCTCTATTTTTCCTATCATGAAAGTACCTTATATGAAATGCAACTATATGCCTCACACTGTCAACTTGCTTGTTTCAAAGTTTGTTCGTATAATTGCTAATTTTGATAATTGTATCCAAGGAAAATTAATAATATTATGGAAATGAACCTTATTATCTGGTTAGGGCTCCTACTCCAAACAGTGTGAGGTATAATTGGGAATTCATACTGGGGAGACCACCTTTGTTGTCAAGTTTCCATCACCGTCAACAATTAGCACTAGAAGGAGGTTCAAATAAGAATATGATCCCATTGAGTCTATTTTAAATCTGTTACCTTGAATGGCTCATTCCCAAATCATAATCCTGGGATTTTTTTTCTAATAGAGAAAATCATACACTCCATGTGGAACTTATTTATAACTTTATTTCAATTAAAGCTTGATGGCGAGGGTGGAATATCTATAGCTGAGCATACATCTCATTATCTTAAGGTTTTTTATCTTATGAAGTGATTTATGAAGATGTTGCTTGTAAATTGTTCAACCTCACACTTGAAGGTCGAGTCAAGCTTTGGTGTCATACCTTCCCAATCGCTTCCATTCATTTGTTTGAACAAATATTCAAGGAGATTCATAAAGATTTTGATAGGTATGATTACCAAGATTCTTATAAAAGAATTAATCAACTTATAATGAATTTTGATAAATCAATAGAGGATCTTACTAATATATTTCTTCACATGTGTTATGGGTTTCCTAAAGAAGATATGGATTGGGATTTCTTCAAAGAAAAGTTTCAGTACTTGGTTCAAATCTCTTTGAAACAATATGAATATTAATCCCTGTTAAATAGTACTCTCCCAAATTTTATTAATAATGAGACATCTCTATTCTCAGTGGAGGAACCTATTGTTCATTTTGTCCCTTGTTCTCCTCCCTTTTCATTTCCTAGCAAGGTTGTCTTTGGTACTATTGTTGAAGTTGAGAAATCCAAAAATTAGATGGTTAATACATTCATCCCATCCTCATTTTATCTCTTTGCATGGGAAAACTTTAAATGTTTTAGTAAGTCCATCGAACGTAAGGTGAAGATTGCTCCCTTGATTTCCCCCAAATCACATTAATGTACATAGCCAAAATATTGAATCTAACATTATTACAAGCGTTGTTTCTTCAAGGGAAACCTTTCATCCTCTATGATCTAAATGTCATGACCCTTTGTACCTTGATCCACCCAATCGATCTGGTCCACTAGCTAGTTCTTCAGATGCTATTGATTTTTAATTTGCTAGTCTAAATGGTGATTAGGTGCAGAGTGGTCACATTCCATAGGTAGGGGGACAACGGTGTGAAGATGATTTTAATATCTCCTCTCTCTTTCGAAACCCTCCATATTCATATGTTGTTCCATCATTCTTGGATGATTTAAAATCTTGTGATCTTGACAATAAGTCAAAAGAAATCAAGATGCTCAATCAATCTAAAGCCTTGGTTAGCCATCATCTCAATAACAATGATCTCACTAATGTACATGTTGATGAACAACCATGTACATATGTTAGGTGGATTAATCCTTATTGTAGACAAGATGGATCTCCCTATATCTCAAACAAAACCTAGTAACAAACAAGTAAAAAATCTCTACCTTTCCTTAGCTTATGACTGATTGAAACACGTAATATGCGAAGAATCACTTACTGATTTAATGAAGTTCCTATTGGAGTCATTTCAATGCTTTCGAAAACCAGCTTCTCCTCAATGCTTTATAGGCCTTTCCAATGCCTTCTGTTTGCACTCCTCAGTGTCCCAAGGCTGAGAAAGGAGACCAATGGTGGTAACCTCAAACCAATATTTAGATTTGGTAGCTAACCCTACCAAATTAGAGAGGGCTCTCTCAAGAATCTCACAACCAATAAAATGACTGGGAAGGAAAATAGATCTTAGGCTAGATATTCAACTCAATAGGGTTTGAATTTAGGGTTTGTTAGACCAGGGTCATAGGTCTAGGAACTAGGTCATGGTTTCAAATGAGCAGTTGCAGAGATACAATGGGGCAAGGTAGGTATGATCAGCGACATATTGGAGTTTTAATTGCGGTATAAGGTTGAAATAGGGAAGGATCAAAATGAGCATAAACTTATGAATTCATTTATCAGAAGAAAGAACACATAACATGAAAATCTCATCAGAACAGAGCATAAGACTTATGAATTATGTTAAAACCTATCAGATGATCACAAGAAAGCATAGATATGGTAGTAAGGAGAAATATATATTAAATTTGATGATAAAACAAAGAAAAAACATTGTCACAAAAGAATACCACAAGAATCCCAAGATAATAGCTGCAACTTCCTGTATTATTCTTGCAAAGTGTACACTAGCTCCACGCCTTTCACTCTCAAATGTCCAACTCAATCCCTTTAAACTAGATTTCTCCATGGTTAGGGATACCAGTGGCTAAAGCTATGGCATTTGCTGAGATGGTGAAGTCAACCCCTACTATGTTGGCCTTATCCCTCATAAAATTGGTGGCAAAGAGGTTTATTAATTTGGAATGGGAACTTGCCTCTTGAAAACCTAGGTGTTTTACCATTGTGATGAAGCAAAAACTCATAGAAACCAAAAGTGCAGTGAAACCCTAGGAGAGGGATTTTCACTGTGTTTTCTAAGAAAAATGATGCATAAGTGGTGCTAGTAGTTTACTTACTTGCCAAGGAGATGCTAGAACCTGTAAATGTTGAAAAGAGCCCTTTATGATGCTTTCTTGGCCTCCAAAGTCAAAAACACAATGAGCTAGGTAGGAGAGGGTTTTAATGAAGAAATTTGATGCCCTGGTGGCTAAGATGAAGCTAGATGATAGAGAGGTACTCAATGAAGGTGAAATGAGAAATTAGAAGGCTTGGATGGTCTTCTTATAGGCTAGAAATTGACTTTTTTCTTTGGGTCATGAAGTGACATCTTCATGTCTTTTTGAGAAATGAAATGATATGATAATGTACTGCAACTTTATAACGTTATTAGGAAAGTTACATCTTCATAAGGAGTAAAATTTACCTTAGGAATCATTTAAAACACTTTTTCCTAATTACCAATTCCCTTGACGGTGACTATGGTGATGACATGACTCTCCACATGACTTATGATGACCTGACCTAATGATGACACCAAATGGATATCTTAAACCATAATTTGGAACTTGGAACCTTTGTAGTATGCATGATTATGATTCGATGACCTTTAATGATGACCAAGACACTCTTTTGGTGACCCATCACAAGGAGAAGACCATGACAACATTTTATGACCTTAAGTATGGAGGGAGTAGTAATGACCTAAAACTGACCAATGATAAAAATTTATTTGAAAATATAACAATTTGACCTAATAACCCTATAAACCACATGGAAAGAGTACATTTGATCACTGGTCACTCATACACACTAACACCTTCCAGAACTTCTCTATGATGCTCCAAAAGAGATATGCATAGACAAAAACATACAAAAAGATCAAAGCATCCAACATATACAATTAAAGGTAAATGGAGTTCTTAACTCATCATACATCATAATTTGAATCAATTACTAGTTATAAACCATGTGAGTGATCAAGGAATCTGACAAATGATATTAGAATATATATTATTAGAAGAGAATAATTTATTTTTATTGAATTCAAAGGAGAACAAGCTTACAACCTGATTACCTTGATGTCACAATCCTCTTCCCATGATCTCCAACATTCTCCTTGGATGAAAAATGTTCTAGCCTTATTTCTACAACATAAGCCTACTTTCAGTCGTCCTCCTCAACCCTATGGCTTGTGTTTGATTTATTGGCCAAGAGGAGGAGGTTTGGGATCCTCTTCCTAAGGGATGAGATCCAAAAATGGTGGGATAGGGGATCAGCAAAGAGAGGGAATTATCTCCATGATGAGAGGGATTAGGTTTGAGTAAGCATCAATTCAAATCTCTATTTGGGAAATATTTGACTAAAAAAGCTTCTAGAATTTACTTTTTATTTTATACTTACGTTGATTCATGTGCATAGTCCATAGTGTAAGACAGAGCACACTTTTGTGCTAACTTTAATGTTCAAGTCTATGTATGCATAGAAACTGGCTAGGGAATCGCACATGAAATGAAGAAGTAGGTTTTTGGGCCTTGTAATCTAGAAATTTCATTCTCTTTGGGATTTTTGAGCCTATATCCTTACAGGGGAATAATTTGGAACACTTTGATGGATAGCAAAATATCCAGACTAATGTTAATTTTCCTAATGGAATCAAAATGATGTGCAACAGATTTCCCCCTAAAGTGCAAAGTCAAAAAATATTCTTGAGGACTGAAGCACTTTATCATGCGAAGGTTTGGATTAAAGACCATGTTTTGAGACCTGAAACAATCAATCAAATGTTACAAATCAATATTTAATCATAATTTAGATAGGAATTCCCATACTTAGAGCATAGATATCTCAAAGAAATGGTATGGAAATATATCTGAAGATCCATGTCAACATAAGACATAGTGTGGACACAACCATCAATGGATCTATGTTTACAATCATGAATATTTATTAACTCCACGCAACTTGAATGGATGAAACTAGATCCAGGGTCTTGAACTCCATCTCTCAATCTATAGTATAAATCTAACCATGTGAGTGAATTTCTCATAGTAAAACATGGTATAAACCACTTGAATAACATGTGAGTGAAATGTTAACAATTGCGGGAGAAACCACTAACAATGAAAATGGTTTTCAAGGTGCTTCCAGTACAATCTATGAAGTGTGAAAATATGTCTTGAAGTCGAACACTCGTAGAATCGTTCAATTGAAGTTCAATGATGAGAACCTATTGTTGAAGGTGAGAAACCTGCCATTAAGGCATGTAGGCTCCAAGGTATTGAAGAAGGTTTCTAGATAAAATTCATAGATAATGAGCTAAATTCAATAGAAAGCGACCTATCGTAAGAGTGACTATGACATGAAACTCATGACAAGATTTGAAGAACCAATTTGGAGTAATCCAAGACTAACTCAAGGATGGCCAACAAGATTGAAGGCTATGAATTACAAGGTAATTTTGACTGAGGTTGGACTTCTCTTGAACATATCGGTGACATGACATTTTTAATTGGTAGGATTTGACTCAAAAATAGAACTAGAAACAAGTTTGAATACCTTCAATGAGGTATGGTAAACTGAGAGACAAATGGATTTCCCAACCTGCACACAAAAGTGACGGAGCGTCATGTTCAAGAGTGAAATACTGCCTTTTGTAATACAAAAACATTCTTTCCCAATTTCCCCCCACCATCACTCGAAATTACCTCTTTATTTTTGTGCAAGCTTGAGGAGGATAATATATGCTTGTCCTTTAAGCTCATCCTTCAGATGATTCCTTCAAAGTATTTTTAACGAACCCTAGGAAGGAGTGGTTTTGTCTTGTCATGATTGACAAGTCCTACACTGTTTAAGTATTATGAATTAAGTGAAGGAATAACTCGATGTTGTTTTCATGTTTAAAGAGTTTGAAAAGACACAAAAAGAAAACTCATTCATTCCTTTCAACGTAAAGTTTTAACGAGCCCAAAGAAAGTAAATCTCGATGTTTTTAATTTTTAGGGAGTCACGAGAAAAACATAAGTAAACTCTCAAATGTCTTTTTTCATAAATTTAGTCTCTCAAGCCTGAAAAGGGTAAAATAATGCAGGAGAGAACTCTATTGACCATGATTAATGAACGTACACCTTTTTTTGTAAATAGTCTAATTTAGTCCGTAAAAGGGTTAAACTTATATTGAATAAACAACTATTCTTTTACTTTTACGACTTCGAATAGTCAAATACTCAATGATATTTTCATGTTTAGGGAGTCTGAAAAGGGCTTAAGGAGAACTCCAAAATTTCTATTTTTCATAATAGTTTAATGAGCCTGAAAAAGTGATAAAAGTGTACTCAGATTGTCGACTTTCAATTTAATTAACGAGTGGGCAAATATGGAAAGAACTCAGCATTTTCATGTACATTTTACAAGCATGAAAAGATAGCAAAAGAAGCTCAATATTTTCATGAGTTTAACGAGTCTTGAAAATAATAACCAAAATGGACTCGAAATAGGTTTCACTTTTATAGAAGCTTGAAATAGACAAAACTATGCTTGAAAGTGGTTTCATTTTTACACAAGCTTGAAACAGAGTGAAAACTATGCTTGAGATAAGTTTTAATGCCCCCCAAGCATTACTTGCAGAGGTACATGCCCCCCAAGCTTCATTTCATTCACCTAAGTAGACTACTAGTTACTAATAGGCAGATGGAATGAAGGTTCATCTATGAGATCAAATGAAAGAATCAACTCAATTAGGGTCGCACTTGTTTCATTTTTAACGATCTTGACACAGGAAAATAATTATGCTCATGGAACCTTGTTTCATTTTTTAACGAGCTTGACACAAGAAAAGGAAATATTCTCATGGAACCTTGTTTCATTTTTTAACGAGCTTGACACAATAAAAGGAACTATGCTTATAATATTTGTTTCATTTTTTAATGAGCTTGACACAATATAAGACTATTCTCATAAGAGTTGTTTCATTTTTTAACGAGCTTGATACAATAAAATAAATATGCTCATGGAACCTTGTTTCATTTTTTACCAATCTTGACACAAGAAAAAGAACTATGCTCATGGTGACTTGTTTCATTTTTTAACTAGGTTGACATTTGTGCAACGCACATTCTTACGTTACGCTTTCATAATGATTTGGAAAGGGGTTGAAGGAGGAAGATGAGGCCCTGTCAGTATGCTCCAATCAAAGGAATAACCTCATTACTTGGAGGGGGTTCAATGGAAACAGGTGAAATACCCCCATGTGTAGAAGAATTTGAGGTAACAAGAAGAACCTAGGTGTTATTAATTTTACTTTCTAAAGGGAGAATGGGACCGACTAAATATGGAATAAATTCAACCACTTGATAAACTAATGGTTCATCAACTTGAGTGATATGCGTTTCAGACTCCAATGGAAGAGTGGGATTGACTGTACTTGGAATTAGATCAATCACTTCATCAACTGACGATAGGTTGGGAGAAAGTTTATGGTAGCTAGTTGGAAGTTGTTGTTGTGAAGCAATATGTTTTTCCAACAATTTTGAGGCTTCATCCATATGAGGGAAAAGGTGACTATGATGAATCTCTTTGCATAACCTACAAGGAAGCCTAACTGTACCCTTTTTCCTAGGAACCTCACAATCACTAGTCGATGGATCAACTATAAGTTGATAATAATTTTCTAACCATACTACTAAGACCTTAGGAATACCAAGACAATTAATAAGGAAGTGGTCACCCTTACAAATCTTGCAAGGGTATCTAGGCTTGCGATGCATGTTGGAAGTTTCCTCAACATTACCAATACTTAAAACCATGGTTGGCTGGTTGACTTCTTTCTTATCTTGCTTCTTCTTCTTAGTCCCCTGGTTACTAGCCTGAAGAATTTTACCAAGCGAAGAGGAAGAAAGGGAGGAGGACATGTTGGGTGAATAAGGTAAAGGGTCAACATGAGGTTGGTAATGTTGAGATGGTGAACTCAGTTGAGGTGAAAAACTTGGTTGAGGTGGAATACTTTGGGTATTTTGGGTTAAATAAGTTGAAAACAACCAAACTAGTAAACCTATCATGATTCGAGGAAGCTACAACATAGCAATATAAGGAGGACTGACATTTGCAAATTTAGGAAAAGAAATAGGATTCCCGTTAAAATGGGTTCCTTTATCAATAACTTCTGGCATTGTTGCCATTAGATTCAACTTAGATAAATTTATTACCAGTATAAACAATTTAAAATCACGATCCACACCTAAGGTCTGTAAAAAGTAAAAACAAGTAAATACTATGTGCTAATAAATCTAAGGAGTCTAACCATGCAAACAAAATTTTCATAGTGAAATCACTAGTTAGTGATGAAATCCAATGTTGCAGAGATCAATGTGAAAAGTGGTTAAAGACAAAGCAAGTGGAACCAGTTACACTGACAACCTCCTTAATGTAGACGATCTGATGCAAGTTTATATTGTAAGAAAATAAAAAAGGTAGAAATATTTTCTCTAGTTGATAATTACTTGTGACATCTTTGAATTTTTATTAATTTTCTTATGTTCCTTTTTATCTTAGTTCATCAATCAATTATCAAAACCAAAACACAAAGATCAGGGACACCATATATAGGCACTTAGCTGGGGCTAAAACCCCTATATAGGGGAAAACCCATTCAAGAAGTCTTCCTTAAGTAATTCAAATTGAGATGGACTAAGACCCTAGAAAAATAGACCTTCCTCCTCCACCAAGTCAACCTTATAATATTATATAGTAGTTTATTCTTATCCAATATATTCAATCAAGTAATTTTACTTCTAGTTGCAGAATTTCAACCCGCAACAACAAAATGTTGGTCTCCCGGTTACTACAAAATCTCAGTTGCCTTCTAGTAGTTGCACTTCTTAATACGTGTGGGAAAGAGAGAGAAAATTTCGACCTTTTATGCTTGAGAGAAACCTTATTCTTCTTCGCTATCCTTCTTCCTTGAAATTCACACTTTTTTTGAGCCCAAAAACTGTTGATCGAACTTGTTGTGAGTCAGTGACAAATGAGGTCGAGTTGTTGCCTTTATATAGTGATTCTGATGCCCAGTTTTAGGTCAAATTGTCCAGTTTTGAAGCCAACTTGATGGAGGAGTCATAGAAGAGTAATTTTAATATAAAATAAATTTCTTTCTTGAAAATAATTCCCACGAAGGGTTCGTTACATTATGGCATGGAAAAGGACACTTGAAGCAAACCTTAGAAGCTTGCAATGGAGGTTTTAACCTAGAAATAATTGACCTAAGCATGGAACCCATGCTTTAATAAGTCACTTTTAATAATAATCAAATTTTATTTTCTTTGTTTTGACAAATATATTATATTGTGACTTAATACATTTATGAAGACTTAACCTAGTTACATTCTTCAACATTATCTCTTAACTAGGGAGGTATTCATAATTACAACTATATAGAGGTAAAAGGAAGATATCCAAAATGAACTATGAAGAGTTTAGACACACTCAATTCCAAAGGCTAGATACCTGACTAGGGTTATCGTTTCGGGTGGGACTAAGATAGACTAAAAATTTTAGCCAGTCTAGATACCATCAGGCTTACTAACTAACCATCATTCTAGTGATCTAGGTGCGTATCCAAGGTAAAATATCCAAGACCAACACCACCCTCCCTCTTTAGGATCTATAGATCAACACACAGGATGACCAAATGTCCTCCCAATATTCCAGCATTAGGTGATTCAACTCTCCCTAATAAACTAGATATATCCATTTTTCCAAGATGCTTCCCAAGTGTTCATCGTTCTTCATGGAGAGATTTACCTGTACAAACCCCAATTACCAATAAACTTTCAAATATATATACAAACCTTCGGGGTCCTCAATAATCTTGATCATCATTTCATCATCAAGTTATTCATATATAATTTTTTAGAAGCTTTCTTATTATTTCATTTCTTTAGCAACACCAAATACATCCTAAAATCTTCTCAAGTATTTTGTTTGCAACTATAATACTTTTGCTTACTTCGAGGTATTCACTTTCATAATATGTCCTTCTTATTAACTAGGGAGATGTAACTTTTCTTCTATCCTTGCTCCCTCTCAACTTAAGGAGATCAATTGCTTCCTTCTTCTATAACATCGAAGAACCTTTCATGGATCCATCCCTTCTTACAAAATCAAGGTTTATATATCTTCCTTCATCATGCTTATTAATATCATCCAAGAATCATCTTGAAGATTATGTACCTACAAAAATTTAATAACAAGTACAACCAAATACAAATATATAGAAGCATGAAGTTAATTATGTCAATATAATGGAAGCATCAAGACATTCAAAGTTTTGACATCAAATACTAGAACCTAGTTATGAGACACATAAGCTAGACATCAACTTATTGTTAGGGTTTTTTCATAAACCCTGGACTTCGTCTTCGAGAAACTTAATAAAGATATTAGTCTCATTATATCTAGGGCCTCACTATTATTTTCAGAGATATATGACATCCTCTTTTATGAGATATTCCAAACCCTAGACTACTCTTCAAGACATAAAGCCTTAGATATCAGTTCTACAATGCATATAAGGGATCAACAAATTTTAGAATTTATACGTTAGACTCTACTAGGGTTTGTTTCAAACCCTAAATTTTATCAACAAAGCTAAATCATATTGGAAACAATATCATTATATCCTAGAATATCAATCTCCTACTAAAGTTTTGTTACAAATCCTAGAATTCACAAACTATTAGCATCAATAATTCAGTTAACATACTCACATATACATATCTAGGATTTCATAATCATGTAATAGAATATCACAACAATATCTACTAGGTAAACTCAACACATAAACATCAATACATAAAAATTAGGTATACAACAATTTCATTCAGACTAGGGTTTCAATCAGACTAATATACACCTAGGATTTCATTCCTAGGATCTTACTTAGAAGGATTTTTTTCACAAACCCTAATTCACCAAACCCTAAATATCTAGGATTTCAATTCATAGTATAGACATTAACATCGAACCCTAAAGGGAGGTAGGGTTCTAATATTAGCATCGACATACCCTTAGGTTAGGGTTTTATAGTGAACCTTTTTAGGGTTCCACAGGAATGGTAATATAATGAGGGTAGATTAAATCTAATGATTAATAACCATAAAAATAATCTTTGTGATTCAAAACCCTAGAAATAATGATGTTAGTAATGTAAAGCAAATTTAAAATAGAATGAACATACCCTTTATGAAGAGAACTTTATAACCAAGTTTATAGTCTAAGCCATACCTTTGAGCTGTTTTAGTAAAACCCTTGTAGGACATAAAACCTTGATGGGCTTAAATATAACTTATTTCATGCTTCAAGCCTATCCTTTGAAGTCTCCTCTATAACCCTTGAGCAATCTGCAACATTTCCTATCCAAGGAAAATATAAAGAGAAATGTTATTAGTATACAATACAAACAAACTTTGATGTGAGAAGGAAACCAAAAATGAAACTATGAACAACAAATAACATAATACTCATATTTTGGTAAAGTGATGAAGGCTTCCTCTTGACCCAAATTTGGGGGAAACCTACGACTTACAAAAATAATTCAAAAATGTTCTAACAAGACATGTTAGACCCAGAAGTTCTAGAAATCAAAACATAAAGGAAAATAATGCAAAACTTAGAATAGAAGGATATGTAATGTATAGTGTCCCTAAGAGTCCTTAGAAAATAAGTCTTTGACTTCGGATTCTTGTATCTTGTCCTTCTTTGGTGAACCATCATCAAAAACATTCGCATGTTCCCTTTCTCTCTTCTTATTACTTGGATTTTCTGGACAATGGATTTTTTAGTGACCCATCTTATGACAATTGTAGTATTCAATCTTTGATAGGTCCATTTTCTTCTTTGGTCCCTTAAACTTATTGAAGGTTCCCTTCATCTTGTGATAAGCAGAATAAGCATTCAAGGTTTTTTCTTCTTCATTCTCCTTCTTGTTGTTTACCATCGATATTATGGCTTCTTCTTGACTACATGCATTCTACATTTGTCCAAATGTTGGAGTATCCTTCCAACTATTAAGTCCTGATGGAAAAGCACTCCAAGATTTAGGTAGTCCTAGAAGGGAAGTAATTACAAGCTCCTTTTCTGGGACAACTTGATCTTTTGCTTGGAATTCATCCCTGATTCTAGATATCCTTATAAAGTATGATGAAACAATATCATCATTTTTCATCTTAACAATTCTTATTTAATTCTTGAGGCTTGCTATTTTACCAATGTTCTTGACTGTGAATAACTTGGAGAGAGCCTCATTATTTTGTTCAGAGGAATTTATGTTGGATATGTATGGAATTAAGTTATCCTTAACTCCGTCCACTATTAGATTCATAGCCACAATTTCAAGTTCTCTAAACTTCACTTTCTATGCATTACTTGATTCCTTAATAGGCTTCTTGAATTTTCCTTGAACAAGATCTAAAACTTTATCCTTTTCGAGAATTAGATCTATTCTCTTTTTCCAGGCCCTGTAGTTGGAGGCCCCTTCTAATTTGATTTCTCCCTTCATTGAATTTGTCATTTTTCCTGTAAATAGTAGGTTTGTATTCTTATGTGATCCCCCTTTTAATGTCCTTTTTCTTGATCTCCTTTTTCTTCAATAGATCCTTTGATCTTACTTTTTCCTCCTTCTTCACCTTACCTCTAAAACCATGTTAGAAAATTGGAAAGGAATTTATTTTTTTTTCTCAAGTTGATAGTTACTTGTGATATATTTGAATTCTTATTATTTTTCATATGTTCCTTTTTATCTTAGTTCATCAAGAAATTATCAAAACCAAAACACAAATATCAGGGACACGAGATATAGGCATTCAACTGGGGCTCTTCCTTCAGTAATTCAAATTGACATGGACCAAGACCCTAGACCAATATACCTCCCTCCTATACCAAATTAGCCTTCTAAGATGATATAGTAGTTTCTTCTTATCCAGAATCTTCAATCCAATAATTCGACTTCTAGGTTCAAAATTTTGACCCCGAGTGACAAAACTCTGACCTCCCAGTTACTGCAGAATTTTGGCCCCCTTCCAACAGCTACACAACTTCACACGTGTGGGAAAGAGAGAGAAAATTTGGACCTTTTATGCTTGAGACAAATCTTATTCTTCTTCGTTATCCTTCTTCTACTTCTTCCTTGAAATTCACACTTTTTATCAGCCCATAACCTACAGATCAAACTTGTTGTGATTGAATGATAAATGAGGCCAAGTTGCTTCCTTTATATAGTGATTATGTTGCCCAGTTTTAGGCTAAGTTGTCTAGTTTTGAGGACGACTTGATGGAGGAGGCCTAGAAGACTAATTTTAATATAAAATAAATTTCTTTCTTGTCAAATAATTTCGAAGAAGGGTTCTTTACATTATGACGTGGACAAGGACACTTGACACAAACCCTAGAAGCCTGCAATAGAGGCTTTGATATAAAAATAATTGACCCAAGCATGAAACTCGTGCTTTAATAAGTCAATTTTAATAATAATAAAATTTCATTTTCTTTCTTTTGAAAAATACATTATATTGTGACTTAAATACATTTATGAAGACCAAACCTAGTTACATTCTTCAACATATACTAGGGTTTACAAAACTTAAAGTTCCTTTCATAATTTATTTGCAACATACTTCAAAAATACAACTTCCATTATTCTCACAAGGGAAATAACTTATAACAGAGACTATAAACACACACACACACACATGATCAGTCAGGTCATATTCATTGTAGTGCATTTCAACTATGTATTTTATGTATAGAAGGGAGTTCATTAAAAAAAATCAATCCTTCAATTCAACAAAATCTCAGACATGAAAAATCAGATTTTTTTTCTTGGTTTATATCATGCTTCAAAGATACACATCATAGTGACCACAACAATATAATAATTTTGATCTTCCATAGGGATCAACACTTGATCTTTACAAAGACTTGATCTTCTTATGTTTCATCAAGGATTGCTTTGAAACTTAGATTTTCTGTTCACTTCAGGAGAACAACATTTTCAGATAGAACAACAATCAAATCGGCTTCTACAATGAAATTCATCCTTCTTTTACAAATAGCACTAAGCTCAGCAACTAGGTCAATCCTCCAATTTTGTTCATAGAGATCTCTTTGTAACAAAGTCTCCATAAAACGAGAATCATTTATCCATACAAATTCAGATTGCTCTTATCATAATTCAGACTTGATTAGAAACAAAGATAATGTGCCTAAAAAAATATCACATCCACATAGATAGCACCTAAATTACAAGAGACTCAACCCTTTTAACCATAGAGAGAGCTAGGATTATAATTCACCACATGCATTTGTAATTAGATTTTTTCTTAATTTATGTAAATAACCTAACATTAGTTGGAGAATTGGACTCCACAGAGATGATCTATTATGATGGATTTCATTCACAACAACTTTTGCACAAACCATAGAAATACAACCATACCATTGACATGGGGGCTTCACTAGGGGAGAAATACCATACCATGTGGGTTCATATTGGGGGATATATATTGAGGAAAAAATGACATAATATATTGAGCATATAATATGGGGTAAAGGGTTTTTATATTGGTAGGTATAAAAAATGGAGCTCAAAGTTAATGAAAAAATATAAAGGGGTATAAAAAATGTTAATGAAAAAATGGATACCTATAATATCTAGTGAAAGTAGGGGTTTTTTAAATTGGGAAGGTGTATTGGGTTTGTATTGTTATGGGGTTAGATAATGTGATTTTTAGAGGTATTTTCCAATATGTATTCAAATTAGGGGTATTATTTAGTATGCCATGAACACACGTGATATGTCAGAAGTTCATTAAGTGAAGCCCCCATGACCATTGAATAGTCACAAATTTTTGGATTATGACAGGGAATTATATTTATAGAAAACTGGTCATTGTTCTACTATGATGGCACACTAAGATTTCTTCTTGAACTATTCTACAATCGTTTGCTTTATTACAAAGGCTCAAACAATAGAGGATAATATGGATCACAAACAAACTCAGATCACCCATAGAATTTAGGTTGTAACTCAGGTCGTACATAAAGAGAGCTCAGATGATACCAATCTCATATTTAACGCAACCTTACTCATAGACTTGACTTCAACCGCATAGTGACATTCCACTGTGTAATGATTCACATGGTTTCACATATCCATAGCGCAACCTCACACACACACACACACACACATACACACACATATATTACAAAGATTCTAGCCTCAAAATTTCACGTATCCTAGCCTCATAAATTCAGTGCAACTATCCTCAAATTAATCACAAAAGAAGGTACCATATAACTTCGCATGAGCCAAGGCTACAAATCCTCTGCATGAGTGATACAGATCTTCCCATGGACAATAGTTACAAACCTTTGGTATTAATTTGTTAATAATAATAAGAACCTTTAACCATACTTCCCTTTCTAACATTAAAAATAAGATAACACAAGATAATCTACTTTATATGTATTTAGATTCAACAAAAAGTTTCCTTAAGTCAGCAATCTTTCACAGATAATGGGTGCTTTTAGGTCCACAAATGTTCCCATAAGTGACGTAGGAAGCTTGTATAATAGAGATATGATGCCACAGGACTTGGCCTATATTACATATCTCTATGGCCCCAAAGTAGGGTTCAGATGCCACTGAGGTAGTGGATCATATGTCACATGGAGCTTACAATAAGGAGCCATAGATCTTCACATATCTCAAAGATACAAAGGCCACCAAATAGAGATAGATAGGCCACATAATCAAGTGCCTTTCGGGAGTCAACCCTCCTTATTACAAAAACATAATTCAACGTAAATCATAGACTTGTCTAGACCTTCACTTTTAGTTATCACCAAAAAATGGTCACCTAGCAATTTCTAACTAGGTGGATCGAAATACACCATGTAGATGTAATTTTACCATAGTAAAATCACATTCACTGTGGAAAATAATTTAGTAAACCACTTTTATTAAATTATTTTCTGATTTAAGTAAAAAAAACCCCATGAAAATAATTAGATAAATCATTATTTATTTAATTTTCTCTAGGAATAATTATTCATTGTCACATTTGACTAAATCCCATAGGAATATTTAAATTTATCACTACTTATTTAATTTTCCTTATTTATGTTATTAGAATAATTATTAAATCACTATTTAATAATTATTTTGATTTCACACCATTCTTAATTCTCGCGAAATAATTAATAAATCATTTTATTTGTTAATTATTTCTAAATAAAGATATTTAACCATTTTAAATATATTTTCCCTATCTAATAAATATAATAAAGTATTCCAAGTGGTTAGATATGAATTTGGTTAATATTATTTTATTATTCTCCATTTTCAAGATTAACTCTATACTTTGTTATAAATAGGAGGCTTTTTCATTCATTCTTCACCATGATCATAATCATCATCAACATTATTGCCTTTTTTGTTTGAGCTCCCATTTGAGTTCTCCACATTTTGTTTGGGTTTTTCACATATTGAGAGAGAGAATCATTTTTTGAAGCATCAAGGACATCAAAGGACCCATCCCACGAAGGGGGAATTGCAGACCCATCTGTAGATCTCCTTCACCAGGTGCTATTAATAAAAGATTTATTCATTCAGAGTCTTCTAATTGGATTATTGCATTGAATATTTTATATTGTTGCTTTCTATTTTGGATCGTCTATACTTTTGTTGCAAGTTTTCCATTTTTATTGCAGATCTGAATCGCTAGCAGTCATCAATTTATTTTTAGGGTCACGTGTTACCTAGTGACTTAAGTGAAGTGTTTTTGGTACACCTTCCAAGAAATTTCACACTAACAAATGACGAATCCATTGGTGTAATAACAACGTTCTTGGGTGACTGAAGTTTCAAAAAATTTCAGGATTTTCTACAACTGTTTTTAGCCTCTCAATTTCTATTGATAGTATTAAACCCTATTTTGTCAAATTTTTGGATTCTGATGGTTTTTTGGTCTTTTCCACAAGTCACAGGTACCAACCGAATAGGATACAGCCAAATCTGTGTGAGATCTACCGCCTGAGAGTATCGAGAGAAAAACACACTTTTAAGCCCCTTAAGTGAGTTGGACAGTGCACTTTCTGGCCCAAAACGTGTGTTTTCCTCTGTTTCAGGTCAGTACCTTTGTTTTGCAACTTTTCCATAAATTTTTCATTTTTTTTTCAAAATTGCCAAGATTGTTGTCTGCAGTCAATTTTGGTTATTCCACTTCTATTTTCAATCTCCCTTAGGCCTGGATCCACTTGATTTGTCTCTTTGAGGAAGGAAAAAGCCCCCTAGGGTTTAGATTACACCTCCACATTGTTAGGAAGAGATTTTCTTAGTGAGGAGTCTAGGGTTTTCAACATTTTCAACCACTGATTTTCATATCTGCTCCATTACTTTTCAGATCTTTTGGATAGGTTTCTTTTACCTTTTCTCCCTTTAGAGTTTGGTTTTTCCTTTTCCCCCTTAGGATCCCCTTGAGAATCCTAGGTCTTAGAGCTTCACACTTATCCTTTGCAACAATTTTCACCTCCGAATTTTGTTGTTTGTCTGCATCATTTATAGGAGATTAGGTCCTCTAGATCCCAGTCCCTTGACATTAGATTTTTTTGGCCTCTTTATGTGTATTTGAGTAGCTTGTTTTCCCTCTCTTTCTTAGTTGTTTAGTAGCCCTTGTGGGTGGGGTTTTCTGTGCTTGATTGGTTGTTTATTTTCTGTCATTTTTATATTTATTTATAGTATTTCAGCATTTTACTTTCAACAACACATGGCATCATGAAACATGCATAATGAACTCTTCTAGTTGATATATTATTTTCACACACTCACACCTTAAGCAAATGTGATCTTGGTTAACATCGTGCAGCCAAGACTTCAAACACTACACCTTAATAATTCAACACACATAGATTAAGCCCACTTGGGCACTAGGGCCAAACAATCTTTGTAGTGTAGATGTAGGATTGGTGGGATAGGATTCCAATAACACCCATAAATCGCTTTCATTGAGACATACAAGTTTACATATTAGGGAGCTTAAAATCCTTCACCATCCCATGGTAAAAGATGGAGTGCGTTAGAAACCTGATTCATAGGGGGTTAGGCTAGGTCATCATGCGAGCAATTCTCCTCGAGGCTACCCAACCCATGAGAGGTAATTCCGTGCAGTGGTTGACTACCAAGAAGCTCAAGACTTGACCCCGTGGGACGAAGGTAACCATAGTGACCAATCTTAGGAAAACACCCTATAGGACTGGTTGTGGAAAGAAGCTGGTCCTCTACGCCACCTTTCTCTGGACAACACTTCTTATGGGGATGAAAATCCATCAAGTAAGAAGTTCTTTGGAAGGCCATCTGAAACATTAGATCAAGGATTGTTTAAGGATTTAGATCACCTATAGGCTATAGGTTGTTTTTATTTGATAGGACATGTTTTCTTGTATTAGAGTAACATCATTAAAATAATTAATTTTCACTTAGAACCATTACACTAGGTGTTTGCTTGTTGTTTTTTCTCCTTTATTCTTATCATCACCCTTTAGTCCTTAGATCTTTATTGTCTAACATCATTGTGCCCCCTAGGAATTTTTCATGTCGAATTCAATGTCTTCACCCTCAGTTTTCGTTAGGACATATTACTCCTCCCCGTCGAGTTAGAGTGCATCCTGCTAGTCCTCCATCATCCTGATTCTGAATCTGTTGATTCATCAAGTTCATCCTTTGATTTTGTCTCTTTGAAACCCCGTATCACCACCATGTTAGGCACCAATGTGGGTGCGGGAACCCAGGTTGGTAACCTGGATGCTAACTAGGGCACCCCCACCAGCGAAACCCCCACTGGTGTGGTGACTCCTATTCCATTACTTCCTTTTATGGCGGGTTTAAGTCTTCACGATTTTTGCAAACTTATCAATGATCCTCTTCTCTGATATCCTACATGGCCAACTATGCCTACTAAACTCCCTTAAAACATCCCAAAGTTTGAACGTAATCCTGGAGAAGATCCAACTAATCATGTTCTCTCCTCCCACATGTGGTGTTCATCAAATTCCATTATGGAAGACTCCATCTGTCTTCGTTTTTTCTTACTTTAGCAACTCTTGCCATAACATTTCTTTCATATATCCAATTACCTCTCTGTTATGATACCAGTACCAAACTTTTGACTTCTTTCCATCAAAATTCTGCCACTCACCTTTCCAACCATGTTCATGAATAGTGTAGAACTAGGAGCATCTGTAAAGCTCCTGACTTTGAAGGCTGAGTCTATATGGATTGGTTTCGTAGATCACCATTGGCTTCCATTTCTAAATATGTCATCTCACACTTCCCCTAGTCTAAAGCAGAGGCACTCCAAATAGATTTATAATTTGATCTGATCTACGCCCAGTCGGGTTATGTTTACACTGTAATCCTCGATCTACCTTGGCTTGGTGCTGCCAATGCACCATGCTCATCTCATGCCGCGAAAGGAATAGTTGGAACCATTTCACACACTCAACCATATGCTCCACCTTCAATGAGTTATGGTCCACCTTAGGGAGGGACCAGTTCTGCTTATAATTATTCCTCCACCAATCTTCCTCATGGCAACCCTTATCTAGGTCCCAGCATGCCATATGCATATCCCCATCGACATCAATAGATGTTAGGGCTAATCATTGCACCACCTATTTATACCAATGTTGCCTCATATCATTATTATCAATATGCACAACCTAGCACTCCAGCTCCTCCGGCACTAGCACCCTAGCACCCCATTTCTTCGCCCCCTGCACCACAACAACCACCTCCTCCACAAGGACAAGTGTATGCTCAATAGAGTGGACCCAATCCCCCTAAACCCAAGAAAAGGAACAAGGGGAAGGGTAATCAAAACTAGTAGTCTCAAGGTAATCAAGGCAACCAAGGTCCTCCACCCAATGCCCCTCAGGGTCCTCGACCTAATCCCACAACCTAGCAACAGGGAGGTCAACCCAAGCAAAACAAGGGCCTTCGTACAAAAAAAACTTGTGCTTGTTGCAGTGTATATGGCCATTATACCCATGAGTTTCCTCTTTTACCTTAGATGTGACAAGTGTGGTAAGCCCAGAAATCTTCTTGAGGATTGGATCCCACCACCCCGCCCCCCTTTCCCGCTTCATCTCAACTAGTAGTGCTTACTAATCCTTTCCCTCACCAAGGATATATAGCTACCCAACCTACACAAGGCCAGGCAACTCAACTTGCTCCACCATCTGGTCACCATGATTATCAGATTCTTATGATGAATTATGATGAGGTAAATACTGAGCAAGTAAACATTCAGACTCGATCGCGCCAGTATGACAAGCCACCCACTAAGTCAATGACTGAGTCCCCACCCAAGGTGTCCATTGAGCCTCTATCATCCAATGGTACCTCACAGATCCCTCAATCTAAGGTCAATTTTATTCCCAAGATCCCCAAAGTTTTATTACATCAAAATGTTACATCTCCCAAAGCCACCCATACATAAAGCATAATAGATTACTTGGCACAATCTCTTATTACCATGTCAACGCTAGAAGTCCTCCAAACGTGACCATCACAATGAAATGCTCTACTAACTACTCTGGGTGTCATGGATCCTCAAGATGATCAAATGATTTTCTTTCATGTTGACAAGTCAGAAAATCCTCCCATACCTTCATCTTTTGCATTTCAAATACCATTCTCCATTAGAATTGCCATTGTTTAGCAATGTATCATTGATGAAGGAGCTTCCACCTATGCAATGGCTGCTAGTGTTTGGAAGCAACTTGGTTCCCCTAACCTATCCCCATCCACCATCACTCTTCGAACATGAGATGGTCATCCTTCACAGCCCCTTGGCTTATATTGCAACTTCCTAGTTACAGTTGTCGACAAGACTACCTATATTGACATTGAAGTCATTGATGCTCCCTTAGACTATAACATCCTTTTGGGTCGTAGTTATAATTATGCCATGTCAGCTGTCGCATCTGTGGTTCATTGTAAGATGTACTTTCCCCATAATGGAAAGATAATTACCATTGATCATTTGATGTACTACGATCCCAAAGCCCAGACTTCACCTCAGTCCAACATTTCTTCTTTGGTTGACAATAAGAATGTCTCGTCTCTCTCTAGGAGTCTACAAAGATTCCACTTTTCTTGGTGCTTCCTATGGTCCACTGCCTACCGCTTTTAAGCCTAGCTCATCTAGTGTTTTCATGCTCCAAGCATTGCAACCCAGCCATAAACAATTTGGTGTGCCTTCACAATAAATCGCACCTCCACAACCTCCTATGCCTACCTCAACTCATCCTGTCAGTATTACTCATCAAGGATCATTTCCTTCTGCTAGCCTTAAACGTTGTAGTGCAGTTCCTTAAGGCCATTATTCTTCTGGTAGGATATTGTTCTTATTTCCACCCCATGGAGTTTTTTCCACACCTGTCATGGTTATGTTGAGTTTACCCAACATTACCTTCGGGATCCCGGTATGGTACATTGATCCTCTCAAAAACACTCCATCCAATCAACTTAAACCTTACATTGCTTCGAGCCTAGTCTAACCAGTTGTTCCTACCCCTACCTTTACTTCAGTTCTGCAACAAACTCAACAGGAGCTACTCCTGTTTTGAAAGCATCTAGCAAGGGGGGAAAGCCTGAAAAAGGGAAGTAAAGAACCCCCCCCCCCAACTCCAACTCCACCTAAGCCGCCAAAGCCTCTTCCTCCTTTTGCTTTGTGTGATGTTGTCGGTGATGCCATGAACAATTTTCCTGAACTCCCTCATGTTAAGGATGTGGTCACTAATACCTTCCCTGATTCAAACATTTCTGAAGTCCATGTTACCTTACCTAAGTCAGCTAAGAAGAATAGATCATTATGCACAAACCATCCATGTGCTTTGTGTGATAGTTATGGCCATTATTCCCAGCACTGTCCCCATCTCAAAAAAATTTGTGATACACTTCAAGTGCTTCACGAATTAGAGGTCGCTCATAATGAGTTCACCTCTCCTTTACCTGTGGATTTTGGTCCCACTCCTATACTAGAACAAGATGTCTCTCAAGCACCCATTGTGATCCCTCCCCCTGATGTCGAGATGACGTATAGTACCACTCCTATTCTCTACTTGTCGTCATCCATGAAATTGATGCCTTGGAACTCCCTTGATGTCTCCTATTATGATTATGTTGACCCTTCTTCGACGAACAACTCAATCTCAACATCGGTAGATATTCCATCTACTTTTCATATGTCTCCCAACCTTGACGATGTGTATGTGAACCTTATCTCTCATGAAGATGCTTTAGGTATCTCTTCACCATAATGTGGTCTTTCTTCCTCTAGTCCATGCATCTTCCACTCTGATGAAGACATCATGGAAGCTATAACACCCCTGATTATCCTTGGGATGATATGCACCATCATGCGTACTTCCTTTTGCAACAAACCCATGACCAATATGTTGTGGAGTCCAAAGACTTAATTCATGGTGAAGTTGATTGGTTCAAAAATCCAATTCCTACACCAAATGCTTTTGAAGAAGGAAACATGGCTAACATTTCCCCCACCATCAAAATCAACATTTCAAATGAACTAGGGATCGAAGAAAACATTGTCTTGGGGGCACAGTGCACTGCGGAAGAAATTGACGCTTACACCAAGCTATTCAAGGAATTTCATGATGTTTTCGGGGCCTTATTCTGAAATGCTGAAACTTGATCCCACCATTGTTGAACTTCACATCGACACTTGGCCTGATGCCATACTCGTCCGCCAAAAATAAAGGCCTATTCATCCTTCCAAACATGAAGCTATCAAAGCTTAAATCAATAAGCTCAAGTAGGCTAGTTTCATATATCCCATTGAATACACCACATGGGTGTCCAATAATGTTTTCATTCTCAAGAAACAAGGCACCATCCATGTCTGCACTAACTTCCACGATCTAAACAAAACTTGTCCCAAAGACAACTTTCCCACACCCTTCATAGAACAAGCCATTGATGAGTGTCCGGGGCATGATGTTCTCTCCTTTATGGAAATATTCTCCAGATATAACCAGATACATATCCATTATTCCGATCAGTTGAAAACTGCTTTCACGAGTCTGTGGGGAAATTTTTCCTACAATGCCATGCCTTTCAGTTTGAAGAATTCTCGAGCCACTTTTCAGTGTTCCATGTCCTAATCCTTTCATGACTTGGCTCATATTATCCTTTCCTATCTCGACGATCTCACCGTTCGTTCCAAACTTCTGTCGCCACACCTTCATGACTTGCGTACTGTGTTTCTTTGATGTTGCATGTATAACATTCACCTCAATCCCCTTAAGTATGTCTTTTGTGTTCCTTCCAGCTGACTTTTGAGCTTCATTATGTCCAAATACAATATCACTCTTGACCCAATCAAGGTTCAAGCCATCCTTGAACTTCCTCCTCCATGTACCCTTTGCCAATTACAAAACCTCCAAGGAAAAGCTAACTTCCTTCATTGGTTTTTTTCTGAATATGCCACCACGGATCATGGTTTCCTTAGAGTGCTTCAATCTACCATTCTATTTATTTGGGATTACCAAGCTCAACAGTCTTTTGATGCCCTTAAACATGCTCTCACTTATGCTCCCTTAATTGGTCCACCTAACTTTGAGAGGGATTTCATCTTGTACATCTCTGCATCCACCCATTCGTTTGTCGGGGTCATCATACAAGAGGATTCAATAGGTATTTAGCATGTCATACATTATGTCAGTAAGAACCTTAATGGTCCCCCTGTTTCCTACTCCCACAAAGAAAAGCTAGCATTGGTTTTCATCTTTTCTATTCAAAAGATTCATCATTATATCCTTACATGTACCACCAAAGTTGTGACCAATTCCAACCCCATGGCTTTCCTATTGAGTCGACGGATCATTAATTGGTAATACGCCCGTTGGATCATTATCCTTCAAGAGTTCGATCTCTAATTTGTCACACCCAAGAGTAAGAGAGGTCTGGCCCACGTCAAACTCATTTCTGAATTTTCCACTGGTGCACGTGATCTGCTGATTAATGACAATCTTCCAGATGAACACTAGTTTTCCATTACCTCAAATGATCATTGGTATGGTGACATCCTTACATATCTACAAACCCAGAAATTCACCCCCCACCTCACTTGTGATGATCGATGACGTATTCGACATCAAGCCCCTTACTACCTCATCATCGATGATGATATTTATCGTCACGGTTTTGATATTTTCCTTCATCGTTGTCTCACCCATGCTGAAGTTGAGTAAGTTCTCAATGCCTGGCATGGTGGCGCTTGTGGTGGCCACCTCTCCGGAATAGCCACTTCCAAGAAAATCATGTGTGCCAGGTACTTTTGTCCTTCTCTCTTTAGTGATTTTACTGAGGTAGTCAAACACTATCCCAATTGCTAGTTATACGCCCCTAAGGCATGAGCTCCACCTGCTCCCCTCCATCCAATTGTTGCAGTTGGTCCTTTCTGTAAATGGGCTATTGACTTTATGGAGTGTCAATCCCCATCCACTAATAACCACAAGTATATTATCGTAGTCGTCGACTATTTTACCAAATGGGCTAAAGCGATGCCAACGTGCAATAACACCACGACTATTACAACCCTCTTCTTCTTTAACCTTGTTATCGCTCGATTTGGGGTTCTGAAAAAATTGGTCTCTGACCATGGTTGACACTTTGAAGATGAGATATGGAGTGATCTATCCTCTCTATTGGGTTTTGAACATCAATATCCGTCATCTTATTACCCCCAAGGAAATGGCCAACTTGAAGTTGTTAACAAGATCCTTACGACTATGCTTCAGTGGACAATGAATAATCACAAGACCAATTAGCATTTAATTCTCTTCCCTGTGTTATGGGCCTATAGAACTCCTATCAAGGCTACCACCAGGTTCACTCCTTTCCACCTTATTTTTAGAGAGGAGGTAGTTTTACCAATCGAGTGTGAAATCCCTTCCCTTCACCTTGCTGTCGAACTCCTCCTACACACCCAACCTTTAGAAAAATGACTCATCATGCTTGAGCGTGCCACTGAAGACTGACAAGTTGCATTGCAAACCATCAAAACGGACAAAAAGCACACTAAATCTCAGTTGACTGCAAATTCCATCCTTGTATCTTCCATGAAGGCGACCTTATTCTTGTGTATGACCAAGCTCGTGATGTCTTGGGACATGGGATGTTTTAACCATTATGGCTAGGGCCTTATATCATCCATAAGTGTTTGGGAAAGGGGGCATACCTGTTAGAGGATCCAGAAGGAGAACTCCTTCCCAATCCTCTAAATACACTCTACCTTAATAATTTCACCCATAGCATTTCCCATTGAATTGCATGTATCTATTTCTTTCTTCTTGGATTTAGGTAGTTTGCATCCCCCACATTCTTACATATTGTCTTCTTGCGTCTTTCAGATGGATCCATCATCCATACCTTATATTGGTTTTTCCGATGGTGCAATTCACTTCACCAGGAATCTTGCCTCGGAAGCTTGGGCCATTTGTACCCCCTTGCATTCGTTAGTGCACTCCAACGGCGTTTGCATTGGATCTACCACCAATAACAAGGCTGAATATGATGATGTGATAGGCTTTTTAGTTGATTCCCTTGATCGTCACACCATTCACCTTCATGTTTGTCTTGATTCCTTGCTACTTGTCATGCAATTAAATGGTGTTTATCATGTGCATAATCATGTCCTATTTAGAAAATATCTACGAGTTAAGCTTTTGGCACATGAATTTGAATCCATTTCATTCAATCATGTTCCTAGAGCCCAAAATCACTATGTAGATACCATTTCTAATAACATTCTAAATTGGCATTTATCACATGTAAGAAGAAACCCATAAACAAATGAATAACATAATCATCACAAAAAGATGCATAATCATAAATATGTATCGTAATATAGTGTTTTGAGTCCACTATGCTAAATACATCTGACATGCTCACTTGCATGTTATCATAAAACAAAAATGGGGATCCAAATGTCCCTACACTTAATCACTATCATCTGGAGGCTCCCAAGCCAACGACTCCATTCCCCCAACCCGTAGATCTCGTACTACCTGACCATCCATCGCAAGGTGCCGTATGATTCCTCGCCACTCTGGAGGAAGACCCGTGCACTCATTTTTATACCATCTTCTAGATCATGCCACCTGTGATATGATACCTCAGTCAGTAGCACCTCATATATGTGTTAGAGATCCTCTAGCAGAGCACCATCACTTGGTCTCTGTCATGATGAGGTACCATTACAGCCCCAGGCACTGCAGCTCATCATATGTATCCTCTCGACCTCACCGGTGCTCTATCTGCATACCACAAAGTTTAGAAATCAGTACCATATACATATATTTCTTAAAATATAAATGCATCAAATGTATAGCAACATCCACTTACCATCTGGGCCCCATGCTTGTCTTGGTGGAAGTGGTAAGTCAGGATCCCCCTGATAGTTCATGACACTGTATGGATAGTCATCTATGTATAGTGGCATCTGGTCCTAATGAGTGAAAAACCTAGTTCGGAACATTCGCCTGACTCCCCCCTCGTCCTCCTCATCTCAGTATCTGTCCCCAGCGGTGCATCTTGGGCTCCTGTGGGCCCCCATCATGGATCTGAACATGAGATTGCATAGTGGGGATATTCTCAAAGAAGAGTGAGTATAAAACTATCCCAAATGAACAACTATCAATGGTCCTTTATCTGCATAATGTCAAATTTCTTTGCAACGATGACAACATCATCTGGGCCCACCCATAGTAGGTCCCTCCCAGTACACACTCCACCAGCATCATCTACCCTCCAATGATATGATGGAAGGCATGGCTACCACATATCTATAGCACCATTGTGTTGTAGCTCGTGTCTTAAGCCTCTCCAATCATTGATCTGTATGGTTGTTGACTCCCCGCTACATAGTGACAATAAAAAAACTCATCTATATGCCTCCCACGAGGCAGCACTGGATGTATCTCCCCTACCAACCCTAAGGGGGGCAGTCCTGTCAGAAAATATATGTCTTAGATCATGATCTCAATCCTTTGCCCTTATACTACAAAGGCCTCTTGATTTGGGTCCCAGTAACTTACTATCCTCAACAACAAGGGCTCACCATCCCTCATTATGGGGTTCTCTAAGAACTTCAACATGCCATATTGTGCCAACATCCCCCTCACTGCTTGATTCCCATGAATCTCAACATGGAGGGACTCCAAATCTCATTCTCACAATAATATCTTTAACTCTGCCATGCCTACAAAATACCATTATGTTTTTTCAACCAAGAGTAAAAGGAATTCATGACCAGTACTTAACTTCAAATTTTAGCAGACCACCAGTCTTGCCCATCCTCTCAGCCCATGATGTATTTTTTTCCCTCAAAACTATGCTGGAGGCACTTGTGGGCCCCATTTTTGCGCTCCAGAGTGCAAAGCAGGCCCCCAAAAGTGCATTGTGACCGTGAGGATGAGCATCGGCCCCCCATAAAGAGATGAATCCCTAATATGAAAATCTGATCCACCAAAAATGATGACTATGGTTAAGCCACCTACCTCCAACTTGTAGATCCTGATTCTGAAGGTCAGCTTGTCTAATACAATCTCAAAAAGATTTAGGGCCTTCTCCTCCTCTCCAAATTCTCCACATCTCACTATGAAAACGAATTGGATTTGGAGGAAAAAATCCCTTTTATAGGAAAAACCCTAGTTTTTTCATCGCCCATTGCGACCAAACTATAGCTCCATTTGATGAACCACCAAAACCATTGGAAACATCTCACCACGTTCTATAATGGGTCTCTCTTTGTTTTTGGTAATTTGACACTTCACTGGGAAGCCATTTTTTCCATGAGGTCTCACTTTACGGGATTCTTAAAACTGAATTTATTCATTTGAGCCACTTGTACTCTAGTACCAATTTACCTTTGCACTGGTTGACTCACGTGTTTATTTTCGTCATGAGTAACAATCATGTACCCATGTTTTCATGGTCCCCTCTGGGCATTTCCCATGTGGCAACATCATCGAGTCACCCTTGTTCAAAGCAACCAAGATGTGTCACTCTTGTACTTATGGAGTCTATTTTGAGTCCCCTTGTGTCCTGATATAGTGTATCATTCATCTTCGTATCTCATTCCTCCCATTTTACTCATATTTTGCCTCCAGCTATACTACTCCATCTTTTGTCGAACCCTTGTTTGAGTCATCGAGTATCCCCTTTGGAATCAAGTTAGTCGCTGTCAGGTTATCCATTTTTATTATGCTCTGCCAAGGGAAGTCGTCAGTTTTCCACCCATCTTGTTTCCTTCCATCATCATCCCTGGTGTCAGTCCATCAGTTACTCTACTATGTTTCCTTGTGCCTTTGTTGAGGATTCATCATTTCCTTAACTTTGGTGGGCTCTCTTCTATCGACCTGAGCACATTTATTCCAAAGGAGTAGTCTAGAGGGCGGTGTACCTTGGTCCCATTTTCCATCTTTGGTTCAGTGCCTTGTGTCAAGCAAAGGGACTCATTATTTCTCTTTGACTTGGTTGTTTCTCACGTGCTCGACATTAGCTCCTTATCGCACGATTGAGATTCATACACTTGGCAGTTTGGTGCTCTAGATGATTTTCCTAGTGATTCTCAGGTGTGTGCGAGATGTTTCAAACCTCATGAGGAGATGTCCATTTAGGTATCCCCCCACATGCCCAGATGACCACAGATGTTCATCCAGCCTCAAATGTAGATCCGCAGATGTGATAGGTTCAGTTCCCACCACTTGTATCGCCCACAACATGTATGTCTCCTTCAGATGATTCATTCATATCTTCAGAGCCCTTTCTTGTTCAACAGGGCTTCCTTGGTTGTGATCCCCCCTCCCCATGTTAGTTTGAGGGACATTATGTCTCATGTAGTTAGATGTTATTGTATTCATTCTTGGCCAATGTTTTTCCAGGCGCATTATGTATATGGGACTCATTGTATTATTTTCTAGCCCATTGATGCCAATGTATCATGTACTTTGTAGCTCAGTGCCACATTGTTGGGCTCATCATTATTCTTCGTACGCCGTTATTTGGCGGGTATGGGTATGCCTCCCCCGCCTCATTTGAGATCATGTACTACCACATAAAAGGAGACTTCTATCAGTTTAGTAGGTATCGCCCCCTACATTATTTTTCCGTCCTTGACTTGCTTCAGCTCTCTCTCTCGCTTTGACTCCCCTTTTGGTGTCTCATGGAAGTGTAATCTACAATGTATTTCAGTCATACGATTTGATCTTAACACTCATATGTGTGGGGGCAATCTGTTATCACCAAAAATTGATCACCTAGCCATTTGTAACTAGGTGGATCGAAATACACCATGTAGATTTAATTTTACCGTAGTAAAATCACTTTCAATGTGGAAAATAATTTAGTAAATCACTTTCATTAAATTATTTTATGATCTAAATAAAAAAAACCCCATGAGAATAATTAGATAAATCATTATTTATTTAATTTTGTCTAGGAATAATTATTAAATCATTATTTAAATAATTATTCCTTGTCACATTTGACTAAATCCCTCAGGGATATTTAAATAAATCACTATTTATTTAACTTTCCTTATTTTTGTTATTAAAGAATAATTATTAAATCACTATTTAATAATTATTTTGATTTCACACCATTCTTAATTCTCACAAAATAATTAATAAATCATTTTATTTGTTAATTATTTCTAAATAAAGATATTTAACTATTTTAAATATATTTTCCCTCTCAAATAAATATTATAACGTTATCCAAGTGGTTAGATTTGAATTTGGTTAATATTATTTTATTATTCTTTATTTTTGAGATTAAATCCACACTTTGCTATAAATAGGAGGGTTTTCATTCATTCTTCACCATGATCATAATCATCATAAACATTATCATGTATTTTCTTTGAGCTCCCATTTGAGTTCTCCACATTTTGTCTGGGGTTTTCACATATTGAGAGAGAGAATCATTTTTTGAAGCATCAAGGACATCAAAAGACCCATCCCGCTGAGGAGGACTTGCAGACCTGTCTGTAGATCTCCTTCACCAGGTGCTATTAATAAAATATTTATTCATTCAAATTCTTTCCAATTGGGTTATTGGATTGGATATTTTATATTGCTGCTTTATATTCTGGATCGTCTATACTTTTGTTTTAGGTTTTCCATTTTTATTGTAGATTTGAATCGCTAGCAACCATCAATTTGTTGTTACAGTCACTTGTCACCTAGTGACTTAAGTGAAGTGTTTTTCTTACACATTCCAAGGAATTTCACACTAACACTTTCCTTTATGAGATATATCCATGGACTTCAAGGTTCTCAATTATCTTTCATAGCTCTGATACCATGTTGATATTTCTAGGGAAAACAAGCTAGAATAATTTTCTTTAATAGATAACTACTTCCAATGACTAGTTAACATTGATTCCACATACCATTAATTCAATATCATTAGGAAATTATACAAAATAAAATATACCCCAATAAACATGAAAGAGTAGCAGAAAATAACCATGAGACAATGAGACAAGAGACACAAAAATTGGGCCTGAGGCGAGGAAAAAACCCACAAGGGGAAAACCCAAAAATATTTCCTTATGAGAGAGAGAGTTCAAAGTTCATTTGTACATCCAGAAAATCCAAACATAATAGCTGACAAGAAACAAGAGCCAGGTCTCCCTGATATTTTTTGCCTCCTCCTTCGTCCTTCTTTGCTAGAACAGAGAGAT
Source organism: Pinus tabuliformis (assembly GCA_031772625.1). Lineage (NCBI taxonomy): Eukaryota > Viridiplantae > Streptophyta > Pinopsida > Pinales > Pinaceae > Pinus > Pinus tabuliformis. Next base: position 1,416,066,517 of record CM062819.1, on the reverse strand, counting down.
AACCATACATAATTGATGTGCCAAATGAGGAGTGGATTATCACATATTTATAGTCTTCTAAAGGGGGTTGAATGGTTTCCTCCAAGGGGCCCAACCAACTTAAACAATAGGAGTCCGAATTGAGCTACTTAGGAGGAAAAATTTTAATTTTAATTTTATATTTCTTCACATGATGAAAATACTCATCATGGCTACAATATTTCCAACAGTGGGGTGGGGGTAAAAGGTGATATTTAGCCTTAGAGGACATGAAGAAGTATCCTATTCATGGACACTGGGTAAGGTAACAAATAACTAAGAAGAATTATATTCCCTTCTCCAAGGTATATCCCTAGCCTTGGTTTTCTCTCCTTGTAAGTTATTCGTGGTGGTTGACTAAAAAATCTTAATCATACATTTGAAGTTTAGAACCTCTCCATTAAATCCTAAATTAAAATCCATATTTTGGTGCATTTGGTGGTGTATAGATTCTTTCTTATAGGTATCTCCTTTCCATGTATTAAGACAGAATAACACGAGGGCAGATACATTGGCTAATTTGGCCACCCCTTAGTGGGTGGGATCACTTCTCATTAACAATGGTTGATACTTTTAAAGCATCCCATAACATGGTAATAACTATAATTTATCCTTAATATTACATGGTGTGCTATTGGGTCCAATCAAGGAATATATTGCCATAATTTTGGGTAGTTGTGTTCATGAACTTCATTGTTTCAACGATCATGTCCATCATTCCTCTCTGAATATTCCATGCCATGCACACTTGGTAATATGTAAGCCTATTGTGGTATCTATGGGAACACATGGATTAGATTAATAAATTCAATGCCACATTTAGTTTTGTCCGTCTCTCTCCTTAGGGTATTCAAGGTCATGCACACCTGGAATGATATAGGACCATCCCGATATTTGTTGGAGTCATGCTTGGAGATTGTGTATGTTGTTCCCTTTCATTGTGGAACATGGGTCGAGATATCTAGAAATTTGTTCAAGGCTTGTTTTGTTAGGGAAGAATCTTATCTAGATAGAGTGATAATGGTGTTCCAGTGGAAGAAGATAATCTCTCCTCATGTCAATGCCCTAGGGGATCTCCAAGAGACCATTATTCAACATCAACTCAACATTCAACAATTGTCTATGAAACAAAATTTAATTATGGAGTTTTTTTTTTTACCGTAGGCAACACTTGAGAAGATACGAGATGAAATAGAAAATATGTGTAGCCAGATGAAGGAGTTATAGAGGGTCTGTGTCTTGGGTAAAAAAAATTCTCACATGATCTATTAATTCTCACCTTCAATTGTCCTCTATTCATCCATATTTGAACATTGTAGTCCCATTGGAACTTCTTGTCATAGTGGAATAGGGAAATATTCTCTTACTTTGTAGTTAGTTGTGCATTTAAAATTTTGTATTTTCCTAAGGGCTTTTTGTAGAATTTTCACTACAAGATACTTTGGCTTAGTTCCCCGGTGGATGATTTTGCATGGTTGTGCCATTTCGGTGACAATCTAGTATGTTGTTGTCGCATATATTTTCTTTTTGGACTTTGTTATGATGTAATTGTTATATTCCCACATGCATATTTTACTTATTAATACATTCCTTAGTTATTATTAAAAAAGAAGAAGATAATTTTGTTGAGAAACTACCTAAGTTCCTATGTAAAGGTTATGGACCTATTGTTTCAACAACCCCCCATTTTTTTTTTTTTACTTATTAATAAATAATGGTGACCCTTCTTTAATTTTAATAAAACTATTTCATTTTTAATACCATTAGGTCAATTTTAAGTTTGTTGTAAAATCTCTTTGGCTTAGAAGTTTCCCTCATCGGAACTCATTTATCGGAGGATCAACCCTTAAAATGTTATGATAAATCAAAACCCCAATAGGCCCTCTTTCCACAAAATGGATGCATTATTGGAACATTTTCATTGGACTCTTATTATATCGTAACTTTCCATTAGAAAGTTACGATAAAGTCACTCCCCAATAAAGACTTCCCGACGATTACTTTATTTATTAAAATGGGTTTTCTCAAAAAGTTTAAATAAGTCACGCACCCCATGTTTTTTTTAGAATATTATAAGAGTTTTCGTCCCCACAGTTGCCACTTGGAATATCGGCTCTTCACAATATCATAACTTTATAAGTGTGACACATACGATACTCATCACTTCTAATATCTCCTAGCTCTGATACCCTCCTCTTCTGATATCTACCAGCTCCGATATTCGTCTCCTATGATACCACGAGACCCCTGATACTCCCGTTTACAACTTTAATCGAGACATTCATATCGGGAGCTTGTTCTTTAAAATTTTGATATGCCACCTCTGATATAGAAATCTCAATATCAATTCTCGCCTCTACTTATAGCCATTACTTCATCAAATATACTTTATCGAAAGTTACTAATATTGTAACTTTTGAATGCATCTCCAATACATTCCTCTGATATTTATCTTCCAATACGTTGATGTGGGTAAACCCACGTGAATTCACGTTTTGGTATTTAATGTTTTAAAGTGGTGAATTTATATTTTTCAATATTATAAACATCCTCATTCATTGCAATTCGATTCTATCATAATTTTCCTTTTAACATGGAGATTTTGGTGTAAAATTCATTATTGGCGTGAAGTCTTTCATCCAAAGAAGTTATCACTCAAACTTGTGTTTTCCATTACAAGGTAGCCCTGACCAGCGTAAAAACGAAGAAATGTCTAAAACAACAAAAGAAAAGAAGAAACATGTTGCTCAACAACAATCTACCCCTCCTCCAATTGAAAATGTTGTTATGCTAGTGTCAGTTTCCGACATAGTTTGTTCTCTAGATTCCGGAAGTGCCACTTGCAAATCTATCTATAAACTATTTGAGGATCAAGGACCCAGGGTCACACAAAGAAAAATTACAGCTAATGACTCTACCTTGGTCTCGGACAATACTTATAGTGATGTGGCCAATTATACAAACATGTTTCGATGGGTGGTTGATAATTTTAGCAATGCAGAAAGAAATATTATGACACAAAATCATACAATCATCAGATCATTCACCAAAAAGGATTTGAGCACAATGTACCATTTTCTAGATCCTCAGTGCAAATATAACAAACAGTTTGTGGAGAAATTCATGAGCGAACATGACCATGTGTCAAAGCCTATTAAATAATGGACGAGAGATCCGAACAAGCATAAGCAAGAGGATTTGGGTAAGTATGTAGTTGACTTCCTTGTTGGTCCCTATTGTCAAATAGTCTCTATGATGTGCAGACTCTTTTCTTACCCTAATACACAAAAAAAAATTGATCAATGGAAACCACTAATTGATGGAGCTTTGGAAGGTTATATCTTTGATTGGGGAAATATACTATCAGATAGCCTAGCCTCTCATATCATAGATTTTAGAAGCAAGCGTAAAGCTTCATAAAATATAATTCCTCCCTTTTACATGAGTGCCTTCATAATGGATTCCCTTTGTTTCAATATGGACTTCACCTCAATGGGATGTAAGTGGACCTTAGAAGACCCAAACCCTATCCACATCTATATGATATTCTTTAGGACTGAAAGTATCAACCTCATTTTTATAAAAAATTTCATGGAGTAATGCTCCCTATTTACCAAGTCATATTTGATAAAAGAGCCCTAAGGATTTCCCCAGAAGCGAAAACCGACTTGGTCCAGATAGGAAACTGGTTCGATGAAAAGTCATTTACCTATTTTTGAGTCTTTGGTAGTCTTTCTAACCCACATGTCTTACCAATATTTGTCCCTGACAAGCTTTTTGCCCAAGAAATAACATACCAAGCTATAGGGAATGGTATTTCAAAAGTGTTAAAGGAGTCAAATAAGAAAATGTGGCATGTTTTTCCTATTTAGTGCGATATATATGCTTTGGATAATTTCAAGCATGTAGGCATTGATATTAATGTTATTCTATAGCTCAACTTCCCAACCATTCCTAATAGACAGTATGATCCCCATCAAGTTGTCAGAAAGGTTACCGCCACATCAAGCATCAGGCAGTTTACTCATGAGCTAGACAAGTTCGATGATCTATTTGAAAAGGCTTATACTTATTCAGTGGTTACGTGACAAGAAACATAATATTTGATTCCACAAGAGATGATTGAATTCATCCAGTACAGAGCTGTAAGGCAAACCAACTCTCCTATGGATTCATAAAGAATTCCTTAGGAAAGAACATTTCAGGATGATGTTATAGTTATTTGTTCCACATAGACTACTGATGTGCCTCAATTAAGAGAAACATGTGCTTCCTCCTCTTCTCAGGCAGAAGGTCTTATGCATAATACCAAGCTTGAGGAAATATGGGAGCAATATAACCAAGTTCTGAAGGTCAGTGAACCTCAACTTTTAAATACTCTTGTACAAGAGAAAGTTCAAGATACTTCCAAAAGTCTTGAAAAAACTCTAATCACAACAAAATCCGTTGAGAAGCCTTTAGGAGATGAAGACATTGAAATTATACTAGCTTTCCCTACATCCGAGGTTGTATTAAGGGTTGAATAAATTCCTCCACTTGATATATTTTACAGTCCTCAACACAAGGTTGTTGTCAAAAGAGAGAGGAAGAAAAGGAAAATTGATCAGTCCCAGGATTTAGTCCCTGGAAATGCTTCTTTTGAGGTTATATGGAAAGGCTCTTTGTCCACTCCTACAGAGGAGCTGGGAAGGCTCACTCAATTCACAGGAGCCTATGCTTCAGCAACAATGGATAAAGCCACGGAAGTACAACAACCGTTGAAAGAAAAAGAAGACAAAATTATGCATTTGGAATAGAGTTTTGAAATCGAGAAACAAAATATTGCCAATCAATGGCAAGGAAAAATTACTAAACTCCAGAATAGTTTCAGTGCCCTCAAAGTTCAATATGATACTGATTTGCAAACCCGAGACATTCAAATACAGGAATTGCAGAACATGATTGAACAACTAAGTGTTAATCCTGAATTGACAGAGTTCAAGAAGGAAGAAAGAGAGTTAAACACTCTCCTTGCTCAACAATAAGTTTTATTTTGTCAAACTTTGGCTACTATTCATGATTTGTGACATACAACAAGTTCCTTAGTTGATCAATTATCAGATATCAGAACTTATTTTGATGAAATTGAAGAAAAATTTGCGGGTTTCCTTACATGTCAGGACAATGTTGATGGAAGATTAGCTAATATTCCCAAAATTGAAGATTCACACAAGGAAATGGTCTTTAGAGAATGGGAAATTCATCTTAAACATGCGGAGGTAGAAGTCTTCAATGTAAGAGATATTTCTAATAATCTCATTGAGGCAATTAATGAAAACTTATTTCAAACAAATCTCATATCAAATTTCCCTGAGGGATCATTGCCAGATATTAAACCGCTCCCTAAAATGTGGCAGGAGTCATCCAAAAAGGGAGCCTAAATAATAGATCAGCTATCTAAAATGGTTGATGCTTCGGTGTCTATCCAATACTACCACACACATGTTGCTAGCATAAGAGACACAATTTTCATCAACCAAATGTGAGTTCAACTGAAGTTTCCACCTGAATTAAAGGACATGATAGATATTTACGAGATACAACAACGAATGGGAGGACAGTCTTCTTCATAGGCCTAGATGAATTATTACAATAAATTCTAAATATGTCTTTGTTGGGTTATTTTAGATTCGTTTTTTAAAACCGCTTCAATATGTTATTATATTTGCTATATTTGTATTTTATTTTGAATCTATAAATCCCCTCCATTTGTAAGGAGAGATAGTTCTGAATTTAAGAAAGAAGGCTTAAGCTTGTACTATTGTAACTTCAACTTTTGTTAATACATAACTGAACCAACGCCATTTTTCTCATGAGTAGAGAAACAATATATCTGGTACTATTATTTGTTTATTATTATTTTGTTTAAGAGTGAATGGAAATTTGATATTGTTCATTATATATGTGCTATAACAATCATACATTGTCATTACTGATATGTTTGATTGGAATCATAAAGTGTATGTTTTGAATAACGAGATCTTATATATGTGATGAATTCGTAAGCTAGTTTAATTAACTATTTAATTAAATTAGTTATCATTTCTTGTTTTAACTTCACATTTACATGACAATCTACATTGTCATGTTAGTTATGAAATATCTTTAATCACATATACAAACAACATTCTTAGGATAGATATTAAGTTTATTAATCTTATCTCCATTTTTAGTTATATCAAAGCTTTATAATTTTATTCTATCTATTTCTCATAATTTCATTTAAAGGGAAACTGGTCCCTTAATCTTAGTTGGAGCCACCATCCCAAACGGAAAAGGTTCTGTAAGGTCCTGACCGGGTGGTTTTCCCAAATGTTGAGGTTGACATTCCAATCCTTCAACATTTTTGGCACTAGAAGGAGGGCATATATTATGTAGGCACTCATGTAAAAAGGAGGAATTATATTTTACGAAATTTTATGCTTGCTTCTAAATCCAAGATATGAGAGGCTAGGTTATCTGAAAATATATTTCCCCAATCAAAGATATAACCTTTTGAAGCTCCATCAATCAATGGTGTCCATTGATCATAAAACTTTTATGTATTAGGGTAAGAAAAGAGTCTACACATCATAGCGGCTATTTGACAATAGGGACCAACAGGGGAGTCAAATGCATACTTAATTGAATCATCTCGCTTATGCTTGTTCGGATCTCTTCTCCATGCTTTAATAGGCTCTAACGCATAGTTGTGTTCACTCATGAACTTTTCCACAAACTGTTTGTTATATTTGCATCGAGGCTCTGGAAAATGGTACATTGCGCTCAAATACTTGTCAGAGAATGATTCGATGACTATATGCTTCTGTGTCATGATATTTATTTCTACAATGCTCAAATTATCAACCATGCATCAAACCATGTCTGTATAAGGAAGGATTTTGGGCTAGGCAACAATCCTATGCAAGAATTAATTGGTGACATCACTATAAGTAGTGTCTAAGACTAGGGTAGAATCATCATCTATAATTGTTCTTTATTGGACCCTGGGTCCTTCATCCTCAAATAGTTTATAGATAGATTCCTAAGTGGTACTTCCAGAATCTAGAGAACAGACTATGTTGGAAAATAACCCTGGCATAGTGGCATATTTGTTTGGAGGAGCGATAGATTATTGCTGAGCAACAGGTTTCTTCTTTGCTTTTTCTACTTTACACATTTCTTCATTATTACGCTAGTCGGGACTAGCCTGTAATGGAAAACACAAGTCTGAGCGATAACTTCTTCAGATGAAAGACTTAGCACAAATAATGAATTTTACACAACAATCTTTGTGTTAAAAGAAAATTATGATAGAATTGAATTACAATGAATGAGGATGTTTATAATCTCGAAAAATATAAATTCACCACTTTCAAACATTAAATGCCAAAATGTGAATTCACGTGGGTTTACCTGCATCAGCCTGTTAGAAGATAAATATCATAGGAATGGATTGGAGATGCGTTCAAAATTTACGATATTGGCAACTTCTAATAAAGTATATTTTATTAAGTAATGACTATAAGCATAGGCGAGAAGTGATATTGGGATTTCTATATCGGAGGTGGCATATTAGAAGTCTAAAGAACAAGATCCCGATATGAAAGTCTCGATAAAAGTTGTAAATGGGAGTATCAGGGGTCTCGTGGTATCGGAGGAGACAAATATCAAAGTTGGTAGATATCGGAAGAGGAGGGTATCAGAGCTGGGAGATATCAAAAGTTATGAGTATCGTAAGTGTCACACTTAGAAAGTTATGGTATTGCGAACAACTGATATGCCAAGTGGCAAATGTGGGGCTGATGACTCTTATAATATTATTTTTAAAAAAGAAAAAGAAAAAAAGGGGGTGCGTGACTTATATTAAACTTTTGGAGAAACGCCCTTTTAATAAATAAAGTAATTGTCGAGAATTATTTATTGGGGAGTGACTTTATTGTAACTTTATTAAAAGGAAACTTACGATATAATAAGATTTCGATGAAAACCTTCCAATAATGCATCGATTTTGTGGAAAGAGAGCCTATCGGGATTTTTATTTATCGTAAAATTTTAAGGGTTGAGTCTTTGATAAATGAGTTCTGATGAGGGAAACTTCTAAGCCTAAGAGATTTTACAAAAAAATTAAAAAATTACCTAACTTTATTAAAAATTAAAGAGTTTTATTAAAATTAAAGAAGGTTCCCCATTATTTATTAATAAGTAAAATAAAAATAAATGGGGGGTTGTTGAATACTACAGCAATTGGCGACATACTGGGAGAAACATTTATCTTTGTAAAAGTAAATGAAAATTTAATAACTAAGAAAAAGTCTTAGAAAGATGTAAATATTTGAAATTTACATTGGTTAAGATTACTCTCAATAAAACAGAACTCATTATTTTATAAATCTTCAAAACTTGTTATTGATTAAAATCTTCATTATCTTTCTCACTCATTTAATCAGTTGTAAAGATAAAATAGAGAACTATAGAAAATTAGCGCTAAGATATACTTATGTGTCACTGGTAGAGCCACCGCTACTAGCAAGCGTCCATAGCCTCGACAGGGTTACCATTTAACCAAATAATAGCAGTATCCCATCCACTTATAGTAATATTTTAGAGTTATTAATTTTTCTTTCTTTATACTTTTTCTTTTAGCTACTTGAAATCCATTGTGCTGGTTTGGTAGCCAAATAATGACAATGGCATTCATAGGTTATAATGATGTTGAACAATCTAGATCATGATGAGACCTATTATCCTATAGTTATATAGCCATAAGCCATTATCCTGGCTTGGTGACAAGTTGTGAAAATCTCAACATCATTAGTTTCCCATGATCATGCTAAATCGGCTCATGACGAGACCTCTTATCTTTCAAGTTTTTTTTTAATATTTTTGAATTACACTCTAAAAAATGTAAAATTAGTGGATGGAGAGGTAAAATTACTCATTAAGATTTATGGATGATAATCAAAGTCAAAAGATGCTAAAAATTCAAAATAGTCTTTATTTTTGAAAGAAACTGTCCATCACCAATCAAAGGACAATAGAAATGCAGAAAGATTTTCTCTAGTTGATAGTTACTTGTGATATCTTTGAATTCTTATTATTTTTGTTATGTTCCTTTTTATCTTAGTTCATAAAAAAATTATCAAAACCAAAACACAAAGATCAGGGACACTAGATATAAGCACTAAGTCGGGGATAAAACCCTATATAGGGGAAAACCAAGTCAAGAACTCTTCCTTCAATAATTGAAATTGAGATGGACTAAGACGCTAGACCAATAGACCTTCCTCCTCCACCAAGTCAATGTTCTAATATTATATAGTAGTTTATTCTTATCCAGTAGCTACAATCTAGTAATTTGACTTCTAGTTGTAAAATTTCAACCCCCATCAATAGAATTTCAGCCTTTCAATTACTGTAGAATTCCCCCCCCCCCCTTCTAGTAGACACATAGCTTCATGCGTGTGGAAAAGAGAGAGAAAATTTTGATATTTAATGCTTGAGAGAAACCTTCTTCTTCTTCTCCATCCTTCTTCTCATTCTTCCTTGAAATTCATGCTTAGTTTTAGGCTGACTTGTCCAGTTTTGAGGCCAACTTGGTGGAGGAGTCATAGAAGAGTAATTTAAATATAAAATAAATTTCTTTCTTAACAAATAATTCCCAAGAATGGTTCTTTACATTATGACATGGAAAAGGACACTTGACACAAACCTTAGAAGCCTGCAATGGAGCTTTGACCTAAAAATAATTGACCCAAGCATGGAACCCATGCTTTAATAAGTCACTTTTAATAATAATAAAATTTCATTTTCTTTCTTTTGAAAAATACATTATATTTTGACTTAAATACATTTATGAAAACTGAACCTAGTTACGTTCTTCAACACTCCCTCTTAACTAGGGAGGTATTCATAATTACAACTATATAGAGGTACATGGAAGATATCCAAAATGAAATACGAAGAGTTCAGACACACTTAGTGCCATGGAATAGATACCTGGCTAGGATTATCGTTTCAGGTGGGACTAAGATGGACTAAAGATTTCAACCAACCTAGGTACCATCAGGCTTACTGTCTAACCCTCAACACAAGGATCTAGGTGCGTATCCAAGGTCAAAGCTCCAAAACCAATGCCACCCTCCCTCTTCGGGATCTAGAAATCAACACATAAGATGACCAGATGTCCTCCAAAGCATTCGCCATTATATGATTCAACTCTCCCTAATAAACTAGATATATCCATTTGTCCAAGCATGATTCCCACGTGTTCATCCTTCTTCATGGAGAGATTTACCTGTACAAAGCCTAATCAACAATAAACTTTCAAATATATATATAAACCTTCGGGGTCCTCAATAATATTGATCCTCCTTTCATCATCAAGTTATTCATATATAATTTGTCGGAAGCTTTCTTATTCTTTCATTTCTTCAACATCACCAAATACATCCTAAGATCTTCTCAAGTCTTTTGTTTTCAACTATAGTACTTTTGCTTACTTCAAGGTATTCACTGTCATAATATGCCCTTCCTATTAACTGGGAGATATACCTTTTCTTCTATCCTCTCTCCCTCTCAACTTAGGGAGATCAACTTCTTCCTTCTTCTATAACATCGAAGAACCTTTCATTGCTCCATCCATTCTTACAACATCAAGGTTTATATAACTTCCTTCATCATGCTTATTAATATCATCCAAGCATCATCTTGAAGATTATGTACCTGCAAAACTTTAATGGCAAGTAAAACCAAATACAAATATATAAAAGCATGAAGTTAATTATGTCAATATAATGGAAGCATCAAAATATTCAAACTTTTGACATCAACTACTAGAACCTAGTTATGAGACACATAAGCTAGACATCAACTTCTTGCTAGGGTTTTGTTATAAACCCTATACTTCATCTTCAAGAAACTTAATCAAGATATTAGTCTCATTATATCTAGGGCCTCAATATTATTTTTAGAGACATATGACAACCTCTTTTATGATATATTTCAAAACCTAGACTCCCTCTTCGAGACATAAAGCCTTAGATATAAGTTCTACAATGCATTTAAGGGATCAACAAATTTTAGAATTTATATGTTAGACTCCACTAGGGTGTTGCAAACCCTAAATTTTATCAACAAAACTATATCATATTGGAAATAATATCATTATATCTTCGAATATCATTCTCCTACTAAAGTTTTCTTACAAATCCTAGAATTCACAAACTATGAGCATCAATAATTTGGTTAGAATACTCATATATACATATCTAGGATTTCATAATAATGTAATAGCATATCACAAAAATATCTACTAGGTAAACCCAAGACATAAACATTAATACATAAAAATTAGGCGTACAACAATTTCATTTAGACTAGTGTTTCGATCATACTAATATACACCTAGGGTTTCATTCCTAGAATTTTACTTACAAGGAGTTTGTTCACAAACCCTAATTCACCAAACCCTAAATATATAGGGTTTCAATACATAGTATAGACATTAACAAAAATATCTAAAGGGATAGGATTTCAATATTAGCATCGACATACCCTTAGGTTATGGTTTTACCGTGAACCTTTTTAGGGTTCCACAATAATGATAATATAATGAGGGTGCATTCAATATAATGATTAATAACCCTAACAAGAATCTTTGTGATTCAAAACCCTAGACATAGTGATGTCAGTAATGTAAAGAAAATTTAAAATAGAATGAACATACCCTTTATGAAGAGAACTTTATAACAAAGTTTATAGTCTAAGGCATACCTTTAATTTGTTTCTTAACAAACCTTGTAGAACATCAAATCTTTATGGCCTTCAATAGAGCTTATTTCATGCTTCAAGTCTATCCTTTGAAGTCTCCTCCATAACCCTTGAGAAATCTGCAACCTTTCTTATCCAAGGAAAATATAAAGAGAAAGGTTATTAGTATACAATACAAACAAAGCTTGATGTGACAAGGAAACCAAACATGAAACTATGAAAAACAAATAACATAATACTCATCTTTTGGAAAAATGGTTGAGGCTCCTGTTTGACCAAAACTTGAAGGAAACCTACAGCTTATCAAAATAATTCAAAAATGTTCTAACAAGACATTTTAGACCTACACATTCTAGAAATCAAAACATAAAGGAAAACAATGCAAAACTTAGAATAGAAGGATATGTAAGGGATAGTGTCCCTAAGAGTCCCTAACAAATAATTCTTTGGCTTCAGATTCTTGCATATTGTTCTTCTTTGATGAACCTTCATCAACAACAATCACATGTTCCCTTTCTCTCTTCTTATTACTTGGATTTTCTAGAAAATGGATTTTGTAGTGACCCATATTATGAAAATTGTAGCATTCAATATTTGATAGGTCCATTTTCTTCTTTGGTCCCTTGAACTTCTTGAAGGTTCCCTTCTTCTTGTGATGATCAAAATAAGAATTTGGGGTGTTTTCTTCTTCATTCTCCTTCTTGTTGTTTACCATTGATATTATGGTTTCTTCTTGACTACATGCATTCCACATTTGTCCAAATGTTGGAGTATCCTTCCAATTATTAAGTCTTAATTAAAAATAACTCCAAGATTTAGGTAGTCCTAGAAGGGCAGTAATTACAAGCTCCTTTTCTAGGATAACTTCATCTATTGCTTGGAGTTCGTCCTTGATTCAATATATCCTTATAAAGTATGATGAAACAATATCATCATTTGTCATCGTAACAATTCTTATTTCATTTTTGAGGCTTGCTATTTGACCAATGTTCTTTATTGCTAATAACTTGGAGAGAGCCTCATACATTTCTTGAGTGAAATTTATGTTGGATGTGTATGGAATTAAGTTATCCTTAACTCCATCCACTATTAGATTCATAGCCATGATTTCAAGTTCTCCAAACTTCACTTTCTATGCGTTACTTGATTCCTTCATAGGATTCTTGACTTTTCCTTGAACAAGATCTAAAACTTTATTCTTTTCGAGAAGGAGATATATTCTCTTTTCCCAGACCCTGTAGTTCGAGGCCCAATCTAATTTGATTTCTCCCTTCATTGAGTTTTTCATTGCTCCTGTAAATAGTAGGCTTATCTTATTATTTGATCCCCCTTGTAATATCCCTTTTCTTGATCTCCTTTTTCATCAATAGATCCTTTAATCTTACTTTTTGTTCCTTCTTCACCTTGGCTTTGAAACCATCTTAGAAAATTGGAAAGGTAGAAAGGTTTTCTCTATTTATAGTTACTTGTGATATCTTTGAATTCTTATTATTTTTCATATCTTCCTTTTATCTTAGTTCATCAAGAAATTATAAAAACCAAAACAAAAATATCAGGGACACCATATGTAGGCACTCAACTAGGGCTAAAACCCCTATATAGGGGAAAACCAAGTCAATAACTCTTCCTTCAGTAATTCAAATTGAGATGGACCAAGACCCTAGACCAAGAGACCTCCCTCCTCTACCAAGTCATCTTTCTAAGATGACATAGTAGTTTCTTCTTATCCAACAACTTCAATCCAGTAATTTGACTTCTATTTGCAAAATTTCGACCCCCAACAACATAATTTTGACCTCCTAGTTATTGCAGAATTTTGGCCCCCTTCCAAAAGCCACACAACTTCACACGTGTGGGAAAGAGAGAGAAAATTTCGACCTTTTATGCTTGAGAGAGACCTTCTTCTTCTTTTCTATCCTTCTTCTCCTTCTTCCTTGAAATTCACACTTTTTCTCAGCCCATAAACTACAGATCGAACTTGTTGTGAGTGAGTGAAAAATGAGGTCGAGTTGTTGCCTTTATATAGTGATTCTGCTGCCCATTTTTAGGCTGACTTGTCTATTTTTTAGGACGACTTGGCAGAGGAGGCTTAGAAGACTAATTTTAATATAAAATAAATTTCTTTCTTGGAAAATAATTCCCAAGAAGGGTTATTTACATTATGTCGTAGGCAAGGACACTTGGCACAAACCCTAGAAGCATGCAATGGAGGATTTGACCTAAAAATAATTGACCAAAGCATGAAACCCATGCTTTAATAAGCCAATTTTAATAACAATAAAATTTTATTTTCTTTCTTTTGATAAAAACATTATATTGTGACTTAAATACATTTATGAAGACCAAACCTAGTTACATTCTTCAACATATACAAGGGTTTACAAACCCTAATGCTTATCTTTATCAATCAGTCCTAGGTTTCTGAGTAATAATCGTCCTTGCATTATTTTTCAAATTCATAATTTTCAACATCGACAATCCCAGTGTTTCACAAACCATAGAGCTTTCTTGATCAAACCCTTACTTGAGTTATGCAAACCCAAAACACACTGAGAGTTTAGTTAGACATTTAGACTTAGAAGGGAATGATGTTTAGAAAATGGACTAATCTTGACATCTTTGCATTATTTCCAATGTTAATAGCTACATGGTTTATATCACAATGTATTAGATACATTGTTGCAACGGATATAACAAACCTTAAAGTGCCTTTCATAATTTGATTGCAACATACTCCATAATTACAACTTCCATTCTTCTCGTAAGGGAAATAACTTATAACAAAGACTACACACACACACATATGATCAGCCAGGTCAGCTTCATTGCATTGCATTTCGACTATGTCTTTTATGTATAGAAGGGAATTCATTAATAAAAGATCAATGCTTCAATTCAACAAAATCTCAGAGTTGAAAACGCAGATTTTCTCTTGGTTTGGATCATGATTCAGAGATACAAATCATAGTGACCACAAAAATATCATACTTTCGATCTTCCTTGGGGATCAACACTTGATCTTTACAAAGACTTGATCTTCTTATATTTCATCAAGGATTTCTTTGAAACTTAGAATTTCCCTTCACTTCAGGAGAACAATATTTTCAGGTAGAATAATAATAAAATCAACTTCTACAATGAAATTCATCCTTATTTTATTAATATCACTAAGCTTGGGAACCAAGTCAATCCTCCAATTTTGTTTATAGAGATCTCTTTGTAACAAAGTCTCCAAACAACTAGAAACATTAGGCATGAAAATTTAGATTTCTCTCATCATAATTCAAATTTGATTAGAAACAAAGATAACTTGCCTCAAAAACTCACATATCCACAGAGATAGCACCTCAACTACAAGGGGCTCAACCATTTTAACCATAGAGAGCTAGAATTATAATTCACGACATGCATTTGTAGTTAGATTCGTTCTTATTTTATGTAAAGAACCTAACAATAGATGGATAATTTGACTCCACAGAGATGATATATTATGATGAATTTCGTTCACAACAACTTTTACATAAACCATAGAAATACAACCATACCACTGACTAGTTACAAATTTTTGGATTACGATAGGGATTCAGATTTATAGAAAACTTTTCATTCTTCTACTTTGATGGCACACTCAGATTTCTTCTTGAAATATTCCACGATCATTTTCTTTATTACAGATATTCGAATGATAGAGGATAATATGGATCACAAACAAACTGGGATCACTCATATAATTTAGGTTTCTTGTAACTTGAATCACCCATAAAGAGAGCTCAGATGCTACTAATGTTAGATTTAACGCAACCATACTCACAAACTTGGCTTCAACGGCATAGTGACATTCCACTGTGTAATGATTCCCATGGTTTCACATATCCATAGTGCAACTTCACACACACACACACATATTACATAGATTCTAGCCTCAAAAATTCACATATTGTAGCCACATATCTTCAATGCAACTATCCTAAGATTAATCACAAAATAAGGCACCATAGACCTTCTCATGAGCCAAGGCTACAAATCCTTCACATGAGTGATACAGATCTTCCCATGAATGACAGGTAGAAACCTTTGTTATTCATTTGTTAATAAGAACAATAACCTTCAACCATACTTCCATTTCTCACATAGAACATAAGATAACACAAGATAATATACTCTATATGTATTTAGATTCAACACAAATTTCAGACACCTTATCACAAAGAGAATTCGGATGCTTTAAGTTTGCAATATTTCATAGAGAATGGGTGATTTTAGGTCCACAAACTTTCCCTTAAGTTTCATAGGAAGCTTGAATAATAGGGATATGATTCCATAAGATTTGGCCTATAATACATATCTTAGTGGCCCCACAATAGGGTTCATATGCCACTGAGGAAGTAGATCAGATGCCACGGGGAGCTTACAATAAGGAGCCATAGATCTTCACATATCTCAGAGATATATAGGCAATTGAACAAAGACAAATAAGCCACATATTCAAGTGCCTTTAGGGAGTAAACCCTCCTTATTACACAAACATAATTAAGCCTAAATCACAGACTTGTCCAAACCTTCACTTTCCTTTTGAGAGATATAGCCATGGAATTCAAGGTTCTCTTTTATCTTTCATAGCGGTAATACCATGTTGATATTGCTATGGAAAACAAGCTAGAATAATTTTCTTCAACATATAACTACTTCCAATTACCAGTTAAAATTGATTCGACATACCATTAATTCAATATCATTAAGAAATTATACAAAAGAAAATATCAACCAATAAACATGAAAGAGTAGCAAAAAATAACCATGAGACAATGAGACAAGAGATACAAAAATTAGGCCTGAGGCCAGGAAAAAACCCACAAGGGGAAAACCCAGAAATATTTCCTTATGAGAGAGAGAGTTCAAAGTTCATTAATACATCCAGAAAATCAAAACATAATAGCTGACTAGAAATAAGAGCTAGGTCTCCCTGATATTTTCGGTCTCCTCCTCCTCCTTCCTCTGCTAGAACAAAGACAACCATATATGATCGATGTGCCAAATGAGGAGTAGATGCTCACATATTTATAGTCTTCCAAAGGGGGTTGAATGGTTTCCTCCGAGGGGCCCAACTGACTTAAATAATAGGAGGTTGAATTGAGCTATTTAGGAGGAAAAATTTAAATTTAAATTTTATATTTCTTCACATGATGAAAATACCGACCATGGCTACAATATTTCCAACAGTGAGGTGGGGGTAAAATGTAATATTTAGCCTTAGAGGATAGGAAGAAGTATCCATTCATGGACACTGGGTAAGGTAGCAAACAACTAAGAATAATTACATTCCCTTCTCCAAGGTATATCGTTAGCCTTGGATTTTTCTCCTTGTAAGTTATTCATGGCAGTTGACTAAAAAATCCTAATCATACATTTGAAGTTTAGAACCTCTCCATCAAATCCTAAATTGAACTCCATATTTTGGTGCATTTGGTGGGGTGTATATTCTTTCTTTGAGGTATCTCCTTTCCATTTATTAAGACACAATAATACAAGGGCGGGTACATTGGCTAATGTGGCCACCCCTAAGGGGGTGGGATCACTTCTCATTAACAATGGTTGATACTTTTAAAGCATACCATAACATGGTGATACCTATAATTTCTCCTTCATATTACATGGTGTGCAATTAGGTCCAATCAAGGAATATATTGCCATAAGCTGGGGTAGTTGTGTTCATGAGCTTCATTGTTTTAACAATCATGTTCATCATTCCTCTTTGGATATTCCTAACCATGCACACTTGGTACAATGCAAGCCTGTTGTGGTATCTAGGGATGACATGGATAAGATTAATAACTTTAATGCCACATTAGTTTTTTCCATCAGTCTCCTTAGGGTATTTAAGGTCATGCACACCTGGAATGATATAGGACCACCAAGGTATTTGTTGGATTCATGTTTGGAGATTTTTCATGTTGTTCCCTTTCATTATGGAACATGGGTTGAGATATTTGGGAATGTATTCAAGGATTGTTTTGTTAGGGAACAATTGTATCTAAATAGTGTGATAATTGTGGTGAAGTGGAAGAAGATAACCTCTCCTCATGTCAATTCCTTAGGGGATCTTCAAGAGACCATTATTCAACTTCAACTCAACATTCAACAATTGTGTATGCAACGAAATTTAATTATGGAGGTTTTTATTGACCGTAGGAAACACTTCAAAATATAGGAGATGAAATAGAAAATATGTTTAGCTAGATGGAGGAGTTATAGATGGTTTGTGTCTTGGGTAAAAAATTTCTCACCTTCAGTTGTCCTCCATTCATCCAAATTTGAATGTTGTAGTCCCATTGGAACTTGTTTTCATAGTGGAATAGGGAAATATTCTCTTACTTAGCAGTTAGTTGTGCACTTAAAATTTTGCGTTTTCCTATGGTTTTTTTGTATAATTTTCACTACAAGAAAATTTGGCTTAGTTGGTTGTTGGATGATTTTGCACAGTTGTGCCATTTCGGTGACAATTTATTATGTAGTTGTCGCATCTATATTTCCTTTTTGGACTTTTTTATGATGTAATTGTTAGATTCCCACATGCATATTTTTCTTATGAGTATATTACCTAGTTATTATTAAAAAGGAAGAAGATAATTTTGTTGAGAAACTACCCAAGTTCCTATGTAAAGGTTATGGACCTGTTATAGTATTCAACAACCACCCATTTATTTTTATTTTACTTATCAATAAGTAATGGGGACCCTTATTTAATTTTAATCAAACTCTTTAATTTTTAATAAAGTTAGGTCATTTTTAAGTTTGTTGTAAAATATTGTAGGCTTAGAAGTTTCCCTCATAGAAACTCATTTATCAGAGGCTCAACCCTTAAAATGATACGATAAATCAAAATCTCGATAGGCCCTCTTTCCACAAAATCGAAGCATTATCAGAAGGTTTTCATCAGAATCTTATTATATCATAACTTTCCTTTTAAGAAAGTTATGGTAAAGTCAATCCCCAATAAATAGTTCCCAACGATTACTTTACTTATTAAAAGGGTTTTTCTGGAAAATTCTAATATAAGTCACCTGCCCCATTTTTTTTAATAATATTATAAGAGTTGCCAACTCCACAATTGCCACTTGGCATATCAACTCTTCGCAATATCGTAACTTTCTAAGTGTGACACTTACGATACTCATCACTTCTGATATCTCCCAGCTCTAATACCCTCCTCTTCCGATATATACCAGCTTCGATATTCGTCTCCTCCGATACCAAGAGACCCCCGATACTCTCGTTTATAGATTTTATTGACACTTTCATATCGAAAGCTTGTTCTTTAAAATTATGATATGCCACCTTCGATATAGAAATCCTTATATAACTTCCTGCCTCTACTTATAGCCATTACTTCATCAAATATTCTTTATCGGAAGTTACCAATATCATAAATTTTGAATGCATCTCCAATCCATTCCTCTGATATTTATCTTTTGATACACTGATGTGGGTAAACCCATGTGAATTCACGTTTTGGAATTTAATGTTTGAAAGTGGTGAATTTATAGTTTTCAATATTATAAACATCCTCATTCATTGCAATTCAATTCTATCACAATTTTCCTTTAACATGGAGATTGTGGTGTAAAATTCATTATTTTCACTAAGTCATTCTTATCTCTCCTCTAACTGAAAATGCCACTATGTCAGGGTTATTTTCCGACACAATCTATTCTCTAGATTCCAGGAGTGCTACTTGGGAATCTATCTATACAATATTTGAGAATGAACAACCCAGGGTCATATAAAGAACAATTACAGTTGATGATTCTACCCCGGTATCAGACACTACTTATAGTGATGTGGCCAATTCATTCTTGCATAGGATTGTAGCCCAACCCAAAATCCTTCCTTATACAGACATGGTTCGATGGGTGGTTGATAATTTGAGAATTGAAGAAAGAAAGATCATCACAAAGAAGCATACAATCATCAGATCATTCACCGACAAGGATTTGAGAGCAATGTACCATTTGACAGAGCCTCAGTGCAAATATAACAGACAGTTTGTGGAAAAATTCATGAGTGAAGACGACCATGCATCAAAGCCTATTAAATCTTGGTGGAGAGATCCAAAAAAGCATAATCGAGAGGATTCGAGTGAGTATGCAGTTGAATCCCTTTCTGGTCCCTATTGTCAAATAACCACTATGATGTGTAGACACTCTGCTTAGCCTAATACACAAAAGTTTTTGTATCAATGGACACCACTAATTGATGGAGCTTCAAAAGGTTATATCTTTGATTGGGGAAATATACTGTCAGATAACCTCACCTCTCATATCCTAGCTTTTAGAACCAAGCATAAAGTTTCAGAAAATATAATTCCTCCTTTTTACATGAGTTCCTACATAATGAATGCCCTATATTTCACTATGGACTTCACCTCTATGGGATGGAAGTGGACCTTAGAAGACCCAACCCCTATCCACATATATCACAATATTCTTTGGGACTCAAAGTATCAACCTAATTTTTATAAAATATGTCATGGAGTAATGCTACCTATTTACCAAATCATATTTGATAAAAGAGCCTCAAGGGTTTCCCCAGAAGCTGAAACCGACTTAATCCAGATAGGAAAATGGTTCAGTGAAAAGGCATTTACCTATGTCCAAGCTTTTGTTAGTCTTTCTAACCCCCATGTATTACATCTATTTGTCCCTGAAAACCTTCTTACTCAAGAAATAACATACCAGACCATAGGGAATGATATTTCAAAAGTCTTAAAGGAGTCAAATAAGAAAATGTGGCATGTTTTTCCTATTCATTGTGGTATATATGCTTTGGATAATTTCAAGCATGTAGGAATTGAGATTAACATTATTCTAGATCTCAACTTCCCAACCATTCCTAACAGATAGTATGATCGCCATTAAACTATTAAAAAGGTTATCGTGACATCAAGCATTAGGTAGTTTACTCATGAGCTAGACAAGTTCAATGATCTATTTGAAAAGGCTTCTACTTATTCAGTGGTTACGACATAATAAATAGAATAGTTGACTCCATAAGAGATGATTCAATTCCTCCAGTTTAGAGCCACAAGGCTAGCCAATTTACCTATGGATTCATTAAGAATTCATCAGGAAAGAATAGTTTGGTATGATGTTATAGGTGTTGGTTACACACAAACTATTGATGTGCCTCAATAAAGAGAAATAGGTGCTTCCTCCTCTTCTCAGGCAGAAGTTCTTATTCCTAATACCAAGCCTAAGGAAATATGGAAGCAATATAACCAGGTCCTGAAGGCCGGTGAACCTCAAGTTTTAAGGACTCTTGTACAAGAGAATGTTCAAGATACTTTCAAAAGTCTTGAACAAACTCCAATAAAAAAATCCTCTGAGAAACCTTTAGGAGATGGAGACATTGAAGTTATACCAACTTTCCCTACATCTGAGGTTGTATCAAGGGTTGAATAAATTCCTCCACTTGATATATTTTATAGTCCTCAGGACAAGGTTGTTGTCAAAAGAGAGGAAGAAAAGGAAAATTGATTATTCCCAGGCTTTAATCCCTGGAAATGCTTCTTTTGAGGATGCATGGAAGTGCGCTTTGTCCACTCTTATAGAGGAGCTGGGAAGGCTCACTCAATTCATAGGAGCCTATGCTTCAGCAACAATGGATAAAGCCACAGAAGTACAACAACTGTTGAAAGAAAAAGAACACATAATTGTGCATTTGGAACAGAGTTTTAAAATCAAGAAACAAAATATTTCTAATAAATGGAAAGGACAAATTACTGAACTCCATAACAGTTTCAGTGCCCTCAAAGTTCAATATTATACTGACTTGCAGACCCGAGACACTCAAATATAGGAATTGCAGAACAAGATTGGATAGCCAAGTGTTAATCCTAAATTGATAGAATTCAAGAAGGGAGCAAGAGAGTTAAACACTCTCCTTTCTCAACAACAAGTTTTATTTTGTCAAAAGTTGGCCACTATTCATGATTTGTGCCATACATCTAGTTCCTTAGTTGATCAATTATCAAATATCATAACTTATTTTGATCACATTGAAGAAAAAATTGTGGGTTTCCTTACATGGCAGGACAACGTTGATGGAAGATTAGCTAATTTTCCCAAAATTGAAGTCACGTAAGGAAATGGTCTTTAGATAATGGGAAATTCATATTAAACATGTAGAGGCAACAATGTTCAATGCAAGAGATATTTCTAATAATCTCATTGATGCAATTAGCGATAACTTATTTCAAGCAAATCTCATATCAAATTTCCCCGACGGAGCATTACTGGATATTAAACCGCTCGCTAAAATGTGGGAGGAGTCATCCTAAAAGCGAGCCGAAATAATAGATCAACTATCTAAAATTGACTTGGAAAGTCATTGGTAGTTTTTGGTTAAACCACACAGCCAGTGGTTGATGCTCTGGTGTCTATCCATTACCACCACTCACATGTTATCAGCATTAAGAGATGCAATCTTCATCATACAAATGCGAGTTCAACCGAAGTCTCCACCCAAATTAAATAATATGACAGATATCTACGAGCTACAACAATGAATGGGAGGACAGTCTTCTTCACAGGCCTAGATGATTTGTTACAACAAATTCTAAATATGTCTCTTTTGGTTTATTTTAGCTTCATTTGTTAAAACCGCTTCAAGTTGTTACTCTATTTGATATATTTGTATTTTATTTTGAAACTATAAATCCCCTCCATTTGTAATGAGAAAAGGTTTTGAATTTTTGAAAGAAGGCTCAAGCTTGCACTATTGTAACTTCAGTTTTCTTAATGCATAACTGAACTAACACCATTTTTCTCATGAGTAGAGCAACAATATATTAGGTACTATTATTTGTGTATTATTCTTTTGTTTAAGAGTTGAATGGAAATTTTATATTGTTCATTATATATGTGTTATAACAGTCATACATTTTCACTATTGATATGTTTGATTGGAATCATAAAGTGTATGTATGAACAACAAGATCTTATATATGTGACGAATTCATAAGCTAATTTAATTAACTATTTAATTAAATTAGTTATCATTTTTTGTTTTAACTTCATATTTACACGACAATCTACATTTTCATGTTAGTTATGAAATCTCTTTAATCACATATACAAACAACATTCCTGGGATATATATTAAGTTTATTAATCTTATTTCCAATTTTAGTTATATCAGAGCTTTATAATTTTATTCTATCTATTTCTCATAATTTCATTTAAAGGGAAATTGGTCCCATAATCCCAATCAAAGCCACCATCCCAAACAGAAAAGGATCTGCTCTAAGGTCTCGACTGGGGAGTTTTCCCCAATGTTGAGGCTGGCATTCCAAGCCTTCAATAGGACCATGGTGTGGACGCCATTTACAACTATATTTCCTAGAGCTCGTAGTTGAGATATTCCAAGTTGGTCTATGTTGGACACTTGGAGGGGATGGATATTGTTTGAGGGACTATGGTGCAAAAAATAAAATATCATCCTCTAGGTTGTGTAGACTAATGACGAAGAGAGTTGGGCAGTTGGAGTTGTTACAAGAGTCACATCACTACGAAATTGTTGGGTGTTGGGTGGTTTGTGTGCATAGTTACCAACCATAGGAGTTGTGTCTTCCTTGTGGACTCATAACCCAAGCTCAAGTGTGATATACTATTGAGAGAACTAGAGTAGAAAAACTTATGGTTGGAGGAACTTCCCTTGTACATAGCTAATTGGTACATTTTCTCATAAGACAAGTGTTATGGTTTGTGTGTTATATGTGATGTATTATTTTTGTGCAATTTTTTGTTTAAAATACTATTAAGTTTAGCGAGCAATTTGCATTTTATAGTTTTGAGTGTTTCATGAGTTTTGCATGAGATTGTTGGTCATTTTACATGTATATTTTGGTGTTTAAGGGATGGTATTGGAGTAATGTCTTTTATAAGTTTGTTGCGGAGGGATATACAAGATGAAATTATAGGGACGTGTCTCAAAATAGTGTCTAGATACATCACAAAGTGATATTAAAGCTAGACTAAATATATGAGTATGTTACAAGCAACCCTTTTAAATATTAATAATGATAATGATAATAATATCACTCTTTGGTGATTGTGGTAAAAAAACCTTATAATAATTTGACTATATAAATATATTTAATTATATATATATTTTTTGATTTTTTTAGCAACTTAGTTTAATAATATTATTGCATCCTAGATACCAAATAATTAACAAAGTAATAATAATAACAAAAATAACTACTAATAATTATTAATAATAAAATAAATAAGGTTTAAATCCTCTTGGATGACATGTTCACTCCTTGTCAAATAGGGTGTTCATGAAAGTAGTTTATTTATTTTAAGTAAATGTTTCAGTTTGGTTTTATTAAAACACTTACATATTTGTAATAGGTGTAGGTTTAAATAAAGGTTATATAGTAGTTAGTATTTTTTTATAATTTAATCAAATTAAAAAATAATAAAGATAAATTTTTCTGAGTTTTATCATAAAAATAAAATAATTAATAAAATATTATATTGTTGAATATATTATTAAAAATTAATAAATATGATTAATTAATATTATTTATATTAACATACATATATTTATATGTGTGTTTTATTTGTATTAATATATATAATTGTTTATAAATAAATCTATTAAAATATTTTGAAAATGTCTTTTGGATTAATCACATCATAAATTATTGGTCGATGTTTTGAACTATCTAGGTTCATCATGAGGACAAGGGTGAAAAAATCAATCAATTAGAATGTTTAAATAACAGAGATGCATCCACTTCCAAGTTAATCGTTAGAAAATAGTTATTAGGAATTAACCGTTGTTGAATAAATTTATATATTTATTATCATTTTGTTTTGTTTTATTCTATTTTATTTTTATTTTTAATTAAAATAATATTGAATTCAAATCACTTAAATTAAATTATTAATAATAAATGAATATTTGTTTTTATTATAATAATAAGTCATTTTAAATTGAAAGTATTGTGAAAAAATTATAATTCATCAAAATAGAAATAATAGAAAATTGAAAAATAAAAAATAAATAAAACAAAAAATAGTAACTAATAGAAATGGAAGTTACTAAACAACTCATAATAAGACTTCAACCAATCACCTTACAAATAAATAAATTTAAATAATAATAAAAAATAACAAAAATTGAATTCCTAATATTAATATTAAATTATGAATAAGTGTCAAATTTTTTGTCAAAGACAAACTAGTACCCAAAATTAAATCCTACCACAAATATAATAATAATTCATATATTAAAATTTTGGTTTCATTTTTGTTATTATTATTTATTATTAATATAATTGATTAAATTTTATTAATATTGATTTTACTATTGAAGAGTTTATTTAAATTTGTTATTATTTTTTATAGTTTATTTTTATTTGAAAATATTATTAATTTAATATGTATAATCTTATATATATTAATATTATGGTGAATGTCAATTAGGGTTATTTTGGGTGATTAAGTACACTATTGTTATCTCTCATACCCAAATTCAATTTTTTGTGAGTAATCTGATGAGAAATATTATTGTAATGGCTTGTCGTGACCTTCACTCTAGCCCGAGTTTAGAGAGAAAATGATTTGCCTTAAAAATAATTTGAAAAGGCCTAGAATCAAACCTTTCAACTACCATTATAACACTAAACTAAAAGTATGTCCAACAATAATAATAAATTTAACTAGATAATTAACCAGAAAATTTGAACAAATCTTAATCTACTCAGCGATGCATAAACACATTAATCCACCCATTCATTAAGTTCCATAATATCACTGTAAGACATCCTAAATATTAAATATAAAATCAACTTAAATTTATAATATATTTAAAAATTATTAACACGGAATTTCATAGAAAAAGAGTTAGGAGAAGAATATGACTGCAAGAAGAGAGAAACAACATAAAATATCGAAGAAAGAAGAGGAAAGTTATCAGATAAGCCTCTTACCCAAAACCTAGGGTTTCCATGAATTTTTTTTGCTTTTCTTTATCTTGCGCTTTACTCAAAAGCTAAAAATATAGATACTATTTATAATATTCTTCGCTCTTAAAAAGATATTGTCTTTCCAAAAGAATAAAAAATATAGAAAGTATTTATAATATTCCTCTTAAAAACAACATCGTCTTTTTATTTATTTTTTAAATTACATATTAATTTTCAAAATAATGTTTTCTTTCAAATTGTAGTTTATATTACTTTATTTTCTTTAAAAAAAATTCTAAAATATTTACTATATTTTTATTTTCTTAAATGAATGTCTCTTTCAAATTCTTATTCCTTTATTCCATCCGATATTTCAAAAATGTGAATTGCATAAATAAATGATTAAATAATTATGTTTTATCATGATATAATTTTTATTATTAGAGGTTGAGTTTTGTTTATTAATTTGTTTTTACCAAAAAAAAAAAAAAATTGAGGCTTATTCATAATTTAATATTGGGAATTCAATTTTTGTTATTTTTTATTATTATTTGATTTTATTTATTTGTAAGGTGATTGATTGAGGTCTTATTATAGACTCTTTAGTAACTTCCATTTATGTTAGTTATTAATTCTTTGTTTTTAATTTTATTTCCTTTTTATTTAGCTTTTAAATTCTATTTTATTTTTCCTATTATTCCTATTTTCATGAATTATAATTTTTCTCCATATTTTCAATTTAAGATGACTTATTATTATATTAAAAACACACATAAATATATATAAAAAATAAATTTATATATTAAAGTGTATATATGTTAATATAAACAATATTAGTTAGTCATATTTCTTAATTTTTGGTGATGGTATTCAACAATACACTATTTTATTAGTTGTTTTATTTTTGTGAATACATCTTTGTGTTTATTATTTTTTAGTTTAATTAAGCTATATTTTAGCTAAGTACTAGCTACTATTTAGCTCTTCTTTAATAAAAATGCTTATATAAAGAGAGTTAATTAATTTAAACTATTCAACTAAAATAACTGTATTGTAGATTATTGAATCGATATTTTGGAATTTGTAGATTTGATATTAAATAAAGGATTCAAATCCTTTTTGGGTTACTATTTATGTGATCAAAGTGAGTCAAATGCCCTTAACCCTTCCAAATTTCATGGTGGAGAGCATACTATGAACTCCTAAAAAGGGTACCCCATATTTGTTTGCAACTAGAAGATTATAGAAATATCTTGGTCTTGAATTCCTATAACATAGTCTTATATAACATATAATCTTTTATAACACTTCGTTACACTTTCATGTTTTATTCATAGTAGTTTATAACACTTCGTTACACTTCCATGTTTTATTCATAGTAGTTTACAGTTGGTAGATGGATAAAGACTCTTGATTTGGGCTTGTGGGGTTCAATTGTTGAGGAATGGGACAATTTTATTAAATCCCTCATTGTCAGTGGTCTTACTCTATCTAAGGAGGATGATTCTTATGCGTGGGCCCAAAACTCCTTGCCTGGGCATATCACTGCTCACCATGCCTACTGTGTTATATTAGAGTGCTACCCTTTCCAAAAGGTTAGTTGGTGGCATTCAAAATTATGGGATTGGCCTATTGCCCCAAAATTAAAATGCTTTACCTGGCTTGCCTTAGAAAACCGAATCCAAACTTGGGATCACCTATTGCTGAAAGGTTTTTATGGTTCAATTGTATGTGATATTTGCACAAAATATTCAAAATATATCAATCATTTATTTTTTAAGTGTGGCTTTTCCAGGTTCCTATGGTTAGATGTCCTTGGGGTATTAAGCTTCCAGGATAATGGCCCAATGATGCCCCTAGACCAATTCCTTCTTTGGTAAGATCAAAATAGGGGCATTTATAAAGCATTACCCATTTTCATTGCATGGGGTATTTGGAAAGTCCAGAATAAACTCAACTTTGAAGGCAGACCCAAAGATATCATTGGCATCTTAGGCCAGAATTTGGGTTTCTTTTCAGATTATGTCAAGCATTGGAAGCCTTCTAGAAGTTGATCATTTTGCTTTCCTCCTAGTTCCCTATCTGAAAATTCTAGTTTCTTTGATGAAGCTTATCAAGACGGGGTGTGTGAAGGGTGAACCATTATTTTCCTTCTGAAAAATGTGTCCTTTCATATTTGGTTGAATGCAGGTGCAGGGACAAATACTAAAGTAGAAGTGGTGGTTGCTTGGGCCCTTTTATGTTTTGCGGCTTTATTGAATATATCCACTATGCATATATTTGGTGATTCTAAGTGTGTGGTGGATTGATATTGGGAAAGGGCTATTTGAGGGTCCTCTCACTGAAGCACTAGATGGAATGCATTCAAAATATCAAAGGTCTCTTTCAAAACTTGTTGTTCCAACATATTTTGAGAGAATGGAATCAACAGGCAGACCTCTCATCTAAACAATCTTTGTGGGTGCAGGATGGCTGCATATTTTTTCAAGAATGAAGAGGACTTCAGCTTCCGAGGAGAGGATATCTCTAGATTCCTAGTGATATGCAGTTGGCCTAGCTAGATTACTTCCCCTAAATTTCTATGAATATGTCAGTTTTGATCGTTCAATTTATGATATATTTATCTATGCTAGTATAGTCTGCGACTATAGATATTTGGACATGCTTGATCGATAGTTTTGGGTCTGAATCTTTGTGAATATTTCTCAAAATATTTTAGTTAGTGATAACTTGACTATATCGATCCTGGTCAATTACTTACGTAGACACCTCTATGGTTGTTAATATTGTACATCCCAAAAGTTTTTGGCTCATATAAATCTGTATCTAGACTCCTTATATATATATATATAATTAATTAATTAATGAAAAGATGATCTCTCTTATCCGGAAAAAGGTAGTCCCACTTACCTATTAGTTTTCACATCATACAAATTAAGACTTCCATGCCATATATTAGAAAATTAAAGTGATTATCATATATTTAAGTAAACATGTATAAGGAATTTGCAATTGAATATGTGGAATCAGATTCAATTTGTTTGACCTAATAGTATGAAATAATTAATTATATTTACCTGTTTTTGTAAATCATTAAGAATGATCCATATCTAATAATTATGAATTGTATATATCAATACTTTATTCATAATATGAGCAATTATTTAACTCTTATTTATTTTGGATTCAATATGAGCAATTATTTAACTCTTATTTATTTTGGAGTTTTTGATTGAAATTTGGTAAGAAGAGTTTTTGATAAGAATTTAGTGAAACAGTTTTGATTAATTTTTAATTTTTATGGTTGTTTAAAATAAAGTTTTGACTATATAAGTTCAACTACAAAATGCTACCATTATAAAAATTCACACTTTAAACTTGTTTTCCCAACAAATTCTACCAATTTTAAGCAAATTCAACTAAAATATATACCCAAAACGATTCCTACATTAATATATATTTGTTTAAACGAAATAACTTTCATTATATTAAATTGTTGTGTCGTGAACTATTAATGTTTTCCCTTATATTTTTGTTAATGCTAGACATCTTTGAAAATGGTGTTGAAGGAGACAAATAAGAATTTTCAATGGCGACGTTTACTAGTAATTGTAAAACTAAGCTTAGGTGTAATGTCACTCTCATATCATAAATGGCAATGATTTTACATCATTCATTGAGATAGTTAGATAATCAAATCATTGAATGTCTTATCATTGAATTTTAATATAAGGATTATAAACCATCATTGCGATTAGGACTAAATTTTAATGGTAAGAACTATAAATAAGGAGGTTATATATATATATATTAATTCGTTTGTGATTGTCTTGTTGGGTTATAATTTAAAAAATAAATTATATTATTATTAATTATTATAAAAATGTTATTGGAGTAATTTTTAAGTGAGATTTCATAGAAATTTTGGTGGATTTTTGGTTGGAATACGACGAAAAAAATTGTGGCCAAATCTTGATTTGTGTTATTTAAACTAGTCTTTTGACTGCATATATGGATTCAATCCTCTCAAAACCCCCTGGGGCACTTCGATTGTGAAGAGTTCACCTGGCAAAATTGTGATTTCAATGAATCACTACTGGATTCTAGACAAATTAGATCGGAAAATAAACTAGAAAAATTTTCAAAAAGTCTCACACACACAATTTTATATATATATATATAATTTAATGAATATGTTGATAATATGTTTATAATATATATAATGTTTTTTTGGTAAGTAAAAGTAATTAAAAAATAAAGTAATATAAATAGATAAAAATGGATAAACAAAGCACTCAACTGTTGGAAATTGTTTGACAGACATTCTATGAAAGCCTAGAAAATCAAGAGAGCAGTGATAATGCCCACCATACCTAGGAAATAATGTAAATTGGATCTACGCAAAAAGGGAAACTAGGCTTTAGAGTGGAATATATAGAGTAGCAAAAATTCTTGAAGGTCCGCTAAAAAGGTTACCATGCCTGTAATACTGAATGGACTGTTAGCCAAAATTCTTGATAAAAAGGAGAACTGACAGTCAAGAGGAAAAACCATGAAAATCCCAAATGTTAGAAAGGAGTGTTGTTGCTTCCTTCCTCTAAGGATGATTGCAGTGTCCTTTAAAGAGTTAGGAACTGCCTCCACTTGGATTTTCCCACCATGCTTTTTCACCAACTAAGATACCAATGTGAGCAAGAGTTGATTATGTTTTTCCATCATCTCTATGTGGTTACAAATATTCTTTCTATCCTTGTTATGAAATGATAGTGGATGGTCCACAAAAACTTCCAAGTTCCAATAAGGTTCCATTTTACAGTGGAATTTAGTTTCCCTGGTGTAACTCGACCTATGGTCCAAGAGGAAATCCTTAGTCATGGTATAAATATCCTCCTTTATTAGCAAACACCTTAAATATTTAGCTCGTTCTTCAACAACAATCACCTTTCTACATAGGATAAGTGGAGTGGTGTGGAGATATGCAGAGGAAATAACTATGACTTCCAACTTTGACCTAGTTTGGTGGACTGGATCTTTTTCTTTATGAGTCAAACGAAGAGCCATAATACCAATATAATAACGAACTAATGCCCAATTCTAGGATTGAAGACTGACTTGCAAGTTCAGACAAGCTAACAAGAGATTAGGGAGTAGGGAAAGGAAAGTTTCCTCGGATATCTCCCTTAAACCATGTTTTGATACCATTATGGACCAACATTATCAAGCACATGGGCAAATATTGCAAGTCGATCTCCCGCACACGGATCTTGTTGTATCTAGATTAAATAATCATTTCTGTCACTTTGGTTTCCCCTTTTTTCCTTTCCCCTTTTTTCCTTTCCCCTTTTTTCCTTTGTACACATGAATGTATCATAACATTCTTCTCTCCATCCTACATAAGAGCTATAGTCTTGGTGTTCAAGCTACCTTCATAACATTCTTCTCTCCATCCTACATCAGAGCTATAGTCTTGGTGTTCAAGCTACCTTTGTAATTCTCATGATTTTTAATGGGCACAACTCCTAATATCCATTAGGAATGGTAGTTGGAAACTGACTTTGAAGGGCATGTGCCATTTTGATTTCTTACCTCATGTCACTGGACCATCCTTTATGGGGAATATATATAAAGTTAATATTATATGATTTTTAAAAATTATTTTAATAAATAAAAATAAAAAATAAATTATAACTTTTAAATTATATGTTGGATACTTAATCTTTTAAGGGTTGGTGTGGAATTTAAGGGTTGGTGTGGAATGTGAGGAGTTAAAGGAAGTCTAAGAGACCTTCCAATATGGAATCTAACAGTCATGCCAAATGTATTATAAATATACATAATGTGAATAATAAATGTAACACGATTATCTTTCATGTTTGTTGTTCACATTTCATGTATATCTAACATGGTATCAAAGCTACAAGAAAATTTTGGCCCTGGTTTTGTGGGCTCTCTAAATCTCAGTTCTGCCTTCCTGCTGCCTTCTTGCGTGTAATATATGCCATTACTGTTCTTGTTGCACGTTGTTCCACTGACGTCTCGGCGAGATTCATGTTAGATTCACTGCCCTACTGCTTCTCTGCGCTACTGTGTGTAACTCCTATGGTGTGTGTTGAACCATTTTTGCATTGCTTCCTCTGCGTTGAAAGGAGTGTTACTTCTCAGGTATGATTCACTACTCAACGCTCTCCTCATCAGCTGAATGTATTCGGATCATATGGGATGTTGTCAGCCTTTGAGTGGGTTGAACCTTTGCGCAACATGCCTGATTAAGTTGCACATTATAGTTATGCTCTGGCTTGATACTTTGTATTTTATTTTTCTATTCTATTTACTATTGGAGTTCTCCAATTTGATAACAATTTGAGCATGGAGAAATTTTGAAGCCTAGATCTCAATTTAACAATGTTTCTCCTGCTTGTAATTTGCGCCCCTCAAATTTATGCGTTGAATTAAAATTGGGTTGCATTAAATTTGCCAACGTCCTGAAAGACATAGTGGCTCCTCCTGTGAAGCAGACAGTGAATAGTCCGCTCCCACTCACATTTTGAACAACTGTTTTTTTTTTAATATATGTTACTACGTTTTAAAATGTGGCATAACCGTGACATATCCTCCCTCCGTAAAATAAATAGCTGGTATATAACACCACTCCTCATTCCCTCTATGGCATTAACTTGTTGGCATAACATTGCCAAACCTATGGTAACACCGCTCCTGGCTTCGCATATTGTCTGCGACATTGAATTGCCCACATAGCTCTTTGGTGTTGTGACATCACATCGCCTACCCCCGCTATACCAACCTTGGCACCGCTTGGTCGTATTACCACCTCCCCTATCTTCATGGTTTCCATTACCTTGTCAAGACCAACAATCACATGTTCTTTATCTATTACAAATTGAAAAGGTTCACTGCGTACATATACCTTCTTCTCAAAGATTGTGTCATCTTGCAGTTTAATACTTTAAGTGAAACTAATTCTAGATTTATAGTGATAGTAGTGTTTGGAGGAATTGCAACAAACCCCTCTTCAACATCCTTACCCTAGGAGTATGTAGGTTTTATGGTGAGATTCACATTTTCTCCTTTCTTCATTGTTTTGATTGCAATGGTAGGACTAAAGTGAAATTCTTGTGGCAAAGCTTGAGGATGGAATACGCATGGAAAAATTGCCAAAAGAAGGCGTGGAATTTTATGTCAATGATGGAGGTATCGTGAATATTGCATGTTCTGCCTTGGTCCCATCCTTTGATAACTCTCAGGAGGTCGCACTCCATTTCTGGGCTTAACCACGAATTATGGAGTTCTTTCTGAGGGACCAAAATTCATTATTCCACCTTCTCTTATTACTTTAGGTGCATTGAAGGATTGTGTGCTATCTTAGAGGCTAAATGAGTGTGGTTTGATGATGATACAAGGAATTTGGTGAAGAGGAACCTGTGCTTCCATTTCCTGGGAAACTTACATCATAAACAGATGCCGAGGTGCCATTCTGGGGACTAATAATTGCATATGTACTGATTTTTGTTGGCTTTCATTTAATTATCAGGTTCTATCTTCCAATCTGCTCGTTGTACAATTAAGTTTTTGAATGAGAAATTTCCATTCTGTAGGAGTTGTCACTTAATGGTTATTGCATTTAATTTCTGAAGTTGTTATTGAAAAATACAAGTTTATTTGGAGACTGTTAGTGCACATTGAAGTCTTCAAAGCAATGTACAATGAATAAACTTATGAAAATCACCCACAATGGAGAACATTGTGGCAAAAATCATTTGCATATCACGGTTTATCTATTGAGATAATGGCCAAACTTGAAGATGCATTAAATTTATTGAATATCCTAATTTATTCCATTGTTGACAGGATCATGATAAAATTTATCAAAGAAACTACTTTTTGACATTCAAGCTTATTTTCAAAATGCACAAGAAAAAACAGATTTCTTACAACTCGAATCACAACTTCAGTAAGATGAACTACAATAGAATAGACATCATTCTGAACCTGTTTCTATTTAGAAAATTAAGGCAGACTCCCATCAACTGCCACATAGTAATGAGATTAAGATTGATTTATATGCAATACCTATCTCAAGCGCAAAGTTGCATGTAAAAGCATAAATTTTAGTTTGCATTTCCCAAGCCAATTATCAGACCTTGGGAAGAGCTTGTCAACAACAACCATAGAACAAGTCTTGGATATGATAAGGAGGCATCCTTTTATATTTCAAACTATTCCAAGCCCATTAAATTTCAAAGTGTTGGGTTTCTTCATGGCTGTTCACCTTCACCTATTCCAGATTCTTCTCCTCCACATTCGCAACCAAAAGTTGTTAAATACCAACACTGCGACCAAGTTGGCCATATGAAAGATCATTGTTTTGATCTTCATCCATGTGTGCATTGTCATAAAACCACTCATTCTTCAAACATATGCTTCAAAAACAAGCCTCCTGCAAGAACAAAGATTCATCTTGGATGGATCGCTTCTTGGCAATAAGCTTCAATAACCAAGAAGATATTTCAGTCATTTGTCATAACTTAGTCTACAATATTGAACAGTCTTGCAGTTGAGTTCTCTCCATAATATCACCTTGTATCTGATAGGGGGGGGAAGTGATGGTCACATACAAGCTTCAAAGCCACATCAAGCGAGCCTAAGCCACAACCTACCACACCATATTCAGAGTTGTAGCTAGAGACAGAGATGCCCCTGAGCATACCTTTGGCTGGTGGTTAGCCTTAAACCATTTATGTGGGGTGAGACCTCCCTTTTCAAGTTGAGCTTCTCCCTCTTCAAAGGATTGGGAAAACTTCCTCTAGCAGAAGACTTCAGCTTCTTGCCAATTTTCGAAGATTTCTAAGAATTTCATTAAGCATTCCAGAGTTGGTGGCCATCCTTAAACCATCGCAGGTTGAGACTTCCCTTTTCAAGTTGAGGTTCTCCCTTTTTTACACAGGTTGTATACCTCCCTTCTTCCAGGTTGAAGGTTTCCCTCTCCAAATAATTAGGAACACTTCCTATAGCGGAATATTTCAGCTTCTTGCCAGATATGGAAGAGTTTCGGGAACTACACTAAGAATTCCAATGTTGGTGGTCATCCTTAAACCAACCCCTTATACCAACATTTGATAGAGCACATTCAGCCTAGTGTTTCCATGCATATTTTTGTACATTTTGAATTACAACTCTCTTCTTAGACTCATACATACCCCTTCGGATTAAGGGGGTAATGTTGGCCACCTAATCCTCTAAGGGTTGGTGTGGAATGTGAGGAGTCAAAGGAAGTGCAAAAGACCTGGGAATATGGAATCCAACGGTCATGCAAAATATATTATAAATGTACATCATATGAATAATAAATGTAACACATGATTATCTTTCACATTTGTTTTTCACATTCCATGTATGTCTAACATTATGGAATTAAATTGTAACTAGCATAGATCCATCTGAATTTTGGATCTACCAAGCATCGAAAGGGATCAAATCTCTCAAGATGCAAATCTCTTTTTGAGTGCAAAACTTGAGGAAAGGTTTATACCTTGAGAGATTTGATCCCTCTTAACAGTAGGTAAATCTAGAGTTAAGATGAATTTATGCTAATTCCTTATAATGAAATTTATATTACATATAAATTTAACATCTATATATAAAAATATTCTTATTTTTAATTCTTTTAAAACCCTCATAATAGATATATAGTTACATAGATATGTGCATGGAATTTTTCTTTGACATGTTTTATAATTTGTTCTGGTTTAATTTTTAAAAGTGATATGTGCACACACACAGAGTATTGAGGTTTTATATGATTATTAATTAAATTTAAACATAAAGTTTTGAGGTATGATGGTTACTAATCATCATTATTAGTACTTGTCCAAGGTTGGGACTATAACATTCTATTTATTGCTAACTTTGTATTAATCATCCTTTTGACTGTAAACTTTTTCATTTATTATATTATTTTATGAAAAATATATTATTTATTCTTTTGAATTATTGAATTTCATTTATCTAC
This sequence comes from Pinus tabuliformis, assembly GCA_031772625.1. Classification (NCBI taxonomy): domain Eukaryota; kingdom Viridiplantae; phylum Streptophyta; class Pinopsida; order Pinales; family Pinaceae; genus Pinus; species Pinus tabuliformis. Next base: position 1,416,030,707 of record CM062819.1, on the reverse strand, counting down.
TATGTTATTGGTGGATATATATGAAGTGTTCTTGGGCAACTGCTCTAGTTTTTTTTAGTTTTCCCTGAGTTTCTTGGCTTTATGAGCTTTATGACTATGTAAAGGTGAATTAGCTCATTTTTAAAGCCAAAAAAAACTCCAACTTTTGTTCCAATCGGCTAGAGACATTTCAGATCCCATGCAAGGATCAAAAGGTTTACAAAATTCCTTGTTCCTGTGGTAAAGCTTACATTGGTCAAACTTGTCGGCCTTTCAAAGCCTGCCGCAAGGAGCACATTGCTGACATCAACCACAACCATCTTTCAAACTCTTCCATAGCTGAACACTCTCATAAATCCAAGCACTTAATTTGTTTCAATCAATCAAAAATCATAGCCTCTGCACCATTCTACAACTCTCGTATTATTCGAGAAGCCCTCGAAATCAAGAAGAACCCTAATAAATTTAATAGGGAGGATGGTTACAAGCTTAGCCATTCTTGGAAACCCGTCATCCACCATCTCACCCATTGACTCCTAACTAGTCCTTGATCTTCATCTTATCCCTCCCATTGCCTCTATTTAAACTCATCTTTATCCTTCCCTTCATCTTAAAATTGTGTGGTCATCTTTTAGAATCTTTCCTATGATCCAATATCTATGATTACATTCTTCATCTTATTTTATATTAGCCCTTACCTCTTTTCACTTCTCACTTTATTTCTTGGCCTCTTATGAGCAATTAATCCTTAACTCCTTTTTATCTGTGTTAATCCTCAACTCCTTAACCTCCCTTTATTATTTTATTTTATATTCCTCCTTTATTCCTTAGCCTCTTTATTCTCCTAGTCATATTGTTGACCATGGAATCTATAATATGAATGTTTTTGTTGGTTTTATTAAATCCCCTTCACCAATTCATCCATTAATTTATTATTTAATAATAGATTTAGATGGACCCATTTATCATTAATTTTTCATAATATATCTATATATATATATATATATATTTCTTAACTAATTTTATTAAAAAAATATTAAATTTAGTAATATTATTTCAATTTTTTTTATTTTTCAAAAATTACCAAATCATAATCATTATTGTGGAGTTTCAAAAATTGGTCAAATATGGTTTATTTATTTGAATCAAAATTTGTCGGTTAATCCAACATTCAAATAATTTTTGGTCTCAAAAATTGGTTAAATATTATTTATTTATTGCTTGACTGTTAATCTAACATTCAAAAATTGTTTCCTATAAAAAGGCTCTCTAGCACTCATTTACTCGTAAGGCTCTGTGGTCCTTGATGATGGACGGAGTCACCATCCGAAACATTGGACAAATCACACATATTACACACTATTATTCTGGAAATCTCTAACAAAACTCCAACTTTTGTTGAGTTTTTTTTTCGAATTAACTATTTTTAAAGTAAAAAAAAAAACATAAAAACATTTGGTCTGTCATAACAACATTTAATAAAGTTAGATCTACTTAATTTACATTGATAATATATATTTATAATAATCATAATATATTAACAACTATATATTAAGTGTTAGTATATATTTTTAATATATAATCTTAATTAATTATGCCAATAGGCATGTCTATTTTGGAATAGAGCTTCCACATTTTTAATTTAATTATCAATAATTATTATATGGATTGTATGGATTTAACCTCCATAAAATATTCTAGAATATGCTTACTAGTATACACATATGAATGGCTGAAATCTATTTTCAAAGTAGTTATGCATTTCCCCCCTTTTAATTAAATTCATTAATTAAAAAAATGTCATATGAACAAGTGTATATGAAAGAGGTTATGGTTTTCTGGCCATGTGGTTTGATGAGGCATGCTATTGGCCCATGGTATTAACCAAATCTATTTACAAATCAAGGATATCCATGTTAAAGTGGAGTGAATCTCCATATTTAAGAATATTGTTGCATGTTTTTTAAAATATAGGCATGTTTAACTTATATATTAATTCTTTATTATCATTTAAATAAAGTTATATATATTAAGAAACTTAAGATGTATGATGAAGTGTTTTGATGTTTATTATGGATTGATGTCTATTGACATTTACCAACCATTTAATTTATATTGATGTGCTAGTTAATACTAATATATAAAATATCACTACATATTATAGTATTAATTTTAACATTTCTAATTAACTAATTTATAATTGAATAAACATATAATATAGTTATCATAATATTAATAACTAAACAAAATATAATGTTTATTTATAATCAATAATATAATATCTTAATATAATTATATATTATAAGTTAATATATATGTATATTAATGATCTTCAGATGTGTTTGTATATAATAAAAAATTAATGATATTATATAATAGGACTAATCTTATATATATATATAAAGCACTCTTGCTCTGCAACTCCTTCGCTAGGGTTTATGCTACTTCCCTCTGTTGCTTAACCCTCCCCTTCCTCTCCTCACTCAGCCCTGTCTGCCTCATCTGGTGTCCCCCACCTAATGGACAGCTTCAGAGGAGGGATTGTTGGTCCCTCCAATCATTATGTTAGCGAGCACTAACACCCTGCCATGGAACCCTTCAAGTCTAAAATAGATGATGCCCTGGAATCCTAAATGGTTGACACCCTGCCCTTGGGAAGTTTGATTCGTAGCCTGTAAAAGGCAACAACATATTCATTCCAAGTCTACAGAAATTCCCAATTTTCACATCCCTCCTACACGACTCAATGTAAGAATTGAGCACATGCAGACACATGTACTCATATTTAAATTCATTGGTATTGTAGAAATTCCTTGTAGATTCAAACTACTAATTGTAATTTACTAAAACGATAGACTTGAATTTACTATACTCATCAGCGGAAAAAATTAAACAACTGCGAAATCAGGAAGCATACAAGAGAAATAATTCAATCAACACATTACACAATGATTTCCTGGAGAAATCCAGAGCTAAAAAACCCTGCTATCTGTATATGGTATTAGTAAGAAAATATGCGAAGATCACAATGCTTTGCTCAAGCTCGAGCAACCTTTGCACTATCTCTATCTGTCTCACAGCTTCCTAGACAATCCCATGCCAATACTTAACCAAATTTTGGCTTGCCCAAGTCCCTATTTTGTTGTGTTGTTTCCTTGGGAATTAGCCCCCTATTAATTAGGGAAATTACTCAATAGGAATTGTGCAATCCTCATAGGCCTTCCTTTGACTGCATGCACCACCTCCACAATTCAGATGATTACACAAATGATAGTACATTGTCCCTGAACTCTAATCTCAACTAGGTAACTCTTATATCTAACATGCATGAGTTATTTATGAGTGAATCATCAGTTAACTGGTTGAACACATGAAGCAACACCCCACTATCTGACCTTCTACTAGTTCCTCCATCAGTTGGAACTAGTTTAACTGACTTTAACTCAGTTAAACTGAATTAATTAATTACAACTCAAAATAAACTCAACCAAGACTCCGATAATGTAGGAGACACTCTACATGACTCAATTTAGACCCTCAACTTGAACTAACTAAGCCAACTAAGTCAAGTTGTCATGAGATGTGGAATTACAATTTTATTCCCAATTTAATTCAAGGACAAAATTAAATTAGGATTTTCTTGTTGTATTTTCAACACTCCCTCTTAACAAGAAAGGGATTATATGCTACCCTGATCCTACCTCTATGAAACTCGAATTTTCATCTTGAAAATTCCTTTGTAAAAATATATGCATCATGTTCCTCTATAGGAATGTACTCGAGCAACATGATTCTCCTTTGCACACAATCTTGTAGATGGTGATATCGAATGTCGATATGCTTGGACCAATCATGAAAAACTAGATTCTCAGAGAGTTTGATGCAACTCAATTGTCATAGTAAATCATTGTAGGATCCACCTACTAACCAAATAACCCAACAAGGATCTTCCTCATCCAGGTAGCCTCACAAGATGCTTGACTAGTAGTCTTTTACTATGCTTCTGTTGAACTTAGTGCAACTGCTCTCAGCTTCTTGTTCTACCAAGAAATTGTTGCTGACCCAATACTAAAGATTCCTCCTGATGTGATCGTCATGACAGATGGACTCCCTACCCAATCTGTATCTGTGAAGCCTTGCAACTTCACTCCCTCTGTCCATCTATACCAAAGACCAAAATGAGTGGTGCCTCTAAGGTATCTCATCACATGTTTAGCTTCCTTCCAATAGAGTTTGTTTAGCTTAACCATTGCTTGACTACGCTAGTTAAATGCAAAACATATTTTTGGTCATGTGTTCACGAGATACATAAGTGAACCCACAAGTTTCATGTAGATAGTACCCTCCACTACTTCACCTAAAGTATCATCTTCCTTCCTTCAATTCCCCGCTAGAGGAGTCTCCATGGGTTTTTTTTCTCTCCATGTGGAACTTCTTCAATATGTCGTTGGCATAATTGCCCTGAGAGACAAACAATTCCTCATCTCCTTGCCATACTTCCATACCAAGGAAATAATGCATGAGCTCGAGGTCCTTCATCTCAAATTCTCTTGAAATATCCTTTTTGCAAGATTTTACCAACTTATCATCACCTGTTAGAATTAAATCATCGACATGTAATACTATAATAAAAAATTTACCTTGAACCAAAATATGGGAAAGGTTTGCATCTGCTTCACTTTTGGTGAAGCCCAACCATGTGAAATAATTGTCAATCCTAGTGTACCAAACACGAGGTTCTTGTTTCAATCCATATAACACTCAATTGAGTCTGAACACATGTGACTCTCCATTGAAGGTCTCAAATAATTCCGGATACTCAATGTACAAATCTTCCTCAATCACTCCATTGAGGAAGGTTGTCTTCACATCCATCTGATGTATCTTCCATCCCATCTGCACTGAAAGTGCTAGAATAGATCTGCTTGAAGAGTAGTGTGCTATTGGAGCAAAGGTCTCCTCGTAATAAACTCACTCCACCTGAGAGAACCTTTTTCCCACAAATAAGTCCTTTTGTTTCTCCACACTCCCATCTACTGCTTTCTTTACCTTGTAAAATCTGATGGTCTTGGGACCACTTCCCATACAATGTTTCTGATAATGGAGTCATATGTTATGATCTTAACCTGCAAAATGATACCCAAATACAGAATATGCGAAGAAAAGATACCCAGAACACAGAATAGAAATGATTTTATTATTCAGAGAGTAATGTTCACTTGCCTCTTCGAGGGGGCAACCTTCAATAGAGCAGAGCTCAATTACAAAATAAGACATGATGCTCCTCGCAGGGAGTCTCTATCCTTTATATATGACTCATACATGCAATACCACGGGCCAATACCATGGGTTTTATTAATACCATCTATCTAATACTACAGCCCATTTGCAACTAATTGTGGTTCCATCATTAATTGCGGATTAACCACTTACAATTATTAATATGGGCTTTATTGACTCTTGACTATGACGTGATCCCATTACATAAATACGGGGGTTATGGTGGGACCCTAACATCCCCTCCCCCTTAAGACTAGCCTTGTCCTCAAGGCTGAAGCTGCGGAAACTGCTGAAGAATAGTGGCTGGTTCCCAAGTTGCATCTTCTGAAGAGGTGTCTTTCCATTTGACGAGGACTTCCTTAATCATGCGGCCGCGCAGTTGCTTGTCTCGTGTGTCTAGGACTTGTTCGGGTTGAAGCCAGATGGACCCTTCTTCGTCCAATTCAGGTAGACTGGTCTGAATTCTGCAATTGCTCCCAATCACTTTCTTGAGGCATGAGACATGGAAAACTGGATGGATTTTTGCAGTAGGTGGCAAGGCCAACTTGTAGGCCACTTCTCCAATGCGCTGAAGTACTTGATATGGTCCGTAGAATTTGGGAGAGAGTTTCTGACACCCCTTGTCTTTGAGTGATGTTTGCTTATATGGTTGGAGCCGTAAAAAGACCTGATCCCCTTCTTGAAATTGGCGCTCTGAGCGATGCTGGTCTACCTGTTGCTTCATGCGGTTCTGAGCTTGATGAAGATTCTCTCGAAGATGGGCGAGCATGGTTGCGCGATGTTGTAGGAGTTGATCCACTGCTTGTACTTTTGAGCATCCCTTGAGATACGAAGTAGGTGAAGGCGGGAGTTGACCATATACTGCTTCATAGGGAGTCATTTTGGTGGTGGCATGATAGTTGGTGTTATACCACCATTCAGCCAGAGGTAGCCACTGTACCCAAAGGTGTTGCTTTTCTGAAGTGAAACACCTAAGGTAGGTTTCTAGACATTTGTTGACGGCTTCAGTTTGACCATCTGGTTGCGGATGATAGGAAGTATTGAGTTTTAGTTGAGTGCCTTGTATTCTGAAGAGTTCCTGCCAAAAATTACTGGTGAAGATCGGGTCGCGGTCGGACACAATAGAAGTGGGCATGCCATGCAATTTGAAGATATGATCCATGAAAGATTGAGCAACCAAAGTTGGTGTAAACGGGTGGGGTAGGGCGCAGAAATGAGCATACTTCGACAGTCGGTCCACAACCACCATGATGACTGACTTGTTCCCTGACTTTGGAAGACCTGTATTGAAATCCATAGAAACCTCCGTCCAAATTGATGCCGGAATGGGCAATGGTTGTAATGTGCCTGGTGTGTTGACGGTTTCCCCTTTGTGGCATTGACAGACATCGCATTCTGCTACGAAAGTAAGGATGTCCTTTTTCATGCCTGTCCAAAAAAATGATCTTCTGGTGCGAGCATACGTCTTCTGAAAGCCCGAATGTCCTGCAATGGGAGATGAGTGCAATTCTACCAAAATGCGACTTTTGAGGGTGGATGTTGGTGATATTACGACTCTGTCCTTGTAGCGAAGAATATCATCCTACCACGAGTAGCCCTTGGTGGAATTTGGATCTACCTGCAATTGAGAAATGAGTTGGGAGAGCCCAGGGTGTGAAAACCATTCCCTGCGAGCCTCTTCAATCCATTCTGGAATGGGGAGGGAAATTGCTAGCAGAGTACTTTCCTCCTCAAATTGGCGAGATAATGCATCTGCTACACTATTGTCTTTCCCTTTCTTGTAAATGATCTCATAATCATATCCCAGCATTTTGGCTAGCCATTTATTTTGTTGTGGGGAGGATAGGCGTTGCTCCAAAAAATATTTAAGACTGTGATGATCTGTGCGGATTTGGAAACGTCGCCCCAATAAGTAAGGTCGTCAGGTCTCGACTGCATGTAAGATGGCCATCATTTCCTTCTCGTAGGTAGATTGGCCCAGATTCCTTCCACTAAGTTGCTGGCTTGTGAAGGCCAACGGTCGCCCTTCCTGCATTAAGACCACCCCAATACCTGTACCCAAAGCATCACATTCAATGACAAAAGATTTGGTGAAGTCAGGTTGTGCTAAGACTGGAGTGGAACACATGGCATTTTTTAGAGCTTTAAAGGCCTGTTGTGCTTCCTCATTCCAGAAGAATGAATTTTTCTTTAGGAGTTGGGTGAGGGGCTTCGCTATGCGACCATAGTTGCAGACAAATTTACGATAATAGCCTGTGAGACCCAAAAATCCTCTCAAGCTCTTCAAGGTCTTAGGTTGAGGCCATTCCTGCATTGCCTAGATCTTTTTGGGGTCCACCTTGACACCTTCACGCCCCACAATGTGGCCCAAATACTCTACTTCTGCCATGCCAAACGAACACTTGGACATCTTGACAAATAACTTATGTTTGCGGAGCAGTTGCAAGAGTAGATCTACATGCTGAAGATGTGCGGCCCAAGTGCAACTATAGATGAGGATGTCATCGAAGAAGACAAGGAAAAATTTCCTGAGATATGGTTTGAGAATGTGGTTCATAAGGCTCTGAAAAGTAGAGGGGGCATTACAAAGACCAAATGGCATGACCAGGAATTCATAATGGCCTTCATGAGTTCGGAAAGCAGTCTTGGGGATGTCGACTTCCTTCATGCGAATTTGGTGGTAGCCTGAGCGAAGATCCAGCTTAGTGAAGAATTGAGCCCCATTGAGTTCATCCAGCAAATCATCAACCACCGGGATGGGAAATTTATCTTTGACTGTCAACTTATTGAGGGCCTTGAAGTCGGGACACATCCGCCACTCCCCATCTTTCTTGAGCACCATGACCACTGGGGATGAATAAGGACTAATGCTGGGACGAATGACACCTACTTCCAAAAGTTCCTTGATGATTTTTTATATTTCATTCTTTTGGGTGAACGGATATCTGTATGGGCGCACATTTAGGGGTTGGGCCCCTGGAACCAAGGTGATGCTATGATCATGTTCCCCTCGCGAGGGTGGAAGCTCATGAGGCTTGTCAAAGACCGGCAGATGGTTATTTAAAATCTGTTGCATCTCAGGATGAATTGGCAGAGGCTTGGTTTCGACTACCTGGATGGCATTAAATTGAGCTACAACTCCATGATTGCCCTCTTTTAACAATTTTTCCATCCTATGTGAGCTGATGATAGAGGGGGCTCCTGCCTGGAGTCCACGAAGGGTATGTGTGTAGTTGTTCTGCTTAAAACTCATATATAACTCCTGGAAATCCATTGTGATTGGCCCAAGAGTGCGGAGCCATTCAGCGCCGAGGACAATGCCGCAACCCCCCATGTGTATGGCAAACATGTGAGTTTTCAACTGATAATCCCCCATTTGAAGTTTGACATTTTCACAACGGCCTTCACATTTCATTATGCCTCCATCCGCAATTTGAACTTGGAAGTTAGAAATTGCTCGTACAAAACAATGCACTGCTTCTGTGACTTGTTGATGGATGAAATTATGTGTACTTCCACTATCAATCAAGACTACTACTGGGCGATGTTTAATAAAACCTCTGATTTTGAGAGTTTGAGGGGAAGAAATCCCTGCCAAAGCATGCAACGAAATAACCGGTTCGTCAGAGACATTGTCCTTTTGGTTGTCTTCTTCTAGCGGCTCATGTTCCTCCAGTGGTGGATCTTCCTCTATTGAGCTGTAGTCAGTGGCATCAATTTGAAAAAATTTGGGCTCCTTGCATTTATGACCTGGGGAGTATTTTTCATCACAGTAGTAACATAGGCCTTGCTTTCTTCTTTCGGCCATTTCCGCAGGTGACACCTTTTGGACCTTAAGTGTTTGAGTCGTGTTGTGAGCCTGTGGGGGGTGACCTTTAGCGGAGAAATTTGGGCGACTGTATTGGGCTGCTAATGCACGTTCCACGTTACGAGCTACCTTGCAAGCCTCCGTCCATGTGGGAGGGTGGTGCAGTAGGACTTGGGCTTTGATAGCTTCTTTAAGACCGCTGATAAAACATTCCGTGTAGAACACATCTAAGAGACCCCAAGTGCGGAAGGCTAAGGCTTCAAAAGCTGTAATATATTCATCCACTGTACCAGTCTATCGGAGCTTAGTAAGATGACCCAAAAAAGATGATTCCTGGTCAAAGCGGTCTTGAAGAGCTTTGGTGAATTTGGTCCAAGTCTTAAAAGGTCTAGTGCAACGTTGATGCCATTCCCACCATTGCCACCTTTCATTGTCCAAGTACATGCTCCCCAACATAAGCTGAGTCTCATCATCGAAGATGCAATTCAGTTTGAAATACTGCTCCATTTGTGCTATCCATGCCGACGGGTGAGAACCGTCAAATTTATGCGTATCCAACTTGGGAGGTCGCTGACTGGGTTATGGGTGGGTGTGCCAGACGTGAGGAGGGTGGCTAGACTCACCCTCATTGTGTTCATTGCCATTATACGCCTCCTCGTGGGCTTGCTCCTTTCCCTTCGGGCCTATTTTCTCGACCATGCTACATAGTCCGGTAAGCTGAATGTGGAGGTTTTGCAATGATTCTTCAAGTTTGTCCATCCTTTCATTGGCCATCGCTTGAGCTCTAGTTTCTACCATACACCAACCAGATTTTTTGAAAATTGGGACCGCCTAAAAAAAAAAATCACTAAGAAGTGAATGGTACCACCGTGCTCAGCTCATCGTCCTTCCTTATCAATACTGCAGTGGCCAAATCCTCAAAATGTCAATGCTACCAAAAGTCCTGCGAAAATTATACCCCGGTATAGGAACCCTTCACAACGACTCCGATCTGGTGGATCTGAGAGATCTGAATGGCGGATCTGATAGCTCTGGGCAGAGGAACAGACTGGTTCTGCAGATCTGATGGATCTAATAGATCGGAATGGCTGATCTGCGAACTCGAGACTGCGGGCCTGATGTCTACTGCTGCTGCACCCCTTTGCACAAGCGGATCTGGAAGAGATGATGTGTGATCCCCCGATAGAAAAGGGAACTATGGTCTTGAGGAGTGTCAGGTGCTACAGATCGCAATATACATAAGGGTCTGGCAGTAGTACTCGGCCCAATGTTTCAGGGCTCTAACTAAGGAGGATCGACCATACCCTTAGCCATACAACCCGACTACCCTATCGTACGGGCGAGTAATCTCTCCGAGTGTTGTTCTCGGTGTACTGTAGCTGCGAGACGGCCGATGGTTTATCTATGGCGAGGTTTCAAGGGAGCCTAGGGGGCTTCTGATATACCCAGAGGGTACATGGAAGACAGTCCGTGCGCGGTTCTGTCTAATGCGCTACTACTCGAAGGGGTACCCACAGGGGTTACAAGGGAGTCCAACAGACGTGACCACCTCTTGTATTTCCTGCGTGCATGCCTCCCCAAATCCGCAGTTTTATGCGCTCAACGACAGATCCCGTGGTTTAAAGACACTGGAACACGTCTCTAGCCAAAAAAAAACAAATTGCTAAGAAATAGAGATCCCACCGGCCCTGGAAAGTGCTCTGATACCACTTGTTATGCTCTTAACCTGCAAAATGATACCCAAATACAGAATATGTGAAGAAAAGATACCCAGAACATAGAATAGCAATGATTTTATTATTCAGAGAGTAATGTTCACTTGCCTCTTCGAGGGGGCAACCTCCAATAGAGCAGAGCTCGATTACAAAATAAGACACGATGCTCCTCGCAGGGAGTCTCTGTCCTTTATATATGACTCATACATGCAATACCACGGGCCAATACCGTGGGTTTTATTAATACCATCTATCTAATACTACGGCCCATTTGCAACTAACTGTGGTTCCATCATTAATTGCGGATTAACCACTTACAATTATTAATATGGGCTTTATTGAATCTTGACTATGACGTGATCCCATTACATAAATAAGGGGGTTAGGGTGGGACCCTAACATCATACGACTCTACCATGGAATCAACCCATACTGTTTGTTGCACTGTTTCCTCGAATGAGGATGGCTCAATCTCTACACTCTTGCTCATAAGAGTTGTGTAGCCAATATACCGATGTGGTGATCTCCTCTATCCGTGCTGTGATTTGGGTGCTCCCACATTCTCTCTAGCATCATGCATCAATATGTCAGCCTCTCTAGTGTGCTTCCTTCCATCTCTGGAAGTCATTTCCTGAGTGGGTGCTTTCACTCTCTACTCCTTTGCATGTGGTTGCTCGACATCATCCTGAGGTTCTTCCTTTAGAGCTAAAAGATCCTCATCTGCATGTAACTGGAGGTCCCTCTTAATGGAACATCTCATGGCCTTCTCTTCATCGAGATTCATATCTCTACGAACCACTGTCATTCTGTGAGGTGGAAGGTACACCTAATACTTGTGAGGTGTATTAGTGTACCCCACAAATATGCCCAACTAAGCTGTTGGCTCAAGATATTTCCTTGCATCCATGGTAACATGACAGTAAATTGATGAACCAAAGATCCTGAAGTGTGCCACATTTGGTTTCTTGCCTGAAAAAGCTTCTTATGGTGTACTCATCCCGAGAATCCGATGAGGACCCCTGTTCTACACATATACAGATGTGTTGCATGCTTTAACCCACAAGTGCAACGATAGGCCCTGATCATGTAACATCACCCGTGCAGTTCCCACAATACTTGTGTTCTTCTTTTTGACCACCCCATTCTGTTGTCGGTTATGGGGTGCTATTAACTATCATTGAATGCCTTATGATGCACAAAATTTATTGAATTCATTCGACACATATTCTCCACCATTATCGCTCCTGAGATACTTCACTTTCCTGCCAGTGTCTTTCTCAACAAGTTCTTTAAATTCACAAAATTTAGATAATGTCTGATATTTATTTTGCATGAAGAAAATCAAGCACTTACATGAGAAATCATCTACAAATATTACATAATACCTGTGCTTGGCCATGGAGGTTTCCGAGAACAATCCACACACATCTAAGTGAAGTCTTTCGAGGATTGCTTGCTCTCAAATATCCGTATCATGAAAGGTGGATTTGGTGTACTTCCCCAATGTACACGCTTTGCATGTATCTCTCTACTCTAGTGTACCCTTGGGAAGTCCTGTAGAAATATGATGCATGATTTTCAAAGCTCTATGGTGCAAGTGACCCAATCTCCTATGCCACAATTCATTGATGTCTTGGTCTGCACCTTCTCTGCTTTTTTGCTCAATGTTGCACAATGTTCTACATCCAATTTGTAGAGGTTCTTCACCCGAACCCTGATCCACTTCACTTGTCCAGAGGCTATGTGATTAAGGAAGCCTTTCCTTTTCTAAGTATCACATCGTAGCCATGGTCCTCCAACATAGCAAATGAAACCAAATTATTCTTCAGACCCAGAACATGCATGACATCTTTTAATGTGATAGGAGAACCAAAATCCCTCTGAAAATTAACAGTACCGATGTCAGTCGTGCTATACCTTCCATCATCTCCCATTTTGATGTGCATCTGAAGGTCCTTCTCCTCCAAGTCACTAAAGAATTATTTTTTGTTTCTGGTCATATAGAATGAGGCTCCAGTATGCAGATACCACACACTACCCATCATCGATGTTACCATGCAATAAATGAGGGTGAAATCCAACTTGAGTTGGGAAGCGAGAGCTTCACCTGCCATTCCTCCTGAGGGCTTCTTGACAGACTTATTGTGTGGACACTTCGTGGCATAGTGTCCCAGCTCATGACAATGAAAATGTTTAATCTTCGATAAGTCCTTCTTCTTGCCTGCCTGACTAGAATCTGATTTGGAATGGGATGACTTCCTTTTCCCTTTCCTTTCCTTTTCATCCAAGGCACGGTTCTCCTCATCATCATGCGTAGATGAGGATCCATATATGGTGTTTCACCAAATCTCTTCTTGCACCAAGTCAGGCCATAAACGCTCCTACTCTAGTAGCTTCTCCCTCCCATTTAGTGAATCTTGGTAGTTTTTCCAGCTCTTGGGAAGGCCTAGAAGTGCTAGGTTGACCATATCATCTTCAACAACTGTAACACCAACACTTCCAAGCTCATCCCAACATTGAGTGAACTTGGTCAAGTACTGTAGTATTGTGTCACCCTTTTCCATCTAGATTTTCCTTATCTTGTCCTTCAGTGCCAGCTCCTTGTGGTCAATGTTGTTGTGAAATAGGTCTGTCAAGGCCTTTTGAATTACATATGTAGTCTCCTTCCCATGGAGGTTTGAGGCAATATGATCTTGAACTCTTTCTACTATGGTACTTCTCGCCTTTGCAACACATTCCCTCCACTCTTCCAGATCTTGAGCATCAGTTGATGGAGGATTAAGAATATCTTTGTCTATGAATTCCTTCAGTGTGTTGTCTTCCAACACTACTTCCATCCTGTCCTTCCAAGAAATATAGTTCGAACTACCCTCAAGCATATATTCGAGTCTTAATCTTTAGAACGACATCCTGCTAGCTCTGAAGAATGATACTGCAAATTTGATTTCACTTAGACACTCTACATGACTCAAGTTAGACCCTCAACTCGAAGTAACTAAGCCAACTAAGTCAATTTAACTTATTTAACTCATACAAGTTGTATTGTGATGTAGAATTACAATTTTATTCCTAATTCAATTCAAGGACAAAATTAAATTAGGATTTTCTTGTTGCATTTTCAACAGGTATCTGGCTGGCTAAAAAATCCCTTCTGTAATGGATACCTCAGAATTGGAAATATAAGGGTCATTACAAGGTGAAGTTAGACTCCAAGGGGATCTTTACTATCATATTCTCACTGGCAAAAGACCTCTTCTCAATAATGGAGTGTGGCCTCTATTTCTTCAACTTGATCGAGCTCTACATGAGACAACGGGTAGAGCACTTTAGCCCAAAAAGGGAGGACTTCTCATGGGACCTAGTGTGTATTTTCTTATACTCACTCCCTCAAGAGTACTGGAACCATGAAACCCTAGCTGAGATTGGAAATAATTTAGGGAAATTCATTTGTCTTTCTGAACAAACAAAGCAAGGAAGGCACACCTCTTTTGCAAGGATTTGCATCTACATGAATATTTCTAGATATCTCCCGAAATCCACTGGTCTCAAATCAGAAGACATCGACTAGATCCAAATGCTTGATTATGAGCATGTCTCCTTCAGATGAAGGAAATGTCATGAGCATGGACAAAATATTAGGGACTATTCTCTCAACACTCCCAAGAAAGACTCCTCATAATTGACTGCTAAAGATGAAGAAGGATTTACCAAGGTCCCCTCCAAGTGGCGTCAAAACAAGAAATATAATACATCTTCGACCCATAAAAAGAAATCTGTTAGTAATAGTTTTGAGATTCTTCCTAATTTGTAGGACGACCAAGAACCTATAATCTTAGACCCAACCCCAGAAGAAGCCCTAAAATCTCAAACATTGAAGGAAATTAAAGAGGTAATGGAGCCTTTGCTGAACCAAGCCATTGAAAATGAGCAAAGATAGAAGCCCAAAATTAGCTAAAAGACTCGAGTATGCTTGATGGTGAATATATCATAGAAATGGAAGTCCTCGACCAAATGGGCATGGAAGATGCATGCAAAAGAAACAATCTACAAACAATACACTAGAAGCAAATGAACCTCTTAGTGGAAGAACTTCAGAAAGCTAAAGCGGGTCACCAACAAGGTGTTCAAAGAACCATTGCCAAAGACAACAAAAAAGGCTCCAAAGAATTAAAGAAGAACTGGTTCAAAATAGACCTCTGGAAACTTGAATCGTTAGGGAGGAAACTTGTTGATTCCAGGAAATACAAGCAGATCTCAGACATATTCTCCTCACCCTCCTCCATTTTCTCATGAAGATCATATCATGGAATATAAGGGGCTTGGATTTCCCTTCTAAGAAACACATTATTAGGTGGAGGAACCATCAAGACACTCTGTCTATCTTTCTCAGCCAAGAATTTAAATGCTCTATCTTAGATTTCGACAGAATAATCTCTCAGGTCTTGAGGAATGCCAAGACTATCACTTTGGACATTCAAGGAGCCTCGAGAGGCCTAGGAATTTCTTGGAACCCCACCCAAATAAACATAAGTGAGCTTGACCTTTGATGAGCCCCAGTATTGCAAAAATAATGTTGCAGCTCCCAAGGCTACCAACTTAAATTATCAACTCGAGGATCGTACAAATTTAAGAGGTGTCGTCATTGTATGTGCAACATGCATTGTGTCCTTCTTTCATTGATCTGATTAAATGAAGTGAATATCATGAAATCAAGCACTAACATAATTTCAAAAATGGAAACATTATTCTACTTGTAGAATGCAAATTAATACTCTAATTGTAGAATGTGGAATGTTGTTTTGAAAAAGGAAATTTGATCTTTTCAACAATAATGCTTGTAACTGAAACCTTAAGGAAGCATGAATTCAAGAATCAAGTCTAATCTAATTTGCATTGATGAATCACCCTTTTTATCACTATTTTCAAGGAAACTTAGATTTAGTAACATAATCCATGTACATTTCATAAGAAAACATTCATTGTTATTCAAATGTGGAAATCTATCTTCTAATTATGATTGCATATTTGTACTTGCAGTGAAGGAAAGGTGGGTCTAGAGTGGTCTTTGGTCTTCCTCAATCATGGATTTAGAGCCTAGGGGTCATGATTCAAGCCTAAGAGAAAAAAAAACAAGATTTTGGAGCAAATCTTGTCAACTTTACAATTGCTATAGGAGTGCTACAGGAGCTACTACAAGAGGTCGTGTTTTGCTACAGGAGGAGATAAATTGTTGAATTCCAAAGTAAATCAAATGAAAATGGGATGGGAATTTTTTATTTATTAAGTAGGATGTATTAGGACTCCATTACAAGTGGAATCACTCCAAAATACCCTTGTTAACACGTGCTAAAAAATAGCAGAAAATTACTACTCTAAAAACTAGAAATTCAAGAACTAGTGAGCTAGTTAACCTACCAAATGCCTAACCTAATCAAGTGCAAATGCTATGGGGTGATTTTTTTTATCAACATGACTGTTTTTATGACTCAATACGAGTAGAATAAACTCAAATGAAGCTCATTAATACGTTATAAGAAATAGAATAAAATTACTGCTATTTTGCTACAAGGGATTTCTAGAAATTCTAGATTCGTGAGCTAGTAACTGCATCCAAGTAGCTCAATGATGAAGAAGACTTTTCAAAGTTTTTATAAGGATGAATAATGCTTGTGGATCTGTAAATGAACTATAAAAAAACTCACTTCAATCATTTAACCAATGTAACCTACAACAAAAGAAGCATGAATAGTAAATGCAAAAATAAGAGATGTAAGTAAAAAAAGACATTCAAAGGAAATAAAGGAATTATACATGAGGGTTATGAGGCTCCTAGGATGGCCAAGCCCAAGGAAAATTAAATTCCTATGAAGGAAACAAAGCTTTAGAATTGAATAATGGCACCAAACTTCATTATTTGAATCAATCCAAGTACATCCTAGCTAGAAATGAAAGTGGAGTTGCTAAATAACAAGTTTGCTCCACCAAAAGACTAAGAAATACATGTACCTAGAGGAAAATTCGAATTTCTACTTATAAAAATTGATGGGGAAGCATTCTCCTTGAAAGGAGGAACATTTCCCCTCCAAAATCCCTCAAATAGTGGATCTTGTTCCCAACACTAGAAATTTGCATTAAATGATAGGGAACACATTCCTAGATTTTCTCAATCACTAGATCTCCAAAAGTTTTCAATAATTTCATGATATTTTGTTCATTTATTATCCAATATTGATCCTCCTATATAGGAAGCCCCAAAATCTCAAATATCGAAGAAAATTAAAGAGGGAATGGTGCCTTTGCTTACTTAAGCCATAAAAAGTGAAGGAGAGATAGAAGTCCCAAATCAGCTAGAAGACTCGAGCATGCTTGATGATGAATATCTCATACAAATAGAAGGCCTCTACCTAATGGGGATGGAAGATGCATGCAAACGAAATGATATACAAGCAGTCCGTTAGAAGCAAATGAAACTCTTAGTGAAAGCACTTTAGAAAGATAAAGTGGCTCGCCAACTGGGTGTTCAAAGCACCATTTCCAAACACAACAAAAAATGCTCCAAAAATAAAAGAAGCATGGGTGAAAAATAGACCTCTAGAGACTTGAATCGTTAGGGAGGAAACTTTTTGATTCCAGGAAATACAAGAAGATCTCTAAGATATTCTACTCACCCTCCTCCCTTTTCTCATGAAGATCATATCATGGAATATAAGGGGCTTGAATTTCCCTTCTAATAAACACATTCTCAGGTGGAGGATCTAGCAATACACTCTGTCTATCTTTATCAACCAAGAATTTAAATGCTCTATCTTATATTTTGACAAAATAATCTCTGAGGTCTTGAGGAATGCCAAGACTATCGCCTTGGACGCTGAAGGAGCCTCAAGAGGCCTAGGAATTTCTTGGAACCCCACCCAAATAAAAGTAAGTGAGAGTGACCTTTAATGAGCCCTAATATTGCAACAATAACGTTGCAACTCCCAAGGCTACCATCTTAAATTATCAACCCAGGGTTCATACAAACTTAAGAGGTGCCAACACTGTATGTGTAGAATGTAATGTGTCCTTCTTTCATTGATATGATTGAGTGAAGTGAATATCATGAAATCAAACACTAACCTAATTTAAAAAATGAAAATATTAGTCTACTTGTAGAATACAAATTAATACTCTAATTGCAGAATGTGGAATGTTGTTTTGAAAAAGGAAATTTGATCTTTTCAACAATAATGCTTGTAACTGAAACCTTAAGGAAGCATGAATTCAAGAATCAAGTCTAATCTACTTTGCATTGATGAATCACCCTTTTTATCACCGTGTTCAAGGAAACTTAGCTTTAGTAACATAATCCATGTACATTTCATAAGAAAACATTCATTGTTATTCAAATGTGGAAATTTGTCTTCTAATTATGATTGCAAATTTGTACTTGCAATGAAGGAAAGGTGGGTCTAGAGTGGTCTTTTATAGCACCCTCCTCACACATCTACCCAAGTAACTATCCAACTATGGTAAACATGCGACAAGAGGCTACTATGATTGGATTCGACCCCCTATGTGACCTTAAGGAAATGGAATCAACAAAGCACATCAACCACCTATCCACATCAGCAACAGAACCCTCAGGAGACATGTCAGCCACTCAAACATCTTGTCCCTAGATCCCACTGATGTTCTAGACATCTTAAGCCTCAGTCACTATCATGTTATAGGGATGAGAGTGTCTAGAAACCCATAGTTTCTCTCACATGCTTGTCTGTGAAAGTTCAGAGACCTAATTTGCTAGTTTTGTGCCAGCGACCCCGAGATTTGAGCCACTTTTTCAATCCCAGAGCCTAGGTCACTACCCAAAATGGAATGATAGATTAAGATTAGTAAAAGTATAGGGAACAATGATGCAAAAGAAATAATTTAAGCAAGACTTTAATTAAACCCCTACTAGCCATGATAGGCATTTCGTCAAATATATCATCAACATGTAACCTACAGGTGTAAACAACATAATTAAGCATAAGGATCTCATACTTATCTGAGAATCACTATGAACCATTATTCCCTCATGTCATTTTCTACATTATCATTTATTAGAACATAGATACATTATCCATTCATTTACAAGTAAAAACATGCTGAGGGCCTTACATGGTTGTTGTCATAAAACACTCATATAACTAACATAATAACAACAAAAATACTCATGAAAGTACAACCATATATACCACATATAATCTATCAAAATACTCTTAGAAATATAAGGAGAAATAACCTTTTTGTAATGATGAAATAAGCTAACCGGGTCTACCATGTTCCACTCGACCATAGATTGGTTGAGCAAAGTATCTCTTCAGCCAATCACTACCATGCCATATTCCAAGCATGAATGTGGGACTCATAGAACACACCAAAAACATCAAATAATAACTGATGCCACCAGAGTTCTCCACCTACACCGTGAGGAATTTGAGTGCCTCTTAGTCTCTCAGGATTTACCGTAATCCACAGTGTGATCCAGGGGTCATTGGGCCCTACACTGAGACACACTCTCCAGGATTTACTGTACATCACATCCCGGGACTACTAGGCCCAACAAAGAGATACCCACCTCTTTGATTTACCATGTATCCCACCATTCACTAGAAAGTATTCCTAGGCACACCGAGGCACATAATTGTGGCTTTACCACAACCCACATTTTGGTTAAGGGGTTACTGGTTAGTGGCTTTACCATGATCCATAGTCTGGTTTAGGGACCACTAGGCCATGTGTTTTTAATTTCGGAGATCCACCCCACTCAGCTTCAAATCCATCTGGCCGTCTCACATAAACCGAATATGAGAACCCATCATGTTAAAGCTATCAGGAAATGCCAAGGCTAGGTTGAAGAACACTGTCACACCTGGCAAAACCCACGCCATGATAGAAAGGAAACACATGCAATCCCATGCATGCCAAATCTAGCAAGGAAGATACACATGCAATTTGATACCTTTAGTGAGTCCTACTGTAGTTGCTTGATCCTGCCTTTCCCTGCTTGATCTTTGCTTCCTCTTGCCTTCTTTGCCTTTCTTGCTCCAATGCCAAATTGCTTCAAGAAAACTCTAAGTGTCCAAGAGTGTGTGTGTGTGTGTGTGTGTGTGTGTGTGTGTGTGTGAGAGAGAGAGAAAGAGAGAGAGAGAGAATAATGAGAGAGGTCCAAAACTCAACAAACAAAAGGTTACCAACTGTTCCTCAAAATATTTTTAATGAATGAGGCCTCTATTTCTTCATTTTCCATTATTTTCCTCCTCACATGCAACCCATGACCTTTCATCTCCCTTTTCTCCTAATTTCCATTATTTTCATAAATAAATGTGCCGAAAATGTCAATTTTCTTTTCCAAATCCTTTTCCATTTCCGTTTCCAATTTCCTTATCCATGAAAAACCAAATGAACACCCCCCTAGAACGTCTTGCCCAATATTTAGCTTGGAATAAGTGTCCCATCAACGCGGTTATTATTTTTAAATTTTATTACATGGAATTTTAACGAGGGTTTTTACATGTTTGGTCTTCCTTAATCATGGATTTAGAGCCTATGGGTCATGATTCAAGCCTAAGAGACAAAATCCAAGATTTTTGAGCAGATCTTGTCAACTTTACATGTTCTACAGGAGGTGCTACAGGAAGCCCTGTTTTTCTACGGGAGGAGTTAACTTTCCAAATTCCCAAGAAAATCAAATGAAAATGGGATGGGAAAAACTTTATTATTAATTAGGATATTTTAGGATTCCATTTCAAGTGGAATCACCCCAAAATACCCTTGTTTAACATGGGATAAAAAATAGCAGAAAAATTACTACTCTAAAAACTGGAAATTCAAGAAATATTGAGCTAGTTAACCTATCAAACGCCTAACCTAATCAAGTGAAAATTATATGGGGTAAATTTTGTTATTAACGGGAATCTTTTCATGACCCAATACAATTATAATTAACTCAAATGAAGCTCATTAACCCGTTCTAAAAAATAGCATAAAATTACTACTATTTTGCTACAAGGGATTTCCATAAATTCTAGATTCGTGAACTAGTAACTGCATCCAAGTAGCTCAATGAGGAAGATGAATTTTCAAAGTTGTTCTAAGGATGCATCATGGTTGTGAGTCTGTAAATAACATATAAAATAACTCACTTCAATCATTTAACTAATGTTACCTACAACAAAAGAAGTATGAATAGTAAATGCAAAAATAAGAGATGTAAGTAAAACAAGACATTCAAAGGACATAAAGGAATTATACAAGAGGGCTTTGAGGCTCCTATGATAGCCATGACCAAGGAAAATCAGATTCATATGAAGGAAACCAAACTTTAGAAGCTAAAAATGGAACCAAACTTCATTATTTGAATCAATCCAAGTACATCCTTGCTAGAAATGAAAGTGGAGTTGCTAAATAACAAGTTTTCTCCAGAAGAAGACTTACAAATACATGTTCCTAGAGGAAAATTCGAATTGGTACATATACAAATTGATAGAAAATCATTCTCCTTGAAAGGAGGAAGCTTTCCCCTCCAAAATCCATCAAATAGTGGATCTTGTTCCCAACACTAGGAATTTACATTAAATGACAAGGAACACGTTCCTAGATTTTCTCAATCACTGGAGCTCAAAAAATTTTCAATAATTTCATGATATTTTGTTCATTTATTATCCAATATTGATCCTACTATAGCAGGAAGAAAGTCTCTATATTGTCTCCTCCTCCAAATCTTCATAATCTACCCAATATTCTCACGATATTCTACAAAAATAAATAATATTAGGCACAAATATGCAATTATCTCTAAACCTTCCTAATTAACATATTAAAGTTAAAAATGTGTCATATAATTTAAAAATAGAGGTTTAATGTGCTGAAGGATGGTCGTATGGGCCTCAATTTATATCTAATTTAGAGGCCCATCGTACCCCCGTGCTAAAAGTGTTGCTCATCCTCTGAGTAACTTAGTGACCTAATTGTGCCTCATTCACAGCCCTGGTGGCCTCCTTAACATCCCAAGCTACCTTAGAAGGAGTTTTAGCATATATTGTCTTGCTCCATCATCTTCCTCTTCTTCTCGAGGTCCTTCTTCTATAGATCCATGCTTTTCTCCAAGTTTTGATTAGGCTTGTGCTTGTATCATAAGAAAAGTCTCCTGTTAATGTTTACAATGTTTGTCCATGATACTATTTTTCAAACATTATCCACAACATATGTGTTAACTAGCATCATTGATGAGTCAATGTACTCTCTTCAATTGAAACTACTCCCCCCATGATTTGTCACTGTGATTTTCCAAGGTTTGGAAAACCAATACTCCCAATCTGCTACAAGTGTAAATGGGTTTTTTTATTCATACTAGTTAGAGGAAGGAAAACTTCAGACTCAACTCAAAAACATTTCCATTTCCTTTCTTATCTTTCTTGATCCAGGTGGATCTTCAGACATAATGGCATGGAAAAGCTCAAAATTTAAAGTGGTAGAAAGGCAAGTATCTTGACATTAGATCGAAGTGCTCATATCCCTAATTCCAACGGTGTGAACAGCACTCCAATCCGAGTCTGGATGATGAAGTTATCACCAAAAGACTTTGCCTTTGTTCCTTTGAAAAAGGAGGCATTTCTTCAAAAAATAGGCTTAAAGCCTTAAAAGGGAAAATCACAATCGGAGGAGGCAAAGGGGTGAACTTAATGCAAAGGCCTTTAGAACCCCCAATCAGTGATCTCTAATATATCAGGTCGGAGGAAGGCAACCACATGATATCGGGACCCGCGCAGAGCTAACTTGCGATTGCGATGTCGGCGATCGGCATCGATGATCAGAGGAGTAGAAGGCATTGACCCCGCCGATTCGATATGCAAGGCACAATATCGGCGATCAGCAATTGGCGAATCGGCATATCGGCAATCGGCAGATCGGCATATCGACATATCAGCAATCGAAATATCGGGTTATTGGCGATCGGTGGATTGGCATATCGGCAATCAGCGATCGGAGATCCCCCACTACAATGGCCATGGACAATGTGATATTCCGACAACGATAAAGGGCTAGACTCAATCGATTTATAGACCTGATTTAATGTATTTTGAGATCTGGCATAAAGGCTTTATGGTCGGATTTTCTTATGTTTCTGTGTATTATGGTTTTAACAGAAAAAGGTCTATTTTTGGGGTTTGGTTGTGATCACCGATCCTTCCATTCAATGCTACTATTCTAAACAAACTGACCTCCTATCTAAGTGCGCTTGTAACGAAGGAAGTGTTATAAAACCCGTTGCAAGTGGAAAAGTGCAGAGGGAGAGGATTTTGGCACACAGTTCGAGGCAGAGCTTGTAGGAAAGGGTAAGAGGTCATTTTTGTCTGAATTGGGAAAATTTTATATGGTTTCAGCCCCTCTCGATGCCACAGACACAGTGGTGCTATCCAATTCTCCATATGAATTCTCCATTTCTCAGCCATATTCCAGAATGGAGGTATAAGCCTCCTTTTATGTAACTGATGATTGTATTCTCTTCTTTTCATGCCATTTAATGAATGAAGGCCTCCCCATTGATCGAGCAGGGCCCTAAGACATAGTCCAAGTTGGACGAACTCCGTTATCAAGTCTTATTGTCTTCTTTTCATGCCTTATGTGTTTCTTTGATCCAGGTGGATATTGGTGGCCACCTGCCAAGTCCACCTGGACCCCCACCATTGTCTTTCTCAGCATTTTCAGTTTCCTTAATTATAGCACAACTTACTATTTTTAGCAGTTTTCGGGTCCTGAACTTCCGGAGCCGTTTTGAGGCCCTAAACGACATTTTTTAGGGAATCCGGGGGCAACATGGGTCCATGGAATGGATCAATGTTTCACGTTCCAACAATGGTAGTGCTCGGATAGATCTTTCTAACGAGCTATTGTACGCATCAAACGGAGATCGTATGCCAAAGTTACGACCCCGAGAAGTTGATGTACCAATTTACCCCAAACGGGGCCCACAGTTTGGCGTTTCATCTCCTAGGGTTAGGTTTTGGAATGTTAAGGGTTTTTCATTGTTTCTCAACAATAAATAGGCCTTCGAGCCTCATTGTAACATAGTTCAGAGGCATGTAGCCACCACATCTCTTCTCAGAGATAAGCTACCATCGCCCTAGCTGGTTTATTTCCATTTCTGGTTGTAAGCATATTTCAGTATTTTCCATTAATGAAATGAAGTATATGGTTATCTCTGTAATTTGTTGCGTTCCTGTTTAAATCCGGATCAGTGGTATCAGAGCAGTCTGCTTCTTCTCTGTTTTTCTTTGCATGTCCCCAACAAGGTCGGGATATAAGGAGTTAGGGCTTGAACTGGTTGAACCTTTGCAAGACCAGCCTCGCAAATCCCGACAGCCTCCCATGGCGGATGAGAAGAAAGATGAGGGGGTAGGAGACCCCATCAAAATCTTGCTCGAAGAAGCCCTCGAGCGACAACGGAACGCGATGATGGACAGCTTTGCCCAGATCCTTCAGCAGCTACCCAGAAGCGACGCATCGGCTTCCAGCAGCTACTCTGGAAACGCCACACCCTTTAAGGTACAAGTTAATTTTGAAATCCCCATATTCGAGGGTCAGATAGACGCAGAAGCCGTAGATAAATGGTTAAATCTGCTAGAGGGTTATTTTTCTGTTCACGAATTTTCGAGTCGGGAAAAGATTGTTTTTGCTCTTCTCAAAGCAGCCCCCCACGTCAAGGACTGGTGGGAAACCTACTGCGAGCAGAAGGATGAAAGTACTGGCTCACTATTTTCAGCCGCACCCACCTGGAATTCATTCCGGGATGCCATCAAGGAGCAGTACTACCCTGTTGGAAGCTATGAGGATGAATACATAAAGTGGACCACGCTGCGGCAGGGAAGGGACCAAGACGTGCCGGAGTTCACCAATCTTTTCCATACCCTTCGCACAAAGTTGGGTATCAAGGATTCGGAGCAACATTTGATACTCAAATACCGTGGCTGCTTGCACAAGTACATCCAAGAAGAAATACAATTCCTGAACATCTCCTCGCTCGGCGCAGCATACCGATATGTCGTCAAGGTCGAGCAGAAGTTTAAACAAAAGAAGCGAGACTTTGGATCTGCGAATCCAAAGCAGGGGAAAGGTGCCCCTAAACCACAGAACAAAGGACAAAGCCAAGGCGGGACAGCCCAAGATAACCAGTCGAAGCTGCAAGCAAAGAACAGCGTCGCGAAGCCGAGAAAGGACACTGGAAAATGGTGTGAGTTCCATAAGAGCTCCACTCACAACACAAGTGAGTGTCGGGCCAAGCAGTCACTGGTGGCTGAGCTAAAGGTTTCAGAATCATATGCATGTTCCGACTCTGAGTCAGAACCCGATAAGGGGAATGAAAAAGGGAAGCAGATCATTGATGCGGATCCCAACGCCACTGTTGCTACCGCCAAGATCCAGAAAAATGAACCCGAAGATCCAGAGGAGGAGGAGCGTCTCTTCCACTCCCAGATGTGGGTAAAGGGCTCCCCGATACAGTTCATTGTTGATAGCGGGAGTCAAAAGAACCTCATTTTGGCAGAGGTCGTGAAGCGGTTGGGCTTACCGACCACAGCACATCCACAACCATACACCATTGGGTGGCTTCACCAAGGACGATATCTTCGCGTGAGCCAGTAGTGTCGCCTTCCATACAACATCAAGCCCTTCACGAATGAGGTATTGTGTGACATTGCTCCCCTTGAAGTTTGTGATGTATTACTAGGACAACCATACTTGTGGAAGCGACATGCTGTGTATGAATCAAGGCCCCGTGCTGTTATTATTACATTGGGAAATAAGTTGTACAGGATACCAAAGGTAGCACCACCTACCGCCATCTCTTTGATTACTGCAAAACAATGCAGTAAGATCATTTCCAAAACCAGGAAATTTGTTTTCCTGATGATACGCCCTCAAGGAAAGAAGAAGACAGTGGCCGCGGCATCCAGACGGGGTCCCTCTGCACGACAACTACAAATGGACAAGGTTGTGGAGGAGTATGAGGACATCTTCACCTCCCCTGCAGGGGTTCCTCTGCACTGTCAAGTCAAGCACTCCATCGATCTGACCCCAGGTGCGCCGCTACCCAATGGACCAATTTATCGGCGCTCCGTTCTGGAGAACAATGAAATCAAGAGGCAGATTCAGGAGCTCCTGCAGAAAGGTCACATCCGTCCGAGTTCATCGCCTTGTGGGAGCCCGATCGTGTTGGTACAGAAGAAGGATGGGACGTGGAGACTCTGTATTGATTATCGGGCACTGAACAAGATCATTGTCCGTAATAGGTACCCGATCCCGCAGATTGATGACCTCCTAGACCAACTAAAGGGGGCGAAATATTTCAGCAAGATCGATCTGAAGTCAGGATATCACCAGGTACCAATCGAACCCTCTGATGTGTGGAAGACTACCTTCAAATCCAAGGAGGGCCTTTTCGAATGGTTGGTTATGCCTTTCGGATTGACGAATGCTCCTACAACCTTCATGAGGCTAATGGATGACATCTTGCGGCCATTCACCAACTCCTTTGTAGTAGCATACTTGGATGACATTCTGATCTTCAGCCAGAGTTGGGAAGAGCACCTCCACCACATCCGACAGGTTCTCCAAACACTGCGGCAACACAAGCTATGTGCCAATTTGGAGAAATGCACTTTTGGCATGACCCAGGTTCAGTATCTGGGATACATCATTGATGAACAGGGGGTGCATGTCGATCCAGCCAAAATCCAAGTCATTCGGGATTGGCCCTCTCCAACCACTCTAACAGAGCTCCGCAGCTTTCTAGGTCTTGCCAACTTCTACCGCAGGTTTGTGTTGGGGTTTTCTCATATTTCTTGGCCCTTGAGTCAAGTCACCAAGGGAGGGGCGAAAGCAAAATTCTTTTGGTCTGAATCTCAACAGAAGGCATTCATGGAGTTGAAGGATCGCCTCTGCACGGCACCAGTGCTCACGTTACCAGATTTACAACAACCATTTGAGGTCGAGACAGATGCCTCTGACTATGCTATTGGGGCAGTCCTTACTCAACATGGACATCCAGTGGCATATCACAGTGAAACACTTTCAGACACAGTCCGGAAGTACCCCACTTATGATAAAGAGATGTATTCCATTGTACAGGCCTGCCGACAATGGAAGCATTACATTTTGGGGAAGGAAACGGTCATCCACACAGACCACCGACCCCTGCAGTTCATACAGACCCAAGGGAAATTGCAGAATGATCGCCATCAGAAGTGGTCTACATACCTGCAACAGTTCCACTTGAATATCAAGTATAAGAAGGGCAGCACCAATAATGTTGCAGATTGCCTCAGTCGACCACCGATCATGGCGTTAACCACTGTTCTCAACTCTTGTGGGCACGAGACTTCTGATTGGCCACTTCTCTACAAAAGCGACCCAGAATTCGGCCACACATACCAGACACTCTTGGAGGGTCGGCATGTTCCAGATTTTCACCTCCAGGATGCCCTATTATGCCACCTCGGTCACCTTTGTGTTCCTTCAAGCGAGCGTGCCAAGATGATTTGGGAAGCACACTACAGTCGGGCTGCTGGGCATTTCGGGGTTGAGAAAACAGTGGCAGTACTGCAAAATTATTTCTATTGGCCGAATCTTCGACAGGATGTTGGGAAGTACATCAGATCATGTACTGCCTGTGCCATTGCCAAACCGACCATTAAGAAGCACGGCCTCTATACCCCGTTGCCTACCCCTAGTCGACCTTGGGAATCCATCTCCATGGATTACATGTCAGGCCTTCCTTCCACTAAGCATGGAAATGACTGTGTTTTTGTGGTCGTCGACAGGTTCTCGAAGATGGCCATTATGGTGGCCTGCAAGAAGAATATCACAGCAGAAGCCACTGCTAAAATCTTCTTTGAACGAGTGTGGGTGCACTTTGGGATCCCACAGTCTATCATCTCAGATCGGGACAGTCGGTTTCTTAGCACATTTTGGTCCAGTCTCTGGTCAATGCTAGACACCAAACTCACGAAGTCCACAGCCTTCCATCCTCAAACTGATGGCCAGACAGAGGTTGTCAATAGGATGATTGTGCACATTCTACGCATGTATAACTCAAAGCATCCACGCACATGGGACGAGAGCCTCCCCTATGTTCAGCACAGCTACAACCGAGCTCTTCACAGCTCCACTGGCCATAGTCCTTTTCAGGTGGGTTTTGGATTCCAGCCACTATGCCCCATTGATGTGGCCAGGTCACTTGCAGCTACTCACATAAATTCAGCTCATGTCTTGTCCGAAACAGATAAGGCCACCAGCTTCATTGAGCACATCCAACATATTCGCCAGCAGGTCCATGACATTCTTGGGAAATCAAATGCCAAGTACAAGCAGTGACATGATCAACATCGGGTGCCACACAAGTTTCAGGTGGGCGACAAAGTCTGGTTACATTTGCAAAAGGAACGCCTTACTGGAGCCTATCGGAAATTGAGACCACTCCGATATGGTCCTTACACCATTACTAAGGCTATGGGAGACAATGCATTTGAGCTCAGCATTCCTCCATTCCTTGGCTTGCACCCAGTGTTCAATGTGGACTGCCTTCGGCCATACTTTCCACCATTGCTAGACACATCCGACATTGCAGAACAGCTCAAACCCACAGAATTAAATCCAGATTGCATGGAACAAGCTGCAACTGATCGGATCATGGACACACAGATCAAGAACACTCGCCAACAGAATATCCAATTGTATCGAGTTGTCAAAAGCAGACCAACTCCTTCAGTAGGGCAAGTGGCTCACCAGGGAACAAGTTCAGCAAAAGTTTCCTCATCTCATGGAGGAGCTCAACGCAATGGGGACCATTGCTTCCTAAGGGGGGAGGAATGATCTAGGTGGATATTGGTGGCCACCTGCCAAGTCCACCTGGACCCCCACCATTGTCTTTCTCAGCATTTTCAGTTTCCTTAATTATAGTACAACTTACTATTTTTAGCAGTTTTCGGGTCCTGAACTTCCGGAGCCGTTTTGAGGCCCTAAACGACGTTTTTTGGGGAATCCGGGGGCAACATGGGTCCATGGAATGGACCGATGTTGCTCGTTCCAACAATGGTAGTGCTCGGATAGATCTTTCTAACGAGCTATTGTACGCGTCAAACGGAGATCGTATGCCAAAGTTACGACCCCGGGAAGTTGATGTACCAATTTACCCCAAACGGGGCCCACAGTTTGGCGTTTCATCTCCTAGGGTTAGGTTTTGGAATGTTAAGGGTTTTTCATTGTTTCTCAACAATAAATAGGCCTTCGAGCCTCATTGTAACACAGTTCAGAGGCATGTAGCCACCACATCTCTTCTCAGAGATAAGCTACCATCGCCCTAGCTGGTTTATTTCCATTTCTGGTTGTAAGCATATTTCAGTATTTTCCATTAATGAAATGAAGTATTATTTCCGCTGCATCTTTGTGTATATGGTTATCTCTGTAATTTGTTGCGTTCCTATTTAAATCCGGATCATTCTTCTTCTTCTCTCATGTGCACATTAAATTTCTACGTTAAGTTGCAATTTCTACATGTGATTCTTTTGATACATATATAAGCAAAAGATCCATGGATCGAGTGGTATCAGAGCAGGTCTTTTTAGATGTGAATTTCATGTTTGTATGCTAACAAGAAACAGGCTCTGAAGAGGTGAAGGGAAACTAGAGCCTTTCGATCCCGAAGCAGAAACATGGAAGATGAAGAGGCTCATATTGAAGAGGAGCACAATTTCCACAAAACCTTCTATTCAATGGCAGAGAATGTCGGTCAGTTGCTTTCAAGGCTGGAGAAAGTAGAATAGAGAAATCTAGAAGAACAAGGTTCAACACATGGAAATGGTGGAGAAGAACCCCCTCCTTCTCCTTCCACGAGTAAAAGTTCTTCTTCCTCTCACCACCATAATCATAGAAATTCAAGGGATGCATCTAAGAAACCTTTCTTTAAATTAGATGTTAAATTGGATCTTCCCATGTTTAATGGTGAAAGTAATGCAGAAAAGCTTAATAATTGGATTAGGCAAATTGAGATCTACTGTGGGATTCAGTAGATCGTGGAGGATGAGGCAAATATTCAGCTGGCCTCTCTACAGCTGAGCAGCACTGCTCTTGTTTGGTGGGAGAGAAAATTGCAAAGTAGTAAGAATGTTGTTAACCTCTTTTCCTCATGGCTTGATTTTATTGTTGCGTTAAAGGAACAATTTTATCCCTTGGGTTACAAGCAAAAATCATTAATTAAATGGCAGTATTTAAGGAAAGGCAAAGGTCAAGATGTTCAGAGTTTTACAGAGGAGTTTAGAAAGCAAGCACTTAATTCGTGTATTGCACTTGATACACTTGAAGTAGTAACTAAGTACATTGGATCGCTACATAGTTACATTAGGCATTCATTATTGTTGTTTGAACCAACCACTATTGACTCAGCCAGCGTAAAGGCAATTCATTTTGAGAACAGGGGCAAAAATGAAAGAGATGATCATTCCAGAAAACCACCATTCAAACCTCCCAATGGCAAATCTAAAGCGAAATGGAAAGGAAAGGAGAAGAAAACGGCAACAACCAAAGAAGGAGAAAGGTTGTATTACAATCACTGCAAAAAGGAAGGTCAAGATGATGATCATTGTTGGAAACAACACCTAGAAAAAGACCGAAGAAGTATGGAGGAAAAGGCAAGCAAAAGACAGAGGCGACTGCGCACCAAGACCTTGGATCCGATTCGGGAGATGAAGCGTTGATCACAGCAGCAGGAGCAAAAGGTACTCTTACACCTCATGTTAATTCTAAATCGCATGAAGGCACTAGTTCTGTAAATGATTCCCTTCCTAATGATCGAAAGAGAATTGAACTATTTCATATCAGAGTTGTCATAAATCATACTAAAGTAGAAACTCTATTTGATACCAGATCTCAAGCAAACTTAATTGCAGAATCCTTGGTAAAGAAAATCGACTTAGAAACAAAACCACATCCAAAACCTTACCCGCTTGGATGGATACATGATAAAGCAAAACTGAATGTAACAAAGCAGTGTAAAGTAAAATTTGTAATTGCTTCTAAGCTAGTGGATGAAGTAGAAATTGATGTGATACCATTGGATATCTGTGGCATAGTGTTAGGGAGTCTGTATCTGTATGATAAAAAGGAAATCTTCTTCCATCACGAAAACAAATACCAAATCACAAAAGATGGGGTAGAATATATAGTAAGGGCTCATTAAACTAAAATCAATGCCCACCTTGTAAGTACAGGACAAATGAAAATGTTAGTGAATTCTAATAAGGGTTGCATGCTTATGGTTGTAAGGGGAAAATATGCAAAAGTAGCTGATGCTTTCCAGTGTTATGATCAGGAACATAAACAAGAATTATGTGAATTAATTTCTAACTATGATGAGATGTTTTAGGAACCGAAGGGATTACCTCCGAAGAGGGAAATCCAACATGAGATCCATTTGCAGCATGACGCTCCTTTACTAAATATTGGCATGTATAGGATGTCAACCATTGAGATGGAGGAAATCAAAAAGCAGGTGCAGGAATTGCTATACCAAGGGGTCATCAGGCCGAGCACTTCTTCATGTGGCTCACTGATTATCTTAGTCCCAAATAAAGATGGCACATGGAGGATGTGCGTGGATTACCGAGCACTAAACAAAATCACAGTGAAAAATCGTTACCCTCTTCCACGCATAGATGATTTATTAGATCAGTTAAAGAATGCTATCTATTTCACCAAATTGGATTTGCATAGTGGTTATCACTAGGTCCGAATTGCAGAGCAGGATGCGTGGAAAACCACCTTCAAGACCAAACATGGGTTGTTTTAATGGATGGTGATGCCATTCGGACTTTGCAACACTTCAGCCACTTTTATGAGGGTCGTGAATGATCTCTTTAGGCCTTTCATTGACAAATTTGTTCTTGTATATCTAGATGATATCCTTGTCTTTAGTAAAATTTGGAATGAACATGTATGTCATGTGAAGAAAGTGCTTGATGTATTGAAAAAAGAAAAACTCTATGTAAAATTGTCAAAGTGTGAGTTCGGGAAAACCTTTTTAGGTTACCTAGGTCATATTGTTGGTCATGGTTAGTTAAAAATTGATCCTTCTAAAGTTGAAGCAATTGTAAATTGGCCTAAGCCTACTAGTGTAACCGAGGTCCATAGCTTTCTAGGTGCAGTCCAGTATTGGAGGAGATTTATTGCCAATGTCTCTATTATTACAACACCTCTTCACACATTGACAAGTGTGAAACAAGTCTTCCAATGGGGAGGAAGACAGCAGAAGTCCTTCGAAACATTGAAGGAAAAGATCAGCATTGTGCCAGTCTTAGCCTTACCAGATCTCCAACAGCCATTTGAGATCAAAACAGATGCCAATGGTTGTGCCATGGGAGTTGTACTGATGGAGCAAAAGAAGCCAATATGTTACCATTCCGAGAAGTTTTCTCAGGCTGAGATAAACTATCCCACTTATGACAAGGAGCTTTATGCCTTGGTGCAGAGTGTGAAAAAGTGGAAACACTACCTGATCGACAAGGAGACCAACATCCATACGGATCATCAACCCTTGCAGTATCTTCAGTCACAGACCAAGTTGCAACAATCTCGTCATTTCAGGTGGATGGGTTTTCATCAATAGTTTCATCTGGTAATAAAGTATAAGAAGGTCACTAGCAATAAACTGGCCGATATGCTATGTCGCCCTCCTATTTCTACTTCTGTTATTTTGCATAATGCCTCGTTGTCTTTTGAGAGTTATGCTGAACAATATGCTAACGATGATAACTTTAAGGAGATTTATGCAAAACTAACCCATGGTTCATAGGTGGACAACTATCACTTGCAGGGGAAACTGTTGTATCACCTTGGAAAATTGTGTATTCCCATAGGGGAACGAGTACATGTAATTTGAGAGGCCCACACCTCTCTTGTGTCTAGTCACTTTGGTGTCGAAAAGACTTTATGTCATGTACAAATATTTTGTTTTAGGCCTCATGAAGAACATTGTGACTCGCTACGTAAAGGGTTGTGTGATGTGTTCTGTTTCAAAGCCCTCTAATAGAAAACTCGGGCTTTACACACCACTCCCTATTCTGAGTCGTCCATGGGAAAGTGTGTCAATGGACTTTGTAGGAGGTTTGCCTTTGTCTAGAAAGAGTCATGACTATTTGTATGTCGTCGTTGACTGTTTTGGTAAGATGTTTATTTTAATGCCTTGTAAAAAGTAGATTACTGTAGAGCAAACTGCTTATATTTTCTTTCAGCATGTTTGGGTCCATTTTGGGCTACCCACATCAATTGTGTCAAATCGAGACTCTCGCTTTCTCGGAGAGGTTTGGACCAACTTGTGGAAGATGATGGACACCAAGTTGAAAAGAAGCATGACATTTCACCCACAAATTAACGGACAGACAGAGGTTGTCAACCACACCATGGTATACTTGTTACGAGGCTATTGTGGGAAATATCCTAAGTTGTGGGATGAACATCTCCCATATGTGCAGCATTCCTACAACCGAGTAGTGCACTCATCTATGTAGTGTTCACCATTTGAGACATGTTTTGGTTACCTGCCAAAGGACCCTTTTGATATGGTTTTTGGAAGGGAAGATGACTCCAATGAACGTAATGATAGGGACAAAGCTCAGCAATTCATTCAACGAATCCAGTTGATTCACCAAGCAGTACAAGAGCAGTTGGAGAGAAGTCAAGCCTGTTACAAGACTCGACATGACAAACACCGAGTCGACCATCAATTCCAAGTGGGCGACAAAGTGTGGTTCCACATCAGCAAGAACGTGATGAAGGGAGAAGGGAAGAAGTTGTGACCAATCTGGTATGGTCCATTCACCATTTTGGAGAAGATTGGAAACAATGTCTTTCGTCTCAATTTGTTGATATATATGCAGATGTACTCAGTAGTGAATGTGGAGAACTTAAAGTTGTATGAGCCACCATTGATTATGGATACCGAGGAGGTGGGCACAGTTCCTACAGTTGATGATTTTGCATCAGAGTATCTCGATGAATTACCTGAAGACACCATCCTTGACAGAAGAACCAGGACCTCATGGCAAGGAGATGTGGAATACCTTCGAATTGGTTTCAAGGGGATGCACCCCAACAAGGCAAAATGGCTGGAGAGGAAAAGAGTGAGGGAACAATTCCCTCACTTTCCAATTAACTAATAAAGCTTTTGGCGGTCCAAAAGCTCCTCAATGGGGAGGATTGATCCAGGTGGATCTTTAGACATAATGGCATGGAAAATCTCAAAATTTAAAATGGCAGAAAGGCAAGTATCTTAACATCAAATCGAAGCGCTTGTCGCCCTGATTCCAATGGAGCGAATGACACTCCAATCTGAGTCAGGGTGATGAAGTTATCACTAAAAGACTCTGCCTTTGTTCCTTTGAAAAAGGAGTCATTTCTTCAAAAATTAGGCTTAAAGCCTTAAAAGGGAAAATCACAATCAGAGGAGGCAAAGGAGTGGACTTAACGCAAAGGCCTTTAGAACCCCCGATCAGCGATCTCTGATATATTGGGTCTATGGAAGGCAAGCATACGATATCAGGACCCAGGCAGTGCCAACTTTGCGATTGCGATATTGGCGATCGGCATCGATGATCGGAGGAGTAGAAGGCATCGACCTTGCCGATCCGATATGCAAGGAGTGATATCGGCGATCGACGAATTGGCATATCAGCGATCGACGGATCGGCATATCGGCAATCGGCATATCGAAAATCGGCATATTAGTGTATCAGCGATCAGTGGATCGACATATCAGCAAAAGGCGGATTGGCATATCGGTGATCGACGGTTTGGCATATCAACGATCGACGGATCGGCATATCGGTAATCGAAGATTCCCCGCTACAATGGCCATGGACAACGCGATATGCCGACAACGATAAAGGGCCAGACCGGATGGGTTTATAGACACGATTTAATATATTTTGACATCCAGCATAAAGGCTTTGTGGTCAGATTTTCTTATGTTTCTGTGTATTATGGTTTTAAAGGAAAAAAGACTATTTTCGGGGTTTGGTTGTGCCTGCCAATCCTTCCATTCAACAGCTGCTATTCTAAACAAACCAACCTTCGATCTAAGCACACTTGTAACAAAGGAAGTGTTATAAAACCTAATGCATGTGGAAAAGTGCAGGGGGAGAGGATTTTGGCACGTAGTTCGAGGCAGAGCTTGCAAGAAAGGGCGAGAGGTCATTTTTGTCTGAATTGGAAAAATTTTATATGGTTTCAGCCCCTCTCAATGCCATGGACGCAATGGTGCTATCCATTTCTCCATCTAAGTTCTCCATTTCTCAGCCATTTTCCAGAATGGAGGTATAAGCCTCCTTTTATGTAAATGATGATTGTATTCTCTTCTTTTCATGCCATTTAATGAATGAAGGCCTCCCCATTGATCGAGCAAAGCTTAGAGACGTAGTCCAAGTTGGACGAACTCTATTATCAAGTCTTGTTGTCTTCTTTTCATGCCTTATGTGTTTCTTCTTCTCCTCTCATGTGCACATTAAATTTCTAAGTTAAGCTACAATTTTTACATGTGATTCTTTCGATACATCTATAAGCAAAACATCCT
The DNA here is from genome assembly GCA_031772625.1 of Pinus tabuliformis. Classification (NCBI taxonomy): domain Eukaryota; kingdom Viridiplantae; phylum Streptophyta; class Pinopsida; order Pinales; family Pinaceae; genus Pinus; species Pinus tabuliformis. The sequence goes on along the minus strand of CM062819.1, from coordinate 1,415,995,285 downwards.
TGGATCATTTCTTAACTAAAAAGAAAACATTTTCATTCAATTTTTTTATTCTCAAACTGCTATCAGAATTTTGGTTGAAGGAATGAGGGGTTTTGTAGGCTTCTTGTCCACAGATGGCAGAGAAAAATGTGTACTTACCCTTATCTTAGATGTACCTCTTTAAATAGAAGGTAAATTTTCTCAAAATTAGGCTTTTTGCAACTCTATGGACTTTTGTGTAGCATGTTATCTTCTCCTGTAGCAAATTTGTTTCTCCTGTAGCACATATACCATCTCTCATTATCAACCCTATTTCTCCTGTAGCAACTATGCCCAATCTTATAGCACTTGCATATCAACTTTGTATCTCTTATGGAACACCCTAGGCATCCCCTGGTAGCATCTAGCTCATCCTTTTATACCTTGATTAGTTTCTCCAACTATTTCTTGAGAATGAGTAATTCTGCAAGTGAATTTTATCCTCGTACTTTTATTCCCTTTTGTGGTAATGGATTAAAGTGCTTTTGCGACTTGGAATTTGCACAGATTTCATCTTTTAACCATTGTCCCTAGTCCTCATAATCATCACCCTTATTAATTTAGCTTTTCCACGTTTCTTGAGTGAGGGAGTTAGCTTCACTTAACTGGCTGAGGGTGGGCGAGACTACTCACCCATCCTTAGCTTATAAAACTTCATCTCTCATGCATTGACAACAAATTTCTAACCATAACATGCTCAAGAGAATAGGTGAAGAATATTTCATACCTAGACCTACCCGATGGTTGTTGGAGAAGCATGCACACTGCTGCTGAGTTGATGATTGATTCGTGGTCCTCTAGAGGTGCTAATTTCCTTGATTTGCTTGTGCACAAGTCTTCACATGATGTAGTTGACTGATGGAACCTTCCTTTCTCACATGTATCTCTCCAATTTTCGATATTCTATTGTTGGAGTGGATGGGTGGCCTTAAAACTACTCCTCAGGGATGTTGTGTCTTCCTCAAGCTTCAAGGATGGCCGACTCTTCACTCTAGAGCAAAAAGAATCCTTGGATCATGTTTTCTAAAGAATCTGTTAAGGCTTATATAATACTATTTTCCTCTTGTAGCAGTCATTCAGTTTCTTCTCACAATCTCATATTACGTTCAGGGACTTGGAAAAATGATAGTGGGTTTTAGGGACAAGAATAACATCTTCAGAAGGTGGTGAAAGTTGTGGGAAAGGAAAAAAAATATGAAGTCAGATTCCTTTTTTTGTTTTTTTTTCATGTGTGGTTAGAGTTGGAATATTAGTGATGGATTTGGCCAAATGAAGTGGTGATTGGGGTGAAGGAATTTGAGTGGACCTCTCCAAACATTTCCCAAGTAAAATAGGACCTTTGGGTCTCTTTTTACATGTTAATCTCCCTCCTGTAGCACTTCTGGTTGCTCTTGTAGCATTTCAGGATAGTCTCCTGTAGTAAAATTATTTTATCCATATATCTGAAAAGTTAAATTGGATTTACCTTAAATTTGGTCAGCATGTTTCCATCATCCTTATACATCTCCACACAAAACAATCTTGGCCAATGGATGCACAAACCTTGAGAAAAGTTAAAACTAGCTATAGATGATGGAGGAAAATTTATCGAAAAGTGTGCACTAGAATATGTTGAAATTACTTGAGCATGTTACCATCATCCAATGCATCTCCCCATGAAACAACTCGGCCAATGGATGCACAAGTTTCGAGATATGGTAAAAACAATTTGCGACCTCTGTATTTTGGCCTCCTATAGTAAACCAGAACCCTCATGTAGCATTTTAGGAAAACGAGGAAAATGAATGGGAAAGAAATGGAAATTATGGGTGGATGTTGGAAATATATGAGGGCGATGGATTGACATGGCCTTGGTCGTGTTGGAGCATCTGAGCAAAGGTGGAGGCAACCCAAGTTTGTCTTTCTTTGGCTAGGTTTTTTATCAATTTTTTTCTTTTTGGTGCTAACTTGTTCTTGTTGGTTGCAAATATTGGAGAGCACCTACATTTGTGAAAGACAAGTACATGGAGCAAATAATTTTTTTGCATTATTTCTCTTTTAGGCCTACTAGCTGCCTTAATGAGGTTTTCAACTTGTAGGTTTGCTTAGGTGCCTCAAAGGCATTTTTCACCTAGGATATTTTCTTTTTCTCTATTTTTCTATTTTTCTTACCCATTGACCTCCTCATGAAGGTTTTCAATCAATGAGACCATCTCAAGCACCTCAAAGGAGGTTTTCACCTGAGATTTTATTTTTCCTCTTATGTTTTCATTTTTTTTATTTCTTTTTTCTATCCTACTCTACTTGAAAAAAATAAATCTTTCAAGTATACGAATACTTCTAATGTAGCCATGTGCATGTCAAGATGACAAATAAACTCCTATGTAGGCTCAAAATATATGCTTTGACATGTACTTGAATTTTAGGGACCAAATGCTTTGCCTTTGTCGATATCAAGCACTGTTGAAGAAGAGAGTGATGATCTATCGTGTTGATTTTTTGGAACCAAACCTCAATATAGCTTTGATGCCCTTGGTTTGCTTTCTCATCTAGATCATTCTTCATGTATTATTCTACCATGAAACTCAAATCTTCCTCTTTTTTTCAGATTATTCTCTTGAACACATGGAGGATCTCATGGTAAACAAGAGGGAACTTTCTCAATCTTTGATTCTAATGTTTTCTCTTCATCAAGTGCAGCCCATGATTCTTTGGTTTTCTCATTTGAACCTTCTTTTTCTGAATGTTATCCTTAAATGATATCAAGAGAATATCTCTTTTTCAATACTCTTCTTGAGCTAATATGAAACCATTTAGATCAAGAGGAGATGTTTGGAAGTTTGTTAACTCAACATTGTAAGTGGGTTGAGTTACGTCCTTGTGTGGGTGTGGAAATGGCCGTACATGTAGTTGAGTGGGAGTAGATATTTGAGATGGATGTGGTTGAGTTTGTGGTTGTGGTAGACATAGATAGTAGGGATAATATGGAGTTGGGTATGGAGGATATTTTTGATTTCTCTCATATGTTCCTTGCCAATCTTGTTGCCAAGATTGGTTTTGGGGTTGAGATGGCTAAGGTTTCCAAGGAAAGAGTATGTTCCAATTACTTTGAGATGGATGTGCATAAAATTGAAATTGTGAATTAGGTTCTTGCATCATACTAGGTTGACTAGGCTACCATGGTCTTCTTGGAGCTACATAACATAGCTTCTTTGGTGATTGAATTACTCCATTGTCCTCTTGGTAAACTTCCCTAAAACTTGGTAATGATGGGAAATATTTAGTAGCACGTGATTATGCATGGACACCACAAATATCAACATCTTCTTTTTGCTAATCTTTCATTCTTAACATTTCTACTTGTTCGCTTAGATTGCTAAGAATTTCTATTTTAAAGTTATCAAGTAAATTTTCAAGTTCAGTTTGACATACCAATATTGATGTTGATTTACTTACTGTTTTCCTTCCTCTTGATATGTGCTTGCATGTTTCACAAATTTCTTCATATGATAATTGGTATACATCACCTCTACTCATGACATCAACCCACTCATTCCTAATTCTTCTAAGTAAGAGGGTTTTTAGTGTGTGAAATCCTAAATGATGCAAATTTTCCCTCTTAACATTATACATAAATCTCTCTATTAGATCCTCAAGGATATCATATTCTTTTTGAGTCATTGTAAATATTTCTTCTTTAAGATCATGACATTTATATTTTTCTAGAAATATATTTTACATATCATTCCACGATCTTATTGAATTAGTCCCTAAACTCATGAACCATTTAAGAGCTCTATCCTTCAATGTTATCGGAAACAATCTTAATTTTTGAGTGTTTAGTAAGTAACCATAAGATCTACAAAGGATTTCAAATTCAAAGAGAAAGGTTTCTAGATCCTCTGACCTCATACCATGGAGGTTGGGAAGGAAATTTAGAGGGATTTTCTTCATATGAATACTACTATTAGTATCTTGAATGGGAAATCCAACAGGATCTTCCTCATTGTCATCATCTCCATCCATTTCTCCTACCTTCTCTGTCACCTCCTATTATTCTACTTACAAAAGTGGATGGTGATGTGGTTCTTATTGTACCACGTGATCAAATGAAGGGGGGGGAGCGGGGGCGGGTTGGTGTTGGAATTTTATTCTATTTATTTATTTAATTTCAATTAAAACACTAATTCAATGCATTTTTTGTTTTGTTTTTGAAATGAAAGATGCCTAATGCAATTTTTTTGTGTTTTCGCAGAAAGTAAAAGAAATGAATCAACTAGGGAAGAAAACAATGCATACTTTGACACCTCCTTGACAATGGCTCCAAAAAGTGATGAGCCCTAGTATTGCAACAAGAACGTTGTAGCTCCTAAGACTACCAAATTAAACTATCAATCTGGGGTTCATACAAACTTAAGAGGTGTCGACACTATATGTGTAGCATGTAATATGTCCTTATTTCATTTATCTGATGCAATGAAGTGAATATTATGAAATCACACACTAACCTAATTGAAAAAATGGAAACATTAATCTACTTTTAGAATGTAAATTAATACTCTAAATGCAGAATGTGGAATGTCGTTTTGAAAAAGGAAATTTGATCTTTTCAACAATAATGCTTGTAACTGAAACCTTAAGGAAGCGTGAATTCAAGAATCAAGTCTAATCTAATTTGCATTGATGAAACACCCTTTTTATCACTATGTTCAAGGAAACTTAGCTTTAGTAACAAAATCCATGTACATTTACAAAAACATTCATAGCTATTCAAATGTGAAAGTTTCTCTTCTAGTTCTGATTGGAGATTTGTACTTGCAATGAATGAAAGGTTGGTCTAGAGTGGTATTTGGTATTCCATAATCATTCATTTAGAGCGTAGGTGTCATGATTCAAGCCTAAGAGACAAAAAATAAGCTTTTGGAGAAAATTTGTTCAAATTTACACGTGCTACAAGAGGTGCTACAAGAGGCCTTGTTTTTGCTACAAGACGAGATAACTTGCCGAATTCCTAAGAAAATCAAATGCCAATGGGATGAGATTTTTTATTTTTATCGATTAGGATGTCTTAGGACTCTATTTAAAGTGGAATCAATCCAAAATACCCCTGTTAACACGTGCTAAAAAATAGCAGAAAATTACTACTCTAAAAACTGGGAATTCAAGAACTAGTGAGCTAGTTAACCTACCAAATTCCTAACCTAATCAAGTGAAAATGATATGGGGTAAATTTTTTTTATTAACTTGAATTTTTTTATGATCCAATACAAGTGGAATCTACTCAAATGAATCTCATTAAAGGTTTCTAAAAATTATCAGAAAATTACTACTATTTTGCTACAAGGGATTCCTAGAAATTCTAGATTCGTGAACTAGTAACCCCATCCAAGTAGCTCAATGATGAATATGACTTTTCAAAGATGTTATAAGGATGCATCATGATTTTGACTCTTTAAATAAATTTTAAAACAACTCACTTAAATAATTTAACTAATCTAACCTACGACAAAAGAAGCATGACTAGTAAATGCAAAAATAAGAGATGTAAGTAAAAAAAGGCATTCAAAGGACATAAAGAAATTATACAAGAGGGCTATGATGCTCCTAGGATGGAAAATACCAAGGAAAATCATATTCCTATGAAGGAAAACAATCTTTAGAAGCTAAAAATGGCACCAAACTTCTTTATTTGAATCAATCCAAGTACACCCCTGCTAGAAATGAAAGTGAAGATGCTAAATAACAAGTTTCCTCCACAAGAAGACTAATAAATACATGCCCCTAGAGAAAAAATCGAACTATTACTTATACAAATTGATGGGGAAGCATTCCCTTTGAAAGGAGGAAGCTTTCCCCTCCAAAATCCCTCAAATAGTGGATTTGGTTCCCAACGCTAGGAATTTTCATTAAATGACAAGGAACACATTCCTAGATTTTCTCAATCATTGGAGCTCAAGAATTTGTCAATAATTTCATGATATTTTTTTCATTTATCATCTAATATTGATCCTCTTGTGGCAGGGAAAAAGTTCCTAGATTATCTCCTCCTCCAAATCTTCATAATCTGCCCATTCTTCTCACAATATTCTACAAAAATAAAAAATATTAGGCACAAATATGAAATTATCACTAAACCTTCCTAATGAACATATTAAATTTAAAAATATGTCATCTAATGAAAAAATACAGACTTAATTTGCTAAAGGATGGTCAGATGGGCCTTAATTTATGTCTAATTTGGAGGCTCATCAACCTTTACCCTTCGGTGATTTCTGTATCCTTTCATTTTCTAGTAAAATAGTTATTTGACTTTCTTTAAAATGTATATGGTGCTAAGGTCCCTTCCTATAAGCTAACTATGTTGTAGAACTTGAACTCACTCCAAACAAATTTGGACCGCCAAAAGTGAATAATAGGTGGAGATTTCAACATGATCACCAATCTAAAGGAAAAAAAGGTGGCAAGAGACTCTTGGGAGCAGAGGAAGAAAAATTCACAAACTTCATAGAAGAGAGCAATCTAATAGATATATAAACCACCAATGGCCTATACACCTATAATAACAAAGAGGAGGAAAGTCTCAAATCTCTTCTCTCCTTGATGGCTTTCTAGTCTTAGAACTCCTTATCACAAATGGGAAAGAAGTCACCTCAAAGATCCTTCACCATTTCCAACATCCAATCCTAGTGATAGGATGCTAGACCAAAAGAGGGACATAAGATGTACATATTCTAGTAGAAACTAAAACAAATCAATGTCCACCACAAAAAGTTGAAAAAATAAGAGTTCGACAACGTAATTACAGGAGAAGAAAATAATATAGAAGGAAATGGAAGCTCTACAACATGATATCATCAACAAACCAAGGACTTAGAGGAACTAGAAACTACTCTGATCTCCAAGTTGGAAGACCACTATAAGCAAGGAGAAATATATTGGAGGAAAAAGTCTAGAATCAACTAGTTCCAAGAAGGAGAAATAAATACTTCCTTATTCCATCATTCAACCATCTAGAAAAGATCCAACAACATAATTACCTCTCTCCGGATGGACAATGGGGATCACATCAAAACTTAGGAAGAAATAGAGAGCACCCTGGTGAACTTATATTCAGATCTCCTCAAATATCATTTACCCTGTTGTCTTGAAGCAATCAACGAGATCACAACCAACATCCCCAAACTGGTTATAGAGGCTCACAACAAAGCTATAATGAGTTTTATTTTTGGCAAAAAATTCCAAGAAGACCTTAACCAAATGGTAAATAGAAAAGCCCTCAAACCCAATGGATTCATAGTCTCCTTCTTCAAGAACTACTGGCACTTCTGGAGGGATGATTCCCTCGAGCTCATAGAAGAATCTTGCACCACCCAAGGTATTCTCCCTACCCTCAACTTCACTTTTCTAACTCAAATTCCCAGGGAAGAGAATTTTCCCTCCCCTAATAAATTCTGCCCCATTTCCCTATGCAATGTCATTTATAAGCTCATCACCAAAATCATTCCCCCCCCCCTCCTCATATCACCAGAGTAATCTGGCTACATAGAAGGACGTCAAATCCTTGATGGAATCATTCTTTCCCATGAAATTGTGCATTCCCTCAAGACCCTAAAAAATATTGGCATGCTCCTCAAGATTGACTTCTCAAAATCCTTTGATAAACTCAATTGGTCTCATATCGAAAGCCTCCTCTGCTCTTATGGATTCATGAAGAATGAACAAGTTGAATCATTTCCTTAATCTCCTCGTCCTTCTTTTCTATCTTGGTCAATGGCTTAGAGTCTAGCCCTTTCTCGCCCTCCCGTGGCATCAGGCAAGGTGACCACCTCTCCCCCTTTGTCTTCATTTTAATGGTAGAAGGTATTGGGCGAAGTCTAAAAGTAGCATACACAAAAGTCTCTCTAAAGGGATTTTCTCTCAATGAAAACCCTCCTCAAACACACTAACAATTAATTGATGACACTCTGCTCATGAATCACCCCTTAGTCTAAGAGACCAAAACTATCAAGGAAATTTTGAATCTCTTTTTTGAAGCTTCAAACATGACCATAAACCAAGAAAATTCTTTGATCTTCTTTTTCAAAACCCCTCCCATAACCCATAGAAACATCCTAAGAATCCTTGGCTTCTAGGCTTCCACCCTCCCATCCAAATATTTGGGAGATCCCCTCACCGACTCAGCCATCAAGCATTCCTCTTGGAATGATCTTCTAGATAGATTAAATTGTTTTCTTAATAGTTGGGCATTCTGCTCCCAAAACATTGGGCCAGAGTTCGTGTTTCGGCACGAGGATATTGTTCAGAAGAATTGTCAGATATTGGAGCGCTTAAGCAAACCTGGTATTTATTATGAACTAATACTCTTATTGGCATTCGTATTCAAATATATTCAAAAACAGATTCGTGATGCTAGATTGCGCAGTAAAGGAGTCTCTTCCCTCTCTGTGATTAAAGTATCAGTCATGGATCTTGTTTATTTAACCCCATCAAAAAGATGAACAGGAGTTTGCTGACAAAAGCTAGGAGAACAATGAGGATGATTACATACAGATGGTTGTGGAACTTGTGGAATTTGGAATGCTGATTGCATATTAATTGTTCTAGGAGGAACAATATTTGAATGCGAAGACTGAAGAGTTTGTGCAATCATATTTGATAACATATGCATGAAGTTTGGATTAGAAGTAAGATCATATGAAGGACTTAGTGATCCTTCAGGAATAGATGCAATAGAGGACATTTGTGGTTTTACTGTGACTTCAGTTTTATAGGGTTTTGTATAACAAGAGGAGGAGGAGGTCCACCATGCTCAGACTGTGCATACTCTGATTGGGGAAAGAAACAAGTTCAAACAAGGCCATTATCTTCTCGAATAGAAGTTTGAGCAGTGATAGGTTGTGGACAAGGAGAAGTATGAATATAAGCCCAATTTGTGACCCATTTTGTTGGTGGTTTGAGATCTCGACGAGATATCATTTGAGGTGCAACAAGATTTAAGCCATAGTCATGAGTGATTAGAGTAGTGAACTCAGAGGTTTCAGAAACTTGTTGGACAATAGAAGGAGTGGTCTTCTTATAAAATTTGACGACACATTGCCAATGACTAGCAACATTATTGTTATTATCTTCAAAATCATCATATCCATGTGTTTGGATGCCAAGCATTATAGAATTGATGGCATTAGGATCATCTAAGGAAATAGAAAAATCAGGAACACATGACCAAGAAATTAGACCATAGGCTAATGTTCCTTAACATCCTCCAATTAAAGCTTTATGAAAAGTTTTCCATCGGCGATCAAAAACACAAGAGAAGACAGAAACGTCTTGACCTTTTCTATGTAGTGGCTGAATTCCAATTTGGATATGACCAAAATGAGAAAAATTGAGACCAACTTTTAGTGTAGCTGTAAACTCAGATTACTAGAGGTATGTAGAATTTCTTCTTTAACCTTATATCTCCAGTATTGTATAGTGTTTAATAATCCCAGATTTGTATAGACATCTTTGGGGTCTATTTTTGGTAAATACCAAGAACTAGACTTACTCTATGCATTTAATAATGTAATAGATTTATCATGGACGACAGTGTGAAAACCATATTGTATTTTTTCATTACATTCTCTTTATTCTTCTTCTCTAAGAATTTCATCAAAACTTTTATCACTAAACTCATGAAGAGAACTTTGTGCGGGAGAAAAATTATCCATAACCAATACTTTCTAACAACAGGAAGAAAGTGGAAATACTTTCAACCTCGCTCTGATACCAACTACAAAGCGCATTCTCACTTTCACTGTGTGTGCTCTGTTGAGCCTGCTGCCCTTGGACGTAAGTATTTTTCACTTGCTGCCCTTTGACAAAAGGATTTTGGACTTGTTGCCCTTGGACATACAAATTCTGCGCCTATTGCTGCAGGGCTTGACCCTAACCCTGCCCTTGCAAAGGTTGACCCTATTGATATGACTATAAGGGTCGTTGTTGCCCAAGTTAACCTTTTTGTTGTAAGGGCTGACCTTGTGGCTATAAAGGTTGTCCATTCAGCTGCAGAGGTTGACCTTGTAAAGGCATATGTTGGGAGGATTGTGGCGCATACTACACTTGCAGTTGCATGGTTTGCTGCCACAGTTGCGAGGGTTTCCCCTGCGGTTATTGTAGTTGTCCTTGTTGCGGAATCATCTGGCCTTGTTGCTGCATCGATTGCCCTTGCTGCAACAAAGGTTGCCCTTCCTGCTACAAAATCTATCCTCAATGCTGCAAAGGTACTTGAACAGTTCCTAGAATGACACCTTGAAAGTTCCTGAACTGTATCTAGCCATACCCACCAGGCACGGCGGATGGACCAGGCTGGACATAAGGTCAACGTTGATGGATGTAGGGCAAATTAACCATCGCTTGTGAACCATATGGAACATAAGGAGGTTGGTACTAAATATTAGGCTGCTAGTACTGGATGTTACTTGACCCAGACGACCAACAAGGTTCGGCTATTGGTAATGGACATTATTCGATCTAGCAGGAACAACAGGGTTTAGAATGGAACCCGAAGAGGGCTAGTTCATTCCAACCATGTGAGCTTGTGAGCTACTCACATTGGTTGTACCAGACATCATAGAAAAATTTGGACATTTCCCCCCAGGTAGTGGCACAGCCTGTCCATTGACTAGAGGGATCGAAGAACTGACAGAGACATGACTCGAGACCGTCAGTTGCATCGGACGGGTTACTTGTACCGACAAAACAAGAGGATTCAAAATGGTGGGTTGCACAGGAACTGAAGTAACTATATAATGCACCATCGGTTAGGAGGTCGGGTTCTGAATGAATGGACCTAAGGTAGGCATAGCACCAAATGCCCAGATAGGGTTGTGATATAGCGATAAGCGGTAGGCGTACCTGAAACCAATTGAGCTAAAGTCACGTAATTACGTGGTAACTCAGGATGAACACTGGTTTGAATGCTTCTCGTGGAGTGGAAACCTCCGAGTGACCCGGAGAGGAGTCTGGGATTTTGCCTTCTGATTCCATGGGTGAAAATAGGTGACAATGAACTACCGAAGATGTTTAAGGGGATAATTCCAAAGGAATACTCGGATGATCGTACGGACTGTACAGACGAGCGATGATATCACAACATGATCAAACAAGGGATTTGGGGGATAAACAACCAGTCCAAGCTGACCTTCAGAAGTCGGCGGACTCTCGGGTGTCTGGATAGGATTATCCAGAGATTTTGCGCCAATGTGAGAAAGTGACCCAATATCTAAGGGAGGGGGAGGAAGAGATGACAAAGGTTGAATGCTCAGAAAAATTCCAAGTCCAACACCTTGGTCCTCAAGTGACTGCGGAAATTCAGGAAAAGGCTCCTCAAATGGTCTTTCAAACAAAGGAGGGGAAGAGGAACTAGGCGAACCGACTGGTTCAGCCACGATGATTTTGTCTCAATTAACCATAAGAGAGAGATTGATTTCAATGCTTTAAAATGTATTTAAAGGTATACTCATGATTTGATCTAGAAAAAGACTAACAGGAATGTTATATGATCGTGGACAACAATTTTTTAAGACCCAAAAACAAACTGGGGCTCTTTCATGTTTTACGAGTTGAGAAAGAAGCAAAGGTGACTCTATCACTTTCGATTTGAAACGAGCTCGAAAGGACAAGTGCTCGGATAATATTTTATATTTAGGGTGTCAAAAATATAAAAATGACTACTTAGGATGATCTAGGCAAAAAGGATTACCAAGTAACCATGAACTGCATAATACTTCCTGACAAACTGAGAAATACGGGCAGGAAATCTCTCTGAATGTTGTGTTCGGTGTATCATGGTTACAAGGCAACAGACTCGGCTTCCTATGGATAAAGGATTGCAACCTAGTGGGGTCTCCCTTTATATACGCAACGGTACAGGGAGCACAAGTCTGTACTAGCGCTGTCTAGTGCCAAAGCGAATGATAGCTGCTAGGTTTAAAGACGTCGAAACACGTCTCTAGCCTAGACCTTCTAAATGTGATCATTAGGTTTCAAATGTGCCTTAGGTTAATTGAATACATTTTAGAGTTTATCTTGAAATTATGTCTCGGTTTCAGGCCTTATTGATGCAACTCAAAAAAATCCTATATGCAGCTAAATGAGACAAGACCCTTTCAATTTGATGAATTGTTTACACTAATGAGAGTAGAAAACACACTCAATGCAACAAACAAGCAATTGAAAGCAAAATGACCTTTTCACTATTTCGCTTTTTGAAAACAAAATGATGAAAAACTCTTTCCAATTCCTATCTTTCCTATCAAACGCACTTCAAGTAGTCCTTTCACTAGTAAAGAGAATTCATTTCTTTTCCAATGCAAATGACAATGCAACTCTAGTCTTCAATGATGCTAACTAATGTAACATATTGATTCAACAAACTAGAATTATGTATTTTTCAATGAAATGAGAAAACAAATGCTTCACAAACACTTCAATGAAACATTTCCAATACAATCAACCTCAAGCAAATGCAAAGCACAAAAGAGAATTCCTTTCAAACTAATGATGCAAAGACTCAACCAAAAACAAGATGAGCAATGTGATCTATGCCCAAAAAGAGACACTCAAACAACAAACGAAACTTTTCAAACTTGTTAAATGGAAATCAAAGCAACAAAAGGACTAACAAACGAAATGCAAGGAGCAACTTGACTATCGACTTGACTTGCTGAGCACACAAACAGGTGAATGGATGATGACCTAGATGCCCTAGGGTTACAAACCATCCAAGAACTCAAGAAACCAAGTGAATAAAATGCAAACCAAACAAGCATATAAACCAAGCTAAAAGAGCTTTCCAGCCAGGGAGAACACAGTCAAAACAAGCTAAGAGACAAAAATCAAAAGGGAAAGACACACTAGTTATGATCTAGGGGAAACCCTGATCTTCACCTATAGGAATCGACACGACTGCCTAACTGACAACAAGCGCCAGAAGGGGGTCGACGTGACTGTTTTTGAGAAACTTACGCTGATTGGCACAACTATTAGAAAAAGAAACACAGTGGCCAAAGATTCAAGGAAAAAACAAATCAAAGGCTAAAACCAGACTTGCCACTGTAAATTTCAGGCTCATAGTAGTAAACTAGGCAAAGCAGAGAACACTAAAGGGGAATGATGATACTAGAAAAGTTCACACAAAACCATAAAATGACAATCAATCAAACAGAAGGATTGGTTCCCCAACGAAGTCGCCAATTTGTGGTGCAGGTAAATTCTCAGTGTGGACACAAACAATTCCTCTAGCCCGAGAGAGTGGGTCTAGCCACAAACAAACAATCTATGGAAAATCTCCTTAAGCTAGAATCAAATAAGAGGGCCTACCTCTTAGAACGCTATTCCGCTTGGTGATGATCCTGCTTCCTTACTCCAGCTATCTTTCATTTCCTTCCTTCGAATACATGAAACAAGCAAAGAAATAGCAAACAACAAACGTGATAGCATACAAATTGTATTCAACCTACTTAACAGGTCAAGGAACATTAAGCCATAAATATGTAAGATAACACTTCATGTAGGAAATCAATCAATAGTTGTAATCATATAAATTTAGAAAGAGATTACAACCAATTCCTTGACGTTTTTGGTCTCCTCTGACATATCCGGGTTCCCACACTTTTGCTAGCATCTCATGGATAGCCCCAACATTGGAAGTTTTTAAGGCCTCTTCCCTTTAGTCTCAAACCCAACCAAACACACTATTCTCGCTCAAACATACACTAGAAAGCTACACGCTATAGATATCTTACTGATCATTCAAACTCACTCCAAAACTCGTTTAGCTTGGGAAATGAGAGGTTTATATAGCTTGGATGGAGGGGAGATGGTTCCTCTCATCATGGGAGAAGGCCTTATCTCTTGGGTTTGTTCCATCCTAATAGGAAAAAGGAGCCCAAACTAACTTCCTAGGCTCCAACCAGCCCAACCATCTACCAGAATTCCATTACGAAGCTTCTAGACCTGGAAGCTTCGACTCCATATTTAAAAAACTTGCCAAAAGAGGATCAGCGTGACTATAAAAGGGTTCAGTCGCTCTGTATGGCGCTAGTTCTACTTTTAATCTCTGCAAATTGACACGAGGAGGAAACTGTTCAGTAGCGTCGGTCTTGTAAACTGGGGTAAAAGGAAGATTCTTGGGAAATGATGCAAAGGGAATTATTCTACTCATGAAGAGGGACATACTGGGAGTTTCTTCATGATGGGAAAGCATGTAGGGTTCACTGTAGAGGTCCTCCAGGATTGTGGACGGGGAGTACAGGGACAATGACAAAATGTTGTGTAACAGGTTGTAACAATGGAAGTAGATGAGTGAAGGTGCTTTGATGATAGAATCTAGGTAGTAAGGAACTTGCTTGTGCAAGACCTATGGAACATGGAAGAAGTTAGAGGAGGAGTTGAATTTAGAATGGCATCCCATTCAACAATTATGCAATCTCTCCAGGGAAATTGGTATTGATTTCCCTCTCGTCCCCCTAACTCCTAAAACCACCAACTCCAAGGAAAGCTCTATGGATATGGATTCCTCACATCATATTAGCTCACCTCCTCCCTCGAGACCTACAGGGGCACTAGTAAAGGACAAAGGTCCAGAGGTTGTGGTTCACAATCCTGCAAGAAGCTTGAGACAAAAGTTAATAGTCAGTTGAAACCTCCCACCAGCATTGCCCAGGTCTCTAAAGGTGAATCTTCTTAGCAAGGCATAATCTCTTATGGTTGTGTGATCAAATGGGAGCATCCTCCCTGGTTGCTAGAAGGACATGAAGATCCAATTACCTACCTAGCCACGTTGGAGTAGGAGGACAAGGCTAAAACTAAGCAATGCCAACCTTAAGAAGATCTAGGGCCAAGAAAACAACATGGCGAGGTTCCTCATTAGACAACATATTATTTTTTATTTCTTCATTTTACAAAGTTGTTTTAGTTTCTCTAGTTATGCCAAAAGGCATCGTTTTTGTATGGCCTTTGTTCATTTTTGTATGGCATATGTTCTCAAACTAGCTTCTGCATTCTCTGAAGGGCCATTTGGTTTCCCCTTCATGAGAAGATGGTCCCTCTCTAGCTCTTTTTAGACCAAATTTAGCACTTTGCATAGATATGTTCTTCTGAACACTAGCCTCTACAGCTCACCTCAGCTTGTACTCTATCTAAAACATTCAAGGTAATATTAAGTACCTTCTTTCTTTATAAAAAAAATGTGGTTGATATACGTGGATAAGCGTACATCAAGCACATGCACAACCACATTACTAAATATGGTTAATATACATGGATATGCGTATATCAGCCACATTAATAATTATTAAGTATATGTTAGAGATTTACTATTAATATTAATTATTATATAATTATAATAATTATATAAGTAATAATTAAGTTTTATAATATGAAGTTTAAATATTGGGTTTTAATGTTAGGATTTTAATATAGGGTTTTATTACAAGGGCTTTAATATTAGTAAGCATAAGTTAAATATTCAACTAAGTGAGTAAGTTTCAATTAACATTGAAACCTCAGTTTTTAACCTTAATCTTTTGTTTTTATAACCCTAAATTTTATTCCTGTAACCCTAAATATTATTGTAATGAACAATGATCCATAGCTTGATGATATGCCATAGTTGATCAATTTTCAAGAGAAGGCCAAAGTCCAATATTATAAACCCTAATATTAAAAACCCAATATTACAAAATCTAATATTAAGCTGTAATATTAAAACCAATATTATAAAACCAAATATCAAACCCTAATTTTGTAATGTTGCAAAGCAACATTGAATAAGTTGCAATGTAATGTAACATTGCAACAATGATTCTCACATTGATTATCACATTGTGACAATGTTTGTAATAATGCAACGTTGGATATATTTCTCTACCATTCCAATGTCACAATATTAAACACAATATTATGAACCCAATATTATAAACCCTGATATTAAACCTAATATTATAATCCCTAATGTTAAATGAAACATTATAAACTCAATATTCTAAACCCAACATTATAAACTCTAATATTAAGTCCAATATTATAAAACCAAATATTATAAACCCTAATATTAAACCCAATATTATAAACCCTAATATTATAAACATAATATTAAACCCTAATATGAAACCCAATATTATAAACCCTAATATCAAACCCTACTATTAAACCCAACATTATAAACATTAATATTAAACCCTAATTTTGTATTGTTATATTGTGACGTTGAATAAATTACAACGTACTATAAAATTACGACAATGAATTGATTGCCATATTGCGACAATATGTATTGCAATGTGACTAATATTAAACTCAATAATATAAACCCTAATATTGTAAATCGTAATATTAAACCCCAATAGTATAAACCATAACATTAAACCCAATATCATAAACCCTAATATTATAAACCCAATATTAAACTCAATATTATAGATCGTATTATTAAACCCAATATTATAAACTTAATATTATAAAGCCTAATATTAAACCCAATATTATCATCATTGTTAACTATTTAAATAATGACTATCAGGGTGACTTTGTTTGATTATGTTCACTATTGTGGTTGACTATGTTTGACTATTAATATTAATCAATAATAATGACATGATATTATGTTTGACCAAAGATGAGGAGTGTTGATGGTCAAAAATAGTCAAACATGCTCAACAACATTAATAAATGTGGTTGACTAATTTTGTAATGTCGTAATGCGACAATGAATAAATTACAATGTAATGTAACACTCTGACAATGATTATCACGTTGGAGCAATGTTTGCCACACTGCGACATTGCATATATTTTTGTACCATTCTGACATCACAACATGTTTGATTATTAAAACCCTAATACTAAAATGAAATATTAAAACCCCAATATTAAAACCCAATACTAAAACCCTAATATTAAAACCCAATACTAAAAATATGGTAAACATAGGGTTGTTAATGGTAATGGTCACCAGGTTTCTATTATTATTTATATTACTAGTCTTACAAAATGGTTGACCATGTTGAGCATGCGTTGACCATGGTCTTTAAAGGTTGACTATGTTTGATTATGTCATTATATTGACTATTGTTGAATATGGTAAACATGGCAAACATGGTTTGACTAATTTGACTATGGTTGACCCTAGTTTTCTATTATAGGTTATGGTTGTCTAATTTGACAATGGTTGGCCACATTCAACCATAGAGACCTTGGTTGACTATGTTCAACCATTCTAACCCTTAATGACCATAGTTGGCCATTAGGAATGGGTAGAGCAAGATGTTTTCTCGGTTGATACGGATACTGATGGTTGACCAAGGTTAACCATGGTTAGATATGACTAACTAAATTTGTGTATCATTGAGCATTGATGAAAATGATTGACTATGGTTTATATTTAAACTTATTAATATTGATCTTAAAGTTAATATTAAAATTACAATTATTAAACGTATTAATAGTAATACTAACCTTACTATTAAACTTTAATATTATACTTATTAAAATTAACCTTAATAATAATAATAATAATAATAATAATAATAATATTATTATTATTATTATTACTACTACTAACGTTAACACTAATATTAATATTACCATAATAAATCCTAATATCAATATTAAATTCTATTCTTAATAATATTAAAACCTAAGAATTAAATTTTCAATCGGGAAAAAAACCCAAGCGGAGGACAGCGTTGTGCTAGGTTTTGAGTTAGGGCTTGGCACTGGTAACCATGGCGGGTCGTGGAGGAGGGAGTTCTGCTCCCTCCTATAGTCAAATTACCACGAACAAAAACAAGGAAACTGATCTGCGTCGCTTCAAGAAACCAACAGAAGTGATAACTGAGGATACTAACACAGGAAATACCGAACCTCATGAACAGAGAGAATCATGAGGAAGAGAGCAGGGAGAAGAGAAAATAGGGCAGTAGTCAGAAATCTGCACCTTTGAGGGTGACAGGTGTCTGTAAACCCAAGTCGACCATCACTCCTCAAGTCGTTTTAAATGACCCAGCGCTACAAGTGCACAGAGATCACATCACGGAACACGTGATCATATGCAAATTTATGGGGATTTGGCTGACGAAGAAGGCCTTACATGC
Organism: Pinus tabuliformis; assembly: GCA_031772625.1. Lineage (NCBI taxonomy): Eukaryota > Viridiplantae > Streptophyta > Pinopsida > Pinales > Pinaceae > Pinus > Pinus tabuliformis. The sequence goes on along the minus strand of CM062819.1, from coordinate 1,415,977,152 downwards.
ATGGATAAAGAACCACTAGAAACCTAAGGGGGAAATAAACCTTCACCTCGGATCCAAGGGTTTCTTTGCGATGGTTTTCGAGAGCTTAGAAGACAAAGACAGAGTGTTTGAGGGAGGACTCTATTTCTATGCTACTGCAGGCCTTTACATGTGACCATGGGTGATGAACTTTGTCCCAGAACGAGAAACGTTCACCTCAGTACCGGTATGGATACGAATTTACTCCCTTCCTTTAGATTATTTGCTGTTGGAGTCTTTAAAGGCTATCAACAATAAATTAGGGCATTTTATAAAGATATTAGATGTGACATTAAGAGGCAAATAAACTTCCTTCGCCCGGATCTGTGTGGAAATGGACCTATCTGGGGAACTCCCAGACGAGATCATTTTATAAGTCTATGATGAAGAAGCAGGTGGTGGATTATGAGCATATCCCATTTAGATTCTGTAAGTGCCATGAACACGGGCACCTTTACAAAGACTACCCATTCAATACACTTGAAAGCAACAAAAAAACCACCACAAGTAAAGATCCCGAGGGTTTCACCAAGGTGGGGGGTAAGGGTAAAGGAGGAAAGCAGAACCTAAAGAAAATCAATGATGATGGACAACTAAGCCATAATAATTTCAAAATCTTAGAAGAAGATATAGGAAACAACGAGGAAAACCATAAATCAAAAACTAAAACCAATTAGAAGGATAGGGATACTAGCATGGAGGACATACCAGAGAATAGCCAGCAACAGGATGATCCACCAAGCATTATGGAGCTCAGCAAGGACCATGAGGTGACCCCAAGTGAGGCAGGAATGGAGGATTATGAAGTACAGGAGATTCTTGAAAAGGAAAACTTGGATCTGGAAAAGTTTCTGAAGCAGGGTATTACCAAAGGAGTTGACTCCTTGCCAAAAGAGGAGTTTGACAGGGTTCAACAGCTCTTCCTATGGTGATCACAGTCGAAGAATTCTGGAGTCAAAAGAAACCATGACAGCCAGGAAAATAGAGGGCTGAAGACAATGGAGGAAACACAGGGGCACTCTTCCAAGAACCTGAGTAGGAAAAGACAGAATGAGCTGCTGACAAAATGTGGAAAACTCATGCTCAACTCAGGTGAGATGAAAGATCTCACTAGTTACTCTTTTACAAACCTATCTTAATGAAGTTTACAACATGGAATATTAGGGGCCTAGGAAGCAAAAGGAAACAAAGAAATCTCAGCAGTAGAATAAAAGAAGAAAACCAGACATGGTTTTCATTCAGGAAATGAAGTGCTCAATGGATAAAATCAGAGAAATCCACAGCAAATGGTTAAGCAAGTATGAGTATCTAGAGGTTAAGGCAGGCATCTCGGTAGGAGGGATTCTAACACTTTGGTATCCCCAAAAACTTGGAATTTTGGATGCGGAAGTGTCCAGAAACTATCTTTCGTTGGTAATACAACCTGTGGGTGATAAGGAAATTTACATGATCACAAATGTCTATGGACCTCAAAAGCTAGAAGACAAACTCAAGTTTCTCACTTCCCTTGAGGAGCTAAGAGAGAGACATCCTGATTTACCTTGGATTATGGCAGGAGATTTCAATATGATCAAATCTATTACAGAGAAAAAAGGTGGCACCAAAACACTAGGTAGAGACTCTGCTACCTTCCAGAACTTTATAAATAACATGAGATTAGTGGATGCTGAAACATTAAATGGCATTATCACTTGGAACAATAAGAGAGGAGGGGCCTCTCAAGTTGCCTCTAAACTGGATAGATTCTTAATCTCAGAGGACCTATTTCTCATGGGCCCTGACATGTCAGCTTTTATCCTTCCATTTGGAGGTTTAGACCACTGGCCTGTCCATCTTGAAGCCACTTTTATGGGTACACTGAGGAATAGACCCTTTAGGTTTGAAAATATCTGGCTCTCTCACCCTAACTTCACCAGCAACATTGAGAAATGGTGGATGGAAGAGTTTCCCTTTCAAGGCACTAAAATGTACATGCTACAACAAAGAATTAAACACATCAAAGCCAGACTCAAAGATTGGAACAAAAAACAATTTGGCAACATTTTCAAAGCCAAAAAAGAAGTTGAACAAAAACTTCAGGGGATTAATCAGCTTATGATCACGGATGGATTTACCGAGGAAAGGAATACTCAAGCTGATGTTCTTCAAAAGGAATGGGATGATAGGTGCAGACAAGAGGAGATTTTAGTACAATGGATTAAAGAAGGGGAAAGAAACACAAAGTTTTTTCATAAGTCAACATTGAGTCACAGGTCACATAACAGAATTTTGAAACTCAAAGATTCTCAAGGAAAAGAGCTCATCACCCACAAAGAAATGGAATTTGTCCTAGTTCAACACTTCCTTAACATTGCAAAGGAGCCTCTCTTAGATAGGTCACAATTTATTAATAAATTCACAAGGTATATCCCCAAGTTGGTAACAAGGGATTAAAATCATAATCTCAATAGGCCAGTATGTGAAGATGAGGTCAGGGAAGTTATCAATGAGATGCAAAATGGGAAAGCTCCTGGCCTGGATGGTTTCAATGTGGACTTTTTCAAAGCATGCTGGAAAACAGTCAAACAAGACATCCTTAATGCAGTTGAAGACTCAAGAAGATCCAGATCGGTCCTAAAGGCTCTCAATGCCTCTTTCATAGATTTGATTCCGAAGCAAGAAAAAGCCATCACACTGGACAGATTCAGACCCATAGCCTTGTGTAATGTGGTGTACAAAATTATTTCCAAAGTGATCGCTAACAGACTCAAGCCCCTTCTTCCAGCTCTTATCTCAGAGGACCAAACTGGTTATGTGGAAGGAAGACAGATTCTCATCAATATCATTCAAGCTCATGAGATGGTACACTCTTTGAAAAACAAGAAGCAAGCTGGAATGATCATACAGCTTGACCTAGCGAAAGCTTATGACAAGATAAGCTGGTCTTACATCAGAGAAATTCTGAAAGCTTATGGTTTTGACCACAATTGGATCAGATGGGAGATGGCCCTTGTACCCATGACCAGTTTTTCAATTCTGCTTAATGGATCGTCTTCAAGAACGTTCAGGCCTTCTAAGGGTCTAAGACAAGGAGATCCGCTCTCCCCCTTCCTCTTTGTGCTCATGATGGAAGGGCTAGGTAGAGCGATAAAAATGGCAAGTGCTGAGGGAAGAATCCAGGGTTTGAAACTCACCACAGATGGCATGAATTCAACTCACCAACAATTTATGGATGACACTATGTTGCAAGGCATTCCCATGGTGAAGGAAGCCAAAGCTTTTAAACAAATCTTGAATGACTTTGCCATGGCAGCTGGACAAAGGTAAGCCTTGACAAATCAAAATTTTTATTTCTTAACACTAACATTACTATTCAAAGAAACCTTACCAGAATTCTAGGGTTCCAAAGGGATCAGTTACCCTCTAAGTACCTCGGAATGCCCCTTACAGCTAAACCTCTAAGCAGGGGAGTTTGGAAGCCGGTCATTAACAAACTTCAGGATAGGATCGGAAGTGGATATGTAGATATTTGAATTTAGCAAGGCGCCTTGTGCTCACAAAAGCTATCCTACAAACTATATCCATTTTCATGATGTCAGCTCTTCCTGTTCCTATAGGATTTTTGCAAAAGATCAGGAACATCCAAAGAGATTTTCTTTGGGGCAAAGGGTAAGAGCAAAAGAAATGGGCTCTGGTAGCTTGGGATAAGCTCTGCAAACCTAAGGCACATGGAAGTTTGGGGCTTCATTACCTCAAAACCCTCAGTAGAGTTTCGGGTACAAAGCTTTGGTGGAGGTGGCTTAAGGATTCGGCATCCCCATGAGCAAAGATTTGGAAACAAAAATATGCACAAAATTGGCAGGAGAGGGGTCATATTTGAATGTATGGGCTTATCAAGGGCTCCCACATTTGGAATCTTTCTTGCGAAAATAGAGGCATTATCCAGCAGCACAACTTCTGGGAGATCCGAGATGGGAACTTGGCAAGTCTCTAGGAGGATAATTAGCAGCAAGAACCAAACCTATTTAGAGAAGAACTAACCGAACTCAACAATGACATTGACAACAAAGGTTTATGCATGGTAAGTGATTTCTAGGATTAGGTAAGGAACAATGGGAAATGGAGAACTTGGAAGGATCTAGGCTAGAAGGAAGAGAGCCCTTTGAAAGCTCAAGCAAACTCTCTTGCAATGGACTTAGAACAAAGGAAGATTTTAGTCTCATCCTCGTCTGACCAACTAAGATGGGGAAGAAACACAGAAGGTAACTTTAACCTCAAAGAAGCCAAGCAGATAGCCACAGGGTGTGTTATCAATACTCTGATAAGGCATGGAAGAACCTTTGGCAGAACCCGCATTGGATGAAAATAAAGATGTTCATGTGGTTGGTTCAACAAAAGAAAATTGTAACTTGGGAAAATCTTCTGAAGAAAGGTTTTGTTGGCCCATCCAAATGCTATCTATGTGGTACACAAGAGGAGACAATGGAACACTTACTCAACCTTTGCCCTTTCACCTCAACCTTATGGGATTGGGTGGCCTCAGTCTTCAGACAACCTTATAGGGATGGCCTCAGTATTACCAACACTCCGAGGAATTGGAGAAGAAACTTCTCAGGCAATGAGCTCATCAACAACGCTTGGACTCTGGTTCCATGCTTCCTAATCTGGGATGTCTGGAAAGAACGCAATGGCAGGATTTTCAAAAGCAAAACTGGCTCAACCCAGAATATTACTTCACAGATATTAAGACAGCTCAAAGATACTGTTGGTGCCATGTTAGGGAGACCTCCTGAGGAACCGACTCTGCCCCAGGATAAGCGTATACTGCTACAGTTGGGTCTCCAGTCGCAAGTTCCCCATAGCATACACAAGGAGGTAAGCCAGATAAATGTTGATAAAGACTTTTGGCAACCTCCAACTCATGGTTTCTGGAAAATTAACATAGATGGAGCTTCTAAAGGTAACCTAGGGATGGCTGGGTTTGGCAGGCTCATCAGAGATGAGTAGGGGTGCATAAAGGATATCTTTCATGGTCATCTGGGAACGGCTACAAACAACATGGCGGAGCTCATGGCCTTAGAGCAGAGCTTGGAAATACTAATTGACTCAAATTCTCACAATGATATTATTGAAGCTTACTCGAAATTAGTTATTAATGCGGCCAAGCAGATCTGCAATGGAAAAGCACCTGAAAAATTATCCAAACATTGGCAACTTTTGCAAGTCTTTCAGCACATTTATTCCCACCTACAAACCTTGAGACCGGCCAGCCTCATTCATGTACGAAGAAAAGCCAATATGCTAGTTGATCGTCTAGCGAATGAAGGAGTGTTGTGCAAAGAAAGTTACAGTAGGCATGGATGGGTTTCAAAACCCTTGGGGAAGTTGCGGGAGGATTGTCAAAGACAGGCAAACAAAGACATGGAAAACTTCCATACCATTAGGTCTGAACAAGAAGAAAGACTAGTGGAAGCCGAAGAAAGCAGGGTTCTAAGCCTTTCTTAACCGCTCGATTTAATAAATAAAAAAAGGGAGGGGTGGGGCGGGGTGAAGAGAGAAGAAAATTGCACAAATTAGAGCTTTCCACAGGGGAGAGGCGCTTGGTAATTAGCAAGCCTCTTAGCAAGTTGCCGGCCATGGATCCTGACTGCCTTTGCAATAGTATGGCCATCGGGTGGAAAAATAATCAGAGGATAACCACAAAAACGGACCCGATACTTTATAGATAAGTGGTTTATTTTCCTCATCGGGTCTGAAAAGGAAATTAAAGATCATGCAGGTTTTCGATCCGATATCTTAGAGGAACGTCAAATCATCAGGGGCTCTATCATACGGGTTTCGGGTTTTAAAAGTGCTCGAAACTTATGTTTCAAACCGAACTCGAACACTCTTTAAACTCTGGCTCACTTTCCTTATCGAGTCCGTGCACCGGGTAAAAGGGATGCTTGTTGCCAAAATGCTAGTTTCGTGAACTGTCGGATCTCACGAGATCTTGGATGGAGATTTTTGTAAGCCTCAGATTGAGGGTTTCGGGTTCTTTTTCGGGCTGTGTAGTTGGTTACCCTTCATAGGGTTAGTCTGTGTTGGTCCTTACATTGTAAGGCCTTGTAAATTATGTAATCTTTCTTTTAGTTAATAGAAAGCTCCACTCTTATTTGACCAAAATAAAATAATATTAAAACCTAATATTAATAATATCTAAGATAAACATTAATAAATCCTAAATTAATAATAATAACCCATAGTGTTAGATTAATATTAATAAACTCTAACCCTAATGTTAATAATATCAAAGGTAAACATTAATAAATCCTAAATTAATAATAATAACCCATAATGTTAGATTAATACTAATAACCCTAAATTAACATTATTAACCCTAATGACAAGCTATTTAGTGTTAACGATTTTTTTTTAAATTATGAAAAAATTTCAAGTCCCTTATATAAATATAATATCAATATTAATATATAATGTTAATATGTTAATTTATAGAGTAATATATTAATATATAGTTACTATTATATTATTATAAATTTATCTATGTTTAAATAATATTAATAATTTATTAATATTTAATATTTAATATTAATATTAATATTAGCTTGATTATTAATTTAATAATAATATTAAAATTATTAAACTTATTAATATTATCTTTAACCTTAATATTAAAAGTAATAAACATATTAATAATAACCTTAGGGCACCAAAAACATACATAAGCTTAGGGCATCAAACCCTTTGCGTATTTCTTTCATAGTGCGAAGCTCGGCCAAAAGGTCAAATGGAATGAAATGCAAATTATTATATTAATCTGGTTTGACCATGTTGATTAATATGTTAGTTGTGGGTAGGTATGGGCATATTAGAACCTTTGGTCTTTCAAGGACATGTATCTCAACCTTTCTACCAAAAGGTTATTGTAGGTACATGTAGTACATTCAAATATTCCTTTAAAAACACATAAGGTCATTGTAGGTACATGTATTACTTTCAAATATTCCTTTAAAAACACATATAATTTGTTTGTTTTTAAGGTCATTGTAGGTACATGTATTATTTTCAAATATTCCTTTAGGTCATTGTAGGTACATGTATTACTTTCAAATATTCCTTTAGGTCATTGTAGGTACATGTATTACTTTCAAATATTCCTTTAAAAACACATAGGTCATTGTAGATACATGTATTACTTTCTAATATTCCTTTAAAAACACATATAATTTGTTTGTTTGGTGCAAGTTGGTAATTTACTATCAGACAAACATAAATTAAGCTTCCATGGAAATTATATATTATTAATGCATCTACTTTTGAGGCATTTATTATTATAATCCTCCACAGTAATAATGTATTATTAATGTGTCTACTAAATTTAAGACATTCATTATTATGACATTAGATGTAAGAGGAGTGTAGATGTTAATACCAATAAACTGTGAGTACATGTTATCATTTATATATCAAGTTTAAATGTATTTTACTTATAAAGGCATTTATATATCAAGTACAAACCCACCCTATGCACTTGCCACCCTCCACATTTGTTATAAAGGCATATTACAACAACAATTTTACTAACTTTTGCCAGACATCAAAATTTGACCAACTTTGATCACCAAAAATAATTTATTTCTTTCTTTCCTATTCTGTCATTTCATAATCTTCTCATCACGTGCACTTTCAGCCCCACCAGATGTGCCAAACAAAATATTTAGATGATATGAGATGACAAGGCGGATAGGCCACGTCGCGCATTCCGCGTTGTGGATATCCCTCCCCCATTGCATCTGTGATTCGAATTCGGAAGACGGTCATACGACGTGTTTTGATTCCACTTCCAAGGATGGTTATATGAACAGTCAGATGCTACCACGTGTCTTGCCTCCAATTCAAAGGACGGTCTCATGGAATGATGAGACCCTGTCATGTGTTTTGGATTTTTTTCACATTATGTGCATGTTCTCGCTGCCCTCATCCAACTGACTTATGGTGGAGTGTTCGTATGTGTAGGGATTAAAATTGTTTTAACCTTTTATATATTGTAATTTAATTTTTGTTGAGGCTAAGCACATATTGTGCTAAGAAATTAGTTTAAAAATACATATTATCAAGTTATTTTTCCATAATATAGTAATTCTAGCATTATTTGGGATAACCTTAGATGTTTCGAGGCTATGTGTTTGCACTTGCTGCCAGGTTCATAATAATGCAATGTTACCACCTACATGGAATGAGTTTGCACTTGCTGTTAGGTTCATGATCATGCAATGTTGCCACCTGCACGGAATGAGTTTGCACTCGTTGCGAGGTTAATAATCATGTAATGTTGCCACCTGCATGGAATGAGTTAGCACTTGCTGCCATGTTTCCACGATTTTGCATTGGTTGCCACGTTCATAATCATGTAATATACAATGTTGCCACCTGCAGGGAACAAAATATGCAACTAGTTAGGTCATAATCATGCAATATACAATGTTGCCACATGCACGGAACAAAATATGCAAGTGATTAGCTGTTAGAAATCCGAGAGGAGTTCAGAATGGAACAAAGGTAAACAACCTTGTGCATCATCACGAGTGGAATTATCTATGAAGAAAACCTCATTCAAATAATTATCTTTTCCCTCTCTAAGCGCAGGCATCGGAGGTAGGGGCCCCAGGTCGAAAAAGGATCATGTATGCAAGTAGAGTGAAAACTTATGAAATCAACACAAATTCAAACATCTTCAGAGTTTTTCTTACTTTGTATCACATTGGGCCTCGCCCTTTGGTTTGCTTTGAATTATACCCTTCTCCTTGTATGCTCGCGGATTTATGTCAAAATATTAAAATTTCCTTAATTTGTTATAAAATATATCCTTATCCTAAAATTGATTGTTTTTCTTTCAAATATACCCTTGAACAATCATGGGTTTATGTCAAACGACATTTACCTAAATTGGAACATGTTGTTAAAGACTAAGTGGTTATGAATTTTTAATTAACATAAGGTACTTTTAAGTGTTGATTAGCATAATCACATTAATAAATGTAGTTGATATACGTCAATAAGCGTATACCAATAACATGCACAACCATATAAGTAAATATGGTTGATATACACCAGTAGACATCAATGATGTAGACTTAATATTAATATAAATATTGATATTAATAAATACATATTGTTATTATTATTATTATAATAAACCCAAAGGATTAATATTTTAAATCCAACCAATTATAAACCCAAGGGAATAATATTAAACTTAAGGGCTTAATATTATAAACCCAAGAAATTAATATTATAAACTAAAGGGATTAATAAACCAAAAGAAAAAATATCAAAAATCCAAGGGATACATACTATAAACCAAAAGGATAATATTAAACCCAAAAGATTAATATTATAAACCCTCGGATTAAAAAATCCAAGTGATTAATATTATAAACCCATAATATTGATAAACTAAAGGGATTAATATTATAAATGCAAAAGATTATTAAAACAAAGAAAGTAATATTATAAGCCCAAGGCATTAGTATTATAAACCAAAAAGATTAAGATTAATATTATAAACCCAAGGGATCATTAATATTATAAACCCAATGGATGAATATTATAAACCAAAGGAATTAATAAATCCAAGGGATCAATAATATTATAAACTTAAAGGAATTAATGAATTCACGAGATAAATAATATTATAAACTTAAAGGATTAATAAACCGAGGGGATTATTAATATTGTAAAAAACAAGGGATTAATATTATAAACACAAGGGAATAATATTTAAAACACTTGGGATTAATATTATAGACCCAAGGAGTCCACGGGGTCTTGGATTAATAAACCTAAAGGATTATTCATGTTATAAAAACTAAAAGATTAATAAACCCAATAGTTTATCAATATCAAAGAGATTAATATTAAAAACACCTTAATATATCTTTAATAAAACCCAAAAATTAATATAAAAAATACCTTAATTTGCTATAAAATATATCCTTATTATTTTTATTTTTAAAAATGGATTGATTTGCTTTCAAATATACCCTTCTCCTCCTGCAATCATGGGTTTATGTCAAACGACATTTACCTAATTTGAATCATGTTGTTTGAAGGGAAGGACCAACTAATTACATGGATGGATGGCTCTTAATTATCCTAAATTCATTGGCATGTGGTATCTTAATGATCGTCTCCTTAATTATCATGATCAGAAGAAAGACAGAATGGGAGAAAAACCCAATGCTCTTGACAATCACTATCAAGGGGAAAAATTCTTCTAACACAAGAAAATTGTACTATCTACAAGACAATGTTAGAGACATTAATTCAGAAGGAGAAAATTGGTTTCAAAAGTTTCAACAGTCATGAGTTAAAAAATATAATCCAAAGTGCACTTTAGAAGTGCAAAAGAGCAAAAAATAGGAAATCAGAATCAAATTGTTTTCCTGTAAATGCTTGGTTTGATGAGGAATGCAAAATGGCAAGGAGAACCTTGAAAAATGCAGGCAAGGAGAAGATGAATGTAAAGTTATATAAGCAGATACTAAAAAGGAAAAAATATGAGTTCATGCAAACAAGGCGAGAAGAGTTAATATATCTAAGCAAGAATAACCCAAAGCTTTTCTAGCAGGAACTTCAACCAAGGAAGAAGCAAATTGAAAATAATATTACAACCCAACAATGGTTTGAATATGCAAAGCAACTCTATGAGAAAGAATCAGAGGTGGAGCCTCCCTCCAGGATTAACACAACTACAAAGCTCTTCACGTTACAGGAGGTGGAGATTGGAATTAAGAAGTTGAAAACAGGAAAGGAAAAGGACTTGGTTGAGCTTCAAGCAGAGTATCTAAAATGGGGAATGAACACTCTTGCACCGCACATCATGGAAATATTTAACAACATCATTTAGCAAGGATTCCCAAGGGACTGGACAACTAGCCTAGAAATACCCCTTTTTAAAAGTGGAGACATTAATAATCCTTCCAATTATAGAACCATTATGATCAATCCTTTGTTTGCAAAGCTTTTCGGCAACATGGTAGAAAATAGAATCAGTAAGTGGGCAGAAGTAAAAGAAAAGAGGGCAAGAGGAAAAGCAAGTTTTAGGCCGAAGCATTCTATAGTGGATCATGGTATCACGTTGTTGAAAAGGTTTGGGAGGACAAAGAAGAAGCATTTTGCTGCTTTGTTGACTTCAAAAAGGAATTTGACACAATCCCTAGAGATAAGTTGTGGCATAGAATGGAAGAACTTGAAATTCCTTTGCATTATAGAGTCGTTGTCCATAGACTTTATGAAGAAATGAAAGTCAAAATTAGAACCTCGGTAGATATTTCAAAAAGCTTTAGAAGTGACATTGGAGTCAAGAAAGGTTGCCCTATATCTCCTACTCTTTTTGGCTTATATATTGATAAACTGGAAGAGTGGATAAATCTACAAATTGGAGATGGTGTTCGGTTGGGGAAGTTTGTGATAAAGATTCTTTTATATGCGGATGATCTTGTTTGATTTCTAAATCAGCGCATGGATTGCAAATGCAACTATATACCCTTGAGCATTTTTGTACAGAAGTGGGGATGCAAGTTAATACTGCCAAGACCAAAATAATGATTTTCTCTAATAAAAGGAAACATAGCCAACATATGTTCTTCTTTGAAGGAAACATTCTTAAAGAAGTAAATGAGTACAAGTACCTCGGGATTGATTTCAAAAACAAACTTAATTGGGAGGACTGCGGAAAGAAGAGAAATTTAGGAGGGTGGAAAGTATTATATGCTCTTCAAAACAAATGTAGAGAGGTAGAGTTATGGGATTGGAAAACGACTAAAATGAATTTTAGACTCCTAGTTTGTCCAGTGATGCTATATGGGTGTGAATTGTGGGCTAGCAGCATCCCCGTCTTAAAATGGAAACAAATTGAGAAAATCCAAAAACGCTTGATCATGAGCAAGTTCAAAATAAAAAAAATTGGTATCTTATGAGCTAATTTTGATTGAAATAGGAGCAGCTCCCATCGAAGCAATTTCTATGGTGTGGATCATAAGATATCTAAAAAGAATTGAGAAAATGGGAGAAGGTAGATGACCTAATGTTATCTTTAATGAAGGCATGAGTGAAATAAAGAAAACATGGATGAAACAAAACTACATATGGATGCAAAAATGGAATATCTACCTCAATACTTCTCCCACAAATAGAAAGTAGCTAAAGGATTTTGTTATGCAGAAGTTTCGTAAATGGTTATGGGGAAAAGAGTTGCATAGAAAGAAGAAGTACTACATTGAGGAATTCAACCCTATGTGTGATCTAGAACAAAAAGAGTTCATTGGAGCTAGCATTCTGTGGAGGGAAAAGGTTCTTATTGGTCAATTAAGAACCAACTCGCATCAACTTCGATGTGAAACAGGACGGTGGAAAAGGCCTAAAGAAGCTTGGGAAGAACGAGTGTGTACATTTTGCAAGTCTGGGGCAATGGAATCGGAAAAACATTTCATTTTGGAATGTGATGCATTCAAAGACATCAAAGAAAGTTATGGGAATATGCTAGCATCAGTTTCTTGGCATTGTCTTTTCAGTGAGGGGATTGTTGGAAAGTTGGGCCAGCTCATCATCAATTTGAACAAGAAAATGATTGAATTGCAAAAGACGAAAAGCAGGGAACTAATAGTCCCATAGACTATTTTTAGTCTCGTGGACGTTAAAATATCATTTCATTTCATTTCAACATATAATTACTTCTTAGTGTTGATTACATGTAGAGAATGTGTGGAATAATGTACCATCTTAAAAAAAAATTAACCCTCTCTTTTAAAGCAGACATATCGATACATAAATTGAAAGGTGTGTGCATATGGTCAAAAATATTATTACCGTCGAAAAAGTTTGATGTAGTTAATATGATTATTATTTGTGTAATTTATTGTATTGGTTGTACCAAGGGTTTTTTTTTGGATTAAAAACTAATTTTGAAAGCTTTCTTGCTTATATATATATATATATATATATATATATATATATATATAAAATGTACATAATAATAAAACTATAATATTAAAATATTAAAATGCATATATAACTAGATTAACATATTAATATAAATTTAACATTCTCATAAATTTCCTTTTTTTTTTTTCAGGAAAAGGACTTTCTTAATTAAAAATAAGGTTATGATCAGATATTTAAGACATAAGAATATGCACATAAGCATAAATAATGAGTGTTTTTTTATAAGGACTCAACTTGAGATGTCACTAGCAATGGCATGACAAGGGTGCATTGGGCATACTTGATAAGTTGCACACTGAGTCTATATGCTTTGGTAACCTTGGTAATCAACTTAAGGTAATTAGTGAGATGGTTGGGACGGCGTACTAGCATGTAAGTTAGGAAGACCAAGTATAGCTTCATGAGTAGTATGGGTGATTGACAAGGTGTAGCATAATCAACTTCAACATAGGATGGCACAACTTGGAAATATGATAGATAATGTGTATTATTCGTGGTAAGGCAACAATGGTTATAAGTGCATCAAATATATACAAATGCTTGATAAAAGAGGGACATGATCTTCATTAACTATCCCTTGTCAGTCTAGATGGATGATATCATAGTTTCAAGTTGGCTAGTTAGGTGTTCAAGTATGCTTGGCTCAAGGGAGGTAACAATAAGTTTTCTATGGTTGGGTGGAAATGATATAACATCGCCTACAATGAAATGGGCACTTTAAAATTCTACACAATTGAAGGTGCCACACTTGGGTTTGATAAGAAATGGTCCATATTGGATCATCATATTGTTTGTCAACCATATTGGCACTTTCAAAGTGGAAAAAGTGGAGGAATTAGCTTAGAAGACCATTTTTACCAATAACTCCCAATTTGGTAAATTCAGGTCTAAAACCTTTCACAAGAAAATTGAGGCATCAAATGGCATATTTTTGGGGTAAAACTTTGTTACTAAATTGTTTAACCATTTAGTGTTACCCTATACACAAATACCTTTCAACGGTAGAAGAATCAACTCAATAGGAGTTTGTATGCAAAACTCGTGCCACCTGGAAGTTGAACTTCCTGTTTTGGCCACCATGATTCAAGAGGATGCCACATCATCCCCCATTATTCATTGAAAAGGAGCTAGCCACATGATCATGATGAAGAAGACTCCAGAAGAGTCCATATTGTAACTCTAGTTAAGAGTTGAACGAGTAAATCTTAACCAGTAGTAGACTCTCAAGCTCTCTTATAGATGGGCCACTGGGAGGAAAAGGGATTCCATTATATTCAAGTGCATTTTGTTCCATAGATAAGTAGAGTAGCCAAGAGTGCATAGGGAGAGAGAAAACAAAGAGGCTTTGTGCATTATAATAACCCGCAAGCCATGGGTCTCACTTATTTGTACCTGTATCCATTTTCCATTCATATAAATAGAGCACAACAACCTCATGTTCTAGTTGGGCTTTCACTCGAAAGGGTTTCTTAGGTTATATCTTATGTCAATTGTGGTTTGTGAGTTTTATTTTTTGTTCTCTATTTTTTGCATATTTTATCTACTGTGTGCATAATCATAACCCAATAATTAGTAAATCCATAAATCTAATGAGAATTAACCCTCATATTGTAGATTTCATATTTTAAGTGTAATTCCATTAAATATGTTGTGAGGAATTATCCAATGGAATATCCATGAGAGTTAACAAATCATATTGGTAGATCAGAGAAGGTTTCTTTGGGTATATTGTCATGATTTATAGAAGATCCAAATCATCTAAGCCAAAAGTCATAAAACCCCAACCATGATTAACGAAATTGTTAATAATCCTCAAGATCTCAGAGAGGATAGTTTTTCATGCCTGGAAGCACAAGTCATAGATATAAAATGTAATGTGAGCCTCCTCATGGAATCCTTGACTAATAAGCTCAATTTATTTGGAGAAGATGGAGGTTCTGATTTAAGGGTCAAATCAAGGGAAAAATCAACAGATCGAGAAGAACCAATGAGGGAATCTAAGAAACAACCCGAAAGGGATCATCCTAGTTTGAGTGTTGTAAACCATTCATAATCCATATTCAAATGGATGTGAAGGTCGACATGAAGTCATTTAAAGGTGGGATTGACACTTTAAAGTAAAATCGTTGGTTGTAACAATTAGAAGCTTATTTTAGTGTTCATCGTATAGAAGAAAACAAAATATTTCATTTGCTCGACTGAAATTGGAGGGCCATGCCCTATCCTATTGGGAAAACCACACATAAACCTTAAGGTTAGAGGGAGATCCTCTAATGACTAAGTGAGATAATTTCAAACCCTCATAAAGTCATAATTTATCCTATCGGGTATGTAGAGGACCAGTGTATCTGGTGGCATTAGTTCAAGAAAAGACAATGGAATGATGTGCAAGAGTACACCATAGAATTTAGAAACATCGCCATAATATTGGGTGTCTCCCCAAATAACCATAAGTGTTCCCTCATTCCTGATAATATATGACCCCACATTGAACTTGAGCTCTCTAACATGGCATACTGAATGTATTAAATGAGATACAAACCCAATGGAAAACAAGTGTTCCCCCAACCCTGGGGTAAAACCTTGAGAGAATGATAAACCTGTAAGAAATATTGTCCTTAAGGATAGCCTTATCAACTGAAAGAAGTCAGGAAGAATTCACTAGAAACCACAAATTAACAACCTTAGGATGGGCGAAGGCATACTATTGTAAGAAAATCCATTTCCCTCACCTCTACCTACAAAACAAACTGACAACAAACCAATAATTATGATGAATTTCAGGGATTACACAGAAAGCGTGCAATCAAACATGAAATGTATGCTACCAAAACCATTTGTAGACTGAACGTTGGACCAGACGTGGAGATCTTTTCGGCTCAGAGTTCGATTGGAAGAAATATTTCACAAGTGACACCAAGGTGCGAGAAAGACCAAAAATAGTTTGTTGAAGAAGTTAAAGCCAGGGGGCAAGCGAAACATCATCAACTTACTTGATTTTCATATGAGACTCCCCCAAACTATAGTTGAAACAAACTAAAGCCCAAAATAAAAACCTATTGAACTAACTTAGAGGCATAATCATCGTCTGCATGGAGATAATAAATAAAATTCCGTTTCCACAAGTGAATTGTTGATGCCTAAACCCTATACCAATGCTCGAAAGTGCGAGTCCGAGTATAGAGCCACCAAGATAATAATGAAAATTAAAGCATTTGAGCCTTGAGTTTCCATAATCTTTCTTTGCTTGACAATCATTGAAAACTCAATATTCTAAACCCAACATTATAAACTCTAATATTAAGTCCAATATTATAAAACCCAATATTATAAACCCAATATTATAAACCCTAATATTATAAACATAATCTTAAACCCTAATATGAAACCCAATATTATAAACCCTAATATTAAACCCAATATTAAACCCTACTATTAAACCCAACATTATAAACATTAATATTAAACCCTAATTTTGTAATGTTATATTGTGACGTTGAATAAATTACAACGTACTATAAAATTACGACAATGAATTGATTGTCATATTGCGACAATATGTATTGCAATGTGACTAATATTAAACTCAATAATATAAACCCTAATATTATAAATCGTAATATTAAACCCCAATAGTATAAACCATAATATTAAACCCAATATCATAAACCCTAATATTATAAACCCAATATTAAACTCAATATTATAAATCGTATTATTAAACCCAATATTATAAACTTAATACTATAAAGCCTAATATTAAACCCAATATTATAATATCATCATTGTTAACTATTTAAATAATGACTATCAGGTTGACTTTGTTTGCTTATGTTCACTATTGTGGTTGACTATGTTTGACTATTAATATTAATCAATAATAATGACATGATATTATGTTTGACCGAAGATGAGGAGTGTTGATGGTCAAAAATAGTCAAACATGCTCAACAACATTAATAAATGTGGTTGACTAATTTTGTAATGTCGTAATGCGACAATGAATAAATTACAATGTAATGTAACACTGCGACAATGATTATCACGTTGGAGCAATGTTTGCCACACTGTGACGTTGGATAGATTTTTGTATCATTCTGACATCACAACATGTTTGATTATTAAAACCCTAATACTAAAATGAAATATTAAAACCCCAATATTAAAACCCAATACCAAAACCCTAATATTAAAACCCAATACTAAAAATATGGTAAACATAGGGTTGTTAATGGTAATGGTCACCGGGTTTCTATTATTATTTATATTATTAGTCTTTCAAAATGGTTGGCCATGTTGATCATGCGTTGACCATGGTTTTTAAAGGTTGACTATGTTTGATTATGTCATTACATTGACTATTGTTGAATATGGTAAACATGGCGAACATGGTTTGACTAATTTGACTATGGTTGACCCTAGTTTTCTATGATAGGTTATGGTTGTCTAAGTTGACAATGGTTGGCCACATTCAACCATAGAGACCTTGGTTGACTATGTTCGACCATTCTAACCCTTAATGACCATAGTTGGCCATTAGGAATGGGTAGAGAAAGAGGTTTCTTGGTTGATACGGATACCGATGGTTGACCAAGGTTAACCATGGTTAGATATGACTAACTAAATTTGTGTATCATTGAGCATCGATGAAAATGATTGACTATGGTTTATATTTAAACTTATTAATATTAATCTTAAAGTTAATATTAAAATTACAATTATTAAATGTATTAATAGTAATACTAACCTTACTATTAAACTTTAATATTATACTTATTAAAATTAACCTTAATAATAATAATAATAATAATAATAATAATAATATTATTATTATTACTACTACTACTAACATTAACACTAATATTAATATTACCATAATAAATCCTAATATCAATATTAAATTCTATTTTTAATAATATTAATAATATTAAAACCTAAGAATTAAATTTTCAATTGGGAAAAAAAAACCCCGAGCGGAGGATAGAGCTGTGCTAGGGTTTGAGTTAGGGCTTGGCACTGGTAACCATGGCGGGTCGTGGAAGAGGGAGTTCTACTCCCTCCTATAGTCAAATAACCGCGAACAGAAACAAGGAAATTGATCTGCGTCGCTTCAAGAAACCAACAGAGGTGATAATTGAGGATACTAACACAGGAAATACCGAACCTCACGAACAGAGAGCGAATCATGAGGAAGAGAGCAGGGAGAAGAGAAAAGAGGGCAGCAGTCAGAAATTTGCACCTCTGAGGGTGACAGGCGTCTGTAAACCCAAGTCGACCATCACTCCTCAGGTTGTTTTAAATGACCCAGCGCTACAGGTGCACAGAGATCACATGACGGAACATGCGATCATATGCAAATTTATGGGGATTTGGCCGACGAAGAAGGCCTTACATGCATGGATAAAGAACCACTAGAAACCTAAGGGGGAAATAAACCTTCACCGCGGATCCAAGGGTTTCTTTGCGATGGTTTTCACGAGCTTAGAAGACAAAGAGAGGGTGTTTGGGGGAGGACTCTATTTCTACGCTACTGCAGGCCTTTACATGCGACCATGGGTGATGAACTTTGTCCCAGAACGAGAAACGTTCACCTCAGTATCGGTATGGATACGACTTTACTCCCTTCCTTTAGATTATTGGTTGTCGGAGTCTTTAAAGGCTATCGGCAATAAACTAGGGCATTTTATAAATATATAAGATGTGACATTAAGAGGCAAATACACTTCCTTCGCCCGGATCTATGTGGAAATGGACCTATCTGGGGCACTCCCAAACGAGATCATTTTAGAAGTCTATGATGAAGAATGGGTGCAGGTGGTGGATTATGAGCATGTCCCATTTAGATTCCATAAGTGCCATGAACATGGGCACCTTTACAGAGACTGCCCATTCAATAAACTAGAAAGCAACAAAAAACCACCACAAGTAAAGATCCCGTTGGTTTCACCAAGGTGGGGGGTAAGGGGAAAGGAGGAAAGCAGAACCTAAAGAAAATCAATGATGATGGACAACTGAGCCATAATAGTTTCAAAATATTAGAAGAAGATATAGGAAACAACGGGGAAAACCAAAAATCAGAAACTAAAACCAATGAGAAGGATAGGGATACTAGCATGGAGGACATACCAGAGAATAGCCAACAACAAGATGATCCACCGAGCATTATGGAGCTCAGCAAGGACCATGAGATGACCCCAAGTGAGGCAGGAATGGAGGATTATGAACTACAGGAGATTCTTGAAAAGGAAAACTTGGATCTGGAAAAGTTTTTGAAGCAGGGTATTACCAAAGGAGTTGACTCCCTGCCAAAAGAGGAGTTTGACAGGTTTCAATAGCTCTTCCTATGGCAATCACAGTCGAAGAGTTCTGGAGTCAAAAGAAATGATGACAGCCAGGAAAATAGAGGGCTAAAGATAATGGAGGAAACACAAGGGCACTCTTCTAAGAACTCGGGTAGGAAAAGAGGAAGGAAAAGATAGAATGAGCTGTTGACAGAATGTGGAAAACTCATGATCAACTCAAGTAAGATGAAAGATCTCACCAATTACTCTTTTACAAACCTATCTTAATGAAGTTTACAACATGGAATATTAGGGGCCTAGGAAGCAAAAGGAAACAAAGAAATCTTAGCAGTAGAATAAAAGAAGAAAAACCAGACATGGTTTTCATTCAGGAAACGAAGTGCTCAATGGATAAAATCAAAGAAATCCACAGCAAATGGTTAAGCAGGTATGAGTATCTAGAGTTTGAGGCAGACAGCTTGGCAGGAGGGATTTTGACACTTTGGGATCCCCAAAAACTTGGAATTTTGGATGCAAAAGTGTCTAGAAACTATCTTTCGCTGGTAATACAACCTGTGGGTGATAAGGAAATTTACATGATCACAAATGTCTACGAACCTCAAAAGCTAGAAGACAAACTCATTTTTCTCACTTTCCTTGAGGAGCTAAGAGAGAGACATCCTAATTTACCCTGGATTCTGGCAGGAGATTTCAATATGATCAAATCTCTTACAAAGAAAAAAGGTGGCACCAAAACACTAGGTAGAGACTCTGCTGCCTTCCAGAACTTTATAAATAACATGAGATTAGTGGATGTTGAAACATTAAATGGCACTGTCACTTGGAACAATAAGAGAGGAGGGGCCTCTCAAGTTTCCTCTAAACTGGATGGATTCTTAATCTCAGAGGACCTATTTCTCATGGGCCCTAACATGTTAGCTTTTATCCTTCCATTTGGAGGTTTAGACCACTGGCCTGTCCAGCTTGAAGCCACTTTTATGGGTGCACCGAGGAATAGACCCTTTAGGTTTGAAAATATCTGGCTCTCTCACCCTGACTTCACCAGCAACATTGAGAAATGGTGGATGGAAGAATTTCCATTTCAAGGCACTAAAATGTACATGCTCCAACAAAGAATTAAACACATCAAATCCAAACTCAAAGATTGGAACAAAAAACAATTTGGCAACATTTTCAAAGCCAAAAAAGAAGTTGAACAAAAACTTCAGGGGATTAATTAGCTTATGATCACAGATGGCTTTACCGAGGAAAGGAATACTCAAGCTGATGTTCTTCAGAAGGAATGGGATGATAGGTGCAGACAAGAGGAGATTTGATGGAGACAGAAATCGAGAGTACAATGGATTAAAGAAGGGGAAAGAAACACAAAGTTTTTTCATAAGTCAACTTTCAATCATAGGTCACATAACAAAATTTTGAAACTCAAAGATTCTCAAGGAAAAGAGCTCATCACCCACAAAGAAATGGAATCTGTCCTAGTTCAACACTTCCTTAACATTGCAAAGGAGCCTCTCTTAGACAGATCAAAGTTTATTTATAAATTCACAAGGTATATCCCCAAGCTGGTAATAAGGGAAGACAATCATAATCTCAATAGGCCAGTATGTGAAGATGAGGTCAGGGAAGTTATCAACGAGATGAAAAATGGGAAAGCTCCTGGCTCGAATGGTTTCAATGTGGACTTTTTCAAAGCATGCTGGAAAACAGTCAAACAAGACATCCTTAATGCAATTGAAGACTCAAGAAGATCCAGATCGGTCTTGAAGGGTCTCAATGCCTCTTTCATATCTTTGATTCCGAAGCAGGAAAAAACCATCACACTAGACAGATTCAAACCCATAGCCTTGTGTAACGTGGTGTACAAAATTATTTCCAAAGTGATCGCTAACAAACTCAAGCCCCTTCTTCCAGCTCTTATCTCATAGGAGTAAACTGGTTATGTGGAAGGAACACAGATTCTCATCAATATCATTCAAGCTCATGAGATGGTACACTCTTTGAAAAACAACAAGCAAGCTGGAATGATCATACAGCTTGACCTAGGGAAAGCTTATGACAAGCTAAGTTGGTCTTACATCAGAGAAATTCTGAAAGCTTATGGTTTTGACCACAATTGGATCATATGGGTGATGGCCCTTGTATCCATGGCCATTTTTTCAATTATGCTTAATGGATCGCCCTCAAGAACATTCAGGCCTTCTAGGGGTCTAAGACAAGGAGATCCGCTCTCCCCCTTCCTCTTTGTGCTCATGATGGAAGGGCTAAGCAGAGCGATAAAAATGGCAAGTGCCGAGGGAAGAATCTAGGGTTTGAAACTCACCACAGATGGCACGACTTCAACTCACCAACAATTTGTGGATTACACTATGTTGCAGGGCATTCCCACGGTCAAGGAAGCCAAAGCTTTTAAACAAATCCTGAATGAATTTGCCATGGTAGTTGGTACAAAGGTAAGCTTTGAAAAATCAAAAGTTTTATTTTTTAACACTGACATTACTATTCAAAGAGACCTTACCAGAATTCTAGGGTTCCAAAGGGATCAATTACCCTCTAAGTACCTCGGAATGCCCCTTACAGACAAACCTCTAAGCAGGGGAGTTTGGGAGCCGATCATTAACAAACTTCAAGATAGGATCCGGAAATGGACATGTAGATATTTGAATTTTAGCAGGGCACCTTATGCTCACAAAAGCTATCCTACAGGCTATATCCATTTTCATGATGTCAGCTCTTCCTGTTCCTAAAGGAGTTTTACAAAAGATCAGGAACATCCAAAGATATTTTCTTTGGGGCTAAGGGTAAGAGCAAAAGAAATGGGCTCTGGTAGCTTGGGATAAGCTCTGCAAACCTAAGGCCCATGGAAGTTTGGGCTTCATGACCCCGAAACCCTCAGTAGAGTTTCGGGTGCAAAGCTTTGGTGGAGGTGGCTTAAGGATTCGACATCCCCATGGGCAAAGCTTTGGAAACAAAAATATGCACAAAATTGGCAGGAGAGGGATCATATTCGAATGTCTGGGCTTATCAAGGGCTCCCACATTTGGAATATTGCTTGGGAAAATAGAGGCATTGTCCAGCAGCACAGCTTCTGGGAGATCCGAGATGGGAACTTGGTGAGATTCTGGGAGGATAATTGGCAGCAAGAATCAAACCTATTTAGAGAAGAACTAACCGAACTCAAGAATGACACTGACAACAAAGGTTTATGCATGGTAAGTGATTTCTAGGATCAGGTAAGGAACAATGACAAATGGAGAACTTGGAAGGATCTAGGCAATAGGGAAGAGAGCCCTTTGAAAGCTCAGGCAAACGCTCTTGCAATGGACTTAGAACAAAGGAAGATTTTGGTCTCATCCTCGTCTGACCAACTAAGATGGTGAAGGAACACAAAAGGTAACTTTAACCTCAAAGAAGCCAAGCAGATAGCCACAGGGTGTGTTATCAATACCCTGATAAGGCATGGAAGGACCTTTGGCAGAACCCGCATTGGATGAAAATAAAGATGTTCATGTGGTTGGTTCAACAAAAGAAAATTCTAACTTGGGAAAATCTTCTGAAGAAAGGTTTTGTTGGCCCATCCAAATGCTATCTGTGTGGTACACAAGAGGAGACAATGGAACACTTACTCAACCTTTTCCCTTTCACCTCAATCTTATGGGATTGGGTGGCCTCAATCTTCAGACAAACTGATAGGGATGGCCTCAGTATTACCAACACTCTGAGGAATTGGAGAAGAAAATTCTCAGGTAATGAGCTCATCAACAACGCTTGGACTCTGGTTCCATGCTTCCTAATCTGGGATGTATGGAAAGAACGCAATGGCAGGATTTTCAAAAGCAAAATTGGCTCAACCCAGAACATTATTGCATAGATATTAAGACAGCTCAAAGATATTGTTGGTGCCATGTTAGGGAGACCTCCTGAGGAACCGACGCTGCCCCAGGACAAGCGTATATTGCTACAGTTGGGTCTCCTGTCGCAAGTTCCCCATAGCATACACAAGGAGGTAAGCCAGATAAATGTTGATAAAGACTTTTGGCAACCTCCACCTCATGGTTTCTGGAAAATTAACATAGATGGAGCTTCTAAAGGTAACCCAGGGATGGCTGGGTTTGGCGGGGTCATCAGAGATGAGTAGGGGTGCATAAAGGATATCTTTCATGGTCATCTGGGAACGGCTACAAACAACATGACGAAGCTCATGGCCTTAGAGCAGAGCCTGGAAATACTAATTGAGTCAAATTCTCACAATGAAATTATTGAAGCTGACTCGAAATTAGTTATTAATGCAGCCAAGCAAATCTGCAATGGAAAAGCACCTGAAAAAGTATCCAAACATTGGCAACTTTTGCAGGTCTTTCAGCACATTTATTCCCACCTACAAACCTTGAGACCGACCAGCCTCATTCATGTACGAAGAAAAGCCAATATGCTAGTTGATCGTCTAGTGAATGAAGGAGTGCTGTGCAAAGAAAGTTACAGTAGGCATGCATGGGTTTCAACACCCTTGGGGAAGTTGCGGGAGGACTGTCAAAGACAGGCAAACAAAGACATGGAAAACTTCCATACCATTAGGTTTGAACAAGAAGAAAGACTAGTGGAAGCCGAAGAAAGCAGGGTTGTAAGCCTTTCTTAACCACTCGATTTAATAAAAAAAAGGGAGGGGGGTGAGGGGGGGGAGGGGTGGGACGGGGTGAAGAGAGAAGAAAATTGCGCAAATTAGAGCTTTCCACAGGGGAGAGGCGCTTGTTAATCAGCAAGCCTCTTAGCAGGTTGCCGGCCACAGATCCTGATTGCCTTTGCAATAGTATGGCCATCGGGTGGAAAAGTACTCAGAGGATAACCACAAAAACGGACCCGATACTTTATAGATAAGTGGTTTATTTTCCTCATCGGGTCCGAAAAGGAAATTAAAGATCATGCAGGTTTTCGATCCGATATCTTAGAGGAACGTCAAATCATTAGGGGCTCTATCGTACGAGTTTCGGGTTTTAAAAGTGCTCGAAACTTATGTTTCAAACCGAACCCGAACACTCTTTAAACTCTGGCTCACTTTCCTTATCGGGTCCGTGCACTGGGTAAAAGGGATGCTTGTTGCCAAAATGCTAGTTTCATGAACTGTCGCATCTCACGAGATCTTGGATGGAATTTTTTGTAAGCCTCAGATTGAGGGTTTTGGGTTCTTTTTTGGGCTGTGTAGTTGGTTACCCTTCATAGGGTTAGTCTGTATTGGTCCTTACATTGTAAGGCCTTGTAAATTATGTAATCTTTCTTTCAGTTAATAGAAGGCTCCACTCTTATTTGACCAAAATAATAATATCTAAGGTAAACATTAATAAATCCTAAATTAATAATAATAACCCATAGTGTTAGATTAATATTAATAAACTCTAACCCTAAGGTTAATAATATCAAAGGTAAACATTAATAAATCCTAAATTAATAATAATAACCCATAATGTTAAATTAATACTAATAACCCTAAATTAACATTATTAACCCTAATGACAAGCTATTCAATGTTAACGATTTTTTTTTAAATTATGAAAAAATTTCAAGTCCCTTATATAAATATAATATCAATATGTTAATTTATAGATTAATATATAATATTAATATGCTAATTTATAGATAAATATATTAATGTATAGTTACTATTATATTATTATAAATTTATCAATGTTTAAATAATATTAATAATTTATTATTAAATATTAATATTAGCTTGATTATTAATTTAATAATAATATTAAAATTATTAAACTTATTAATATTATCTTTAACCTTAATATTAAAAGTAATAAACATATTAATAATAACCTTAGGGCACCAAAAACATACAAAAGCTTAGGGCATCAAACCCTCTGCGTATTTCTTTCATAGTGCGAAGCTCGGCCAAAAGGTCAAATGGAATGAAATGCAAAATTATATTAATGTGGTTTGACCATGTTTATTAATGTGTTAGTTGTTGGTAGAGGTATGGGCATATTAGAACCTTTGGTCTTTCAAGGACATGTATCTCAAACTTTCTACCAAAAGGTTATGGTAGGTACATGTATTACTTTCAAATATTCCTTTAGGTCATTGTAGGTACATGTATTACTTTCAAATATTCCTTTAAAAACACATATAATTTGTTTGTTTGGTATCTCAGCCTTTCTACCAAAAGGTCATTGTAGGTACATGTATTACTTTCAAATATTCCTTTAAAAACACATAGGTCATTGTAGATACATGTATTACTTTCAAATATTCCTTTAAAAACACATATAATTTATTTGTTTGGTGCAAGTTAGTAATTTACTATAAGACAAACATAAATTAAGCTTCCATGAAAATTATATATTATCAACGCATCTACTTTTGTGGCATTTATTATTATAATCCTATGTAGTAATATTGTATTATTAATGTGTCTATAAATTTAAGACATTCATTATTATGACATTAGATATTCCTATGGTCAGAGGAGTGTAGATGTTAATACCAATAAACTTTGGAGTGCATGTTATCATTTATATATCACGTTCAATGTATTTTACTTATAAAGGCATTTATATATCAAGTACAAAACCACCATGTCCACGTGCCACCCTCCACATTTGTTATAAAGGCATATTACAACAACAATTTTACTAATTTTGGCCAGACATCAAAATTTGACCAACTTTGATCACAAATAATTTATTTCTTTCTTTCCTATTCTGTCCTTTCATAATCTTCTCATCACGTGCACTTTCAGCCCCACCAGATGGGCCAAACAAAATATTTAGATGATATGAGATGACAAGGCGGATAGGCCACGTCGCGCAACGCATTCCGCGTCGTGGATATCCCTCACCCATTGCAACTGTGATTCCATTCGGAAGACGGTCATACGACAATGAGACTCTGCCACGTGTTTTGATTCCACTTCCAAGGATGGTTATATGAACAGTCAGATGGTACCACGTGTCTTGCCTCCAATTCAAAGGACGGTCTCATGGAATGATGAGACCCTTTAGGTCACATTACGTGCATGTTCTCGCTGCCCTCATCCAACTGACTTATGGTGGAGTGTTCGTATTGTAAAATATAAAAATGGCTTAAAATATAAAAATTACAATCATGGGTTTATGTCAAACGACATTTACCTAAATTGGAACATGTTGTAAGGGAAAGACTAAGTGGTTATGAATTTTTAATTAACATAAGGTACTTTTAAGTGTTGATTAGTATAATTACATTAATAAATGTAGTTGATATGTAGAAATTTTGAATAATTTAACACATATTCAATGGAGATTATCTTGATCATGTACTATTGCGGAAAACATACACAATACATAAGCTCCTCTACGTTGATCATCAATATAGCAGCATCAATAACAATAAAACATCAAGAGCATTCACACATTAACACAGTATGTATCCCGGGGAAAGCATCTCGCTAAAAACCCCAACTATCTGTATATTAATGATTGAGTCATGTAACATTACACAGCATAATACTTCTCACAAGTATCTCCACCTCTGTTACACACAATACAGCTCAGATCTGATCTCCAAATCTCTTCCACTGCTTGCCTGCCTCCACTGCTCAATACCTGCTCAAGAACTGATGAGAATGGCTTCCCAAACTCGTTTTTCACCTGCAAAATAGTCACTCACACTTTGTTGGACGTGAGCACAAGCTATAATGTGAGCAAATACGTGAGCAAACTCATTGGCATACTCAATCCCTTGATTGTGCAAGATCTGGTGCACAACTATAGTAACAACTAATAGCAATCTGATTCTCTACCACCTGTCCCTGTTGAACTGAACATGCACTGACATGCAACTGAGTTAACTGATGTATTCATTAGTTGTATTATGAGTTAATAACTTGTGAATTAATTAATAACTAATTCACCCAACTCATCTCTAGTATATTTGTCAGTTAGACTAAATACAACCAGTTTAACAAAGCTAAACTGAACACAACTCCATCAACTCCACCAAACTCAACTGATTGAGTTCTAACTGAAGTCATGCATGCAACAACTCAACTGACTCATAAGAAAAGCGTATTTCCTTCTGACAGCTGCATGTGCCACCTCTGTAGCTCAAACTGAAGTGCTCCAAGAGAATAAGATTAAGTTTATAGTCCAAATATTATTGTGAGATAATAATATTTGACTTTTCTATTTTTGACAGCCAGTCTAAAAATAGACTTTGATCACTCACACTGTGATCACTCACACTTTCATCAAAAATAGAAGTCCATCTATTTTTTCCCAACTTGATCAATCATCCATAAACAACAACCTGCAATCCATAGACATGATCCATATGTCTAAAAATAGACTTGCGCCAAAAATAGCCTGCGGGCCCACTTAGTGAAGGCGACTCTTTTCACTAAGCTCCATCATCTTGTTGCAATCTCAACATGATATACGTCAATAAGCGTATATCAATAATATGCACAACCATATAAGTAAATATGGTTGATATACACCAATAGACATCAATGATGTAGACTTAATATTAATATAAATATTGATATTAATAAATACATATTGTTATTATTATTATTATAATAAACCCAAAGGATTAATATTTTAAATCCAACCGATTATAAACCCAAGGGAATAATATTAAACTTAAGGGCTTAATATTATAAACCCAAGAAATTAATATTATAAACTAAAGGGATTAATAAACCAAAAGAAAAAATATAAACTAGCAATTGTCCCAAAAGGTACAAAGAGAGGCCGATAGGATTATTAAATTGGAATTGTTAAATTTTTTTAGAAGAGTTAATTGGTTTGTGGAAAACCTTGTTTTCTTGGACTGGATCATTGTGCAATTACTTTTCAGGAACACATTGAATGTCTTATTTCATTTTAGAGTAAGTTAATTACCCAAAATCAAGAGGTTAAGTTAATTACCCAAAATCAAGAAACCTCTATAGATGGCCAAGCATATATGAAGAATACATCTCATTCATATGCAATACCAAATCCATCTTTTCTTTTCTCTGAGTAAAATTTCAAAAGCATGAACACATGCCATTTCATATGCACAATAAACTCAACTTCTGAAATTTCAATGCTTGGATGCATCCCATTCAAAAAATATATCAAAAAAAGAGAAGACAAAAACATAGAACATTTAACAACTCCTACTTTCAAATGCTCATGTTGCTTTGATGAAGAACTTTACTCACCTGCACATGCATGTTTCTCATGATATCATTTGCACTAGTGCTTCTGCTTCAAATATATCTTTAACAAGATAAAGTGTTATTTCCCTAGTTCAAGCATTTCACATTAGAAAATGTTTGTCCATTATTAATATTCACATTGAAGATGTTTGTTTATGATTATTAATACAAAACATGCGGGTCCACACAAAGAACCTAAGACTATTACAGCATTTCACATTAGAAGATGTTTTTCGATGCTTAATAGTACAGAGCATGCAGATCCATACCAAGAACCTAAGACTATTACATCCTTCATTGAAAAGGGCGGATCTTTTTAAAATCAACAAAATTGGGTAACAATTTCCCCAGGTAAGGCGGAAATGATCCAGATTTGTAATTAGCTTTTGTCTGTTTAACTTTTTGTTCTTTTAGTCTAATGCTTTGTGCTTCTTTGATAAGCATCGTGTTACTGATACAAAATTAGAAAGCAGATGATGTTCAGGTGCATTACAAAAATTAAAAGAGCCTTAGAATTTCGCAAGGTTTCCTTTCTGTCAGAGCCTTTACCCTTCACCAAACAAATATTTATGGGAATTGGGGAGGGAGTAGCCTTCTAATGCCTTTAAAAAATTATCTGCAGCTGTCTCTTGATGATAGAAATTGTGGGTATTGCAACAAAGACGACTGATCTGCCACTATTGTTGAGCAGTGACAGCTATAACTGGGGCATAAAGAATTATGATGTCATCCAGCTCAGCCTTGTTATTGCATTGTGGACACTACTAGAAACTGTGGGTATTGCAACAAAGACAACTAATCTGCCACTATTGTTGAGCAGTGACAGCTATAACTGGGGCATAAAGAATTCTGATGTCATCCAGCTCAGCTTTGTTATTGCATTGCGGACACTACACATTTACAGAAATAGAAAATTACAATCCCCAAGATTTGGTTGCAACAAAAACATAGAAACTTAATCTTTTTGAAAAAGTTCATAGCCTTACCAGCTCACTTAACATCAAGACCATGGAAATCAACAATTGCGAAGTTGAATAATCTTACCTTGCCAATGTTATTCACATGTCGCTGAAGCCACTTTCTAATACAAGACATGCCAAACATGTGTCCACAAGCAAGAGAGCTGCATTTTCAGTTTTCAATTGTCAGTCTTTGGACATTTGAAAGCTCTTATAAAATGAATAAAACATTTTGATGCAAGGAAAAAAGATAATTTATATGATTTCTGATAACAAGACATAAACATCAAACTAACAAAAGACTACTAGTCTTGACGGAAGCTGGTCGCTTCACTCTTGAAGAAACAACTGAGGAAAGAGAGAATACAGTTTTCTTCTCGTTTCAGTTCAGTGATAGTTGTCAAAGTAGATTGAACTTGAGCCGTTTCTTTCTCAGCTTCCATCTTGATAAATATTTTTCTCTCTCTCTTTCTTCTCAAAGCTTCCTAACTTTTCTTGCAGAACTTAGACAGTTCCTCGCAAAGAACAAATAATGTTTTCTCTCTGTTTTATTGCTAAGTTCTTCTCCAGTTTAACCTGTTTCAAAGCCCTACCCCTTTCTACAAATGTTTTTGATATGTCAGCGTTTTTCTCTTCTGCCTTTTTCTTTTCTTCAGTTACTTTCTTTAAGGCATCTACCGCTTTTTGCAGACAGTCCTCCCTTTCTTGCAGCGTCTTTTCCAATTTTTCCTTCTCACAGGCCACGTTATGCAAATCAATGTTCCCCCGATTTAGTTACCTCGCATATTTCATATTGTCGTCACTCAGCTTAATAAGTTCCCTCGTATAATTAATGTTGCTAAAGTCTATATATGATCATTGAAACCCAAGAATACGCTTGACGAGAGTCCGTGATACATTTCAAAAATACCGAAGTTAGCAGCAGGTGGAACTGACTGCGAGAATGAGATGTTTGTTCTTGTAATGGGAAAATGTTGGGCAGTATTACTAATCCCAAGGCATTGAGTATTAAATTAATGCAACTGAGAATTAGAAGTTTCAGTTACACTGCTCGGAAACATATTCCAGTTGTTTACAATTCCATGACTCTGTGGTGGAATAACCTTGCCCTCTTCGAATTGAGACCGTTGCCAACTGAGTTCCGTTTCCAGGCGAAACAGGAAAATTATTTACAAATTCAGGAATACGTGGCACCGATTCCAAACATTCCAAATAAGGCAAGAGATAGGTCTCTAGTTGCCCATGAGAAGCCTGCAAATGATATTGGTAGGGAATGGGGCAAATGACATTTCCATCTTGATTTCTAACCCTGGCCACATTTGAAGTATCAATTAAAAGCGTATTTGCACTACCATGTCTCCCAGATCTTCCCACACTCTAGTCAAATTCTTATAACATCCATGAACTGCATTGCCCTGTCGGTTGATTCTCGTTATGATACAATCCTCAATGGAATAAGAAAGAATCCTACCAGAACTACTACCTCCTAAAATGTTCTGCAGCACAAAATCATGGACCTCTCTAGGTTTCCTGACCACAGAACCACCTTGAATGCAGAAAAACAAGCCCACAGAAATCTGCAAGCGTGAGGGTGCACAAACACAATATAGGGGTCCACAACCAAATTACCATGGGCAAAAGTACCCTTACTTTTGTGAACAAAATGTGCCAGGAGATACTCTCTACTGATTACCAGCAACTTGTCATATTTCCTCACTCTTATTTCTTTCACCATCTTTCTCTGCTCCGACTCTGCTCGTCCAGAGAATCCCCTTGACAGGCCCTTTGGAATGCCTTGCATCTGCTAAAAATTCTTGGGGATGATGAAGCAGCCAGTGTTGACATGGGAAGGCAACATAAAATCGGATCATCCTTTGTGATTGCAAATTGGAATTATTTATCTGCTCTTTTGAAGGTGGACACTGCAGTAAAATCGGATCATCCTTTGTGATTGCAAATTGGAATTATTTATCTGCTCTTTTGAAGGTGGACACTGCAGTGAATAAGATACTTTTGTTTGGAAAAATAATCAAACAGCCATTTGGAAGATGGAACTTTGCAATGCCTGCACATCATTTGTACCAATTGAATATCTTTGTTTATGATCTGTAATTTGTTATGGATCATTGGAAACAAGAGTAACGGTTTGACACAAGCTACGCCAGAGGTATTATGATTAATACAAATATAAACTAAAATGGTTCAACATAAAAGTAGGGTATAGTTCTCGAGTAAGTTTATTCTAAAAACTATGTATACATATTCCTTTCACAGACAAGAATTCAACATCACATTGTGATGCATTTCCAATCTCCTAAAAATTTTTGGGGCCCAACTCTAGACTACACCTAACTACCCAATACTAAATAGTGGTTGGTTTTCTCTGAGAATGGTCAATTAACTTGCATGAGATGATTGGGAGCACGAAGAAGTATTTACAGATGATGATCATGCAAAGCAAAAGAAATTCTCTTTAATTTTGATCTGTCATGGCCGTAAGCTAGATACATTTGAAGAAACATCTTTGTTAAGCCATGGACAATTAGTATGTAGCTTTGCTTTTCAACTGAAAATACTTAGGCATCCATATGTACATAGTATAGATATCATAACCTACAGCTATCATTAGACAATCTAATTTTCAGACTTGGAAACAGTTATGTTTATCAAAGATGAATGGGGTATTATCAAAAATAATATTCAACAAAATGCATTTTACCAGTTTACTGACTTGCAAATCATGTGACAGCATCCAGATGTTTTTTCAACAATTTGTCCACATTTTCCATTCAATTCATCTAATTCCATGGACATTATCAATTAAAGCTTTTTTGTGATAGCAGGTGCTGGATTAAAGGCTTTTTGATCAGGTGTACTAGTTTATGTTGATGGGTTTATCAAGAATGCCATCCAAAATGTGACAAAGCTTTCCTCAGGTTCATATTAGGTTTTGCTTGGAAAAATATATAGATAAATACCTCAGGCTACCAAAACAGTGCCAGAACAAGAAAAATATAACTAATCACATAGTCTAGATATCATTATGTTATTAGAGAACGTATCAGGGGAGATGATTGTTGGACCTACCAAGACTCTCTTCATGGACGAGATCTCGACAGGACTTGACAGCTCGACCACGTATCAGATAGTTAAATGCCTACAGCAGTTTACCTATCTCATGGATGCAACAATTCTCATGTCTCTGTTGCAGCTAGCGCCAGAAACATTTGATCTCTTTGATGACATAATACTCTTATCAGAGGGGCAGATTGTCTACCATGGACCTAGGGAGAATGTGCTGGAATTTTTTGAAAGCTGTGGTTTCAAATGTCCTGAAAGAAAATGCAGGCACCGCAGACTTCCTACAAGAGGTATTCAGGTTATAAAATTTCAAAATATTTATTTCTTTCATCAAATCGGTGCTTTCTAATTCTAATCGTACATTAGACTTACATTACCTCGCCAATATCCCATGGCTACAGGTTACATCTAAGAAGGATCAAGAGCATTACTGGGCAGCCAAAAGGCGGCCTTATCGCTATGTCCCTGTCAAGGAATTTGTATTCAGATTCAAGTAGTTTAATGTAGGTTTGGATTCGCAAAACGAGTTATCAGTCCCGTATGCTAAGAACAGAGGTCACAGAGCAGCGTTGGTGTTCAATAGGAATCCTGTCCCAAAAATAGAGATCTTCAAGGCCTATTTTGCAAAAGAATGGCTTCTTGTCAAGTGGAATTCCTTTGTTTATATCTTTAAAACTGTACAGGAGAGATGCTTCAGACTATAATTTTGTCTGATTTGAGATAACTGATGCGTTATTTCAAAATGTTAATCTTAGATAAGAATCATCAGCACAAGGTTAAAGGATATCTTACTGGAACCATTTCTCTTTGCAGATTATGATTGTTGCCTTCATTGGAGCCACTGTATTCTTGAGGACTGAAATGCACCATAAAACCTCAAGTGATGCTAATCTGTACCTTGGAGCGCTCTTTTTCAGCCTACCCATTTTCGAGAGCACTAACCTGCAATTTAAACAGAACAGAGGAATTCTGAGAACCTGGGAAACAGAGAGCTGTACCTGCATTAAAATTCACATCGAGTCCTGTGTTGGTTATTTGTGGTCTCATTGCCACTGTCAGTTGAAGGAGCCGCTACAAAGTTTGTAAATGCTGCAAGATTGTCGTAATGGAAGCCTCCAACGGTTGGAGGAGGCAGTGAATCTAACGGTTTGGTCTATCTGGATTGGAGGTCAAAGGCGGTGTAAAGATGTGAGTTCGGAGTCAGAGAAAGCAGGAAGTTCTCGGCGCGAATAAACAGAAATCACGACAGATGCTACCAAACGGACGGAAACCAGGAAGTTCTCGGCACTGAGAATAAACAGAAGCCCGCCGAATATGGATGCCAGGTGTCAACCTGAGATTGAAAAGGACGACGAAAGTCTGTTTCATAGGAAGGCCTATCGGCCTAAAAATCCAAGGGATACATACTATAAACCAAAAGCATAATATTAAAACCCAAAAGATTAATTTTATAAACCCTCGGATTAAAAAATCCAAGTGATTAATATTATAAACCCATAATATTGATAAACTAAAGGGATTAATATTATAAATGCAAAAGAGTATTAAAACAAAGAAAGTAATATTATAAACCCAAGGCATTAGTATTATAAACCAAAAAGATTAAGATTAATATTATAAACCCAAGGGATCATTAATATTATAAACCCAATGGATGAATATTATAAACCAAAGGAATTAATAAATCCAAGGGATCAATAATATTATAAACTTAAAGGAATTAATAAATTCACGAGATAAATAAATATTATAAACTTAAAGGATTAATAAACCGAGGGGATTATTAATATTATAAAACCCAAGGGATTAATATTATAAACACAAGGGATAAATATTAAAAACACTTGGGATTAATATTATAGACCCAAAGAGTCCACGGGGTCTTGGATTAATAAACCTAAAGGATTATTCATGTTATAAAAACTAAAATATTAATAAACCCAATAGTTTATCAATATCAAAGAGATTAATATTAAAAACACCTTAATATATCTTTAATAAAACCCAAAAATTAATATAAAAAATACCTTAATTTGCTATAAAATATATCCTTATTATTTTTATTTTTAAAAATGGATTGATTTGCTTTCAAATATACCCTTCTCCTCCTGCAATCATGGGTTTATGTCAAACGACATTTACCTAATTTGAATCATGTCGTTTGAAGGGAAGGACCTACTAATTACATGGATGGATGGCTCTTAATTATCCTAAATTCATTGCCATGTGGAATCTTAATGATCGTCTCCTTAATTATCATGATTAGAAGAAAGACAGAATGGGAGAAAAACCCAATGCTCTTGACAATCACTATCAAGGGGAAAAATTCTTCTAGCACAAGAAAATTGTACTATCTACAAGACAATGTTAGAGACATTAATTCAGAAGGAGAAAATTAGTTTCAAAAGTTTCAACAGTCATGAGTTAAAAAATATAATCCAAAGTGCACTTGAGAAGTGCAAAAGAGCAAAAAATAGGAAATTAGAATCAAATTGTTTTCCTGTAAATGCTTGGTTTGATGAGGAATGCAAAATGGCAAGGAGAACCTTGAAAAATGTAGGCAAGGAGAGGATGAATGTAAAGTTATATAAGCAGATACTAAAAAGGAAAAAATATGAGTTCATGCAAACAAGGCAAGAAGAGTTAATATATCTAAGCAAGAATAACCCAAAGCTTTTCTATCAAGAAATTCAACCAAGGAATAAACAAATTGAAAATAATATTATAACCCAACAATGGTTTGAATATGCAAAGCAACTCTATGAGAAAGAATCAGAGCTGGAGCCTCCCTCCAGGATTAACACAACTACAAAGCTCTTCACGTTACAGGAGGTGGAGATTGGAATTAAGAAGTTGAAAAGAGGAAAGGCAAAGGACTTGGTTGAGCTTCAAGCAGAGTATCTAAAATGGGGAATGAACACTCTTGCACCGCACATCATGTAAATATTTAACAACATCATTTAGCAAGGATTCCCAAGGGACTGGACAACTAGCCTAGAAATACCGCTTTTTAAAAGTGGAGACATTAATAATCCTTCTAGTTATAGAACCATTATGATCAATCCTTTGTTTGCAAGGCTTTTCGGCAACATGGTAGAAAATAGAATCAGTAAGTGGGCAGAAGTAAAAGAAAAGAGGGCAAGAGGACAAGCAGGTTTTAGGCCGAAGCATTCTATAGTGGATCATGGTATCACGTTGAGACACGTTGTTGAAAACGTTTGGGAGGACAAAGAAGAATCATTTTGCTGCTTTGTTGACTTCAAAAAGGAATTTGACACAATCCCTAGAGATAAGTTGTGGCATAGAATGGAAGAACTTGAAATTCCTTTGCATTATAGAGTCATTGTCCATAGACTTTATGAAAAAGTGAAATTCAAAATTAGAACCTCGGTAGATATTTCAGAAAGCTTTAGAAGTGACATTGGAGTCAAGACAGGTTGCCCTCTATCTCCTACTCTTTTTGGCTTATATATTGATAAATTGGAAGAGTGGATGAATCTACGAATTCGAGATGGTGTTCGGTTGGGGGAGTTTGTGATAAAGATTCTTTTATATGTGGATGATCTTGTTTGATTTCTAAATCAGCCCATGGATTGCAAATGCAACTATATGCCCTTGAGCATTTTTTACAGAAGTGGGGATGCAAGTCAATATTAGCAAGACCAAAATAATGACTTTCTCTAATAAAAGGAAACATAGCCAACATATGTTCTTCTTTGAAGGAAACATTCTTAAAGAAGTAAATGAGTACAAGTACCTCGGGATTGATTTCAACAACAAACTTAATTGGGAGGACTGCGGAAAGAAGAGAATTTTAGCAGGGTGGAAAGCATTATATGCTTTTCAAAACAGATGTAGAGAGGCAGAGTTATAGGATTGGAAAATGAAAAAATGATTTTTAGACTCCTATT
The DNA here is from genome assembly GCA_031772625.1 of Pinus tabuliformis. NCBI lineage: Eukaryota > Viridiplantae > Streptophyta > Pinopsida > Pinales > Pinaceae > Pinus > Pinus tabuliformis. The sequence goes on along the minus strand of CM062819.1, from coordinate 1,415,940,713 downwards.
GTGTCTAGTGATGCTATATGGGTGTGAATTGTGGGCTAGCAGCATCCATGTCTTAAAATGGAAACAAATTGAGAAAATCCAAAAACGCTTGATCATGAGCAAGTTCAAAATAAAAAAAAATTGGTATCTTATGAGCTAATGTTGAGTGAAATAGGAGCAACTCCCATCGAAGCAATTTCTATGGTGTGGATCATAAGATATCTAAAAAGAATTGAGAAAATGGGAGTAGGTAGATTACCTAATGTTATCTTCAATGAAGGCATGAGTGAAAGAAAGAAAACATGGATGAAACAAAACTACATATGGATGCAAAAAATGGAATATCTACCTCAATACTTGTCCCATAAATAGCAAGTAGCTAAAGGATTTTGTTATGAAAAAGTTTCGTAAATGGTTATGGGGAAAAGAGTTGCGTAGAAAGAAGAAGTACTACATTGAGGAATTCAACCCTACGTGTGATCTATAACAAAAAGAGTTCATTGGAGCTAGCATTCTGTGGAGGGAAAAGGTTTTTATTAGTCAATTAAGAACCAACTCGCATCAACTTTGATGTGAAACAGGACGGTGGAAAATGCCTAAAGAAGCTTGGGAGAACGAGTGTGTACATTTTGCAAGTCTGAGGCAGTGGAATTGGAAAAACATTTCATTTTGGAATGTGATGCATTCAAAGACATCAAAGAAAGTTATGGGAATATGCTAGCATCAGTTTCTTGGCATTGTCTTTTCAGTGAGGGGATTGTAAGAAAGTTGGGCCAACTCATCATCAATTTGAACAAGAAAATGATTGAATTGCAAAAGACGAAAAGCAGAGAACTAACAGTCCCAGAAACTATTTTTAGTCTCGTGGACGTTAAAATATCATTTCATTTCATTTCAACATATAATTACTTCTTAGTGTTGATTACATGTAGAGAATGTGTGGAATAATGTACAATCTTAAAAAAAAATTAACCCTCCCTTTTAAAGCAGACATATCGATACATAAATTGAAAGGTGTGTGCATATGGTCAAAAATATTATTACCATCAAAAAAGTTTGATGTAGTTTGATGTAGTTTGATGTAATTTGTTGTATTGTTTATATATATATATATAAATAAATAAATATATAATAATAATAATAATAATAATAATAATAATAATAAACTATAATATTTAAATATTAAAATGCATATAAAATGCATATATAACTAGATTAAAATATTAATATAAATTTAACATTCTTATAAATTTCTTTTTTTTTAAGGAGAAGGACTTTCTTAATTAAAAATAAGGTTATGATCAGATATTTAATGCATAAGAATATGCATATAAGCATAAATAACGAATGTTTTTTTTATAAGGACTCAACTTGAGATGTCACTGGCAATGGCATGACAAGGGTGCATTGGGCATACTTGATAAGTTGCACATTGAGTCTATATGCTTTGGTAACCTTGGTAATCAACTTAAGGTAATTAGTGAGATGGTTGGGATAGTGTACTAGCATGTAAGTTAGGAAGACCAAGTATGGCTTCATGAGTAGTATGGGTGATTGACAAGGTGTAGCATAATCAACTTCAACATAGGATGGCACAACTTGGAAATATGATAGATAATGTGTATTATTCGTGGTAAGGCAACAATGGTTATAAGTGCATCAAATATATACAAATGTTTGATAAAAGAGGGACATGATCTTCATTAACTATCTCTTGTCAGTCTAGATAGATAAAATAAATAAATAAATAAATAAATTAGTTTCATATTCATAGTCAAAGAGTAAAAAAATAAAAAAATAAATATATGTCCCTTTAACTTATAATTTAAAATATAGTTAACTATTTTTAGATTACTCTATTTTTAACTTGTATAACTAACTAATATCTACGTAATATCTTGGATATCTAACATTTAATATATATTTATTAATATATGTCCCTTTAACTTATATTTTATTTGAAATATAATTAACTTATATTTTATTTAAAATATAATTAACTATTTATAGAACACTCTATTTTTATATATAATAACTTTGATATCTAACCATTAGAAATTATTTTATTTTAGAAATTACTTATTATAATATTTAGTTATAATTATAAAATAGTCCATTTACTTTAATAAGAAAAATTGATAACCAAAATAACTGATTTAAATAAATAGAGTTTATACCCTTCATCATAGTCAATCTAGCCTTTCCCGGTCAAATCTAGCTCTTTTCATTTTAACCGTTACCTGGTCTAGAAATTTGGTTGGTCGAAGAATCTTCTCAAAACTTCTTAAGGGTTTTGATCATTATTAATAATCTTTTATTATTAAAATTAATTAAAAATTAAATAAATCAGTTAATTTTTTATTACTAAGAAGATATTAATATTTATTTATTTCATAATAAAGTAAGTTTTTTTTTTTATAGATTTTTGCATATATTAAAAATTAAAATAATTTATTTTTAAGATATAAATAGATTAAATTTCTTATTATAAAATAGTATTAGGTTATTAATTTATCACATATTAAATTAAATAGAAGATTTCATTAATTTTGATTTTATATTTTAGTTTTTTAACTAAAATTAAAATCTTTATTAGTAGAGAATAAAATAAAAATAAAAAATCTACATATAATTATTAATATAATAATTTACATGTAGGTTTAGGTTTAGTTTTTTAAATTAGCTAGTTTTTTGTTTTTGTTTTATGAATTAGGTATTTATCTGGACTGGTCGGTAAGCTCCTCTTTCAATCTATCACTCAATTTTGTCTTGAAGATGGATCCTGGGTCCTCTTTGGGAATAGAAACGTCGACAAGCTGCACATAATACTATGGATGATCTGAATCACAAAATTCGAAATATAATCACTATTGAAATCATAAGTGCAATGTGTTGAAGAATAGAATGGCAAAGAACAAATGGTGGCTACAAGATTACATAAGAGAAAGTCATTTATTACACATATTTTCTCATATCTTATATAATTAAGCCGACAGGCTCATTCTATAGCCTAGTGTGATGTGTAAGCATGTGAGTCAGTCATCAAACTTGAAATTTTAATCATGTTAAACAAAATTAAAATTTAAAAATAAATAAATAAATAACTATATAAAACATTTAATTAATATATGGTGCCTAAAGAAATTAAATCCTGCTAAACTCATGTTAAATCAGTGTTTAATATAAATCTATATTAATTATAATAAAAAAAAAACAACTAATACAAATATATATGATCCATTTAAGTAAATTCCAAAAAAACAACTAATACAAATATATATGATCCATTTAAGTAAATTCCAAAAAAAGTTGTGAAACAAAATAATCCTTCAAAACCCCTCGAATTATCAGCACATTGATTCTCAAACCCCCCCCACACTGGCAGAGTACCCTTCCACGTCACAAAGGACATTGAGCCCCGCTTAGAAGATGAGCAGAGGGATATTAATTTCACCCCGAAAAATATATTGAATTATGCGAAAAATATATTGAATCTTATTAAAATTTTGGTATAGATTTGAGTTTCATACAATAAATACAAACATAGATATTGCAATTTTGAGATAGATACAAACATGTAGGGAAGAATTTTGTAATATCATAAATAAATAAATAGAGGACGTAAATAGGGTTGGATTGAAATGATCGTGCAATGTGACACGTTAGAACGATAAGACCGCACCAGCACGTGGGGCAAATGCATAGACAATCTATGGAAATGAATGCACAAAAGAGGACGGGCAAGTCAGGACTTTGAAACGATCCACATAATTCTAAAATCCAACCTTTAGCTCCCTAACGACACCAAGCATATTAGCTTTACCTCTCCGTCAAAAAAAGTCAACAAATTTTTATATGGTGTAAAAATATTACACAATGCGTTTATCACAATAATAATTTAATTAATATTTATGATTTTTAAAATTTTGGTAAAATGAGATGTATTATTAAATGATTTGATGTTTATCATGAATTGATGTTTATAGATTTTATCATCTATAACTAGAATTAAAAAATCATAAAAATTAACTAAATTATAACTTTGTTTTAGTTTTTAGATGGTTTGACTTACAATGGAATTTGAACTTTGAATTTTATGGTTTACATATTATTTCATAAGACAACCATTGCCAATTGAGCTGATCTCATGGGTTAATTTGACAAAAAATTATTATTAATAATCAAGGTGGGAAATTGAACCACTGACTTCACATCAAGGAGTGTTTTAAAAAGTCACCAATCACCGTCTATACAAGACCCGTGGACAAAAAAACTTTATATATATTTGTTGCAATACCATGACTTTCTAATACCACATACCAAAAAAATCATAACTCATGCTTATATGGCATTTTTGTAATTAATCAATTTAATTTAAAAGAAAAAAAGTGCATAACTACTTTGAAGATAAATTTCAATTTGATTTGTGACTACTATTAAAATTATTATAGAATATTTTGTGCGTGTTAAATCCATACTATCCACTTAATATTTATTGATAATTAAATTAAAATTCTAAAAACCATATTCCAAAATATACACGTCTTATGTTCTTTTTTTTTTTCATATTTTTAATGATACAGTGGGGGTGAATTTCCATGGTTAAGAATCTCCATGGTTTTTTTTAAATGTATATATATTTAACTTATATATTAAATTTTTTTATTGGTATGTTCTCACATGCTCTCGTTTTTTGTTAATTCTTCTCATTAGATTGTCATTTCAAATCAATGGTAATTGTTCATTTCAGATCAATGGTAATTGTTGAGAAGCCTCTGTATCAGTTATTCAATTGATAAGAAGCTTTTGTGTTAATTGAGATTATTCTCTAACTTAATAAACTCTAGTGAAATGTCCCTTACTAAAATATATTAACCAAATTTGCAATTCCTTATTTTTTATTACATACCATTATAATCAAATATAAAACATCAGTAACACAACAAATGTTCTTACAAAGTAAAAATCATTGTAAAAACTCTTTTGGTCCATTAACAACATATCAAATACTTCCTAATAAACTTTAGGACAACAAACTCTCTTACAACAACGAACTCTACTAAATAAAATCATATTTTTTATTAATTAGGCCATGAAATAACGTGCTAAACAACCCTTAAGCAACCCTTTAGGATACAAATTGATTTATGGTAACTTGTCATTGGGTTGTGCACACAAAATATGGGGTTTGCACACCAAGAGCCTCTTTAAGCAATGAAATATGAGGATTTATTTATTTGAGATTGAAGGGGGCTGTTGTTGTACATTTCAGTTCTCCAAGGCTGCATAAAATTGGAGCAATTATAATCGATCCATCAATTATTCTCCAATTCTGAAATTTTGTTGCCACCAATGGTACACGTTGCTATTTGAACTGCTGACCCAAATTTATCAAATATTCCCCATATCTTGAGCTATAAAAATTACAGGGAACCTTTCCAAATAAATACCATAGTGTCGGTTGGAAAAAAACTAAGTACTTTGTCAATCTCAAGCTTATCCTTGTCACTATTATGTGCAATCACTACATGCTTTACATTTCTTATACCACAAATATCAGTCTGAGCTTTAGAGCTATCAAGGCCTATTTTAAATGTGCTGACAATCCTAAACTTATAAGAACTAACATATGCCACACTTTCAACACTGTATTCCATATACACCTGTAGAAGTGGAAATAACATATGCCACACTTTCAACACTGTATTCCATATACACCTGTAGAAGTGGAAATAAATGAATTGCTCTAGATGCTCCATAAAGTAAGGTGATAACAAACATATTTATTAATAAATGAATTGCTCTAGATGCTCCATGAAGTAGGGTGATAACAAACATATTTATTATGACTTTGACTCATGGCACATAAGTAGCAATGAAATTTTCTTCCTCCAAAACGATCCAAATTTAAAGACCCATATCGGTTAGATGCATTAATAACCGATATGCATTAGTTGGTAGAGTATCAATGGGTAGGGTCTTTGTCAAAATAGCATGTGAAAAGGTCCTTAATTTAAGTTTGTTTCCTAGGGTTTTTTTACCAGCTGCGAGCACGGGGGAGGAACTATAAGCATGCTCCCTAATTGAATCGAGCATCCCACATTTGACTTTCTTGAACTCCCTCCCTCTCCATCGTGACTCCCCTACTATTTTGGCTTATAAAATGCAACCATTTTTAGCACAAATGATGATATATATTACGTTCCTCAATATCATATTTGCCTTATACTTGAAAGAAATAGTGTGCCAAACCTTACGAGATTTGTCTCTTGTACTTGAGATATCAAGTACAAGATTGACCGAGGATGACAACGTACACAATAAGGCTCACCATCCTTATGTTTTTGCACTGAGAGAGAGTAATGAAAACCATGATTGAGATTTCCCCGTGTTTGGTCTTTGGTGCTTTACCTTGAAAAGTGTTGCTCTAACACCAACAAGAGTACAGTGAAGTGTAAAATACAACTTTTTGATGGATTGTAAATTTTATTTGTTGTTAGGATCATTTTGGTGTGTATCTGTGGAGATTATATGAGTAATCATCTCTTATTAGAGAGAGTGTATTCCTAAGTAAATGGTATAGGATAACAATTTTATCAATTTCTCATTCTTGTCTCTTGGATAAATATTATAATATGTAATAACATATATTCATTGTGTTTTTTGTACAATGACTTTGAATTAATACAAACATTCTTGGTTATGTTTAAAATGTTTCTTAGTGGGGCGACTGAGTCGTTGGCACAATGAGATGTTATCCTCTCCCTCCACCATGGGGACTTCTTTGGCCCATTGTAATAAACCTCAAGAAGTAAGCTTCCTCACCCCATGGAGTCTTCACTCTAATTGTTTCAATTTATTTTAAATCCACATGAATATAATTTTAATTTTAATAATTAATATTATTATAAATTTTATAAAAATATAAGTAATTGAATTCATGTATGTAAAATCCACAATTAAAAAATAAAAGATAACATAGTAATCAATGTGAAAATGCCCCTATAAAATTAAAAATCTCAAACATACATTCAATTACCTCATTCTTCATGTCAACATTTAAGGTTTCTATCTTTTTTCTAAATTAAATCTTCATTAAACTTCTTTAAAATTTTCAACGATTTTAATTTTTTATGTCATGTGTGTTGTGTTTTCCTTCAATATGAAATAATTAACACAACACAATGAAAAACTATTTTCTAAGTCATGTGTGTTGGATATACTATTGGTGTTATAGTGTAATAGTTAGATTTGATCTATCCGCTTGGCTCATATTACTCCAACAAGCTATCAATTCACCCCATATATATATATATATATATATATATATATATATATATATATATAATTTAGTTAATTCTTATGATCTTTTTATTTTTAGCAACTTGAGAACTAAGTGTTTTGATGTTTATTAAGGATTGATTCCTGTCTACATTTACTAGTTATTTAATTTATATGATTGACTAGTTAAATTAAAATTATAAAAACCTCATTTCAAAATAAATTGGTCTCGTGTTCTCTTTTTTTCATATTTTCAATCACACACACACATATTTCGAACTAGGTTGAACTTAGGCCGAGGCCAACCTCAATGTTGGGTGAAATAAAAATACGTCCATGGCTGGGATGTTATTATCAGGATTGTGTGAAGCTCAAAAAGAAAAATATGCCCATGGTTGGGATGTTGTTACCAGGATTGTGTGAAGCTCAGTCAAGCTTGGACACCTCTTAGGATAGTTTAATTCCCCCAAAGGTGACTCCCATCCTCAACCTCTCCCCATGAAATTTGAACCAATGACCGACTAGGTGACTAAACCCCACAGAAATAAATTGATGTACCCCCTCTCTCTCTCTATATATATTAAATATAATTATAATATTAATAGGTTTTAGTATTTTGTTTTAATATTAGGGTTTTGATATAAGTAAGGATAAATAAAGTGTTCAACTAAGTGAGTAAGTTTCCATTAAAATTCAAACCATATATTAAACTCAATATTAAACCGAGTATTATAAACTCTAATATTATAAAGAAAATAATAAACCCTAATATTATACCCAATATTAAAGTCTAATATTATAAACCCAACATTAAACTCAATATTATAAACCTTAAAATTAAATCTCATTGTGCAACTTTAAAACCCAAATAGAACAACAAATTGAACTGATAACTTAACATCTAGAAATTCCTTAACAACATACCCAATCATAATCTATCTAAGACCCATAAACCTAAATAACCCTAATATTAATTATAAACCACAATCTTATATTAAACCAATATTGAAATACACCATTAAATAAAATACAATATAATATAACAATCTAACAATAATTAACATTCTATTATAAATTTATATACCATTAAAAAATCACAATTTTATTATTATTATTAAATCATCATTATCACAACATTTTTAGATCATCATTCTACTATAAATTTATATACCATTAAAAAATCACAAATTTATTATTATTATTAAATCATCATTATCACAACATTTTTAAATCATCTTGTCACAAGAATCACCTTAAAATTAAAATTGATTTTTTCTACCTCTTTATTATAAAAAAAAGAACCTATTAAAAATCAGCGAGATTTCTTTATTATTCCAACCAAATTTGAGTTGTTCCACCGGTTAAAAGACAAAAGGGAAGAGAAAAAAACGGCCACCCCCGCCGCCACAAACACAGCAGAACCGCCTGTGATGGGAATGACCTAACTGTGACCGCCTTCTGAATGTTCGCCACAACTTTATATATATATAAATAATTCGAATCAAAATTGAATTTCTCTAGTCATATAAGACAAAAGAACAGATTAAAATTTGTTCCCGCATTACACCCTATTAAATTTAGATTTATTTTTATAGCTTTATTTTAATTATAAGTTTGAAATGTTTAAAATTAAAAATATAAATACGATCTATCTCGAATAATTAAAACAAACATAAATAAAAAATTTATAGCAATCCTTTTACAAATGAGATTCGTCTATCTGCCCACTGTTTCGTTCGTCACCAACGCTTTAGTTCATTGTTGACTGGACTTTGTCTACGTTACTTATCTAGTAATAGCTTGGGCCCACCACTAAAATATCTTCTGTTGCTTTAACATTTAGGCCGTTTTTTTTGTTTATTCTTGTAGCAGAATAAGTTGGGCCCACCACCAAAAATATCTTTTGTTTTTTTTTTTAATATATGTTAAAGAAAGTCATTATTATCTATGTAGTGGTATTGTATGGGGTTTTCGTCAAATTTTATCAGTTTGGATTTAAGTAAAAAAAAATTGCAATATCTCTGTAATTTAACATTGTTCAATAAATTATATATTGATCTTTATTATTTTAAAAATAATTTAATTTATTTATCTTAGTTTAATTAGTTATCAAATTAAATAGATTATTGCTCGTTATCTTATTTAATGAACTTTACAATAATAGTGATATACTTGTGATAAATATATAAATTTTTATTCTTTTATAATTGCTATTTATTCTTAATAAAATCTCCAAAAATATATATATATGGTTCATTGTATCACAGCTTGTTGTCTTTAATGCCTCTGTAGTATGGTTCATTGTCTCACAGCTTGTTGTCTTTAATGCCTTTGTAGTATGGTTCATTGTCCCACAGTTTGTTGTCTTTAATGCTTTTGTAGTGTGGTTCATTGTCTCGGCTTGTTGTCTTTAATGCTTTTGTAGTGTGGTTTATTGTCTCAACGCTTGTTGTCTTTAATGCTTTTGTAGTATGGTTCATTGTCTCAGAGCTTGTTGTCTAAATACATAAATTTTTATTCTATTATATCTTATAATTGCTATTTATTCTTAATAAAATCTCCAAAAAAATATATATGGTTCATTGTCTCACAGTGTGTTGTCCTTAATGCCTTTGTAGTATGGTTCATTGTCTCACAGCTTGTTGTCTTTAATGCCTTTGTAGTATGGTTCATTGTCCCACATCTTGTTGTCTTTAATGCTTTTGTAGTGTGGTTCATTGTCTCAGAGCTTGTTGTCTTTAATGCCTTTGTAGAAAGGCAACCTCGGTTGTACAACATTAATGCTAACCTGAACCTTTCACTTTGAATAAGACTTTTGAAAATAAATAATTTTTAATTTTAGCATAAAGTTATCTTTATTTACTTGTCAAAATCATTTTACTTAGTGAATTGATTTTTCTCATTAAATGTATCATTTCTTTTGGACCCACACCTTGAAATAACAACTAAAAACCTATTGTGAAAAAGTTAAGGACTAAGTACAATGTAAATGAAGAGGAGTAGTTTAATCCTCTAATGGATATATTTTCCATAATAAAATGACAAATTACAATGTAAATGGAGAGGAGTAGTTTAATCTTCTAGTGAATATATTTTCCATAGTACAATGTCATAAATCTTTCAATAAAAAAACACAGTTTTAATAATTAAAAATTTTAATTTTAGACTTTTATTAAATATAATAGAAAATCATTATTTGATAAATAAAGTTTTTATTCCATTATATAAAGTTAAGTTATTAGTTAATTATACTTTTGCAATCAAGTTGGCCACGAGTTCTAGATTTTATGATCGAACCAAATGCATCAACACAAAGTATCATTTGATTCAACATCATGTAGAGATCAAGGCTATTAATTTGAGACATTGTTCCAAAAATGAGCAAATTAGACATTTTCACTAAAACACTTAAAGGAGAAAAATTTTAAAAATTCAAAATAATACATAAAATCACAAACACCACTTTAAATTTAAAAAAAAAAAAAAACAAAAAAAAAATTGATTTTTTTTACACAATCCTTCTAAATTTATTTCCATAACTAAATGTCCCATAAATAAAATAGGGAAAAAAAAGCCAAAAACAAAAAACCACACCATTGCACAGATATAATTGCACATCACAATCAGAAATTTGCCATCCAAACCAGAAACATATCACAATCACAATGACAATTTACTATGTTCACCATATAAAATATGAATAATATTCCATGGCCCCTTCATTATAAGCGTTACACTCAATATTATATAGCATGGTACATTGAACCCTTTACAGTGAACCTTTTATTGACCAAAAAAACCTCACCCTATCCACGTGGTACACCCCCAACCTTACCTATCCATGTGGCACACCCGCCAACCTCACCCTATGTACATTGAACCCTTTACAGTGAACTTTTTATTGACCAAAAAAAACCTCACCCTATCCACGTGGCACACCCTAACCTTACCTATCCATGTGGCACACCCCCCAACCTCACCCTATCTACGTGCCACCCCACAAACCTCACCCTATCCACCCAGGTATAGCAACAACTATTTTACTAAATATTGCCAAACATCAAAATTTGACCAACGTTTTTTATAAATCTTTGTGATGTCATATTCCCTTCTTTCGTAATAGTCCATCACCTCCACTTTCAGCCCCACCTTATCTTCAAAACAAATATTTAGATGGTATGATATGATAAGGGGAATGGGCCACGTAGCACAACGCATCCCGCGCCGTGGATACCCCTTCACCCATTGCAATTGTGATTCCAATTCTGAGGACGGTCATATGACAATGAGACATGCCACGTGTTTTGATTCCACTTCCAAGGACGGTTATATGAACAGCCGATGCTACCACGTGTCCTTCGTCCAATTCAAAAGACGGTCTTATGCAATGATGAGACTCTGCCACGTAATTATTTGATTAAAATAAATGTCAAATACTTAATATTTTTTTATGTTAATGACTTTTTATAATTACACATATTAATTATGTTATAAATTAGGATGATCATATTAAATTGATAACAAATATTTAATTATTATACACTAAATTAATTTAATCTCTTTTTATTATGGCATGAATATTGTTATTTTCATCTAAATAACTAAATCGCAAGTCGATCATTAATTTATCACAAATTTTGATATTCGTTCAACTAACAAAATTGCAAATCGATCATTAAATTTTCACAAACTCTAATAATCATCCATTCCATTACAATTCTTATGATTGATTAGGTTTCCTAATTTAATTATTTTATTTTTTAATTACATATTATTAAAATTAATAAAATGATAATAAAAATTAATAATATATAATTAAAATAACTAAAACAATGTAAACCAATTCCTATATATATTGAGCCATAAGCATTACCATATTTAAAAAATGTGCATATGTTTGAATATTATTTTATTTAGTTCCACAATTATTTTATTAATATGATTAACCATAATGTTTAAAAAATGTGAGAATATGTTATTCCAATTTGCACAAAATCAATATTTTCAGGTGGGTCAACTAATATACTTTAAATGTAAATGCAAATATAATTATATTCAATGCAAACATTAACTGCAAACTTGAGTTGGAGAATACAATTTTTATATAATGCAATTGCTTTCGAACCAATATTTTTACTTTAATTTAACTATATTTAAACTAAGTGGCAAGAACGCTAGTTATGAGGCCTTGTTTGTATTTTAAAAAATAGCTAAATTTACTTTCAAATATATCATTCTCCTTCTAAAATCATGGATTTACATCAAAATATTAAAATTACCCTAATTTGCTATAAAATATAACCCTATCCTATTATTTTATTTTTTTAAACGGAATGTTTTTCTTTCAAATATATACTTGTACAAGCATGGGCTTATGTCAAACGACATTTACCTAAATTGGATCATGTCATTGGAAGGGAAGGACTAACTAGTTACATGGATGTCTCTTAATTATTCGTTGCATGTTGTTTTTTAAGGATCGTTTTTTAGTGGCTATGATTTTTTAATGAATATAAAAATATTTTGAAGTGTTGAAGTGTTCATTGTCTCCGCGTTTCTTCTGCGGCTCCAGGTCTCAGGCTGCGGCTCCAGGTAACTCGTCTCCAGGTCTCCGCGCCTCTTCTGCGGCTCCAGGTCTCCGGCTGCGGCTCCAGGCATTACTAATACCAACAGTTCGGCTGCGGCTCTTATTAAATCAGATCTCCGCGTCTTATTAAATCAGATCTTATTAAATCAGATCTCCGCGTCTTTCTCCAGGTCTTATTAAATCAGATCTCCGCGTCTTTCTCCAGGTCTCCGCGTCTTTCTGCGGCTGCGGCTCCAGGTCGTCCAGTAGTATTTTTGAAGGTAATTGCATTTCGATCTAATTTTTTACGGTTAGATCTAGATCTAGGCTGCTCAATCTAATTTTCTGCGGCCAGATCTAGATCTAATCTTATCTTCTCTAAGGCTGGGTTCTACGGTCAAGTAAAATATGGCTCCGAGCTTCGCAAAAATCACTGGTGGCTCACCCGCCTCTGGAGGGCAATCTCCTGCCCATATTGTCAGTGAAGCCCCAGCTCCCACTATCCAAGTAGTCCAGGCCTCACTCGATGAAGCTTTGAAGTTTTCCGAAAGTGCCCTAATTTGCCGGTTCAATGGTTTTTGGCCGCGGCTGATAGCACTCCACAATTGGATTTCAGAGGTATGGAAGCCTGTCATTTCTGATGAAATTAATATCTACCCTTGTGCTAGGGGTTTCTTTATAGTAGATTTTGAAAATCCTGAAAGCAGACAATGTATTCTAGATTCCGGCCCTTGGTTTTGGGAAAAATCAGGGCTATTCATGAAGCCATGGGACCCATCATTCGATCCCTCTACAACAGTGATAACCTCAGCACCAGTTTGGGTGAGATTGCCAAGCCTACCCTTGCATCTCTGGAATCTCTCCTCACTAAAAGCCATCGGAAATGCAATTGGGAAATTTTACTGCAGGTGCCCAGAAACAGAGGAATATGCCAGAACCACCTATGCACGCATCTGTGTGGAAATGGATTTCAGCACCGGATTCCCAGCTGAAATAAACCTAACAAGTAAAGACTATGTGTGGAACCAGAAACTTGATTATGAAAGTGTCCTCTTCAGATGTCGATCCTGCTTTGAGACAGGGCATCTAGCCAAAAATTGCCCAAAAGCCTCTGAGAAAAATTTTGCTAGAAAAAACCACCACAGATCTACATGGTGGGAAGGAGCACAAAAAGAACACTACACTGTCATCAAAGAAGAATATTCTAGAGAAAACTCTGAGTCACAAGAAAGCAGAGAAGAAATAAACAACTCTCAAGACAAGCAAGGAGAAATCCCGCCCCAGCAAATCAACAGTTATGAGGATTCGAATAATGCAGAAAATAAATCTTCATTTAACAGCAAAGCAGATCTCCCAGACCAAACTTCTTCTCCGACTATCTTCAAAAGAACGAACACAATAGATCGCGAAGCTAAGACACCAATGCTCCAAGAACCAGAAGAGATGAAGGAGATGCAAGATAAAGGAAGTTGGAAGACCGTAGAGAAAAAAAAGAAAGCTACAACACCAATCTCACCAAGAAAGACGAGGAGCCAGACAAGTAAAAATTAAGAAAATTGTAGGTCCGATAGACCAATTTGGTCTCAGTGGACGTTAACCACCATCATCACCATCACCATTAATAAATGTGGTTGATATTCGCTAATAGGTATATATCAATTATATGCATAATTATATTATTAAATATGGTTGATATACACAAATAAGTATCAATGGTATAGACTTAGTATTAATATAAAGGTGTAGTCTAACTTATAAACGAAACAACCTTTTTCACAGAAATTCACCAAAATCTGGCAATACAATTTCAAGATTTTTTGTTGTTTAAAATACATTTTTGAATGCATAAATGAATTTAGCACCCTTGAAAACCCCTAGGGCACTCGAATTATGCATATTAAACAATTTAAACTCAAGTTTTTAAAAATCTCTATCGGATTTTGATTAAAATTAACCAGAAAAAATGGTCGTGAAAAAGGTCATTTCATCTATAAGTTAGACTACACCTAAATATAAATATTGATATTAATCAATACATAATTATAATAATATTATAATAATATAAATTATTGTTATTATTATTATTATTATGAAAATAATTATAATAACAATAATTATATTATAATATATTATTATCAATAATATAATAAGCCCAAAAGAGTAATATTATAAACCCAGCGGATTATAAACACAAGGGAATAACATTAAATTCAAAGGACTAATAAACTCTAGAGATTAATATTATAAACCATCAGAATTAAAAAAACCCCAAGTGATTAATACTGTAAACCCATGGTATTAATAAACCCAAGGGATCAATAATATTATAAATCTAAGGAATTATTAATATTATAAACCAAAGGGATTAATACTATAAACCCAAAAAAATAATATTAATAACACTTGGGATTAATATTATAGACCCAAGGGATTAATAGTGTAAACCTTGGAATTAATATTAAACCCTAGAAATATAAACCCTAAGATAATGTCGCAATGCGATGTTGAATAAGCTACAATGTAATATAACCTTGCAACAATGATTGTCAAATTGATTGTCGCATTAAGGCCATGTTTGTCACAATGATATTGGATAGGTTTCTGTACAATCCCAAATTAACAACACTAAAACCTAATATCAAACCAAATATTATAAACTGAATGGATTAATATGATAAACCCGACGGATCAATATTATAAACCCAAGGAATTAATAAACCAAAGGGATTAATAAACCCAATGGTTTATCAATATTATAAACCTAAGGGATTAATATGAACCCATAGGATTAATATTAAACCCTAAATATAAATCATAAGATAATGTCGCAATGCGACGTTCAATAAGTTGTAATGTAATGTAACATTGCGACAATGATTGTCAGATTAATTGTCACATTAAGATTATGTTTGTCACAATGTGATATTCAATAGAGTTTTGCACCCTTCCAAAGTCACAATATTGAGCCCTAATATTAAACTAAATATTATAAACCAAAGGGATTAATATTATAAACCCAAGAGATTAATATTATAAACCAAAGGAATTAATATTAAAAACACAAGTGATTAATATTATAAACTCGAGATTAATAAACCCAAGTGATTAATATTATAAACCCAAGGGATTAATATTATAAACCGAAATGATTAATAAACCCAAGGGATTAATAAACACAAAATATTAATATTATAAACCCAACAAATTATAAACCTAAGAGAATAATATTAAACCCAAGGGATTAACAAGCCCAATGGATTAATATTATAAACCCAAAGAATTAATATTATAAACCAAAGGGATTAATATTAAAAATAGAAGGGATTAATATTATAAACCAAAGGGATTAATATTATAACATCATCAAATTCTGAAGGACAGAGAAGAGAGTTGGAGGTTACTGAGCCGTGTTATCTGGCTCAGGGAAGGGGATGATAACACCAAATTTTACCATAAATATGCAAATGGGAGGAAGGCCATCAATACAATATGGGAGCTTAAGAACGAACAAGGACAATCTATGCAATCCTTTCGAGATCTGGCAGCTCTGGCAAACACACATTTTAAAGACATCTACAAGGATCCTCCTATAGCCACTCTGGCTGAAGTGATGCGTATTGCCCAGTCTTTCCCCAGATTTGTTGATCAGGAGGTAGAACAAGAACTTACAAAAGAAGTTTCCCTTGATGAGCTCGAAGCAACCCTTAAGTGGCTCAAGAAGGATAAGAGCCCGGGACCGGACGGATGGACAGTGGAATTTTACACTGCTTTTTTTGACATTCTAGGGTTGGACCTACTAAGACTCATAGAAGAATGTCGTAGATGTGGGAGGATGTCGGAAGGCCTCAACTCCACATTCATAGCTCTCATCCCTAAAGTCGATAAACCCTCCACCTTTGATGATTTCAGGCCTATATCCTTATGTAACTGCATCTACAAGATCATTGCAAAATTCATTTCCAACCGCCTAAGGCTCGTCCTGTCCTCGCACATCTCCCTTGAACAATTTGCTTTCTTATGGAACAAATAGATACACGAGGCTGTTGGCACTGCTCAAGAACTCCTTCACTCTGTACAGATCAAAAAATTAAAAGGTATGATCTTGAAAATAGACCTATCCAAAGCCTTCGATAGAGTCAACTGGCTATACATCCGAATCTTGTTAACTCATTTGGGCTTCCCCTATACCTTCATTAAGTGGATCATGTGTTGTATCACCAATGTTTCTTATAGTGTGCTCATCAATGGTTTGACATCTCCTTTTTTCCATGCAGAACGAGGGTTAAGGCAGGGATGCCCTCTATCCCCTCTTCTATTTCTACTCATAATGGAGAGTCTCAGTAGAATCATTGGAGAGGAACATAGGCAAGGGTGAATCATGGGAATCAAAATCATTGATACTTGCATATTGACCCATTTTCTCTTTGTTGATGATGTCCTCATATTCCTAAACGGAGGTATAGACGATCTCACATCCCTTCACAATGCTCTGGGTACATTCCTAAAGGCCACAGGTATGGTGCTGAATGAGGCAAAATCCACTATCACAGTTATAGGATGCTCCCAATATGAAATACAATATGCACTTAGGAGATTTGCCTTTGTTGTTCTGACACCTGAAGAAGGACTGAGGTACCTTGGCTACCGGTTAAAACCTCATGGGTATAAAATAGCTGATTGGACATAGCTAATTACCAAGGTAGAAAAGCGATTGAAGATTTGGTACCATAAATAACTATCTAGAGCAGGTAGGCTGGTTCTATTTAAGGTCATTTTGGAAGCAATACCCGTATACTGGATGTCGCTGGCATGGATCCCTAGAGGAATTATGCCTCGTCTGCAAAACATTTGTTGCCGATTTTTATGGAAGGGCAAACAACCCGGGAGAGTCTTTGCGTGGGAAAAATGGGAATCTCTTGTATTTCCCAAGAGATGGGATGGTTGGGGGATTAAGAGACTGGACATCTTCTCCAAAGCCTTAGCAGCGAAATTAGGATGGCAATTGCTCAATAATGATAGCTTATGGACTAAGGTGGCTGTCTCCAAATACATAACCCCTTCCAATCCACTTGACTGGATTAGACAGATTCATAGGAATTCTGCTAACATATCCATCATATGGAAGGTTGTTATAAACAACAAGGACCTTATACGAAATGGACTGACATGGAGAATCTGGTCTGGAGCACAGGTGCGTATAAGAGAAGACCCCTGGGTCGATTGTGGAAATGCTCATAGGTTGCTTGTGGAGTTGAGAACATATCTTGCTGAACAAGGCATCACACATATATGCCACATTACTAATGATGCTCAATCCACATTGTTACAACAGGCCTATAAATCAGGACCCTTACCTAATATACCTTTGTGCTAGTATCAAGAGTGGCGAGACTACATAAAGGCTTTAACTGGGGCCCACATCAGAATTACAGAAGGGGATGATGAACTTATCTAGGCTTTCACCAAACATAGCACATATACACCCAAGATAGGATATCAGGGGTTGATGGAACCCTATAAGCCACCAGTTACTGAGCCGTGGTGGAAACTTATGTGGAAGTTAAATGCGGCCCCCAGAACGAGGCTTCTCATGTGGTCCATACAGCACAACAAGATTCCGACTGGTGCAAACTTGATGAAACAATCTTACTTTGGCCCTTTTTGGTACTACCTCTGCAAGAATAGCAACGAAGACTCGGACCACCTCTTTCTGAAATGCCCCATTACTCAAGAGCTTTGGAACAGCCTTCTTACTTCTCTTCGCATAACTTGTCGCTGGCTTGGCAATAATATAGCAGACGCCTGGACACACTGGGGGATGGAAGCCATTGGAAAGGAGAGGAATATTCCTCTACTCATTTGTTGGGCCATATGGATAGCCAGGAACTGCATTATATTTCAGCAGAAGGAACCATACCGGCCCTCTATTCTGACTAGAATCTTAGCCGACTACCATTCTATCCTTGACGAATGCACTCAGCCGTCTCACAAGATCATAAATTCGGAAAACATCAATACCTCCCTACCATGGGCTTATTTAGATGGATCAGCACAGGAGATAGGATGTGGAGGGGGAGCCATATTACACTTATCTGAAACCCACTCCTTCAAAATTCAAATGGGACTCGGTAGAGGGACCAATAACTATGCTGAGCTTTTAGCTGCCAAATGCCTCATCCATTTTGCCTTGAACAAATAGTGTTCGAACCTACAACTATTTAGTGATTAAAAAATAGTATGCAATTGGTTAAACAAAAAATCACATTGCAATGCTTACACATTAAGGCATATTTTGGATGATGCTCTCAGACTCATCACAAATTTTGACTCTTTTATTTTTCAACACATTTACAGGGAGCGAAACTCAACTGCCGACCACCTATCCAAGGAAGCAACGCTCAGGGATGATGATACTAGGATGATACAAGAGGAAAGGGACAGTGTTATATACTAGCACTATCACAGACCGTTCATAGATCTAAGAGCTTAACTGAACAGTTTACTTTTTTACCATATGTAAATATTTATATATACTTTCACTTGTTTTATCACGGAACTAGTCTCTCTGCGAAGAGATTATAAGTTTATTTTTTCTTTTTTGCACAGTTTCGCTCCCTGCGTGGAGTACTACAGAACCACCTTTTTTTGACAGGCCTGGCCTCACCACATGCATATGCTCAGCATCTACAAAATGTAATTTTCTTACTTAATAAAGAAAATTACGACTTTTTCCACGGGACAAAAAATATTATAACATCATTAGCATTAAAAATCCCAAGTGATTAATATTATAAACCCAATATATTAATAAAATGAAGGGATTAATATTATGAACCCAAGGAATTTATATCATAAACCGAAAGAATTAATAAACCCAAGGGATTAATATTATAAACCCAAGGATAATTAATATCATAAACCCAAATGATTAATATTATAAACCCAAGGGATTAATATTAAAAACACTTGGGATTAATATTATAGACCCAAGGGATTAATAAACCTAAGGGATTACTAAACCAAATGGTTTATCAATATTATAAACTGAAGATATTAATGAACCCAAGGGGTTAATATTAAACCTTGTGATTAATGTTATAAACCTTGTGATTAATATCAAACCCTAGAAATATAAACCCTAATATAATGTCATAATGTGGCGTTGAATAAGCTACAGTGTAATGTAACATTGCAACACTGATTGTCAAAATGATTGTTGCATTAAGACCATGTTTGTCATAATGCGATGTAGGATATACTTATGCACCCTTCCAAAGTAACAATATTAAATCCTAATATTAAACAAAATATTATCAATCGAATGGATTAATATTATAAACCCAATGGATTAATAAACCAAAGGGATTGTTAGTATTATAAATCCAAGGGATAAACCATTATAAATCCAAGGGATAAACCCAATGGTTTATCAATATTATAAATCGAAGGGATTAATAAACCCAAGGGATTAATATTAACCCCTAGGATTAACATTATAAACCCTAGGATTAATATTAAACCCTAGAAATATAAACCATAACCTAATACTATAATGCGATGTTCAATAAGTTGTAATGTATTGTAACATTGCGACAATGATTGTGAGATTGATTATTGCATTAACCTATGTTTGTCATAATGTTATGTTGGATATATTTTTTTATCCTTCCAAAGTCACGATGTGAAATGCTAATATTAATCTCTTGAGTTTTAATAATAATCCATTGGGTTTATAATATTAATATTCAAAATTTGTCCGCCCATAATTTCTTCGGAGAGAAAGACCCTACAAGTCTAGTATGTGTAAATAAAATAAAATAAATACAGAGGATAGGGAGGGGAAGAACAATTAAAGAAGACACGACCACCATGGAATGTCTTTTTTCATGTTAAAGGACACCACCATATTAGTCACTGATGAATCTACCTTTTTAGGATTCACAAATTCTCTTGTCGTCGGTCATTGGCGCAATGCACTACCTCTACAGTGTCTTGCTACCGCTACATAATTTTTTTTGTCCTGTTAAAGGACATCACCATCTCGTCCATTGCCCGACATGTCCTCTACAATGTAGAAATAGCTTGAAATTTTTAGCTGCTAGTGAATTTAGACTGAAAAAATTAACACAAATTTCTTCTACTCAATCTACAAAATGAAAAACATACAATATAAACACATGCAAGATTGCAAGATTGCTCTTGTAGCCCCTACAATGCTTCTACTTTTCCTCTCTGTCAACTCATTTTGTTGTGGGTTGTGAGGTGCGGTCAACTCCCTTCTAATACCCTCCTTGGCACATAGTTCTTTGAAGGCATTAGACACATACTCTCCTCCATTATCACTTATCACATATTTACTTTTTTTCCCAGTATCATTGATTTGAATTGAACAAACTTTGAATAAACCTCATCTTTCTTCTTCATGAAATAGATCTAGAATTTGCAGGAAAAATCATCTACAAAAATCACATAATACATGTTCTTTGCTACTAACACTATAGAAAATGGTCCAGGCACATCCAAGTGAACTTGCTCCAAGACGGCTCCAACTCTTCTATCTCGGCCCTAGAAGGAGGATTTAACATATTTTCCAAGAGTGCATCCCTTGCCAACATCATGTTGATCAAGGGTGCATTTTGGAAGTCCAGTGGTGATCTGCTACATTATTTTCAACGCTCTGTGGTGTAGGTGTCCCATATGCCTATGCTAGAGCTCTCCAAAATCTCGGCCATGAACATATTCTGCTTTGTTTCTTAATGTAGCACATGCATCCACCTTTAGCTTGTAGATATTTTTAACCCAAACACCAATTTGTTTTACTTCTCCAGTAGCAATATGCTTCAGATAATATTTCCCTTTACTGAACATCACATCATATCCATGGTCTTCAAGTACAAGTATATAATTTTTTTTTTTCTTTAGACCAGGCACATATATCAAATTTTTTAGGTGAAGATGGGAGCCTCACTCCCTCTTAAAGGTCACAGTTCCAATCCCTTTAATACTATACCTCTAATCATCTCCAAATTATGTGTGTAATTGTAGGTCCTCCTCTAGGATTGTGAAGAACTCCTTACTTCCTATAATTTAAAATGAAGCACCATAATCTAAGTACCATACACTGCCTCATACAGTGCTTTCCATGCATGTAATGAGGGTGAAATCCAACTCAGCTTGTGATGTAAGAGAATCACCTCCTTTTGCTTCTACAGGCTTCTTCTCATATTTCTTGTGTGGAGACTTGGTTGCATAGTGTCCATATTCATGGAAGTGAAAACATTTGATTTTAATGAGATATTTATTCTTTCCATGGTTCCAGCTCTATTTTTCCTTGCATTGGGCCTTCTTTCCCAAAAAAAAAAGAAAAACATGATGAAGTTTTGTGACTGGTCTATCTAGAGATATTGATAATTTCTCAATTGCTTTGTGTAGAAATAAAAATAAAATAGAAAAAGAAGGGAAATAGAATTATTTATATTACTTTCACAGGAAGAAACCTATGTTAACACAATACTATATATCTTAACGAGTATAACTACATAGATCTGCAAATAAAAGTGCCTCACTGAGAAACACCCCACCTTTCCATGAGAGTTTTCACCCATGAGCATAGACACACTGAAATGAAATTATGTGTTGGTTCTTCAAGCTCCTCCAAAGCAAATGGGCAGTATTGTGGAATACCCAATGCACCTAGTCTCATTGTTTGAGATATATAACCTTACATAGAAAAAGAAAAAAACTCAGGAAAATTATGTAGCAAGATATTGATGCAAATATTATCCTTTGTTCAACACTTCTAAATATAGCATTAAACTTTAGCGTTGTGTGATATTCTTACTTGCTACAAGTTTCTCGAGAGGGTTAATCATTCTAAAAAATTAGGGCTCGATTATGAGTCATATCCAATATACCCATTCAATCTCCGTTTGGATGCAAGGATGACTGGAGGCAAGTGAAAATAAGAATTTAAAAAAGAAACCTCACCCCTAGCATATATGGGTAATTTCATAAAAAATATTAAATATATGAGGGAATATATGGTGCATTCAAATTTGTAATAGAAATTCTAATTACAGACACAATGTACCACACAACCACAATGTATTCTATAGATACAGAGACTGAAATTAATTATAATAGACGCATTGCACTTCATTCATTTTTAAATCCAGTGAGAGAGAATGCTAAGGATGAGAAATCTAAAAGAGAAACACCTTACTTGCATTAGCTAGAATATCAAAGGAGAACCTTGTTGAGGCATTTTCTACTATTAGTTTTCTCGGCGGCTTCATCACTCTTTTCCTCTTTGATATTTTGAGCAGCACTAGTAGCACAAGTTCCAATTCCGCAAATACTCCCACAACGCCCAACACAATAGCTACCTTGATAGTTCTTGATGCTTTCTCTGACCTTCAAGGATTAACTCCCATTGCAACTACAACATTTTTGAAATATGAATATGGGTGTTGGTGTTGCATCTCGGTAACCAAGCAATTCTCAACAAATATAATAGTTTTCTTTTGGCTTACTAGGGAGACGAGACATGGGGGCAACTTCCCCATAAAAAGATTCGAAGAGAGATCAACAAAATAGTGCCTACTTCCACAAGTGATATTTTGGGGAAGATATCCATTAAATGAATTGGCAGTTAAGTTCAAGTAGGAAATGTCGAGTAGCGAGAACAAAAAAGGCGGAGGTGACCTGATAAGGTCATTCCAAGGCAGGTCAAGCCTTTGTAATTGGTCAAATAAACTATGATCTAGAACATGAAACCTGAAATTGTTTTTGCTCAATACAAGCTTAACAACTTGTTTGTTTCCTAGAATTGGGAACATGGGTCCAAGACTATTGCCCTGCAAATCAAGTTCTTAAAAGTTTCTCAAGTTGTTGAGATCTAGCAAATCCCTAGACAACCGATTTCTTGAAAGTTGTAATATTTTAGGGTTTTGCAATGTACTTAGAGAGATCGGCAGAGAACCACTTAACAAGTTGTTCTTCAAGCTTAGAGAAGTTAAACTAGGTAGGGCGCTTATTCAGTGAGGGACTGTCATTCAACATATTATTGTCTAGTAGTAAGGTCTACAGATTCCTTTTAAGAGAAAGCTCATGTGGAAAGTTTCCATAGAAAAAAATTAAAGTGATATTGAGTATAACAAGGGAGGATAAGCGACTTGTGTTTGCTAGTAGACGACCCCAGATTCCCAAAGACACTAGAGAGAGAACTTAAGACTTGAAAACTCATAGAGGGTAGTTAATAATGAATTTATTGAAAAAGATGTTGTCAGAGTCTGGTTTGAAATAGAAAACGTACTATTTCCCTTTTGAGGAGATCACTTGTCAACCACAATTCTCAGTTGTGTTATTGCGCCTTCGTAGCATACAATGGTGAGAGATGAAGAAGGATTAACGTTGCAAAAATTTGTATTGTTGTTCCAACCTTTTAATGCACTAGGGTTCTCTGGGAGCTTCTAGAGTCTCAGCAGGGTCTGGACATTAGAAGACTGGAATTGTTGGGAACCCAACAAGAGAACCAGAATGAGGATTGGAATCAAAATTTCCCACTTCGAATAAGAGAATGAAGCCTTACATTTGGCCATTGATTTTTGCCTCATTTTCTTTAAACAACTCATATTGGGTAGAATTGTATTGAGTTCTTGCATCGACATAGTTCTGAACTCCACCATTGAGAACATGAACCCAAGTAACATATCCTTGTATAATGTGCAATGCAAAACAAAACCCAATAGCGTAAAACCCAATTTTACCTAAATCCTCTACAATCTTGGTTGTTCTCTAGAGCTTTAACCCATCTTGGAATGAATGACGATCACCCAATTTCAATAGTGCACTGGGCATTGACAACACTAATCCTTCAACATGAATACGTGGTCCTCGTATGAGGATGATGAGGAGGAGGGAATCCATGCCACAATAAAAGATTTTTTGGAACGCAGAGTCGCCGAAGCAAGTGGAATTAAATTAATTCTCTCATTACAATGGGAATGATCATTATGTTAAGGTTCAACAAATCTGAGACCGCTAGTGCATTGTTTCGTTTAATGGCATTGATCATCAAGATAAGCGTTCAACGAGTCATGTGAAGTTGCAAAACGTACAAAACATTTAAATCGCCAATAAAAAACACATTGTTGCATCAAGTTCTATAATCTTATGTGGTGGCGGCCCTACAGTCACCATATTGAAAAAAAAAAAAAAAAAAAACCTAAACTAAACCATGAAAACTCAGATTTTTTTCCAAAATTTTGTACAACCATATATAATACAAATGCATGGACGATAAATGTCTCTGCTATGCAGCAACATAACAAATATTACTTATATCCTTTACACGGAAAAGTGCACTCTATGGCTTAACCCTAAGATACCGCCTCATTTTTCAATAGTCCGTACTTCGGAGGGAAAAAAGACTTTGAATTGTCGATAAAATCCGTCAGGATCCTCTTAAATTCGGTGATTGACACGTGTACAAAACAACCATTCATGCTGTAAAGAATTGGAGCAAGTACATCCCTCCTGTCAGAGTGGTGACATACACAGTGCACTACAAGATGGACATTACACGTCACAATAGCCGGAAACTGCCTGGGATAGGGACAGCAAGCACATGCATCTTACATTATTTATGACACCTGGCAGCATCCCGTTGCGATAACGACCGTTCTTGGACTTGCAATTTCACTGAAAGAAATCCACGTCACGGGATGCCTTGAATGAGTCATCACACCACAACTTTTTAGTAGTTTTCAACGTGGAGGACGCAGATACACGCAATCTCTTGGCAGCGATATGTAAAAATGCTTGCGGGGATTGGAAGGCGCTCAAACTTGTTCGCCACGTGTAACATGACGCCCTACGAACATAGTGAAGGGATAGGTGTCCAAGCGTTGGGTCTCTCTTGGTGTCCCGCTTTCAAATTTTACTTGTATTTGATGTCAATTTATATGATGGGAGTTGGTGGGCTTTTCCTACGTGGTCCATTCCTATCCAAATATTTGATGGGGTACATGTGAGGGTTGTACGTGGCGTTGATAAATGACGTGGAAGTAAGGATGGAATTGATGTTAAGATTTTTAAAGCCCACGTGGTCCATTCCTATCCAAATATGTGGTCCATTCCTATCCAAATATTTGATGGGGTACATGTGAGGGTTGTACGTGGCGTTGATAAATGACGTGGAAGTAAGGATGGAATTGATGTTAAGATTTTTCTTTAAAATTATAAAGATAGGTGGAAGAGATGTGAAAACCATCAAATTCTGTGAATAAGTTTATTTTGAATTTCTAATCCTACAAGTGAAGACCATGACTCATGAACAGACGGAATGTGGCCACGTTGTAAGGTGACATGTGAAGTTTCAAGCACTAGGTTTCATGTTTTATGAGATTTTAAATAAAAATGGTGTTATGTCAAGATTTCAAAGCACGTATGAATGGCAAAAATTTGTTGCCAATGAATATGGACTCCACGGTGTACTTCATTGAAATGAATGATTTTAATGACGCCCACGAGGTTAAGCAGCCTAAGGGACCTAGAGAATAAAACCTTAATTCATCTTCATATTCCTTTCAATGTCAGATCTTCGACTATGAGCCTTGACTAGAAGGCTAGCAATTTGATTGATCTTATCTTTGTCAAATAGATGGTGCATGTTGTCCATATAAGCTTCACATTCCATGACAAAGTGCCTATATCTCCACCACACCCTTATCGTAGAAAACGCAGATTCTCTCGTCCCAAACTTCCTCGGGGTTCTTCCACCTGCTAGTTTCACATCTAAGGTGATGTGAACTTGTCCTCAACTGTGGCACTATCACCCTTGCTTTTCCTTTAATAGTTGCTCTTAAATATGTTTTCTCACCATGTTCACAAGTTGGATTGAACTCTTTGATGTAGTATGTTTTTTGCGCCCATTGTGATTGGTCCACGTGGCAGTCCTAGATTTTTCCATCACAATTTTTTTTATTTCCTCATTGGTGCTAGGGCATTCATGCAACTTGTGACCCAGGTGGATATTGGTGGCCACCCGCTAATTCCACTTGGATCCCCTCTAGTGCCTCTTTCAATTTTTTTCAGTTTCCTTAATTATAGCACAGTTTACTATTTTTAGCAGTTTTTCGGGTCCTAAACTTCCGAAGCCATTTTGAGGCCCTAAAAGACGTTTTTTGGGAAATCTACCGCCAGCGATTTTTCTGTTTAAAAATTGTCTTTTCCGTCGTAGTCCTCGGAGAGATCTTTCCAACGGGCTATCATGCACGTCAAATGGAGATAATACGACCAATTCGCGACCCCGGGAAGTTGATGTACCAACTTACCCAAAAACGGGGCCCACAATTTGGCGTTTCATCTTCTAGGGTTAGGTTTTGGAATGTGAAGGGTTTTCCATTGTTTCTCAACAATAAATAGGCCTTCGAGCCTCATTGTAACACAGTTCAGAGGCATGTAGCCACACATCTCTTCTTAAAGATAAGCTACCATCGCCCTCGCTGGTTTATTTCCATTTCTGGTTGTAAGCATATTTCAGTGTTTTCCATTAATGAAATGAAATATTATTTCCGCTGCATCTTTGTGTATATGGTTATCTCTGTAATTTGTTGTGTTCCTGTTTAAGTCTGGATCAACTTGATATTCCACTTACTCAACCACTTTTTGTTTTGCTTAATCCAAGTTTTCTTCCTATGATCTAATCCCTCTTCCATAGCTATCTTGGGCCAACATTGGTTATCCATATTTCTAGTCTTATTTAAATAGCTTATTAACCTAGTTATCATTGTTGCCTCCAATGGAAAACTGTTTGCTTCAGCGAAAAAGATTTCGTATGGATTTCGTATAGGACAATGGCTTTAACTTTGATATTGCTAGTAATTAAATGTTTGTGTATTCTTTCTAACTGCCTCTAACTACAAGTTGACATGCTCCTTCCCCATACTTCACAACTATAGAGAACCATCAACGTAACCAATAAACCAAAGAGCATTTATTTTGAAATAAGTATGAACAAAGAAATAAAAAGTTTAGTTTTGCCAAGATCTTAACAATAGTAAGAGCCATGTGGACGAGTGAATTTGTTATGATGATATGGACAACGTCGTTGGTGATTGAATAAGCGTTGTCATTATATAGCCATCTTGGTGAGAAACGTGGTTGGACACAAGTGTACCCACCCAAATGAAGTCTCATTCACCTACGACATTACAAAGTATGCCCTCCCCAGAATTGGAATTTCCAAACATAACTGTTTCTCAAATTTCATTGATTTCACACCCCACTTACTTGTCTTCACAATGTCAACAAAAAAATCTTGATAAATTTGTAAAATTTTTAATTATATTTTTAAAAAATCACAAATTACCTGCCAAATGCTATCCTTGCCCCTCCCTTTCATGTTTCTTTCCTTGCATGTTTTTACGTGATTATAAAGAGAAAATTACTTACTTCAAATGTTTAATTAAAAAAGAATATAAATACAAATAAGGAAGATGAAACCCTTTCATGTTTCTTTCCATACATGTTTTTATTTGATTATAGAGAGAAAATTACTTACTTCAAATGTTTAATTAAAGAACCATATAAATACAAATAAGGAAGATGAAAAATTAGAATTTGTAGAGAATTAAATTATTTTATGTTTCAATTTCATTTTTCTACTGGATAATAAATTTCTTTTATTTAAAATTATAAAATATATATTTTATATTAAACTATAAAAATATTTCATAAATATTTTTATGATAAAATATAAAAAAAAAAAAAAAATTATATTAAATTATATAATAATATAGTATAAAGAAATTATATAATAATATAGTATAAAGATGAAATTAAAATTTTAATATTTACTAACACAATTATATTAGTAAATGTCGTTGATATATGCCTTCATTATAATTATAAGTATAATTATTATTCTTAATTTATAATATTATTTTAATTGTTAATTAAATTTAATAGTACTATTAATTAAAAAATATTAATAATAATTAATTTTTGTATTCAGGCTTCTGTGATCCATAATGAATTAAGCAAAGTTTTTTGGTAGAAATCACATAAGAGAAATTTTTGGCCGACATGTTTCGAATCAACAAGTGTCGTTTATCATCAGGACCAGATGAAGAGGCAGAGCATGATAAAAGCTTAAATAGAAAGCAATGTAGAGACATAATTTCAAGTAACGACTATATTTGAAAAATAATATTTAAATTGTGATATTTATTTATTTATATATTAAAAAACATATATTATTAAATAATTATTAGTTTTTGAAAAATAATTTTTAAATAATAATATTAGTTTATTAATTTATCAAAAATATTAATAATTAATTCATTATTTTTTATTAACTAATATATTATTTAATTATTATTAATTATTTAATAATAATATTGTTAAATAATTAAATATTGTTAAATATATTGTTAATTAATATAAATATTGTTAATTAAATTAAATTATTTATTTTTCTTGGTCAAAATTTTAATTATTCTTTCAAAATAGTAAAAAAAAATTATTATTTCAAAATAATCAAATTTAACTTTGAACCTTCTTCCAATGGATACTAGTTCTTAACCTATAAAAAGGCTTTTAAGCACTCATTTACTCACAAAACTCTTTGTTCCCTGACGATGGATGGAGTAACCATCTGAAATGTTGGACGAATAAAAAATCCAATACACAGTTCTCTTCCGGAAATCTCTAACAAGATTGTTAATTAATTAATTATTAATTAATTCATCAAGAAAACAATTAATTCATTATTAATAATTATTTAATTCACCTAACCGTTGGAAGATATGCCATCCCTATTTAACATGGAGCCATGATATGATTTTTTCAACTTGTCCTGCCGATGAACCACACTCGTTGGTTCGAAATGCATCAACAAAGAATTTATGATGTGATTTTTTCTGAAAATATTTATATAAATAATTAACTAATTATTTATTATTATTAATAATTAATTAATATTATTAATAATAATTAATTAATATTATTAATAATAATTAATTAATATTATTAATAATAATTAATAATTACTATTATTATTATCATTTATTAACTCTCTCTTTTTTTAAGTTGTGGTTCACGGTCACTGAGTGGCCGCTACATCCACGGTAAATATCGGGGTAGTTCCACCCGAAGGGATCTGCCCGTCAGCCAATCTTAACAGGCCTAACCCCGAGGGCGTCGAGGAGATTTGACCCCGTGACCTCCCAACTAGGAAAGTGCTTAGCAATGGGAACTCGACCATTTGAGCTATCCCTTGGGGCTAAATAATGGGTCGGATCCATGGTTTGAACCTAAGACCTCATTTCTCCAAATGTCGCGCCTTACCAACGCGCCACAGAGGCAGGACTTTATTATTTATTAATTTATTATTATTATTATTATTATTATTATTATTTTAAATAATTAGTTTTTATTTATTTAATAGTATAAATATTCCTTTTTTATATTTTATATCAATTATTATTAATTAATTAAACTCAAAAATGTATATTTTACCCAATGGCTAATATTAAAAACCCTATGAATAACATTATACCCTATGAATATGAACCTTTAGATTAATAAACCCAACGAATTGATACTATAAACCCAAGGAAATAATAAACTCAAGGGATTTATACCAAAAACCCAAGGGATTATAAACCCCGGGGAAAAATACTAAACCCAAGGCATCAATAATATAAACTCAAGGTATAGAAACCATAAGATAAATATTATAAACCCTAAAACAAGCATGGTTGAAAATTGGTTGGTTTTCATATTGAGACAATCTTTGTCACAATATGATATTGGACCATCGTTGACCATGGTTGATCATGATTGATTTTCAAATGGAGACAATCTTTGTAGCAATGCGACGTTGGACCATGGTTGATTTTCATATTGAGAAACTCTTTGTCACAATGCGATGTTGGACCATGGTTGACCATGATTATAAACCCAATGGATTTGTATTAAACCTAAATATTAATATTATAAACCCTATGAAAAATATTATACCCTAGGAATATGAACTCTTAGATTAATGAACCCAAGGGATTGATATTATAAACCCAAGGGAATGATATTATAAACCCAGTGGATTAATACTAAAAACCCAAGGGTATAATATTAAACCCAAGGGATAAATATTATAAACCCTAAAATAAACATAGTTGACCATGGTTGATTTCCACATTGAGACAATCCTTGTCACAATGCGACATTGGACCATGCTTGACCATGATTGATTTTCATATCGAGACAATATTTGCCACAATACGACGTTGGACAATGGTTGATTTTCATATTGAGATAATCTCTGTCAAAATCTGACATTTGACCATGGTTGGCTATGATTGACTATGGCTGACCATGGTTGATATTATAAAGGCAAGGGAATAATAAACCCAAAGGATTGATATTATAAACCCAAGGGATTGATATTATAAACCCAAGGGATTAATACTAAAACCCCAAGAGATTATGAACCCAAGGGAATAATATTAAAACCAAGGAATTAGTATTATAAACCCAAGGTATATAAACCCTAAGATAAATATTAAAAACGCTAAAATAAACAAGGTTGACCGTGATTGACCATGGTTGATTTTCATATTGAGACAATCCTTGTCACAATGTGACATTGGACCGTGGTTGGCCATGCTTAGCCATGATTGATTTTCATATCAAGACAATCTTTGGAAAAATGCGATGTTTGACCATGATTGACCATGGATGACCATGTTTGATTTTAAAAAACATGGTTGACCATGGTTGACCAATGTTGACCATGATTGACCATGGTAGACCATGGTTTACCATGATTACCATATTGAGACAATATTTGTCATATGCAACGTTGGACCATGGTTGAAATAATGATTGGTTTTCCTATTGAGACAATATTTCTCACAATGCGACATTGGACCATGACAAACGATGATTGAATTTATAAAACATGGTTGACCATGATTGGCCATGGTTGACCACGATTGATATTATAAACCCAAGAGAATAATAAACCCTAGGGATTAATACTAAAAACCCAAGTGATTATAAACCCAAAGGAATAATATTAAACCCTAGGAATATGAACCCTTAAATTAATAAACCTGGGGATTGATATTATAAACCCAAAGGAATAATAAACCGAGGGGATAAAATTATAAACCCAAGGCATATAAACCCTAAGATAAATATTATAAACCCTAAAATAAACATGGTTGACCATGGTTGATTACCATATTGAGACAATCATTGTGAAAATGCGACGTTGGACCATGCTTGACCATGATTGATTTTTATATCAAGACAATCTTTGTCATAATGTGACACAAGACCATGGTTGACCATGGTTGATTTTCATATTGAGACAATATTTATGTTAATAAAAATATTATTAAATTTTATTATCTTAATAAAAATATTATTAAATATTATAAACCCAAGGGATTGATGTTATAAACCCAAGGTATATAAACCAGAAGATAAATATTATAAACCATAAAATAAACATGGTTGACCAAGGTTGATTTTCATATTGAGATAATCCTTGTCACAATGTGATGTTGGACCATGGTTGACCATGGTTGACCATGATTGATTTTCATATAAACAATCTTTGTCCCAATGCGACGTTGGAACATGCTTGCCCATGGTTGATTTTCATATTGAGACAATCATTGTCACAATGCGACGTTGGAACATGGTTGACCATGGTTGATTTCCATGTTGAGACAATCAATGTCGCATTATGCAACATTGGACCATGGTTGAAGATGCTTGACCATGATTGATTTTCATATTGAGCCAATCTTTGTCACAATGCGACGTTGGACCATTACTAATTTTCATATTGTGTCAACCTTTGTCACAATGTGACATTTAACCATGGTTTCCTATGATTGACCATGGTTGACAATGATTGATATTATAAACCCAAGGAATTAATATTATAAAACCAAGGAATAATAAACCCAAGAGACTAAAATTATAAATCCAAGATATATAAACCCTAAAATAAACATGGTTGACCATGGCTAATTTCCATATTGAGACAATCCTTGTCGTAATGTGATGTTGGACCATGATTGACCATGCTTGATTTTCATATTGACACAATCTTTGTCAAAATCCGACGTCGGACCATGGTTAACTATGGTTGATTTTCATATTGAGACAATCTTTGTCACAATGCAACATTTGACCATGGTTGGCTATGATTGACCATGGTTGAACATGATTGATATTATAAAGGAAAGGGAATAATAAACCCAGGGGATTGATACTATAAACCCAAGGGATTAATACTAAAACCCCAAGGGATTATGAATGCTAGGGAATAATATTAAATCCGAGGGACTAATATTATAAACCCAAGGTATATAAACCCTAAGATAGATATTATAAACACTAAAATAAACATGGTTGACCATGGTTGATTTCCATATTGAGACAATCATTGTCACAATGCAACGTTGGACCATGGTTGACCGTGATTATTTTCATATCAAGACAATATTGATCAAAATGTGACGTTGGACTATGTTTGATTTTCATATCGACACAATATTTGTGACAATACGACATTTGAGCATGGTTGACCATGGTTGGATATGATTGACCATGATTGATATTATAAAGGCAAGGGAATAATAAACTTAATGGATTGATATTATAAACCCAATGGAATAATAAACCCAAGGGATTAATACTGAAACCCCAAGGGAATAATATTAAATCCAAGGGACTAATATTATAAACCCAAGGTATATAAACCCTAAGATAAATATTATAAACACTAAAATAAATATGGTTGACCATGGTTGATTTTCATATTGAGACAATCCTTGTCACAATGTGATGTTAGACCATGGTTGACAATGCTTAACCATGGATAATTTTCATATCAAGATAATCTTTGTCACAATGCGACGTTCGACCATGGTTGACCATGATTGACCATAGATGACCATGTTTGATTTTATAAAACATTATTGACCAAAGTTGACCATGATTGACCATGGTAGACCATGGTTGACCATGATTATCATATTGAGACAATCTTTGTCATAATGCGATGTTGAACCATGGTTGAAACATTGATTGATTTTCATATTGAGACAATCTTTGTCACACTATGACGTTGAACCATTGTAGACTATGATTGAATACATAAAACATGGTTGACCATTATTGATATTATAAACCCAAGGGAATAATAAACCCTAGGGATTAATACTAAAAACCCAAGTGATTATAAAGCCAATGGAATAATATTAAACCTTAGGAATATGAACACTTATATTAATAAACCTAAGGGATTGATATTATAAACCCAAGGGATAAAAATTATAAACCCAAGGCATATAAACTCTAAGATAAATAGTATAAACCCTAAAATAAACATGGTTGACCATGGTTGATCTCCATATTGAGATAATCATTGTCACAATGTGACATTGGACCATGGTTGACCATGCTTGATTTTTATATCAAGACAATATTTGTCACAATGCAACATAGGACCATGGTTGACCATGGTTTATTTTCATATTGAGAAAATCTTTATGTTAATAAAAATATTAATAAATATTATTATGTTAACAAAAAAATTATTAAATATTTTAAACCCAAGGGATTGCTTTTGTAAACCCAAGGGATTAATAGTATAAAACAAAGGTATATAAACCATAAAATAAACACGTTGGCTAAGGTTGATTTTCATATTGAGACAATCCTTGTCACAATACAACGTTGGACCATGGTTGACCATGATTGATTTTCATATAAATAATCTTTGTCCCATTGTTGTTATAGACATTTTTGGGCACTACAACCCCAAGCATGAAATGTCCATAAACCAAGGGCTCCTAAGTCCCTAAAAGTGTTGTTCTAACCCCTAAAGGAACAAGGTCAACTGATTATAGCTTCTCCCAGAAGTTCTCCATGAAAAACCGCTCAGAACTGGTCAAAACAGGATCATTTCAGCTGCTCCATAGGCAAAGTGCGTTGCATCTCACCTAAATACATTGTGTGGGTGCGTTGCATTTCAAAAATCCCTTTTATGGGGTGCGATGGGCGAGAAGTGACAAATGGCAGTGTCATTCCGCGAGGTGGAGAGGCATGGAAACTTCCAGAAACTTCTCCTGTGACACTTGCCTCTCTGAATTCGACCAAGGATGAGTAAGAGATCATCAATCTCCAAGTGGAAGCAAGAACTATCAGAGGGAAGACACTAATCAAATCACAAGCTGACTCATCTCCCTTACAGATATCTATATATGGATCCCTCATCCCAGAGATCCAGAGGCTAGAATTTTGCATATTGTAAGGAATTGTTGTTGGTTTCTTGAGACAACATCAGATTGTTGGGTGATCTAAGCTTTGTATGAGGTGAAGAGGGGCTTCCTTGCTGAGAGGATGATGTTGGGTCAGAACAACTGGTTGTAACTCCCTTGGCTCTTTCTTGTTTATCAATAAAAGCTATTCAAGTTTTCCTCCATACTCTTGTGTAATTTATGTTTTATGCATTTGTATGGTCAATTTACATATGATCCTAGATTGTTTATGATTATAGATCCATGTTCTTGTATAGTGCTATGCTACTGTGATCTTACAGGTACTCTGTGAAGCTGGGTATGCAAGGGAACAAGTAGCGAAAGACTATCAAGAGACAGAGGAATCGAACTAGGAGATTAGCGCAAGAGAGAGGTTGGTCTTCTTTGTTCTTCTCTCATCTATACTTCATAAAGGAAAAACGAAAGTAGCTTTACTTTGTTTGTTTCTAAGGTAGCTATCACACCTTAGTGGGATAAGCAGTTCTGTGTAGACACTTTTCCCTGTAACAATTGTGACGTTGGAGCATGGTTGCCCATGGTTGATTTTCATATTGAGACAATCATTGTTACAATGCAACATTGGAACATCGTTGACCATGAATGATTTTATAAAACCTAGTTGACCATGGTGGATTTCCATATTGAGACAATCCTTGTCACAATACGATGTTGGACCATGGTTGAAGATGCTTGACCATGATTGGTTTTCATATTGAGAAAATATTTGTCACAATGCGATGTTGGACCATGGTTGACCATGGTTGATTTTCATATTGTGACAATCTTTGTCATAATATGACATTTGACCATGGTTGACCATGGTTGACCGTGGTTGGCTATGATTGACCATAGTTGACCATGATTGATATTATAAACCCAAGAGAATAATAAAACCAAGGGATCGATATTATAAACCCAAGGGAATAATAAACCCAAAGGATTAATACTAAAACCATCCTTGTCAAAATGCGATGCTGGACCATGGTTCACCATGATTGTTTCTATAAAACATGGATGAACATGGTTGACCATGGTTGACATTGATTGGTAGTATAAACCTAAGGGATTAATATTAAAACCCTAAGGGATTATGAACCCAAGGGAATAATGTTGAACCCAAGAGATTAATATTATAAACCCAAGGTATATAAACCCTAAGATAAATATATCAC
The DNA here is from genome assembly GCA_031772625.1 of Pinus tabuliformis. Lineage (NCBI taxonomy): Eukaryota > Viridiplantae > Streptophyta > Pinopsida > Pinales > Pinaceae > Pinus > Pinus tabuliformis. The sequence goes on along the minus strand of CM062819.1, from coordinate 1,415,904,366 downwards.
AACTCATTAATCTATGAAAAGTTAAAGAAATAATTGAAATTAACGTTATAAAATCAGTAATAGTAAATTAGATAGATATATGTGTGTGTGTAATGAACTAATTAGATGATGGATGGTTGCATTGTTAAATAACTCATTGTAATAAGTTGGAGATTAGGAAGGGCAAATAAAAATAATAAATAACTGATTAATTCAATTACCAATGGATTAATGCATTTATTTTGGTTAGTTCATTCCATTTAACATTAATATTTGCAATTTTCCTCACGCCATCAACTAATTTCCAATAATATTTGTAGTTTTGAAAAGTCATCAATGTGCCTTTTATGTTTTCGTTAGTAAATTCGATATACTAATTTCCAACCATCGTAGAGAATGATATATCAAAATATTTCGTCACTAAATTCAATATGCTAATTTTCAACCGTTGTAAAGAATGATAGATGAAAATATTATGTGCAATGGGAAGGGGCTTGTATCTCACTCAATTTACAAAGACTTAACAACTCAAAATTTTCATTTGGACAATTGTTTTACCAAATTTTACACAAAAAACTATTAAACAAAACATAAATCCAAACTCTAAATCGAGCATAAACACATTTTTACCAAATTTTACTCCAAAAAAGATCATAAGAAAAACATAAAATCCAAACTCTGAATCAAACATAAACCTAATTCTAAATGAAGCTTAACATTGGAATCAATATAGATAACCTACACAAATATCTCAATGTAGTCGAAACCTTATAGTGGTTGGAAATGCATGTCTTCAATCGATGATATTGGGATTCATACATTTATATCAGAGATTTGGTCGTAGAAATTTCAAGAATGGAAATTTCATGGACATTTAGACTCTGCTTATCTATATCATGGGTTTCGATTTCAGAAAGTATTAAACTGAACACACTCTTGTAAATGATGATCGAAACATCAACACACCATAAAAGGGAAAGAGGTAATTCTACCAACACAAACACATCAAGAACATGGATGGCTTACATTAGAGAAAAAAATATGAAATAGTGGGAATACAAAATTCATTAATACAAATGCAACATAATTGAACAATAACTCAGTCATAAGAATAAAATAAATCCATGTCGATTAACCTATACAAGAAACATTTGTTCCTCAATCCATCAATTTTCTAGAAAATAAATCCCTGTCAATTAACCTCTCTCTAGAAACATTTTGTGTTTTGTATCCATGAAAGCATTAATTCCTCCATTTTAGCTCTGTCACAGGAATTGATGATCTGAAATGGAGTAGATTAGTAATGTTGTGCTAATTCCCCATTTAGAATAAAACCCAAGATGCTTATCATTTGCTTATCAAGTGCTTAAGGATTCACCATTTTTGCTTAATTAACTGATTCCCATGAGAGTTTCTTATGTAAATGTTATAAACAATTTAACATAAAACATATGTTGAGCAACAACAAAATAACAACAAAGAACATCATAAAAAAAAAATTACAACAAGCACATGATAAAGAAGTTCACCCCTGCTGGGCTACATCTCCTTGGTCCAGCTTCCAATGGCTTGAGCCTCTCTATTATGCTCAAAATTATAAAAATATGTGTATACAATGCTCAAATGCTTCTGAAAACTGTCTCAATGAGTTCATAGTAGCCAAAACTGCAAGAATTGACTTTTTTTGCACCTAATTTGGGTAAGAACTGAAGAAGTTATGACCTCTCACATTTCTCCCACTATTCGTTCCACAATTTTCTCCACATCCGGCCCCAAAAACCACTAACTAGGTGAAAATTTCGTCACACGGTGGGCCATAACATGTCGGTCGATCTTATCGCAAATCGCAATTGGAAAGTGCTGCATGCTTATGTTCTGTGAATCAAACAGGGGATTTGTGATTGCGATATTGGTGGACCCGACGACACTATAAAATGGAACCGATAAACATATCACATCAGAGAACTTATCACAATCGGTGGAGAACTTACGGGCAGTCATTAAACAAGAATCTATTTTCCGCGAAGTGCGATCGCGATCTGTGATCTATCGCATCGCAACCCGGGTACGCTAGGGGGTGATTTCCGTAGTACTTCCCTTCGTCGATCTGCGATTCTGATTTATCGCATCGCAACCCTTCTCTGCTCGGGAGCCGATTCTGTAACACCTTTCCACCTGCGACTGTGATTTACAATATGCGGGGCCAATGGAGGCTTGCCACTTGGCGCCTCCTCATTTGCTGAAGACCTTACCACATCATCCATCTTGCCATGTAGACAAGTCAAACTTGACTTTGACTTGCTCTAACTTCTGCATATGAGCTTAGAATTGGGTGTCATTCGCACCATTGGATTCATAATGAAGAGCTTTTTGATCTGAAGCTAAGTTTAACAAAATTCTAACACTTTTAATTTTTAGCATAATTTTGAGCACCTGATCACTTCTCTCCACTGGAAGCCTTTTGGACCCTAAAAGATTATATTCAGTTATTGAATAGATGAGGGTACTGTTCCCTCACCTTCCCCTCTTCAATCCATTTGGCCTTTGATGGATTTGTACCTTTGAGACCCACTCAAAGATAATCAACATTTCCCCTCTTTGAAGACCTCGCTCTTCTATCAAGTATGGTGTCTTGCTGAAGATCATCAATAAATTATGGAGAAAAATATTCAATTGATGGAATATGTACACTTTCTCCTTGATCTTCAACCAAATGAGGCCCATACAATCTCAAATTTTCAACATTAACAATGAAATAAATTTTCATATATGAAGGCAAATCAAGTTTGAAAGCATTATTACCAATCTTTTCGAGAATTTTAAATGGACCATAACGGATTGGTTTCAACTTTTTATCTTCACCTTGAAGCCTTTCCTTGCTAATGTAAAGCCAAACTTCATCACCTGCTTGAAACTGATGATCCACACGATGCTTATCATGCGTTGCCTTATACTTATCTTGACTTTTTTCTAGTTGTTCTTGAACTGTTTGGTGAATCAACTGAATTTTCTCAATGAATTTATTTGCTCTGTCTATGTCGCTATGTCCATCTACAACTACATCTTTTTCAAAGATGAAATCCAAAGGCGATTTAGGAAAATAACCAAGACATACCTCAAAAGGCGAAGTTAGAGTAGAAGAGTGTTTTGCTCAATTGTAAGCATAATAAATATAATGCAATTGTTCATCCCACAAGTTAGGATGTTTACTGCAATCTCTTAGCAAATGAATAATTGTCCTGTTAACCAATTCAATTTGACCATGTATTTGCAGATGGAAGGTTGTAATTTTCTTCAACTTGGTGTCCATCAAATTCCATAAATTTGACCAAAAATTCCCAACAAATCGGGAATCACGATCACTTACAATAGAAGTAGGTAATCCAAAATGAAGCCATACATTTTAAAAGAAAAGTTGAGTTGTTTGTTTAGTTATAATTTATTTTTTACAAGGCATTAATATACACATCTTATTGAAGCTAGCCACAACTATGTATAAATAATAATGACCTTTTTTTGATAAAGGAAGACCTCCTACAAAATCCATAGAAACACTTTCCCATGGACATGAAGGCACTGGAAGTGGTGTGCAATCCTAATTTCCTATTACTAGGCTTACTGACTGCACACAATGAACAACCTCTGATAAAACGTGACACACTTTCAAGCATACGAGGCCAGTAAAAATACCTCTGAAGATTTGCCATTATTTTACTTACACCGAAATGTCCAACAATAAGAGAAGTGTGCACTTCCCTTGTGACATTTACTCTCTCTCCCTGTGGAACACAAAGTTTTCCCAAATGATACAACAAATTATCATGTACATGGTAGTCTAATTCCTCAACTTGGTGGCCTTGACTCAAGTTTGAATATACCTCTTGAAAGTCAGCATCATGTGCGTATTGTTCAACATAAATTCCAGGAAAAATAGAATGATTCTTAAGTAAAATGATTACATTAACAACAGGTCTAGCAATCATATTAGCAACTCTGTTATAAATACATTTCTTGTACCTGATTACCAAGTGGAATTGTTGTAAGAATCCCATCCAACGAAAGTGCCTTGATTGCCGCAATTTTGTTTGAGATTGCAGACATTGCAAAGGTTGATGATCAGTGTGAATAATGGTTTCTTTTCCCATTAAGTAATGCTTTCATTTCTTCACACTTCGCACTAATGTGTAAATCTCTTTATCATATGTAGGATAGTTAATAACAACACCATTAAAAATCTCATAATGAAATGAAATGGGCATACCATGCTGTAAAATAACTTCACCCATGGTGTGGTCACTTGCATCTGTTTGTATTTCAAATGGTTGTTTCAAATACGGAAATTCTAAAACTGAGGCTAAACTGATATTTTGTGTTTTTTATTTTGTCTCCCCATTGGAAGACAACCTTCACGTTGGTCAAATCACGTAGTGGAGCTGCTATGGAAGAGAAATTGGAAATGAACTTCCTCCAGTACTGTGTTTCTCCCAGAAAACTCCTTACTTTTGTGAATGATTTGGGTATTGGCCAATTCACAATGACCGAAACTTTAGACGGGTCAATCTTCAACTCACCGAGTCCTCCAACTATGTGGCCCAAGCACACTAAGGAAGTTTTCCCAAATTCACATCTAGACATCTTCAGAAATAACTGCTCTTTTTTCAATACATCCAACACTTTCCTCACATGCTTGACATGCTCTTCTCATGATTTGCTGCATATTAAAATATCATCTAAATAGACAATTACAAACTCATCAAGAAAGGATCTTAAAACATCATTCATAACTCTCATGAATGTAGTTGGAGTGTTTCAAAGACTGAAAGGCATAACCAACCACTCAAACAATCCCTATTTGGTTTTAAAAGTAGTCTTCCAAATATCCTCCTCAGCTATTCTAACTTGATGATATCTGCTTCTCAAGTCTAATTTAATGAAATATTTTTCATTCTTCAATTGATCGAGCAAATCATCTATTTTGGGCAGTGGGTATTGATTCTTTATGGTAATTTTATTCAAAGCTAGATAATGTACACACATGCGTCAGGTTCCATCTTTCTTGGGTACCAAAACAATTGTTGAACCACATGGCGAAGTAGAGGGACAAATTACACCTTTATCTAACCATTCCTGGACTTGTTTCTTAATTTCTAAACTTTCCATAATTGACATTCGATACATGCCAATATTTGGGAGTGGATAGTCTTGTTGTAGCTGAATTTCATGTTGAATTCCTTTTTTTTGTGGCAATCCCTTTGGTTCTTGAAACACATCTCCATATTGATTTACCACATCAACCAATTCATCTTTCAGCTTCACGTCACAACTTGCAAAGGATTCATGCTTCGGGTCATTCTTCTGCTTGATCATAAGGAGCACGAGATTCTTGTTGGAATTGACTAGTCACTTCATTTTCCCTGTGCTTTCTAAAGATAGATTAAGCCTTCTACGATGAGCTCTCACAATATAGTCCACTCCATATTTTAACAAATGATATTTGTTCTCAAATCTATGGAAAACGGATTTCCGGTCATACAGTTACGGGCTTCCCAACATAATTCCATAAATATCCAGCGGCACTACATCTAATTCGACTTCATCAATGAAATTGGTAGTAATATCAAACCTCAAAACACATTTCCTTGTGACCTGAAGATTTGCATCCTTGGTTTTCCAACCCAACGGATACAGTTTATGATGAGGCACAGTTTCGAGATTCAAATTCTTGACCAAGTCTGTAGAAATTAAATTTGCCTGGGATCCACTGTCAAACATCGTATCAATCTTGGTGTGTTTGGAAATAACTCTGATATGGAACAACTCAATTTTGTTTTCTTCATTTGAAGCATTGTTGGAGTTATTTGTTGTGCTGGTGCTTTCCACAGCTTCCCCTTTACTTGTCTTTGCCACGGCTTTTCCTTTAGTGATTGTGGCTACAATCTTTGTTTCATCACTTGAGTTAGAACCCAAGTCTTGTTGTAAAATAGCATTTGTCTTTTGTTTCCCTTTATTGTTAAATTTATTCGGTCTTAATTCAAGATGAAGCTTCCAACAATGCGCTTCATCATGACCCTCTTTGGAACAATTCTTGCACACATGTTTCTCCCCTTTTTTCTTAATAGAAGCATTTTTCTTATGCTTTCCTTTAGATTTCTTTCCTTTTTCACCACTCTGGAATGACTTATTCTTACCTTCTTCTTGTACATTTTCCCCTCTTGCATCGAGGTGTTTAGATTGAACACAGACCTCATCAATATTTGTGGGAATAAACATAAGAATGGTGTGTTGAAGATAGCTATGCAAACCTCCTATGTATTTCATCATAGTATCTTGTGACTGCAAGTCTACTCCTAGCATAAGAGCTTTTATGCTAAACTCCTGAGTATACTCTTGCACATTTTGACCTTTTAACTATCTGAAATTTTGCCAATTCATGATAGATTTTTGCATATGATTTAAAGGGTAGAATTTTATTTTTATAGTAACAATGAAATCAGACCAAGTAATAGAGAACTTACCATGTTTCTTGATCTCGTCTTGAGTCTTTGCTTCCCACCAAATGAGTGTTGCACCCTCCATTCTCAATGAAGCCAGCTGAATTTTGATATCATCCTCTTGAAGGTTCTAAATCCTGCAATACACCTCCAACTGACGAATCCAGTTATCCAACTTTCCTGCATTAACTTCTCCATTGTACATTGGCAACTCAAACTTAACATCTAGTTTAATAAGTAGAGGGGATTTTCCACCTCCTTTTGAAGTACGTGGATTTTGACGTGGAAGAGTTGTAGTAGTGGAAGATGATGATGAAGATGGTGAATATGGTGACGAGGATGATGGTGTAGTGGATGGTGGCTTGTCACCATCTCCATGACCTCCTCCTCCTAGAGAACCCTCTCCTCTTGGAGGCCTAGAACTTTCTCCTTGCAACCTCAAATTCCTCTTTTCATAGAGGACCTTAATCATCTCATTCATATCAAAAAAATCCTTTCTGAATTCTCTTTCATCATCGGTCATGGTAGGTTATCCTTCATGAGACATGATCTCTGAAGACTCAATTGCAAATTCTGCAACTTGAGGATGTACTGGTATAGAAGACTTTGGCAACCTTGCTCTTCTTTCACTTGAACCAAATACAGGGCTTTCAACCAGATTCACTTCTCCTCTTTTGAGTTTTAACCTTGTTAGCATGACACAAAACTAGAAAACAATACTCCTTTGCACAAGAAAATCTAGTAAGAGAAAGCCAATGCGATCTGAAATGGAGCAGATTAGTAATGTTGTGCTAATTCCCCATTCAGAATAAAACCCAAGATGTTTATCATTTGCTTATCAAGTGCTTAAGAATTCACCATTTTTTCTTAATTAACTAATTCTCATGAGATTTTCTTATGTAAATGTTATAAACAATTTAACATAAAACATATGTTGAACAACAGCAAAATAACAGCAAAGAAAGTCATCAAAAACACATTGCAACAAGCACATGATAAAGGAGTTCACCCCTCCTAGGCTATGTCTCCTTGGTCCAGCTTTCAATGGCGCGGGCCTCTCTATTATTCTCAAAATTGTAAAAAATTATGTTTACAATGCTCATATTCTTCTGAAAACTGTCTCAATGAGTTCAAAATAGCCAAAACTACTAGAATTAACATTTTTTGCACCTAATTTGGATAAGAACTGAAGAAGTTATGACCTCGTCCAGTTCTTCCACTATTCATTCCACAATTTGCTCCACATCCGGCATGATCCAACAAATTAGCCCCAAAAACCGCTAACTGGGAGAAATTTTTGCCATGCAGCAGGCCATAACCTATCAGCTGATCTTATCGTAAATTGCAATCGACAAGTGTTGCGGGCTTATGATCTGTGAATAAAACGAGTGATTTTTGATTGCGATATCGGCAGACCCGACGACACTATAAAATGGAACAGATAAATATATCGCATTCGAGAAATTATTGCAATCGGCGAAGAACCGGAGAGCAGTCATAAAATGGGACTGTTTTCTGTGAAGTGTGGTTACGATATGAGATCCATCACATTACAACTCGGGTACGCTGGGGTCAATTTCCGTAGTACTTCCCTTCGCCGATTTACGATTGCGATTTATCGCATCGTAACCCTTCTCTGCTCGGGAGCCGATTCTATAACACCTTTCCGCTTGTGACTACGATTTGCGATATGCGGGGCCAATGGAGGACTGCCACTTGGTGCCTTCTCATTCGCTAAAGACCTTGCCACATCATCCAATCCTGCCATGTAGACTGTTGAGCCTCAAAATTACTCTTTCCCTAGCAACTCTTCTCATTCATTTTCTTTGTTTTTCCATAAGAAAGGTGCATTCTCGTCACCAACAACTAATATATACTGTTTTGAGGAGGACATTTAGTGATTTACATGTTATGCTTTTATGTTTTGATGTTTGAATAAATTTTTTTATATTAGCTACGGAACACAGCCTATTCTGTAGCCAACCAGTTGTTCCGCAGCTACCTTCATGCTCTAACAGGTTCTAGGTGTCAGAAGGAGAAACTAGCCACATGGGCAGCTTGGAAATCATCATGACATGGACCCTGTCCTATTCATTCAGCCCAAGTCGACAAAGAAGATGGCATAAGACTACGGTCAATGGATAAGTCAAACATAAAGAGACCAAAGGTAACAAGACTCTGTTTCGTGGTTAATTAATGTGTTTCACAGTGATGGGAAGCGTTATCTGGAGCAACTACCTATACCTACGGACTCCAACGGCCACCTGTACAAATGAATCCAACATCCACCATGTCTTGGATTTATGTCTCCAGCAACCGAGGAAGAAATTATGCATATCTATCTTCTATGTGTTTGGTTGTAGCATGCTTTTCTCCATAAACAGTTATATGATTTTTCGTATAAATACCTGTGTAAAGGACCGAAGAAGTTAGTAGTAATAGTAATAGTTTTATTGTGAAATCAAAGTTCTAGACTCTGTAATTTTTGGGCATTTTGTGTCCCTGTTTTAATATGAGAAGACCGCATGTTTTTATGAACATCTGAAGGAGTTTTCTTGCAGTTGATTGAGCAAGTGTAGCCTAATCAGTTGCAGAGGGCCCCTACACTGAAGAAGGTTTCATTTCATTTCATTTCATTTTTCTTCTTCTTGTTAACTGTAAATTCATCATTTTCTTTCTAAAACAGTGTTTATAATCATTTTCTTACTAACAATGTTTATAATGCAATTTCCATCATTAATAGTGTTTATAATTTAGAGTAGTTTCCTTTAGCTTGATCTCTTTTTAGTTTTTATCAGTAGTTTAAAAGATAGAACTCAATAGTGTAATCTTGTTTCTTCAATTAGAAACTAACCTTGTTTTAGGATGAGAGTAGAATTGAAGAATGATAAGGATACACAGTTGGATAGTTTACTTCATTTACTATTTTGTTAGTTTAAATTCTCAATTTAACTGATCATTGTCATTTACTGTCTTTGCCATTTCATTTTTTTAGTTTACCGATTCATGGTGTTAATGAATGTTTATGGAAAACCCTTCAAGTTGATAATTCATCCTTAACTAAGTGGTTGAATATTTCATCTATGCAATGAGTTATTTTTGCATCTTTGTATTTGATTTCTCTTAGATTAATGAAGTACATAATCACTTAAATGTCATCCCAAGGATTGAGAGGCAGAGTAACCAAGTATTTCATTTAGTTTTATTTCTGTAATTAGTTAGACACCAATTGCAAATTTCACTTTCAGTTTTAATTCATGATTTGGAAATAATGGTAAAATAGGAATGGAAACTCTGTTTTCATTTCATGCTTAGCTTTGTTTCCATATCTTTCTTAGCTCTGTTTTCATTTCTTTCTTAGCTCTGTTTTCATTTTTAGATTTTGAGCAGTCTTTAAGAAAATTAGATTTAGTTTTGATAATTTACATTGTAAATCATTAGGAATTAAAAGACCAAAAACCCCCAAAACAACATAAAACATAAAAACAACGAAGTAAGAAGGGTTAGCTAGCACAAACAGTGCACTACACTTCATCAGTTTACGATACCCGGATTGATAATTTATGTAGAGCAATTTAGGACACTAAATTGACCAAAGATAGACAAGTCAAACTTGAACTTTGACTTGCTCTAACTTCTGCATACGAGCTCAAATTTGAGTGTCGTTCACACCGTTGGATTCATAATGACGAGATCTTTGATCTGAAGCTAAGTTTAGAAAAATTCTAACACTTTTATTTTTGGGCATAATTTTGAGCACCTGATCAATTGAACCTAGGCATTGGTTTCGTTATTGATTAGAACCAAGAAGGTAGTATACCTGGACATTGGTTTTCACAAGGGTTTTTCATAGGCACAAGATAACATGTCCACAAATGTTTGCATAGGCCCTTAGATGAAGGGAAATTTTCCAAATTGTTTTGGAGGTATTCCCTAAGACAACATTACAATTAAGCTATTAAAATAGAAGGGAGTTGCAGAGACCAACAATATGTTATTGTATCATGGCATTGAATCTTAAGGAACAATGGTGTTGAATCTTTAACTTGGATAAAACTACTTAAGGCTATTGAAGATAACTTCCTATTGGGAATCAAACCCTTGGTGTTGGTTTCATTGCTAATCAAAACCCCAAAGATACCTCAACCTTGGTTTTCTTTGGGGGTTTTCATGGTCACTCTCAGTAATAGATCACATGATTAAGCTCTAAATATATGTATTATACACATGCTCAGATATCTCAGCGATGCCCTAATTTGTTTTAGGGGTTTAAGAGTTTGGGATTATGACTTTTACCTTAATCTTATGCTAGATTTTTCTTTTTGGAAATCATAAGATCTGAAATTTGGTCTCCACGTTGGCCCTAGTCATAAAAATCCATATACCCTGCATAGACATTTAAAAATGATCGAAATCTTGGAGTGCTCAAGATTACACTCAGGCTTCTAACTTAATTATTCCAAACTCTGATGTTTACTTTATTCTAATAGGAAATCACGAGAACCAAACCATGTATTAGACATTGGCCATCGAATATGTACACACACAATCTATCATGTTCTGGAGAAATTGAATAAAGATCCATATATGTATATCACGAGGGTTTTTTAGAAGATGGAGAGCGTTGGAGCCGACAATTTTCACGTGCACAAATGTTGTGGTCTCTTGTAATGTAGATACATTTGTAGAGGGGTTGTCTCTCATCTAACATCTTAAATATAGCTTATGCCCTGTATGCAATACCATCATGTTTATAATTATATGCACAAACATAGTATCCTGGTCAAAATCAGAGGAGTTAGGAATGCAAATTAAATTGTTATAAAATTTTTAAAGCAAATACCTAGAAGAAGCCATATTCAACACAGGCCCACCCAATCGCTTGTGATTTAATAATGTTTTTTTGTTGTCCTCATCTAGGGTCGTAGTAGTGGGAAACCTCAATAGCGTACAACAATGGGCCGACTCTAAATGGAATGACAGAGGTAGCGAAGGATTGATTGGGAAGAAGAGGTATGGAAGGCCAACCATTGATTGAATCATTTGCGTTAACCACAACGACACCTTCGATGTAATCAAATGTCTAGGCAGGTGGTAGAGAAATGAGGAGCCTGGCTTAGTTTCAAATAACTCGAACCTGAATTTATTTTAAAAAATAGCATGTAACAATTTTTTTCTTGTTGCTCCATGCTCCCTCGTGGCATAGCTGTAGATATGTGACTAAGACGAAGAATATTTTGGGCATATTTCCCCCAAATTTAATCTCACCTATCCAATTATATTTAAAAAAAATCAACCACCCTACTTCCACCTGAGGTTGATATAGAAACGCTTTTGGAGAATTATCAATAATTTTAACTTGTTAAGTTTATATACACATTAAAAAATATTTAATTTAATTAATTTAAAAGTAAATGGAAAATAGAACCATAAAACAACAATCAATAACATTATTCTTTCCAATTTGAATATACATATAAAAAAAAAAAAAAAATCTTAACTTTAACATATAGTAACATATTGGGTTTTTCAAATCACCGGAATGGAGATTGTGCAAGGAGCTAGGGTTCAAGGTTTTTTCCAGCACCTGGAAATGCGCCACCACAAACCACGAGAATTACAGAGGAGGGGGGCTCTCACAAAAAATTTTGGTCAACCGATGGCATGTTTCAACTCTAGTTATGGATGGAACCAACGCGTCATGGATGCCTGTGTGGGACCATTTCTGGAGAATTACCACACTAAATTCCGTGATAGAGATCTCGCTGTTGGTTGATGTCTCCAAGTTGGTAATGATGGGCATGGTAGAAGGGGTTTTCAGTGAGTAGAGAGGTGGGTGCTTGGCTACTTTGGAGGCCTTCAGGCACATTAAATCCTTGGAGAATGTTGAGGTCAAGTGTGGGGATTTTACCCATAACATGTTTAACGAAATGCCAGTTCAAGTCTCTCTTGGCATGAATAAATTGGCATACAAACTAGTGTCATAATTTTCTAGTCAAACTTGGTACCCAGGTCTATTTAGAAGCTATTTGATGTTACTCCTCGATTCGTGGGGATCATGTAAGGCTCAATCCCAACAAATCAAGGATTTGGAAACCTAGCTTCTAAAAAATTCTCAATTTTTGTCAAGTCACTGTTCGAGAAGTCTCTATGCATCATGGTTGAAGAAGAGGGTTTGTATTTATGCTTGCTACTAACATTCAGAAGCAGACAGGGATTCATGAGGGGCCAATGAGGCTCCTTTTTGAAGGCAAGTAACTCAATATGGTGGATTTTCTCAGAAATTATGGCATCAAGAAAGATGCCTCCATATCTCTCGTTGCATGACTAAATGGAGGTGTTAGGTGTAAGGGGGAAGCCTCAAATGCAAGGCCCACATCCTTTAAGGAGGTTCTTAACCCCTATTTTAGTTCTCATATCCCAAAAGAACTCCATGTCAAGATTTTGTGGTGGAACAATCTAAGGACACACCAAAGTTGTCCATGAACATTATTCTCTGGAAGATTAGGGCAGCAAATTACAAATGTAGGGAAATTATATGGCGTTTTCATGGGTTTTGGTCCTCGTCTTCTACCCTCTAGGATTGGGTTCTCCAGAACTGGTCCTAGAATATTGGTGGCCACCTACCAAGTCCACCTGGACCCCCACCATTATTTCTCTCAGCATTTTCAGTTCCTTAATTGTAGCACAACTTACTATTTTTAGCAGTTTTTCAGGTCCTGAACATCCGAAGCCGTTTTGAGGCCCTAAACGACATTTTTTGGGAAATTTGGGGGCAACATGGGATTATGAACCAATGTTTCCCTTCCCAAAGTGATAGTGCTCAGATAGATCTTTCTAACAAGCTATTGTACGCATCAAACGGAGATCGTATGCCAAAGTTACGACCCCGGGAAGTTGATGTACCAATTTACCCAAACGGGGCCCATAGTTTGGCGTTTCATCTTCTAGGGTTAGGTTTTGGAATGTTAATGGTTTTCCGTTGTTTCTCAATAATAAATAGGCCTTCGAGCCTCATTGTAACACAGTTCAGAGGCATGTAGCCACCACATCTCTTCTCAGAGATAAGCTACCATCACCCTAGCTGGTTTATTTCCATTACTGTTTGTAAGCATATTTCAGTGTTTTACATTAATGAAATGAAGTATTATTTCCACTACATATCTGTGTTTATGGTTATCTCTGTAATTTGTTGCATTCCTGTTTAAGTCTGGATCAGTGGTATCAGAGCGGTCTGCTTTTTCTCTGTTTTTCTTTGCATGTCCCCAACGAGGTCAGGATATAAGGAGTTAGGGCTTGAACTGGTCGAACCTTTGCAAGACCAGCCTCGCAAATCCCGACAGCCTCCCATGGCAGATGAGAAGAAAGACGAGGGGGCAGGAGATCCTATCAAAATCTTGCTCAAAGAAGCCCTTGAGCGACAACAGAACGCGATGATGGACAGGTTTGCCCAAATCCTTCAGCGGCTACCCAGAAGCAACGCATCGGCTTCCAGCAGCTACTCTGGAAATGCCACGCCCTTTAAGGTACAAGTTAATTTTGAAATCCCCATATTTGAGGGTCAGATAGACGCAGATGCCGTAGATAAATGGTTAAATCTGCTAGAGGGTTGTTTTTCTGTTCATGAATTTTTGAATCGGGAAAAGATTGTTTTCGCTCTTCTCAAAGCAACCCCCCACGTCAAGGACTGGTGGGAAACCTACTGTGAGCAGAAGGATGAAAATACCAGCTCACTATTTTCAACCGCACCCACCTGGAATTCATTCCGGGATGCCATCAAGGAGCAGTACTACCCTGTCGAAAGCTATGAGGATGAATACATAAAGTGGACCACGCTGCGGCAGGGAAGGGACCAAGACATGCCGGAGTTCACCAATCTTTTCCATACCCTTCGCACAATGTTGGGTATCAAGGATACGGAGCTGCATTTGATACTCAAATACCGTGGATGCCTGCACAAGTACATCCAGGAAGAAATAGAATTCCTGAACATCTCCTCGCTCGGCATAGCATACCGATATGCCGTCAAGGTCGAGCAGAAGTTTAAACAAAAGAAGCGAGACTTTGGCTCTGCAAATCTGAAGCAAGGGAAAGGTGCCCCTAACCCACAAAACAAAGGACAAAGCCAAGGCAGGGCAGCCCAAGACAACCTGCCAAAGCTGCAAGCAAAGAACAGCGCCACGAAGCTGAAAGAGGACATGGGAAAATGGTGTGAATTCCACAAGAGCTCCACTCACAACACAAGTGAGTGTCGGGCCAAGCAGTCACTGGTGGCTGAGCTAAAGGTTTCAGAATCAGATGCATGTTTCGACTCTGAGTTAGAACTTGACAAGGGGAATGACAAAGGGAAGCAGATCATTGATGCGGATCCCAACGCCATTGTTGCTACCGCCAAGATCCAGAAAAATGAACCCGAAGATCCAGAGGAGGAGGAGTGTCTCTTCCACTCCCATATGTGGGTAAAGGGCTCCCCGCTACAGTTCATTGTCGATAGCGGGAGCCAAAAGAACCTCATTTCGACAGAGGTCGTGAAGCGGTTGGGCCTATCGACCACAGCACATCCACAATCGTACACCATCGGGTGGCTTCACCAAGGATGGGATCTTCGCGTGAGCCAGCAGTGTCGCCTTCCATATGACATCAAGCCCTTCATAGATGAGGTATTGTGTGACATTGCTCCCCTTGAAGTTTGTGATTTATTATTAGGACAACCATACTTGTGGAAGCGACATGCTGTGTATGAATCAAGGCCCCGTGCTGTTATTATTACATAGGGAAATAAGTTGTACAGGATACCATAGGTAGCACCGCCTACCGCCATCTCTTTGATTACTGCAAAACAACGCAGTAAGATCATTTCCAAAACTGGGAAATTTGTTTTTCTGATGATACGCCCTCAAGGAAAGAAGAAGACGGTGGCCACGGCCTCCAGATAGGGCCCCTCTACACAACAACTACAGATGGACAAGGTCGTGGAGGAGTACGAAGACATCTTCACCTCCCCCGCAGGGGTTCCTCTGCACTGTCAGGTCAAGCACTCCATCGATCTGACCCCAAGTGCACCACTACCCAATGGACCAATTTATCGGTGCTCCATTCTGGAGAACGATGAAATCAAGAGGCAAATTCAGGAGTTGCTACACAAAGGTCACATCCGTTCGAGTTCATCACCTTGTGGGAGCCCGATTGTGTTGGTACATAAGAAGGATGGGACTTGGAGACTCTATATTGACTATCGGGCGCTGAACAAGATCACTGTCCATAATAGGTACCCGATCCCGTGGATTGATGACCTCCTGGACCAACTAAAGGGGGAAAAATATTTCATCAAGATCGATCTGAAGTCAGGATATCACCAGGTACCAATCGAACCTTCTGATGTGTGGAAGACTGCCTTCAAAGCCAAGGAGGGCCTTTTCAAATGGTTGGTTATGCCTTTCGGATTGGCGAATGCTCCTGCAACCTTCATGAGGCTAATGGATGACATCTTGTGGCCATTCACCAACTCATTTGTAGTGGTATACTTGGATGACATTCTGATCTTCAGCCAGAGTTGGGAAGAGCACCTCCACCACATCTGACAGGTTCTCCAAACACTGCAGCAACACAAGCTATGTGCCAATTTGGAGAAATGCACTTTTGGCATGACCCAGGTTCAATATCTGGGATACATTATTGATGAAAAGGGGGTGCATGTGGATCCAGCCAAGATCCAAGTCATTCGGGATTGGCCATCTCCAACCACTCTGACAGAGCTCCGTAGCTTTCTAGGTCTTTCCAACTTCTACTGCAGGTTCGTGTTGGGGTTTTCTCATATCACTTGGCCCTTGAGTCAAGTCACCAAGGGAGGAGCGAAAGCAAAATTCTTTTGGTCTGAATCTCAACAGAAGGCATTCATAGAGTTGAAAGATCGCCTCTGCACGGCACCAGTGCTCGCGTTACCAGATTTACAACAACCATTTGAGGTCGAGACAGATGCCTCTGACTATGCTATTGGGGCAATCCCTACTCAACATGGGCATCCAATGGCATATCACAGTGAAACACTTTCAGACACAGTCCGGAAGTATCCCACTTATGATAAAGAGATGTATTCCATTGTGCAGGTCTGCCGACAATGGAAGCATTACATTTTGGGGAAGGAAACGATCATCCACACAGACCACCGACCCCTATAGTTCATACAGATCCAAGGGAAATTGCAGAATGATCGCCATCAGAAGTGGTCTACATACCTGCAACAGTTCCATTTGAATATCAAATATAAGAAGGGCAACACCAATAATGTTGCAGATTGCCTCAGTCGACCACCGATCATGGCGTTAACCACCGTGCTCAACTCTTGTGGGCACGAGACTTCTGATTGGCCACTTCTCTACAAAAGTGACCCAGAATTCGGCCACACATACCAGACACTCTTGGAGGGTCGACATGTTCCAGATTTTCACCTCCAGGATGCCTTGTTATGCCACTTGGGTCACCTTTGTGTTCCTTCAAGCGAGCGTGCTGAGATGATTTGGGAAGCACACTATAGTCGGGCTGCTGGGCATTTCGAGGTCGAGAAAATGGTGGTAGTACTGCAAAATTATTTCTATTGGCCGAATATTTGATAGGATGTCGGGAAATACATCAGATCATGTACTGCTTGTGCCATTGCCAAACCGGCCATCAAGAATCAAGGCCTCTATACTGCACTGCCTACCCCTAGTCGACCTTGGGAATCCATCTCCATGGATTACATGTCAGGCCTTCCTTCCATTAAGCATGGAAATGACTGTGTTTTTGTGGTCGTCGACAGGTTCTCGAAGATGGCCATTATGGCGGCCTGTAAGAAGAATATCATAGCAGAAGCCACTGCGAAACTCTTCTTTGAACGAGTGTGGGTGCACTTTGGGATCCCACAGTCTATCATCTCAGATCGGGATAGTCGGTTCCTCAGTACATTTTGGTCTAGTCTCTGGTCAATGCTGGACACAAAACTCACTAAGTCCACAACCTTCCATCCTCAAACTGATGGCCAAACAGAGGGTGTCAATAGAATGATTGTACACATTTTGCGCATGTACAACTCAAAGCATCCACACACATGGGACGAGAGCCTCCCCTATGTTCAGCACAGCTATAACCGAGCTCTTCACAGCTCGACTGGCCACAGCCCTTTTCAGGTGGGCTTGGGATTCCAGCCACTATGCCCCATTGATGTGGCCATGCCACTTGCAGCTACTCACGCAGATTCGGCTCATGTCTAGTCCGAAACAGACAAGGCAACCAGCTTCATTGAGCACATCCAACATATTCGCCAGCAGGTCCATGACATTCTGGAGAAATCAAATGCCAAGTACAAGCAGCGACATGATCAACATTGGGTGCCACACAAGTTTCAGGTGGGTGACAAAGTCTAGTTGCATTTGCAAAATGAACGCCTTTCTGGAGCCTATCGGAAACTGAGACCACTCTGATATGGTCCTTACACCATTACTAAGGCTGTGGGAGAAAATGCATTTGAGCTCAGCATTCCCCCATTCCTTGGCCTACACCCGTGTTCAATGTGGACTGCCTTCGGCCATACTTTCCACCATTGCTAGACACATCCGCCATTGTAGAACAGCTCACACCCACAAAATTAAATCTAGATTGCATGGAACAAGCTACAACTGATCGGATCATGGACACACAGATCAAGAACACTCGCCAACAGAATATCCAACTATATCGAGTTGTCAAAGCAAGCCAACTCCTTCACCAGGGCAAGTGGCTCACCAGGGACCAAGTTCAGCAAAAGTTTCCTCATCTCATGGAGGAACTCAATGCAATAGGGACCATTACTTCCTAAGGGGGGAGGAATGATCCAGGTGGATATTGGTGGCCACCTGCCAAGTCCACCTGGACCCCCACCATTGTTTCTCTTAGCATTTTCAGTTCCTTAATTGTAGCACAACTTACTATTTTTAGCAGTTTTTCGGGTCCTGAACTTCTAGAGCCGTTTTGAGGCCCTAAACGACGTTTTTTGGGAAATCTAGGGGCAACATGGGTCCATGAACCAATGTTGCCTTTCCCAAAGTGATATTGCTCAGATAGATCTTTCTAACAAACTATTTTATGCGTCAAACAGAGATCGTATGCCAAAGTTACGACCCCGGGAAGTTGATGTACCAATTTACCCAAACGGGGCCCACAGTTTGGCGTTTCATCTTCTAGGGTTAGGTTTTGGAATGTTAATGGTTTTCCATTGTTTCTCAACAAAAAATAGGCCTTCGGGCCTCATTGTAACACAATTCAGAGGCATGTAGCCACCACATCTCTTCTCAGAGATAAGCTACCATCGCCCTAGCTGGTTTATTTCCATTACTGTTTGTAAGCATATTTCAGTATTTTACATTAATGAAATGAAGTATTATTTCCATTGCATATCTGTGTTTATGGTTATCTCTATAATTTGTTGTGTTCCTGTTTGAGTCCAGATCAAATTATACTATCTAAACATTTTGACTTAGTTAAATCACATAAAAATAAAATAAAATTATATATATATATATATATATATATAAGAGACAAAATGACCTTTTTCAAGGTATTTATTCTGGTTAATTTTAACCAAAATCTAGCAGCTAATTTTAAATCTCGAGTTTAAGTTATTTAATTTGCAGCATATGTGTGCCCCAAAGGTTTTTCAAGGTGTTGAATCCATTTATGCATTCAAAAATCTATTTTAAACAACAAAAAATCACAAACTTGCAAATATTTCAAGAGTAGATCCATCTTAACTCTGGATCTATCAAGTGTCAAGTGGGATCAAATCCTTAAATGCACATTTTTTTTTAAGTGCAAAACTTAAGGGAAGATTTGTATCTAGAGGGATTTGATCCCTCTATCTGAAGTTAAGATGGATCTATGCTAGTTTTAATTTTTTTAATTTGTTTATTTTGGAATAGGGTTTTTAAAATTTTAACTTAATTATCAATAATTATTAGGTTCATAACACGATTTTAACATTCATTGTTTAAAAAAAATATGGATTTAATATCCATATAATATTCCATAATATTTTTAATAATAGTCACAAATCACATATGGAGATTTATCTCCAAAGTAGTTATGCACTTTCTTCCCTCTTAATTAAATTGATTAATTAAAAAATGACATATAAACGTGTGTCATATGAACATGACTTATGGTTTTTTGGGCGTGTCGTATTAATAAATGATGGTATTAAACCATAAGATTATAACAAAATTAATTTATAGGTTAAAAATCTCTAGGTAAAATGGGTAGTGAATTAAGAATTTTGTTTCATCTATAGATATATATATTATTTTTATAATTATTAATATTAATTTGAAGCAAAGTTATAATTTAGTTATTTTTTATGAATTTTTTAATCTTGGTAATGTAAGATGTATCATGCCCACAGTGCTTTGGATTGAGGGTGAATTGGTGCATTGTTAAGGCAATCCTTATGATAGGTCATTGGTTCAAATCCTTGGGAGTGCTAACTTACAAAAAAATGTAAGATGTATAATAAGATTCTTATCAATGGAGATTCACCCTCATTTTATCATGAAGGTTTTTAATTTGTAAATAGACTTTGCTATAAGAGCAGGAGCCAATACAATGTTATTCACCCACATTTTATCAAGAAGATTTTTAATTTGTAAATAGGCTTTGCTATAATAGTAGGAGCCAATACAATGTCTTATCAATAACACATGCCTAAATAATCATAACTCATTTTAGGATATACCACGGAAGTTAAATCCCTACGGTCTACCTAATAATTATTAATAATTAAATTAAAATCTTGGAAGTCTTATTCCAAAATAGACATGCCTATAAATGTAATTAATTAAATTATAAATTTATTTTAAATTATTATTATTATGATTAAAAAAATTAATGAGTTAAAATATATACATTTAAAAAGAACATGCAATAAGATTCTTAAACAAGGAGATTCAACCCCACTTTATTATGGAGATTCTTAATATGCACATAGGATTTGTTATAATACCATATACCACATGCTAAAAAAACCATAACTCATTTCACAATCAAAATATTTTACATATAGTGTATTTTAAGTTAATTTTATAACATTTTTTAATTAAACTGAAAAGTAAAGAGGGTGTAACTACCTTTGAAATAAATGTGAACCCTCTATCTGTGACTATTACTAAAAATATTCCATGCATATTCTATAAAGGCTAGATCATTACCATCCATCTATCAATAATAGGGATTTAACCTTTACATAATATGCATATAATATTTTTGGTAGTCAAGATAGAGAGTTGATATTTTTGCTTATCAATTTATTTTTAAAAAGTCATAAAATTAAATTAAAATAAAATACCCTTGGATGGTGTACTCAGATTGAGAGAGGGATGGGGGCGCACTATCACTATTCTACCAAGTTACATACTAGGGGGACATTGTAACACAACCCCATAATGGTTTAGGTGATAACATGTAGGAAGCATAGGGAAGTCGTCCATCCAACCATCTTGTGATTAACTTGAGACATCATTTCATCTGTGAGAAGTGTTTCTTGATGGATTATCATACATCCATGGAGGATTTCATATCCCCTAAGGCAATCTTCCCTCCCATTTTTCCTATCTCTTAGCTCTGATTCATTAAGGAGGCATTCAATGATTGTCAAGCAGAGAAGGATTGCAATAGCTCGAGGCTCAAATGCTTTAATTTGCATTATCATCCCAATGGCTCTTTGCTCAGACTCAAAATTTAGAGCATTGGCATGGGGTCAAGGCTCCAACAATTCACTCATGGATGGGGCATTCTATTTATTCTCTCTGTGTGGGAAGTGATTATGTCTCTAAGACAGTTTGATAGGTTGTTATTTTTTTCTTCAACCTATTTTGACTCTAACCTGTGAGAGTCTTATAGGAAAACCAAGCAAGGTGTTGATGTTTCCCTCACACCCTTGGCCTCTAACTTCTTTAGCGAACTATTATTGGTCTTTCTCACACCATGGTTGCACTTGGGAAAGATTTATTCTAGTCAGACTCTGAGCCTACAACTCTCCAAGTCTAATCCAACATTAAGCCTACAAATGATCTCGATAGTAGACAATTTAGGTTTAAATACACTCATTATATGCAATCTCTTAAATTCCTCATAATTATTGGTTTGGTGTCAACTGGTTTTATAGGTAAATGTGAGGGACACAGATTATCTCATGATAGTGAGTATTTCCCCCATCCTAAGGATACTAGTTTGTGGTTTCTAGAGAAGACTACATGGCTTCTTTTAGTTGATAAGGCTATCCTTGGGGATTGCATTTCTTACATATTTATCATTCTCTCAAGGTTTTTCCCCAGACCTAGGGGAACCCCTATCTTCCATTGGGTTTGTACCTCATTCAATACAATCATTATGGCATGTTAGAGAGCTCGGGTTTTACGCAGGGTAGCATATTATCAAGAATGAGGGCACATTTGTGCGTTCATTGGCAAGATACCCAACATTATGACCATATTTTATAAATTATGTGGTGTACTCCTACACACTCTTGCCCTTGTAGGTTTTAACCTCGTACATAAATTATCTGCATACGAATTCTAAAAAACAGAAAATAAACAATAGCGAGAGCATAAAACATAAAATAGATATACACATAGATTTTCCCCTCGATCCCAAAACCGGGACTACTAGATTGATTTTTCATTATATTTCTTTCAATGTTACAATACATATATATACATGCCGAAGCATCCATAAACCCCAATCCATTAAACCTGGATTAAAACATAATCGCAGTTCCCTTGGCTGGATCTACAAAATACCATGGATAGAAAACCATCATGCCCAAAACCATGTGCGCAATCCATTCAAAAAACCATAGGTAGGTTCACCCACCTAATATAGGGTCCAAAAAAAAAAAAAAAACTCGAGGCATTGCCCCGGACCCTATGCAAGGGAGTTACCACCCCCTTGCATACCCATCAACATGGGGGGCAACCACCCCCCTGTGCATGGGGTAGTCATGGAAAGAATATAGCACACACCCAACATTCTCCCACTTGTTTTTTTCTTTCTACGAGAGAGCTTAGTCATTGATCCGGCCCTGCAACACCCACTGTTTCTCTACACCAAGAGAACTTCTCAGTGCTCACAGATTTTGTCAATGCATCTACAGTATTCTTCGAAGTGTCAACCTTTACCAACAACACCTTTTTGTCCTCAAGCATATCCCTCACAAAGTGATACTAAACATCAATGTGCTTTTTCTTTGAATGATAAGCAAGGTTCTTTGCCAAGAAAATTTCACTTTGGCTATCACAGTCTATCCTTATAGCTCGTTCTACTAACCCCATACTTGAACACAATCTCTACAACCAAACTGCTTCCTTTCTTGCATGAGTGGTTGCCATGTATTCTGCCTCTATAGTTGAAAGGGCCACTATAGACTGTCTCTTACTCATCTAACTGACTGCACCTCCAAATAGATTAAACACATACCCACTTGTAGATCTTCTATGATCCATATCTCCAACCTAGTCTGCATCAATGAAGCCACGGATGTCCAAAACTCTGTCCAATCCTAGTCTTCCTTGGTAGCACAAACCATAATCACTAGTGCCACGCAAATACCTGAAAACCTGCTTCACTGTTGTCCAATGATCCTTCCCTGGTTTTGATATAAACTAGTCAGAACTTTCACTGCGTGTGCAATGTCTAGTCTAGTACCAATCATTGCATACATCAGGCTACCGACTGCACTTGCATATGGAACATAGGACATTTCCTCTTCCTCTTCTTGTGTCTTGGGACACTGTTTAGCAGATAACTTTACACCTATAGGAATAGGAACCTTCACTGGTTTACTATCATGCATATTAAACCTTTGCAATATTGTCTCGACATACTTCCTCTAGTTTAACCAGAGCTTCATCTTTTCTCGATCTCGTTTAATTTCCATGCCCAAAATATAGTTTGCAGCACCAAGATATTTCATGTCACATTTGGAGGACAATTGGGTCTTCAATTTTTGGATAATTTATTTGTTATTTCCAATCAGCAACATATCATCCACATACAAGACCAAATAAATAACACAATCACCAATTAATTTAAAATACACATAGTGATCTACTTCACTTTTGGTGAAGCCAAGTCCCCGTATATATGTATCAAATTTTTTATACCACATCCTTGGTGATTTTTTTAACCCATACATAAAAAATTTTAACCTGCATACTAGGGCTTGGTGATTTTTTTAACCCATACATAGAATTTTTTGACCTGCATACCAGGGCTTTCTTACCCTTCACCATAAAGCCTTTAGGTTTCTTCATGTAGATCTCTTCTCCCAAATCCCCGTGAAGAAATGTTGTCTCACATCCATATGTTCTACCTCAAAATTAAAAGAAGTAGCAACAGATAAAAGTAATCTAATAGAAGCTACCTTGGAAACGGGAGAAAAAATATCACCAAAATCAATTCCTGACACCTGGGAATAACATTTTGCTACCAACCGAGCTTTGTATTTCTCCACCTTGCTTATGCATCCATCTTCTTCTTAAAAACCCATTTTCTTCTAATGGGTTTCCTTCCAGCCGACAACTCCACCAGATCCCAAGCCTCATTTTTGTGCAAAGATGCCATTTCATCAACCATGGCCTCTTTCTAGAGTTTTCCATCCTTTGAATTTATTGCCTCCCTGACAGTTCTTGGATCATCATCAGTAATAGATAAAGAAAAATTTGAACAAAAATCAGATGGACTCTACCTTTTTGGACGCATTCTTTCTCGAACTGATCTTCTCACAACTGGAGTTTGTGGCTCCTCATCTTCTGATTCCTCTTATGTTGTAGAGTCTGATTCTTCCTCCTTTAGCTCAAATTCTATCTTCTCAGGTTGCTTTGGTAGGAATTCATGTTTAATAACATCTTTCACCTATCTAAACACCACATCGTGGTTGTACACAACCTTCCTTGTTTCTGGGTTCCAAAGCTTATAACCTTTTAAACCATCCTTATATCCAATAAAGATGCACCTTTCATATTTACTATCCAACTTGGTTATTTTCTCCTTTGTAACATGCACATATGCATCGCATCCAAATACCCTCATATGTGAAAGAGAGGGTTTCATACCAATCCATACCTCTTGTGGAGTCTTATTCTCCAATGTTGATGAAGGTGATCTGTTGACCATGTAACATGCAGTCTCCACTGCCTCTGCCTAGAATTCTTGTCCTACACCGGCAACGCTGAGCATGATTCTTGCCTTTTCCATCAACGCCTTGTTCATTCTTTCTGCAACTCCATTTTGTTGAGGCGTGTATGGATTAGTATTATGTCGTGCTATACCACATGTCTTACAGAACTCTTCAAATTCCTTCTTGCAAAACCCTTCACCGTTATCTATCCTCAACACCTTTATCTTCTTCTCTGTTTGGTTTTCCACCAGAGCCTTAAATTGTTTAAACTTGTCAAAGACTTCAGATTTCTTCTTGAGGAAATATATCCATGTATTCCTTGAGAAGTCATCTATAAATGATACATAGTATACAGACTTACCCAGTGATGGAACCGACACAGGTCCAAACACATCACTATGGACAAGCTCTAATATCTATTTCGCCCTCTTAGCACCAGAGAGGAAACTCACCCAATTTTTCTTCCCATATACACAATTTTTACAGAAATCAAAGTCCAAAGAGAAATTAGACATACCTTCTACCATACCATTACAATGAAGTATTCGAAGGCCTTTCTCTCCAATATGTCCAAGCCTTTGATGCCATAGCATGGTCTTTTCTTCAGAAACCACTAGATTTTCTGCTCCACTTTCAAGAACCACATAACTATTGCACCCATCAATAACAGTGCTACCCTAAAGCTTTTATGGAGTTCCAATTTGAACTCCCTGCATCAATACTAGTGCTCCCTGAACCATCTTGTAGGTATCTTTCTCGAACACTGGTTTTACACCTGTATCATCCAACTTGCTTACAGAAATCAGATTTCTGGCCAATGCAGGAATATGTAGAACACCTGGAAGTTTTCTAATCCTTCCACCTTGCAACTTCAACTTGACTTTTCCACAACTCACAATTCTATCCTTCTTGTCATCCCTTAAGAAGACATCACCACCATCATATTTCTCATGCTCACAGAACCACTCTCTATGGGGAGTGAAGTGAAAGGATAAACTCGAGTCAATCAACCATACCTCATGATCTAAGAAGAAGCCAAGTACACATCCCCACCTTCATTTGAGATGGTTTTCACCTATGTAGAAGGAACATCATCAGTTCTCTTTCCTTTCTCAGGGGCTTTATATTTACAGTCCCTTTTGAAGTTCCCTTCCTTTCCGCATTTCCAGCACACCTTTACAGGTTTTCCTAGAGATTTAGATCTACCTCTAGATTTAGATCTCCCACTCAAGTAATTATTTTTTTTTCTATCTTGGGACCATCCTCGTATAGACAAGGCATCACCATTCTATCCCTCCATATTTTTCTGTCTCATCTCCTCTGAAAATAAGGATGAGACTATTTCATCAAACTGCAAGGCAGTTGCATTGCTACCTATTACAACAACCAGACTATCCCACGAATCTATTAGAGAACACAAAAAATTGATGCACTTATCTTCATCTAAAATTTTAATGTCAACAAATAATAACTGGCTTACCACAGTATTAAATGCATTCATATGCTTTATCACCGAGTCTTCATCTTTCATCCTCAGGTTATACAACTTTTTCTGTAGGAACAATTCATTCACCAGAGACTTATATTGGTACAAAGTCTCTAACATGTCCCACAAAGCCTTCATCGAAGCTTCCCCTGATACATTCAACCATACTGAATCTGAGACACATAATCGTATTGTGCTCTTTGCCTTTTGATCCAACTTCGCGCAATATTCAGCTGGCATTGTTGGTGGTTTAGTACCCGGATCTACTGCGATCCACTGATCTTTATCCACCAGCAGATCCTCCATCTTGAGTTTCCACAAATCAAAACTCTTACCATTAAATTTATCGATCTCTATCTTTCCATTGTTCGCCATCTTCTTTCACCACAAGAATCAATCCCGCAGATCTCCCACTGAACAGGGTCTACCACAGGCCCAAGCAAAACCCCTCAATAGTGAAGGTGTCTCTTTGAAGCCGAAACAACTCTGATACCAAATGTAGGTTTTAACCTCGTACAAAAATTACCTGCATACGAATTCTAAAAAATATAAAATAAACAATGGTGAGAGCATAAAACATAAAACAAATATACACAAATGTTTTTCCCTGGATCCCAAAACCAAGACTACCAGATTGATTTTTCAATATATTCCTTTCAATGTTACAATACATATATATACATGTCGAAGCATTCATGAACCCCAGTCTATTAACCCTGGATTAGAACATAATGGTAGTTCCCTTGACTGGATCTACAAAATACCATGGACAAAAAACCATCATGCCCAAAACCATGTGCGGAATCTATGCACAAAACCATAGGTAGATCCGTCCACCTAATATAGGGTCCAAAAAAAAAAAATCTGGGGTGCTACCTCGGACTTCGTGTAGGGGGGATATCGCCAACGTACAAGGGGATTTCCACCCCCCCACCACACATGGGGTAGTCATGGAAAGAATATAACACACACCCACCACCCCTGTCTCTGCCTAAAGTAATGCCACTAGATCCACTTGTCCTCTGCATACCCAATAGGGTAAAATTGTGACTTTATGAGGGTTTTAAAATCCTCCCACTTAGTAACTAGATGACCTCCATATAACCTCAAGGTCTTTGTGTGGTTTTCCCACTAGTCAAGGGAATGGCCCTCTCATTTTAGTTAAGCAAATGAAATATTTTGTTCTTCTTCTTTATGATTAATACTACAATAAATTTTTAATTGTTGCAACTAGTGATTTAACTTCGAAGCATCATATCACATTGATATGACTTGATGTCAACCTTCACATCCATTTTGAAGAGGGATTATGAATGGTTTACAACTTTCAAACTAGGCTAATAATTTTTGGGTTCTTTCTTAGACTCCCTCTTTGATTCTTCTCAATATGTCTATTTTTCTCCTAATCTAACCTTTGTTGACATGTATTCCATAAGGACACTCACATTATGGTTTATATCTAAGACTTCTACGGGATCTTGAAGGTTATTAACATATTCATTGGCCATGGTTAGGGTTTTATGAACTTTGGATTAGCTAGTCTAGTTATCTTATAAATACCCACAATATATCCAAAGAAACATGCTTTGTTACCAGTATGGTCTGTAAATTGTCATGGATATTCCATTTGATAGTTCCTCACAACATATCCAATGAAATTATACTTAAAATCCAAAATCTACACTATGAGGGTTAATTTCTCCTTAGATTTCCAGATTCACTAATTATTGTGTTATGCTTATGCATGTGATAGATAAAATAAATAAAACTCACAAACCACAATTGACACAAGATATAACTTGGGAAACCCTTTTGGGAGAAAACTTAGTTGGAAGGTGAGGTTTATTTTCTCTCTTTCTTTGAATGGAAAATGGATACAAGTACAAATAAGTGAGACCTGTGGCCTGTGGGTTGTTATAGTGTACACAACCTTTTTGTTTTCTCTCTCCCTATCCACACTTGGCTATTTTTCTCATTAATGGAACAAAATGCGCTCGAATAAAATGGAACCCCCTTTTCCTCGTAGTGGCTCGATTATAACACAACCCAATAGCCTACTAGTGGTTAAGTGTGATTCCTTCAACTATTAACTAGAGTTACATATGGAATCTTCTAGAGTCTTCTTCAACATGATCATGTGGCTATCCCCTTTTCCATGAATAGTGGGGGCCAACGTGGCATCCTCTCGAATCATGGTGGTCAAAACAGAAAGGTCAACTTTTGGGTGGCACAACTTTTGCATATGGACTCCAATTGAGGCGATTCTTCCACCGTTGGAAAGGTATTTGTGTGTAGAATATTGCTAAAAAGGGTTGCACTCAAGAAACAAAGTTTTACCCCCAAAAAGCACCAATTGATTACTTAATCTACTTTGGAAAGGTTTATATCCCAATTTTCCATATTTGGACCCACTAATAAAAATGGTCATTTTTTTCATTGTAATGAACCACGGGCAGGCCAAGGCACACATTCCTATTTGACTTGACTATCAGAGCCTATCTTGGGAAGAATCGAAGGATTGAACCCATGCCTCATGAAAGAGGGCTAGTGGACTAGTGGGAGGGCTTCGACTAATTGGGCTGCCTATCGAGGCTTGACAAAAAAGGTCCTGTGAGTTGATTCCTCCACTTTTTCCACTATGAAAGCATCAAGATGGATGAAAATTGATATAATGATCTAATCCAAATTATTCGTTATCAAACCCAAGTGAGGCACCTTCAATTGTGTAGAATGTTGAAGTACCCATTTCATCATAGGTGATGTTATGTCATCGCCACCCAACAATAGGAAACTTATTGTTGCCTCCCTTGAGCCAAGCATACTTGAACATCTGAGTAGCCAACTTGAAACCATACTATCATCCATCTAAACTGACATAGGGTAGTTAATGAATATCATTTCCATCCTTTATGAAGAATTTGCATATTTTTGATACAATAATAATGATTGTTTCCTCACCATGAATAATACACATTATCTATCATATATATGAGTTGTGTCATCCTCTGTTGAAGCTAACTATGCTACACCTTGTCAATCATCCATACTAATCAAAAAAACATGCTTAGTCTTCCTACCTTACATGCTATTACACCATCCCAACCATCTCACTAATTACCTCAAGTTGATTACCAAGCCTACCAAAACACATGGACTCGATGTGCAACTTATCAAGTATGCCCAATGCACCCTTGTCATGTCATTGCCAATGACATCTCAAGTTGAGTCCTTATAAAAATTCACTCATTATTTATGTTTATATGCATATCCTTATATATTAAATATCTTATCATAGCTTATTCTTAATTAACAAAAAAAAAATCAATCTTTTTTTTTCCTTTCTGCTTAAAAAACCTAAATTTTTATTAATGGTATAATATTACATTTTGTAGACACACATAGTGTGTATGCGTATGGAATCAAAAAGTACAAGATGATGCTAAAAAGTATAAAAAGACAATAGAAAGTTTATTTTTATGACTAAGAACCACAAAGCATAAGCCAATAAAGCAACATAAAAAGAGAAAAGAAAATTAAGGTTGAGCACTAGTGCTAATATTTTCTTTTTTGTTTTTGCACTTTTTGCCATCCATCGGAATTTTGTTCCACAAGAACCAAAGCCAATCCTCATCCTACATGTGGGACTTCTTTGTCAGAGTCCAAGCTCCTTTTGAGCCTCCAATTCCATCCAATGTCAACGATACCTCATGATCCATTCCTTTATGCTAAATGATGATTGTTCCTCACTGAACCATAACATTCTCATTCGATTTCTCTACCTATTGAGCCATATCATTCATTTCTTCTTTTTCTGGTTGAATTTCCTTGATATCTTCTTTTTCATCCTCAGAAGGACAAATCTCTATGAACTTCCATCCTTTTGGTCTATTAGATTGCCTCTTCTCCTTCTTAGGATTCTTCTTTACCTGTGGACATGTACTATATAAGTGTCTTGTCTGAAAACATACCCAATATCAAAATGTTGTGTTCTCATAATAAAAAACTTGTGACGAGTGGAAGTTGTTGTGTTTCAAAATTATATGATCTGGGATCCCTTTGCTTAAATCAATCTCCACACATATTTTGGTCAATGTGAAGATGCCATTTTTAGTTCTCTCCATATCTATTTTTTTGTATTTATCTAGTGTTTCCTAAATTTTCAAGAACTTTATGATGCAAAAATGGAAGGGGTGGCTTTGGAAGCCTCACCCAAATCGACATAGAAAAAACCACCATAGTGTTGGCATTAAAATTGGGAAACCATGGAGTGATGAATAAATCGACTCTACCCAGGAACCAAGGCCCTTTGTTAAGAGCATAATCTAGATCCTTTTGTACTTCAACTTGGACTATGAAAAAACCTTTTGAGCAAAGGTATGTCACAATTTGTAGTCCATAAGGAGAAAATCCATTATATTAAAGCTTTAAGTTTTAGCCAGTGATCCAAATGGATCCTAGAAAACCCTCTAAGTCTTCAAAATCTTCTAAACATTCAAAATGTCACCTAAGAAAAACCTTTAAAGAAGGCTAATAACACTATCAGGAGGCAAAAACACAGAGAAAACATTGAAAAACAGGCTTATCGGTGTTCAAAGCAACTTTGAATCGGAGCTGTCGGATTTGGCCGATCAACAACCCAGATCCAATCGGCGAATCGCAATTGGCGGTGGCAAAGGGAGGCTATTGGCGGAGACCACAAGGAATACACGACAGGGGTCGGCGGGGTCAATGAGGACCGTCGATCAAGCGTGCAGATCGACGGCCCCAGTTGCATTGCAGTATCGCTATCGGCAAATGCAAAGGAGCACTTACAACGACCCGGGGTATGTGCGATGTGCGATTGCGATCAATTGCATCGCAACATTGCATCGAAACATTTCAATGGAGCGGGGCCAATAATAACCATGATTGTGATAGTCGGACCCGATAAAACTATGGACTATATTTGATAATATTTCAAGTCCGGAAACAACGCTTTTTCAGTATAAATCGCATTTTCGTTAAACAAACGAAATACAAGGGATAAAGCACCGATGCGATATTATGGACCCGAAAGGGTTTATTAATGCTGTTGAATACTATTTCAAGTCTGATATGAGTGGGATTTCAGTGTTTAATGAATTTTTTAATACAAAAGAAACGGGCAGGATTTCGGGTATGCTGTGGGTGGTAAGTGGTTTGGGCCGGGCTCAGCCCGATCCCATACAATGGCTGCCATGTGTCCAGGCTGAGGAGAGAGAAAACCAACCTTATCGGGCGATTAACCCCCGTACGAAAGGGCCACTCGAAATGAACCACAGCCATTGGATCTAGATCTCCCAGATCAACGGTGGAGATGTGATGCGATTATACAGGCGGACCTGATAGGAGTTATAAGGTGGATTCATAATATTTGAAGTCTGATAAACGGTGTTTGGCAGAATTTTTATGTGTTTGAACGTATTTCTCTGTGTAAATAGAGAACGACAATTTCGAAGGATTTCAAAGGCTTGATGACCATTCCGTTACAGTACAGGTGGCCACCATCCCTAGAAGCGTTTAGCAATGATTGCTAATGCTCAAAAAGGGATCTGAGTGGACAGAGGTCGGGAAGCCAGAGAGCCCGAGAAGGAGAAATGAATAGACAACGTTGATTGGCTTTAAAGCCACAGACAGAGAGCAAACAGAGGCAGAGGCAGTGCTGAGATAGAGCAACAGAGACAGAGAGTCAGTGAGGAGAGTCTGTGTACTCAAAAGAGACTTGGGGGATCCAAGTAAAGCCTTATTGTTTTGTATCTGTTGTGTGAGGCTCAATTTGAGCTCACTATTGTAAAACTCTGTTTTTGAAGACATAATAGAGAGGTCACCACTGAAGGCTGGACCAGGAGACGTAGCCCAGGAGTGTTGGGTGAACTCCTTATTAAACTTGTTGTGTTTATGTGTGTTGTCTATTATGTTCTTTAACTGCTTCATTGTTTATGTATTTCACAATCTTATCAATCCATTGCACAAAGTAACATAGGCATATCCATGCACATGAGTCTGTAATATCTTAATAATTGTCTAAGATCATATTATCAGATCAAGTGGTATCAGAGCTTTAGGTTTGCTAAGGTTAGACAAGCTTGTGCTGGAATGTTGAATGCTAACTAGATCAAACCTCAAACTAGGAGAAGGAGAACTTGTTGAGATGAATCCAGAAATTGGAAGAGTCTATCCTAAGAGGAGGATGGTGGAGGAGATGTATAGAGAATTTAAGAAAGGCAAAGGTGAAAGCACTTCATCATCTCAAACAAAAAAAGGAGCAGAGAAACCTCTTCTAGATGGCCATCCAGAAGGCAAAAAGAAAGAAGAGAATCCCTCTCCACCATCTACTCCATCATCGCCATCCTCATCATCTTCTTCACATAAAACTAGCCCTGAAAAGAAAAAGAAGAAAGCTGTTGTGATAATATTAGATGTTAAATTTGATTTACCAATTTATGATGGTGAATTAAATGTAGAAAAGCTAGATAACTGGATTAGACAGATTGATGTATATTGCAGGGTGCAGAACATCAATTCAGAAAGGAGAAAGATTTAGCTAGCTAGCCTTCACCTTGGAGGAACTGCCTTAGTGTGGTGGGAAGGCAAGACACAAGCTGATTTGAAGAAGCATGGTAAAATTCTTTCTACCTGGAATGAATTTGTTTTTGCCATTAAAAAAAAATTCTATCCACTAGCTTATATGCAGCAAGCAATGATGAGTTGGCAAACTGTTCACCAGCTAAAGGGGCAAAGTGTACAAAGCTACACCCAGGAATTTAGAAAAAGAACTTTAATTCTAGGCATTTCTCTAGACTCACCCGAAACTTTGTTGAAGTATATAGGTGGTCTACACAACTATTTGAGACACACTATTCTCATGTTTAACCCTACTAGCATAGATGAGGTATTTGTTCAGGCTACACATCTAGAGGCTAGAGGCAAGAATGTGAACCCAAAGATTGGGGGATCATCAAAACCCACTGCAAGCAAGAACAAGGAAAAGAAGAAGCAAAAATGGAAGGAGAGGAAGACAAACACTGTATAGAAAGACAAACCTTCATGCACTCACTACAAGAAGGATGGGCATGATGATGAACATTGCTAGTCTTTGCATCTGGAGCTGAAATCCAAGAAGTTCAGTGGTAAGAAGAAGAAGTCTGCTGCTGCTATTCAGAAAAAATTGGGGTCAAACTCAAGTGATGAAACAACAGTCACAACCACGGGTATAAAAGGTAAAAATTCTGAAGCATCTACCAGTAATTCTGCTCAATCTATTGATAATGAAGACAATGAGAGGAAAATACATGAGCTTTTTCATATTAGAGTTATTTTCAAGCATCAAAAGATTGATACTTTATTTGATAGTGGTTCACAAGTAAACTTGATGTATGAAACAATTGTAAAGAATTTGGGCTTACTAACAACACCTCACAAGAAGCCATATCCATTAGGTTGGGTATGTGATAAAGCAAACCTACAAGTGACTAGACAATGTAAACTTAGGTTTGCTATTGGGTCAACTTTTGTAGATGAGTTTGAGTTAGATATAGTTCCCTTGGATATATGTGGTATTGTTTTAGGAAGTCCTTACTTGTATGATAGAAAGGCCATTTTCTATAGAACTGAAAATAAGTATCAACTCACAAAAGATGGAATAAATATATTGTAAGAGCTCATTAGCTCAAAAATAACTGCACTTTCATAAACTCAGGGCAGATGAAAAGAATTGTAAACTCATGCAAGCAATTTTTACTAATGGTTGTAAAGGAAAAGACCCCTGATAAAACCAATGCATTTGAAGGCTGTGATGCTAAACAGAAAGCTGATTTAGAAAATGTTGTTTCAGAATATGATGTCCTATTTCAAGAACCTAAAGGTCTGCCACCCAAAAGGGAAATAGTACATTATATTCATTTGCAGCAAGATTCTCCATTGCCTAACAACGGAATGTATAGGTTATCCGCTTTAGAGAATGTAGAGATCAAGAAGCAGGTATAGGAGCTGCTCGAAAAAGGGTTCATAAGGCCAAGCACATCACCATGTGGATCTCCAATTGTGTTGGTGAGAAAGAAAGATGATTCGTGGAGGATGTGCATTGATTACATAGCACTGAATAAAATAACGATCAACAATCATTATCCTCTCCCTCGCATTGGTGATCTATTAGATCATCTGAAAGAAGCTGTTTACTTTTCCAAGTTGGACTTGCATAGTGGCTATCATCAGGTCAGAGTAGCAGAACAAGGTGCATGGAAGACTGCTTTCAAAACAAAGCAAGGGCTATATGAATGGCTAGTTATGCCTTTTGGTTTAACTAATGCTCTTGCCACTTTCATGAGAGTTATGAATGATGTACTCAGGCCTTTTATTGATGATTTTGTAATTGTATATTTAGATGAAATTCTTGTTTTCAGTAAAACATGGGAAGAACATTTAAAGCATGTAAAGCAGACTCTAGATGTTTTGAAAAGGGAAAATCTCTATGTTAAGTTATCAAAATGTGAATTTGGTAAAACATCTTTGAATTATTTGGGTCATATTATAGGGGGTGGTGAATTGAAGATAGATCCTTCTAAGGTTGAAGTCATTGTGAACTGGCCTAAACCCAAATCTGCTACAGAAGTTAGGAGCTTCCTAGGAGCAGCACAATATTGGAGAAAGTTTATTGCTAACTTTTCCTTGATTGCAGCTCCCTTACATGCTTTAACAGGATTGAACAAGGTGTTTCAGTGGGGAGGCAAACAGCAGAAAGCCTTCGACACCTTGAAAGAAAATATTAGTACAACACCAGTACTAGCATTTCTAGATCTTCAAAGACCATTTGAGATTGAAACAGATGCTAGTGACTATGCCATGGGAGCAGTGTTGATGCAACATGGTAAACCCATATGTTATCATTCTGAGACATTTAATTTTGTAGTAGTTAATTATCCCACATATGATAAAGAATTGTATGCATTGGTACAAAGTGTGAAAAAGTGGAAACATTGCCTAATGGGAAAAGAAACAGTTATACATACTGATCATCAACCACTTCAATATTTGCACTCACAAACTAAATTGCAACAATCAAGACATTATAGGTGGATGGATTTTCTACAACAATTTCATCTTGTCATCAGATATAAGAAAGGCATACATAATAAGGTTGCAGATATGTTATCCAGACCAATCATAAATGCATCTACTATACTTAAGCATAACTCATTATTGCATGAAAGCTACATGGAACAATATGCTCAAGATGTAGATTTTAAGGATGTATATGCAACTTTAAGTCATGGAAAACAAGTATAAGAATTGGATTATCATGTTAAGGACCAACTCTTGTATCATTTGGGAAAGTTATGCATTCCTCAAACTGAAAGAGTTAACATAATCCGAGAAGCACACACTTCTCTAATATCAAGTCATTTTGGTGTAAGTAAAATAGTTGCACAGCTGCAAAGATTATGTTATTGGCCAAGAATGCATGAAAAAGTTTTTATATATGTTAAAGGGTGTACCATGTGTGCTAGAAGCAAGCCCAACAATAGAAAACTAGGCTTGTACACTCCACTTCCAGTCCCTTCTCATCCTTGGGAAAGTGTTTCCATGGATTTTGTTGGGGGATTGCCAAAATCTAGAAAAGGTCATGACTATTTATATGTTATTGTGGACAGGTTCAGCAAAATGTGTATTTTAATACCTTGTAACAAGAAGATTACAGCTGAACAAACAACAAAGTTATTCTTTCAGCATGTATGGGTTCACTTTGGATTACCCACTTCCATTGTATCTGATCGAGATTCCCAATTTGTTGGGAAGTTTTGGTCAAGTCTATGGGAGTTGATGGACACTAGACTAAAGAAGAGCACAACCTTTCATCCACAAAAAGATGGCCAGATAAAGGTGGTCAACATGACAATGATCCAGTTGCTCAGGGGCTATTGCAGCAAGCATCCCAAAATTTGGGATGAGCATTTGTGTTATGTGAAACATGCTTACAACTGTGCTAAACATTCTTCAACACATAGATCTCCTTTTGAGAATTTTTTTGGTTTTACACCAAGGTCTCCCTTGGATTTTGTCCTTAGTAAAGACATAGCAGTGGATGGACATAGTGATGTGGACAAAGCAACCAAGTTCATTGAACAGATCCAAGAAATTCACCAGGCAGTGTAGGAACAACTGGAAAAGAGCCAAGACAAGTACAAGGCAAGGCATGATAAGCATCAAATTGAGCATAGCTTCCAAGTTGGTGATCAAGTCTGGCTATACGTCAGCAAAGACAGAATGCAAGGTGAAGGTAAGAAGCTGAAGCCAATAAAGTATGGGCCTTTCAAAATACTTGAGAAAATCGGTGAGAACGCTTTTTGCCTTGATTTTCCAGCTTACATGCACATCTATTCAGTAGTTAATGCAAAGAACTTGAGACTATTTGAACCTTCATTGATTGAAGATCCCGAAGATCAAAGTCAGTTGCCTTCTATTGATGATTTGTTGCCTGAATATCTCAATGAGTTGCAGGAAGATACCGTTATGGACAGGAAGGTAAGAACTACACGCAGAGGGGATTTTGAGTACCTCAGAATTGGACTCAAAGGTTCAAAACCAAGCAGTGCAAGATGGAGAGAGATTGGACAAGTGAGAAAGTTGTATCCTCACTTGATTGATGCTTAAAACCAACCTTTGGTGGTCCAAAAGCCTTTTTCAGTGGGAAGGCGTGATCCAAATGGATCCTAGAAAACCCTCTAAGTCTTCAAAATCTTCTAAACATTCAAAACTGTCGCCTAAGAAAAACTTTAAAGAAGGCAGATAACACTATCAGGAGGCAAAAACACAGAGAAAACATTGAAAACAGGCTTATCGGCGGTCAAAGCAACTTTGAATCGGAGCCGTTAGATCTGGCTGATCAACGGCCTAGATCCGATCGGCGAATTGCAATCGGCGGTGGCAAAGGGAGGCTATTGGCAGAGACCACAAGGAATACGTGACAGTGATTAGCGGGGTCAATGAGGACCGTCGATCAAGCACACAGATTGACGGCCCCAGTTGCATCGGAGTATCGCTATCGGTAAATGAAAAGGAGTGCTTATAATGGCCTGGGGTAGGGGCGATGTGTGATTGCGATCAATCGCATCGCAACATCGCATCAAAACATTTCAATGGAGCGGGGCCGATAATAACCATGACTGTGATGGCCGGACCCGATAAAACTATGGATGATATTTGATAATATTTCAAGTCCGGAAACAACACTTTTTCAGTATAAATCACATTTTCATTAAACAAACGAAATACAAGGGATAAAGCGCGTGATATTACGGACCCGAAAGGGTTTATTAATGCTATTGAAAACTATTTCAAATCTGATATGAGTGGGATTTTAGTGTTTAATGAATTTTTGTAATACAAAGGAAACATGCAGGATTTCGGGTAGGCCGTGGGCGGTAAGTGGTTTGGGTCGGGCTCAACCCGATCCCATACAATGGCTGCCACGTGTCTATTATCACCCCAAGAAACTCTCCTAGGTAATATCTCAGAGATGCTCAGGAACATTACAAACTCAACAAAAATGTTGGAAATAGGTGGATGAATGGAAGGAATGAATCATATTCAAGCCAGATAACCACTTCTACTATGCTTAACCCCAGACATGGGTGAAGACCCCCAGACTACAAGGCTTTAGACCACCAACTACTCACAGTTTGAGGATTAGGTGAACATGAAGAATACTGACCACACCAGCAGATGCACAGGACCCTGTGATGGCTGGCTACGACCAGTAAAGAGGTTTGTAAATCTATTCCCTAATGCACAGACATGATGACAGCTCTCTGGCACTAAGATAACAGAAACCTGCATACACCTTCAATGATACATACTAGATTCTAACACAGAGGTGGGATGACAGCCCCTCTAATGCTAAATATCAAGAGCACATGAATAAATGCTTAACAGGCACAACCTAGAACAACATAGAAGTGGAAAGTGAGCAATTAACAGCAAAAGAAGCTTGTATTAGCTGAAAATGAAGACCAGACGCTGCAGGTATCACAGTAGTTACAGTCTCCAGAAGTTGAACCTTACATCAACAATAACATCCATCAACCCTCATTACATCTTGTTTTTGGGTATATATATAGAGTTTGTTTACAAAAATTGCTCTGCTATTTTATGCGTGGAGGGGTCATAATCGACCACCAACCACCTTAACTCTCTGATAAAGTCTTTGGTGCAGTTTGCCGGCTTTAATGAACAGATAGACTTTTTCTGTTGTTTCAGTGAACAAAATCGATCTTTCTGATATTCTGCTGTACTTCACGAACCTGTGGAGTGTAATATGGAACATGCTCCATAACTGATAAATGCTTAATCTGCTCGAGGCTGTCCTGTTTCTTTCTTCGGCCATACTGTTTCTTAAATGCAGTGGTTGAGGATTAACTGCACCAGGTACATAATTGTAGGCCACCTTCATTCTTTAGGAGTCTGGAATGGCTATGGACAGGGACCGTATGGCGGAGGCATGGTGGATAAAGATCAACCGTTGGATCGCATGGATCGATGGCGGGAAACAGGTCACTGAGGGCATCGGGAAAGAACGGAAGCGGACAAATGAGAGCCGTTAGATCTGGGCACAGTGGATCCAACGGTCATCACGCAAGAAAGGTGTGCAAACGTTAACAGGCGGGGAATAGTACAATGGGCGGTAAGCGGTATTCCCCGCACCGCTTACTGAAGGTGGGTGGTATTCGTACAAAGCTGCACGATACCATTCATCGGCTGACGTGTGGCCGATGGGACCGGCGGCAAATCGCTTTCCCCATGGGTTATTGCGTGTGCAGGTTTCGGCAGCAGGGAAAGCAAACAACGTTGGATCGTGCGGCAGGAATGATCGGACGGTGGAAAGCGATAATGGGTTAACGCACGGGAGGAAAAGGCGGAGACCGTTAGATCGGGTGATGTCTGATCGACGATGGGGATTTAACAGTAAGGAATAGTTTGGGAAGGCGCGTGGTCATGTTACCGTGGTCATATGATGGCTAAAATTTAGCATCCGGGGGTCAGAGGAAACACGGAATTACACAGAGTTAAAAGGTAAAATGGAGATGAAAGGGAGTCGGATGAGGCAGGGGGGGGGGAAGGTTAAAGCGGCCATCAAGAATCTCCTTTCAGCAAAATCAAGCACCGAGTCCACCTTGGCTCCTCGAACTGTAGCAGAGCTAACAGTGTCCAGGCTGAGGAGAGAGAAAACCACCCTTATCGGGCAGTTAACCCCCATACGAAAGGGCCGTCTGAAATGAACCACGGCCATTGGATCTAGATCTCCCAGATCAACGGTGGAGATGTGATGCGATTATATAAGCAGACTCGATAGGAGTTATAAGGCGGATTCACAATATTTGAAGTCTGATAAACAATGTTTAGTGGACTTTTTCTGTGTTTGAACGTATTTCTCTGTGTAAATAGAGAACGACGATTTCGAAGGATTTCAAAGGCCCGATGACCATTCCATTACAGTACAAGTGGCTACCATGCCTGTAAGCGTTTAGCAATGATTGCTAATGCTAAAAAAGGGATCTGAGCGGACATAGGTCAGGAAGCCAGAGAGCCCAAGAAGGAGAAATGAACAGATAGCGCCAATTGACTTTAAAGACACAGATAAAGAGCAAACAGAGGCAGAGGCAGTGTTGAGACAAAGCAATAGAGACAGAGAGTCAGTGAGGAGAGTCTGTGTATTCAAAAGAGACTTGGGGGATCCAAGTAAAGCCTTATTGTTTTGTATCCGTTGTGTGAGGCTCAATTTGAGCTCACTATTGTAAAACTCTGTTTTTGAAGACATAATAGAGAGGTCACCACTGAAGGCTGGACCAAGAGACGTAGCCCAGGAGTGTCGGGTGAACTCCTTATTAAACTTCTTGTGTTTATGTGTGTTGTCTATTATGTTCTTTAACTACTTCATTCTCTATGTATTTCGCAATCTTATCGATCCATTGAACAAAGTAACATAGGCATATCCATGCACATGAGTCTGTAATACCTTAATAATTGTCTAAGATAATATTATCAGATCAGCTAGAAGCCATTAAATCTACAAATTACTACTTTAGATTGGAGAACAAAGAAGAGGGAAGATACCTCAGGGAGATTTACCTCCATAGTTGGAGCATTTTCCGTTTCTTCTACAATATAGGGGCCTAAAATATTTTGATTTTGATCTGTTGGTGCAAAGGACTTCAATAGGGGCTTGTAATGGTTTGGCTCATATTTGCATGGGATGAAACCTTCCCTTGCACTACTTCCTTAAAGGAGGTTGAAGTTCCATTCGCTTTCCTAGCACCAAGAGCATCCCCATGTAACCTTGAGTTCAGAATAATGGTTGAATTTTTAAGATTTTGTAGTCTTTGAGCTGGGAAGAATCATGAAGAACCATTAAGAGCATTCCCATCAAATTGTAAGCATTGAAATGATATTGACATTCCCCATGTTTGTTCTATAAACTATTTTAGAGAAAAAATAGAGTCTGCACTTCTCGTCCAAAAAGGGGTAGATTTTCCATTGTGGTTACTTATAAATATTTCAAAAGGTTTAATATATAATAGCTCTACCTACGAGAATGTAGAGATGTCACGTGAAGGCAAAACATAGAGGTTATCCGATCGCAACACCCACAAAGACCCCAGAACGATGGGGGCCGAAGGAGTAGGGAAAAACCATGAAAAAAATAATGCAGAAGAAAATAACATGTGACAAGGACAAATAAAGACAAAATACCTTTCCAATGTTCCTTCTTCACCCACACCGTTGAAATGTGGCCTCCATTTACCACGTTTTCGTTTCTCCTTGGGTCGGTATTGAATTCATAGTCAGATTTGGGACATTCCTAAAAAGGGGATGCTTCAACAGGGACTTGTCTCCCATTGTCATTAAACACCCATGTCCCTTCGCATTGGAAATGTATTTGTAGATCCTCAGGGACGAACCATATGCTGCCAAATCTATCACAAAATGCCGAAAATAATTCACCACACCTTGAAATATTGAGCACACTAAAGATAAAACCGAGCATAACAATGCTGACCAACTCATCGTTTCCTCGCAAAAAAAAACTTAACAAATCACACCAATAAGTTCTTCAATAAAACCGTAACTCTTCTACATATGATGCTTTTCAATATTTAAATTTCATATTTTATTATTATTTTAAAAATAAACATATTTTAATTTTATATTTTATAAACCCATATTTTTTTTTTTTTATTTATTCATGGAAAATAATAAAATTGTATAATCATACAAGATAAAAGATGTATATAAAAATACATAAATTTAACTTTAAAAAAATAAATATTTAAACTTTCAAAATTAGCTTTTTAATCCCAAAAGAAACCCTTGATACATCTAATACAATAAATTAGACAAATAATAAAATATTTTATAAAAAAAACATTTTATGATGGTACATTATTTTATTAATGGTCAGTTTAATGTGAAAGTAATGTGTAGATTTGTTTATTTTTTTAAATAAAAATAAAATATTTTTTAAATAAAAAATAATGTTTGTTATAAAAAAATAAATTAATATGTTATATATATTTAATTAGTTGTTCATGTGATCATGTAAAGTAATTAGAGGTTAAAAAAGTATGTGAGTAAGATGTTTAAACCAAATACTTTTCATTGAGTTGGGGGCTAACCTAGTATGAAGACTATGTGTAAGTATAAAGAAAAAAAATATGCTATGTATATTTAATTAGTTGTTCAATTGACCTAATATAATTTTATGTAAAGTAATTAGAAGTAAAAAAATATAGACAAGTAAGATGTTTAAACCTTGTAATTTTCAAAAATGTTATTTTAACACATAATATCAACTCAACTTCATATATAATATATGGAAAATATTTGTTAAAAGAAAAAAAATTGATATTGTATTCTGAATAAAATATTTTAATATAAATTAATATTAACTTATACTTGAAAATATATTAATAATTAAAAAACCAATTTAATGTGCACTGATAAAATAACTTAATAAACATGTGGATTTATGCTGGTTTTAACGATAGTTACACATATTAGCAATAGTTAGTTGGTCCTTCTCTTCTAACTACATGATCTAATTTAGGTAAAAGTTGTTTGACATAAATCCATGGTTGTATAAGGAGAAGGATGTATTTGAAAGCAAATTAGGCCATTTTAGTTTAGGTAAAGGTAGTTTGACATAAATTCATGGTTGTAGGAGAAGGGTATATTTGAAAGCAAATTAGGCCATTTTTAAAATTAAAGATAATAGGATAAAAAGATATTTTAGGTGTTGTTTTCTGAGGCGGCAAATTTGTTTGGATGGTAAAAATTCACTGGAATCCAACCATTTTTTCCTCCAAAAATTTGACAATAGGAATGCATGAATCTTGTTTTTTATTGCGGAAATGGAGTGAGCACCATCAAAAAGCATCCAAATCTTGGAACTTGATAGCCATAACCCAAATTTCTTAAAATTGCTGCTCCATTTTATGAAAATCTGGCTAAGATTTCCATTATTTTTCCGGCAAATTTGAAGCTTCGTTAGACAATGCGGATATTTTATAGCGAATTAAGGTAATTAAAAAAAATCAAAAATCAAAACACGACCGTCCTTTTAATTGGAATCATGACACGTGGTAGCATCAGTTTTCATATAACGTCTTTGGAAGTGGAATCAAAACACGTGGCAGAGTCTCATTGTCATATGATGGTCATCAAAATTGGAATCGCAATTGAAATGAGTAACTAAGTTGTGCTACGTGGCCATCCCCCTTCTCATAACATTATCATCAGAATATTTTGTTTCTCACATATGGTGGGCCGAAAGTGGAGTTGAAAAGAGGGAACATGACCACGTTCTAGCATCAAATAGATTTGTAATCAACGTTGGTCAAATTTTAGTGTTTTGCAAGATTTAGTAAAATTATAACAAATGTGGAGGGTGGCACGTGAATATGGTGGGTTTGTCGAGGGTTATGGGCTGTCAATAAAATGTTCACTTTAAAGGGTTCATGTGCAATGCTACAATATTGATTGTGACCCTTATAATAATGGGGCCATGGAATATGATTCATCTTTTATATGGCGAACATGATGAGCTAAATTCTTTGTAATATGTCTCAGGTTTGGATGGGAATTTCCTGATTGTTAGAATGTGTAAGTAGATAAATACAATGGTGGTGGTGTTTGTGTGTTTTTTCCCTGTATTTTTATATAACAAAAGTTTTTGATGTATTATATTTAAGATTTATTTTTGAATCAAAATGGTGTTTGTGAGTCTAGGTATTATTTTGAAATTTTGAATTTTTTTTCTTTAGAGCGTTTTAGTAAAAAATATATGCAATTTACTTATTTGTGGAACAATGTCTCAAATGAATGGGCATGATCTCTACATGATATTGAATCCAATGATCCTTTGTGTTGATATGTTTGATTCAATCATAAAATTTGGGATTCATGGCCAACTTGATTGCAAAAGTATTATCAACTAGAAGATGACTAGAACTCACTTGTTTCTCTTGCAAATCATCAATAATTATCTTGAGCCACACAATTTCCTTTGTTGCTTCTACAACTACCATATATTTTGAATCCGTTGTGAAATTTGTTGGAATTGACATTTTGGTGACCTCCAAGAGACAACTATTGATCTAAGAATCATGAGATAGCCTGAAGCCAACAATCCATTTTCTTTGTCTCTGTCAAAGTCTAAAATCAGAATATCTAATCAAATTGAGGTCATCCACATGTGAGTATTTGAGTCCAAAGTCTTGAGTTCCTTTCAAGTACTTCAGAACTCATTTTGTAGTAAATCAATGTCCTTTACAAGGATTTTGCATAAATCTAGAAAGAATTCCAGTGACAAATGAAAAATATAGCCTAGTAATGGTGGGGTAGATAAGACTTCCCACAAACTGTTTATACTTGGTTGTATCCTCAAATTCATTGCCTTCTTTTGATGTGAGATTTAAATTATGTTCCATTAGAGTAGATAGAGGGTTGCATTCAACCATGCCAAACTTGTTTAACGATTCTCCAATATATTTCTTTTAGGATATGAATATGTACTTTGGATGTTGAGTCACTTCAATGCCCATGTAGAACTGAAGATGTCTCAAGTATGTCATTTCAAAGCCCTTCT
Source organism: Pinus tabuliformis (assembly GCA_031772625.1). Lineage (NCBI taxonomy): Eukaryota > Viridiplantae > Streptophyta > Pinopsida > Pinales > Pinaceae > Pinus > Pinus tabuliformis. The sequence goes on along the minus strand of CM062819.1, from coordinate 1,415,860,072 downwards.
TCAACTCTTTCTTTATGGATGTAATATAGTTTTCATTGTTCCTTGTTATCAACAAATCATTTACATCCACTACAAGGTATACAACAATCTTGCCAACTTTTTTAACAAATAAAGTTGCATCTTCAAGATTGAAGTGTTTAAATTCAATTTCAGAAGATGCTTGGTTAAATTTTCAATCCAAACGCGCAGTGTTGTTTTTAGGTCATATAAGAATCTAACGAGTTTATGTAATTTTTTTTCTTATCCCTTCACAACAAAACCTTTTGGCTAAGACATGAAGACTTTTTCTTTTAAATCTCCATTCAAAAAATTAATCTTCACATCCATTTGATAAATTTCCATCCATTATCAGTTACAGAGGAAAAGATAGTTCAAATAGTGGCCCATTTTGTTGCGGGGGGAAAAGTCTCCTCATAATCAACATCTTTCTATGAAAATCCTTTTTCCAGGAGCCTTGTTTTGTGTTTTATAACTCAACCATATGATTTGTACTTGTTCTTGTAGAACCATTTGCAGCTAATTGATTAGGTTATAAATGGAGGGTCCACAAATTTCTATGTTCCATTCTTTATGAGATCATTATACTCCTTCTGAATTACTTCTTTCCACTCATCATGAGAAGCAACTTCTATAAAGGAAGTTGGTTCAAAATTAATAGATACATTCAATTCACAATCATATGAAACATCCATTTCATTTCAATAAACTAAATCATATTTATGTACAACACATCCATCTTGTCTATTGGAACCTCTAGTTCATATCTTTTGACTTCATCAGAATGAACATTTTCAAGTGTTTTGATGAGCCATTTTGAGGGCCCTTTTTAAGATGGTCCAAGTTTCTCCACTAATTGAGATGTAGTTTCATCAAGATTTAACCTTCCAATTCTCTTAATCACATAATCGGAAGGTTTTTCTTAGTATAATTGATTAGAATATAGATTAGGGGCCAAAGTTTAGCTCAAAAATAAAATATTTTAGATTGCCTCAAAACTTGCATGACTGCATTCGTCTCGTCAAGACGATCACAATGCAATTCGTTTCACTAAAAACCAAGATCGGATGAAGGAGAAAAGACATGTTGTTCGTTTTCCTAAACAATAAAAAAAATTGCAGAACAAGACAGAATGATGACATGGCAGTATAGTCAGCATGATGAGAATCTTCTTCAGTTTTTGTCCAATGGGTATGTGACAAGTGTCACTTCAGGATTCTCCAGTTTAGTTGTGTGAAGGTGAAATTGTCTAATGTCCTTCAAGGTGGAATTATTGGTTCATGGTGAATATTATGTGAATTGTATGTATATATATATATATATATATATATATATATATATTATTATGTACTTTATACAAACATCACATATTTCCAAACTATATAAATCCGCATTAATCCAAATGCATTTTAAATGATTTGAATGGCGCATTTTATGATATCCAAAGTCTGAAATATTTAAATGTTGTAATGTTTTTATTTGGGCGGTAAAAGTATTATGGGATGGGAGGAGGGCGGGTCGAACTCGTGACCTCCCCCTCCCAACTCCAATGCTTTAACAATGAACCACAGGCAGATACGTTGAAAGGGAGGCCCCATCACATGTATTTAATGTGACGTGAATGCCGACGATGGGAGAGGAGAGAGACAACCCTACAGGCCAATGCCCTCTCCATATGACCACGCTCTAAAAACCAAGGGCCAGCACAAATGACTAAGCACGATTAGCACCCTAATCATGCTTAGCGTTAATTAATCCTTAATTAAAGTTAGCAGAGGTTTCGGAGGAGCGCCAAATTCGGCGAGACTGCCAGTTTTGGCAGTGCTAACTGGAGTCTTCTCCAGTTTTAGCGGGGTTTCCTAGGGAAAAATTGAATGAAGCATATCTTGAGCAATTTTTGACCAATTTTGGAAAATGAATAGTCATTCCTAGATGATTTTGACATTCTGAATTCATTGGTGTAGGTTGCAGAGGAAAAGAAGAATTTATGTGCATGATATTCCCATGTTGAAGTTAAAGAAGCCTAGGGCCACCAATGGAGGAGGTCCAGCACAGTTCAACCAGAGTCAGTTTTCAGAGATATAATAGTCATTTTTGGGGTTTTTGGGTCTTCTGAACCCAATGGTATAGTTTTCAAATCCATTGGAGTGTAGCAGATGCTTGTAATCAGACATTGACCAATAATTCCAAAGAGGGCCTAGCCATTGATGGAGGTCCTAGGAGATGTAGCCCAGTACTGGAGGGTGAACTCCTTGATCAATTATGTGTTGTGAGTTTGTTGTGTATGATGTCTGCAATTTTATTTGTTGTTCATATTATTTACACAACTACTTAACTTATAATTTGCTCACACATGACACATAAAAGACATATAACTTGACACATAAATCTCTTGCATAACTAGGTAAATGAAACAAATTAAAATATTTTTTAATTGATGAGGGAGCTTCCATAGCAATTACAAGTTTTCCCAAGAATTCAGATCAATAATGTAGTGGCCAAAAATTTATGAAGGGAAGATGGCACTTCAGAAAGAGATCCCAAATATTGATCCAAGATAGGGATTCCCCCTTCAAGATATGGAATCTCATTAATAAATTCATGATACGCTTTTACATGAGTTAATTTATCCAAATGATCAAACTATCACTCAAAAATGTTTTTAGTCTTGGAAGATTCGAGAAAAATTACATCTCCGGAAAGAATAAACTTCTTATTTATGTCATTTTAAAGACAATATTCCTTGGTTGTTTCTAAGGAACCCAAGAATATGCAATTCCAACTCCTTGCATTAAGCTTGTTTCTTTGTTTCTTACCAAATCAAGGCATAGTAGGTGGAACTAAAGACCCTAAGATTCCTTACCAAAGGAATGTGTACATAACATATCATAAGAAGACAATTATAAGAGCATGGGATGGAAATTTATTTTTCACATACACCACACATAGAAATGCATCAACCCATAACACCAACTTTACATTTTTTTTAAATATCATGTAACGAACCATATTCAAGATAAATTTGTTGATTATTTTAACTACACAATTTTGTTGAGGATACTACATACTTTGATGTTGAATCTCATTTTGGTGAATATAGTTTTGAAATTCATTAGAAGTATATTCTCTTCCAGTCTTTGTACGAAGGGAGCCAATATGTGATTGTGCTTCATTTTGAAACCATTCATGAAAAATTTTGAAAGTTTCGAAAGCTTGATATTTACTATTAAAAAAGTACAACCAACATATTTTGGTGAAATCATCATTAAAAGTCATCATATATTTATTTCCATTAGCATAAGGAACAAGCATAGGGCGACACAAATGAAAATGTATTAGTCCAAGTCTATACATTATTTAGAAGTGAATCATTAAAGGTTTTTTGCTATGCTTTTCAAGGATAACAACATCACATTACTTTAGTTTCCTAGGAATAGTAGGAAAACTAGAACATGTTTTTTAAGTAAACAAAGGTTATCATAATTAACATGCTCAAATCTAGCATGTCATAGAAGACTAGATGGAAATGTACCTTTATTATGACGAGATATGTATGAAACATTTTATGTATGAACAAATGCCCAATTAGCTTCAACAATCTTTCATCCCTTACTCCAATCATGACAACCATGTCATCATATCCCTTCCTTATTTGTACTTTACCATCAAAGATATGAATAGAGTGGCCTAGCTAGTGAATGTGCACAAAGGACAAAAAGATTTTTCACAACTTTGTAACGTAGAGAACATCATGTAGAAGAAAATTAGGAAATTCAAGTAGTTTAAGCTTAATGGTGTCAATCCCTGAGGATTTGAGACTTGATTTATCTACAAAATACATTGTTCCATCTATATTTCCATTGATGTCTTCAAATAAGTCTCTCTAGAAGGTCATGTGATATGTTGCACCTATGCCAAGAAGCCATGCATCTCTCCACTAAAGCAAATGAAGTGTGAAACAAATCTCCAGTTACTCCAATATTGCAATGGGCCACAATATAATAAAATAGATTCGGGTGCTTCACCTTTTGTTAGATCTAGCGTTTTACATTTGTTTCTTTTTCTAGTTTTGTTTTTATATGATATTCTCCCAGGGGATTTCGCATGTTGATGCACCATGTCCATCTCTGTGACAATATATGCAATGAAGATCATCTTTCTCCTTGATGGTGTCTATCCCCCTGCCACTAAAATTCTTTCTTCCACATAATTTTTTATTTCCACTGCCTTTAGGAGAATCAAGTGATGATTCTTCCCTTTCTGAGCGAGGCACATTATTTCTCTTGAGGATTGAGTTGGTTTCTTCCTCTTCCCTGAAGCTTTCTCTCGTTCTACAATTTTCTCCACCAAAGAGTCAAAGGTAATGGACTTGAGTTGGTCACTAGCTTGCATGGACTAAAGATAGTAAGAGTATGTAGGGTGGATAGCCTTGACTAATGTTGTGAGAGGAATTTTTATCTCCACTCCAATGACATCTATATCATGCATGGTGACTTTGATTTCAAGGCTAGAGCCAAGGGATCATCATCATCTTTGAACTCAAGGTTGAAAAGTTTGACCATCAGTTTAACAAGCCCTAAGTTTGAGCGTGTCATATAGATATTTTAACTTCTTTGATGCACCATAAGAATTTGTATTGGATATTATATGATTACACACCTCTTCAATTATAGATGCAACAATTAGTGAATAAGATTTATTGTCCTTATTCATCATCATCATTGTCATTACATTCCAGCCACTCCCACCCAACCCACATTAGTTAATATCATGGACCAATGATATGGAAAATGCTAACTTGAAGGTAAATAGTGTGTTTTGTTAAGATAATAGTGTTATACATTTATAACACAATTGATTAAAGTTTAGTTAATTATTTAAAGAAAAAACATCAAGTAATTTGTATCGATAGTGTTTCAAAATGAAATCAATTTTATGTATTAAGTCAAATTAAAATTAACGAAATAATAAAAATAATCTTGGATATTTGAATTTTAGCATGTTTATAAGTTTTTTTTGTTTTTCTTTTTTCTAATAGGAGAATTGGTAAACTTGTTGGCTATCATTGAGGAGGCATGGAGTCGAGTTAGAGGGATTAGCCTTATATTGTTGAGCCTAATGCATCTTACCACCAATGTGCTAAGCGGGTTAACCGAGTTTCAAATTTGGGTGGAGCCTTCTTTCTTATAAATAATTTAGGAGGTTTTGAGTCAGGTAGGATGGAATACCCCTATACTCTTGAACCTAACACAACTTCCCTCAAGTATGTTAGGTGGGTTGACCGCGTTTCGAATCTGGGTGGGGCCCAAATATTGATCAGCAAAAGCTTTTTGATGCAAAACGTCCATCGTTCAACCTACCTTGATAAAGTAACATAGCTATAAGGTTATAATGAAATCGAAAATTTATAAATGATAAGATTCATGTGTTAATGTAACAACCCTAGTGAAAATTCCATGTAATAAAAGTTAATAAAGGCAAAATAATAACCATGGTTGATGGGACACTTATTCCAAGCTGAATGTTGGGAAAAACATCCTAGTGGGTGTTCATTTGGTTTATTATGGCTCAGGAAATTGGCAAAGGCAATGACAAAGGCTTTGGAAAGGCAAAATGGCATTTTTGGCACATTTACTTATGAAAATAAAGGAAATTAGGAGAAAAGGAAGGTGAAAGGTCACATGTTGCATGTGAGGAGGAAAATGAAGAAAATAGAGGCCTCATTGATAAAAAGGCTTTTGAGGATCAGTTTGTAATCTTTTGTTAGTTCAGTTTTGGAGCTCTCTCATTATTCTCTCTCTCTCTCTCTCTCTCTCTCTCTCTCTCTCTCTCACTCTTGGACACTTAGATTTTTCTTGGATCACTTTGGCATTAGGTCAAGAAAGGCAAAGAAGGCAAGAGGAAGGAAGGAGAAAGTAAGGAAGCGCAAGATCAAGCAGCTACAATAATATTCTTTGCAAGTATCGATTTGTATGTGTATTTTCCTTGCTAGATTTTTCATGCATGGTATTGCATGTGGTTCTTTTGTTGTTATGGCATGGGTTTTTCTAGGTCTAATAGTGTTTTCAGCCTAGCCTTGCCATTTCCAGATAGCCATGGTGTGATGGGGTTCTCATGTTTTGGTTGAGTTGGATTGTCGGATGGATTCGAAGCTGAGTGAGGTGGATCTCCGAATGATAAAACACATGGCCTAGCGGTCCCTGAACCAGACTTTGGATCACGATAAATCCACTAACCTAGTAGCCCCTGAGCCAGATTGTGGGTTGTGGCAAAGCAAGAATTGTGTGCCTTGATGGGCCTAGGAATCCTTGTCGGTGAATGGCAGGATATACGGTAAAGCCAAGATGTGGATTTCTCTCCGTTAGGCCTAGTAATCTTGGGATGGGATATGTGGTAAATCCTGGAGAGTGAGTCTCAATTTAAGGCCTAGTGATCTGATGTGGATTTCGGTAAATCCTGAGAGACTAGGAGACAGGAAAATTCCTCACAGTGTAGGCGGAGAAATCTGGTGGCATCCATGCTTGTTTTGGCTCAGTGATCTGGTGGAGATCATGGTAAAGATTGTTATTACATGTTCATTGTGTTGGCCTAGTGATCGGGATGGATTATGGTAAAGCCTGGTTTCTATTGATGAGGGTGAGGGGGTTTAGCTTTGGGATACCCTGGTTAGTTCTTTTGGTTTGAGTCCCACATTCATGCTTGGAATACGACACGGGGGTGAATGGATGAAGAGAGATTTGGCTCAACCCTTCTATGGTCGGGTGGAATGTGGTAGTCCCATCTCGGGTTTGGATTTTTTATCATCAATATGAGGTTATTTCTCCTTGTATTTTTATGAGCATGGTCGAGTTTATATGTGGATCATATGGTTGTGATTTCCTTGGTATTTATGTTGCTATTATGCTAGTTATGTATATGTTTTATGACAATGACTATGTATGGCTCTCATCATGTTTTTACTTGTAAATGAATGAACAATGTATCTATGACCTAATAGATGATAATGCAACAAATTATATAAGGGAACAATGCTTCTTAGCGATTCTCAGATAAGTATGAGATCCATATGCTTAAATCTGTTGTTTACACCTGTAGATTACATATTTGTGATATGTTTGACGAAATGCCTGTCATGGCTAGTAGGGGTCTGGTTAAGGGCTTATTCAAGTATTTGCATTTGCATCATTGTTTCCTTGTTATCTTTCTGTTCTGAAGCTGCCATTCATTTATAGGCAATGACCTGGGCTCTGGCCCTGAAAAAGTGGCTCAAATCATAGGGACGCTGGCACAACAGTAAGAAAAATAGTCCTTGGATGCTGGAATGCCTTGTCATGAGAAATTCCAGAGCCTCCTGGACGTTGTTAGGTCCATATCATGGGAGCGTTCGAGGGTCAAGTGAACAAAACCTTAGTGGGACCAAGGGGCTAGCTACTTGAGTGGTTGGGATGGTTCTTGGGAGTCTTGTAGCTGAAGTGGAAGGTATGTATGTTGTGTTTCCATCAATTCCACTTCCTTAACGTCACATAGGAGGTTGAATCCAATCGTAGTAGCCTCTCGTCACATGTTTACCCCAATTGGTTGGTTACTTGGGTAGATGTGGGAGGAGGGTGTTATAGAGTGGTATCAGATCATGGTTCACCCCTCAGATTGGATGGGATGTGTGTTGGTCATGCATTCATGTCGTTTGCACATGTGTTAATCATCCTTGTGGTCTATGTGCTTGTTGCATATGCATGGTGTCGTTCATGGTTGTAGTGATGTTGCCATGTGAAAGAGGATGTTGTTGTTATGAAGTATGTCGTCATGAGTGTATGATTGGTTACATGTTGTTTATGCTTGCGTATTGTCAATATACGTTGGTATGGTTGTTGTTTTCATGTATGAGGTCATGGTACGTGTAGTTGATATGGTCATGCATTGATGATTGGACTCTAGCTAGACTGATGGTTACATGGTTATGTGCTTATGTATTATATGTATATATGTTGCCATGATTATGTTATACATGTAGTACATTGATTGGTTGTTCTTGCATATGAGATATCCTCCCCGAATTTCACTAAGGTTGTTGGTTTTTTGTGATTTGGTTTAGCTGACATAGTATGCCTTGCAGGAAAGAGATCAAAATTGCTATAAAGATGGTAGATTAAAAAGACTCTACCTATGAATCAGATGAGCAATGTGGTGTTGGGCACTCTTCTGATTTGGCAGACACATTGAGAAGCTTGAAATAAGTGTTAGGTAAACTTGACTCGGGATAGAGTCAAAGTTGACCAGGTTAAACAGTGATGGTTTTGGGGCAAATGGTATTGTGCACCCATAGTATTCTACCCGTGGTATTATATGTAATGGAGCTTATAAAAGGCTGGAAGGACTTCATTGTAATGCAAGACCTGGAAGTGAGCGGTAAAGGCTCACTTGGTCAGATTGGCCAGGGTTTTGGCCAATGCTAATGAAATATTGTTAGGTTGGGTTTTTCCCCAGATTTGGGGTTTTACCAGATAAACATTTGTGTTTATGTGTTTATGGTTGTTGCTGGTTATTTTTATATTTATTCCTCTTAGTAATTATTTATGTTATGCAGTAAATTTCTTAACAACTGGTATCGGAGCCAGATATTGGCTTTAAAGGGATTCTTTGATGCCAAGGGTTTATAGTGCCTGATGAGATCAATGCAGCCTTTTTATAGATCTGGGTCTGGAAAATAATGGTGGAACAATTGTACGCGGAAGAACCTCAAGGAAGAATGTGCGGAAGATAGTGCCGTAACTGCCAGGGATTGCAGTGCATTTGTGATATTCACTGGTTTGGAACATGCTGACGAATTGTTCAAGATTCATGCGGCTATTTAAAGAAGGTCAGCAGAAGAAAATTGTTCATGCGGCTTCGAAAATTGTTCGTTTTCTGCTACGTGAGGCCATCGGTGCTAGAATCTATGAGGTTCTCGTTGGGCTCGCAGTTGGAGCGGTTTGATAGAAGTTTTTTGAGCAAATCAAATTAAGAGAGGATGGATTAGAATCGTAGCAGCAATAAACAAAAAAAAAAAATTAATGACGTCAAAATTATTGCATGTAAATGGGCATACTACTGTAAGACCTGGTAAGGCATGTGTACCCCTCGGTGATCACTGGTAAAGTCTAGGTTAGACCTAGGTGATAGTGGGGATGTCGGGTTAACAATACCCCGGGTAAAAACTCTGAGGGGGGTAAGAGCTAGAGTGAGCGGGATTGTCTCACTTAGCAGGTTTGGCTGGAATTAGTCAAGGAACCCCAAGTCAAGTTTAAGGGGGGAATTGTTAGGTAAACTTGACGCGGGATAGAGTCAAAGTTGACCAGGTTAAACAGTGATTGTTTTGGGGCAAATGGTATTGTGCACCCATAGTATTCTGCCCGTGGTATTATATGTAATGGAGCTTATAAAAGGCTGGAAGGACTTCATTGTAATGCAAGACCTGGAGGTGAGCGGTAAAAGCTCACTTGGTCAGATTGGCCAGGGTTTTGGCCAATGCTAATGAGACCTTATTAGGTTGGGTTTTTCCTGGATAAACATTTGTGTTTATGTGTTTATGGTTGCTGCTAGTTATTTTTATATTTATTCCTCTCAGTAATTATTTATGTTATGCAGTAAATTTCTTAACAAGAAGAAATAAGGAATTGTAAGGCAGACAATGAAAAAATCATGCAAGCAAAAGAGAAACATGTAGAGGTTAATGCTATACTCCTTCAAAGTTTGTCAGAATTGCAGTGACAAGGGCCACTCTGGATTAGCCATGGACAAGAGGACATAACTAATGGGGCATATGGAAATAGGTCTCATGGTGTTCACATGTCGGATAGAGATGACACGGTTAGAGATGGTAGATTGTTGGACACTGCGGATAGGAGCGGTGATGGATACATGTATTATTCTAGTTATGGTTCTTATAGGCATCATGATCATGATCATTATCATCCTTATAGGAGGAGTGACAGGGGATACTTTTCAAATGATTTTAAGAAAGAAAAGCAACCTACTTTTGATGGAGATGAGAAGAAGACGAAAAATGCAGAGGCTTGGATACTTGAGATGAAGAAGTTCCTTGAGTTACATGAGTACACAAATAATATGAAGGCTAGAATAACTATATTTAGCTTGAGAGGTAAAGTAGGCATTTGGTGGGAAGATGTGAAGCGGGTTAGAGACACCAAGACAAATGAATTGACTTGGCACGGGTTCCAGAGGATTTTGAGGAAGAATTAATTGTCAAAAAGGTACTACAATAGTAAGGCCAAATAATTATATCAGCTAAAGATGGGATCCATGACAAATGAAGAGTACACGACTAAGTTCCTGGAGCTATTGAGGTATGTATCATATCTTAAACATGAGAAGGCTAAAGTTCAACGATTTTTCAGTGGATTTCCATTATCATTTAGAGATTGGATTGAGTATGATGAGCCTTGGTCACTTGAGGAATTTATTGGGAAATTGAAGCATTGCTATGAACAATCAAAGCGTAGGAATGAATCTCAGCAAGGATGGAAAGGGAAAGACAAAGGAAAAGGTAAATGGAAACCAAAAAGGGAAAGGCCTTAGAAATCAGACGAGAAAGAAAATGTGGCACCACAAAAGAGGTTCAATGCAACTAAACAAGGACATGGGTCACAACAACAACATAGAGGTGAGGGTACTGGTTGGTTGGAGTGTTGGACATGCGGTAAGGAGCACCTTAAGAGAGATTGTCCATAGAATCAAGGTGGTAGGCCTTAAATCTATAGTGCACAAGAGGCACATGCTATTGGGGATGTTGGTTAGAGTGTTCCTCATATTTATGCAGCATTGGATAACAAACATGCAGACCATCATATATCTATCATTGAGATGGATGGTAAGCTTTGTGACCAATTTATTTCTATTTTGATTGACCCTGGATCTAATTATAGATATGTTAGTCTTGACTTGGTGGATAAGTGTGGTTTGAGTAAGGAATTGCATGTAGAATCTTGGTTAGTGTAGTTGGCTACAGGTACAAAGAAATGAGTTCACCATTGGGTAAGATCTTGTGCATTTGATTTGAATGGTATACCTACCGCAACACATTTGAATGTATTACCGTTGGGATCATACAGTATGTTGTTGGGCATGGATTGGTTGTACCTTCATAGAAACAAGGTAGTTTGTTATGACAAAGTCATTGAGTTTGTGGATGAAAATGGGGAACCAAGAGTATTACATGGAAAGAAGAAAGCCACATCAGTTAGGATGGTGACAACTATGCAGGAAAAGCATAGTCGCAGGAAAGGGTGTGTGTTATTCGTAGTGCACATTTCTAGTGACAAACGTAAGGAGGTTGATGATGTAGATGTTTTGAGCAGGTACCCATTTCTACAACAGTTTCAGGATGTGTTTCCTAAGGATATTTCAGAGCTGTCACCTCACAGGGAAGTAGACTTTTCTACTGAGTTAGTGCCAGGGGTAGCGCCAACATCAAAATCACCTTACAGGATGAGCACACCTAATTTGGTAGAGTTGAAGTTGCAGTTGAAGGAAATGTTGGACAAGGGATACATTAGGAAAAGTGTATCACCTTGGGGTGCACCAATATTGTTTGTGAAGAAGATGGTACTCTCAAATTGTGCATTGATTATAGGAAGTTGAACAAAGTAACCATCAAGAACAGGTATCTGTTACCGAGGATTGATGACTTGTTCGATCAGTTGAAGTGAGAAGCAGTGTTCTCTAAGATTGAGCTGAGATCTGGATACCACCAGGTATGCATCATAGAGGAGGACATTTACAAGACAACGTTCCAGACCAAGTATGGGCATTATGAGTTTGTTGTAGTTCCATTCGGTTTGACTAATGCTTCAGCTACATTTATGTGCTTGCTAAATAGTGTGTTGGGTTCGTATTTGGATAATGTTGTTATTGTGTTCATTGATGACATATTGGTATATTCTAAAAATGGGGAAGAGCATGTCGATAATTTAGCAGCGGTGTTGAGGTTGTTGAGAGAGCATCGATTGTATAATAAGCTCAAAAAGTGCAGTTTCTTTCAGACCGAGGTACACTACTTGGGACATGTTATTTACAAGGAGGGCATAATAGTGGATCCAGAAAAAATAAGGTCCATCATGGAGTGGGTAGCTCCTAGAAATGTAGATGAGGTGAGATCCTTCATGGAATTCGCAGGTTATTACAGGAGATTCATCAAGAAATTCTCATAGATTTCTTATTCTATTACATCATTGCAGAGGAAAGGTAATAAGTTTGAATGGACAGAGGAGTGTGAGGCCAGTTTTGAGTAGCTTAAGCAATTGTTGACACATGCATTGGTGTTACAGGTTGCAGATCTGGACAAGGAGTTTGTACCATGTACAGATAATTGCAAGAGAGGACTTGGAGGAGTCCTTATGCAAGATGGATAGGTGGTATGTTATGAGTCACGAAAACTAAATGAGCACGAGCACAACTAACTAACACATGATCTGGGGTTAGCAACGATCATACATGCATTGAAGATGTGGAGGCACTATCTTCTTTGCAGGAGGTTTGTGTTGATGAGTGATCACATTGGGTTGAGGTATTTGTTTGATCAACCAAATATGAATGCCCGACAAGATAGATGGTTGGTCACAATCAGTGAGTTTGACTTCGAGATCAAGTACATCAAAGGAAAGGAGAACATGGTCGCATATTCTCTTAGCAGGCGGGTACAGGTAAATCACTTAGCAGCTATGAGCTCCTATGGGATAGAATTACAGGATAGGATCTTGCAGGCAGGTCAGTAGGATGTCAGGTATATGGAGATTGTGCACAAGTTGCAGCAGAGTACAGGTACAGGTGAAGGTGCACAAGAGGTGGACTATTGTCTTACAATAAACAGATTGGTCATATTTAGAGACAAGATATATGTGTCAGACAACAGTAATCTCAAGAAGGTGATCTTGAGGGAGTTTCATTGGAGACCATATTCAGGTCACCTAGGCTATCAGAAAACATTGACCGTAGTGAAGAAATTTTATTATTGGTCGAATATAAAGAAGGATGTAGCAGAGTTTGTGGCTAGGTGTTTCAATTGTCAGAGTGTGAAGGCAGAGTTTAAGCATGCAGGTGGATTGCTACAACCGATTGAAAGGTTCTTCCATCTCTGTGAGAATACGAACATCGAGGATGAAAATCACTTTCTCTTAGAATTCCCCTCATACAACCACATTAGATCTCAATTTCAAAATCTTTGTTGCAATACTGACCTTCCTAGCCTTTTACGTTGTCAAAATTATAGTGAGCTCGAGAGGCTTCTCTCCAAGCGTTTTGAGCATAGGGATAAAACCTTAAATCAAACTAAATAATTTGTTTCTTTAGGTCTGATAGACCAAAGTTTGGTCTCAATGGACGTTAACCATCATCATCATAATATATGGAAAAAATTTGTTAAAAGAACAAAAATTGATGTTGTATTATGAATAAAATATTTTAATATAAATTAATATTAACGTATACTTAAAAATATATTAATAATTAAAAAACCAATTTAACGTGCACTGATAAAATAACTTAATAGACATGTGGATCTAAGCTAGTTTTAAGGATGGTTACACATATTAGCAATAATTAGTTGGTCCTTCTCTTCTAACTACATGATCTAATTTAGATAAAAGTTGTTTGACATAAATCCATGGTTGTATAAGGAGAAGGATGTATCTGAAAGCAAACTAGGCCATTCTAATTTAGGTAAAGGTCGTTTGACATAAATTCATGGTTGTAGGAGAAGGGTATATTTGAAAGAAAACTAGGCCATTTTTAAAATTAAAGATAAGAGGATAAAAAGATATTTTAGGTGTTTTTTCTGAGGCGGCAAATTTGTTTGGATGGTAAAAATTCCCCTGAATCCAACCATTTTTTCCTCCGAAAATTTGACAATAAGAATGCATGAATCTTGTTTTTTATTGTGGAAATGGAGTGAGCACCATCAAAAAGCGCCCAAATCTTGAAACTTGATTGCTATAACCTAAATTTCCTAAAATTGTTGCTCGATGTTATGAAAATCTCGCTAGAATTTCCATTATTTTCCTGGCAAATTTGAAGCTTCATTAGACAACGCGGATATTTTATAGCAAATTAAGGTAATTAAAAAAAAAAAAAATCAAAACACGTGGGAGGGTCTCATCGTTCATAGGACCGTCCTTTTAATTGGAATCATGACACGTGGTAGCATCAATGTCCATATAACGTCTTTGGAAGTGGAATCAAAACACGTGGCAGAGTCTCATTGTCATATGATGGTCATCAGAATTGGAATCGCAATTGAAATGAGTAACTACGTTGTGCTACGTGGCCCCCATCCCCCTTCTCATAACATATCATCTGAAAAGAGGGAACATGACCACGTTCTAGCATCAAATAGATTTGTGATCAACGTTGGTCAAATTTTAGTGTTTTGCAAGATTTAGTAAAATTATAACAAATGTGGAGGGTGGCACGTGAATATGGGGGGTTTGTCGAGGGTTATGGGCTGTCAATAAAATGTTCACTTTAAAGGGTTCATGTGCCATGCTATAATATTGATTGTGACCCTTATAATAATGGGGCTATGGAATATGATTCATCCTTTATATGGCGAACATGATGAGCTAAATTCTTTGTAATATGTCTCAGGTTTGGATGGGAATTCCCTGATTGTTAGAATGTGTAAGTAGATAAAGACAATGGTGGTGGTGTTTGTGTGTTTTTTCCCTGTATTTTTATATAACAAAAGTTTTTGATGTATTATATTTAAGATTTATTTTTGAATCAAAATGGTGTTTGTGAGTCTAAGTATTATTTTGAAATTTTGAATTTTTTTCTTTAGAGTGTTTTAGTAAAAATATATGCAATTTATTTATCTGTGGAACAATGTCTCAAATGAATGGGCATGATCTCTACATGATATTGAATCCAATGATCCTTTGTGTTGATATGTTTGATTCAATCATAAAATTTGGGATTCATGGCCAACTTGATTGCAAAAGTATTATCAACTAGAAGATGACTAGAACTCACTTGTTTCTCTTGCAAATCATCAATAATTATCTTGAGCCACACAATTTCCTTTGTTGCTTCTACAACTACCATATATTTTGAATCCGTTGTGAAATTTGTTGGAATTGACATTTTGGTGACCTCCAAGAGACAACTATTGATCTAAGAATCATGAGATAGCCTGAAGCCAACAATCCATTTTCTTTGTCTCTATCAAAGTCTAAAATCAGAATATCTAATCAAATTGAGGTCATCCACCTGTCAGTATTTGAGTCCAAAGTCTTGAGTTCCTTTCAAGTACTTCAGAACTCATTTTGCAGTAAATCAATGTCCTTTACAAGGATTTTGCATAAATCTAGAAAGAATTCCAGTGACAAATGAAAAATATAGCCTAGTAATGGTGGGGTAGATAAGACTTCCCACAAACTGTTTATACTTGGTTGTATCCTCAAATTCATTGCCTTCTTTTGATGTGAGATTTAAATTATGTTACATTAGAGTAGATAGAGGGTTGCACTCAACCATACCAAACTTGTTTAACGATTCTCCAATATATTTCTTTTAGGATATGAATATGTGCTTTGGATGTTGAGAAACTTCAATGCCCATGTAGTAGTGAAGATGCCTCAAGTATGTCATTTCAAAACTCTTCTTCAACTTTTTCTTTATGGATGTAATATAGTTTTCATTGTCCTTGTTATCAACAAATCATTTACATCCACTACAAGGTATACAACAATCTTGCCAACTTTTTTAACAAATAAAGTTGCATCTTCAAGATTGAAGTGTTTAAGTTCAATTTCAGAAGATGCTTGGTTAAATTTTCAATCCAAACGCACAGTGTTGTTTTTAGGTCATATAAGAATCTAATGAGATGATGTAATTTTTTTTCGTCCCTTCACAACAAAACCTTTTGGCTAAGACATGAAGACTTTTTCTTTCAAATCTCCATTCAAGAAATTAATCTTCACATTCATTTAATAACTTTCCATCTATTATGAGCTACAAAGGAAAAGATCGTTTGAATAGTGGCCCATTTTATTGCGGGGGGAAAAGTATTCTCATAATCAATATCTTCCTTCTATGAAAATCCTTTTTCCAGGAGCCTTGTTTTGTGATTTATAACTCAACCATCTAATTTGTACTTGTTCTTGTAGAACCACTTGCAGCTAATTGATTTGGTTATAAATGGAGGGTCCACACACTTCTATGTTCCATTCTTTATGAGATCATCATACTCCTTCTGAATTACTTCTTTCCACTCATCATGAGAAGCAACTTCTATAAAGGAAGTTGGTTCAAAATTAGTAGATACATTCAATTCACAATCATAGGAAACATCCATATCATTTCAATAAACTAAATCATATTTATGTACAACACATCCATCTTGTCTACTGGAACCTCTAGTTCCTATCTTTTCACTTCATCAGAATGAACATTTTCAAGTGTTTTGATGAGCCATTTTGAGGGCCTTTTCTAAGATGGTCCAAGTTTCTCCACTAATTGAGATGTAGTTGCATCAAGATTTAACCTTCCAATTCTCTTAATCGCATCATTTGAAGGGTTTTCTTAGTATAATTGATCGGAATTTGGATTAGGGGCCAAAGTTTAGCTCAAAAATAAAAGTTCTTAGATTGGCTCGAAACCTATACGACTGCGTCCGTCTCGTCAAGACAATCGCAACACAGTTCATTTCACTGAAAACCGAGTCCGGATGAAGGAGAAAATACCTGCTATTTGTTTTCCTAAACAGCTGAGAATCTTCTTCAGTTTTTCCCAATGAGGTTGTGACAAGTGTCACTTCAGGATTCGCCAGTTTGGTTGTGTGAAGGTGAAATTGCCCAATCTCCTCCAAGGTGGAATTATTGATTCATGGTGAATATTATGTGAATTATATATATATATATATATATATATACATCACATATTTCCAAACTATATAAATCCACATTAATCGAAATGCATTTTAAATGATTTGAATGGCGCATTTTATGATGTCCAAAGTTCAAAATATTTAAATGTTGTAATGTTTTTATTTGGGTGATAAAAGTATTATGGGATGGGCGGAGGGCAGGTCGAACCCATGACCTCCCCCTCCCAACTCCAATGCTTTACAAATGAACCACCGGTGGATACATTGAAAGGGAGGCCCCATCACATGTATTTAATGCGACGTGAATGCCGACGGCGGGAGAGGAGGGAGCTAGCCCTGCGGGCCAACACCCTCTCCATACGACCGTGCTCCAAAAACCAAGGGCCAGCGCAAACGACTAAGTGCGATTAGTGCCCTAATCATGCTTAGCATTAATTAATCCATAATTAAAGTTAGCGGCGGTTTCAGAGGACCGCCAAATTTGGCGGGACTGCCAGTTTTTGTAGTGTTAACTCGAGTCTTCTCCAGTTTTAGCAAGGTTTCCTAGGGAAAAATTGAATGAAGCATATATTGAGAAATTTTTGACCAATTTTGAAAAATGAATAGTCATTCCTAGATGATTTCAACATTTTGAACTCATTGGTTTAGGTTTCATAGGAAAATAAAAACTTTTGTGCATGATATTCCCATGTTTAAGTTAAAGAAGCTCAAGGTCACCAATGGATGAGGTCCAACACAGTTCAACTATAGTTAGTTTTCGGAGATCTAATAGTCATTTTTGGGGTTTTTTGGTTTTCTGAACCCAATGGCCCAGTTTTCAAAGCCATTGGAGCGTAGTATATGCTTGTAATTAGACATTGAACAATAATTCCAAAGATGGCCTAGCCATTGATGGAGGTCCTGGGAGATGTAGCCCAGTACTAGAGGGTGAATTCCTTGATCAATTATGTTTTGTGAGTTTGTTGTGTATGATGTCTGCAATTTTATTTGTTGTTCATATTATTTAAGCAGCTAATTAACTTATAATTTGCTCACATGTGACACATAAAAGACATATAACTTGACACATAAACCTCTTGCATAACTGGGTAAATGAGACAAATCAAAATATGTTTTAACTGATGATAAAGTTTGCATAGCAATTACAAGTTTTCCCAAGAATTCAGATCAATAATGTAGTGGCCAAAACTTTATGAGGGGAAGATGGCGCTTCATAAAGAGATTCCAAATATTGATCCAAGATAGGGATTCCCCCTTCAAGATATGGAATCTCATTAATAAATTCATGATATGCCTTTACATGAGTTAATTTATCCAAATGATCAAACTATCACTCAACAATGTTTTTAGTCTTGGAAGATTCGAGAAAAAGTACATCTCTGGAAAGAATAAACTTCTTGTTCATGTCATTTTAAAGACAATATTCCTTGGTTGTATCCAAGTAACCCAAGAATATGCAATTCCAACTCCTTGCATCAAGCTTGCTTCTTTGTTTCTTACCAAATCAAGGCATAGTAGGTGGAACCAAAGACCCTAAGATTCCTTGCCAAAGGAATGTGTACATACCATCTCATAAGAAGATAATTATAAGAGCATGGGATGGAAATTTATTTTTCACATACACCACACATAGAACTGCATCAACCCATAACATCAACTTTACATTTTTTTAAATATCATGTAATGAACCATATTCAAGATAGATTTGTTCATTATTTTAACTACATTTTGTTGAGGATACTATGGAACTGTAGTTTGATGTTGAATCTCATTTTGGTAAATATAGTTTTGAAATTCATTAGAAGTATATTCTCTTCCATTCTTCCTACGAAGGGAGCCAATATGTGATTGTGCTTCATTTTGAATCCGTTCATGAAAAATTTTGAAATTTTCAAAAGCTTGATATTTACTATTTAAAAAGTACAACCAACATATTTTGGTGAAATCATCAATAAAAGTCATCATATATCTATTTCCATTAGCATAAGGAACAAGCATAGGGCCACACAAATCAAAATGTATTAGTCCAAGCCTATACATGCTTTAGAAGTGGAATCATTAAAAGTTTTTTGCTATGCTTTTCAAGGATAACAACATCACATTACTTTAGTTTCCTAGGAATAGTAGGAAAACTAGAACATGTTTTTTAAGTAAACAAAGGTTATCATAATTAATATGCCCAAATCTAGCATGTCATAGAAAACTAGATGGAAATGTACCTTTATTATGATGAGATATGTATAAAACATTTTATGTATGAACAAATGCCCAATTAGCTTCAACAATCTTTCATCCCTTACTCCAATCATGACAACCATGTCATCATATCCCTTCCTTATTTCTACTTTACCATCGAAGATATGAAGAGAGTGGCCTAACTAGTGAATGTGCACAAAGGACAACAAGATTTTTCACAACTCTGTGAGGTAGAGAACATAATGTAGAATAAAATTAGGAAATTCATGTAGTTTAAGCCTAATGGTGTCACTCCCTGAGGATTTGAGACTTGATTTATCTGCAAAATACATTGTTCCATCTATATTGCCATTGAAGTCTTCAAATAAGTCTCTCTAGAAAGTCATGTGACATGTTGCACCTATGTCAAGAAGCCATGCATCTCTCCACTAAAGCAAATGAAGTGTGAAACAAATCTCCAATTACTCCAATATTGCAATGGGCCACAATATAATAAAATAGATTCAAGTGCTTCACCTTTTGTTAGATCTAGTGTTTTACATTTGTTTCTTTTTCTAGTTTCTTTTTTATTTAATATTCTCCTGGGGGATTTCGCATCTTGATGCATCATGTCCATCTCTGCGACAATATATGCAATGAAGATCATCTTTATCCTTGATGGTGTCTACCCCCCTGTCACTAAAATTCTTTCTTCCACATAATTTTTTATTTCCATTGCCTTTAGGAGAATCAAGTGATTGATTCTTCCCTTTCTGAGTGAGGCACATTATTTCTCTAGAGGGTTGAGTTGTTTTCTTCCTCTTCCGGTAAGATTTCTCTCATTCTACAATTTTCTTCACCAGAGAGTTAAAGGTAATGGACTTGAGCTGGTCACTAGCTTGCATGGACTAAAGATAGTAAGAGTATGCAGGGTGGATAGCCTTGACTAATGTTGTGAGAGGAATTTTTATCTCCACTCCAATGACATCTATATCATGCATGGCGACTTTGATTTCAAGGCTAGAGCCAAGGGATCATTATCATCTTTGAACTCAAGGTTGAATAGTTTGACCATCAGTTTAACAAGCCCTAATTTTGAGTGTGTCAAATAGATCTTTTAACTTCTTTGATGCACCATAAGAATTTGTATTGGAAATTATATGATTACACACCTCTTCACTTATAGATGCAACAATTAGTGAATAAGATTTATTGTCCTTGTTCATCATCATCATTGTCATTACATTCCAGTCACTCCCACCCAACCCACATTAGTTAATATCATGGACCAATGATATGGAAAATGCTAACTTGAAGGTAAATAGTACATTCTGTTAAGATAATAGTGTTACACATTTATAACACAATTGATTAAAGTTTAGTTAATTATTTAAAGAAAAAACATCAAGTAATTTGTATTGATAGTGTTTCAAAATGAAATCAATTTTATGTATTACGTAAAATTAAAATTAACGAAATAATAAAAATAATCTTGAGTATTTGAATTTTAGCATGTTTATAAGTTTTTCTTTTCTTTTTTTTTAATAGGAGAATTGGTAGACTTGTTGGCTATCATTGAGGAGGCATGGAGTCGAGTTAGAGTGATTAGCCTTATACTGTTGAGTCGAATGCATCTTACCACAAGCATACTAAGTGGATTAACCGAGTTTCAAATTTGGGTGGGGCCTTTTTTTTAAAAAATAATTTAGGAGGTTCTGAGTCGGGTAGGAGGGAATACCCCTATAATCTTTAACCTAACACAACTTCCCTCAAGTATGTTAGGTGGGCTAACCGAGTTTCGAATCTGGGTGGGCCCAAATATTGATCAACAAATGCTTTTCGATGCAAAACGTCCACTGTTCAAACCTACCTTGATAAAGTAACATAGCTATAAGGTTATGTTGTGGCCACCAACAACCCCCCTCTTTGCTTAGTATTAGCAATAACACTAAGCAAATGGGGACCCTTAATAAAAAATTCAAAAAACATTTTATATAAATTTTTGTATTCTACTCCTTGAAATTATGTCGCATCGCGTGGAGAAGATAAAACATCCCCTTATGAGCATAATAAAAACTGCGAAGAAGCGACGCGAAATTCATCGCATCGCACACATTAAGAAGCGCTCTTAAATGAAAATCTTAAGAAATCTCCGACGGCCGATGTGCGACGTCGCATATCGCAATATCGCATAAGCAGCACACAATGATTTAATGACTCATGCGATCCGCGATGCTGCGATCTTGCGATATCTGCGATAAACGCGATCTGCGATCTGTGATAAACGCGATCTGCGATCTGCGATAATCCGATCTGAAAAAATTTGCGATGACACATCTAGGTAATGCGATGACGCGATGCTGCTATCGCCCATCACAAATTTCCTCGGCTCAACATTCAAGAAAAGCTGTCTATAAACCAAAATTAGGCGCGCGCCTTAAAAGAAATTAATGAACATATGCCAAAGTGTTAATGAAGGACGGTTTTGTGTTTTTCTAAGAGTCAGTTCACGATGGGTGTCATGATTTTATACATTCATAGAGGTTAGAGCTTTCGTATCAGTATTTATTATCATTACTCTTTTCCTTTGCGTGAACTGCAGGAATGAAAAACAGGAAACAATATGAAGCAATGAGCAGGAAACATCTAAGGAAAAGGGGAAAGCGTCAATGCTCGAAGAACAGAGAAGAGATGCCTTCATAAACGAATGCCGCATGCAACAAAACCACAGATTCCAGAGTATCACTCAACAGATGCTGAGGTCGATAGGTGATTCAACATTCAGGGTCAGAAAGCTCACAAAAGCAGCATGTTTACCAAAAATCCTGAAACTTCTACCCGGTAAAGGAAAAAGGCGCTAAAGAAGGAAAACGCACCAGAAAAGCCCGGAATAAAGAACAGAGGCAGTTTTTGATGCGCGATTAGCAACTAGCGCTAATCGCACATCGCTAAGAAAATTGTTCAGAAAGCAAAGTCCCTAACTTGCTTAGTCATTCGCAAGTCTGGAAACCGAAATAGCAAAAGCAGAAGCAGTTTGAGAGAAATTTGGGTTGTTGCCAAGTATATACGCAGTAAATTCGCCCAACCAGAGGATGATTCTCAAAAAATATCTTCTAGTGTACTAAAAAGTGGTACCAGCGCTTGCCATTTCTATTTTCGTAGCTCAAACAAAAGCAGAAGGCAACCAGCCGACTCTTCCCAGGCGAATGTTCAATGCTCGCAACATTTAAGGAGCAAATGTAGAAATAATTAGGAATTAGATTCAATTTTTAGTAATAGTTTTGCTTTAGAATAAGGGCGGTCATTTAAACCGTATCCTAAATTTATGTAATTAAGTTAATTAGTTAGCAGTATTTAAACCCTTCTCATGCATTTGGAGAAGGGTCCAGAAATTTGTCAAAAACTTGTCCTCAGAACATGCACTTTTGCACCCTCGAAGGGGGTTTTGATGAATGGATGGATCAAGGTTTATTAATGTTTGCATTTGATATCTGCTACTGATGTTGCACTTCTATACTCTTAGTAGATGTTAGAGCAAGGAGAGATAAACCATTGTTGCTTGAAGCTTATGAGTAGGATCAGTCATAAATGGTACTTTTATCTCTTGACCATTTCTGCTTATATTCTTAAAGTGATATACAGTTTTTAGTTGTTTATATGTTATTGCATGAATGTGTGAGTTACCATTTGGCACTTTTGTATGGTGGAGTCATTTATTTATGTTTGATATATGAATAACTTATTATGCGATATGCTGTTCACAACTGTTTTGCCTAACTTTTTATGCAAAGTAGTTCATCTTAATTGATTTCTATTCTTATGATAACTGAATGATCTTTATTACCAGTTATTGTCTGAAATCTTTTTAGATCGCATAATAGAAGAAATACACCCCGGGTTAGCATAGATTAGATGTGATGTTTTTCATTAGATTATAATAGCATAAAGTTAGTTTAAAAGTTTGAATTAGATTAGCTTTAAGTATCCTTAGATCAGCAACATCCAACTCTGCACACACACACACACCCTTAGATTGGGAAACTGGTCCCATTATCCCTAGTCGGACCCGCTATACCAAACGGATAAGGAGCTGCCAACCAAGGTTCGGACCGGGTGGGTATCCCCCTTGTTGTCGACCCGATTTTCAGGGCTTCAACATATTTGGCGCTAGAAGGAGGCCCGAACTATGAATGGCACCTAAATCAAAGTCTAAATACCATTCTGAGAGTAAATCGCCCTCATCAACTCCCCCGACTTCCCCAGTACGTTTAAATCCAGAGTCAGAAGTCGCTCGAGTATTAACCGCTGCTACACACCCTAATATTTCAGACCAATCTACCATTGAACCCCCTGAAGTTCAAACTCTGATTCACAAACTCCAGGGATTTTCCATTTCTACTCAGAGGTCTGATAAATCTCAAAGCAGCGTGACTTCGCAGTACAATCCTGCTCATCCCCTGACCAGATTAAAGAGTGAAAAATTTGGCATCCAGCCAACTGAATTGCCTCTCCCCACCAGGAAAAGAGCGAGGAAAACACCACAAGAGTCTGACAGTGAGACTCTTTCATCTACATCGTCCATTTCAACTCCCTCACCGCGAAGTCAGCCACCCACATCTTCATTCCAAACCATCATCCATCCGCTTACTGGAACTCCCACAACCCCTCTTCAATCATCTACGATCATAGTGTCCTCATCTTCCCAGCCACAGGGATCATCTTCTGCACTTTCATTCACTAGCAACTCAACGATGGCCCAGTCTCCATGGAATAATCCTGGGGCAGTCTTAATGCCTCCACCCTTGAGTCAAATACCGGCCCATCCTGAGAAATGGCTACCCAAATTCAATCCAGAAGCAGGCATGCTAGCTGAAGAACACATAAACAATTTCATGCTTTCTGTCAATCTCAACGGAGTTACTAACGAAGATGTTGTTGTTCGGCTTTTTCCCTATACAATGCAAGGAACAGCCGGGTCATGGTACTTTTCAATACCCTCCGGGTCTATCACAAGTTGGGACATTTTCCAAAGTCAATTCCTTACCAAGTTTGGTGATGACAGATCAACGGCAACGTTAATCAATGACCTATCCAATCTTAAAGTCGAGGCTAGAGAACCCATCAAAGATTTCAATTTACGGTTCAATAATATCCTCAACAAAATTCCCACTGCTTCCCAACCCAGCGAAGAAGTACAATGTGAATGGTATATTACGGCCTTACCATCAAACTTAGCAATCTTCGTGGATAGGGCAAATAAAACAACCTTAGTTGAAAACTTGACAGAGGCGATAGCAGTAGAGAAACGCGTAATAGCCCTAGAAAACAGATCTGCGATAGAGGAACGCAAGTCTAAAAAAGTCACCTTCAAGGAAGACTCCAAGAAGAAACAAACGAAAGACCCTTTCGATTTGGAAGGATTGCAAAAAGTATTAAAGACCATGTCCAATGAGATGATTGACATAAAAAAACAAGTAGCAGAAACTTCTTCGAAAAAGCCCTACAGAGCTTTTAAAAGAGGTCCTTCAATGGATGTGAAACCACCCAACGCTATTTCAAATGTCGAATCCGAAGAAGAGGAAGAAGAAGAGAATACCACTGAAGGGCAGACTGATGACGAAGAAGTTGTGGAATTACAAGGAATGTGGGATTTCATCCTCCCACAAGAAGAAGATCAAGAAGCATTTCTGGTTAGCACACGAAGCAAAAATCAACTTGATCCTCCCCAAACTACCCCTAAGCAGAAGAGCACAAGCTCTGCAATAAAAGATAAAGTCGCAACAAAAAAAATGACCACTAAAGCGACTCAACCTAGCCCGGTCCAATCAGATCAGACAACTCCATCAAAAACACTAATAGTGTTGGATGAAATGGAATACAATATTATTGACGACATGAAAAAGACTAGGGCTAATATTACCCTTTACGAATTGAGCAAATTGAAACATCAACAAAAGATAATGATGAAAGAATTACATGCCGTGCCTATTACATCTTTACCTACAGCTGTAGCTTCCCACAACATGGGAAGACCTCCAACCAACACGATTAATAAGATTGATCCAAATGACATCGCCTTGATTGGAGGAAGATCAAGGTCTCACACTCCCCCTTTCCTTCTCACTTATGAAATTTTCAATAAAAATGTGCACAATTGTTTGGTAGATTCTAGTGCTTCAACGAATATTTTACCCAGATCAATATGTGCCAAGTTAAATGTTCAACCACAAAAATTCGCAGTGCGCATAGTTCAGCTTGATCAATCTCAAGTCGAAGTGATTGGTGAACTTAATCAAGTAACCATAAGATTGTCATCCAACCCAAAGGTATGTCAGGTTATTGACATTCTAGTGGCTGATATCCCATAATTCTATGGCTTGATTCTTAGCAGGGATTGGTCCGAGAAACTCCATGGATACTTTTCAACCGACTGGTCACACATGTGGTTACCCTACCATGGTAAACCGAATCAAATAAAGGTTGAACGAGAGTTACACCAGAAGTACATAGTAACGGAATTGGAGGGAGAAAATGAAGCAGTGGCGTATAACAACAGTATCATAGGCAATTACTCGGTAGATTCTTTTCTCAGCAATTTCAATGCTCATACATCACCTTACTTAGAAAATTCAGTTTTGTCCCAAGTCGAAATTTTTTCCCAAACTGATAATTCAAAGTGTGTTAATTTTGTAGATAAACCTGTAAATACATCTTTGTTTTGGAAATTATATATTGATGGCTCTAAATCTAACGAAGGAGCAGGAGCAGGATGCGTTCTGATTAGTCCAGAAGGAAATAAGACCATGCTTACGTGCAGACTCGAATTCGATTGCACAAACAATACAGCAGAATATGAGGCCTTGTTGCAAGGCCTATACAAAGCAATCGGGTTGGACGTCAAGTATCTTCAAGTCTTCGGAGACTCTGAGATTGTCTCCAAACAGGTACGTAACACTATTCATTGCCTATCAAGTCATTTAAAACACTATCAATCTCTAGTACAAGATCTGACTGAGCATTTCATAGCATTCAATATTTCGTCAATCCCGAGACTCCAAAACGCAAGTGCAGACCTTTTGGCTAACGTAGCCTCTAGGCTTATTCCCTCCGAAGATTTTAGTCCAGATAGGTTCTCAATAGAATTAATCTTTAGACCATCCATCCCTGACAACATTACAAATTGGAGAGTATTCAATAACGATCCTAATATTGTAAATTTTCTCACTTCCAAAGGATCCTACTCCAATCAGATAATTAACGAAGACCATCACGATCGACAAATACAACAAAATGGCACTGATAATGCTATACCTAAATCGGTGGTTAAGTTAGAAGACTTATACGATTTGAAAAATCGGTTTAAAAGGTCTGCCAATTCAAAGCTCTACAGTTCAACTCTGAACTATGAATTAGTAAACCTAGGAACCGATGATAAACCATAAAACGTTAATCTAGGCATCGGCTTAGCCCCTGAAGAAAAACTAGCGTATATTCGTCTTTTGAGACAATATAAAAATGTCTTTGCCTGGAATTACGATGAGCTGAAGACGTACGACACTTCTATCATTTAGCACACTATTCCTATGATTGACAACGAAAAACCTGTCCAACAGAAACTGAGAAAGATCCACCCCAATTTAGAAAATCAGATAAAAACCGAGCTAAATAAGTTATTAAAAGCCAGAATAATTTTCCCCGTCAGACATTCCAAATGGGTCTCCAATATGGTACCCGTTAGAAAGAAAAACGGAGATATTAGAATCTGCATCGATTTTCAGAATCTCAACAAAGCCTGTCAAAAAGACAATTTTCCTCTCCCACCTATGGAGCAGATATTACAGGCAGTAGCAGGCTCAGAACTGATGTCTTTCTTGGATGGATTTTCAGGATATAATCAAGTGCTGGTACATCCCGATGATCAGTTGAAAACCACATTCAGAACTAAATGGGGCACATACGCATATCGGAAGATGCCATTTGGTTTGATCAATGCCGGTGCTACATTTCAGAGAGCCATGGACATTGCATTCAAGGGATTAGTCAATAAATCTGTTGTAATTTATTTGGATGATATAACAGTGTACTCCAAGAAGCGAAGCGACCATCTCAGAGACTTAAAACAGATCTTTCAACGATGTTTAAGGTATGGGATTTCACTTAATCCAAAGAAATCTTTTTTCGCACTAAGTGAAGGGAAACTTATAGGATTCATAGTGTCAAAATCTGGTATTCACATCGAGCCTGACAGAATCAAAGAAATTTCTGAAATATCCCTACCTCATAATAAAAAAGCCATGCAATATTTCCTTGGTCAAATCAATTTTGTAAAGAGATTTGTCCCAGATTTTTTACGAATTGTGTCTCCTTTGCAAACCATGATTAAAAAGAATTCAAATTTTAAATGGGGTCAAGATGAACATGAAGCATTCAACCTGATCAAACAAGCTATCATTAATGCTCCATCTTTAGCAACCCCGAATTTTTCAGAATCTTTTATCTTATACACATTTGCCTCAGAGAAATCATATGCTGCTATTCTAACTCAAGCAAATCAAGAAAAAGCGGAAGCTCCAATCGTATTTTTTAGCTCGAATTTACAAGGTGCTGAACTCAACTATTCAGACGTGGAGAAACAGGCATATGCTGTTTTCAAAGCGGTCAAATATTTCAGACCTTTCTTACTTAAAACCCATACTAAGATCATAGTACCATTTCCAGTGGTAAGAAATCTTCTAGTACAGAAGGATGTGGGTGAGAAAAGAGCAAACTGGATCACTGCTTTACAGGAATACGACCTTGAGATCAAGCCAGCAAACATTGTAAGAGGTCAAGGCTTCTGCAAAATGTTGGCCGGAGCATCGCAGATTTCTGAAAATTCATCTAAATAGGTGCAACTGTATGAGGTAAGCCTAAACGATGCAGAATCATTATATGCTGACATCATTTATTATCTTAAGAATGGATATGCTCCATCACACCTAGATCACACTAAGAAAAGAGCTTTGAGATTGAAAGCTAAACAATATCAGCTCATAAATGATGTTCTTTTTAGAAAGAATTATGATTCTGTTCTTCTTAGATGTCTTGAGAAAACTGAAGCTGAAAAAGTTTTGCAGGAACTCCACGACGGACCAGCAGGCGGACACTATGCTGGAGATGCTACTGCACATAAGATCTTACATGCAGGATATTACTGGCCTACGCTGTTCAAAGACTCACACAGTTACGTAAGGAAATGTCAAGTCTGCCAAACAACTGCTGGAAGACAAAAGAAGCCGTCCCTGCCACTACAACCGGTAAACATCGAGCAACCATTCAGTCAGTGGGGCTTGGACATAATAGGTGAGATCGTTCCTCACTCTTCTAAGCAACATAGATACATCCTCACGGCAACAGATTATTTTACTAAATGGGTAGAAGCAGTTCCTGTCAAGACAGCTAATTCTGAAAATATTATTGAATTCATAGACCAATTTATAATCACTAGGTTTGGATTGCCAACGGCTTTAATGTTTGATAATGCATCATATTTTTCTGGAAATGCAATGACTGAGTTTGCACTTAAAAGAGGGTTCAAACTGAAATATTCGGCCAACTACTATCCGCAAGGTAATGGGTTAGCTGAGTCAACAAATAAAAACCTAATCAGGATTATTAAAATAACAGTTGACCAGACCCAAAAGAATTGGCACAAAGCTTTGGTAAATGCTTTATGGGCAGATAGAATAACGAAGAAAGCTTCAATCGGCACTTCTCCCTTTAATTTAGTTTATGGGAAAGAAGTGGTTCTTCCAACTCACTTAGTCATCCCCTCTTTGTCTTTAGTACAATACATCGATGAAGTATCTACTTCCTCCATACAACTAAGACAAATGGAAATAATTAAATTAGAAGAACAACGAGAACAAGCTAAGAAAACCCATGCTCATCACCAAGCGCTAATAAAATCCTCTTTTGATTCAAGCATAATGACCAGAAAAAATTTTCAGATGGGAGATTTAGTTTTGAAATGGGATAAGGCTCATGAAGAAAAGGGCAAACATACGAAATTTCAAAAGATGTGGCTTGGTCCTTTTCAGATTGTTGAAGTCATAGGTCCATCAACATTTGTGTTGCAGGATTTAGCAGGTAGAAGGGATTCTTTGCCTGTTAATGGACTAATCCTTAAAATATATTTTCCATAGAAGATTATTCTTCTATTTTGTAGAATGGTTTTTCTTTTCTTTTTCATAATAAAACCAGTTGTGAGTGGTTACTACAGGTATTCGCAGAAAAGACACCAATTCTCTTTCAGATTTTGAGCTTTCGTTTGTATAAGTAGCAATTTTTTTTTTGAAAAATCTGATTTTTATTATTGACAGATACAGTTAAAAACTTTAGCCTGGATATGATACTAGTTTCAACTTCAAAAATTTGATGAAAGCAACCTTTAGCGAAGGAATTGTTTTATACCAGCACAATGAAAGGTATCAATAGCAAAATAAGGCTTCTCTGTAAGACTGTTGTTTTCAAACTCTATTATTGTCGTCCAGAGCTTTCTTAAGGAAAAACAATGACTTCCTCCCTGCTAAAGAAAATCGCAGCATTTAGAGGAACAATCCGAGAAACACTATGTCTCAAAGAATAAGAGGTCTCATCACGAGCCGGCTTATCATGATCACAGATATTATGACTTGCTGACTTTGCCAATACTGTCCACCAAAACAGGGCAACGACTCAAGATTGTTGCAATCAAAAGACAAGGGGTCTCATCACGAGCCAGCTTGTTCAGCAAAAGTGTAAATCAAGTGAATGACTGTGTCATAATTTTGGCTACCAAACTAAGACATTGTTCTTTGAAGATAAAAAAGGAAAAAGTGTCAAAATGGGTTTTTCTTTGAAAAGTTGTAGATAGCCTTAAGCAGGATAAAGGATCATTGCTGGGTAACAGGTAACCCTGTCGAGGCTATGGACGCCTGCTGGCAGCAGAGGCTCTACCTACGACAAACGAGCATATTTTAAAGCCGGCACACAGAGAAGACTTTATTTTATCTTTAAAAGACCAAGTAATGACTGATGTAAATACAAGGGCAAAGCCTGAGGAAGCAAGCAATTAGAATAGAAAAAGGTTGAAACAAAATATCATTAATAGGATAAGGCATAATGTACTCTATCTGTCCATAACAAAATTTAGACTTATGAAAATTTCTCTGTTTTGAAAGTTTAGAAAAATTAAATAGAAAAGCAGAGATAACTGGTTCTTCCAAGTGAATCGCCATTGTTGTGGCCACCAACAACCCCCCTCTTTGTTTAGTATTAGCAATAACACTAAGCAAATGGGGACCCTTAATAAAAAATTCAAAAAACATTTTATATAACTTTTTGTATTCTACTCCTTGAAATTATGTCGCATCGCGTGGAGAAGATAAAACATCCCCTTATGAGCATAATAAAAACTGCGAAGAAGCGACGCGAAATTCATCGCATCACACACATTAAGAAGCGCTCTTAAATGAAAATCTTAAGAAATCTCCGACGGCCGATGTGCGACGTCGCATAACGCAATATCGCATAAGCAGCACACAATGATTTAATGACTCATGCGATCCGCGATGCTGTGATCTTGCGATATCCGCGATCTGCGATAATCCGATCTGAAAAAATTTGCGATGACACATCTAGGTAATGCGATAACACGATGCTGCTATCGCCCATCGCAAATTTCCTCGGCTCAACATTCAAGAAACGTTGTCTATAAACCAAAATTAGGCGCGCGCCTTAAAAGAAATTAATGAACATATGCCAAAGTGTTAATGAAGGACGGTTTTGTGTTTTTCGAAGAGTCAGTTCACGATGGGTGTCATGATTTTATACATTCATAGAGGTTAGAGCTTTCGTATCAGTATTTATTATCATTACTCTTTTCCTTTGCGTGAACTGCAGGAATGAAAAACAGGAAATAATATGAAGCAATGAGCAGGAAACATCTAAGGAAAAGGGGAAAGCGTCAATGCTCGAAGAACAGAGAAGAGATGCCTTCATAAACGGATGCCGCATGCAACAGAACCACAGATTCTAGAGTATCACTCAACAGATGCTGAGGTCGATAGGTGATTCAACATTCAGGGTCAGAAAGCTCACAAAAGCAGCATGTTTACCAAAAATCCCGAAACTTCTACCCGGTAAAGGAAAAAGGCGCTAAAGAAGAAAAATGCACCAGAAAAGCCCGGAATAAAGAACAGAGGCAGTTTTTGATGCGCGATTAGCGCCTAGCGCTAATCGCGCATCGCTAAGAAAATTGTTCAGAGAGCAAAGTCCCTAACTTGCTTAGTCATTCGCAAGTCCGGAAACCGAAATAGCAAAAGCAGAAGCAGTTTGAGAGAAATTTGGGTTGTTGCCAAATATATACGCAGTAAATTCGCCCAACCAGAGGATGATTCTCAAAAAATATCTTCTAGTGTACTAAAAAGTGGTACCAGCGCTTGCCATTTCTATTTTCGTAGCTCAAACAAAAGCAGAAGGCAACCAGCTGACTCTTCCTAGGCGAATGTTCAATGCTTGCAACATTTAAGGAGCAAATGCAGAAATAATTAGGAATTAGATTCAATTTTTAGTAATAGTTTTGCTTTAGAATAAGGGCGGTCATTTAAACCGTATCCTAAATTTATGTAATTAAGTTAATTAATTAGTAGTATTTAAACCCTTCTCATGCATTTGGAGAAGGGTCCAGAAATTTGTCAAAAACTTGTCCTCAGAACATGCACTTTTGCACCCTCGGAGGGGGTTTTGATGAATGGATGGATCAAGGTTTATTAATGTTTGCATTTGATATCTGCTACTGATGTTGCACTTCTGTACTCTTAGTAGATGTTAGAGCAAGGAGAGATAAACCATTGTTGCTTGAAGCTTATGAGTAGGATCAGTCATAAATGGTACTTTTATCTCTTGACCATTTCTGCTTATATTCTTAAAGTGATATACAGTTTTTAGTTGTTTATATGTTATTGCATGAATGTGTGAGTTACCATTTGGCACTTTTGTACGGTGGAGTCATTTATTTATGTTTGATATATGAATAACTTATTATGCGATATGCTGTTCACAACTGTTTTGCCTAACTTTTTATGCAAAGTAGTTCATCTTAATTGATTTCTATTCTTATGATAGCTGAATGATCTTTATTACCAGTTATTGTCTGAAATCTTTTTAGATCGCATAATAGAAGAAATACACCCCGGGTTAGCATAGATTAGATATGATGTTTTTCATTAGATTATAATAGCATAAAGTTAGTTTAAAAGTTTGAATTAGATTAGCTTTAAGTATCCTTAGATCAGCAACATCCAACTTTGCACACACACACACACCCTTAGATTGGGAAACTGGTCCCATTATCCCCAGTCGGACCCGCTATACCAAACGGATAAGGAGCTGCCAACCAAGGTCCGGACCGGGTGGGTATCCCCCTTGTTGTTGACCCGATTTTCGGGGCTTCAACAGGTTATAATGAAATAGAAAATTTATCAAGGATAAGATTCATGTGTTAATGTAACAACCCTGGTGAAAATTCCATGTAATAAAATTTAATAAAGGAAAAATAATAACCACGGTTTATGGGACACTTATTTCAAGCTGAATGTTGGGCAAAACATCCTAGTGGTTGTTCATTTGGTTTATTATGGCTAAGGAAATTGGCAAAGGCAATGACAAATGCTTTGGAAATGAAAAATGGCATTTTTGGCACATTTATTTATGAAAATAAAGGAAATTAGTAGAAAAGGAAGGTGAAAGGTCACATGTTGCATGTGAGGAGGAAAATGAAATAAAATAAGGGAAAATGAAGAAAATAGAGGCCTCATTGATAAAAAGGCTTATGAGGATTAGTTTGTAATCTTTTGTTAGTTCAGTTTTGGAGCTCTCTCATTATTCTCTCTCTCTTTCTCTCTCTAACTCTCTCTGTCTCTCTCTCTCTCACTGTTGGACACTTAGATTTTTCTTGGATCACTTTGGCATTGGGTCAAGAAAGGAAAAGAAGGCAAGAGGAAGGAAGGAGCAAGCAAGGAAGAGCAGGATCAAGCAACTACAACAATATTCTTTGCAGGTATCGATTTGCATGTGTATTTTCCTTGATAGATTTGGCATGCATGGTATTGCATGTGGTTCTTTTGTTGTTATGGCATGGGTTTTTCCAGGTGTGACAGTGTTTTCAGCCTAGCCTTGCCATTTCCGAATAGCCATGGTGTGATGGGGTTCTCATGTTTTGGTTGAGTTGGATTGTCGGATGGATTCGAAGTTGAGTGAGGTGGATCTTCGAATGATAGAACACATCAGGGAAAATTTTAAGAACCCCCTTAAATTTATAAATATAATAAATGGGCGAATCTCCATGGTATATAGGAAAAATGGAAGGCGATTTTATCAATAATATAATATGTATATATAATTTTTTGGCGAATCTCTCACCAGGCATGGCGAATATTTTACTCAATTATAAAATCTTGTAAGATCTTGGTGAGTCTTTCACTAAATAATAAAACTTTGTAAAGTCCTAGTGAATCTTAGCATAAGCTACATGCTGGATTAATTCCCCCATTTAAATAGGCTACATTCCAGGTGAATACCATGGGTCAATACCATGTGCCATTTTGGTGAATACCATGGGTCAATACCATGTGCCATTTTTATTTTTATTAATTCTAATATTAGGGTTAATAATGGTTTTTTGCATGGTATTAATGAGGTGAATACCATGGGTCAATACCATGTGCCATTTTTATTTTTATTAATTCTAATATTAGGGTTAATAGTGGTTTTTTGCATGGTATTAATAACAATCTAGTCCATGGTATTTGTCCCATAGTATTTTGGCCATAGGTTTCACCTAAATATAACCCATTTTTTGAGTGTTCGTAAATATAAGGTGACTTATGGAGTAAATATAAAAAAATGTTTTATTTGTTTACCATACCTCTCGTTTATTTATATTTTTATTAATTTACCATACCTCTTTTACAAATATGGTATTTGGCCCATAGGATTCACTTAAATAAAACCTCTTTCTTGAGCCTTCATAAATAGAACGAGGGTTATGGACTAAATATAAAAAGAGGTTTTATTTATTTACGATACGTCTAGTTTATTTATATTTTTATTTATTTACCATACCTTTTGAGTAAGTATAAAAATACGTTTTATTTATTTACCATACCTCCACTTTACTTATATTTTTATTTGTTTACACCCTTACATGTATATAAGGTGACTTATGGAGTAAATATAAAAAATGTTTTATTTATTTACCATACCTCTCATTTATTTATATTTTTATTAATTTACCATACCTCTTTTATAAATATGATATTTGGCTCATAGGATTCACTTAAATAAAACCTATTCTTGAAAATGGGCGAATGGAAGGTTGTAAGTCCTAATTTCAAGGGCTAAATTTACCTTTTTTACCCTCTCCCTTAAAATAAAGTGGGCTATTTGAGGTGATTTGTAAAAATGTACTATGATACAAAATATTCGCCCACTAAAAATTTAAAACCCCTTAATTTCGCCAAAGGGCGAACATTCGCCCCTACAATTATCCTTGGAACACATGGCCTAGTGGTCCCTGAACTAGACTGTGGATCATGGTAAATCCACTAACCTAGTAACCCCTGAGCCAGACTATGGGTTGTGGTAAAGCCAAGATTGTGTGCATTGATGGGCCTAGGAATCCTTGTCGGTGAATGGTGGGATATTTGGTAAAGCCAAGATGTGGATTTCTCTCCGTTGGGCCTAGTAATCCCTATGCGGTAAATCCTAGAGAGTGGGTCTTAATTTAGGTTCTAGTGATCCGATGTGGATTTCGATAAAGCCTGAGAGACTAGGAGACAGGAAAATTCCTCATGGTGTAGGTGGAGAAATTCGGTGGCATCCATGCTTGTTTTAGTCTAGTGATCTAGTGGAGATCATGGTAAATCTTGTTATTACATGTTCATTGTGTTGGCCTAGTGATCCGGGATGGATTACGATAAATCCCAGTTTCTATTGATGAGGGTGAGGTGGTTTAGCCTCGGGATACCCTGGTTGGTTATTTTGGTTTGAGTCCCACATTCATGATTGGAATACGTCATGGGGGTGAATGGATGAAGAGAGATTTGGCTCAGCCCTTCTATGGTCAGGTGGAATGTGGTAGTCCCATCTCGGGTTTGGATTTTTTAGCATGAATATGAGGTTAATTCTCCTTGTATTTTTATGAGCATGGTACGGGTTTATATGTAGACCATATGGTTGTGATTTCCTTGGTATTTATGTCGCTATTATGTTGGTTATGTATATGTTTTATGAAAGTGACTATGTATGGCTCTCATCACGTTTTTACCTATAAATGAATGAACAATGTATCTGTGACCTAATAGATGATAATGCAACAAATTATATAAGGGAACAATGCTTCTTAGCGATTCTCAGATAAGCATGAGATACATATGCTTAAATATGTTGTTTACACCTGTAGATTACATATTTGGACGAAATTCCTGTCATGGCTAGTAGGGGCCTGGTTAAGGGCTTATTCAAATATTTGCATTTGCATCATTGTTTCCTTGTTATCTTTTTGTTCTGAAGCTGTCATTCAATTTTGGGTAGTGACTTGGGCTTTGGGCCTAAAAAAGTGGCTCAAATCACGGGGACACTGGCACAACACTAAGAAAAATAGTCCCTAGACGTTGGCATGCCTTGTCATGAGAAATTCCAGAGCTTCTTGGACACTGTTAGGTCCATATGATGGGAGCGTTCGAGGGTCAAGTGATCAAAAACATCAGTGGGACCAAGGGGCTAGCTACTTGAGTGGTTGGGATGGTTCTTGGGAGTCTTGTAACTGATGTGGAAGGTTTTTATGTTGTGTTTCCATCAATTCCACTTCCTTAAGGTCACATAGGAGGTTGAATCCAATCGTAGTAACTTCTCGTCACATGTTTACCTTGATTGGCCGGTTACTTGGGTAGATGTGGGAGGAGGGTGTTACAGAGTGGTATAAGATCATGGTTCACCCATCAGACTGGATGGACGGTGTGTTGGTCATGCATTCATGTCGTTTTCACATGTGTTAATCATCCTTGTGGTCTATGTGCTTGTTGCATATGCATGGTGTCATTCATGGTTGTAGTGATGTCGCCATGTGAAAGAGGATGTTGTTGTTATGAAGTATGTCGTCATGAGTGTATGATTGGTTACATGTTGTTTGTGCTTGCATATTGTCAATATACGTTGGTATGGTTTTTGTTGTCATGCATGAGGTCATGGTACATGTAGTTAATATGGTCATGCATTGACGATTAGACTCTAGCTATACTGATGGTTACATGGTTATGTGCTTATGTATTATATGTATATATGTTGTCATGATTATGTTATACATGTAGTACATTGATTGGTTGTTCTTGTAGATGAGATATCCTCCCTGAATTTCACTAAGGTACTTTGGTTTTTTGTGATTTGGTTTAGCTGACATAGTATTCCTTGCAGGAAAGAGATCAAAATTGCTAGCAAGATGGTAGACTAAAAAGACTCTCCCTATGAATTAGACGAGCAACGTGGTGTTGGGAACTCTTCTGATTTGGTAGACACATTGAGAAGCTTGAAGGAAGAAATAAGGATTTGTAAGGCAGACAATCAAAAAATCATGCAGGCAAAAGAGAAACAAGTAGAGATTAATGCTATACACCTGCAAAGTTTGTCAGAATTGCAGTGACAGGGCCACTCTGGATTAGCCATGGATAGGAGGACATAACTAATGGTTCATATGGAAATAGGTCTCATAGTGGTCACATGTCGGATAGAGATGACACGATTAGAGATGGCAGATTGTTGGATACTCCGGATATGAGAGGTGATGGATATGTATTATTCTAGTTATGATTCTGATAGGCATCATGATCGTCATCGTTATCATCCTTACAAGAGGAGTGATAGGAGATAATTTCCAAATGATTTTAAGAAAGAAAAGACACCTACTTTTGATGGAGATGAGAAGAAGATGAAAGATGCAGAGGCTTGGATACTTGGGATGAAGAAGTTCCTTGAGTTTCATGAGTACACAGATAATATGAAGGCTAGAATAAATATCTTTAGCTTGAGAGGTAAAGTAGACATTTGGTGGGAAGATGTGAAGTAGGTTAGAGACATCAGGATCGATGAATTGACTTGGCATGAGTTCCAGAGGATTTTTAGAAAGAATTAATTGTCAGAAAGGTACTATGATATTAAGGCCAAAGAATTCTATCAGCTAAAGATGGGATCAATGACAAATGAAGAGTACACGACTAAGTTCCTGGAGCTATTGAGGTATGTACCATATATTAAAGATGAGAAGGCTAAAGTTCAATGATTTTTCAGTGGATTTCCATTAGCATTTAGAGATCAGATTGAGTATGATGAGCCTCGGTCACTTGAGGAATTTATTGGGAAATTGAAGCATTGCTATGAACAATCAAAGCGCAAGAATGAATCTTAGAAAGGATGGAAAGGGAAAGACAAAGGAAAAGGTAAATGGAAGACAAAAAGGGAAAGGCATTAGAATGTAGACGAGAAAGAAAATGTGGCACCACAAAAGAGGTTCAATGCAGCTAAACAAGGACATCGGTCACAACAACAACATAGAGGTGAGGGTATTGGTTGGTTGGAGTGTTGGACATGCGGTAAGGAGCACCTTAAGAGAGATTGTTCATAGAATTAGGGTGGTAGGCCTTAAATCTATAGTGCACAAGAGGCACAGGCTATTGGGGATGTTGGTTAGAGCGTTCCTCATATTTATGCAGCATTGGATAACAAACATGCAGACCATCATATATCTATCATTGAGATGGATGGTAAGCTTTGTGACCAAGTTATTTCTATTTTGATTGACCTTAGATCTAATTATAGATATGTTAGTACTGACTTGGTGGATAAGTGTGATTTGAGTAAGGAATTGCATGCAGAATATTGGTTAGTGTAGTTGGCTACAAGTACAAAGCAGTGAGTTCACCATTGGGTAAGATCTTGTGCATTTGATTTGAATGGTATGCCTACCCCAACACATTTGGATGTATTACCATTGGGATCACACAATATGTTGTTGGGCATGGATTGTTTGTACCTTCATAGAACCAAGGTGGATTGCTATGACAAATCCATTGAGTGTGTGGTTGAAAATGGGGAACCAAGAGTATTATAGGGAAATAAGAAAGCCACATCAGTTAGGATGGTGACAACTATGTAGGAAAAGCATAGTCACAGGAAAGGGTGTGTGTTATTCGTAGTGCACATTTCTAGTGACAAAGGTAAGGAGGTTGATGATGTAGATGTTTTGAGTAGGTACCCATTTCTACAACAGTTTCAAGATGTGTTTCCTAAGGAGATTTCAGAGCTGCCACCTCACAAGGAAGTAGATGTTTCTATTGATTTAGTGCCAGGGGTAGCTCCAACATCAAAATCACCTTACAGGATGATCACACCTAGTTGGTAGAGTTGAAGTTGCAGTTGAAGGAAATTTTGGACAAGGGATACAATAGGACAAGTGTATCACCTAAGGGCACACTAGTATTGTTTGTGAAGAAGAAAGATGGTAATCTCAAATTGTGCATTGATTACAGGCAGTTAAACAAAGTAACCATCAAGAATAGGTATCTGTTACCGAGAATTGATGACTTGTTCAATCAGTTGAAGTGAGAAGCAGTGTTCTCAAAGATTTATCTGAGATCTAGATGCCACCAGGTATGCATCAAATAGGAGGACATTTACAAGACAACTTTCCGAACCAAGTATGGGCATTATGAGTTTGTTGTAGTTCCATTCGGTTTGACTAATGCTTCAGCTACATTTATGTGCTTGATGAATAGTGTGTTGGGTTCGTATTTGGATAATGTTGTTATTGTGTTCATTGATGACATATTGGTATATTGTAAAAATGAAGAAGATCATGTCGAGAATTTAGCAGCGGTGTTGAGGTTGTTGAGAGAGCATCGGTTGTATGCTAAGCTTAGAAAGTGCAGTTTCTTTCATACCAAGGTACACTACTTGGGACATGTTATTTACAAGGAGGGCATAATAGTGGATCCAGAAAAGATAAGGGCCATCATGGAGTGGGTAGCTCCTAGAAATGTAGATGAGGTGAGATCCTTCATGGGATTGGCAAGTTATTACAGGAGGTTCATCAAGAAATTCTCATAGATTTCTTATCCTATTACATCATTTCCAAGGAAAGGTAATAAGTTTGAATCGGACAGAGGAGTGTGAGGCCAGTTTTGAGTAGCTTAAGCAGTTCTTGACACATGCACCAATGGTATAGATTGCAGATCGGGACAAGGAGTTTGTAGTATGTACAGATGATTGCAAGAGAGGACTAGGAGGAGTCCTTATGCAAGATGGATAGGTGGTATGATATGAGTCACGAAAACTAAATGAGCACGAGAATAACTAACTGACACATGATCTGGGGTTAGAAACGATCATACATGCATTGAAGATGTGGAGGCACTATCTTCTTCACAGGAGGTTTGTGCTGATGGGTGATCACATTGGGTTTAGGAATTTGTTTGACCAATCGAATCTGAATGCCCAACAGGATAGATGGTTGGTCACAATCAGTGAGTTTGACTTCGAGATCAAGTAAATCAAAGGAAAGGAGAATAGGGTCACATATTCTCTTAGCAGGTGGGTACAGGTAAATCACTTAGCATCTATGAGCTCCCGTGGGATAGAATTACAGGATAGTATCTTGTAGGCCGGTTAGTAGGATGTCAGGTATATGGATATTGTGCACAGGTTGCAGTAGAGTACAGGTACATGTAGTAGTATAGGTGTAGGTGCACAAGATGTGTAATATTGTCTTACAATAGACAAATTGGTCATATTTAGAGACAATATATATGTGTCAGACAACAGTGAGCTCAAGAAGGTGATCTTAAGGGAGTTTCATTGGAAACCATATTCAAGTCACTTAGGCTATTAGAAGACATTGATCGTAGTGAAGAAATTTTATTATTGGTCGAATCTGAAGAAGGATGTAGCAGAGTTTGTGGCTAGGTGTTAAAATTTTCAGAGTGTGAAGGTAGAGTTTATGCATCCAGGTGGACTGCTACAGCCAATTACGATTCCAGAATGGAAATGGGAGGTCATTTCGATGGACTTTATCAGAGGTTTGCCGAGGACAGTGAGACAACATGATTCCATCATGGTTATTGTGGACAGGTTGACAAACTTTGCGCACTTCATTCCAATGAAGTCTACATTCTCAAATAGAGATGTAGCAAACGTATTTATCAGAGATGTGGTCAGATTACATGGTATTCCAAATAATATTGTGGTAGACATGGATGCAAAGTTCACTTCCAAGTTTTGGAAGGAGTTGTTTGTAGGTTTGGGGATAGAGTTGGCCTTCAGTACAACTTATCATTCGTAGACAAATGGAAAGACTGGGAGGGTCAAGAGGATATTAGAGGACAAGTTGAGAATGTACGTGATGCATCAACAACGAAAGTGGGAATAGTATCTTCCGATGGTAGAGTTCGCTTACAACAATGTGTATAAGGAATCTTTGAAGATGAGTTCATTTGAGGCATCATATGAGCGAAGTTGCAATACTCCCATCAGTTGGAGAGATCTAGTCAATAGAGTGTTGATTGGACTGGACATGTTAGCGGACATGGAACAAGAAATGTAGGTTATAAATAAGAATCTAAAGGTAGCACAAGATAGGTAGAAGAGCTATGCAGATCGAAATATTTTGTTCAAGGAGTTCCAGGTTGGGGAACATGTGTACTTGTGCATCAAACCAAAGAAGAGATCCTTACAATTGGATCATGTGGCAAGCTGGCACCACGATTTTGTAGACCCCTCAATATTATTGAGAGGATTGGTCCAATAGCCTATCGACTTGCATTGCCTCTGATAGTGAAAGTCCATGATGTTTTCCATGTGTCATTACTTAAGAAATATGTTAAAGATGATGATCATGTGATTGACTGGTATGTATTGCAGGTGGAACCAGATGGATAATTTCAGCTGGAGCCTTAGTGTATATTGCAGAAAAATGTGCTCATGCTTCGGAACCAAACAATCGAGCAGTTTAAAGTGCAGTGGAAGCACTTTGGGCTCAATGAAGCTACATGGGAGATGGCAGATCAGATGCGGGCTATGTATCTTTCATTGTTTGCTAGTTGAGAAAAGTAGTTTTGGTATGGTGTTTTGGTATATGTACATATGTATATGGATGTAAATACCACCATGAGCTATGTTATAAAGCTCCAATAAGTGGTATGAATATTGTGTCATTTATAGTTTTGATGTTGTTATGTTGGTTTGCTTTTCCGTAGGGTGATCATTGTAAATACTGCATCGAGCTATGTTATAAAGCTCCATGGACAATATGTTTTCTTTTAGTGGTTTTGCTGAGGTATATGTGTGGTTGAACTACGAGGACAGTGTCCCCCAAGGCAGAGGGTTTTGTAACAACCCTGGTGAAAATTCTATGTAATAACAATTAATAAAGGAAAAATAATAACCATGGTTGATGGGACACTTATTCAAAGCTAAATGTTGGGAAAAACATCCTAGTGTGTTCTTTTGGTTTATTATGCCTAAGGAAATTGGAAAAGGCAATGACAAAGGCTTTGGAAAGGAAATATGGAATTTTTGGCACATTTATTTATGTAAATAAAGGAAATTAGGAGAGAAGGAAGGTGAAAGGTCATAGGTTGGACATGAGGAGGAAAATGAAGGAAAATAATGGAAAATGAAGAAAATAGAGGCCTCATTGATAAAAAGGCTTATGAGGATCAGTTTGTAACTTTTTGTCAATTCAATTTTGGAGCTCTCTCATTATTCTCTCTCTCTCTCTCACTCACTCTTGGACACTTAGAGTTCTCTTCGAGAACTTTGGAATTGGGTCAAGAAAGGCAAAGAATGCAAGATGTTGGGATGGGGTCCCCTGGGTTAGTTTGGGGTTAAGACAACCGAAATTTTGGTACAATTTTGTAAATAATGTAAAGCCTTCACGATTCGTGGATGTGGAGCGTGTAGGTGAATAGGAGTCAAAGGGTCTTAGCCCCTTGTTTTGGATAAGTTTTGAGTCGGTTTTGAGATTCACCCATGGTCCGCGGACCATGGAATTGTATGAAAAAGTATATAAATAGTGAGTCTTAGTGAAAGGAAGAAGTAACGAACTAAAGAGAGAAAAGATAGAGACTTGGGTTATTTGAAGGGTCTAGGGCAGGAAGGCTCTGCTTCCTGTGCTTAGATAGGGAAAGAAAGGCTCTGCAGCTGAGTGCGCAGAGGCCTAGGTAGAGTCTGCATCTGAGTGCACGGACCCCTACAGCTGTGTGCGCATGGAAGTTTAAGTCTATAACCTTGAATTGAAGATAAATAAAGACAATTTTCCAAAGAATTCTTGAGTATTTATGTTTATCTCTGTTAATGTTATGCGTTGCTGATGAATGATCTGTTTATGAAATATTGATTGAATGTTACATAATTCTCTTGAATAAGTGTTAATGATGTATGCAATGCATGTTTAAGTACTTTTGCGAACACTGTGATGAATTCTCTTATGTTTACTAGTAACTTAGGTAAATCTGCGCGAACACTAATTTAGGACTACTCTCTGATGCGCGTAAGTAGGGAATTGACTATTAAAGGTCCATAAGGACTGATCATAGACCTTCGTGAAGGTCTGAAGGCTATTTTAATAAAGTTGCAACAATGTGCCCTAAGAGGTTATCGATCTACGCGAAGGCAGATCTGAGGCGCTAAAAGACATCACACTAGTCTTAGGATGCAGAAACTTGGTTCTTGCATCCCCCCATATTGCTTCGAGTGAGACTGTAGCCTGCGCTACGGGAGTTGTTGCCGAAAGGGCCAGTAGTGTAGGGTTTTATTAGTTGGCATAGCTAACTCTGAACCTGTGTCAGGATCCCCTAAGCCAACAAATGTTTCTGTTGCCGCGACCGGGATCTGCTTGAAAGAGACGTGTGATATTACATCATTGGAATCCGACCAAGAAAGAGATTAAAAAGTGGTTGGATAGGAAGATTCACAAGTTCACGGTGCAAGAAAATAGGAATCTGCTCCTGTCGAAGGAAGAGTCGTTGAACATGTATCTGTATACGGAAATACACGAGATCTTCTTCTATACTTTCCCCATTGAACTGTATGAGTGGTTAGCTAAATTGACAGATAATCAAGGAAGGTGGAAGCTCGATACTCCTATAGTGTGGACTCCAAAACTAGTGTTATGATTAGAAGCCTCTGAAAACAAGATCACGCGGGCTGTCGATCATTGGTTCATTCAGATTATGGGAGGATTTGTTACAGAATTTGTTGATACCTCAGCCAACTATAGCGAAGCGGAGCGGCGATTTTTCAAAGGACTGTGAGGTAAGTATTTAAGATCATCGAATACCTGGATTAAAATATTGTTATGTGAAAAATGGGTGATGCCATTACCTTAATGTTTGAAGCTATGCAAAGTGGATGATTATTTAGAAATCGTGGAGGATCAAGACCAGAGTATAGTCCATTGATTGGACCTCCTCCAAGTGACGACGAAGGGGTGGGGCAGACTCCGCCGCGAAGCGTTGTTCATCTAATCACTCAGGGGATTCCTCGAGAAAATCATCCTTCCACTCCACCTCCACCACCACCTCCACCCCCACCTCCACCACATACACCTTTTCCCACACCTCCACCTCCACCACCACCATTCAACATGGCGAACGCGATGAAAATGTCGATTTTCAAAGGCATAGGGAGTGAAGATGCAAAGAAGTTCTGGTTTGTTGTTAACGTTGTATGGACAACACAATATATTATTGATGACAATATAAAGAAGGGACAGTTGGTTACCGCTTTGCAAGATTGCGCGCTAACCTGGTACATTAAGTATTGTTCTGATAATCCTCTTGCAACGCTAGCAGAGACTAAGGCAGCTTTAAACAAAGAGTTTAGTAAGCCTAAGTCTGACTCCTAGTCAGTAATTGGATTTAAATAAATCATGATGAGGGTCGACGAGACGCCCTGGGAATTTGATAAAAGGCTGAAGTGTCAGATCAGAGAGGCTAACATGCAGATCACAAATAGCCAGCATCATGAATGGTTTATCGCATTGCTTTTTCCCCACTTGAGAATCGCTCTATCACAACAGAAGATAGAAACACAGGCATAAGCTTTGGAAATCACGATGAGGCTTAATGCATCACCTATTCAGGATACGAACTTGGGAGTAGAGTAGATCCACTCGCAACTAGCAAGCTTACACCTAGAGTTATAGAGTTTGAAGAAAGAAAAGGCGACTAAACTAGAAGTGTGCGCAAAATTTTGGTGTTTGAAGTGTAAGGGGTAGGGGCACAATAAATATCACTGTCCAATGTACGCAAATTATATTACAGGAGGGGGGCCAATTCCCCTAAAGCTAGAA
Source organism: Pinus tabuliformis (assembly GCA_031772625.1). Classification (NCBI taxonomy): domain Eukaryota; kingdom Viridiplantae; phylum Streptophyta; class Pinopsida; order Pinales; family Pinaceae; genus Pinus; species Pinus tabuliformis. The sequence goes on along the minus strand of CM062819.1, from coordinate 1,415,815,604 downwards.
GCCCCAGCAAGGCCGGGCATGGGGGCTGCGCTATGGTGTGTTATTTGTCTGATTGCTAGACAACATGCGACGAATAATTGCCATTTACTTCAAAAGTTCATCCAAACACCCCAGCAGTTGTTATGTAACTTCTGCAAATCTGTGCGCCATGATGAGGGCCACTATCGAAGCTATGAGATGATGATGGGAAGGATGCTTACATATTGGATGCAAGCAGAAACTCAGCCTCCAGATCAAGGCACCGGAGGAGCGCGCGGAGGATATCAGGGTTGAGGACAGGGCCGTGGAGGAGGAGGACCTGGTAGAGGTTGTGGTCAGATTATCTTCTACAACTGCGGACAGCTAGGGCACTATGCGCGAGAGTGCCAAAATCCTATGCACCCATCATGTAAATATTGTAGACAGTTTGACCATAATATAGAAGAATGGCCGGTGATGATAGCTAAAATGTAAGAGAAGAAAACATAGCCTCAACAGCCTACGCAGAATCTACAGATGCTGAGGGTTGAGCCCCATGAAGAAGAATAAAGCATTAACATTGTTCTAAGAAGTGGAATGATGAGTGGCACTGATAAGGTAAAAAGCCTGAAGAAGAAGGATGGGTCCGCAAAGCACCGAAGAAAGAAGTTGGCTTTGATTTGGAGTGTGCTAAGGAAACATTCATGGAAGCCAAGAAGAGCTTCACTGAGGCCTCCACCTCAGGAAGCTAGGAAAAGATGCGAGAAATCGACGTGCTTGCAGAAGTTGATCCCTCTGTACTCACTATGTTTTTGGAGACCTGCATGAAACTACTGCGTGATAACAAGGCTGCAGAGGGCCAGCAAGATTTAATAAATAAATGTGCCAACAAAGAGAAAGCCCCTAATGGACACCAGAAAGATTGGAAAACATAAGGCATGAACATGGCATGAGATGAGGCTCATCGCGCAGATAGGTGATTATGAGTTGGACTAGGTCATTTTGGATCTAGGGTCTGATGCGAACGTATTACTGAAACAAACATGGGAAATGATGAGGAGAACTGTGCTGTAGTGGTCTCTGATTCAACTCAGAATGGTGAACCATTAGAAAATCATCCCCATGGGACGGTTATATGGAGTAACAATTGATATTGAAGGTGTGAGCGCAGTAGCAGATTTTGAAGTTATAAAGATTGTTGATGACAGTAATCCCTACCCCGCATTCTTGGGAATTGATTGGGCTATTGATATGAATGGGGCCATTAATTTGAAGAAGAGGACAATGTCATTTGAAAATAAGTCACTTCGAGTTATAGTACCGTTGGACCCTGCAGAAGGGGTGAGATATAATGAACCAGTCCGCGATTATGGAGAAAGTGATGATGAACTGGACCAGATTTACAAGATAACAACGTGAGATCAGGACTAGATCAATTCAACTGAAGATGGGAGGATTACATGGGACCGGGAGAGTTCCTGCACCTCTGATTCTGATGAGTAATTAGAGAATTTGCAGAATCGCTTACATGAAGTTTCTACATTGCGGTGCAATATGATGACGAAATTGTTGTGCTGCGTTTTGTTGGAGGTAAGAAAATTACCCTATTATGATGGTTTAATTGACGTATATCTATTTTTGGATGAATTTGAGCACAAAGTCCCTGAGGATCATTTCTTCCAAGCATTAGAGTTGGCACAGCGCACTATGCCTGCACGATGGTGGGGTATGCATAAGGATAGTTTTGCTGGATGGCAAGATTACCGAAGAATGATGAGGTTACGGTTTGGGCGTGCTAACACCAGAATGACTGAGAAATATAATGGAAGGGATGATCCATGTGATCACCTAAAAAAATGGATGAAAGAATGGGGAACAGAACCACAGACAGAGTGGGTACACATATTTTTCCATACTTTGGGTACAATTCCCATGAACTGGTATCTAGAAACGGAGCTCTGCCATGGCACCATAGAATGGGACGTATTGAAGTAAGGATTCTTATTAACCTTCAACTTTGAAGATGTCTTCACAAGCATCGATGAAGTGCTGCAAGCAATTAAGGCGGTTACCTTTAATGTTGACAGAACCTATGGAATGGACCCAACCAGACTGGAGCACCCAACTGCGCCATGCGTTGGAATTCTATAATGTAACCGTTGACGAGGAAGATGAAGACCCGAAAAATAATAATATTCCAGAGGCAAAAGAGCATCATAAAGTCAAAGGACGACAAATAGAAAACCTGGACATCTCCGTGCCTTTGAAGACCAAGCAAGTAAATGTTGGCACTAACGAAGAACCGAAGTTCTTGAAAATTGGGGATTATTGGGATGAAGCTACCGTGGATAAAGTTGTTGAGTTACTCCGCAAATACCAGGATCTCTTCCCTACCAAGTTTTTGGATTTAAACAGCATAGTTGGCGATTTGAGCATTATGAACATCACTCTGAAGCTGGACGCGAAGCCTATTAAACGAAGGTAGTATCACCTTAATCCTAAATACAAGGAAAAGGTTCGTCGAGAGCTGGATAAAATGTTGGAGGTAGGCATCATAGAACCTGTTGAAGAATCTAATTGGGTGAGCCCAATGGTGGTTCAGGAGAAGAAACAAAAAGGAGAAATAAGGAATAATTGCGTAGATCTACGAAAGCTTAATGATGTGTGTGTTCACGACCGATTCCCAACACCATTTACAGATGAAGTATTAGACAATGTTGGAGGGCACGAGGCCCATTCCTTTACTAATGGGTTTTCTGGATATCATTAGATCAAGATCGCGCCAGAGGATAGGAGAAAAATGACCTTCGTGATGGAGTGGGGTTGTTTTCAATACACCGTGATGCCGTTTGGGCTTAAGAATGCACTTGCGATATTTTCCCGCATAGTTATAGTAGCGTTCAAGGAGTTCATTCATAAGTTCCTGGAAGTATACTTTGATGATTGGATGGTGTTTAGATTAGTGAAGCGCCATGTCGCAAGTCTGCGCCTGATGTTGGATACGTGTCGCAGATACCAGATCGCGCTGAATTTGAAAAAATGCATATTTTGTGTTCCTTTTGGGATTTTGCTGGGTTATGTGGTGTGCAAGAAGGGATTGATGGTGGACCCTACAGAGATTGCAATAATTGTGAATTTAGAGGCCCCTGGAAACATCAAGTAGTTGTGCACGACGCTGGGACATATGGAATATTATAGGAAATTTATCAAAGCTTATGCTCAAATTACTACGCCCATGGAGAAACTGCTAAAGAAGGACACAACATTTTGTTGGGACGAAGAATGTCAGTGCAGCTTAGATGTGTTGAAAGAAGAAATGGTCACATTGCTGATCTTGGTATTCCCTGATTGGAAAAAGAAGTTTCACATACATGTGGATGCCTCTTGCATTGTGTTGGGTGCAATGCTAACACAGGGCGGGGAAGGAGAAATGGACCATCTTATATCCTTCGCAAGTAGGAAGTTATCAAAGGCCGAGAAAAATTATTCAACGACTGAGCACGAAGGGTTGGCCATGGTGTACGCACTGCAAAAATTCAGGCATTATCTGTTAGGAGGACATTTCAATATGTACACAGATCATTCTGCCTTGAAATACTTGGTCAACAAGCCTGTGTTTGGGGAGAAGATCTGCAGATGGTTGCTATTATTTCAGGAGTATGACTTTGAAGCCATTGTGAAGCTAGGGATGTTAAATGTGGGGCCTGACCATCTGTCGTGGATCGAAACAGGAGAGGAGCCTAATAATTTGGAGGAATGGTTTCCAGATGCGTAACTCTTTGTGATGCGTGTAGCGGATGACCATTTTTCAAACATTGTTCACTTCTTGACTATGGGGATGGTATTGGAAGGATATACCAGCCAGCAAAAGAAGGAATTAATAGTGCGCGTGACCAATTTTTCAGTTATTACGGGACATTTGTATAAAATGGGTGCAAATGAAGTATTGTGAAGATATGTACCGGACTTTGAGCAGGATAGCATCCTCACTGAAGCTCATGGGGGAGTTGCGGGATGCCATTATGTAGGCAAGGCAACTATGCAGAAGATTTTGCGCGCTAGTCTATGGTGGCCAACTCTTCACAAGGATTCCAAGGCGTATTGTAAAGTGTGCAATGCATGTCAAAGAACTGGCATACCATCGTGAAGGGATGAATTACCACTACATCCTCAGGTGTCTTTGCAAACATTAGAGAAATGGGCGATTGATTTTGTTGGGCCAATTCAACCCCCGGGAAAGAAAACATGTGTGCACTATATTATCACTACGACATAATATTTAACCAGATGGGCGGAAGCACAGTCGGTTAAATATTATACAAGAGCTACGACAGCAAATTTCATGTTTGAGTATGTGTTAACCTGATTTGGCTGCCCAAAAGTGTTAATGAGTGACAGGGGTATGCATTTTCTGAACGAGATGATCAACACGTTGACTGAATAATTCCAGGTCTACCACTAGAAGAGTACACCGTATCACCCACAGGCCAATGGAAATGTTGAAGCCTTTAATAATATTTTGGAGAACACACTGACGAAGATCTGCAATGTGCAATGAAATGACTAGGATGTGCGCGTATCTGTAGTACTCTGGGTTTATAAGACTACTTGTAAGAAACTGGCAGGGAAAACATCGTTCAGATTAGTATATGGGGTCGAAGTCGTAATGTCGATGGAGGGCATTGTACCTAGTTTGGGCATAGCAGTGCTAACGGATATGGCGGATCACGAGGCCTTGGAAGAGCAGCTCACGCCGCTGATGGAGCTTGAAGAAGATCGATTTTTGGAATGATTCCATCAATAAGTATAGAAGGAGCGCAAAAAAGCGTGGCATGATCGCCATATCAAGCTTCACACATTCAACGTAAATGTTCTTGTCCTGTTATATGATAGTAAATTCACTAAATTTCTGGGTAAATTTTAGATCCATTGGTTAGGGCCATCTATTGTCAAAGAAATTACAAATGGACGTGCAGTTCAGCTCGCGAAGCTGAATGGGGAATCCTTCTCGGGAAAAGTGAATGGGAGCAGGTTGAAGCTGTATACAGGGGATCTTGCACAATGAATATATGGAAGCAGGATAGTCTTAGTGCTCCCAGCAGTTGCAAGGGAGTGTGGGACTATAAAATACACTACCCAGCCGAGAGGACAACGCAGCGAGCAGGCTACACGAAGACTGATGGAGATGCAACCCAACAACCTATGCTTAGGAGGCTACACCATGGGGGAAGGTATCGCACAACACAACAGGAAAGTGACCGTTGGAGTTACTGTTCATGACTTGATGGCTAGAAGATAGATTTTAGCAAGGAAGGTGATGCGAGAATTCCGCGCGGATGAAGTTTTGGTGCCAGTGGTTTCCCTTGTTGCACAGTGTGTGAAAGATGTACAATTTAATTGGGAAAGATACCTCTATTAGGAGTTCCTAGTGAACTGCCGTGAAGCACATGATGAAACCAAGTCGTTCCACTATGCTTGGTTGTTATTGTCAATTTTGCTTATTGCATGGATATTTCCGGAGGATAGCCAATTTCCTCCACTCGGGGAAGGATTGTTGGAGGCAACGCAATTTGCTTCCTATGGTCTACAAAGGATGTTGTGCAGATTGTAGAGACAAAGATATTTTGGGTTCTTATGGAAATGGATCTCTGTATGGCCATCAATCAAACAATGCACACTGCTCCACAAAGTAACAAACATGGGACTGAATCTTGCTGCGCTATCACTTGAATCTCTACATGCATTACTACATGGTGTCGTGGAAGATCTCAGGATCAGAGAGCAACGAGCACTCACTGTTGTCAGTGAAATTAAAGTCAATAATCAATGATTTTTCACTGAAAAGATGCAGGTTCTAAAGGAAAAGGAGGCGCTACATGTGCATAGTTCGTGTTTGGAGTCAGTAGTAGTGGAGGCATGTAAGAAAGTGCCTGAACTTCACATCCTGAAGGATGCACAACCAGAAGCCAAAATAAAAAAACTAGCCACTGGTGTGCTTGAGGCTAAAGCAGAATTTTGACAAGTCACTTTTGAGTTCAACATGAAGATTGTAGAGCTGCAGTTAAAGTTGCAGCCCAAAACTCCAACTGAGGTCCAGGAGTAGTGCGGAGTCACAATTAAGGAAGTCATGGCTACCTTGGATGCCACAGACACGGAATGTGCGGCATTGTTTGATCAGGCTATGGAGCTATTTACTAATCTGCAGGAGGACCCAAACTTGCAGATATTGAACACGGAGGTAAGGGAGAGGTAGCACCAATATGATGAGGTCAGGGTGACTACACACACCTTAGCACCAGTTGGCACAGGTAGAGGAAGCGCAGAAGAAGGAGGCCTTACTAAAGGCCAGGTTGTAGCCTTGGTTAGAGGAGGCTTATCAAGTCATGAATTCCATTCAGGATAAGATTTAGGGACTGCAGTAGACGCAACAAATGATGAGGCTCGCAGTAGAAGGACTAGCCACTGAAAAATTGATCGAGGAGGTTCAACAGGAAGCGGCATAGAGCGCTACTAAAGTTGCATTGATCCAGGTGGAGATGGAAGATCTTCGTAGTAAGATCGCGGCGCTAGCAAAGTGACTCGAGGGTGAGTCACGATCTTTGTGTTGGGGGCATGTTGGGATGAGGTCCCCTAGGTTAGTTTGGGGTTAAGATAACCCAAATTTTGGTACAATTTTGTAAATAATGTAAAGTCTCTGCGATTCATGGATGCGGAGCGCGTAGGTGAATAGGAGTCAAAGGGGCTTAGCCCCTTGTTTTGGATAAGTTTTAATTCATTTTTGAGATTCACCCATGGTCCGCAAACCATGGCATTGTACGAAAAAGTCTATAAATAGTGAGTCTTAGTGAAAGGAAGAAGTAACGAAATAAGGAGAGAAAAGATAGAGACTTGAGTTGTTTGAAGGGTCTAGGGAAGGAAGGCTCTACTTCGTGCACTTAGATAGGGAAAGAAAGGCTCCGCAGCTGAGTGTGCGAAGGCCTAGGTAGAGTCTATAGCTGAGTGCGTGGACCCCTACAGCTATGTGCGCAGGGAAGTTTGAGTCTGTAACCTTGAATTGAAGATCAATAAAGTTAGTTTTCCGAAGAATTCTTGAGTATTTCTATTTATCTCTGTTAATGTTATATGTTGCTGATGAATGATCTGTTTATGAAATATTGATTGAATGTTACGCGATTCTCTTGAATAAGTGTTCATTATGTATGCAATGCATGTCTAAGTACTTTTGCAAAGATTCTGATGAATTCTCTTATGTTTACTAGTAACTTAAGTAAATCTGTGCAAATACTAATTTAGGACTGCTCTCTGATGCACGTAAGTAGGTAAATTGACTAGTAAAGGTCCACAAGGACTGATTGTAGACCTTCATGAAGGTCTGAAGGTTGTTTTAATAGAGTTGCAACAACGTGCCCTAAGAGGTTATCGATCTGCGCGAAGGCAGATCTGAGATGATGAAAGACATCACACTAGTCTCTAGATGTAGAAACTTGGTTCTTGCATCCCCCCATACTGATTCGGGTGAGACTGCAGCCTGCGCTATGTGGGTTGTTTTTGAAAGGGCCAGTAGTGTAGGGTTTTATAGGTTGGCACAACTAACTCTGAACCTGGGTCAGGACCCCCTAAGCCAACACAAGAGGAAGGAAGCAGCAAGCAAGGAAGAGCAGGATCAAGCAGTTACAACTATATTCTTTGTAGGTATCTATTTTCATGTGTATTTTCCTTGCTAGAATTGGCATGCATGGTATTGCATGTGGTTCTTTTGCTATTATGGCCTAGGTTTTTCCAGGTGTGACAGTGTGTTCATCTTAGCCTTGCCATTTCCAGATAGACATGGTGTGATGGGGTTCTCATGTTTTGGTTGAGTTGGATTGACGGATGCATTCAAAGCTGAGTGAGGTGGATCTCCGAATGATAGAAACATGGCCCAGTGATCCCTGAACCAGACTGCGTATCACAGTAAAGCCATTGGCCTAGTAACCCCTAAGCCAGACTATGGGTTGCGGTAAAGCCAGGATTGTGTGCCTCGATGAGCCTAGGAATCCTTGTCGGTGAATGTCGAGATATACGGTAAAGCTAAGAGGTGGATTGCTCTCCATTGGGCATAGTAATCCCAAGAGGGATATGCGGTAAAGTTTGGAGAGTGGGTCTTGGTTTAGGACTTAGTGATCTAATGTGGATTGCGGTAAAGCCCAGGAGACTAGGAGATAGAAAAATTCCTTATGGTGTAGGCAGAGAAATCTGGTGGCATCCATGCTTTTTTTGGCCTAGTGATCTGGTGGATATCATGGTAAATCTTGTTATTACATGTTCATTGTGTTGGCCTAATGATTCGGGATGGATTAGGGTAAAGCCTGGTTTCTATTGATGAGGGTGAGGTGCTTTAGCCTTGAGATTCCCTGGTTGGTTTTTTTGGTTTGAGTCCCACATTCATGCTTGGAATATGGCAGGGGGGTGAATGGTTGAAGAGAGATTTGGCTTAGCCCTTCTATGGTCGGGTGGAATGTGGTAGTCCCATCCCAGGTTTGGATTTTGCATCATCAATATGAGGTTATTTCTCCTTGTATTTCTATGAGCATTTTAGTGGTTTATATGTGGATCATGCGGATGTGATTTCCTTGGTATTTATGTTGCTATTATGCTGGTTATGTATATGTTTTATGACAATGACTATGTATGGCTCTCATCATGTTTTTAGTTGTAAATGAATGAACAATGTATCTATGACCTAATAGAGGATAATGCAACAAATGATATAAGGGAACAATACTTCTTAGCGATTCTCAGATAAGTATGAGATCCATATGCTTAAATATGTTGTTTACACTTGTAGATTACTTACTCGTGATATGTTTGACAAAATTCCTGTCATGGCCAGTAGGGGTCTGGTTAAGGTCTTATTCAATTATTTGCATTTGCATCATTGTTTCCTTGTTATCTTTCTGTTCTAAAGGTGTCATTCAATTCTAGGATGTGACCTGGGCTCTGGGCTTGGAAAAGTGGGGCAAATCTGAGGGACTGTTGGCACAAAACTTAGAAAAATAGTCCCTGGACATTGGCACGCTTTGTCATGAGAGCATCCCAAGCCTCTTAGACAATGTCACGTCCATATCATGGGAGCGTCTAGGGGTAAAGTGGTCAAAAACCTCAATGGGACCCAGGGGCTAGCTACCTTAGTGGTTGGGATGGTTCCTGATAGTCCTATAGCTGATGTGAAAGGTTTGTATGTTCTGTTTCCATTGATTCCACTTTCTTAAAGTCACATAGGAGGTTGAATCCAATCATAGCATCCTCTCGGCACATGTTTACCTTGGTTGGTTTGTTACTTAGGTAGATGTGGGAGGAGGGTATTACAGTTAAAATTCCTAAAAGGGAAATATTCATGGTCTTAAATAAAAATTATATTACTCTATTATCTCAATCACCATACTATAGTGAGGTTTTATGTCCAATTTATAAAGCAATTAAATGGATGCTAACATTTAACTTTTCCGCTAGTTGAGATGTTAAAAATAATTTCATGATTTAGGTGGTCTACTTTTGCGGGATTTATTAATGCATGATAAAATTAAAATAAACTAATTAAAGTGAGTCAAGTTTTTCATTAGAACTTGAATACATACATTTTGAGTATGATTTTTTTTTTTCTTACAAAATTAATTTATTATCCATATTTAATAATCATATATCCACAAATAATTATGCAATGATATTTTTTTGTAAAATTGATTTGGAGTTGAGAGAATAGAAGGAGGGATTACAAACTATTCCCTTATAACAACCACTTCTTTAGACCCTAGCAAAGATTGAAGGTGGAGCCTTGCTTGAAAGAATGGATTAGTAAAAATATATGTGGTGTAACATACCCCTTACTATCCCTAGCCCCTACTAAGGGTAAAAGGAGGAAATTACTAAGCTGACCCAATCTCCAAAGTCCAGTTAGGAAATTGGGTCTATTTTTTTTATTTTTTTTTTACCTTTTTGACCTTCTTAAAACTTAAAACAAATTACGTCATTATAATAGTCTCTTCAATACCTTTCCAACAATATAAAATTTACCTCACTCTGAATCCTGGGTTAAAAGATATGGCCGTTCAAAGATTGACCTATCACATAGTGCCACATCATCTTAACCTGCTACATGGTTGTTCAAGTCATAGTCCACATGGAATTTGTTGACCCGTTCATAACCGGGGTCACATTAAACTTCTTTGTCCATGGTCCACGTACATAGATATAAAAAAATATAAATGGGAAAACCTTTTAACCCTTCCGAACACCACGCAACCCCCCTATTCACCACCTCACCCCATAAATAATTTCCCATGAATTACTTACACAGTCCCCCATCGAAACTACCAGGGAAGAATAATCGAGCTATGTGGAGCTTGTCACATCCTGCTGCTACTTCAACTGCTAGGATAGTTCTTAACCAATGTTTCATCACCTCGTGAACCCTCCTCCTACGCTACCCTACCCTCTAACACGTCATCGGACATATGTGGGATCCACCAAGGCCATGTCATCCCAGTCTAATCTCTTTTGCAGGGCATCCAAAATTCTCAGGTTATGTGGCACAACCACCTGACCACCTGCCACCTCAACTCACTTCTAACCAATCGTGTCTCCCTTATGCCTGTGCAGGTGGTATTTGTCACACCAAATCACTCCGAGGATTAAATCCTGACGTGATTGCACGCGATTCCATAGGAAATCATTAGGGACAATTTTTTAAGGTGACGTTAGCGGCCCTTTCTACCAGGGTCACATCACCCTCTATGTGGCTCCCTGCTGGGTATGCCACGTGTCACTCATTTACTGGCCACTTGGCCCCATCAAATCCGTGAATATGGCTGACATGTGTCCTGTTGTCTAGTTTCCATGTGGCCCTAAGGCCACGTCACGTGCCACATTGGGTGTGAGTCCCACATGGTCCTTTGTTTCATGATAAATTAAAATTTCATGTTATAGGTGATTTGGGGGTCCTCTGCCTTGATACACCAATTTATCATCAACCACACCAAATCTGCCACATCGTCCTAGAGTTTTAATCTTACCAGGATTACCTCGGGATCCCATCGAATTCTCTGGGTGAAACCTCTGGGAGGCGTGGATGATGCTAACACTAATGACATCTGATGGTTAAGGTCTCTCCTTCTTGTGCCCATGGACATGGATCTTTTTGATATGGCATATAGGGGGTGTGTCTTTGCGCTCCTCCAGGACCTAAGCTTTTGCCCACCTCGCCACACACACACACACACACATATGGTGTGGACTTTTTCACCCTCGGTGCTTGGTCATGATTCCCTATTATATGGGCCTATTATAACACAATGGTCAGGCCCGTAATGTATCACAACTCAACCCCCTCTCATTCCATATATGTATAGTCATACACCCTTAAAGATCCCAAAGATATCCCTCTCAACCTTCTAATGTACATGCATAGTTGGCATTAACACCCTCCCTCCTAAGCTTATAAGGATTTTGGCCTAGCCGGTTTATACATAGGTATTTATACATATGTGTGTGTGTGTGTGTTTAAACACATCCTTCTTGAGATTGATAGTTTCCAAAACCAGGTTTGAATATTTAATTCACTTCTAATTTACACATCCATTTAATTAACAGAGAGGTGCCCTCTCTCTATGAATATGCCCTTAAGCCAAATTTCAAACCCAGAATGTACATAGTAATAAATAGGCTCTTGGAAAGATGACATGAACACCTATAATGCATTTCTATACCAGATTCACAGCCCTTGGCACTAACTTAAGAAAATTAATAGCTTCACGCAATTGTATAATAATCAATACATGAAAACATATGAAAATAAATATATATCAATCTTCTAGGAATTAATCATTCATATGCCATAACATTGAACTCAACATTACACAAGAATTCATATTCCTCAACATTTCATAAGCGTTAAACTGGTACATTGAATCAATGTCAACACAAGCATTAAAACCAACATAGTAAAAATATGCATAATATTCAAAGTGAGAAGGGATTGAGTATCACTTATCTTATAATAGAAATTTAGTAGTTTAGATTAATTGTAGGCTTAGAAGGAAATACGAATAGATCCTTTCCTAAGGTAGAATCCAGGGAACTGACATCTCACTTTCATAGAATAGACAAGCAAATTATGAACAGTGTATACAATGTGGACAATATTTACTTCAAAGGAGTATAAATGAGCATTAACATGTCAACTCTATTAGCAAGTATTAACATATCAAGCTCCATTTCTAGTACTAACAAATCATTATTGACAAGCAGAAAAACAAGTATTAAACCCTCATAGATAATAGGGGGTATTAAGAAATCTACCTAGAAATATTCATTCAGGTGATTCAAACCCAAGTTTAGGCTTAGGAAAGGAATACCAATCAACTCATGCTTCATATAAATACACAAAGAAATAGCAAGCCCATGCTCTTACATGAAATCCCATTCCCAAGATTAAAACATACATTATTAACTAAGTATACTATGACAATCAACTTCTTTTGATCATGAGAATGAAAATTCTCATTTGGAAACGAGAACTTGGGAATTGAGACTGGGACTCTAACTCTCCACCCAACCTTATACACACTGCAACCAAGCTTTTCTTACAATAGTACCCTCGAGCCAGATTCCATAGCTTGAGGATGATTGCTTAAGGGATTAAACCAATTCTTCTAATTGAAACTAGGACTCGAAAGGACCAACCACCTCCACCCACCAACTACTTCAATGAGAATTGTGGCTCTACCATTGTAGACTAAAGTAGGGAATCCAAAGGCTCGCCTCCTAATGCTCAACCAAATGTTTTCTATGTTCCTTTCCTCACTACAATGAAAATACCTTCTAGGGGAGGTTACAATGGGGGTTTTTAGTGTTATCAAGTTGGGAAAAATTGTCAAAAAAACATCCGCTAAAACATATGTTTGTGATAGTAGATGTTTAAGCAAAGATTATAACGGAACTTCATCTCAACTGAAAAAATATGGGTGACCGAAGATTTTAGTGGATGTTTTTTTTGTGTGGTGCACTTCATGGAACACATAACATCGATGCACTACATATATAAAATCAATGGGCTACATACATAACTAAAAGCACCGAGGCGTTGAATGAAAAGAGCACCAGAGCCTAAAATGTATACTGCCCCAGTGCTTATCTATCAAAAAACTCCCTAGGGCGTTCTTTTAAGAAACGACGCCATGGCACACAAAAAATAATTGCAGTCCTGGTGCTTTTGTTTAAACTTGGAAGGCCGATGCATATTATTTGTATAAACATAACGGTGCATTAGGGATATAAAATGACCGATGTTGTTAATTTTAATAACATGTCGAGGCTAGAAGTAATATTTTGTAGGACCGAGGTGTTATTTCTTTGAAAGCATTTGTGTGTTAAGAATTACAATGCATTGGGGCGTTAATTGCAAACAATACCTGTGCTTGAAGAAATAAACACCCAGGTGCTATCGTATTCTGAAAAGGCATCGATCATGAAAAAATATGTTGTCACGGTGATTTTATATAGCATAACATACCAGTGCGTTTTTATGCTATCGATGCACCAGTTTTTTGTATGATATTTTCTCTTTTTTGGAAACATCATCTTGTGACAGTGCAATTATTGTAATTTTTAAAATCCATTATTCATCGAAAAATCGACATATATCTTATAACAATATTCATATAAATTAGAATTTAATGAGTGCAATTGTATGATTAATTTTTTATATTATTAGATTCATATATTTTCATTATAATATTTAATCATCCATATATTTAATGAGTAATGTAACATTTCACAACGACATTGGATAACACAATAGAAAAAATTAAAATGTATTTTATTATATATCAATAAGAGACTCTCTGTCATACAAAATGGGATTGTTATTGATAACCCCTTGTATTTCAATTGGGAAACTATGTCTTTTACATTAAAAAAAATGTATGATTTTCACAGACAATTATTTCAAAAAATACAATAGGTTGCATTGATATCCAAATAGATCATCATTCTTTGGTATAACTGTTGTCAGTGCATGAACTATTTCCATGACTTGGGTTATTTGTAGGAATATTTTGTTGATTGCATCAATTTTTTTCTTCTTATTGATCTTGTTTCATCTGTAAACATACAAATATAGTGTAATGAGTGTATCTACATTGGTGAGAATAATGACAATTGAAATAAATAATATACATCAATGTAAATCGAATAACAATGTACCACAACAAAAACTGACTCATAAATTGTGCACATGGTTTCAAAACAAAGTCTCATGCCTTGTTGCAACAAGTCTTCTGTTGGCGTAGGTCCATACTTTGTTTTTTGCATGTTTTAAACCCCATTGTAAATCATAGATTTGATATAAATTATTTTTTTGGTCTATTAATTATAAACTCAAATAAGTAAAACAACATAGACACTTACAAATTTCACAATTAATTTTTGATATGCCAACATATACTCACAACTCATATTTAACCCAATCTCAATCAATTCTTCCGATGGCTCTTCTTTGTATGTTAGCACCTATTTGAAGACATTCAAGGATCGTTGTTGTAAAACAACTTAAAATATAAAAAAAAGAAACCTTGAGTTGTTATAACAAAATATTAAGGATTACTCACAAACTTTGAAATCAACCTTCTTCTTCCTTGTCATCCTGTTTGATGTGCTGAATGAGTTCCATTTTATTTTCTTTTTCTGCGAGAAAATAATTGAAAATTAATATTTAATGCTAAATTATTTTTTTATATGTACAAATTCAATCATGATTACATAAATTTGAAGCATGTTGTTGTTGAGATGGCTCCTCTTGTGATGCAATTATGTCCATTTCTTTTACCATCTCATTGTACACTTCTCTAGACATTCCTACTGGCATGTTTTGCATACAAGCTCGTTGATCATTTGGGATTTTAATAATCTTCCTGAAAAAAGTAATAAACTATTTTTATATCGATATATGAAAACTAAATATAACAAAATTGATATTAATAAATGAATGGTTTGTATATATATATATATATATATATATATATATAATTCTAGAAAATCATTTTAATTAGGAATATTACTTTTTGAATGATTTTTTTTGTTGTTTTATGTTTTTTCTATTGCAAATCTGACATGTCTCATTAACCATTTCTCTAGAAATGCTTCATGTAGTTCATACATAGTTTAGTTCTTAGAATTGTTGGATTTTATTTTTGTATTGTAAGTGTAAAGTACGTATATATGCTCATTCAACTAGATCCCTCATAGTTTTGTAAAAATCTCCCCCCCACTTTCATTAACCTTAAGCACCACTCCAGATGAGCTAAGGACTAAATCATCATCATTTATATGTTCTATAATTTTTCTTTTCTTAGAAAAACATTGATCTTTTTCTTCGTTGTTTCTCCTTGTAGAACATTAAACATATATGAATTAATAGATTGTTTGAAACATGTTATCTAATATTCTTAAGTATATTATTAATGAAAATTAAAAAAAAATAAGAACTCATATTGAATAGTGTTTTTTCATTCACCTGATTCATCCTTTTGCAAATTTTCTATTAGGCTTTTATGATTTTCTACACTTAGATTAGAAATAATATTATCAACCTTTTTCATTTTGTCTCTCTGTATGACACACACTAACCAATACATATTATTTAAACTTACATATAGTTCAAACATATTTATTTTGTAAAAAAATTACAAAGAACTCACTTTCTCTGCTTTTTTCGTGTGTTATCATTGTGTCGATCAATATTTTTGTTACTTGACACCTTCTCAGATATTCTTTATGAATATACAACACGTACCATTCAATATAGAAGCCATTAAATATATTTTTATAAATAATCAAATAATTTTCAGCGAAAAAGAGCTCTGGTAATTGGTGTATTTATCTAAATAAATGCATTAGTGTGTTTATCCTATTAAACACACAAAATGTTTAATTGTTCAACACTGTCAGGGAAAATAAAATTTTAAAATAATTTTAAATTATTACAGTGCGATTTGTAATGCTAAATGCACTGAAATGATTTAACAGTGCTATCTGGAAGAGATGCATATGTGTGTTATATTACATCGGGAGCAATGATGAACAGACTAAACAAATCCAACAATGTTATAATATCCAGTACATTGTATTACACAGGGCACACGACATAACATATATCTGTTTTAAAAGAAAAACGGACATGACTAATAAGGTTTGAATCTAATTCAATAAGTGATTCCCATACTTTACATGTCAATCACCTTATATATAGTAAGTACACAAACCCATCAAATCTAAAATGCCTAAAATAAAAAACCCTAATTTTGAAATGGTAGAGGAAGTTAAACCCTAAGGTGAAATTTTGCAGGAAGAAACAAGGGTTTAAGGTAAGTATTGATTTTTTTGTTATTTTTCTAAAATTTAGTTAAATTTAAATAGGAACAGAGATTGTAAAATTTTTTATGAGTAAAATCAATAGTAATTTTTTTATTATGCAGGAGTAATTTTTTTTTTTTTAATTGTGAACAAATCTAACAAAAATTGTAAAAAAATTTAACAGTAAATTTTAAAATTTTTGTTATCTACGATTTTGAGTGAATCACCATACCTTTCAAATTCTGATCTTTCCGCGGTTCCAAAATATTTTGTTGCTCCACAATACTCCTAGTATGTCTCTCTTGCAAATGATCTATCTTTTAATTAAACCCTAACATAATTTTTGTAATTTTTTTTAATAGTAAAATAATTTAAAATTTTTACTATGCATGGTTTTGAGTGAATCACCATATCTTTTAGTTTTTGATCTTCTAAATAGTTCCACTGCTCCAAAGTATTTTGGGTCTACACAATGCTCCTAGTATGTCTCTCTTGCAAATCACTTGAAATTTTGGGAAAAATAATGAAATAACGAATAACTTTTTACTATTTAAAAGACTGAAATTAGATTTTGAAAAATCAATTGCCACTTGTTTTTGAAAAAAAAAAAAATCATGTTTTTTTTTTCAATTTATCCGAACATCAGTGTGTTCGATAGTCAAGTGCACCGGTGCATTTATAAGAAAAACACATTGACATTGTCAGGGTGCCAATTTTTTTCAACGCACTGACATGATACAATTCCTTTTATTTTCGAAATAAAATAAAATAAAATATAAATAATAAATAAATATAAATATAAATATAAAAATAAATAAATAAAATAAAATCATGTTTTTTTTTTTCAATTTATCCGAACATTAGTGTGTTCGATAGTCAAGCACACCGGTGCATTTATAAGAAAAACACATTGACATTGTCGGGGTGCCAAATTGTTTCAACGCACTGACATGATACAATTCCTTTTATTTTCGAAATCCCGAAATGGTGCGATTACTTTTTTTAACACAACGATGCAATTTGTATTTTAAAGCGTCGATGTTGTAATTGGTATAAGAGAATTGAGATTGTTGAATTAGTTTTTATTTTCTAAAATTCGGAAACAAGTGCGTACCAGTTGTATTTTTCTTTGAAATGCATTAGAGCATTTTTGTACAAGAGCATAGAAATGATAACATTTTTATTTTTATTTTTCAGAATGCAGGAAACCAGTGTGGTATTATTTGAACGCATCGATGTTAGTATTATTTAAACGCATCAGTGCACTTTGTTCTGATACGCGCACTGTTCGTGTTTAAAAACTATCTGAAATCTTATTTTCACATAAAATGACATATTAATTTCAAATTATCCTTTAGGATGCATCCACATGAATTAAAGTATTTCATAGTATAAATTTTCCACTTAAATTCACCTTATTCTTGAAAAATGGTTTGAAAATTATAATGAAACCCAGATTGTGGTTATATGGTTCTCAAGATTAATTTTAGATATGCACACAAAATTTTATTTCTGATTTTTCTCAAATGTAAGAAAAGAATTTCAATAATATCAAATGGCCAATTCTTAATATTCCATATTGTTCCATATTGCTGATCAAAGCCCTTCACAGAGTTTCCCCTTTCCATCTCCAGTAAGTTCAGATTTTATTTATATTTCGACTATCTAATTGATTTTTTTTAATCCATGTCAATTTGAATAAAAATGTATACAATTTTGCAAGATCTCGATTCATAATTGAGTTCATATGCATAAGATATTCCTCCATTTCAAAATCATCAGAAGCTCTTATCAGGAGCAACATATCGCAAGCAGTTGGTATATTAAAATGGACAACCTCTTCACCCAAGCAATTGGAACATGGCATCTTCAGCCGCAATCCTGGGTCAATGATGGTAATAATTGCTTGGTATAATGTAATTTCAACAAACCAATTGCATTGACGTGCTTACTAATATCATTGACATTGTACTAATGACGTTCAATATTTTTTGAAATTAGGATTCTAGTGATGATGACCGACCCACATGCCATTTTTCGGTGGTCCCCACTACAACGTCAACCTAGGAGAAGGTTGCATTAAGAGAAATAATTGGAGAGGAAGCATACAAAGAATGGTTAAATCAACCACCTATTATATTCCCACTATGTCTAGATTCACCAATTATGAATGACTACAACAATAGTAGTTCTTCATCACAAGTTGGCAATTGAGGCAGTCAAATAGAGGTTGGTATGGATGTTTACTTATAGGATACGACTGCCATGGAGGAAATATTGTTAAATGAATTCCAAAATTATGAGCTAGGGGATGATGCTCATATCACTAATACCTTATTTGAAAGTCTGAAATCTGCTTCCACCACCCCTCACTTTGGACCTAGCAGTAAGTCAAAGTCTACTCAACTGGGGACAATGATGTTGTTGTACAACTTGAAAGCAAATTTTGGCATGTCGAATGCATTTTTCTCGAAAATATTGAGGTAATTCACTTGCATGATTGATCAAGTCCCTTATATTTTTAGAAATATTGTCACACAATCAACAATAAAAATGGTTAATTTTATGAACGTTAAATGTTGACATTGTACAATTATATTCCCCACCAACTACAGGTTATTCAAATATAAGGTTCTTCTGAATGATAATGTCTTGTCAGGTAGCTACAAAGAGACAAAATAGTTGTTGAAAATTTTGGGTGTTGAGTATATATCATATCATGCATGTTTGAATGAATGTATTCTATATAGAGGAGAATATGTAGACAAATAGATATGTTTGAAATGTGGGCATGAAAGGTACCGTAATTCAAAAAAATGGGTAAATCACATGGTCCTCCTCATAAGATATTGAGACACATGCCTATAATCCCAAGGATTCAAAGACTCTTTCGTTGCAAAGAATTAGCTATGTTCCAAGGATGGAATGCCTCACACAGAAGAGACTCAGGAGTTATGTGAATCCCAATAGATTCAATAGCCATGAAGCATATAGAAGATACATGACCTGAAAAATTCACGGATGAAGTACAAAATCTACAGCTCATCATAGCCATGGATGGCATCAACCCCTATTCCCTCAAAAACACAAACTATTTTGTTTGTCCTATAGTAGTAATAAATAAAAACACCCCCCATGGTTTTTTGTGAAGAATGAACGTCTTATGTTTGCTCTCATAGTCCCTAGTAGAAGACAAGTGAAAAATATGGATGTCTACTTTCAACCATTGGTAGATAAATTGAAGGAATTATGGGAAGGGATACATGTGTATGATGTATCAAGACCCATAGCAACAAAGAGGAGTTTTACGTTGTATGGCATATGTGCTTACACCATACATGATTATCCATGCTTAGGAGTTTTCTCTAGTAAAATAAATATTTATTGATTTGTTTATATACGTAACAATATTGTTTTTCATATTAATTTAATTCATAGTAGCTGTTCTAATATTCATGGTCGCTAACGTGTCGACCTATATATAATAATTTCGTAGGTCTTGTAATAAAAGGGTATCTTGGATGTAAATGTTTTGGACCATCTCTGAAGGTTAGGTGGTCCAACCATCTATAAAAGCCAATGTATGACTTCTCCATAATATTCCTCCTAGAAGAAAACCCTTATAGAAGAGCAACATCTGCTTTCAATGGTATACTAGAGAGAACCCGAAGGCTTGTAATAATGACACCAAATGAATGGCTTAGAGCATATGAGAGAGAGAAGGAGAAGGAGTTTGTAAAAATGTTCAATTCAAATGGGCAGCCTATGTGCGATGATCTAGAATTCTTCGACACCTAGGTTGAGAAATTTCCCATTGGGATGAAAAGAAAATATGTCTTTTATGAGCTCCCATATTGGGAGAATCTTAATATTAGTAAACACATACCATTTTTACATGATTAGATAGCTTCCAAATCCTCTCATGTTCTTTCAGATCCAGATCGAGTATGCCCAATTTACAAATTAAATTTGGGAGGATCCAAAGAAGATTTGTACTCCATTTTAACCTGCTTTACTACAAATCAGAGATTGATTTGAATTTGGAGAGGGTGCTCCATATTGTTGTAAAAAACATGAGCATAGAGAAACCTTGCAAGGAAAAAAAGGAAAGATCAACAAAATTGCAGCCTCCTAGACAAATCAAATTTGATTTGATTGCGTTTATAACAATAAATCTATAAAAAAAACGTGAAGGAGGTTGCAACCAAGCTCTAATACAATGTAAAACTATTTGTATCACTCTCAATGCTCTAATACCATGTAAAACTATTTGTATTACTCACAACTACAAAAACACATAGAAGACCTCCATTTTATATCAATGGACTCAGGATGCCAATACAAATTTCTATGTGAGCTTACAACTCACAACTAGCTCACAGGAAAAGGAAGTTAGGGAAAATACCAACTCTAACACTAATTCAGGCTCTTGAAATATTAATAATGAATTTGAAATTGTGTCATTAAACTATATATTATATTAAATTTATTGTTAACTAAATTATTATAAATTTTAAAAATAAAAGATACATTATAAATATATATATATTTTAATATGGTGTTTTTGAATAAATAAATAAATTCAAGATTTTGAAAACCTCTTTGATATTTAAATGATCTGAATTGGAGAAGATTAATAATGCTATGCTAATTCCCTTCATCAGAATATAAACATGTGCTTGAGGTTGTACTCCAAAATAGCAAGTAAAAGCATGAATTTTATGTGTTTTTGTTTAAGATAGTTTCATGAAGAAAACTTAAAACATGAAACCAAAGCACTCAATGGAAACATGCATCAAACAATAATATACTAGCCATTGATAAAGGAGTTCACCCCTCTCGGGCTACATCTCCTTGGATTAGCTCTAAAGGCTTGACCCCTTCTCATTATGCTCACAATTCTTCAGATAAAGAGTACATAAATGTGCTGACAAAAAGAGTGGCTAGTTTCCCCTTTAAGGAAACATTCATCTGTAAAGAATTCTCACTCTAAAAATATGACAACCTACAGTTATTCATGAAACAATCAAAAAGCTAAGGGCTCTCAAATCAAGACCCCTACTCTAACTTCCAAGAGCATAAACAAGTACAACAATCCACTTGAATCACTTAAACAAGTCTCTTTCTCCATACACATATAGAGAAAAGAAGAAATATAGCTACAACACTATTGTAATGGTTGCTACAAAAAACATATGGAGGCTAGAATACCCCTACAAGGTTATCTCCATCTTGGAACTCCTCCATAAACTGAATCAACACTCTGGTTGACCAAGGCACCCATAGGCTTCACTTTGCAAAAATTCTATCTAGAAGTGCTCCTTAACTCTGAAACCTATTCCAATGAGTTCAGAATGCCCAAAAATGGCTATCTAGCCTCTTTTTGCATCCCATTTGGTCGAAAATTGCCTTAGTTATGACTTCTGCCAGTCTCCCCACAATTTCCTCCTCCAAATCTGGCTTATTGCCAGTTAAATTCATTATCCACAGTCTAAACTAGCAGTTCTGCTGCAAACAGTGATTTCGCCATCAATCCCTCCATATAGGTAAGTCAAACTTGAACTTTGATTTTCTCTAACTTCTGCATACGAGTTCAGATTTGAGTGTCGTTCACACCATTGGATTCAGAATGGCGAGATCTTCTATCTGAAGCTAAGCTTATAAAAATTCTAACACTTTGAAATTTTGACAAATTTTGAGTTTCTGATCACTCTTCCCCACTAAAAATCTTTTGGTCTCCAAAAGTTTAAATAATCTGCAACTGCTTTTTACTGTATCTGCACCGCAAGTATCCTACATGTCATCCTTCTTTCTACTTCACCTTTGTTCTTCGGAGCCATAAGAGATGAGACAACACCTGCATCCCCTACAAATCTATAGTACAATATCCTGCAAATTACA
The DNA here is from genome assembly GCA_031772625.1 of Pinus tabuliformis. NCBI lineage: Eukaryota > Viridiplantae > Streptophyta > Pinopsida > Pinales > Pinaceae > Pinus > Pinus tabuliformis. The sequence goes on along the minus strand of CM062819.1, from coordinate 1,415,793,356 downwards.
TGTTTCACTATGTGACTAAAGAATTAAAGTTTGATGTCCTTCTCGACTTGTCAATGTCATTATGGCCATCCACAACAACATTCTTCCCAAGAATAATTCCAAGAAGATTATCTTCAAAATTCCTTATCAATGATAAGATCCTAAAATACTTTGTCAAATGAACCCAAAACAAGCTTCACATAGTGAATACTCGTATAACTTGAGTGCTACACACATTTGGAACATACTAAATGTGTTGCAACTACTCATACAACAATCTTAAAATTATTTTTACAAAATGTTTTCAAGAAAGCATTTTACAAAATGGAATGAACTTGACTCCCAAATTTCTCCATTCAAATTGACTATCAACAAGCCAAACTAGCATTGTAATGCTTAAAGAAAAACATTGTTGCATATAAGTGATTTATTTATGAACATCACTTTTACAAATTACCCAACTATGGGGATATGCAACTAGTGCAAAACAAAAATTTATAGACTTTAGCTAGACAAATAGTCTGCCCATTTCTTACCCAACCAGGTAAATGAACCCTCTATTTGAACTTTCTCTTCTTCTAAAGTTGTTTCAAGGATGGTCGCATCTTGCGCCACTTTTTCTGTTGTCGCTTCCTCTTCTGGTGCTTGCATGATTTGCTTGCCCTTACTAGGATGAAGATGTGGAAACAATTTCCAACACTTCTCGACCCAATGCCCACTGATATTGCAGTGAGTACATAAGTTCTTTTGAGCTCCTCTCAGCTCACTTGCCTTTATCTTTGGATGAGATTTTCTCCTTTCGGTCTCAATTCCAATAGACATAAACATCTTCTCGATGATTTCTTTCCTCTTATCGCACTTATCTACACAATGGTTAGATGAAAGGAAAAAGGTGCATGGAAACATTTTCCTTAACACGTTATTCAAATCCGCGTTTTGTTTTCCATCATGAAAAGCATTTGATTTAACAACATTCGAATTAACATAACGATTATACCTCTTTCTGTTGTCTTTTGGCTTACGCTGTTTGCGTGAGGAACTCGCGTGGCTTGAAGAACTAAGCTTCGTTTCTTCCTTGACGCTTTCATCTCTCTCTCGAGACCTTTTCCCTTCAAATCCTCCTTATGTTTAAGGAAACTCATGGGAACCAGTTTTGGGTGCAGGCTCCAACATCTTGCCTCCTCATGTCCTCCCTTACAACAATAGGAACATGTGACCCATGAACCATCACTAGAAGACCATTCTTCTTTGGCGGCATAGCCTAAGCCTTGTAACCCAAGGCCTCCAAGGCATCCTCCCTTGTAACCCATCTTGGTCAAGAGTTTGGATCCAATGCCTTTACTGTGTTTTTCAAAGGTCGCAAATGAATTTATGCCAATACTTTCACATTTAAAGGAATAAGTATGTAAATCCTTACCATTCGCTGCATCCTTTGATTGGCATAAGAAGATGCTTTCAAATTCCATTTTAGTTTGAGATGTGTCCTCTTGGACTCTTCAAATATCTTCTTTCAGCTCCTCGGATTTGGGTGTTGATAGAATCTTATCTTCCACATCATGTGGACAGAAGGTACAACCTTTTCCATCTACCTTCTCTGAAGGACTTTCTACTCTAGCATCTTGCATAAAAGTTGTAGAAAAACATGAATATTGTGGAGAAGATGGTGGTTTATCACCATTCTTGTTACCTTCTTCCCTTGGAGAACATTCTCCTCTTGGAGGTCTAGATCCTTCACCTTACAAATTGGTATTCCTCTCTTCATAGAGGATTTTCACCATTTTTTCCATGTCTAAGAAAGCATTTCTAAAAACCTTCACATCCTCTGACATTCTTGTAGGCTCTCCTCCTTGGAACATGCTTTGTTTGAAGCTTCTACTGCAATTCGTGGTAGAACTTGGTGGTAGAGATTGAAAAAATATTGCTCTCCTTTCCAAAACCTTCTCCTCAATGAGCTTCAAAACACATTTACTTGCAAAGAACAGTGAATTCCTCCTTGCAAAAAGAAAACCTAAGCTCTAATACCAACTTGATCTGAATTGGATCATATTAGTAATGCTATGCTAATTCCCCTCATCATAATATAAAAATGTGCTTGAGGTTGTACTCCAAAATAGCAAGTAAAAGCATGAATTTTATGTGTTTTTGTTTAAGATAGTTTCATGAAGAAAACTTAAAACATGAAACCAAAGTACTCAATGGAAGCATGCATAAAATAATAATACACCAGCCATTGATAAAGGAGTTCAACCCTCCTGGGCTACATCTCCTTGGATCAGCTCTAAAGGCTTGACCCCTTCTCATTATGCTCACAATTCTTCACATAAAAAGTATATAAATGTGCTGACAAAAAGAGTGGCTAGTTTTCCCTTCAAGGAAACATTCTTCTACAAAGAATTCTCACTCTAAACATATGACAACCTACAGTTATTCGTGAAACAATCAGCAAGCTAAGGGCACCCCATACTCTAACTTCCAAGAGCATAAAAATGTACAACAATCCACTTGAAGCACATAAACAAGTCTCTTTCTCCATACACATATAGAGAAAAGAAGAAATGAAACTACAACACTGTTGTAATGGCTACTATAGAATACATATGGAGGCTGGAATACCCCTACAAGGTTATCTCCATCTTTGAACTCCTCCATAAACTGAATCAACACTCTGGTTGATGAGGGCACCCATAGGGTTCACTTTGCAAAAATCCTATCCTAAAGTGCTCCTTTGACTCTGAAACCTATTCCAATGAGTTTAGAATGCCCCAAAATGGCTATCTAACCTCTTTTTGCACCCCATTTGGTGGAAAATGTCCTTATTTATGAATTCTTCCAGTCTCCCCACAATTTCCTCCAAATCTGGCTTACTCTCGGTTAAATTCATTATCCGCAGTCTAAACTAGCAGTGTTGCCACAAACAACGATTCCGCAATCAATCTCGCCATGTAGGCAAGTCAAAATTGAACTTTGACTTGCTCTAACTTCTACATACGAGTTCGGATTTAAGTGTCGTTCACATCGTTGGATTTAGAATGACGAGCTCTTCAATCTAAAGCTAAGCTTATCAAAATTTTGACACTTTGAATTTTTATCAAATTTTGATCTACTGATCATTAAATTACAGGTTATAGAATTCAAATTTAATACTCTTTAACTAAAAAAATGAGGGTTGAACTACACAGAGACACTAAAACCATAATAAAATTTTTACAAATACATATATCATATTAATAGTTTTATTAGCACATATCGCCTTACCAATTTTATTGATATCTATAAATGGGGCATTTTGACTGCTAATAATTTACAAACCAATTATGAACGATGGAGTGATTTTCATGTGAATGACAACCTAAATAAAATGGCAAGAGTTATCCAACCTGATGGGCGGAAAATAATGCGCAGGGTCTACATATGCCCACTATCCAACCTACTTGCTTAATTCAATTGTGGGCATATACAACCCTTGCACATTAACGGTCGCATAGAAGGCTGGATAAGTCTTGCCTAAATAAAAGTGTGTGTGCAATAAATACGTATAACCGACAAAGACCTACTACCATGAAGTTTGAATACGGATATAAAAGGGGGCTTTCACAAAGTCGATTTTCAAGGTTTTCACCATCCATATTTCCAATATATGGCAAAATCAATGGTCACCACTCTTTATGGATTACCTTTGCTCATCTGTGTTTTCTCACTTTATGGTGCATCGTATATATCTCACGCCGTGTAAATCGACAGTCATCTGTTGCTTTGTCTTTTCACATCGAAATGTCTTCTAATTACACTACAATATTATATTACCTCAAGCTCTGAGCTTGTTGCGTTTTGATTTGCTTGCATTTGAGAATCACTTGGAGACTGGAACTGTGTATCTGCATAACTTCACTCTTTGATATTTTTGTTTTTTGAGAACATAAATTAGGGTAAATTATAATTTTGATTATTTATTTATAATATATAAATATATTTAACAACATTTAAAATATTTAAATCATACAAATTACACATTTCAAAGTTATAATTTCAACAATTTCCTATGAAATTAAAAAAAAAAAGTTCACTTGCCTCTTTAAGGGAGAACTTCTAATAGAGAAAATCCCAACTACAAGTAACTTCACAAGTCTTATTTTACATTTCTTGATCCTCATCTTTAGAGAGAGAATTTTCTAATTTAAATTGGTAAGCATTGCTATAAATATTAAATTTAAATTTCTTGAAAATATCATAACTTTAGTAATAAATTAAATTTTTTTAAAATAGAATTTTTTAATTTATATTAAATCTAAATTAATTATAAAAATCCGACTTAAGTTTTTTAAATTTAACAATAAATTGAATTTTATAAACTAATATTGAATTAGTTATATTGTATTTTTGAATAATTTATTATTATTAGTATTTTATATTAAAAATTGAATGAGTTACACATTTTTGTCTTATTAAGAACATACTAAATTATTTTACCTTTAATTATTTTTTCCTTGTGAGTATTGAAATATTTCACTAATTAAGTCAGATTGAATATCAATGAACTATCTAAGAAATAGAAAAATATTTATCATAATTTTACAATCATAGTTTCAACCATACTAAAATTTTGTAATTTATAAAAATATATTTGCATTTTTTTAAAAAATAAGTAGTTTTGAATGCAATTTCATATATAAAAGCATGATATAAGTTCACCAATACATAATCTATAATAAATATTATTTCATAGAAATAAACATCATGATGATAACCATCTAACAAACATAAACATCATCTAAGATACACATTTGAATTCACTACCATCATCTAGTTATATACATCTCTTGCACATATAAATTTCATTAGCTAGCACACAAATCTAATAATCTAACAGGACATCATCATCGTGATCACATCTAACTAAACAAAAACATTGTAATCTAACATGATCATCAGACACATCATCAAATTAATATAAATCTCATGTCAAATAATTGTTATCACATACACATCTATCTGCAAGCACATTAAATGAACATATCTAACATGACCTAACAATATACACATCAACACCAACATATATTAAACTAAGTACATAAACATGAACAAAAAAATTGCACCATCTATATCTATATATATATATATATATATAGGATAAATACTGAGGTGGTGGGGTGGCTGAATCAGTATTTTTAACTCATTTTAACTTTTCATTTCATATCCATATTTTTGTATGTTGTTTTCATTTATGCAACCCGCGTGTGTACACAACTACAGTGAAGTAAAATCGTGTATATCCAATTAACTAAATTTTCATATGCTCTATCAAATTTTCATCCTTAACCATTGAATCACTATTCATTTATTAAGTAGAAACCATGAGTAGTAAAGAGCAGATAAATCATAAACACACAAGGAACATATCAAAACATATGAACACTAAGATTTTAGGTGGAAACCCAATGTGGGAGAAAACCACCATTGTCATCGTCTATGTCTTATTCTTTTATTATAAAGGAAAACTTCATTGTGTCTTGTACTTGAATAAAATCTTACCAACACATAGGCACACACTTACAGGAGGCTACAACCTCCACTCATTCTCCAGCACCCACTGCAAGGGAGCTCCAACCCCCTGATGTCGTGAAGGCGAGCACCTACCCCCTGAATAAGTTTACTAGCTACCACTGGAAGGAATCTTTGACTCCCTCACTGAAGGCTCCAACCCTTAGCATCCGTCATGGACCATTGATCTGATAATCACTCTATGAGTGCCATCAGTTAAAGATTTATTACAACAAAAGGTATTACAGACTCATGTGTTGGTGTGTGTTCTGTGTTATTTAAGCAACGGATCGATCAGATTGCCAATACACAGAAAATAAGTGGAAAGACAGCAGAGAAATACAGTAAGAAACACAAAGACACAAACAGTTTTAATAAGGAGTTCACCCTATTCTCTGGGGCTACATCTCTAGTCCAGCTTCAGTGGTGGCCTTGTTTTATTGTGTCTTTAAGCAGAGAATTACAAATACAGGGACTCAATGCAAGTTCTCCAGAAACGGGTTTGCTTGGTAGGGTAGTTCTTGGATTCCCCAAGCCACTCGGAGTACATAGACTCTTGTTCTTCCTACCAGCTCTGTGACCCTTGGTCTACAGTGGAAAGAGCCAACTGTGATGCTCGATCCGGACATATTCCTCTATGGGAAGGCTTGAATCTTCAAGCTCTCTGGTGCTCGATGCTACCTGTGGTCAGCTCGACCCTCTGTTTCCTCTGCTTGGCTTTACTGCTCTCTGTGTTCACTGTCTCTCTTAGTTGCTTGGACTCCTCTCAATTCGGGTTTCCAATTAACTCTTCTCTTCTAACTGTCTCTTACCACTTGATCTCTGTTCCGACTGTCTCTATTCATGGCTTTAGTCATTCGATCCCTATGCTTGTTCGGTTCCTCTCCTGCCTGCGTCAATTCACCTTCTGCAACTGCGCTTGGAGTTCCCTGTTCGACGTCAGCATGAACGCTCGGGAAGTGGCCACTTGTCTCCATCTAACTGGTGCCAGCATGCTTTGTCGGTTCATTTCTTTCGTTACTCTGGGTATGCGTTCTTTCTCCACCATGGTGGTCAAATGGGCTCCAAATCTCTTTAGAACTCGGCTTAATCCCTTGTCAATTCCGCTTCCTCCATCGAGCGCAATCTCAGTCATTTGATCTGGGCTCCTCTAGATCCAACATCATATGCATGTCGAGCGCGGTTGACTTGCTCGACCGATAGCGCACGATCAACGGTGGTTTTTCTCTCACCTCCAATGCCACGCATTGATCGCTAAGTGGGATCGCTCTGCTCCACTCTAAAACTTCTTACTGTTCAAGGGTGCCCCGATCAATACCGCTGGTTTTCCAAAGCACGGGTCCCGCCTTTGTCCTTTAGCACTTTTTGTTTCTTCGCTCGCGGTTCTCTGGCTCCCAACGCGATCGAGTGGTTAAGGCTTTTCCACTTTAGCCCTATTTTCCCAACGATGCGCGATTATCACTACATCAAAATCGCCTCCTTTTCCCGATTCGGGGCTCCCAGGGACTGTTTTCACCTCCTGTGCAGTCTCCATGGGCCTCGGTCAGCGTGCTTTGACCGAGGTCCTCGTCGTTCCACGTTGGTGGCCATTACCACTGGTTCAAGGCATTTTTTATCACTGTTTTGGAATTTTCAAGGATTTGTTCAACTCAATACAGTCAAGGTTCTTGACAGTCTTTTGTGGATCCGATTCGGATCATGGCCTTCTCACTGAAAAATCTTTCGAACCACCAAAAGTTGGTTTTCTTTTCAAGCATCGGCTAAGTGAGGAAATTGCTGTCTCACCTGCCCAATCTCAATCCACTTCGCACTACTCGGCTTCGAACCTTTAAGCCCAATCTTGAGGTATTCCACCTGTCCACTACGCGTCATCCTTACCTTCCTGTCCAGCATTGTATCTTCCTGCAATTCATTAAGATATTCAGGTAGCAGGTCGTCAACAGAAGTTAATTGACTCTACTCTTCAGGGTCCTCAATCATTGAAGGTTCAAACAACCTCAAACAGTCTGCATTTACGACTGAGTAGATGTGCATGTAAGCTGGCAGCTCAAGGCAGAAGGCATTTTCACCAACCTTCTCAAGTATCCTGAAGGGTCCATACTTGATAGGTTTTAGCTTTTTACCTTCACCTTGCATCCTGTCCTTGCTGATATATAGCCAGACTTGGTCTCCAACTTGAAAACTATGCTCCATCCGATGCTTATCATGCCTAGCCTTGTATTTGGCCTGGCTCTTTTCCAGCTGTTCCTGTACTGCCTGGTGGATCTCCTGGATCTGTTCAATGAACCTAGTTGCCTTGTCCACATCACTATGTCTATCAACCATGGTATCTTTACCAAAGACAAAATCCAAAGGAGACCTTGGTATGAAACCAAAACAGGTCTCAAAAGGAGATCTCTGTGTAGAAGAGTGTTTGGCTCTATTGTAAGCATGCTGCACATAACACAAGTGTTCATCCCAAAGCTTAGGGTGTTTGCTGCAATATCCTCTCAGTAACTGGATCACCGTCCTGTTAACTACTTTTGTCTGGCCATCTGTTTGTGGATGAAAATTTGTGCTTTTCTTTAACTTGGTGTCCATTAGTTCCCACAGACTTGACCAAAACTTCCCCACAAATCGGGTGTCTCGATCAGATATAATAGAAGTGGGTAATCCGAAATGAACCCATACATGTTCAAAGAATAATTTTGCAGTTTGTTCAGCTGTAATCTGTTTACTACAGCGTATCAAAATACACATTTTGCTGAATCTATCCGCAACAACATACAGATAATCATGACCTTTCCTAGATTTGGGCAGTCCTCCAACAAAATCCATGGAAATGCTTTCCCAAGGGTGAGAAGGAACTGGTAATGGAGTGTATAAGCCTATTTTTCTATTGCTGGGCTTGCTTTTAGCACACATAGCACACCCCTTTACATATCTAGAAAATATTTCATTCATTTTCGGCCAATAGCAGAACCTTTGCAGTTGTGCAACTGTTTTACTTACCCAAAAGTGACCTGATATCAAAGAAGTGTGGGCTTCCCTAATTATCTTTACTCTCTCAGTTTGTGGAATGTAGAGTTTCCCACAATGATATAAGAGTCGGTCCTTGACATGATATTCCAATTATTCTACTCTTTTGCCTTGACTCAAAGTTGCATATACATCTTGAAAGTCCATGTCTTGAGCATACTGTTCTATGTAGATTTCATGCAGCACAGAATTATGCTTAAGTATGGTAGATGCATTTATAATGGGTCTCGATAACATATCTGCAACCTTGTTATGTATGCCATTTTTATATCTGATGACTAAATGAAACTGTTGTAGAAAACCCATCCATCTGTAATGTCTTGATTGTTGCAACTTAGTTTGGGAGTGTAGATATTGAAGTGGCTGATGATCAATGTGTATTACTGTTTCTTTGCCCATTAAGTAATGTTTCCACTTTTTCACACTCTGAACTAATGCATACAATTCTTTATCATAGGTAGGATAGTTAACTACTACAGGATTAAAAGTCTCAGAATGATAACATATGGGTTTACCGTGCTATGTCAACACTGCTCCCATGGCATAGTCACTGGCATCAGTTTGGATCTCAAATGGTCTTTGTAGATCTGGCAGTGCTAGTACAGGTGTTGTACTAATTTTTTCTTTCAAGGTGTCGAAGGCTTTCTGTTGTTTGCCTCCCCACTGAAACACCTTGTTCAATCTTGTCAAAGCATGTAAGGGAGCTGCAATTGAGGAAAAATTGGAAATGAACTTCCTCCAATATTGTGCTGCTCCTAAGAAGCTTTGTACTTCTGTAGTAGACTGGGGTTTAGGCCAGTTTACAATGACTGCCTCTTTAGAGGGATCTATTTTCAATTCACCTCCCCCTACTATGTGACCCAAATAATTTAGAGAGGTTTTTCCAAATTCACATTTGGAGAGTTTAACATAAAGTTTTTCTCTTCTCAAAACATCTAATGTCTGCTTAACATGCTTTAAATGTTCTTCCCATATTTTACTAAAAATCAGAATGTCATCCAAATACACAATAACAAAATCATCAAGAAAAGATCTGAGTACATCATTCATTAATCTCATGAAAGTAGCAGGAGCATTAGTTAGGCAAAAAGGCATAACCAACCATTCATACAATCCCTGCTTTGTTTTGAAAGCAGTCTTCCATGCATCTTGCTCTGCAACTCTGACCTGATGGTATCCACTGTGTAAATCCAGCTTGGTGAAATAAACAGCTTCCTTCAATTGATCTAAAAGATCATCTATGCGAGGAAGGGGATAACGATTTTTGATTGTTATCTTATTTAGTGCTCGGTAGTCAATGCACATTCTCCACGAGCCATCTTTCTTTCTCACCAAGATGATGGGTGATCCACATGGTGATGTGTTAGGCCTGATGAACCCTTTCTTGAGCAACTCCTGCACCTGCTTCTTAATTTCAGCATTCTCAAAAGCAGACAACCTGTACATCCCAATGTTAGGCAAAGGAACATCTTGCTGCAAAATAATATCATGTACTATTCCCTTTTTGGGTGGCAGACCTTGTGGTTCTTGAAATAAGACATCATAATCTGAAACAATCTTTTCTATATCAGCTTGTTGATCAGCATTACAGCCCCCAAATACATTGGTTTTATCAAATTTCTTTTCCTTTACAACCATTAGTAAGAATTGTTTGCATGAATTTATCATTCTTTTCATCTGTCCTGAGTTGATGAGAGTATAGTTATTCTTGAGCTTATGAGCCCTTACAAAGTATTCGATTCCATCTTTAACAAGTAGATACTTGTTCTCAGCTCTATAGAAAATAGCTTTTCTATCATACAAGTAGGGACTTCCTAAAACAATTCCACATATATCTAAAGGAATTACATCTAACTCAACCTCATCTACAAATGCTGACCCAAAAGAAAACTTGAATTTGCACTGTCTAGTCACTTGTAGTTGTGCTTTATCATTCAACCATCCTAATGGGTATGGCTTCTTATGAGGTGTAGTTGCTAATCCCAATTTCTTTACAATTGCTTCAGAAATCAGATTTACTTGTGAGCCACTATCAAACAAAGTATCAATCTTTTGATTTTTGGAAACAACTCGAATATGGAAAATCTCATGTCTTTTTCTCTCATGTTCTTCATCAATAACAGATTGAGCAGAATTACTAGTAGATGCTTCAGAATTCTTACCTTTTATACCCGTGGCTGCAATGGTTGTTTCATCTCGCGAGTCTGACCCCAAATCTTTCTGAATAGCTGCAACAGTCTTCTTCTTCTTGCCCTTGGACTTCTTAGGTCTCAGCTTTGGATGCAGAATCCAACAGTGTTCATCATCATGCCCTTCCTTTTTACAGTGAGTGCATGAAGCTTTGCCTTTTTGTGCAGTGTTAGCCTTCCTTGCTTTCCACTTCTGCTTCCTTTTCTCCTTGCTCTTGCTTACAGTGGGTTGGGATGGTCCCCCAACTTCTGGATTTCCATTCTTTCCTCTAGCTTCTAGATGAGTAGCTTGTACAGATACCTCATCTATACTAGTGGGATTAAACATGAGGATGGTATGCCTCATGTAGCTGTGTAGACCACCAATGTACTTCAAAAGAGTCTCTAGTGAGTCTAATGAGATACCCAACATCAATGCTCTCTTTCTGAACTCTTGAGTATACCCTTGTACACTTTTCCCTTTCAACTACCGAAGAGTTTGCCAACTCATCATGGCTTGTTGCATGTAGGCCAATGGATAGAACTGCTTTTTGATTGCAGCAACAAATTCACTCCAGACAGAGATGGTCTTACCATGCTTCTTCATATCAGCTTGGGTTCTACCTTCCCACCAAACCAAGGCAGTGCCTCCTAGGCATAGGCTTGCCAGCTGAATCTTACTCTTGTCTGAGTCTATGTTTTGTACTCTGCAATACACATCAATTTGTCTAATCCAATTGTCCAACTTTTCAGCATTTAGCTCTCCATCATATATAGGCAAATCAAATTTAACATCTAACTTAATCAAAGATGCTTTCTTATTATGCACAGGGCTATTAGGAGGTGTGAGAAAGCTTTCCTCTTTCCCCTTTCCTTTGGAGTGGTCATGGGAATGAGACTCATCTTCTTCTTTATCTTGTTTAGAACCTGATGAATTTTCATCCCTATGCTTTCTAAAGTCTCTATACATTTCCTCTACCATAGACTTTATAGCTAGGAAACTTTCTATGAATTGAGGGTCTGGCCCTATAGAACCTTCCTCTGACATTGTCTTCCGAGAATAGACTCTCCCAATTTCAGGATTAGTTTCCACCAACTCTCCTTCTCCTAATTTGAGCTTTGATCTAGTGAGCATTCACAGCTAAACCAACACAAGCTTGTCTAACCTTATGGCCTAGAGCTCTGATACCACTTGATCTGATAATCACTCTATGAGTGCCATCAGTTAAAGATTTATTACAACAAAAGGTACTACATACTCATGTGTTGGTGTGTGTTCTGTGTTATTTAAGCAATGGATCGATCAGATTGCCAATACACAGAAAATAAGTGGAAAGACAACAGAGAAATACAGTAAGAAACACAAAGACACAAACAGTTTTAATAAGGAGTTCACCCTATTCTCTAGGGCTACGTCTCCGGTCCAGCTTCAGTGGTGGCCTTGTTTTATTGTGTCTTTAAGTAGAGAATTACAAATACAGGGACTCAATGCGAGTTCTCCTGAAACAGGTTTGCTTGGCAGGGTGGTTCTTGGATTCCCCAAGCCACTCGGAGTACACAGACTCTTGTTCTTCCTACCAACTCTGTGACCCTTGGTCTACAGTGGAAAGAGCCAACTGTGATGCTCGATTTGGACAGATTCCTCTATGGGAAGGCTTGAATCTTCAAGCTCTTTGGTGCTCGATGCTGCCTATGGTCAGCTCGGCCCTCTGTCTCCTCTGCTTGGCTTTACTGCTCTCTGTGTTCACTATCTCTCTTAGTTTCTTGGACTCCTCTCAATTCGGGTTTCCAATTAACTCTTCTCTTCTAACTGTCTCTTACCACTTGATCTCTATTCTGACTATCTCTATTCATGGCTTTAGTCATTCGATCCCTATGCCTGTTCGGTTCCTCTCCTGCCTGCGTCGATTCACCTTCTGCAGCTGTGCTTGGAGTTCCCTGTTCGGCGTCAGCATGAACGCTCGGGAAGTGGCCACGTGTCTCCATCTAACTGGTGCCAGCATGCTTCGTCGGTTCGTTTCTTCCGTTACGCCGGGTATGCGTTCTTTCTCCACCATGGTGGTCAAACGAACTCCAAATCTCTTTAGAACTCGACTTAATCCCTTGTCGATTCTGCTTCCTCCATCGGGCGCAATCTCAGCTATCCGATCTGGGCTCCTCCAGATCCAACGTCATACGCATGTCGAGCGCAGTTGACTTGCTCGACCGATAGCGCGCGATCAACGACGGTTTTTCTCTCACCTCCACTGTAACGCGTCGATCGCTGAATGGGATCGCTCTGCTCCGCTCCAAAACCTCTTACCGTTCAAGGGCACCCTGATCAATACCACCAGTTTTCCAGAGTGCGGGTCCCGCCTTTGTCCTTTAGCACTTTTTGTTTCTCTGCCTGCGGTTCTGTGGCTCCTAACGCGACCGAGTGCTTAAGGCTTTTCCACTTTAGCCCTGTTTTAATCGCGCATCAAAATTGCCTCCTTTTCCCGATCCGGGGCTCCCAGGGGCTGTTTTGACCTCCTACGCAGTCTCCATGGGCCTCGGTCAGCACACTTTGACCGAGGTCCTCGTCGTTCCACATTGGCAGCCATTGCCACTGGTTCAAGGCGTTTTTTTATCACTGTTTTGGAATTTTCAAGGATTTGTTCAACTCGATACAGTCAAGGTTCTTGACAGTCTTTTGTGGATCCGATTTGGATCAACCATGTTTCATAATATTTCATACTAGATCCACCTAACTCAAAACATCAAAACCTATTAGCCACCTTTAATCAAATTTTCACACTATACCCACATCAATAATAAGCTCAATACCAAACTAAAATACTGAATCTCAAAATATGAATCATTGAAACATTGTAGACTAGATGAATACTAAATCAAACCAATCTCAACCAACCATTGAAACCTGATCAAATCAATGCACAACCAATCCAATTAACACTGCCAGATACAGATAGACATCATTGAAAAACAACAACAAATACAACAAAACTCATCAACTATTAACATCAAGCAACATTACAAACCCTTAACTCAAAATATATATGTGACTGTTATTAAGCAGACCATCATATATATGCACTTATTATGTGCAACACCTGCATACCGATCTCAATGTACTAAAGCAATATATCTCAGAAATATATACGTGACTAACAAGAAAAAATACACATATGTACGCAACTATTCAGAAGCAAACTAGTGTAGAGATCTTAAATTACTGAAGTATACCTTCATTGCAAACACAACTCACATTCTGAAATATTCACTATCATACATTCATAACATAGCATCATTATAACCATAAATCTATCATTGTTAGCTACAAACATAAACAAATCAAGCAAGTGTATTCATTAGTCTTCACAACACTTTCAAATCTATCAGATATGAGCCATCTCCTTGCTCCTTGGTGCACACCTATTCCAGATAAAATCACATATGAATAACCCATTACTTGCACACTTAACACCTTGATCTCCATCTCCTTATATAGTTTTTTCCTTAGCCAATACCTTAGGTAAATCCCTTGGTAATGTCATTAGTATTCGTTGATGGGATCAAATAAACGTTTTCGCCCCAATTACTATGGGAAAGTACCATGGTAATGACCCCTGGTATTCATATTTCCATGCTTCGGATTATGTACATGACTTTTTCTCTCAAGGTCTGCATATGTACGCGACCCTTCTTCATAGGAACCACATATACTTTCTAAAACTTTACATTTGTCATCCATCTGTAACTAAACTTCCATTTCTCTATCCATATCCACTGTAACATCTGTACCAATATTCCTAATAGCTATATTAGTTCCATAACCATCATATTGACATCAAGTACATGTTTGTCAAGCAGGTTTCAATCAAGGACAACATATTAGTCATAATGCCAATAATCTCCCCCTTTGGACTTGATGGCAACCATTGTGGTGTTTGGACGGCACCTGCAAACATCTGCAAATACACCTACAAACACGAAGTCTTCTCTCCAAGCATATCTCTAAACACCAAGTATTCTCTCCAAACACATTCTTCTCTCCAAACACCAAGCTTCTCTCCCCCTTTGACATCAAGGTAAAAGGGTTGAATCAGGTTGGATGAAGTACTTCCATTGTAGTATTGATTGTTGTAGGTATGATATGCTCCCTCTGAGCATATGCTCAATTCAAAAAAGTACAAGGCTTTATGAATCAAACAAATATGACCTTTCCTATCACCAATGACTCTATGCTCCAATGATTTGACCACACCCAATATATTAGGTTTACATATTAGACTCCAATTTTACATCAATGTCCCAAAATAATGGGATTATATACATGCCATGACTTGATCCCAATAGCCCATACATGACTGAATTTTACAATGATTTACAAAATGGGTATTTTCATGACCATTACATCAAGAGACATATGTGACACTTATAACCAAAAACAATGAGGTAACAGGATTATGATAGTCATCAACAACCACCATGCACCATATAGGAATCTGCAACATAAACATATGATAACAGTAACATAGACAAAAAAATTAACATCCTCATCATCAACATGTAATATAAGATAATGTAGGCATCAATATCTCCAATATCATCTTCATGTGACTAGATATGCAATGTCTCCAAGCATCACCAATCGGCTATAGCAGAAGCATAAGATTATACAATAGATAATTTTCAATAACACATCCCCTTTACCTCGTGTCATCAAGGTCAACATGTTGTCTACACATATAGAAAGAACCACAGTCGACAAACAACAATATAAATCTTTTGAACCACAACATCGTAGGTAGCATATACATGCATCAACAACATGTAAGAAAACAACGAGAAATTCTAGCATCATCAAACAACATATTTAGCGACCATGCAAATCTTCCTTATCAAGATAAGAATAAGACACTATCAACAGCTTCACCAAAATGCAACTTAAGTAGAATATAGGCATCATCCATAATTTCACCACATGCAACCCATGCATCATTGATTACCCATGACATAATGACAACAACATATAAATTTTCTCATCAATGCGAGCAAACAATGAGTAAGTCACGAACTCATCATAAACACCATCATGAAATAATGAGTGCTCAAGAAACCATAAAGCCAAAAATGAAGTATTAGAAGCATAGAAGATGCCCCCCCTGAACTTGTGGCAATTTTTTTATCATCAAATCTTATCATATCCATCTCAACAATTAGCAAGTGCACTAAAGAACCTTTTTATCAGCAGCAATATAAGATTTTGCAAAAACTCATCATGATCGAACATCACTCCTAAGCAGCATATGGGTATCAACAAACTATAATAAATCAATGCTAGTACCAGAATGCCAATAATAAACTGATGAAAGAATATGAGAAGATCCCCTTGAATCTATGCCATTCATTTTCACCATAGGAAACCATACACAACTATCTAAGTCTAAAACTACATATACACATGATTGTCCTTCATGAATAACACATACAAAATGTAAAAACTGATTTTTCATAACTACAACTCCCCCTGAACATGACATGTCTATTTAGGTTCACTGTTACTTCATCAGATATAATGTTAGTAATATAAACAGCACTAAAAGAATATCAAGACAACATATGGAATCATCATTTAGATACACATTTATAGCTCCCCCTGAGATCATACACCACTAATCCTATGGACTTTACAATCACCATTTTTTCTTCATGAGGTTATATACCTCACTTTTACTTTTGTACTCATTGTTAGAAGTATATTTTTAAGAACAAGGGACTGCAGTAGGGACAATATTCTCTACATCTTTGAATGATGTTCCTTCTTCCTCCAAATTTGCTTAGAATTTCTAATCATATGATGGAACTTATTCCATATTTTTCTTTGATTCCAAATGCTTGACCTGCAATCAATGACCTATTGGACATTGGATAAACCAATGCTCCCTGTGTGTTTCGTGACATGGACTAATCACCTCTCATGGATCCTTATCTCTGGCGATGTGGTCATTGACTAACACGTGTGGGTTTTGGTCTAACGACAATCGTGATTCGCAACAAGTGGTATCCGAGCATAGGTCATGAGTTCAATACACACCCGACTCACGTTGGGGGAGAGATTGTTGGACATTGGATAAACCAACGCTCTTCATTTGTTTCGCGACATGGACTAACCACCTCTCATGGATCCTTATCTATGGAAATGTGATCATTGACTAACACCCGCAGGTTTTGGTCTAACAACAAACATGATTCCGAACATTGCTAACTTCAAAACCTAACCGAAAATTGCTTACTCTGAAATGAGGCCGAGTGGCCTATTTATAGTTGTTTTCCATGACAATAAGCTGAATTGACATGAATATGATTCGGCGTGTCCTTAGGAGAGATATTACTACTCCTTTTCAAGACAAATTGAAGGGCGATGCTTGTGCTTGTCTTGGAGGGCTATTTATACTTATCTAATGACATACAAAATGTAACATGCCCAAGAAGGGTCCTTCATGCATGACATAGAATCAAATTGACTTTTTTGACTAGATGACAAATCCTAAATGCTCACAATGGGAGCCATCACTAAAAATAAAAATTACTTTCTCATGAAATCCATGAGACAAGAATTACAATAATAATTTTATTTTTCTTCTTTTAGTTAATTGCATAAAATCACAATTACACATGTCATTATGAAGACCGAACCTAGTTACACTTTTCAACATGTTCCAATGGTGTAGATACTACTTTACATTCATTCATACTGAATATTTTGATTAATTCTTGTGTATATTTACTTTGTTTGACCAAGGTTCTATGATTCCCTCTCCAAACTTCAAGGCCTAAAATTTAATGCAACTCTCTAAGATCCTTCATTTCAAATTCCTACGACATACAATTTTTAATCTTTTTAATTAACTTGGTAGCATTTCTTATTATGAAAATATCATCAACATATAAATAAACCGAAGTAATAATACGACCTTTTTCATCCCTCTTGATATACAAATTTGGATCTCCTTTACTTTTAGTAAAACTTTGTTGGAAGAAATATTTATCAATCTTCCCATGCCAAGACCTTGATGCTTGTTTGAGTCCATATAATGCTTTATTTAACCTGCAAACAAGATGTTCTTGTCCTGTTACAAAACCTTCTCACTGAACAAGATAGACTTATTCCTTTAATTCTCCATTAAAAAATGTTGACTTAACATCTAATTGATTTAACTTCTAATTATTCTTGGTAGCCAATGCAATCATCATTCTATTTGTAATCATTTTAGCTATAGGTGTAAATTTTTCCTCATAGTCTATCCCTTATTTCTGTGAATAGCCCTTTACTATTAGTCTATCTTTATTTTTATCAAGTTCCATCAACATTAAATTTAGTTTTGAACAACCATTTTAAGCCTAATATGGGAAATTTACATTTAGGTAATTTTGTCAATTCCCATGTTTCATTTCTCATAGTAGAATCATATTCTTTTTTCATTGCATCCATCTGTTCTTTATGGTCTTTGGATTGCTCATAATTTCAAGGCTCAACATATTCATTACTCTAGTCACCAATGCATAATCTTTATACCTAATTGGCTAAATTTTCCTTGTTGATATTCATAATGGCTCATCGCTTTTGGAGTTGCTTCACTTCATCTTGGTGTGCTAGTAGCTTCAATGCTATCATGTTCTTCAACATCAACTTGTTGATATTTACCTTCTTCTACTTTGTTGTATTTAGGTAATTTTCCATACATTATGTTGTTCCTCTTTTGAAATCTTGTTTGTACATTCATGAAATATGACATCTCTACTTGCAAATAATTTGTGAGTCATTGGATCATACATTTTATAAGTTTTATAATTAGAACAACAACTTATAAAGATACAATTGATTGCCTTGGAATCAAGCTTTCTCCTATATTCTTTATGAACATGAGAAAATGTTGTTCTTCCAAAGTTTCTTAAATGACTCACTAATGCTTTATAGCCATGAAATTCTTTGTAAGGTGTTTTGTTCTCTAGAATTTTTGTAAATATTCTATTTTTCAAATGCACGACATTTCTAATTGCTTCAGCCCAAAAACCATTAGATTTTTTTTTACCTTTTATTATCCTTCGAGCACATTCAACCAATGTAATGCTTTTCATTTCTACTATACCATTCCATTGAGAAGTGTGTGGCACTGTAAATTATTGTTGAACTCCATTTTTCAATAGTTGATGAATGCCCCTAATGTATATTATCCCCTTAATCTAGCCTAATGATCTTGATGTATTTGTTTGTTTGCTTTTCAACCATATTTTTAAATTCTTTTAAGTATTCAAATACATCACTTTTTCTTCTGATAAAGTAGACCCATGTGTATCTAGTTTTATCATTAATGAAAATAAAGAAATATAAAGCTCCACCTAATGACTTAGTTTGCATGGGACCATAAAGCTCCACCTAATGACTTAGTTTGCATGGGACCATAAACCTCATTATATTATCTCAAGAATTTCCCTCTTTCTCTTTTCAATTCTTGTAGAAAAATAATCCCTATGTTGTTTTCCTAATGCACATCCTTCACATTCAACATATTCATTCTTAAAATTTGGAAGACCTTCGACCATTCCTTTCTTTTGAAGTAAAATAAGATCATTGTGATTAAGATGACCATACCTTTGATTCCATATCTCCTTTTCTATCATAGTTGTAGATGCCATTGCTTGATGATGTTTCTTCTTAACATAAAGCTTGCACAATCCTCCAACTAATACTCCTCTTGCTAGGATGTTGTAGATATCTTGTATATCCTTAACAATACAATGTGACTTAAAGAATCCAACTTTGAGATTTTGATCTGCAATACTGGACATCAAGATTAATTTTTTCTTGATTCCAAGAACATACATCACATTTTGTATTTGTCTCACATGGTCATTTGGTAAAGTTACACATCCATTTCCATAACCCTTGATTTCATGAGATTAATCGTCTTCTAGATGTTAATTCTTCAATTAGAAATTTTTTAATAACAATTGGTGTTTCCAATCATCAACAGTAATTGAAGATAGGAAAGTAAATGTAGTGATAAAGGAGACAATCAACACATCAACATGATACACCAAATTTAGTCAAAGACCAGGGGAAAACCCTTTGAAATTATTCTTTTATTAGATTGTCATAAAATGTTTAACAGAGAATACAATGAGCCCAATAAAATATAAGATAGGAAAATTATCCCAACAACATTCAGAAATATGTTTTTGGCATCAATATATATTAGAGACAACTTTTCCTGTCTGTGGTCAACTACGGTCAGCTGCGGTCAAATGTCAAATTTTAGCCCTACTTTCGAATCGTAGGGAGGAAGAGGTATGTGTGCGAATGAGAGCTTCTAGTCACTACCTTAAGCCTGTAATAATGTGGCTATGGTAAAAAAATCCCTTGACAAGCTTGCAGATGTGACCCAAAATCCTAGAAACACGTGCAATCTTCGCACCCAGTAATCTCGGACCTGTGCGAAGCAATTTCTTCGACCCAACGTTAAACTTGTGCAAAAAAATAAATGAATAAGAGAAGAAGAATATTCTTGGTTATGTCGAAATGAGCTTGAGGTTACTTGCATTAATAAGCTTCCAAGGGTGACAAATTTCTTGTTAGGGCCGACTTGTCCAAATGTGCATATGTGGGCTTTTCTTCATAGGTACACTTTCCCTTGTCCAAATTGGGTGCCCTCTCGAAAAGAGGAAACTAGACCCATGGTTGGACTTTGTCACTGAGCTACCAAATTAACACTCCCTCTTTGATAGGGAGAAATTCCAACTGCATCATGTCATATGTATCCTGTCGTCATGTCCCATCAGTTATGAAACCAGCTCACAAAAGGATAGAAAAGATAGATGAACGCCTTAGAAATAAGCCTCTTCGAGGGGGCAACCTCCTTTACATTACACAAATGAACAATTCTTGGATGATACAAATGACAAGACCTCCTTTCTATATATAGGAGTCTAAGGGGTCATAATAAAATGAGAGCCGACATAACAATAATAATCTAAGGGCACAATAATAACAATAGTGGGCTTCTATGGGGCACAATAATAACTATATGGGGACTACATGGGCACACCAATATAATAAGAGGGTTGTACTAATGACAATAAGGGGTTACACTAGTAGTATAGGGACCTAACATGCCCCTCTCCTTCAACCAGATTGGATAAACGAAGCAAGGATGAAGAAGTGTCGCTGCCCATCCAAAAGTTGCAGAAGATCCCAATTCAAACAATATTTCCAGAACTTGAAGAGGAAGGAAAAATCATATTGGAACCTGGATTAGTCATAGAAACAAGAACCTGACAGCTACGAAATCGATCAATTTCGGAGTATCTCATCAAGTGGAAGAACTTACCCACTAAAGATTCCACATGGGAGGACAAGAATTTTATACAGAAGCATCAAGAACTACTCAAGCATTGAGGACAACACTTTTTGAAGGAGAGGGGCATGTTAGGCCCCTATACTACTAGTGTTACCCCTTATTATTATTAGTACAACCCCCTTATTATATTTTTGTACCCATGTAGTCCCCATATTATTATTATTGTGCCCCATAGAAGCCCACTATTGTTATTATTGTTCCCTTACATTATTATTGTTATGTCAGCTCTGATTATATTATGATCCCTTAGACTCCTATATATAGAAAGGAGGTCTTGTCATTTGTATCATCTAAGAATTGTTCATTTGTGTAATGTAAAGGAGTTTGCCCCCTCGAAGAGGCTTATTTTTAAGGTGTTGATCTATCTTTTCTATCTTTTTGTGAGCTGGTTTCATAACACCATCTTTTATCAACTCTATCTGCTGAAACATTCTTGAATCTAAAGAATAAGAATCATTGGGGAGTATTAGATACCAACCTCTATAGCATCAGAGAGCGCATATCAATCTGAAACAACATTGGGGAGCACATCTCAACCTGAATCTACATAGGGGAGAAAAACATCTTCAACCCCATATCAATAAATAGGTTATATAGGGGAGAACAACTTAACCCATCCTATTTCCCATCAATGACCCTCAAGATTCATGTGGTAGAACATTTGCATCATAATCCGAGCTTGGGTGAAAACTTGACTTACCAAAGGTAAGGATCACATGCACCCAAGCCTCCTCAACCTATTGGCCAGATGGGGAGGGGCAATCCCAACAAGCTCAACTTGTGGAAACATGCTTACTTCTTGCTCCAACCTCACATCAACAACATTAAAGTAGCTACTATGCACCTATACCATACATTATACAAGGTACTAAAGGGTATAATGCATTGCATACCTTCATATGCTCGTTCATAATCATACTCATATGTATCACCTCACACATGATTCTTTCACTTAGATTTTAAACAAATATTATTTGCAAGGGTATACTTCCCTACTTTCTCATTCCATAATTTTCAAACATATATTTCCATCAATATGTCTTTCTTCACCAAGATATCTCTCTCTTACACACTTTCATCCATGAGAACCATGTGCCATATGGCCTCCCACTAAAACAAATTGAGTAATGTATAATTTTTGAAAACATGACAACAAACCTTATCATTTTGTTTATTAGCTTAGTTGATCTATGCATTCATCCCCATGTAGTTTAGTTAGCACAAAAAAAAAAAAAAAATCCTTTCTAGGAATGATATTTCTCATCAACTAACTTCAAGGAAAAATTTCTTGCCATCCAATAAATCTATCTTGGAACTAAAACCAAGGCCTTCTACTTCAATCCTTTCCATTTTTCACATAAAGTGCAAGGATTTTTTAATCTCATCCCCAAGGTAATCAAGCTTAACATTTAGGATTTTATCATCATATTTTTTCTTACCTCTATACTAATAAAATTCCATCATTTTCTTTACTAATTTCCATATCATCATCATTCACAAGAAATGGACTCCTTAAAATGACCTTTACCTTTTTTAAGCACAGATCTTATTTCTCATAGAGCACTCTTTCTTTTAACCAGTTTCTCCAATCCACACAATATAACCCTTGTCCAAATTTAAATCTAGGAATCACTACTACTACCAAACATAACTAATAATTTCTTTGTCTTGCTCTAAATTCATCTCTATGGTATATATCTAACCATTTATGCTAGTGTTTGGAACAAATATTTGATACCAATTTGTAACACACCCCATTTATTAAAAATTAAAAACATAAAATTATGATAATGAGAGGACAATACACATATCTTGATTCATAATTTCTTAACCAAGTATTCATTCGCTATTCCAAACTAAAAAATTTAGACTATCTTAAGGAAATACGAATGTCAAATTTCCTCCTCATCAAACTATCTCAAACCTCTATATGGTTATAAAAATATATCCTATTTTAACTACCCTAAACTTATTTTCTAATATCACCATCATCCTCTACTCACCGAGAGCATTACAATGATATAAATTCCATTAAAGATCTAAGTTCTAGACAAAAAGTTATGGCCCTCTGAAGATTCATCTCTCTTAGCATCATCTCAACATTTGTACCAATGACATGTGGTAGTCCTATTCCCACATGTCACCACTAAATAGGACCATGTCCATAGTCAGACACATTGGCCTACCAACTCACATTTGGATCCAAGAAAATTTTTAATGTCCCTTTATAAAAAAAATTGATCTCCACACTTTTGGATTTCCAACCTTCTATATTCATCCAAAAATTCCAAAAATTCTTGATCCATTTTGGATTTGGAAGAAATGCTCAGTCATCTAGTCAACATTTGAATCCAGGAAAATTTGAAATGTCTCAATTAAAAAAAAACCATATTTCTTGATTTCCAGTCTTTTAGATTACATGTCACCTACCATGACAGGCACCATCTCCATTGACACAACATCTCTTCTGCACTATAGTGCGACATCTCATGCCATGTCAGGATGCCACACCATCCAAATATGTCCTTCATTCCATTTCAGGATACCACACCATCCAAACCTATCCTTCATGCCATGTCAACATGACACATTAGTCGCCACATTGGCATGTCACATCACCAAACTGTTTTGGGTTCTTTCGCATTGACTCCACATGTCCACCTCACATACTAATTACCTGCCATCTAGATCCATTTTTTTCCATAAATTCCATTTATTAGAACTTCCAGATGCCTAGACTTCTGTCCTTGACAAATTTTGAATGCCCATAAATCAACTATTAAAATATGCTCATGCTTAGACTTCGATACTTAAAATATACCGATGCATAGACTTCGACATTTAACATATTTCAAGTGCACCCCTAGACTTCCACACTTGGTAGATTCTAAATCATCTAACTTTTCCATATTTCCACCCCCTTTAGCCCCTTTTTTCTTAGCACATAGTTGTGGCTCCTATCAGACCATATGAGCATGGGCTGGAGGATATCTAAAACATCTATATTTTCTAGATTACAATAAAAACTTCAATCCCTAAATTTTAGAGTTTTAGACTTTCAATTCATTCTTCTAATGTATCAATTCACACTATAAAGATGTTGGTTTCATTTTCTAAAATAAAGGCTCCATATTAAAGAAACACATGAAGATAAACATTCATGATCTATAAAGTAATATTCTCATATCACAAGGAAATAAGACAAAAATCATTGGCAACTACCAAGAATGAAAATTCTTGGTTCATAAATGAAATATCATACCAGGAAGAGAAGAAACATGTACTGATATACTAAAATATTGATCATATTTATTCTATTCCATAAAGAATGTAGAGAAGGAAATATAAACTTATATGGTATGCATTACTTCTAACAAAATACATTAAATTATACAAGTTCATAATTTCCAATTGATTACCCATAGCATATTCAAAATATTTAACTAGAATAATTTAAATAATTAATAGAGATACAAATATAAGTTAATTGAATACAACGAAGATTATGAGAAAAACCCAACAAACTGAATGATTTCCACCCAGGCGTAAGTAGTTTGTTGTAGAACGCCACCCCTAGCTAGGTGATGATACAATAGGGTGAAGTAGGAAATGAGTTCTAGGTTTATCTATAAGGAATTCAATCAATTTATTTCCATTACCAAGTTTTTCAAATGACAAAGAACTTCAGAAATCCACATTACCTTCCTCTCACAACACAAGGGCACTTATTTATCTTCTTCTCAATCCCTTAGAAATAACTCCTTATAGTTCTCTAAAGTGATGACATAGAAAGGTTCAACTAATGTCACAAAACGTCCTCCCATATTTCCTAATTTCATGGCTCTTTCAACAAGAATATGGCTTATTTTCATGGCTAGCCTCAACTATATGTCCATCACATTTCATTTTTTTCTCTTCTCATCTATAAAAGTTCTCTTCTCTTCCCTCTCTCCCTATCTCCTTCCTCCTATTCAAATTTCTCATCCATTCTCCCTAATAAGAATTTCCCCACTACTTCTTCTTGTTCTGAGAATGTAGGGTAGACACCTTGATAAAGTACAGGACTGATGGCTCACCTATAGGTTTTTCTCCACTAATTAAAGCTTAAATATGGTGAGAATGATAAGGTAGGTTAGATATAAAAGATAATAAAGAAATCCCTTTGACCCCCTCACTTTTTTGCCACTTGTGGTATCATAGCTCCTATAGATGCTCATGTTTGCTAGTCTTGGTAATCATTATTTATTATCTACAAAGGTAAAAATATTCACAATGTTTACAACACCACAGTATATCTACCTCATGATGATCATTATAGTAGAAATAAAATATCCATGCATTGTTTTTAGCGATTTTAATTACAAATTTTCCAATGAGAAAAACTAGGCTTTTACATTGAATATTTGATGAAAAATTGGTGATTGTAAATGATTTGTAAGGCCTGGTCCACATTGGCCACATGTGTCTCCCACTTTATTTAGTAGAGGTAGATATTAACAAAGAAGAGAAGGGGAAAATGGCATAGAACGAATTGAACAATTTTATTCATGAGACTCTGAAAAGTGGATGGTGCATTGTTGGCACCAAAAGACATCACTATGAACTCATAATGGCCTTTGTGTGTAGAAAGTAAATTTAGGAATATCTACTTCATTCTAATTTGGTGATAACCCGAATATAGATCAAGTTTAGTGAAGAAATGTGATTTGTGTAGCCCATCCAAGAGGTTGTCAATGATCGGATTGGAAAATTTATCTTTGATTGTCAAATTTTTAAGAGCATGAAAACTAGGAGACATGTTCTTATACATGCCTTCCTTTTTTACAACCATGACAATCACAGAGGAGTAATGGTTGGCATTAGGATGGATTACAACTACTTCCAACAATATTTTAATGATATTTTCGGTCTCATTTTTGAAAAAAAGATGGAAATGTAGAAACATATTTGGCAGTAAGCTACGTAAAATCAATGGGATGTTATTACATTAGAGAAAAATTTGGGTTAAAATGGACCTTAAAAGAAAAACCATGCTTGGTTAATTAAAAAATCAATAAAAATAGAATTTCGAAAAATTGAGTTAATAATAATCATTCAGTAGGATATATAAAAGTCAATAATGATTATGAATCATATATCTATTTTACAATTTATAATCACATGTACACCTCAACTTAATTAAAATATTAGTGAGATCATCTCAAGATATATTCAACATCTTTGAAATACTCGATATGAAATGTTTTATATTATTAGCATTTTAGTTATTTAATATATGACATATATTAATATTATTTATTATATTTCCAATATTATCATACATCAAATATTATTAACGTGGTTTTAGTTATTTAATATATGATATATATTAATATTATTTATTATATTTCCAATATTATCATATATCAATAATAACCTGTTGGATTATTTCACAGGAAATAGTGAAAAGGCGAGAGGTTTTCTTATAACAATTCGATGTATATTCACTCTTTGTATATAAGAATTTTTTTTTTTTTTAATTATTAATAATATATATTTTTAATAATGTTTTCTCGATGTCCTCATTTCTAGGAAAATTGATGGATCTTTTTCTTGTGAGGTATATCAAAAGAAGACTCGCACTAAGCAGTATCTTCATTCCAGTTCCCATCATTTTCTTGCTCAGAAGATAGGTGTTCTCAGCACGTTAGCCACTCGTGCTCTAAGAATTTCTGATGAAGACCACTTTTCTAAAGAAAAGTCCCACCTCCTTAATGTTTTTGTCGAGAATGGCTATAGTAGGCAACAGGGTGTCAAAGCCTTCCTCAAAGCGAGCAAAGGTCCCAAGGTCAAGAAAGAACCCATCGACCGCAGTTCAGGAGTCCACCTCCCCTTCATCCAAGGTACCACTGACAAGATTGCGAAAATCCTGAAGAAGCATAATATTTCATCGACCTTTAGACCCCTCAACACCATTAGGAGTTCCCTCAAGTCTATTAAAGACCAAGTGAACCCTATGGATATGAAAGGTGTTTATATCATCCCTTGTTCCTGTGGAACCTCTTACATAGGTGAAACTGGTCGTTCTATAAACCAGAGGATTAAGGAACACGTTGTTGATATTAAACACAGGAGGACAAAATCCTCAGCTTTAGCCGAACATGCAGAGAAGACTAAGCATCATATATGCATTGAGGAGGCTAGGGTTATCGCTAAGATTCCTCATTTTCATCATTGTAAGTTTAGGGAAGCCATTGAAATTGAGAGGTCTTCTAGTAATATTAATAGGGACGACGGCTGGAAAATTAGTAGCTGTTGGATTCCCGCCCTCTCTTCTTAATTTTCTCCGGCCTATTGTTCCCCTTTATATATATATATATATATATATATATTGATTATTTTATATATATATTGATATATAAACATTAATTATTAACATATTGATAGAATTTGTTCTTGCATTATAAATAATTTTGTGGTAATATTAATATAAATTTTAGTAATTTTTTCCTTTTTTTCTTTTTTATTACAGTGGAATTGGCAACAGGGGCAGCCTTGCGACTCGCGTTACACGGGGTCGATTCTGACTGCTACCTCTATAATCACTGGGAGCTGCGCCCGCCCCTCTATACAGCTCCAGGATAAGTTCGAGGGATTTGAACTCGTGACCTTCAGTACAGAACTCACCTTTCTAACGAACTTCACCGCATTGTGATTACCAACTCGCCGACCCCCTGGGGGCTTAAATATTAGTAATTTTAATATTAATATGAGTGTTTAATTTTTATACATAGGATTTATATATATTGTTTATATACAATTTAACATTAATATTATTTATTAATATGAGTAGATGTTTATTAAGAATCCTTTATATTATATATATATTATATATTTAATTGTTATCATTAGTTTTAATCTTTAGTTTTATATATATATATAGTAAAAAATGAAGTGAATATTATTAACCTTAATATACAATTTTATATTAATATTATTTATTAATATGAGTAGGTGTTTATTAAGAATCCTTTATATATATATATATATATATATATATATATATATATAATCGTTATTATTAGTTTTAATCTTTAGTTAGTTATATATATATTGATAAAGTAAAAAATATATGCACTGAATATTATCAAATATAGTTGTTAGTTAGTTAACTAATAAAATTAAAAATTATATTTATATATATATATATATATATATTATCAATCTGTCCCCTCTCTCTCCCATAGTCAAACATAGTTGTTTTCTTCTAGCTGTTAGGTTGCCCTGTCTTCCTATTTAACCCTCTTCCTAGATATGTTTCTTCATCATGTCCTGAAAATGAATCACACTTGTTGGTTCGAAATGTGTCGACCCAAATCTTCAATGTGACTTCTTCCGAAAACACTCCTTATACATAATGTATTAGTTGTTATTGTATTATAATATTACATTATATAATTATGAATTTATAATATTATATAAGTATATATAATATTTAATTAGTAATTATAAATTATATATGTGTTGGGGGGGAGGGGTGGCAGGCACATTGTAACTTTTTTATGTTTTGGGTTTTTTTTTAAGAATTTGGCAATACAATTTTTTGTGAAATTATGGTTTTTTAGTGTTAAAAATGCATTTTTTAAATGCATAAATAGTTTCAACACTTTGAAAAACGCCTGAAGCACTCAAATTATATAGATTTCATAACTCAAACTTGTAATTGCAATAAATAATTACCAGATTTAAGAAAAAATTAATGGAAAAATATCCAAAAAAAAAACTCAAACATTAAAGATTTAAATTACCATTTTTTCAATTCTTAATATGTTTTTTATGTAATAATAAAAATAAATTATATTATTTATTAATTTTTCCTCAAATCAATCATCTTTTCCACTCATATACACTCCTATCATTAATTAATGATATTATAAATAGATTTGCATAATAAAAAATAAACTTAACCCATTTCCTTATTAATTCATTATTATAATAATAATAATATTATTATTATTATTATATGTGAAACCCGTCTGTTCATTAATTCAAAAAATCATTATAATCAGAGAGAAATGTTACTAGTCTAGACCAGTATCATAAGTTCAACAATTTGAGATTATAGATGTTACATTTACGTTTAACCATTGCCACTGTCTAAAACTGGATTTTACCCCTGTCATGTTCAATATGTGAAGGTTGTATCCCATGGGGAACTTTGAAGACTGGTTGGCAATGGTCCCAAATGAGTTACAAGTTAAGATGAATTGATAGGGAAGAGTCCTTCAGATGTGGATAGCATGGATTTATATAATAATGCTATAAAGATGAGCTTTTCCATATGGTCAGAACTAATAATTCTTAGAGAACCCATTTCAATACCTTTGAGAGTGTAACAAATATTGTCCTCTTTGAAAATAGTATACAATTCCAGGAAATATAAGGTTATAAAACCTAATGTTATAAACCATTTTACATTAAAAAAACAATATTACAACCTCTCATTTCAATGGTGAACCTATGAATTTTTAGGAAGTAATCATCCATTTGGAATTTCATATTCACGCTTGTCACCACATTTCATGGATCCCTTATCCCCAATCACGATTTCAAAGTTTTTAACAACACGAATATACTAGTGCTAGTAGAAGATAAACACCACCCTATGAAGGTTTTTACCTGACCTCCGTACAACTCTTCCTTATCCATTGATAGAGGAGGTCTTTAGTGAAGGTGAATGGTTGGAGGTTTTAGCAGAGGTTTTTTTGGTCAGTGTGCTTAAATGGTCTTAGGTGAATTGGCATATTCACATATCTAGCACACAATGAGTTCATAAATTTGCTCTTTGGAAGTCATTGTTACTATCATGTAATAAAATGTTGATTTAAATCAATTCTAAACATACTATAATCAATGTATCTTATATTAGTTAAGTGTACTAGTGCATCACTATATCAGGGACACTAACTAAGGTTTAGATATTTTGTTATGAAAAATCAATTTTTATTTTTTAAAATTATAAAACTTATCAATGCACCCCATAGAAGGAGCATCGATGCATTTCCCTTATAGGTGCACTAGAAGTATTTCTATTGTTAATGATTAAAGCTTTGTTGGTGCATCTTTAAATCATAGGTGCACTAATGCATAAGTATATAAGATGCATTGAATAAGGTTCAACCAATTTGTCATACAATATTTGTTCAAATAATTATGAAAATGCATTGATGTGCTTACATCATAGGCATATCTATGTGTTTATGTTATTGATGCATTGGAAGAACAATTTACTAAGATTCGATGTGTTTAGAACCATATGTGTAATACTACATCCTTTTATAATACATATAAAATAAGGTTTAAGCATTTTTTATTCAATATTGGTTTCATTTTAAAAAATGATAAAATCTTATCAATATGCTCCTATATATGTGCATTGATGGGTTTTCACTATCAAGCATTGTAAAACATATACCAACTAGTGTATTTTTACACCCTGAGTGTATTGGTGCATCCATATGTAAGAAGCACCAAAGAAGGTATAGACATATGCCATAAAGGATCAATTTTTATTTAAACAAATTATGAAAATTAATTTGTACAATTAATAATTTCAACTTGTACTAGTGCATATTGACAAATGATCACGAGGTATCCACTTAGTCAACATGCATCTTAGTACCTACATTCATGGGATATTAAATAATACCTCTAATATCACTAGATATTGATAAAATCCTCCCGAAGTCATTCTTTTGAACCGCCTACATCTTTCTAATATAAATAATCCTCATTTTTATAAATATACTCTATTATGACCAAATATTGTTGTTTATACCCCCTGATACCTATAAATTTCCCTACCCCATATTTCACCCCCCAATACTTATAATATATGGAAACTTTTTTCACAATTTTAAAACCCTCTTTATGAATGAACATGGTAAGATGTCGGTCAACAAGGTGAAGCCCCTATACAAATGATGCATCAATTTATATATTGTGAAAACCCCTAGTGGTGCGTCTAAGCATATGAGTGCGTCAACATGTATTACTATAATGCACATTGAGGTAGGGTAACATAATAATGAAAAAATAAAAATAAAACCATAATTTCATTTTTAGTTTCCTTCATGCGTCAATCCATCAAGTACCATTTGCAAAATGAGGGGAATTTCCTAAAGTTTTTCTTTCAAGGTATTCCTTAACAGAAAAAACTTGGAAAGCATAAATTTAGGCATGTAGTCATTAAAATAAGATTTAGAAGTATCAAGATAAGGTTCACTCACCTTAGTTAACCTATCTTGATCTTCTAATGCATTAATGATCCCCTCAATTTGAAGTAATATTAATTTGGAAAATATGATTTTTTTAGCCTAAGGTGGTGGAGAGTTGGCTTAGTGAGTTGTAAATAAGTTAGTAGTTAGTATTCACTTGTTTGTTTTATAAGTTAAATAGAGGTCGTCATTATACTATGTATTATGGTGAGGGTTTTCCCATATATATCTTGTGTCATCTTAGTTTGCTACTGATTAGGTGTTCAGTATTTAACTCAAAATTCAAATTTCTTAGATTGGCTTTAAACCCGTATGGTTGCATCCGTCTCATCAAGACGATCACAACTCAATTCGTTTCGTCGAAAACGGAGTCCAGATGAAGGAGAAAAGGAATGTTGTTTGTTTTCCTAAACAACTAAAAAAATTGCAAAATGAGACAGATTGATGACATGGCAGTCCAGTCAGTAAGGGGAATCTTCTTCAGTTTTCCTCCAATAGGGTTGTGACAAGTGTCACCTCTGGATTCCCCAGTGTGGTTGTGTGCAAGGGAAATTGCGTAATTGGCCTCTAAGGTGAAATTCGATTTTTTATTATTATTTAATTAAATATTGTTATATATAAATTTTTTA
Organism: Pinus tabuliformis; assembly: GCA_031772625.1. Lineage (NCBI taxonomy): Eukaryota > Viridiplantae > Streptophyta > Pinopsida > Pinales > Pinaceae > Pinus > Pinus tabuliformis. The sequence continues at coordinate 1,415,761,365 of CM062819.1, read as the reverse complement.
TGTTATATTACATAATTTTTAAATTATATATATATCTATATATATATATATATATATAGATATATTAATTAAATAAATATTAATCAACTAAACCAAAGTTTGAAGCATATATTATATTTCAAAATGGCGCATTAAACGGAGTGACACAGAAACCAAAGTTCGGTTGTATATAATATATGGTATTAAAAATGTGATGGGGCAGGGTGAGTTTGAACCCGTGACCTCCACCTCATAACACCCATGCATTACCATTAAACTATAGCGATATTTGTTGTATGTAGGGCGCGAAAATTTCTTTTAAATCCATAAATGTTAGCCACCGATGGAGAGGAGGGAGCCAACCCCGTGGGGCCAGCCCCCTCTCCATGCGACCACAAACAACATGACCAAGGGCCAGCGCCAACACTAAGCACTTTTAGAGCGCCATTAATCCAGGGTTAGCCTTAATTAATACATTGATTAAGTTGGCGGCAATTATGGTGGAGCCACCAAATCTAGAACCGCCACCAAACTTGGCGGACTTAACTGGAGTCTATCTAGATTTAGTGGAGGTTTACTAGGAAAAATTGAAAGAGGCATAACTTACTCAAGTTTTTACCAAATTGAGATCAGAAAGAAGTGTTCTTAACTAATTTGGACCTTATGAACACATTGGTGCATGTATCAAGATCCATAGATTTTTGTAAACAACATTTTTTCCACATTGAGTTAATACAGAGGCCCATGCCATGGAAGATGGACCAAGGAGATGTAGCCTAGGAGGGGTGAAATCCTTCATCAAAACACTGTGTTAATGTGTCTCTTTGATGGTTTGTTGTACTATAGATGTTTTTTGTTCATTATTCATTTTTGAAGCTATTTTTCTCATGAATGTCTTGTTTAACTTAAGGAAATTTACTTGTCTGTAAGCACTAACAACTAAGGAAACCTCAGTTCAAAGAGCAAGATGAAAGTACATGTTTATAAATCTGTAATTATTATTAGCACAAAAAAACTAATCATACAAATACAGATCAAGTTGGTATCAGAGCACAAGGTTGAATTGCTTGATTGCTTGTGCAATTAGGATTTTAATGGTTGCAAAATTGTGATGCTTACAAGGTTAAAGTTGCAGAGAGGAGAAGAGAAGATATTGGTTGCAACTGCTAAGGTAATGCCTAGAAGAAGGAGAGCCACAAGGCCACAATCTCCAACAGCCAAAGTTCCAATTCCAGTTGCACTTGAAACTCCTCAAGTTTTGCCTTTAACTGAGATTGAAGAGGTACAATCATTACAAATTTCTGAGCCTGAATCCATAGCCATTATGTCTGGAGAAAGAGAGCCTAAAGGTCCCACTTCAGAAGAGGAAGAATTGAAGAAAGATTTCTATACTTTGACTGAGATGGTTAAAGTTCTCTATGAAGAGAGGAACACCAGAATGGTTAGAGACAGTTCTAAACCTCCACATGGAGTAGGAAGCTCAAAGGAAAAAAAGATGAGAAGAAGGATTCCAAAGGGAATGGTGGAAAGCCACCTCCATCTCCACCATCCTCATCATCTTCACCATCTCACACAACATCATCTTCCACTACCACCACTGCCCATACTCATTCCAAAACCCCAAAAGGAAAAAATCCATTACTGAAATTGGACATAAAATTAGAACTTCCCATGTACAATGGAGAGGTGAATGCAGAAAAGTTAGATAATTGGATTCGACAATTGTAGGTATACTGCAAAATTCAGAACCTTCAAGAAGACGACATAAAGATCTAGTTGGCTTCATTGACGCTAGAAGGAGCTACACTAGTTTAGTGGGAAGCAAAGACTCAAGAGGAAATGAGAATCCATGGTAAGATATTTGTCACTTGGGTTGAATTTGTTTTTGCAATTAAAAGACAGTTTTATCCTTTAGCCTATATGCAAAAATCCATTATGAGTTGGCATAATTTTAGGCAGCTTAAAGGCCAAACAGTCCAAGATTATACATAGGAGTTTAGAAAAAGGGCTTTGTTATTAGAAGTGAATTTGAATTCCCAAGATACACTGCAATATATTGGGGGTTTACATTCCTATTTGAAACATCCTATCCTTATGTTTAACCCAAACAATTTAGATGAGGTATGTGTGCAAGCCACGCACCTTGAATCTAGAGGAAAGAACATTCAGGAAGAGGGTAGTAAGAGGAATCCATTCAAGGGTAAGGATAAGGAAAAGGGTGGAAAATGGAAGGGAAAGAAGAATGCAAGTGTGAAGAAAGAAGGGGATAAAATCACATGCAAACATTGTTCCAAAGAGGGGCATGATGAAGCCCACTGTTGGAAACTACATCCTGAATTAAGGCCTAAGAAACAAAACAATAAGGGAAAACAAAAGATGACAACTACCACACAACATGACCTTGGTTCAGATTCTGGTGATGAGACCAAGATTTCAGCCATGGTTACAAAAGGAAAAGAAACTATTGCAAGCACTAGTTCATCACATAGTCAAAACAACACTCCAAATGAAGAGTCAAGAATAAAGTTGTTTCATGTTAGAGTGATTTCAAATCATACAAAGATTGATGCATTATTTGATAGTGGGTCACAATCAAACTTGATTTCAGAAGACTTGGTTAAAAAACTAAACCTTGAAACTGTACCTCATCACAAGCCTTATCCATTGGGTTGGATAGTAAACAATGCAAACTTACAGGTTACAAGGAAGTGTTTATTCAAGTTCGCCATTACTGAAAAGTTCATTGATGAAGTTGAGTTAGATGTAGTTCCACTTGACATCTCAGGAATCATTTTGGGTAGTCCTTATTTGTATGATAGAAAAGCAGTGTTTTATCGCCATGACAAAAAATACATATTTCTCAAGAATGGGGTGGAGTACATAGTGAGAGCCCATCGCAAAAAGCTGAACATTTCTTTGGTTAATGCAGGGCAGATGAAGAGACTAGTAAATGCAAGTAAAAATTTTGTGCTTCAAATGATCAAGAAAAATAATGATATTGATTATGAATCTTTTGAAGGTTGTGATGATAAATTGAAATCTGATTTGTTTGATGTGGTAAGCAAGCATGGCGAGATGTTTCAGGAACCAAAGGGGTTACCTCCCAAGAGGGGAATTCAGCATGAGATTCAATTGCAATAGGATGTTCCACTTCCGAACATTGGCATGTATCACATGTCTATTATGGAGAGTTTGGAAATCAAAAAGCAAATCCAAGAATTGTTGAGAAAAGGTATCATACGCCCATCTACTTCGCCATGTGGTTCGCCCATTGTCTTGGTGCCAAAGAAGGATGGTACTTGGCACATGTGTGTGGATTTCCGTGCACTGAATAAAATCATGGTAAAGAATCATTATCCACTCCCAAGAATTGATGATTTGCTTGATCAGTTGAGGTATGCAAAGTATTTCACTAAGTTAGATTTACGAAGTGGTTATCATCAAGTTAGGATAGCTGAAGAAGACATTTGGAAAACTACATTTAAAACTAAACAAGGATTGTTTGAGTGGCTTGTTATGCCTTTCGGTCTTACAAATGCTCCAGCTACTTTCATGAGAGTAATGAATGATGTATTGAGGCCATTTCTAGATGATTTTGTCATTGTCTACTTAGATGATATCCTCATATTCAGCAAGTCAAGAGATGAACATGTCATACATGTAAACAAAGTACTTGATGTCTTGAGAAAAGAACAGTTGTTTTTAAACATGTCGAAGTGTGAATTTGGTAAGACTTATTTGGTGTATTTGGGACACATTGTTGGAGGAGGTGAACTGAAGATAGACCCCTCTAAGGTTGAGGTCATTCTGAATTGGCCCAAGCCCAATACAGTTACAAAGGTAAGAAGCATTTTGGGGGCAACACAATATTGGAGAAAGTTTATTGCCAATTTTTCTTCTATTGCGGCTCCATTACATGCATTGACAAGTGTCAAGAAAGTCTTCCATTGGGGAGATGTACAAAAAAAATCATTTGATGCTTTGAAGCAAAATATAAGTTCAGCATTAGTATTAGCACTTCCAGATCTTAGACAGCCATTTGAGATTCAGATAGATGCAAGTGATTATGCCATGGGAGCAGTTCTACTGCAACATGGTAAGCCCATTTCATTTAATTCTGAAATTTTTAATGGAGATGTAACTAACTATCCCACATATGACAAAGAACTTTATGCATTGGTACAAAGTGTTAAGAAATGGAAGCAGTATTTAATGGGGAAGGAGACCATCATCCATACCGACCATCAACCATTGCAGTATTTACAATCACAGTCAAAGTTACAGCAGTCATGCCATTTCAGATGGATTTGTTTTCTACAACAATTTCATTTGGTTATCAGGTATAAAAAGGGAATCTACAATAAGGTAGCTGATATTATTTCAAAGCCTATTGTAAATTCATCTGTCATACTCAAGCATAATTCTATTTTGCATGAAAGTCATATAAAACAATACGAAAATGATAGTGACTTTCAGGAAGTATATGCAGGCTTGAGTCAAGGAAACCAAATAGAAGAGTTGAATGATCATGTACATAACAATTTGTTGTATCATTTGGGAAAGTTGTGTATTCCACAGGGAGAAAAAAACAGTATCATAAGAGAGGCACACACTTCATTGATTGTTGGACACTTTGGTGTAGGCAAGATAGTAGTGAATCTTCAAAGGTATTGTTATTAGCCATGCATGTTGGATAATGTTTCTCATTTCATAAGAGGATGTTCTTTATGTGCTACAAGTAATCCTAGTAATAGGAAACTTGGTTTATACACTCCACTTCCAGTATCTTCATGTCCATGGGAGAGTATCTCAATGGATTTTGTAGGATGTCTTCCATTGTCAAGGAAAGGTCATGATTACTTGTATGTAGTTGTAGACAGGTTCAACAAGATGTGCATACTAACACCATGTAAAATCAAATTACAGCTGAACAAACAGCTCATCTTTTCTTTCAAAACATTTGGGTTCATTTTGGTCTTCCTACTTCCGTTGTAAGTGATCGAGATTCTCGATTTGTTGGGAATTTTCGGTCAAATTTATGGGACATGATGGACACAAGTTGAAGAAGAGTACAACCTTTCATCCATAAACAGATGGACAAACTGAAATGGTCAATAGAACAATTATTCATCTTCTTAGAGGATATTGTAGCAAACATCCCAAGTTGTGGGATGAATAGTTGCATTACATACAACATGCATACAACAGGGCAAAGCATTCTTCCACAAACACATCGTCATTTGAGGCATGTTATGGATATTTTCCAAGATCGCCATTAGACTTCATCTTTGAGAAATATGTTGCTATCGAAGGTCACAGTGACATCAATAAGGCAAGGAAGTTCATAGAGAAAATTTGGTTGATACATCATATAGTGCAAGAAAAGCTTGAAAAAAGTCAAAGCAACTACAAGGCAAGGCATGACAAACACTGGATTGATCACAAATTTCAAGTTGGCGACGAAGTTTGGTTATATATTAGTAAAGAGATACTTCAAGGGGAAGGTAAAAAGATAAAATCAATTCGTTATGCTCCTTTTCAAATTCTGGAAAAGATTGGTAATAATGCATTCAAGCTTGATTTGCCTCCTTACATGCAAATATACTCTGTTGTTAATGTTGAGAATTTGAGATTGTTTGAGCCTCCTTTGATTGATGATCAAGGAGAGCATGTTCAGCTGCAATCAATAGATGATGTCTCTCTAGAATATCTAGATGAGCTTCAGCAAGATCTCATACTTGACAAAAGAACCAGAACTTCAAAGAGAGGGTATGTCGAATACCTTAGAGTGGGACTCAAGGGACAAAAGCCTTCCCAAGCCAAATGGTTGCAGACTGAAAAGGTGAGGGGTTTGTACCCTCACTTGTTGAACAATTGATAGTATCTTTTGGGGTCCAAAAGGCTTCTAGTGGGGAGGAATGATCAGGGGCTCAATATTTAGCTCAAAATTCAAAATTCTCAAATTGGCTCGAAAACTTTATGGCTGCATCCGTCTCGTCAAGACGATCGCAACGCAATTTGTTTCATCGAAAACAAAGTTTGGATGAAGGAGAAAAAGCATGTTGTTCATTTTCCTAAACAACTAAAAAAATCGCAGAATGGGACAAAATGATGACATGGTAGTCCAGTGAGCAAGTGGAATCTTCTTCAATTTTCACCCAATGGGGTTGTGACAAGTGTCACCTCTGGATTCGCCAGTGCGGTTGTGCGCAAGGGAAATTGCGTAATTGGCCTCTAAGGTGGAATTTGATTTTTTATTATTATTTAATTAAATATTGTTATATATAATTTTTATGTTATATTACATAATTTTTAAATTATATATATATATATATATATATATATATATATATAGATAGATATATATATATATATATATATATATATTAATTAAATATTGGTCAACTAAACCAAAGTCCGAAGCATATGTTATATTTCAAAATGGTGCATTAAACGGACTGACGCATAAACCTTGTATATAATATATGGGGGAGAGCGGGTTTGAACCGGTGACCTCCCCCATCATAACTCCCATGCGTTACCATTAAGCTACATCCGTATTCATATGGAGGGCGTGCGAATTTGTTTTAAAGCCATAGATGTTAGTTGCCGGCGGAGAGGAGGGAGCCAGCCCCACGGGGCTAGCCCCTTCTCCATGTGACCACAAACCACATGACCAAGGGCCAATGCCATAACTAAGCACATTTAAAGCGTCATTAATCTAAGATTAGCCTTATTTAATCCGTTGATTAAGTTGGTAGCAATTATGGCGGAGCCACCTTATCTGAAACGTCCACCAAACTTGGCGGACTTAACTGGAGTCTCTCCAGATTTAGCAGAGGTTTTCTAGGAAAAATTGAAAGAGACTTACTCAATTTTCGACCAGATTGAGATCAGAAAGAAGTGTTATTAGCTAATTTGGACCTTCTGAACACATTGGTGCAGGTATCAAGAGCCATAGAGCTTTGTAAACAACCTTTTTTTCCACATTTAGCTAATACATAGGCCCAAGCCATGGAAGCTGGTCCAAGGAGATGTAGCCCAGGAGGGGTGAACTCCTTCATCAAAACACTATGTTAATGTGTCTCTTTGATGATTTGTTGTACTGTAGATGTTTGCTGTTCATTATTCATTTTTGAAGCTATTTTTCTCATGAATGTCTTGTTTAACTTAAGGAAATTTACTTGTTTGTAAGCACTAACAACTAAGGAAACCTCAACTCAAAGAGCAAGAAGCAAGTACATGTTTATAAATCTGTAATTGCTATTAGCACAAAAAAACTAATCATACAAATACATCTCAACTACTTTTGTTGAGATCATGTCAGTAATGTCTCAAATTTCAAAAATAACTATACACAAATTATATACAAAAATATCTAGCCTTTAACTAAAAAAAGGTAAAGAAAGTTTCATTAGTAATTGAGTAATCTACATGAGAAGTGAGTGTTTAGAATCTTTACTAAGAATTGAAAAATCAACTTACAACATTGTTGATATAAATCAATGTGTGCTCTAGATTTATGAAGGGAATGAAATGAAATGCAAATTTATAACAAAAACACAGAGATATAATAAAACTTGACTTTTTTTAATAAATGGAATGTGTTCAAATTACAAAAAAATATGGAATGAGACAAACTTTCTTGAATAGTGGTAGCTTATCTCTGAGAAGAGATGTGGCAGTTATGCGCATTCACGAGAGAACATTACAATGAGCTTGGAAGGCCCTTTTTAACATAAAGTAGCAATGAGGAAACCCTAAACATTTAAAAACCTAATTTTGGGAGATGAAACGCCAAAAGGTTTGTAACCTCGACCGGCTTAATTGGTACATCAACTTACAAGGATCATAACATTTGCATATGATCTTTATTTGGCATGTTTAGTAACCCATTGGAATGATATAGCCGTGAAGTAAACATTCCAACTAGGCTCAGGAAAGATCCTATGGTTATTTCTTGGGCCCTAGCCACATTAAAAAAAATGTTGTTTAGGGCATCAAAAAGACCCTAGAAGTTCAAGACTTGAAAAATTGTAAAAATAGAACTACCAAGCTAGAGAATTGTGCTTTGAGCTAGTGGAATAGGTAGGTGGTCACCGATATCCACATGGATCAACGTGCTCCAAAATTTGATCCAGTTGACTGCAATTGAGTGTGGGGGAAGACTCTCCACCCAACCAACCTTTCAATCAAGACAATGGAGAGCCCCTAAGCACTCAATCAACTTCATATGTCAACTTCTAAGCTTTCCCTAAATTTCCTAAGCAATAGATCTTACACTTCCTTCTCCACCTTCATGATATAGAATTATTTTTGCCCATTTGTGCAAGAAGTTCATGCATAAGTTTTGTTTTTCTTTTAATTAATTAATCATGCAGTATTGTAGTTTTTGTTTCGTTCCTTTTTAGTAATTTCTCATGTTTTAGTTTTTCTCCTTTTATACTTTCATTATTTTATTATCATGTTATTATTTGTTTATTATTTTTTAAAGTTTCAATCATTACATATGGTATCATATTGCTCTTGAGATATCCCATGAATGAACAACCATAAATTAAGAAAAGGTTCAAAATTACATGATTAATTTCCTTAATGATAAGTGGAACTTATGCATGGAACTTCTTGCACGAATGGGAAAGAATGATTCCATATATTGAAAGTGGAGAAGGAATTGTGACCTCTCGTGCTCAAGCAGTTGATGAAAAATCTTAGACATTGGCATAAATAGTTAATTAGGGGGTTGAAATCTCTTAATTATCTCAACTAAGGAGTTGGTTGGGTGTAGATTCATCGCCCACACTTAGTTTTGGTTAGATGGATCAAAGATCATGTTAAATTCTAGGAAGAAAAGGATTCAATTGACTTGTGCCTTAGTCAAATGGAGAAATCTGAATTTCCACATCAGCAAGATGACTTGAGTTGCAGTTAGCTGCAGTGGCATGGCCAAGTCACCTAGTTAAGTCAGTCAATTTGAGTTTGTGGGAAAGAAGTAGAATTGTGCATGAGTTGATTACTAAGATCTATCAATCTAGTGGAGTTATAGTTAGTGAAACTCAGTTATCTGAGATGTAGTCATGAATAGAGTCAATAGGAGTTAAATTGAGTAGTTGTAAATGTTGTTAACTCATTGATCTCTTAGTTAACTAGCCAAATTACTAAAATTAGCCCTAGTCATGCATGGAATTTGAATTGCCTAGTTGAATGGAGGAAAAGGACATTAATGTTTTTATTATTGTATATTATTGAGTGTACAAAGTTTGCACGTAGCAAGTGAGGCTTTCTCTTGGGAATTGCACAAGCAAATAAAGCTTCCTATTCTTTAAGAGTAGTAATTTCACAAGGAAATAGGAGGATGTTGGATGATTTTTTTGGCTAAGTGTTTGTCAGAGAAGGAGATCAATATTGCACTGTAGGTTGAGCTTCAAGGATTGAAGTTGTCATTGTAATGGATCACTATCCCATCTGATATAATACAAACAGGGGAGGGCTTTTTCCCAGTTGGGTTCCCTAGTAAAAAAAAAAACATGTTCATTGTGATTGAATGATTGCATGTGTTTCTATTGTCAATTTTCCTTCCGCAGAATTTAGTAGAATAAATTTGTATCTATTGATTTCAGTCTGATTTCATTAGCAGTTGCAAATTTTGAGTTATTTCTACATGTCGCAGCACAACAGTTCAACATTCACATGTAAGCAAGTTGTTTTTTTCAACTCTCAACTAATATATCTCACTCACTTCTCATGTGGTTTATGCAATTACTAATGAAGATTTCTTTACATTCACTTGTTAGTGGTTATGAATTTCTATATAAAATCCATATGTGACTGTGCTTGAAGTTTGGGCCATTATAATGTGACCATGTTGAAATTAAAACATGGTAATAGAGTGTGCATCAATCCTAAATGTGAAGAAGTTGTGGAAGAAGAAATGCATTATTTATTGGAGAATGATAGTTGGGATCTTGTTCTTCTCCCTTAAGGTCATAAAGTTTTGTGTTGCAAGTGGGTCTACAAAACTAAGCTTTCAACATATAGAAATGTGGAAAAATTCAAAGCCATCGCCATTGTGAAAGGTTTCTTTGAGGTTGACGGTATTTAGTACTATAGAACTTTTCACCTATCATAAACATGAATTCAATCCAATTTGTTATCTCACTTGTTACTATATAAGGTTAGAAGATACACTAAATGGATGCCCCAATTGCCTCTCTTCATGAGAACTTCAACAAAGAAATCTACATGGGAAATCCCGCTGATTCTTTCCACAGCGATTCCTCCATGCATAGATTTTAGTGATTTTAATTACAAAATTTCCAATGAGAAATATTAGGATGTTACATTGAATATTTGATGAAAAATTAGTGATTGTAAAGGATTTGTAAGGCTTGGTCCACATTGGCCACATATGCCTCCCAATTTCTTTAGTAGAGGTAGATATCAACAAAGAAGAGAAGAAAAAATTGGCATAGAACGAATTGAATACTTTTATTCATGAGACTCTAAAAAGTGGATGGTGCATTGTTGGCACCAAAAGACATCACTATGAACTCATAATGGCCTTTGTGTGTAGAAAGCCAATTTAGGAATATCTACTTCATTCTAATTTGGTGATAACCTGAATATAGATCAAGTTTAGTGAAGAAATGTGATTTGTGTAGCTCATCCAAGAGGTTCTCAATGATCGGATTGGAAAATTTATCTTTGATTTTCAAATTGTTAAGAGCATGAAAACTAGGTGTAATGGTTTGCATTAGGATGGATTACAACTACTTCCAACAATATTTTAATGGTATTTCCGATCTCATTTTTGAACAAAAAGATGGAAATGTAGAAAGATATTTGGTAGTTAACTACCTAAAATCAATGGGATGTTATTACATTAGAGAAAAATTTAGGCTAAAATGAGCCTTAAAAGAAAAACCATGCTTCGTGGGTTAAAAAATCAATAAAAATAAAATTTCGAAGAATTGAGTTAATGATAATCATTGAGTTAGAGATATAAAAGTCAATGATGATTATAGATCATATATCTATTTTACAATTTATAATCACATGTACACCTCAACTTAGTTAAAATATTAATGAGATCATCATCTTTGAAATACTCAATATGAAATGTTTTATATTATTAGTATTTTAGTTATTTAATATATCACATATATTAATATTATTTATTATATTTCCAATATTATAATACATTAATAATAACTTGTTGAATACCCCTGATCGGGGTGAGAGATGGAGATATGACGTGGGCACGGATCATGACGAGGAGAGGATGGCATGGCCGGCCACCAAACATTCCCATAATAAAATAGGACGTGGGGGCGGCATGTAGGTGGGATAGCATCCCGAGAAATAGAGGTGACAGGGGAATGGGGGAAGAAACAGCAGGAATCGACGGTGGAGGAATGATGGGCTGCGGGACAAGTGGGAGACGGCTGATAAGGGTGGCGAAGGGAGTAAGGGAGGTCATTATGCAGCGAAGGAGGAAGATAGCAGGAGCGCAGGGCGAACCGGTTTTAGCTGAGGCAAAGCAAAGGTCCGGGTATGTTTCCGCAAAGCCAAATCTTGTAATTTTTTTAATCTTAGGTAGTCTAATGGAAGAGGGAGGTGAGCTAGGAATAGCAGAGAGAGGCAGAAGTATGTCAGAGGGGGCAATACCCCTTGTAACTTGCAACAAGAAGATGGAAGATGGCATGAAGGAAAATTCAGAGGAAGGGAATAGCATGGGAAAGAACCATGGAAACCAAGGTAAAGACCTGTTGGGCTTCTGTAAGTGTTGCGCTCAAGGACAGCTTGAAGAGGAGAAGGAAACAATCTGGGAGGTAGAGAAGACTACAGAGAGTAAACAATTGTCAGGGCTCGGGGGAGGAAAGCCTGGAAGCAGCCAGACCATCGGGAGAACTTGGAGAGAGGAGGGAAAAATCTGGGAGAAGGGAACTCAGGAAACGGGAACAAAAGCAATTGCAGAGAATCTAACCTTTTCTGTTGGCCATGATAAACAGGAGGTTGTAAGGAGGAAAATGGCATGCCAGGGACAGGGAAGGGGCGTGGTGGAAGAGGTCGGTCAAACCAGCCCGGTCGCAATAACCCAACAACCTCAACGCTGGCCCCTCAAAGACGCAGCCGAAAAACTATGAGGACATCTGTTCAAGAGGCTGAAAGAGTGTACAGAGAAGGCACTGATGAGGATATCCGTAGGCTCATTAAGGAACTAGAAGAAAACGTAATGGAAGAAGATTCAGAGCCTGAAATGGAAGAATGGGGGAACCTCATTCCGGACTCGGGTAACACCAGGGGACGAATGACATTATATAAACAGGCCTTGCACATTTATTGGGTGTTGAAACTCTTACTTGCCAAGGCGTTGGAGCAAGTTGCAGGCGAAATGGTGGAATTGGCCCAGGGCATGCCTAATATGAAGAAGGAAATGAAGAACCTTCAAATCACAATGATCATGCAGGATAGTAAGCTGGATGAAATCTAGCAACAGCTGAAGCAACTTATTCCAGCTAAGAGGGAAGCGGCAGCACCACCCAAGCTTGTGGAAGAATGACATTTTAGTTCTTGCAGTTGTTTACCATGTTGGTTTTCTGAAGATAGTATTTCATTTTCTTGTTTGTTTTCATGACTTTCAGACATGTGCTTAGTATTTTTTGTTCTGAAGTTTATTTAGCCTGGATTGATAGACTTACTCATTTTTGCTACTGGATGGCTTATATTAATTTAAAGTGGCCAACAGACTCAGTTTCCCATCTGGGTGGGTTGAGGCCACCAAAACGATGTACATGGCTTAACCTGGTTTTATGTGAATAGAAAAAGAAAGACACCACCTCAGCTTACAAAAAAAAAATAACTTGTTGAATAATTTCACAAGTGAAAAGGCGAGTTTTTCTTGTAACAATCCTTATGTATATTCACTCTCTATGTATATAAATATTTTTTTCCCTCAGGAAAAAAATAATACTAATGTATATTTTCAATAATGAATTAGTTATTTTTGTATTATAATATTACATCATATAATTATAAATTTATAATATTAGATAAGTATATATAATATTTAATTAGTAATTATATATATATATATATATATATATATATATATATCATTGTAATTTTTTTATGTGGTTTTTTATTAGAATTTGGTAATATAATTTTTGGTGAAATTATAGTTTTTTATTGTTAAAAATGTATAAATTGTTTTAACACTTTAAATAACCCCTGAAACATTCATATTATATAAATTTCGCAACTCAAACTTATAATTGCAACAAATGTTTACTAAATTTAAAAAAAAAATTAATTAAAAAAATATCCCAAAAACTCAAACATTAAATATTTAAATTACCATTTTTACAATTCCTAATATATTTTTTATATACTAACAAAAATATATTATATTATTTACTAGTTTTTCCTAAAAGCAATCACATTTTCCACTCATATATACTCTATTAATAATATTATAAATAGATTTTTCCACTCATATATACTCTATTAATAATATTATAAATAAATTTAATTTATTATATTATTATTATTATATCTGAAATTCGTCTCTTCATTAATTCAAAAATTCATTACAATCAGGGAGCAATGATTCAAAATCATGCTTTGCCAATTATCAAACTAATAGTTTTTAGCTATAACACTACTTCTAACAAAAGGAGAAAATCCCATACTTGAGGAGAGTAATACATATATATGAGTGTCGGATACGTGAAGTTTCTTCACCCGCAGTGGGGGAATTATATTCTATATTAATATTTTAAAACTATATTAGAATAAATACTATTATATCAATTATAAATTAAAATTTATTATTATTATTATTATTATTATTGCAATATTATATTTATTAATTAATATTATAATGAGATTATATTCTATATTTTATTTTTTTATGTTGGGATGATGTATATTATTTCGTTTATTTTTATATATTTTTATATTGTATATTATTTGTAATTATTTATAATCTGATATTTATTATTATTTATAGTCTATGTAAAAGAATTTAAATTTATTATTTTAAATTTTCATTTCATAATTTTATATCAATCAAGTTTATATGGTAGTATGATGTGGCATAAATAACTTTGATATGGTATATATGGCTTATTATTTTATAATTTCGTTAGAAAGTTTATTTTTTGAGTAAATTTGTTCAAATGTTATGTTCAATATGTGAAGGTTGTATCCTATGGGGAACTTTGAAGACTAGTTGGTGCTGGTCTGAAATGAATTACAAGTTAGGATGAATTGATAGGAAAGGTTCCTTTAGGATGTGGATAGCATGGATTTATACAATAATTCTATAAAGATGAGCTTTTCCATATGGTCAGAACTAACAATTCCTAGAGAACGCATTTCAAGACCTTTGAGAGTATAGCAAATCTTGTCCTCTTGGAAAATCGTATACAATACCAGGAAATCTATGCTATATAACCTGATGTTATAAACCATTTTACATTAAAAAACAACATTACAACCTCTCATTTCAATGGTGAACCTCTGAATTTTTAGGAATTAATCATCCATTTGGAATTTCATATTCACCCTTGTCACCACATTTCATGCATCCCCTATCTCCAATCATGATTTCAAAGTTTTTAAAAACACGAATATACTAGTGCCAATAGAAGGAAGACACCATGATATGAAGGTTTTTACATGACATTCCCATAACTCTCCCTTATCCATTTATGGAGGATGTCTTTCATGGAGGTGGATGGGTGGAGGTTTTAGGAGAGATTTTTTTGGTCAGTGTGCTTAAATGGTCTTAGGTGCATTGGCATATTCACGTATCTAACATACAATGTGTTAATAAATTTTCTCTTTGAAAGCCATTATTACTATCATGTAATAAAATGTTGATTTAAATCAATTCTAAACATACTATAATCAATGTATCTTACATTAGTTAAGTGTACCAGTGCATCACTATATCAATCACACTAACTAAGGTTTAGATATTTTGTTATGAAATATCAATTTTTATTTTTTTAAATTATAAAACTTATCAATGCACTCCCATAGAAGGAGCATCAGTGCATTTCCCTTATAGGTGCACTAAATTTATTTCTATTGTTAATGATTAAAGTTTTGTTGGTGCATATTTAAATCATAGATGCACTAATGCATAAGTATATAAGATGCATTGCATAAGGTTCAACCAATTTGTCATACAATATTTGGTCAAATAATTATGAAAACTCATTGATGTGCTTACATCATAGGCATATTTGTGTGTTTCTATTATCGAGGCACTGGAAGAACATTTACTAAGATTCGATGTGTTTAAAAGCCATATGTGTACAACTACATCCTTTTATAATACACATCGAATAAGACCATTTTTTATGCAATATTGGCTTCATTTTAAAAAATGATAAAACTTATCAATGTGCTCCTATACATGTGCATGATGGGTTTTCATTATCGTGCATTGTAAAAAATATACCAACTAGTGTATTTTTACACCCTAAGTGTACCAGTGCATCCATATGTAAGAAGCACCAAAGAAGGTATAGACATGTGTCATAAAGGATCAATTTTTATTTAAACAAATTATGAAAATTAATTGGTACAATTAATAATTTCAACTTGCACTAGTGCATATTGACAAATGATCAGGAGGTCTCCATTTAGTCAAAATGCATCATAGTACCTACATTCATGGGATATTAAAGAATACCTCTAATCTCACTAGATATTGATCAAATCCTTCCAAAGTCCTTTTTTTGATAGTCCCCATTTTTATAAATATACTCTGTTATGACCAAACACTGTTGTTTATACCCTCCTAATACCTATAAAATTTCCCTACCCCATATTTCACTCCCTAATTCTTATAATATATTGAAAATTTTTCCACAATTTTAAAACCCTCTTTATGAATGAACATGGTAATATATTGGTCAACAAGGTGAAGCCCCTATGCAAATGATGCATCAATTTATATATTGTTAAAACCCCTAGTGGTGCATCTAAGCATATGAATGCATCAACATGTCTTACTATCATGCACATTAAGGTAGGGTAGCATTATAATGAAAAAATAAAATAAAACCATAATTTCGTTTTTAGTTTCCTTCATGCTTCGAGCCATCAAGTACCTTTTGCAAAATGAGGGGAAGTTCCTAAAGGTTTCCTTTCAAGGTATTCCTTAAGGGAATAAACTTGTAAAACATAAAAATAAGCATGTAGTCATCAAAATAAGATTTAGAAGTATCAAGATAAGGTTCACTCACCTTAGTTAACCTATATTGATCTTCCCATGCATTAATGATCCCCTCAATTTGAAGTAATATTGATTTGGAAAATACGAATTTTTAGCCTAAGGTGGTGGAGAGGTGGCTTAGTGGGTTGTAAATAAGTTAGTAGTTAGTATTCAATTGTTTGTTTTATAAGTTAAATAGAGGTCCTCATTATACTATGTATTGTGTTGAGGATTTTCCCATATATATCTTGTGTTTTCTTAGTTTGCTACTTTGTTGTGATCATGTGAGTAATGTCTCAAACTTAAAAAATAATTATACACAAATTATATACAAAAGTTCCTAACATTTAACTAATAAAAGGTAAAGAAAGTTTCATTAGTAATTGATTAATCTACATGAGAAGTGGGAAGACTCTCCACCCAACCAACCTTTCAATTAAGACAATGGAGAGCCCCTAGGCACTCAATCAACTTCATATGCCAACTTCTAAGCTTTCCCTGAATTTCCTAAGCAAAAGATCTTACACTTCCTTCTCCACCTTCATGATATAGAATTAGCATTGCCCATTTGTGCAAGAAGTTCATGCATAAGTTTTGTTTGTCATTTAAGTAATTAATCATGCAGTGTTCAACCTTTGCTTAATGTAGCTTTTGTTTAGTTATTTTTAGTAATTTCTCATATTTTAGTTTTTCTCCTTTTATACTTCCATTATTTTATTATAATGTTATTATTTTTTTATTATTTTTTAAAGTTTCAATCATTATATATGATATCATATTGCTCTTGAGATATACCATGAATGAACAACCATAAATTAAGAAAAGGTTCAAAATACATGATTAATTGCTTGAATGATAAGTGGAACTTATGCATGGAACTTCTTGTACGAATGGGAAATAATGATTCCATATATTGAAAGTGGAGAAGGACTTGTGACCTATTATGCTCAAGCAGTTGATGAAAAATCTTAGACATTGGCATAGCTAGTTAATTAGGGGTTGAAATCTCTTAATTGTCTCAACTAAGGGGTTGGGTGGGTGTAGATTCATCCCCCACACTTAGTTGTGGTTAGATGGATCAAAGACCATGTTAAATTGTAGCAAGAAAAGGCTTCAGTTGACTTGTGCCTTAGTAAAATGGAGAAATCCGAATTTCCACATCAGCAAGATGATTTGAGTTGCAGTTAGCAGGAGTGACATGGCCAAGTCACTTAGTTAAGTCAGTCAATTCGGATTTGTGGGAAAGAAGTAGAGTTGGGCATGAGTTGATTGCTAAGATCTAGCAATCTAGTGGAGTTATAGTTAGTGAAACCCAGTTATCTGAGATCTAGCCATGAATAGAGTCAATAGGAGTTAAATTAAGTAGTTGTAAATGTTGTTAACTCATTGATCTCTTAGTTAACTAGCCAAATTACTAAAATTAGCCCTAGTCATGTATGGAATTCGAATTGCCTAGTTGAATGGAGGAAAAAGGCATCAATGTATTTATTATTGTATATTATTGAGTGTACAGAGTTTGCATGTAGCAGGTGAGGCTTTTCTCTTGGGACTTGCACAAGCAAATAGGAGCTTCTTATTATTTAAGAGCAGGAATTGTACAAGGAAATAGGAGGAAGTTGGATGCTTATTTTGGCTAAATGTTGGTCAGTGCAGGCAGAGCAGGAGATCAATATTGCACTGTAGGTTGAGCTTCAAGGATTGAAGTTGTCATTGTAATTGATCATTGTCCCATATGATATAATACAAAGAGAGGAGGGGATTTTCCCAGTTGGGTTCCCTAGTAAAAAAAAATGTGTTCATTGTGATTGAATGATTGCATGTGTTTGTATTGTTAGTTTTCCTTCCGCATAATTTAGTAGAAGAAATTTGTGTCTATTGATTTCAGTTTGATTTCATTAGCAGCTGCAAATTTTGAGTTATTTCTACAGATCGCAACACAACAGTTCAACGTTCACATGTAAGTAAGTTGTTTTTTTTAACTCTCAACCAATATCTCTCACTCACTTCTCATGTGGTTTATGCAATTACTAATGAAAATTTCTTTACATTCACTAGTTAGTGGTTATGAATTTTTGTATAAAATCCATATGTGATTGTGCTTGAAATTTGGGCCATTATAATGTGACCATGTTGAAATTCAAACATGGTAATAGAGTTTGCATCAATCCTAAATGTGAAGAAGTTGTGGAAGAAGAAATACATTATTTATTGAAGAATGATAGTTGGGATCTTGTTCTTCTCCCTTAAGGTCATAAAGTTGTTTGTTGCAAGTGGGTCTACAAAAATAAGTTTTCAAGATATGGAAGTGTGGAAAAATTCAAAGCCCTCCCCATTGTGAAAGGTTTCTTTGAGGTTGAAGGTATTTAGTACTAGAGACCTTTTCACCTATCATAAACATGGATTCAATCCAATTTGTTATCTCACTTGTTACTATAAAAGGTTAGAAGATACACTAAATGGATGCTCCAATTTCCTCTCTTCATGAGAACTTCAACAAATAAATCTACATGGGAAATCCCGTTAATTCTTTCCACAGTGAATCCTCCCTTGTTTTGAACCCAAGATGTCAATTTATAGTCTTAAGCAAGGTCCTTGAGTTTGCTATCAAAAGATGGACACTTTCCTTCTTTGTTTAGGTTGTTCGAGTTTTCCATTAGAACCTAATGTCCCCTCCAAACATGTTAATGGTAAATTCCTAATCCTTGTGTTCTATGCCAATGGCCTAATTATCAACACAATTGATCACCACTATATCAACCATGTGAGGTTTGGTCTTATGAGTCCATTTGTGATGTTTGGCTTGAGCATTCTTCATTACTTAGTATTTAAGGCCAACGGTCCAAGAAGGGGATTTTGTTTCACAACCTAATTATGCTCATGAACTTGTTCACAAGTTTCACATAAATGATTACAAGTCCATCCCCACTCATTTTCATTGTAGATCAAATTGTTTGTTATTGTACTTTGTATAGAAGTTGTTAGGAAATCTTTCTTACTTGATTGATACTTGATCATACATACCCTTTCTTGTTGGTTTTGTCTCTCACTTAATGCATGATCCAACTAAGGCTTGTTAGAAGGCAACAAAGTGCATCCTTTAGTGCATTTGGCGTGTTTTTCAATTTGGTATCAAGTACACTGTTGAAGGCTCTTATTCCTAAGTAGATTTTTTTTACTTAAATTAGGCAAGTGACATAGATACTTGTTTCTATTTTGTTTCAAGTCTTGTCATTTCATCCAACAAGACACAACATGCTATTTCTATTTGTTCTACATAAAAAGAACATGTGGGGCTATAAATATCAAATGATAATATTTTTGGATTTTACAATTGTTCATATAGTTCGCTTTTCATGTGCGGATCCATCAACTATTCCTTTAGTGTGACAATTAGAGTTGTGATTGCCATTGCTAATAATCCAATTGAGCACAAAACAATATTAAGCCCCACATGCATTACATTTTGCAGGTCATTCAAAATCAAGTTCTTTACTTATAATTTTTTCATTTAGCAAATTATGTGACATTTTAACTAAACCAGTCACTCAAGAGAAGCTCCTTCATCTTTAATCTTTACCAGAAGTTAAAAAGTGATTATTACACAGAAACAATTTATAATCCTTCCTTTGTCTCAACTCCAAATCAATCTACAAGAAAATGTTAATGACTTGAAAATGACAATTAAATGTTAATGACATGAGAATAACAATTAAATTAAATGTTAATGACATGAGAATAACAATTAAATTAAATGTTAATAACATGAGAATGACAATTGAGATGAGCTAATTTCCATGAGCACAAATATTATAACATCATCACATAAATGACACACCAACCCCTTCAAAAGAAGCTAACATTTTATTGGCATGTGTTGTTATACAAGTGTATTTAGCAGATTGATGTGACAATAATTTTACTAAAACTTGCCCTAAAAATTTAAAAATTGACTAACTTTATAAAAGTGTATCAAACACCTTGATGTAACAATAAGTTTATTAAAAATTAACCGACTGTTATCCCAAATTTAACCTGATGCTTTCAGTCCTGCCGTATCCACCCTAAAAAGGGGTCAAAAGTCCTCTTTTCCTAGTAGCTCGCAATCACCTCCACATGTGCCAAGTAAAATGAAAACGAAACATGGAGATGAGATGATATGATATGAGGAGGGGGGATGGATGGACAATGCATTCCAATTTCTATTGCAAGGATTCCTATTTATACAATGACATAGCTGCCACGTGTTTTGACATATGACATAGCTGTCTATATTAAATGAATATAATTTTACTTAGTGTGGGGGTAAAGCAAGAAGATTGGGTTAATTAATTCCAAGTTGGTATTGTATTTTCAATTTTAATGACCAGAAGAAAGTGTTGAGACACCAAACAACAAATTCCCTTGAGAACACTGGGTGTTAAAAGCTAAAGAAGATGGTGCCAAAGTGAAAGGAAACTAAAGGATAAAGTTAAGGATACATAAATTTTCAATTTAAATTATTTTATTTTTTTCTATAAAATTGATATTAAAATAATAATAATAATAAAATATTAATATAATAATTTAAATTAACCAATCAAAAATAATAATAATAAAAAATTAATGTCAGATAAAAAACTCATCTTTTAGTATGAAGAAGAAATATAATTTTAGTATGAAGAAGAAATATAATTTTTTTGCTTCTTAATATGGAAATGAGTAAAAAAATATTTTATGTTTTACTATTAGGAAGAAATGTAATTTTTTCAGTACTTAATATGGAGATGACAAAAAATAGTACATTATATATAAGAGAGAGAAATATTGAAAACATTCTTATTCCATTAATAGCTACTTTCTGATTCAATATATGAGGGATATTTGTAATTCTTTCAATGCTTAATATGGATTTGATATGTAATATTTAGAAAATATTAATAATAAAAATAATTAAATGTAATGTGGAGAACGTGAATTATAAATAAAATATTTCAATGTCAACTACACATATATTAAAATATTTCAATGTCAATTACATATAGATTATACAAGCCTAGATCCATCTTAATTCTGGATCTACCAAGAGCCGAGAAAGATCAAATCTCTTTTCATTCTAAAAATCCGGAGTTTCGATGGATCTAGGCTAGTATAATTTAATGTAAAGATTGAAATATTTTAATTATAATTAATATTAAAAAAAAAATTATGAATATTTTTTTAATTTTAAATGTTACATGTCAACTAAGTACGAAATAAATTATACATCGTGTAATATCAATACTATTATTTTTACATGTCATTTGCCACTTTCATATTAAGTAGTGAAAAAATTGCATATCTCCCTTTTTACTAAAATTTAAATTAAATTTTGTTTTACTTTCGATTACTTTATTTCTTTATATATAATTGATGTAAAAGTAAAATAAAAATTGAAATATTTTATTTATAATGAATATTAATTTTGTTATTATTAATGTAAACATTGTTTTAATATTTTTAAATATAACATTATAAAATAAATCTATATGATATTGAATTGCAAAAAACTTTTTATCACGATAACTTTCAAACAAACAGGCTAGAGTGAGAAAAAAGATTAAATCAAATCGATATATAATATGCATGTGAAAAAGAATGACAGTAAGTTCTTATTACAATGTTATTCCAAGAAGACAAAAGAGTAAGATTTCAGGTATGATGTGTTGTTGGGTAGGTGGGAAGTCATTTAGTGTTATTCCAAGAAGACAACAAAGTAGGATCTCAATTATGATGTGTTGTTGGGTAGGTGGGAAGTCATTTAGTGGATGTAACTGTAATCCAATCCTAGACAAAACTAGGATTGGATTAAGTAGTGAAGAAATTGCATATCTCTTTTTTTACTAAAATTTAAATTAAATTTTGTTTTGCTTTCAATTACTTTATTTCTTTATATATAATTGATGTAAAAGTAAAATAAAAATTGAAATATTTTATTTATAATGAATATTAATTTTGTTATTATTAATGTAAATATTGTTTTAATATTTTTAAATGTAACATTATAAAATAAATCTATATGATCTTGAATTGCAGAAAACCTTTTATCACGATAACTTTCAAACAAACAGGCTAGAGTGAAAAAAAAATTAAATCAAATCGATATATAATATGCATGTGAAAAAGAATGACAGTAATTTCTTATTACAATGTTATTCCAAGAAGACAAAAGGGTAGGATTTCAGGTATGATGTGTTGTTGGGTAAGTGGGAAGTCATTTAGTGTTATTCCAAGAAGACAACAAAGTAGGATCTCAAGTATGATGTGTTGTTGGGTAGGTGGGAAGTCATTTAGTGGATATAACTGTAATCCAATCCTAGACAAAACTATGTATACTTGAGAGCTACTCCCAAGCGATTTCTTTGATTGACCAAAAAAAAAGGTACCACAGCATTGGTGGGTCAAAGTTGCATTGGTGGGTCAAAGTTACAAATCATTGGTGGATCCACTTACTTCCACCTACATAGTCCAAGAAACCAGCTATACGATGACAAGGGCTATTCAATCCGGAACGACGTTGTCCATATCATAATAATGACAAATCAACTCATCCACGTGGGTCTTAATATAATGAAGACCTTATAGAATTTGGGGAGCCAACGTCCTAATTATACTTTTCATTTGTTTTTCCGGTAGACCATATCCACCACCCTGCTACGTGCTTTAGAATCCAAAGATTGCTTGTCCAAGAACGGTCGTTATAACGCCAGCTGTCTTACATGAATGTGACATGCATGTGCTTGCTGTCCCCATCCCACTCAATTTCCATTTGATAATGAGGTGTAATGTCCATCTTGCAGTGCACACTGTGTGTCACCACTCTGTCTAGTAGCAGCATAGGTAGGGCCCACCATAAAAATATCTTTTAATGTTTTGAATTGATAACTTTGTTGATATGGTGGTTCGATTATTGATATGATGGGAGATGTATGGAGGAGGGGGAGGTCTAAGTTGAAGTCTACCGCTTGAAAATGATGATGTTTTTCTTGCCTTTTGGAAAATGATTATATTTAGAATCGTGGTACCAAACTTTTGCCGACGGAGAGAATTAAAATACTAATGGTATCACCATCAATGAGGATACATTTGAAATGGTTAAATTATATCACAATATTGTTTGTATTTTCTATTTAATTTACTAAATGATTATATTAGATCATCGTGAGTGGATGTCACGTTGTTTTAGGAAAATTTATTATAATTTAATGGTCAAATTAACAGTGAAGACAACTATCTCTATGTAAAAACAAATATTTAGTAGCAAAAAAATATTTTAAATATAATTTCCATGCTCACTTTAAATTTTATATATATATAGAGAGAGATATATAGATATATATAATTTCTTATTATTGGGGTAGTTCAAGTAAACTTAACTCAATAAAGTTAAGTGCAATTTTCAAGCTCAGGGTTTATGAGAACCCATGGTTTTTCCCCTGGTATTCATGTGGAATGTAGCCTATTTAAAGGTGGAAAGACTCGAGGTAAATTTGTCCTGTGGGATCCCAACAACGATGTCTTTACAGAATTCCACTTTCTCACAACCATTCTAGCATTTTTCTTATTTCCATACTCCTATGTCTCTCTCACACTCCAACCCGTTTGGACCATGTGCCAACTCTAATACTAGTTGTTAAGATCACAAGACACCGAGAGAAGTTGTAGTGTCTAAAGACATTGTTGTTAGGATCCCATTGGCCACCAGAACAAGTTTACCTCGAGTCTTTCTAAGTTTAAATTGGTTATATTCCACATGAATACCATATCATAGGTTCTCACAAACCTAGGGCCCGAAAATTGTTGATAACTCAAGTTAAGTTTACCTAAGTTGCCCTAACAACCCCCCCTTAAACTTGACTCGAGTAGATTAACATGGTCTCAGTCACTCATTAAATATGTCACTTGAGATCTCACATTCCCCCCCTCAAGCTTGGATATCAGTACACTTTCCACGCAAGTACCGATCCAAGTGTGTCCATTCCACAAGTGATGACTCCATGAGCCACTACACTACATGTATGCTTGATCAAAGTGTTAAGGTCTTACAATAATCACGTAATCTTGTGCGACATGTATGCCAACCAATAGGTCTTACAACTTCATGGGGAAATACACATTCCTTGGACCAAAACCCTTCGGGCATTCATACACCACTCGTCTTATCACACCACTACAACTCTCATCACATGTTGGCTCCTTCACTAAACTTCAAACTTTTGATTCCATCTTCATTTTTTCATATATCCAACCACTCTCTTGCTAAATTTCTAGCTTTGTTGATCCAAAATCTTGACCTAGTCTTTCTCGCACAACCATTCTAGCATTTTTATTATTTTCATATTCATGTGTCTCTCTCACACTCCAGTGCCTTTGGATCATGTGCAAAGTCAGATACAATTGTTAGGATCATGAAACACTGAGAGAAGTGGTGTTATCTAAAGACACCATTGTTGGGATCTCACTAGCCCTAAAGGACAAATTTACCTGGAACATTTTTTCCTTTAAAATGCTACATTCCACATGAATACCATGGGAAAAACCATGGACTCTCATAAACCTCGAGCTCTAAAACCACTGGTAACTTGACCAAGTCAAATTTACTACCCTAACACATACAACTAAATGATTTCAATTATATATATATATATATATATATATATATTCTATTTGAAATTGTATAGGGATTTGTTAAAATCAAGTTTGAATCATAAAGTTTACACAATTAAAAAAATCACAATCTCATGAGAAATTGTATTAATAGATTATGACCAAAAAAAGGTCAAAAACAATTCAAAATGTAAAAGGCTTAGTCTAACTCTTCTACATTTTGACCCTCTTTCAATCATATTTTTCAGTATATTTTTCCCAAAATATGGCAATGATTTGTTATAATCACAAGATTGAGGTGTGAAGTCTGCATAATCCAGTTGCCCCATACTTTTTTTCAGAGTTGAATCCATTTATCCATTCAAAAGATGCATTTTGAAAAAGGAAAAATCACTATCTCACCAAAAATTGTATTGCTAGATTTCAATGAGAAAACCAAATGTAGAATAGATAAATTGTGTCTATGTATAATTCTTTCCATGCTCAACATGAAGCTTATATATATATATATATATATATATATATATATATATATATATATATATATATACATATATATATATATATAAGAATTAGTGTAATACATTTTGACTCCTTATCTATCATGAGAACATAGGGATGCAAAAGATTTACACTTCCAAGGATCAAATGTTTAGAGGTGCAAACATTTTCTCAAATTTACTCGATCAGATATTTGATTCCTCTAAATGCATGATAAATCTAGAGAGTTAAGATGGATCTATGTTGGTTCGTTATATATATATATATATATATATATATATATAGACACACACACTTCATGTGTCAACTCCATGTTGAACATGGAAGGACACACACGTCTCCCTCATATTGAGTAACATGCAATTAAAATATTTTAATTATAATTGTTTTAAACTTTCAATTGTTATATATGCGTGTGTGCGTGCGCGCTACATGTCAACTCCATGTTGAATATGGAAAGACATGCACTGTCCCCATGTTGAGTAACACTTTTACTTCTATTTTTTTTACCATATTTTCACTTATATATCTCTTTCCTATTGAAATGTAGATGTAACATACCCCAATGAAACAAAAAAATAACCATATATTAAGTACTTTCATCATGTCATTTATATCAAAGTTAACTCTATAATGTACATATGTATAGGTTTGATTTAATTCATATTAATGATTTATGTTATGGTAGCCATATCACATTTGCCATTAACTATACAAATAATGCCTCGGGTTTTGACATTCATTTCGTTATTATGACTTGAATGAAATTCATGAACATTTGGTTAACCTGGTATTCATGATATGATAACACTGAAAAACATTAAGTTTCGATCTATCTAGAACCAAGTATTGTCGCGTGATATCTGACAGACTCTGCTCTTGGAATTTGGGATAGATCTATGACTCACAATGGGTGGGTTTCGATTGATGATATATTCAACATTTTTGAAATACTCAATAAGAAATGTTTTATTTATAACATATATTAATATTATTTATTATATTTCCAATATTATCATACATCAATAATAACCTGTTGAATGATTTCACAAGAAGCAGTGAAAAGGCGAGAGGTTTTCTTGTAACAATCGTGATGTATATTCACTTTCTATCTGTATAAAAAAAAAATCCCTTGGAAAAAAATATTATCATACATCAATAATAACCTGTTGAATGATTTCACAAGAAGCAGTGAAAAGGCGAGAGGTTTTCTTGTAACAATCGTGATGTATATTCACTTTCTATCTGTATAAAAAAAAAATCCCTTGGAAAAAAATAAAATAATAATGTATATTTTCAATAATGTAGTAGTTATTATTGTATTATAATATTACATTATATAATTATGAATTTATAATATTATATAAATATATATAATATTTAATTAGTAATTATAAAATTATTATTTATATACATATGAATGTCACATTACAATTTTTTTATATTTTGGTTTTTTTATTGTTAAAAATGCATTTTTTGAGTGTATAAATAGTTTCAACATTTTTAAAAATCTTTGAAACACTCAAATTATATAGATTTCACAACTCAAATTTGTAATTGCAACAAAGTTTTATTAGATTTAAGACAAAATTAATGAAAAATTATCCCAAAAAAACTCAAACATTAAAAATTTAAATTACCTTTTTTTAATTCGTAAAATGTTTTTTATATACTAATAAAAATATATTATATTATTTATTAGTTTTTCCTCAAAACAATCACCTTTTCCACTCATATACACTCTTATAATGATATTATAAATAGATTTGCATAATAAAAAATAAACTTAACCTTTTTCCTTATTAATTCATTATATTATTATTATTATATGTGAAATTCGTCTCTTCATTAATAAAGAAAGGCATTACAATCACATAGCAGTGTTACTGGTCTAGACCAATAGCATAAGTTCAACAGTTTGAGATTACAGATGCTATGTCTAACCATTGCCCAAACGCGTAGTCTAACGAGGCGGAGGAGTTGCTCGGAAAGTTATGGAAATTTCGGTCATATTTAGAGAAAATCCAGCAAGGATTTTTGTAAATCCAAGTTATAGTTGTTAAACTTCAAAATTTTAGGTGTCCTAAACGTTTTTGATGGAGCTGAATCCATTTCTACCATTAAAAACACGATTCAAACACTGCATCTACAAGGTTTTTTGAAAATCTTTTACCCGGATTACGGCCACTTTTAGCCGTTCGGGCAATTCCTCCGCCTCGTTAGACGACTCCTTGCCCAAATATGCTTGAATGCTCATTTCACTTGAGCATTTATTCTAGAGTATACAGGCAAGGCTTGGAGCATGAACCAGACTAGGTGGCCGAACATTCAGGCTGTTGCAATCATCTCAGTGACAGACGTCAAGTTTCTTCACCCGCTGTGGGGGAATTATATTCTATATTATTATTTTAAAACTATACTATATTAAATACTATTATATTAATTATAAATTAAAATTTATTATTATTACAATATTGATGATGATGATGATGATGGTTAACGTCCACTGAGACCAAACTTTGGTCTATCGGACCTAAAGAAACGAATTATTTAGTTTGATTTAAGATTTTATTCCTATGCTCAAAAAGCTTGGAGAGAAGCCTTCCGAGCTCACTGTAATTTTGACATCGTAAAAGGCTAGGAAGGTCAGTATTGCAACAGAGATTTTGAAACTGAGATCTAATGTGGTTGTACGCGGGGCACTCTAAGAGGAAGTGATTTTCATCCTCAATGTTCGTATTCTCACAGAGATGGCAGAACCTTTCCATCCATGGTGTTTTAGGAACTGTCCAACGACCCGTTTCACTATGGAGCTCATAAGAGTTTGTTCTAATCTTGGCTATATTAATTTTATTCTTTGATCTAGTTAAAATAGAGAGATACTTTTGATCTTCTAGGGTGGGGTTGATGACCTCCTTATAATATCTTAATTTTCTTTTAGCTGCTAAATCTTTCTCACACCACATTTTTTCTTTGAACTTAGAAGTAACAATATTTTTAATGTTATTAATGTTTTGCAATGCAACATTCTCGTCGATCTCCCAATGGTTTAACCAAGCCCTGGTGTCTTTATACTAGCCTCGCTTGAGCCTTAGGTGGTTTTGGCTGGAATTTAAAGCTAGTTTAGGAAGTCTATGGTCTCCTATGTTATTGAGTTTGTGCTTGTACAACAGAAGCCTAGTCATAGCTAGGCTCTCGATAGGGTAAAGACCCACTTCTATAAGGAGAATAGGATAGGGTGTGTTGCTTTTAATTTTGAGGTTATACGTTATAAAACGCTTCTGGATTTGCTCAATCTTTCTCCAGGATTCTCTAGAGATGCTACAACCCCAAACCTCACATCCATATAAGATAATCGGAGTGACTAAAGTTTCAAAGAGGAACTTCTTTCTATCCCACATTACGAGGTTTGCCGTTTTACAATTATTTTCAAGACCAAAATAAGTTTTCCACCCCCCATTAATCCTTTTCTTAATGCTATAGTTCCAGTTGAGCTTGTGATGAATATCAATTCCTAGGTGCTTATAGGAAGACACTTCCTCCAAGTTACTACTGTCATACATAAAATTAGCATAAGTGTCCTTCTTGGATTTGATAATCATAACTTTTGTTTTGTCAGTATTAACAATCATACCCATGGTAGAGAAAAAATCCTTAAGAAGTCTAAGTTGCTTATCAAGATCAGATGGGCACCTTACGAGAAGAACGATATCGTCAGCGTAGAGAAGAAGGATGATGACTATCCCAGCTAAGATTGTGCCAACACATCCTGCTTCCTCTAAACAACCTTCTAGCTTGTCGATGTAAATGCCAAATAGGGTAGGGGAGAGGGGGCAACCTTGTTTAACTATGATATTACACTTAATATCTTTCGACCACCCCTCCTTGTTCTTTAACTTGGCAATTACATTCTCATATAATCTTATAGCGGCAGCGCTCAACTCAAAAGGAACTTTTAGCTCTTCTAATCTATTCCATAGGTTGTTTCTAGGAACCGTATCAAAAGCATTTCTAAAGTCCACAAAGCAATAGAAAAGATTGGATTTATCATTGTGGCATTCCTCCACAATGATCCTAAGCGTAACGAGGTGGTATGTTGTTGAGTGCTGCCTTCTAAAACCCGCTTGGCCTTTAGCCTGCTTTCCTTCACTTTCAAGCCATATGCTCAACTTCTTTTCCAAAATAATACCATATAACTTGGCTAGGAGAGGGTTGATCATAATTGTCTGATAATTATAGGAGTTATTTGTATCCCCACTTTTAAAAATAGGGATAATGAGGCTTTGAGTCCAAGGTTTAGGGAACCCTTGCTTGATCGCTTGATTGAAAAGCTTGTGGATGTGGGGGATGAGGACAGGACCTCCAATTTTTAGGATTTCCGCCTAGTAACCTTCAATGTCCTTAGCTTTCCCATTAGCCAAACGATTAATCCCAAAATCAATGTCTTCTAATGAGAAAACTTCTTTTGTAGTGAGCAGGGTTTCAAAGTTATCCATGACATTTGGAGATTCATAAAGCTTTTTAAGATAGGAATTCCAGTTGTGTAAAGAAATTTTATTATTATCTTTAGTTTTCCTAGTTAGAATCTGCCTCCAGAATTTCTTAGGAGCTACCTTAGAGAGGTGTAAGATATTCTCTTGTCTTTTATGAATATACTGCCTTTTTTTCCTTTTAGTTAGGGCTTTGTATATTTTTATCTTGTCAATTTTAAGGGATTCATCAATAGCTTCCTTAATTGCTCTCCTCGCACTTTTACAATCTTTGTCATACCATGGGTTGGTTTTGCTATTTCTTTTATTACTTGAAACTTCAATTGAGAACTTGTTAATAGAATATGAGAGGGTTGTAGTAAAATTATGATAGAGTTCTTCTATGTTGTCTATACTAGATAAAGGAATCAAATTAGTTTTTAATTCATTTAGAAAGAGATCTTTTTTATTTCTATCAAAGATTAAGTTCTTTTGGCTATAAGTATTATCTTCTATGGGATCTCTATTCATGAAAAAGTTGAGAGTTATAAGTAAAGGCCTATGATCAGAGTTAGGCTCGTGGTCGTTTAAGATGTCAAAATTTATTATATTTATTAGTAAATTAAAATTTATTATTATTGTAATATTATATTTATTAGTTAATATTATAATGAGATTATATTCTATATTTTATTTTATTATATAATATATAATTATGTTGTGATGATGTATATTATTTTGTTTATTTTTATATTATATATTATTAGTAATTATTTATAATCTGATATTTATTATCATTTATTTTCTATGTAAAATAATTTAAATTTATTATTTTAAATTTTAAATTTTCATTTCATAATTTTATATCAATCTAGTCTACATGGTAGTATGATGTGGCATAAGCAACTTTGATATGGTATATATGGCTTATTATTTTATAATTTTTTTAGAAGGTCTATTTTTTGAGCAAGTTTGCTCAAAAGTCATGTTCAATATGTGAAGGTTGTATCCCATGGGGAACTTTGAAGACTAGTTGGTGTTGGTCCCAAATGAATTACAAGTTAGGATGAATTGATAGGGAAGAGTTTTTTAGGATGTGGATAGCATGGATTTATACAATAATGCTACAAATATGAGTTTTTCCATATGGTCAAAACTAAAAGTTCCTTGAGAACCCCTTTCAAGACCTTTGAGAGTGTAACAAATCTTGTCCTCTTTGAAAATCGTGTACAATTCCAAGCAATCTATGGCTATAAAACTTGATGATATAAACCATTTTACATTAAAAAAAAAATATTACAACCTCTCATTTCAATGGTGAACTTATGAATTTTTAGGAAGTAATCATCCATTTGGAATTTCATATTCACCCTTGTCACCACATTTCATGGATCCCCTATCTCCAATCATGATTTCAAAGTTTTTAACAACACGAATATATAAGTGCCAATAGAAGGAAAACACCACCCTATGAAGGTTTTTACATGAACTCCCGATAACTCTTCCTTATCCATTTATAGAGGAGGTCTTTAGTGGAGGTGGATGGTTGGAGGTTTTAGCGGAGGTTTTTTGGGTCAGTGTGCTTAAATGGTCTTAGGTGCATTGGCATATTCACATATCTAGCACACAATGTGTTAATAAATTTTCTATTTGGAAGTCATTATTACTATCATGTAATAAAATGTTAATTTAAATCAATTCTAAACATACTATAGTCAATGTAGCTTACATTAGTTAAGTGTACTAGTGCATCACTATATCAAGCACACTAACTAAGGTTTAGATATTTTTCTATGCAATATCAATTTTTATTTTTTAAAATTATAAAACTTATCAATGCACTCCCATAGAAGAAGCATCGATGCATTTCCCTTATAGGTGCACTAGAAGTATTTCTATTGTTAATGATTAAAGCTTTGTTGGCACATCATTAAATCATAGGTGCACTAATGCATAAGTATATAAGATGCATTGAATAAGGTTCAACCAATTTGTCATACAATATTTGTCAAATAATTATGAAAACACATTGATGTGCTTACATCATAGGCATATCTGTGTGTTTCTATTATTGATGCATTGGAAGAACATTTACTAATATTCGATGTGTTTAAAATCCATATGTGTACTACTACATCCTTTTATAATACACATCAAATAAGGCTTAACCATATTTTATGCAATATTGGCTTCATTTTGAAAAATGATAAAAACTTACCAATGTGCTCCTATATATGTGCATTGATGGGTTTTCATTATCATGCATTGTAAAACATATACCAACTAGTGTATTTTTACACCCTAAGTGTACCAGTGCATCCATATGTAAGAAGCACCAAAGAAGGTATAAACGTATGTCATAAATGATCAATTTTTATTTAAACAAATTATGAAAATTAACTGGTACAATTAATAATTTCAACTTGCACTAGTGCATATTGATAAATGATCACAAGGTCTCCACTTAGTCAACATGCATCATAGTACCTATATTCATGGGATGTACAATTAATAATTTCAACTTGCACTAGTGCATATTGATAAATGATCACAAGGTATCCACTTAGTCAACATGCATCATAGTACCTATATTCATGGGATATTAAAGAATACCTCTAATCTCAGTAGATATTGATCAAATCCTCCCAAAGTCCTTTTTTTGAACCCCCTACATCTTTCTAATATAAATAATCCCCATTTTTATAAATATACTCTATTATTAACAAATATTGTTGTTTATACCCCCCTAATACCTATAAAATTTCCCTACCCCATATTTCACCCTCCAATACTTATAATATATTGAATTTTTTTTCACAATTTTAAAACCCTCTTTATGAATGAACATGGTAAGATATTGGTCAACAAGGTGAAGCCCCTATGCAAATGATGCATCAATTTATATATTTTTAAAACCCCTAGTGGTGCATCTAAGCATATGAGTGCATCAACATGTCTTACTATCATGCACATTGAGGTAGGTTAACATAATAATGAAAAAAACAAAATAAAACCATAATTTCATTTTTAGTTTCCTTCATGCTTCAAGTCATCAAGTACCATTTGCAAAATGAGGGTAAGTTCCTAAAGGCTTCCTTTCAAGGTATTCCTTAAGGGAAAAAACTTGGAAAACATAAAAATAGGCATGTAGTCATCAAAATAAGAATCTTTAGAAGTATCAAGATAAGGTTCACTCACCTTAGTTAACCTATCTTTATCTTCCCATGCATTAATGATCCCCTCAATTTGAAGTAATATTAAATTAGCAAATATGAATTTTTTAGCGTAAGGTGGTGGAGAGGTGGCTTGGTGAGTTGTAAATACGTTAGTAGTTAGTATTCAATTGTTTGTTTTATAAGTTAAATAGAGGTCCTCATTATACTATGTATTGTGGTGAGGATTTTCCCATATATATCTTGTGTCTTCTTAGTTTGCTACTTTGTTGTGATCATGTGAGTAATGTCTCAAACTTCAAAAATAATTATACACAAATTATACACAAAAGTTCCTAACCTTTAACTAATAAAAGGTAAAGAAAGTTTCATTAGTAATTGAGTAATCTACATGAGAAGTGAGCGTTTAGAATCTTTACTAAGAATTGAAAAATCAACTTACAACATTGTGGATATAAATCAATGTGTGATCTAGATTTATGAAGGGAATGAAATGCAATACAAATTTATAACAAAAACACAGAGACACAGTAAAACTTGACTTTTATTAATAAATGGAATGTGTTGAAATTGCAAAAAAAATATGGAATGAAACAAACTTTCTTGAATAGTGTTATCTTATCTCTGAGAAGAGATGTGACGGCTATGCACATTCACGAGAGCACATTACAATGAGCATGGAAGGCCCTTTTTAACATAAAGTAGCAATGAAGAAACCCTAAACATCTAAAAGCCTAACCTTGGGAGATGAAACACCAAAAGGTTTGTAACCTCGATCGGCTTAGTTGGTACGTCAACTTATGGGGATCATAACATTTGCATATGATATTTGTTTGGCGTAACCCATTGGAATGATCTAGCCATTAAGTACACATTCCAACTAGGCTCAGGAAAGATCCTATGGTTATTTCTTGGGCCCTAGCCACATCAAAATAATGTTGTTTAGGGCATCAAAATGACTCTGGAAGTTCAAGACCTGAAAAATTGTAAAAATAACACTACCAAGCCAGAGAATTGTGCTTTGAGCTAGTGGAATAGGTGGGTGGCCACCAATATCCACATGGATCAACGTGCTCCAAAATTTGATCCAGTTGAACGTAATTGAATGTGGGGGAAGACTCTCTACCCAACCAACCTTTTAATCAAGACAATGGAGAGACCCTAAGCACTCAATCAACTTCATATGCCAACTTCTAAGCTTTCCCTGAATTTCCTAAGCAAAAGATCTTACACTTCCTTCTCCACCTTCATGGTATTGTTCTTGCCCATTTGTGCAAGAAGTTCATACATATGTTTTGTTTGTCATTTAAGTAATTAATCATGCAGTCATCAACCTTTGCTTAATGTAGCTTTTGTTTGGTTCATTTTTAGTAATTTCTCATATTTTAGTTTTTCTCCTTTTATACTTTCATTATTTTACTATCATGTTATTATTTGTTTATTATTTTTTAAAGGTTCAATCATTACATATGATATCATATTGCTCTTGAGATATCCCATGAATGAACAACCATAAATTAAGAAAAGGTTCAAAATTACATGATTAATTGCTTGAATGATAAGTGGAACTTATGCATGGAACTTCTTATATGAATGGGAAAGAATGATTCTATATATTGTAAGTGGAGAAGGAACTCTCACCTATTGTGCTCAAGCATTTGATGAAAAAGCTTGGACATTGGCATAACTAGTTAATTAGGGGGTTGAAATCTCTTAATTCTCTCAACTAAGGGGTTGGTTGGGTGTAGATTCGTCCCCCCACACTTAGTTGTGGTTAGACGGATCAAAGATCATGTTAAATTATAGCAATAAAATGCTTCAATTGACTTGAGTTGCAGTTAGCAGGAGTGACATGGCCAAGTCACTTAGTTAAGTCAATCAATTCGAGTTTGTGGGAAAGAAGTAGAGTTGTGCATGAGTTGATTGCTAAGGTCTAGCAATCTAGTGGAGTTATAGTTAGTGAAACCCAGTTATTTGAGATCTAGTCATCAATAAGAGTTAAATTGAGTAGTTGTAAATGTTGTTAACTCATTGATCTCTCAGTTAACTAGCCAAATTACTAAAATTAGCAATAGTCATGTATGGAATTCGAATTGCCTAGTTGAATGGAGGAAAAAGACATCAATGTATTTATTATTGTATACTTTTGAGTGTACAAAGTTTGCACGTAGTAGGTGAGGCTTTTCTCTTGGGAATTGCACAAGTAAATAGGAGCTTCTTATAATTTAAGAGAAATAATTGCACAAGGAAATAGGAGGAAGGTTGATGCTTATTTTAGCTAATTGTTGGTCAGAGCAGGAGATCAATATTGCACTATAGGTTGAGCTTCAAGGATTGAAGTTGCATTGTAATTGATCATTGTCCCATATGATATAATACAAAGAGAGGAGGGGGTTTTCCTAGTTGGGTTCCCTAGTAAAAAAAATGTGTTCATTGTGATTGAATGATTGCATGTGTTTGTATTGTCAGTTTTCCTTTCGCATAATTTAGTAGAAGAAATTTGTGTCTATTGATTTGAGTCTGATTTCATTAGTAGCTGCAAATTTCGAGTTATTTCTACAGATCGCAACACAACAGTTCAACGTTCACATGTAAGTAAGTTGTTTTTTTCAACTCTCAACCAATATCTCTCACTCACTTCTCGTGTTGTTTATGCAATTACTAATGAAAAATTCTAAACATTCACTAGTTAGCGGTTATGAATTTTTGTATCAAATCCATATGTGGTCGTGCTTGAAGTTTGGGCCATTATAATGTGACTATGTTGAAATTCAAACATGGTAATAGAGTTTGCATCAATCCTAAATGTGAAGAAGTTGTGGAAGAAGAAATGCATTATTTATTGGAGAATGATAGTTGGGATCTTGTTCTTCTCCCTTAAGATCATAGACTTGTTTGTTGCAAGCGGGTCTACAAAACTAAGTTTTCAACATATGGAAATGTGGAAAAATTCAAAGCCCTCCCCATTATGAAAGGTTTCTTTGAGGTTGAAGGTATTTAGTACTAGAGACCTTTTCATCTATCATAAACATGGATTCAATCCAATTTGTTATCTCACTTGTTACTATAAAAGGTTATAAGATACACTAAATGGATGCCCCAATTGCCTCTCTTCATGAGAACTTCAACAAAGAAATCTACATGGGAAATCCCGTTGATTCTTTCCATAGTGAATCCTCCCTTGTTTTCAACTTAAGATGTCACTTTATAGTCTTAAGTAAGGTCCTTGAGTTTTCTATCAAAAGATGCACACTTTCCTTCTTTGTTTAGGTTGTTCGAGTTGTCCATTAGAACCTAATGTCCCCTCCAAACATGTTAATGGTAAATTCCTAATCCTTGTGTTCTATGCCAATGACCTAAT
This sequence comes from Pinus tabuliformis, assembly GCA_031772625.1. NCBI lineage: Eukaryota > Viridiplantae > Streptophyta > Pinopsida > Pinales > Pinaceae > Pinus > Pinus tabuliformis. The sequence goes on along the minus strand of CM062819.1, from coordinate 1,415,725,029 downwards.
TATCAACACAATTGATCACCAGTATATCAACCATGTGAAGTTTGGTCTTATGAGTCCATTTGTCATGTTTGGCTTGAGCATTCTTCATTACTTAGTATTTAAGGCCAACAATCCAAGAAGGGGATTTTGTTTCACAACCTAATTATGATTAGAACGGAGATTCCATATGATGCTAAAGTGTAATTACATTGATAATAGCAGCATTGTCGAAGGTCCAACTAATGGCCCCCTCACTTTTCACACTCATTTTCATTGTAGATCAAATTGTTTGTTACTGTACTTTGTATAAAAGTTGTTAGGAAATATTTCTTACTTGATTGATACTTGATCATACATACCCTTTGTTGTTGATTTTGTCTCTCACTTAATGCATGATCCAACTAAGACTTATTAGAAGGCAACAAAATGCATCGTTTAGTACATTTGACATGTTTTTCAATTTGGTATCAAGTACATTGTTGAAGGCTCTTGTTCTTAAGTAGATTTTTTTTTACCTAAATTAGGCAAGTGACATTGATACTTGTTTCTATTTTGTTTCTCTTCTTGTCATTTCATCCAACAAGACACAACATGTTATTTCTATTTGTTCTCCATAAGAAGAGCATGTGGGGCTATAAATATTAAAGGGGAATATTTTTGGACTTAACAATTGTTCACATAGTTTTCTTTTCATGCAGATTTATCGACTATTCCTTTGGTATGAAAATTAGAATTGTGATTGCCATTGCTAATAATCCAATAAAACACAAAAATTATTAAACCTCACGTGCATTACATTTTGAAAGTCATTCCAAATAAGTTCTTAACTTATAATTTTTCATTCAACAAATTATGTGACATTTTTAGTAAATCATTGATTGATTTTAAAAAAAATGAGTGTTACCAAGAAAGAGTTTATAATCCTTCCTTCGTCTCAATTCCAAGTCAATCTACAAGAAAATGTTAATGACATGAGAATGACAATTGAACTTATCTAATTTTCATGACCAAAAATATTATAACATCATGGAGATGATATGATATGAGGAGGGGGAATGGATGGATGGACCATGCAGAAAAGGATTCCTAGTTATACAATGACATAGCTGCCACGTGTTTGGACATATGATATGCGTGTGCTCGCTGTCTATATTAAATGAATATAATTTTATTAAGTGTGTGGTAAAGCAAGAGGATTTGGTTAATTTTAGATGAGATATATTATATGAAAGGATAAATTAATATCCAAGTTGGTATTGTATTTTCAATTTTAATGACAAGAAGAAAGTGTTGAGACACCCAACAACATAAACCCCTTGATAAAACTTGTGTTAAAAGCTAAAGAAGATGGTGCCAAAGTGAAAGAAACTAAAGGATAAAGTTAAGGATACATATATTTTTAATTTAAATTTTTTTTTTTTATAAAATTGATTTTAAAATAATAATAATAATAAAATATTAATATGATAATTTAAATTAAAAAATTAAAAATAATATTAATGCATAAAAAAATGATTTATTTTTAGTATGAAAAAGAAATATAATTTCTTCACTTTTTAATATGGAGATGAGTAAAATAAAATAATTTACTTTCTTAATATGGAGATGAGTAAAATAAAATAATTTACTTTCTTAATATGGAGATGAGTAAAATAAAATAATTTACTTTTAACTACGAAGAAATGTAATTTTTTCAGTATTTAATATGGAGATGACAGAGATACGAATCGAGGACTCTGCTCTGCAGGAAGCGATTAGGGTTTTTTCTGCAACCCGTGACGGCGCAGACTGTCGAACGCAGGACCTGCACCCACACCAAATCGGATCTCTGGGCGAAAAGAGAACCAGAACCGCGCTAGTCAGACACCATGGAGCCGCCGCAAGGGGGGGGCGTCAAAGCCCTCCCCAATGCAGCACGATCCAGACAATGATTTCCTGTTTGGCTCGATCAACAGGGAGATTTTGAATAAAGGAAGTACGCCACAACAAGAGAATAAGAAGTCAGGAGATCCTCATGGCCAAGCCAGCGGCTCTCAGGACAAGGGGAAAAAAAACAAGGAGGAATCGCCAAAGGTCACCTCAGCAACCTGCAAACCAGTAGCTGCTGAAAGGCCAAGAATAGAATTACCGGGACACCTGATAAATGCTAGAATCGAGTTCATGAAAGAACACGCCATCATAGGGAAGTTCATAGGCTTCTGGCCTACGGAAAGAGCCCTATATGGATGGATTGCTGCCAAGTGGAAACCAAAAGGGGATGTCCTGTTGCAATTAGGACCGAAGGGTTTCTTCACAGTTATCTTCTACTGCGTTGAAGACAAACTCAGAGTACTGGGAACAGGGCCTCATTTCTTCAATGCAGCAGGTCTGTACATGCGAGATTGGATACCCAGATTTAACCCGGACAAGGAGGACCTAACCTGGGCACCAGTTTGGATTTGAATGTATGGGCTTCTCGACGAATACTGGGACGAGGAAACCCTCAGGAAGATTGGAAATGGAGTGGGAGAATACATCAGAACGGTTGAAGAAACCAAAACACGCAGATTCATCTCATACGCCCGCATATGTGTTTTCATAAGGCTGAATGAAGCACTACCAGAATCGATAACGCTCTCCCACTGGGATGAAGAATGGATCCAGCCCCTGGACTATGAGCATGTGCCCTTCCGCTGCAGGAGATGCCATGCTCTTGGTCACTTATTCAGGGATTGTCCTCTGAATGCCACAGTAGCGTCTCAGAATCCCTCAGCCACATCCACTCAAGACGGGTTCATCAAAGCCCCCAGTAGGAGGCATGCGCACAAGAAGGCCACCAGTGGGCAAAAGGCCCAGCAGAATAACACCAGCAGTCAAGCTTCTAAGAATAGCTTTGAAATCCTAGCTAACTCCTCAGAGGATGTGCCCACGACTTCGGAGCCCCGCCCCTCCCAGCCATCTTCCTCTGCACCCCCTCCACCACCGCCATCCTCCCCCTCCCGAAGGACCCCGGAAACCACCCCAGATTTTCCTGGGGGAGCTAAGAAAGTTTTGGCCGAGAAGGACCAGGAAATGGAAATGGGAAGCCCAATGGATCCGCCCTCAAGCACTCAACCTTACGAGGAAGAAGGTAATCAGGTGAAACCTATGGAGGAAGAACCTGAGAGCATCGACTTGCAAGGCCTGAACATTCAAGAGCTGGAGTTAGCATGCAAAACAAAAGCTTATGACAACATCTCTGAATCCCAACTCAACACGCTGGAGGTAGTCATCTCAAGAGCTTTTCAGCAGCAACAATTAGGGATCCAACCCAGAAGCCTATGGGATGGAGGCCAACCACCAAAAGAATCTAAGAAGAGAGGAAGAAAAACAGATCTGCAGAGAACCATTGAGCTCGGGAGGCTCCTGCTAGACTCTGGAAGGTATGCGAAACTGACAAAGTATTACAAACCCACTGTAAATAGTGATCAATGAAGTTAGTCTCTTGGAATTTAAGAGGGCTCAACAGCCCAGGGAAACGAAGAATGTTGAAAAACATGTTTAGAATGGAGAAGCCACAAATCTGCTTCCTCCAGGAAACAAAATGTAACAGCAACACCATAGATAGTATCCTCAAGAAGGCATGGCCAGGTTGCCGCTCAGTGGCAGTAGATGCTTCTGGAGCATCCGGGGGGTTAGCTATCGCATGGAATGAACAAGCAATAGAACTCTCAGATTTCAATGCCACCCACCATCTAATACAGGCGGCTTTCCATATTCTGGGCACGAATGTTCATGGCAACCTCTCAAATGTGTACTTCCCACAGGACACTGGGAGCAAAATAGCACTTCTCAACACCATAGAGGCACTGAACAACAACAGAAGGTTCCCTCTATGGATTATTGGGGGCGACTTCAACATGATTACGAAGCTAGAGGAAAAGAAAGGTGGGAGAAATAAACTGGAGCAAGAAACCACCCACTTCAAGAACTTCATACAAAATGCCTCCCTCATAGATATGCTGTTCTGCAATGGTACGTTCACCTGGAGCAACCGCAGAGCGGGAAAGCATCATATCACCTCCAAACTCGATCGCATCCTCATCTCAGACAACGCGATTCACTTGGGAGGAGACTTCTCAGCAGCTATTCTCCAGCATGTGGGCTCGGACCACTGGCCAATAGCTCTTCAATGGCAACAACCTGGGGATCAAATGCGAAGACCCTTCCGCTTTGAAGGTTTTTGGCTCACGCACCCTGAGTTCAAAGACTTCGTAAAATCCATTTGGACCTCCTTCATTCCTCCAGAGGGATCCGTGATGTATCAATTTCAGCAGAAACTCAGGTACCTTAAAGGCCACCTAAAGAGATGGAATAGAGAAACCTTTGGAGACATCTTCAAAGCTCAGCAGTCTCTCAACATAGAACTAACAGACCTCCATCAGAAAATAATCACAGAAGGGCACACGGACGGGACCCTAGAACAGGAAAGGCGCCTCCATAGTCAGATCCAGGAAAGGCAGAAGCAGGAGGAGGTGTATTGGAAGCAAAAATCCCGAATAAAATGGCTGAGGGAAGGAGAACACAACACGAAATTCTTCCATAGAACCACAATACAGAGAAGAATGCACAATAATATCCCTTTCATCCAGAAGCAAGGAGGCGAAAAGCTAGAAAAGCATGAGGAGATCGAAGCCGAACTACGCAATCACTTCAATCAGATCCTACAGGAGCCCGAAGGCGACAGGAGAATCGCAATCGAAAAAATCACCAGCAACATACCCAGAATCGTCAAGGAAGAACACAATGAACTCCTTCTTCGCCCAGTAACGCCTCAGGAGGTAGATGAAGCTATGTTCCAGCTCAAAGAAGGAAAAGCACTGGGGCCTGACGGTTTTACGTCCACGTTCTTTCACACATTCTGGGAGCTGATCAAACAAGAGGTATGGCAAATGGTGGAAGAATCGAGAGCCCTCCACTGGATGTTACCAGCTCTCAACACAACGTTTGTAGCCTTGATCCCCAAGGAGAAGGAAGCCATCACGCCTGATAAATATCGGCCGATTGCGCACTGTAATGTTATATACAAAGTCGTCTCCAAAGTAGTAGCTAATCGGCTGAAGCCTCTGCTACCGTTGCTCATATCCCAGGAACAATCAGGCTATGTGGAGGGCAGACAAATTTTGGATGGCATTCTTCTCACGCATGAAATCATCCACTCCCTCAAGCAATCCAAAAAGGCAGGTATGCTTCTTAAACTTGATCTTTCAAAAGCCTTCGATAAACTCAGCTGGACCTTTATACAGCAAATGTTAAAAGCTTTTGGTTTCAGTGCAATGTGGATTCGATGGGTTATGAGTCTAATAAACTCGTCTCAGTTCTCCATCCTAGTAAACGGCTTCCCTTCCAAGCCTTTCAAACCCTCAAGGGGAATTAGGCAAGGGGACCCCCTATCTCCCTTCCTTTTCGTAGTCATGGCAGAAGGACTAGGACGTCACATCAAGCAAGCTCTCCAATCCCACCAGCTCAAGGGTATCTCTGTTCACAGCACCCCAGCCACTTCACATCAGCAATTTGTTGACGATACTATGCTTTTTGGCTACCCTTCAGCCCAGGAAGCTGCCCGCCTCAAATCCTTACTCTCTGACTTTGCTGAAGCTTCAGGCACGGATGTAAATTGTTCCAAATCGCAGATTTTCTTTTTCCATACGCCTCCCCTTGTAAAAACTGCCATCATTCGCATCCTTGGATTCCCGAGCGCCTCCCTCCCCTCAAAGTACCTCGGAGCCCCCCTTACAGCCTCCGCTCTTAAGCACTCTGCTTGGCGCTCTCTCATAGAGAAATTGGAATCCCGTCTCAACTCTTGGACGCATAGATCTCTCAATCTAGCCAGTAGAGTTGTGCTCATTAAATCCGTGCTTCAAGCCATGCCGCTATACTTATTTTCAATTCTTGCAGTGCCGAAATGGGCCTTGAAGAGAATAAGGCAGCTTCAACGCAGCTTTCTTTGGGGAGGAACGGCTACTAATAAGAAATGGGCCCTAGTCAAATGGCCAACAGTATGCCAGCCAAAAGAAAAAGGAGGTATTGGGTTGCGGGATCCGGAGCACAGTAATGCCATCATGTGTGCTAAAATCTAGTGGCAATGGATCACTAACCCGGACAAGCTGTGGGCCAAGCTCTGGACAGCTAAGTATGCCAACAATAGACCCCAGGAGGAGCTCATCCGTTTCATCCCATGGGAGAAAGGTTCGCTTGTTTGGAATGCAGCCAAACAGCACTATCACTTAATACAGCAACACAGCTTTTGGGAAGTAAGAAATGGGCAAACAACAAGGTTCTAGACAGATGCTTGGAATCAGATGCCAAAGCTCTGTCACACCATCCATATATCTTTGGAACACGTCAAACAAGAGCGGCAGCAGGAAAAGATACACTACTACTGGAGGCCAGTAATGGAACATGGATTCAGGGAGTGGAAACTTGGAAATCAATGGGCCACCACCACAGATCTGCAGAATACAGGGGTTCTAGAAAGGGAGCTGGACAAAAGAAGAATTCGATACAATGAAGAGGCCGACATACTAAGATGGGGATATTGCCCAAAAGGGGACTTCACCACTTCAGAAGCTTATAAGATTCTCTGCAACAACAATACCCACCCGGATCCCATTTGGACCAAAATATGGAACTTCGGTTCATGGCCCAAGATCTCTTACTTCTTATGGCTTGTCAGCCACAAAAGAATCCTTACTTGGGATAAACTGAGAAGAAGGAATTTTCATGGACCTTCGCGATGCCCCAACTGTGGCCATAATGAGGAAATGCTTCATCATCTTCTGGATACATGCACTCTAGCTGGTCAACTTTGGGAAAAGGCGGGCTTCAGATGCCAAAGAAGGTGCAAAACACACGACGACATCATTGAATCTCTCAGGCACTGGACGCAAAACCCTTACAAGAGTGAACTCCTCAATGGCTTGTGGAATCTCTTACCGGGCCTCATATCCTGGAGCATTTGGAAAGAAAGGAATAAGCAGATCTTTAAAAATCAGAGCACTCGGATCGAGGAGGTTTGGATAAAACTTTGTGGGAATCTAAGCGAAACGCTGAACCTCCACTCCTGGACAAAGGAAGATTTCCCCACGCTGGATAATGAGATAGGTATATTAAGCAATTGGCAACTAAACATCTCTCAACCCCAACAGAGGATAAGTACTACCACCAGCAGTGACCCAAGCACAGATACCTGGAGTGCTCCACCAAAATACTCTTATAAGCTCAATTTTGATGGAGCCTCCAAGGGCAATCCTGGAAGAGCAGGCTATGGAGGTATCCTTAGAAATCATGAAGGCACACCACTGAAGATATTTTTGGGATCCCTGGGCTGGGATACAAACAATTCAGCGGAAATCGAAGGACTATGGCAAGGACTCCTCCTAGCTGAAAATCTCCAATTGCAGCCCTTGATCGTGGAAGGAGACTCCCAAATCCTTATAAACATGGCCAAGAGATTGCAGAATGGCTCTCATGCGAAAAGAATCACAAACAGTTGGCGACTAGCAGCACGCCTAGAAGCAATTGAATTAGCCCTACGCAGTGACAGGGTAATCTCTTTTTCTCACACAAAAAGAGAAGGCAACAAAGTCGCCGACCTTCTTGCCAACATAGGGGCAGAACACAACCATACTCTTCTCATAGGAGGCCCAACAGTGATCTCAAACAATGCTCAAGCCCAGGAGTTGAACAAGCTTATCCAAAATGACAGCGCTCTCCCGGATGCGGGTGCCACGTTAGGGGAGGGTAGTACGCCACATGGTTTACATGGGCGGGCTCAAGCGTAAACTTCACCTTAAATGCTCTACGCCGCCCTGGCCAGCGAGCGTGAGAGCAATAGAGCGAAGGGACGGCCATTTATGGTTTCAGATGAGCCTTAGACGCAGTGGCAGAGGCGAGTCATGGCGCACCAGAACCAATGCCAACAACCGCAGCATAAGACTGGAGAGAATGGGGAATGTTTGTCTGTTCGAATTGAGGAGGTGGGTCTCTGGGTTTCAAGGCTCAGAGAGGGAACACGAAGCCACCTTCAGGCTCACTGGAACGGTGAAAAAGCAGCGAAAGGAAGTGCTGGTCGTTTGGAAGTCATGCCGCCAAGACAGAGGCCCTTCAGTCGACGCGGCACCAGAAGAGGAGGAGCCTCACGCCCCCTGTCAATCCGTCGTCAAATTGCTGCCGCTGTCTGTGCCATAGGGTGGAGGAAGCCAACCCCATCCAATCGCAGCAATTCATGGATGCCCGGCCACAGAACCCAGGAGCTGCTCCGCTACCGGCGTTTGGCTCAACGATTTTCTCTGTCAGCAATGCCCAAGGTAATTCAAGCATTCAAGCTCATGTTTCAATATTATTCATGGAAGAGGCGAAAGAAGAAGGGGGGGAGCAACCCAATGCCCCAATTCATCCTACGGGAGGGGAGCTACCCCATGCCCCAATTCAGCATGCAGAGAGTTCCAAAGCTACTGAGGAAAAAGCTGGGGCACAATCCGAGCCAGGAGCTGTTCCACCAGCCTCTCAACCGGCACCTGCAAAGGGCAAGGCCAAGTATGACTGGGGACCTCCACCAGAAGGTGAATACTGGATCTATCCAGAAGACTCGGAGGAAGACTCAGATGAATAGTCGCGGGCTCAGCCCAGCTCCAGTTCTCAGCTCGAGCTCAGGCTTTTTTGTATGCCGTTTACCCTTCCACCAATGCTTAATGTATGGCGTTAATCTTTTTGTTTGGTTAGACAATTATGTTGTTCAGTGCGTGTCCTGTCCCCTGCGTGGGACTCTGATGAATTTCCTACAGGTCTCTTTTTTGCCCCTGCGTGGGAAAGGTACTTTTGTTTGGTTTCGTTTTCATAGCTCCTCTGCCATTGCATGGGCTTCCAGTTTTAGTAGAGGTCACAATGATATAACCCCTGCGTGGGCGCTTAGTCACAGGAAGAAGGCCCCTGCGCGGGTAATTGACTTAATGAAGCTATATGAGCAAGAGCGCCAACCCAGGCCTCTGGCGACTTGTAAACCTGAATGTAACTGTTCACTGTTGTTAATGTAAATAATAGAAGTAGTGTAGTTTCAACGATAAAAAAAAAATATGGAGATGACAGAAAAGAAAATAGTACATTATGTGTAACAAAGAGAAAGATTGAGAAAATTCGTATTCCATAATACCTACTTTCTAATTCAATGTATGTGGGATATTTGTAATTCTTCCAATGCTTAATATGGATTTGATATGTAATATTTAGAAAATATTAATAATAAAAATAATTAAATGTAATGTGGAGAACGTGAATTATAAATAAAATAGTTTAGTGTCAACTACATATACCTTAAAATATTTCAATGTCAACTACATATATATTATACCAGCCTAGATCTATCTTAATTCTCGATCTACCAAGAGTCGAGAGGGATCAAATCTCTTTTCACTCTAAAAAATGTTAGCATCTTAAGGGATTTGATTCGATCCAGAGTTAAATGGATCTAGGCTAGTATACTTTAATGTAAAGATTGAAATATTTTATTTATAATTAATGTTAAAATATTTTTTGTTATAAATATATTGTTTTTTTAAATGTTACATGTCAACTAAGTACGAAATGAATTATACACCCTGTATTATCAATACTATTATTTTTACATATCATTTGCCACCTTCATATTAAGTTGTGAAAAAATTGCTTATCTTCCTTTTTACTAAAAATTAAATTAAATTTTGTTTTGCTTTCCATTACTTTATTTCTTTATATATAATTGATATAAAATTAAAATTAAAATTAAAGTATTTTATTTATAATGAGTATTAATTTTTGTTATTGTTAATGTAAATATTATTTTAATATTTTTAAATATAACATTATAAAATAAATCTATATGATATTGAATTGCAGAAAACCTCTTATCACGATAACTTTCAAACACTCTAGAGTGAGAAAAAAGATTAAATCAAATTGATATATAATATATATGTGAAAAAAAAAAATGACATTAAGTTCTTATTACAATGTTATTCCAAGAAGACAACAGAGTAGGATCTCAGGTATGATGTGTTATTGGTAAGTGGGAAGTCATTCAGTGTTATTCCAAAAAGACAACAGAGTAGGATCTCAGGTACGATGTGTTGTTGGGTAGGTGGGAAGTCATTTAGTGTTATTTCAAGAAGACAATAGAGTGGGATCTCAGGTATGATGTGTTGTTGGGTAGGTGGGAAATCATTTAGTGGATGTGGTCCAATTGTTAGGTAGGGAGGTTTGGTCCCTACAAATCATGTAATACAGTCCTAAATAAGACTATGTATACTTGAAAGCTACTCCCAAACAATTTCTTGAATTGACCAAAAAAAAAGAAGAAAGTGCCACATCATTGGTGGGTCAAAGTTACAAATCATTGGTGGATCCACTTACTTCCACCTACATAGTCCAAGAAACCAGCTATACGATGACAAGGGCTGTTCAATCCGGAACGACGTTGTCCATATCATAATAATGACAAATCAACTCATCCACGTGGGTCTTAATATAATGAAGACCTTATAGAATTTGGGGAGCCAACGTCCTAATTATACTTTTCATTTGTTTTTCCGGTAGACCATATCCACCACCCTGCTACGTGCTTTAGAATCCAAAGATTGCTTGTCCAAGAACGGTCGTTATAACGCCAGCTGTCTTACATGAATGTGACATGCATGTGCTTGCTGTCCCCATCCCACTCAATTTCCATTTGATAATGAGGTGTAATGTCCATCTTGCAGTGCACACTGTGTGTCACCACTCTGTCTAGTAGCAGCATAGGTAGGGCCCACCCTAAAAATATCTTTTAATGTTTTGAATTGATGACTTTGTTGATATGGTGGTTCGATTATTGATATGATGGGAGATGTATGGAGGAGGGGGAGGTCTAAGTTGAAGTCTACCGCTTGAAAATGATGATGCTTTTGTTGCCTTTTGGAAATGATTATATTTAGAATCGTGGTACCAAACTTTTGCCGACGCAGAGAATTAAAATACTAATAATATCACCATCAATGAGGATACATTTGAAATGGTTAAATTATATCACTTTTATGTTATCGTGGATATTGTTTGTATTTTTTATTTAATTTATTAAATGATTAAATTAAATTATATTATCATGATTGGATGTCATGTTTTTGAGAAGATTTCTTTGGTGGAGATCACATTATAATATTTTTGTCGACGCGTTTCGAACCAACAAATGTGGTTTATCGTCAGGACAAATTGAAGAATCAGATCATGGCTGTATGTTTTTATATATATATATAGATATATATATATAGATATATATATATATATATATATATATATATATATAGATAATTATATAAAAAAAAATTTAATATATATACAATTTTTGTTATATTTATTACCAAAGTTTAAATAAAGGTAAAGTTTGTATTTAATAATCAAGAATATGAAACAATTAGTTATTAATAGGTCTATTTTCTAATTATAATTATATATGGATGTCATGTTGTCGTAAGAAAATTTATCATAATTTAATGGTCAAATTAACAATGAAGACAACTATCTCTATCTTATACAATGTTTTTAATCCAAATTATATTACATCTGTAAATAATTTATTAGTTTAAAAAACGTATGACCCAATACAAAAAAAATATATAATTCTTTTATATTGAGTGAATACATCATATTTTAAAAAAATATTAATAAATAAATTATAAATAAAATATCTTAATGTCCACTTTCAATAAAATTTATATAAATATAAAAATTAAAAATTAAATAATTCTTATCAATATAAATTTTTTACATTTTATAATTTATTCATTCTTTCTTATTGTAATATATATATATATCTATATATATATATATATATATATATATATATATATATATATATATATATATATATAAATAAAAATTATATAAAAAAGATTAAAAGTAAAAAAATTTTACCTATATCTACTTTTTACAATTTAAATTTTGTTTTTAGATATAATAGAAAACTTTATATATATATATATTTCATCATGAATTATATCCATGTATATGTAACAAATATTTAAAAATTTCTTATTACATAAATAAATGCTTTTATTTACTTCAATGTTTAATATGAAGTTTGCTTTTAATGTTTTTAAAATATATTAACAAATAAAAAAATTATTTACATATAAAAAAAATCAATATTAATTATATATAATACAAAAAATAATTAAAAAAAAAAATTCTTAATGCATAAGCTTTTTCTACAAAAACAAATAAATGATATGTAAAAACAAATATTTAATAGCAAAAAAATATTTTAAATACAATTTCCATGTTCACTTTAAATTTTATATATATATAATTTCTTATTATTAGGGTAGTTCAAGTAAACTTGACTCAATAAAGTTATTAGCAATTTTCAAGCTTAGGGTTTATGAGAACCCATGGTTTTTCCCCTAGTATTCATGTGGAATGTAGCCTATTTAAAGGTGGAAAGGCTCGAGGTAAATTTGTCCTGTGAGATCCCAACAACGATGTCTTTACATAACTCCACTTTCTCAAAACCATTCTAGCAATTTTCTTATTTCCATACTCCTATGTCTCTCTCACACTCCAACCCGTTTGGATCATGTGCCAACTCTAATACTAGTTGTTAAGATCACAAGACACCGAGAGAAGTTGTAGTGTCTAAAAACATTGTTGTTGGTATCCCATTGGTCACCAGAACTAGTTTACCTCGAGTCTTTCAATTGACTATATTCCACATCAATACCATACCATAGGTTCTCACAAACCTAGAGCCCGAAAATTGTCGATAACTCAAGTTAAGTTTACCTAGTTGCCCTAACAATCCCCCCTTAAACTTGACTCGAGTAGATTAACATGGTCTCAGTGACTCATCAAATATGTCACCTGAGATCTCACATTCCCCCCCTCAAGCTTGGATACCAGTACACTTTCCACGCAAGTACCAATCCAAGTGTGTCCATTCCACAAGTGATGACTCCATGAGCCACTACACTACATGTATGCTTGATCAAAGTGTTAAGGTCTTACAATAATCATGTAATCTTGTGCGACATGTATGCCAACCAATAGGTCTTACAACTTCATGGGGAAATACACATTCCTTGGACCAAAACCCTTCGGGTGTTCACACACCACTCGTCATATCACACCACTACAACTCTCATCACATGTTGGCTCCTTCACTAAATTTCAAACTTTTGATTCCATCTTCATTTTTTCATCTATCCAACCACTCTCTTGCTACATTTCTAGCTTTGTTGATCCAAAATCTTGACCTAGCCTTTCTCACACAACCATTCTAGCATTTTTATTATTTTCATACTCATGTGTCTCTCTCACACTCCAGTGCCTTTGGATCATGTGCAAAGTCAGATACAATTGTTAGGATCATGAAACACTGAGAGAAGTGGTGCTATCTAAAGATACCATTGTTGGGATCCCACTAGCCCTAAAGGAAAAATTTACCTGGAGCATTTTTCCTTTAAAATGCTACATTCCACATGAATACCATGGGAAAAACCATGGATTCTCATAAACCTCGAGCTCTAAAACCACTAGTAACTTGACCATGTCAAATTTACTACCCTAACACATACAACTAAACGATTTCCATTATATATATATATATATATATATATATATATATATATATATATATATATATATAGTTTGAAATTGTATAGGGATTTGTTAAAATCAAGTTTGAATCATAAAGTTTACACAATTACAAAAATCACGATCTCACGAGAAATTGTATTAATAGATTATAACAAAAAAAAGGTCAAAAACAATTCAAAATGTAGAAGACTTAGTCTAACTCTTCTACATTTTGACCCTCTTTCAATCATATTTTTCAGTATATTTTTCCCAAAATATGGCAATGATTTGTTATAACCACAAGATTGAGGTGTGAAGTCTGCATAATCCAGTTGCCCCATACTTTTTTTCAGAGCTGAATCCATTTATGTATTCAAAAGATGCATTTTGAAAAAGGAAAAGTCACTATCTCACCAAAAATTGTATTGCTAGATTTCAATGAAAAAACCAAATGTAGAATAGATAAATTGTGTCTATGTATATTTCTTTCCATGCTCAACATGAAGCCGATATATATATATAAGAATTATTGTAATACATTTTGACTCCTAATCTATCATGAGAACATAGGGATGCAAAAAATTTACACTTCCAGGGATCAAATGTTTAGAGGTGTAAACATTTTCTCAAATTTTACTCTACCAGATATTTGATTCCTCTAAATGCATGATAAATCTAGAGAGTTAAGATGGATCTATGTTGGTTCATTATATATATATATAGATATAGACACACACACACACTTCATGTGTCAACTCCATGTTGAACATGGAAGGACACACATGTCTCCCTCATATTGAGTAACATGCAATTAAAATATTTTAATTATAATTGTTTTAAAATTTCAATTGTTATATATGTGTGTGTGCATGCGCGCTACATGTCAACTCCATGTTGAATATGGAAGGACTTGCACTGTCCCCCATGTTGAGTAACGTGCAATTAAAATGTTTTAACTATAAATTTTTTTTAACTTTCAATTGTTATATATATAATTTTAGGTGGACATGGAAATAATACACTTTACTTCTATTTATTTTACCATGTTTTCACTTATATATCTCTTTCATATTGAAATGTAGATGTAACATTACCCTAATGAAAAAAAAAATTAACCATATATTAAGTACTTTCATCATGTCATTTATATCAAAGTTAACTCTATAATGTACATATGTATAGGTTTGATTTAATTCATATTAATGATTTATGTTATGGTAGCCATATCACATTTGCCATTAACTATACAAATAATGCCTCAGGTTTCGACATTCATTTCGTTATTATGACTTGAATGAAATTCATGAACATTTGGTTAACCTGGTATTCATGATAACACTAAAAAACATTAAGTTTCGATCTATCTAGAACCAAGTCCCGTCGTGTGATATCTGACAGACTTTGCTCTTGGAATTTGGGACAGATCTATGACTCACAATGGTTGGGTTTCGATTGATGATGGGATTCGAAGAGGGTTAGTTAGAGGGCAACCACCCTCCTTCCCCATTGTCGTATGCTGCTCATTTTCTCGTTTTCCCTCTACTGGAATCAGCTATGCAACTTAGAGAAGCTAGGGTTTTGATTTTCTGCAGCACATTCATCTCTATGTTGGTTCGCTTAGCTATAGGTATTGCTTAGAATCTGAATGCCAAGGGTTTTGTTTTTATTTTTATGTCCTCATTGTTCGTTGAACTCCTTGGTTGTTACTTCTAATGAGGTCTCTAACTCAATGCTAGGGCTTACATGTTACCCTTTTTAATACCAATTACCATAGGACTGGTGAGACTCAATGGATTGTTGGAATGTCTGAACATGTTCTTTTACTAGTGAGTCCCGACTACATCCTCTCTTCTTTTCTTGCAATTATTCTAAGTTCTTTCTTATTTTCTCATAATAAGTTTGTTCCATTTATTGTTTTCTCGTAGAGGTGTCGTTGGAATGTACTTGCAACAAGGGTATTTGAATAGGTAAATTTTACAATCGACATCTTACTATTTTCTAATTCGGCTCTGATGTTTCTGGCTTAGTCTTCTAATGTTGACATTTTCGTCTTAGGATTATCACTGAAACTCCTTGAAGAGCAATTCACTGCTCAGGTAAACCCTCTTAATATTTTTCCCTTATGGTTGTATTTCTTTCATTTCACCGTAATGTACTGGTGCACTATATTAATGTCCCATCTACTGGGTTTGAATATTACAAGTAATGCTTCAATAGCGCCTTCAACACCTCGTTTGCAGATTCATGGCTCCCTCTCTGAGGTTCCTCTTTGACAATTTGTTTCTCCATCGAATTCTAGATGTGGTCACATGCCCCTCTAGGATTTTCTTGGATGTTAAGGAAATTTTGTTCAATAAGGCTCAATAGTGAGCTAGCATTTCAAGATTATTATTATTATTGTCCAGATACAATCTGTCATTTAAATGTAAAAGGGCCATGGCCATACAATTATTGCTTCATAGGAACACTCTCTGGCAATAGTTATTGTCATAATGGACATTTCAATTCTGAATAATTTTTTCATAGTTATTTATTAATTCAGTCTCTACATTATTCTTGTCTAGTATTGGTTGAAAATTTATGAATAGCCTTTTCGTCTTCGACCCTTAGGTCTAATTATGAGTAAAATATTTCTTATTATAAATTGTCGTTGCCATAAACAGTTTACATGTAATTACTCTTCCAATTATTGCAGTTTTCTAGAAACTTCTTCCAGGGTTCTCTCTCATACGTTTGTATTATGAATTGGAACCAAGATGTGTATTTACTTTGTTATGAGTGCATTAGCTTAGTGTTGCAGATGCATTTACAAATAGATTTTTATTTATACTCCATTATCTCAAAGTTTACTTTGGCTTTTAGCCTTTTTGAAAGTTTTGATTCACATTTTCGACATACAACCTTTTTTACAGTTTTGATTTAATTACTTTCATTTTTTGTCTAGTACAATGTTACTAATGTTATTCTAGTGATTTAGTGGGACCTGGTTCCTTCAAGACCTACCATTCACCAATGGAATATACTCTATATAAATATATTATTGAAATTAGGACTATTTCGAACAACAAAACACTGTTTGCAAACCGAAACTAACCTATTTCATTATTGACTTATACACCCATTTAGGTTATCAAAATCACTTAATAATAATAATCATTTTACCTTGCAGAGTATTTACAGCTTATCTGGTTGATATGCTTCAACCATTCTATACATTGAAAGTTTCCTTTTAACAATGAATATTTACTATTTCTTTTCAATATCCAATACTATAATTCATACCACAAACTTTACAGAAAATTATTCACACTGTTGTAATTACAAAAAATATTCTACCATTTCATCTCAATATCCAATACTGTAACTCACATCGCAAATTTATAGGATACAATAATATCACTGTAATTATAGAAACAATGTATGTTCTAGAAAGCAAAAACACTTATCTAATTAAGTTTAGGCTACCAAGGAATTTACAGAGGAGAAAGACTACTCCTCCCAACCAACGAGACCAGTCAAATCACTACATCTCCCCCCAAGCCAGTTTTCCACTTCCAGAACAGTTCCAATTCAAGAATCTTCACAGGTTCACCCAAGACCACCTGGTCCCAAATATCTACAATCTAGGGCCTTTAGTTTGAGCACTTAGGCTTTAGATAGAGTCCCACTGGCCAACCATCTCAATAACTATGTGTCCTAGCTGCGTCCTGCCTCCCTCTATTGCATCCTTCCAGAGGGTTTAGTCTCTTTCCATCTCCCTTCTTAGTTGCCTTAAGTTCTTGTCATACCCTCTTGGCTTCTTTTCCCAACTTAGATGATTTATCTCTAGGGAAAGGGAGTAATTGTCCTCTAATTGTCTGGTAAGTGAAAAAAAATTCATTTAGTGTCTTTTCCATGTAAATTCCATGGCTTGCCATAACCAAATTTTAAATAAAATTAAAATAACTTTAAACATTTAAATTTCTCACTGGGATTTCCACATAGCCCATGGTTTACCAAGTCACTATAGTAAAAGTAAATTAAATATTTAATTTTCACTGAGGGGTATTACATCTTCCCCCTCTTGAGCAAAACATCGTCCTTATCGTCCTTGATGTTTACATCTAGCCCTTCAAAACAGGCTAGGATATGCTTCACGCATGAAGTTTTCACCTTCCTAGGTTGCTTTTTCCAAGCTAAAGCGCCTTCACTACACTTTAACCTAGGTGATAGCTCACTTCCACATGATGATTTCTCTCCGATTGAGAACAGACAGAGGTTCGACCAGGAAGTCTCTGTCCAGTTTGACCTACATTCACACTCATTAAGGTTGTCATATATATATATATATATATATATATATATATATATATATATATATATATATATATATATATATATATATATATATATATATATATATATATATATATAATCATTTCAAATTCTATTACAGGCACCATCAATTGTTATTTATGTATCCAACAAGGGTCATCAACATGCTTCACAACCCCATAAGGGTTAGCAGCCTGCACTCAATAAGAGTTAGCAACATCATTGTAGCTCATCAACAATTATCAATTAATCATTTTACTTACCCAATGGCTATGAGAATTTCCAAGGACCCCATCATGTGGTTCCACTGTAAATTTCATATCATGGAAGTACCAATTCCATTTGCACTACTTACATAGTAATAATATTGCAGAAACCATTTATTGCTCCTTTTTTATGATGAATTACAACTAGTGCATTATCGTACTAGGTAGCACTATTATGTTTTTATGTTAATTCAAATGTTACATATGCATTAGTCATGCATAAGTAGAGTTTAGGATAACTTCCTTTTCTTTCCATATTCAGGATGGCTATATTTTTATCTACTTTATCCAAGTAACTTAGCCATGCCCATCTTCGTCTGCTATTTATTTTGTTTTTAATGTTAACCAAGAGTCCTTCAGTTTTGGACCCTTTATCATCCTGTATTACAGGTTGTTGATGTAATTTATACACAATTTTGCTTTCGTGAACAGTCATGGGACTTCCCCCTTTTGTACTCACTTTCATATTGACTATCTCACACTCACTGTGTTACTCTAGTATAGTTATTTTCTCATATATTGAATCACAACATGTTATTCACTTCGTCCAACAACAGATTATTTTAATATAATTGACATGTGAGATTCGGTGGAATGTTAATAAACAATATTTTTGCCTCAACATGGGAATAACTAATTATCTTATTAGGCCACTCACATACTAATCATACTGGTTATCATTATTTTTTATTTAAGTTCAAGGAAGATTTTCCTTACCTATCCCTATGATGGCTTGCAACCAATGATATTTATTTTCCCATTAGACTATGACAATTCTAGGGCACAACCTAGAATAATACATGCATGCTTACGATCAGCAACAAATAACAAATTACATCATCAAATCTTACCACTATACTTCTCTGACACACCTTACCTATGAGTTTTTACAACTCTCCTTTTGGGTTTACACCCCTTTTTATACTGCAAATCACTGATTAAGGTGTCTAGGGTCACATGTACCCCAGTTACGGGGTCCTTCACCCTTGCATCTTCCATGCCTTTCAACTGCCTCAACACAACATGTTAATGTAGTTTCCTTAACATATTATTTTTGTAAGCATATGTTCATTCTAACCAATCATTTGACCAGACTTCACTTTTGTCTATAAAATTCATATTAAAGTTCCTTAAGTACTTGTCTAGGGTATCATTGGCTGGCGACATGCTGCCCTTTCCATGTCAATAGGCATAGGTAATATTTCTTCCAATAGACTACCCGCATTCTTTTATCATAACTTCAAGTTTTCCTTAAAATTATATGCCACATTTCCTTAGTTACCTTACTCAGTCATATGCTTGTTTCTAATATATATATATATATATCCTTCAAGTCTCATTAAGACAATAGACTCCTAAGAGTACTTAATATACACATCCATTTTCATGTGTATCTTATAATGTGTATATACATATACATAATTTTCTATACTATCCTTTTTCCAGCTCATGCTATTTACCAAAATTTAAAGAAAAGCATCAAACCAATATCGACCAAGTTTAAAAAATTCCCTTGTAATTTGCAGTTATACAATTTGACTTTCAGATATATATTTCAAGGTGGTTCACGGACATTGGGTGGTCGCTACATCCATGGGAAAATCCAAGTAGATCAAGTCAAAGGGTTCTACCCACCAGCCAAACTAGCAAGGCCTGACCCCAAGGGCGTCGAGGAGATTTAACCCTGTGACCTCCTAATAGGTGAGGCACTTAGCAATAGGAACTCGACCAATTGAGCTATCCCTTGGGGCTATATATATTCTTTTTCTTCTTTTCTTTCGCAGTTTTGTTAGATTGCTCATATAGTCTAGCCTACATTTATTCTTTTTTATCATGTTGTTCCAATTCAGATCAAATTGTTAGATATCGGGATTACAATTAACAATAATTTCAATAAATCAAAATTCCTTAATCATCTTGTTTTCAACTAGACTCAACCTTTCTAATCACAAGGTGGTTATAGATTAGACCAATTAACGAACCATTCCACTATTCAGTATGACGAATCTGCAACTCACAACAATCTTGAGTGTCATGCGTTTATCAGGTACAAGAAATTAAAAAGCTATCTAGATCCTTTTTCTATATTTGGGGCCATTTCATTTCCTTCTTTGTAAATTTCCTTATTCTGTAATTAACTCTAATCTTGCTCACTTAATACTTACTAAATTTAGTATAAATTTGATATCTTTTAAGTATCAACAACATTGTTTTAAAGTGCTTCCATGTTTATGTCTTGGAGTGACCCAAATACTATTATTATGTTACTTCCAACTTAAAAATCTCAAATACACTGCCCACTTCACTATTCCCGAGACTAGTCTCCTTCCATCGCAAGTTATTATGATAGTTTATCACCTCTTGCCTTCAATTCACTGGTTTTAAACAAGAAACAATTCTACATTACTTATTCTTGTGTCATTTATTCCACTATTGTAACCAATCCTTTTTTTGACTCCCTTCATGAAGAGGATTTTTATTAAAAAGTTTAATAATTCCTTTACGAGTTTGTTTTCATTTGTCATGAAATCTGAATTGATTCGTACCAGCTGATTATTATTGTATTAGACTCATTTATACCTAAGTTATATTATTCACATATAATAATTTTCTTTTGTCATCACTATCAATGTTCACCATATTATTTGCTAAAGCTTAGTTTGGTGAAAAGGATTCCAACCATTCCCACCAATCACTCATACACTTTGTAATCATAATTGTTATATATCCACATTCAATATTTGGCATAAGTTATCATTAAATATATCCATACGACTTTTTCAATATATCATATATTTTTCCCTTATGTATTACAGGGTTTACAATATCTTCTAATGTACTTCTTATTGTGAGTGTTTTACAACGTTGCTCTAGTCTCTTTCCCTTTTCTTCTTTTTTAATTAGCCACAACTTCACAAGGGGAAGGGTGTTCCACCCAACCTATGAGACCAGTGACACCATTGGGTCTCCCGCCGAGTCAGCTCCACATCCAAGATAGTTCAAAACAATGGCTTGCACAATTCAATCCCAAAGACTATATGTTCCCAACCAGACTTAGTCTAGGGTGCACAAATTCAATCCCAAAGACATTATGATCCCAACCAGACTTAGTCTAGGGTTCTTAAACTAAGCACATAGGCTTCGATTGGAATTCCACTGGCCAACCAACTCAATAATTCCTCACATTGACAGTGTCTTGTCAACCTTTTTTTTTTCCAGTGAAAACATTTTATTACTAGTTAGACACAGCCTACAGGTTGCACAATAGTTTCAACATTAGCAATTTTCATAGTGTGCTTTAGTTTTGAGCACTACCAATAGGAAATAGATTATTTTGATACTTATATGTTATTCCCTTTTCTAGCTTGCTTCCCATACACAAGTAAGATTACTCTTTTGTTAGGATTTAAAAATTTATTTTACTACCAAGTATTTCCCTCATTCACTACCTCATTTAGGTTCTTGGTTACTCATCCAATATATGTGTGAGGAGGTAATTTATACCCTTCAGGTAATTACTTCCCAACTGTACCTAATAATTAAGTATTACTTACCAATAAAATATTTACCCCTTTGTATCTGTCTCCTTCTTTAACAATCCATAGTATAGTTTTAATTTAAAACATCTTTATGATTAATAATCTTATAAATTATGCGTCAAAATACAATTTTTGCAATTTAACGAAATGGTTTTGCAGGTAATAACCATGCATATTACCCTAAAATTTTCATGGTGATTTCATATGCAACACCCCACCTTCTCTCTTAACATAGCAGTTTTATAATTGTTTAACAGTATGGGGCTTGATATTTTACTTTATTTACACACGTATGTCTCTTGCTTTATTTGCCCATATACTTCCTTACTGTCATATATTTCTCTTTATTAACTATCCCATAATTATATAATGTGATTTACTAATTAACACATGTTAATACTAAGGTTGTCCACACAATTGCTTGCTCTCCTAGGTACCCAACCTATCAGTTCTTATAGTTAAGGGTACCCCCACAATAATTTGATTCTATAATGAAATTTTTCTTTTTTTTATGAATGTACTTATGACAAGATTCTTCACTTCTCATTACCTTGGCTTTATGACACAAAAATGTATGTGATTTCTCATTTATGGTTCATTGCCAGCTCTTAGTTGGTGATTTCTACCCTTATTTTGGTATTTTTTTTTAAACAACATAATGTATATGGCCTGAAGTTCACTTAATTGTACCCATCTTTCCAGATTTGATTTAGGTAAGGGTGAAGAATTGGTCCTACAAGTGGAGTTGTCATATTTCCAATTCTTTTTTATTATGGAACACACCACAATTTACTAATGTTTCTCTTAAACAAGTTGCAATCAGTTGAACCCTTCAACTCTGATATCACTTGTGACATACCCCAATGATTTTTTTTAAACCATATATTAAATACTTTCCCATGTCATTATATCAAAGTTAACTCTATAGTGTACATATGTATAGGTTTGTTTTAATTCATGTTAAGATGTGTTTGATTTGTGTTGTGGTATCCATATCACATTCAACATTAACTATATGAATATTTCCTTAGGTTTCTACATTCATTTGGTTTTTATGACTTGAATGAAATTCATGAACATTTGGTTAACCTGCAATCGTGATGTGATACCACCGAGAAACATTAGGTTTCGATCTATTTGGAACACAGTCTCATCGCGTTCCATCTAACAGTCTTTGCTCTAGGAATTTGGGACATATCTACAACTCACAATGGTGGGATTCGAAGAGGGTTGGTTAGAGGGTAACCACCCTCCTTCCCCAACGTTGTATGCCTCTCATTTTCCAATTTTCCCTCTGTCGTAATCGGCTCTGCAACTTAGAGAACCAGGATGTGCATTTACTTTGTTACGAGTGCACTAGATTAATGTTGTAGATGTGGTTATAAATATATATTCTTATTTTTACTCCATTATCTAAAAGTTTACTCTGCCTTTCATCCTTTTTGAAAGTTTCGATTCATAGTTTCTACGACAACCTTGTTTATAGTTTTTAATTTAATTACTTTCATTTTATGTCCAGTACAATGTTACTGATGTTATGCCAGTGAACGAGCAGGACCTGGTTCCTTCGGGACCTACCATTCAATGGAATATATTCTATATAATATTATTGAAATAAGGATGGTTCCGAACAACAAACCTTGGTTTTCCAATCAAAACTAACCTATTCCATTACTGATTTATACACCCATTTAGTTTGTCAAAATCATTTAATAATAATAATAATCATTTCACTTAGCGTAGTATTTACAACTTATCTAGCTGATATTCTTCAACAATTATGTTTGGCATTTACAATTTCCTTTTAACAAATAATATTTACCATTTCTTTTCAATATATAATATTGTAATTCACACCACAGACTTTACAGAAAATTACTCACACTGTTGTAATTATAGAACAGATTCTACCATTTCATCTCAATATCCAATAATATAAATCACACTACAAATTTACCTAATACAATTATATTAACGTAATTACAGAAAAAATCACTGCGTCTCCCCTCAAGCCATTTTTCCACTTCCAAAACAAATCCAATTCAAGAACCTTCACAGGTTTACCCAAGACCATCTAGTCCCAACCAACTACAGTCTAGGGCTTTTAGTCTAAGCACTTAGGCTTCAGATATAGTTCCATTGGCCAACCAACTCAAGAAATCTATTTCCCTACAGTGTCTTGCCTCCCTCTGCAACATCCTGCAAGAGGGTTTAGTCTCTTTCCATCTCCCTTCTTAGTTGCCTCAAGTTCCTCTCATACCCTCTTGGCTTCTTTTCCCAACTGAGATGATTTATCTCTAGGGAAAGGGAGTAACTATCCTCTAACTGTTTGGTAAGTGAAAAAAATTTCAATTAGTGTCTTTTCCCCATAAATTCCATAAATTCCATGGTTTGCCATAATAGATTTTTAAATAAAATTAAAATAACTTTAAACATTTCAATTTCCCACTAGGCTTTCCACATAGCCCATGGTTTACCAAGGCACTGTAGTAAAAGTAAATTAACTATTTACTTTTCACGGAAAGGGAGTAACTATCCTCTAACTGTTTGGTAAGTGAAAAAAATTTCAATTAGTGTCTTTTCCCCATAAATTCCATGGCTTGCCATAATAGATTTTTAAATAAAATTAAAATAACTTTAAACATTTAAATTTCCCACTAGGCTTTCCACATAGCCCATGGTTTACCAAGTCACTGTAGTAAAAGTAAATTAAATATTTACTTTTCACTGAGGGGTATTACAATAGAAATATTAGAAGAATTTATAATTGATATTGAAATATTTTACTAGATGTTAAAATATTTTATTTATGCTTCACATTTAATTTTTTTTGTTATTAATATTTTTTAAAATGTTATAAATCTCTATTTATTTATTTATTCATGTACTTAGATGAACATTGAAATATTTTTTTTATATCCAACATTGAAATAATTTCTTATTATTAATAGTTTTTTCAAATGTTATGTGTCAATTCTATCTATATAAACCAAAATGAGAATTTTGTATTTAGATGCAAGTTTGCTCAATAGGTAATGCATAGCTACATCTTCAAAATTTATTTCTGGGCCCATTTATCCACCAAAACTACAAATTTTCAGAGAAACTCCAAACTAGACAACAAAAAACGAGGTTTTGTAGGTATATACCTTACAGAACTGACCCACCAAAAAACAAAATTTACATGTCATACTATTATTGGTTTCTAATCTAATCCTTTATAACTATGCAATGTCAATCCGGTTAGTTATAAGGAAGAGGAGAGGGATTGATTCGATCATTGATTTTTAAATCTCCTAATATTAACTTACACTCTTCATTAGAACATAAGTCTAAATCTTTATCGAGATCACAGAGAACATGGAAATATGTTATTGAAGATAATCATTTTGTTGTTGTTTTAATTCTTTTCATAAGACTTTTTAATATTTTGTCCCTCGGAGAGGAGCCCTTCACCAAATGTTGACTAAGAAGGAGGGAGTCTCCCATAAAAATGAGAGAAGCTACCTGATTTTCTTCACGGGGGCTTCACTCAATGAACCTCTGACATATCATGTGCATTCGTGGCATACTAAACAATACCCCTAATTTGACTGCATATTGGAAAATACCTCTAAAAATCATATTATTTGACCCCCTACCAATACGAACTCAATACATCTTCCCAATTTAAAAAACCCCTACTTTCACTAAATATTGTAGATATCAATTTTTTCATTAACATTTTTTATACCCCTTTATATTTTTTCATTAACTTTGAGCTCCACTTTTTATACTTTCCAATATAAAAAACCCTTTAGCCCCTATATATCCCCCAATATATTATGTCATTTTTTCCTCAATATATATCCCTAATATGAATGCACGTGGTATGGTATTGCTCCCTAGTGAAGCCCCATTGATTTTCTTTGGCTAACGGAATCCTCTAGTAGAGGGAATAAGCTTCAACTTGGCTATTTCTCATGCATCCTAAGTCCCATATATACTCTGCAAGTTTGAATTTCTCAGGGTCATAGAGTACCACTCCCTCTCTCACCATATTAAGTAAAGAAAAAATTACACATAACTCTCATAATAAACTCAAAAGACATAACTCCCATAATAAACTCAAAAGGAAACACTTTTCAATATAATTATTTTCAATCTACTAATTACATTTCAATACCATACAACATCTATATATATAGATGTTAATTACATTTTTTTCCATATATATAATTAGTACTCAATTCGTGTGATTAAATTTGAATATCATTAACACATCGCAGCGAATTAATGTACCAATCAACTTGTTGATTTATGTGATACCATAAAATAATTCTTTACGCCCTTTTTAAATGTATAAAGTATGTAATCGTCATTTATTTAATAAATTTAATTCATGAAACATGTGTTTCACGACTCATGAATCGCCATACATGAATGTATAAAGTATATTCATTGTGATTTATTTAATAAATTTCATTGTGAAACATGTGTTCAATAAATAACTCTCTCTACTACCTTTTCTTGTAAACTAAGACACCTGTATCATCTTATATTATCGTGTGGGAGTTTAAAAGACTTTTTTTTCCCATTGAATGTATTTAAAATGGGATTAAAATTAGTTGGAATTGTATTAAAGATATTTATGGGGTATTATTTAATTTGGAAGAGAAGAGGTTGTAATGTAATGCAAATATTTTAATGAGTATTATATATATATATATATGAATTCTTGGAATCAAATCTCTAGAGGTATATATATATGAATTTTTGGAATCAAATTTCTAGAGGTGTAAACTTTTCCTTGAGTTTTGTACTAAAAAAAGAGGTTTACATGTTAATAGATTTGGTTCATCTCTATGTTTGATAGATTTAAAGTTAAGATGAATCTAAACTAATCTATTATGAAACTATATTGATGTGTTATTAAAACAAGTCCAAATATAATAAAGTGTAAAAAATAGTAAATTATCATTATTTAAAACTTAAATGTTAAATTTCGACATTAATAAATTATTTTCTCTTCGTAAAAAATAAATAAATAAAAATAAATATCTAAATTTATAATAAAAATAAAAATAAAATATAACCCAATAAAATTGAGTAACTCAAAAACTTCAATTAAATATGCATAAAAAAACCTCAAAGCCTACTCCACCTTATTGAACTTAAATTTGACAATTTCTTCCTCGTCAAAGTTAGCATTATCTCATATACTATATACAATAACAATATTTTATGGTTTATAAATTATTTGTTCAAATCATAACTCTCAAAACGATTTGTTTATTAAAATCACATTTCCATTATATTTAATTTAACAATATTTTATAACGATTTGTGAAATATTTTGGCTCGTTTAAATTACATAAAAATTAAATTAAATTTTAAAAAAGAATAATTAAAATATAATTGAGGTCTATTTATTGTTGGTGATTTATGCACTCTAGATTTTGACAATCTTGGTTTTTCCGATGGTATTTCTATGTAAAATAGAATATAATGTGGTTTGTGCATTGCCATTTAGAGGACCATTTAGCATGGGGAATGAATATGGTGTTCATGGTGAAGAACGGTCATAGTCATCTAAAAATATTGGAGCCTCCTCCTCGAAACCTCCCAAGGTGTTAGCGAATAGAGCAGTGAAACCATCCCGAATTGTTATCCCAATTTTTCTCAAACTTCTTGTTCTCCTTTTATTTTGTAATTTGTTCCTTCTCACATGATGACTCTATTCGATAACTATAGTCAAACACGGTAGAGCCATTGAGAGAACCTAATCTGCTTCTATTTGCAATCTGAAGAGGTAAACCGTCACTATAAATAGGGCCAAAGTTGGAACTGGCTTTTCCAATGCTTTAAATATAACAACAATGATATTGATATGGATCTCTTAAGGCCTTTCTGTGATGAGGACACCATTGTCAAAGAAAGGTTGCAGTATGTATGCACATTATCATTGCATTTAGAGCACTGCCAAAATAACCACGATTTCTTCCATGAAGAATCTGACTTACTTTTCTTTGAAGTGTTATCCATCAATACTTTTTCTTATCCAAACTTTTATGTAGGATGTTGTGAAGACCAAGCTTTTGTGGACAGGGCTGTCATCATTGTTTTTGGTGAGTTTGTTGGGGTCACAAATTTTTGAGCTTTAGCTAGGACTTGCACTCACAACCAAAACTAAAAAAGATAAGAGATAGAATTATGGACAAACATAATGTGTTAATTACATATGGATAGTCTATATCAAGAGTGAATATGAAATCGTTGATATGAACACTGTAGGATTTGGAAAAAATTGTCGTAATTAATGGTGTTATCTTTGGAGATGGGAAAATTAAAGCATTTTCTTTTCTATTATTAATAGACATTGAAGTTTTTTCTTTGGTCCTTTTATTCCATGAAAATACAGAACTTGCACAAAGATATATTTTTGAACACAAGCTTTGGTTAATGATATCCTCATTTGTCCCTTTTATAAAGCTTATATAATATATTTGGAAATTGATGGAAAATTTCCTCTAGATACAGAAATGCCTTAAGAAACATGAACAATGTATGTCCCGGCTTGAAAATAGGAACTCATATCTTAGACTAAAAAATGTGAATAAAAAGGAAAATGATGAATTCTAAGAAAAAAACCATGAACAGAGTTAAAATAATTGCCTAAGATTTCTCTAACGAGGAAACATTGATGATTTTAGCATCCCAAGCCTATTATGCTAAAATGCATGGTTATTAGAGAAATTCTTCCCTAGACTCCTAAAATTCCATAGCACGCTTGATTTAGAAGCATGCTTAACAAGAAAATGTCATTCAGCAAATAAGCATATGATATATCTAGTTTAATATTATTAAATCCCTTTTGTTGTTATTGTACTATCCACTATTATCATACGCTATGTACGTGTAAATTCCAAGAGATTTTGTTGAATAATGGGAAAGAAGGGGCAATTGAAGACTATACATGAGATGGTCATTGCCATCATCACTGCTATGTGGTGCTCTAATCAAAACAACACGAGATCGATGTAGACTAAGAACTATTTTCTTCCTTGAATATTTTTTCTATTCTTTGTACATTACTATCAAATGAAGCCCTATGACCTCTGATATAATCATCTCTATGGATGCTCAGCAAAGTAAAGCTCAAACGCTTTGCAAGAAAGAGAAGGAGAACGATCAGGAATTTGAGGAGATATCTAGAGGCCTCCATGCTTGTTTAAGGCCTAGTGATCTGGTGGGGATTGCAATAAAGCCCGGTTCTATTAATGAGGGTTGAGGTGTTTTGGCCTCGGGAAGCCCTAGTTGGTTTTGTTGTGAGTCCCATGTTCATGCTTAGAATATGGCATGGGGTGATTAGCTGAAAGAAATATTTAGTTCAGCCAATCTATGGTTGGGTGGTTCGTGGAAGTCCCACACTTGGTTGGCTTCTGCATTCAATAATAACAACTTTTTCTCCTTGGTATTTCATGTGTAAATGTACTGGCTTATATGAGGATTTTATTGTTGTTATATCCTTGTTATTTCTATTGGTTATATGTTGGTTATGAGTATGTTTTATGACAGACTTAATGCACAACTTTCATCATGTTTTAATTAGTAATTGAGATTACAATGAATACATGACCTAATATATGATAATGCAGCTAATGTGATAAGGCATCAATTCTTGTTTATGAATATTAGATAAGTATGAGACCCCTATGCTCAAATATGTTATTATGACCTATAGATTACATATTTGTGACATGTTTGAGGAAATGCCTTCCATGGCTAGTAGGGTTTAGATCAAGTAATTTTTCTAGTGTTTTCACTAGTACATTTGTTCCAATGTCATTTATCATTTCTGGAAGTTTCAAGAAGTTTTGGGCAATGGCCTGAAATCTAGCCCTAAAAACGTGGCACAAAATCTAGGGTCGTTGGGTTAGAATTGGCTGAAAAAGCCCACAGTCGTTGGCATGCCTTGCTATGGGAGCAACTTGAATGCCGCAGTCGCATGCATGGCTTGTCATGGGAGCGACTAAGGGTCTAGCTCAGTGAAATGTCAAGTTGTCTCAGGGGTTGGTCACCTCGAATGGTTGGTTGGCTCTTGAAGGTTCTGTAGCATGTGTGGAAGGTCAGTTTGGGTTGGTTTTGTCGGTTCCACTTACTTAACTATACATGTGGAGTTGAATGATATCATAGTAGCCTCTCGTCACATGTTTACCTTAGCGGACCCATTAACTTGGGTAAATGTGTGAGGAAGGTGTAATAGAGTGGTATCAGAGCATGGTTCACCCTTTCGAATGGATGGGAAGTGTGTGTTGGACATGCATACATATCGGTTGCATATGTGTTCTTCATGATTGTGGTCTATGTGTTTGTTGTGTATGCATTGATCTAGGTGGCTCCATATACATGCAGAAGTCCAAGAGGGCTTATAAATGGTCAAAATTCAAAGTGGTCATATTTCTCTCAAACTAGCACCAGATTGAAGTGCTCATCGCCCTGATTCTAATGGCGCGAGCGACACTAAAATCCGAGTTCGTATCGAGAAGATAAATCAAGTCAAAGTTGTGGTCAAAGTTGGGCAGTGAGCTAGGTTTAAGTGTCCTACAAATTCACCGTCAATCGGCGTGGAAACTTAGCTCCCGAGAGCGGGCAAATTTTTGGGTTGGTTAGTTTGCCTAATAACCCCTAAATCAGCAAGAATCAAATAAATCGTTTATATAAATGAAATTAATATTTCAAAAGAGGGGTGGCATGCTGCCACCCCCGCGTGGATCCATATTACATGGTATTAAGTTAAAATGTGGTTGGGGGAGGGCCACCCCTAGCACACCTGCCACCCATGATGGAACCACCACACACAACAAACGGAATAGCCGAGACCGATGGGGCTCGAACCCGCCCGGCCCACATGGCTGGCCCCCACCGGGCAGTCTCACCAACCACCAAAGGATAGCCATGTTCAAATGCGCCAACTAACCATATCACCTAAAACAAAATCCAACGCAGCGAAACAGTTACCAAACTCCAATGTGACCTCAGGAACCATGCTTGGAAACCATGGCTTGTAAAAACCTATTTGCAAAAATTAACATAACAATCGAACTATTTTAGAGAGGTGGGGATTCAAAACCATAACCTCTGCCCTCCTAGTCTCTTCCACCACCATTTAGCCACGAGGCTCAACCTTGGTGGCTCTGCCCACGAAATAATATATAAACTATCATTTCGCAGAGGCACGGGGAAAGGCCAATGGAGTTGTAAGCGGAACGGAGGCAGATTAGAGTGCCAAGCACAGCGGAACCATGACAAAGTTCAAGACAGGCGGAACCATGAACCAGGTGGAACCTTGATGCAGCTCCAGGAGGAAGACTGATGGCACATTTTTTGAGATGGAGAATCTTTTGCGGAGAATATTCCTTGATGCCTGAAAGATTCTATGGGGAGGTAAATTTTCATTTTATCAGAATGATATGAAGTTTATAGTCATTTTAACTAGAATTTCATAGGGAACGCGATGGTGAAATCAGAATCACCATCTGAGCAGTAGATTTGTAGATTCCCAACAGAGCAGAATCTTTGAAGAATCTTGAGGGAATCTTCCAGATTCCTTGGAGGCTGAAATTCGCCAAAGTCAGAATGCAGCCAACTTTATACTCAAAAGTCTTAGAATATTGCAAGGATCATGATGACGAGATCAGATTTGTGATCTAAGTTGCAGATCTCTAGTCAGCCCAAAGAACATAATCTTTGGAGAATCACGGGGAATCTAAAAGATTCCTACAGGCCCAGATTTTGACGGTGTTAGAATTCGACAAATGGATAGTCGATTTTACACCTCTCGACGACAGAAATTCAGTGGTGTAGTTATTTTTTGCAGCTGAACCTTCCATTTTTTGGCCAACTTCAGAGGTGAAGGTACATGAATCAATCATGTCATGTTTTTCTTCATAATTGCTGAGATGATGTATTATGTTTTGAGATCCCTGTTTAATGTTATTTGCGGGATCGATTTTGCCACATTATGTGAGATGTATTTAGCTTGTATTGCTATGTATTGTTTTTTAGATCCCTGTGTAACTATGTTGAAGGGATACTTATTGCCACATTGTGTGAGATCTAGTTAGTTGGCATGCTGAGAGGAAACCTTCTTGAGTGAGAATTCTTGTAAGAGGAACGTCTCGTGGAGAGACAAGCCACTCTTGTTTGAGGGCATATGACCTTGCTATGACAAATTGTAGTCCACATACATAATCATTTCTAGCATTATATGAAGCGGCCAACACCATGTTGACACCGGGCCCAGAGACGTAGTCCACACAAGATGAACTCTGCTATCAAATGTTTCATGTTCTTGATTTTCTAATCGTTGTCATGTTTCCTCTTGTTTAAGCATGCACATATGTTCTTCTATGTTCTTTAAAGTGAAATTATAACAACATCATAGAAGTAAAATATCTTGGTTAATTCCGGAAGCTGAAGGAACCCGGATAATGCATGGTGGTGGTCATGGTTGTAGTTGTGTCACCATGTGAAAGTTGATAGTGTTGATTTTGGATGTGGTCATCATGAGTGTATGTCGGTTATGCATTGGTTATGCATGTCAGTGCTTATATGTTGTTATGCATACATTGACATGGTTATAGTTGGCTTTCATGAGATCATGGTATGTGGTTGGTATGGTCATGCATGGTAACTGGATGATGTTGAATGATGTTTATGTATTGATATGATTAAGATTATACATGAATTGTGCTAATCTAGTTGATCTTGTAGATGAGATATCCTCCCTTGAACTATACTGGGGTATGTATTGGATTGTTGGCATTGTTAGGATGGTTAGTGGTTGTGAGTATGTTGGCATTGATGTCAACTGGATGACTATGGTGAATTGGGGGGTCAGATTCTTGGCATCATCTTTCAGGCTGCAAGTGGGCTCATTACTGCATAAAACCCTCTCCATTGGAATGTCTAGGAAAGGCCATCGGGATCAAAGTTATTGATTATCTAATTTTGTCTAGAACAGGTCAAAATATAGGGGAAGGCTAGCTTAACAAAACCTCCGATTGGAGGCTGCCGAAATATCAAGACCCGATATCAGAGGATGAGTTGGCAAGCATTTCGACAGGGCCAAATTTTAGAATCTGAAATATCAAAGGACAATAGGTTGGAGATTAATATTTTGGAACTCTGATGAAATTCCCTCTAAAGAATTTCTGATCTGATAGGACAAGCCCGATATCAGAACCTCAGCAGATCAGGAACCTCGAAACTTCTTAACGAATGAATTATTCAAAAGCTTCGATAGTGTTAAGTGATAAGGGATGCTGAGAAGTGAAATACAAAAGGTTTGATCGAAAAACCAAAGTCCGGTGGACCCATTTCTCTCTCCTCTAGGTGGACACATGGCAACAGTTTATTGTCCCTAAGGGGTTGAGGTGGTAGATGATGTGGTCATATGACATGACACATGTCACAACTGAGGAGGTGCCACGTGGAGTGATGATGTCAGTGTGACATCACTCAAAGGTCTACATTTCAGAGGTCAAGGATTTCATAACTTCGATGTGAATGCCCTATGAGAAACTTTTTTATGAAAGGGGCTAAAGGGGCTCTAATGAGACTGGCACATGGTCATGAAGCCCAAAGAACCAAGGCCGTAGAGTGGGGCTAACACCTAAGTGATATGGAGTATATCGGAGGATGGAGATTTCGTAAATCCTATATAAATGTCGTATGAGGAAAGGTCAATGAAAGGGGCTCCAATGGTGTTTTGACGCTTGGTCGTGTTGAGTCCGAGGAACCAAGGGTAGAGAGGAATTAACAAAGGAAGATAGGCCCTCGGCAGGAACACAAGGTCTTAGCACCAAAAAGCTAAGCCGATGGTTACAACGCCTACTCCAATGGAGGAAAAACAGGAAAGTGCCATGTGAAAGGATTTCAGAACCTCACGACCTTGTAGCATCACTTGAAAAAAAGTTACGAGATATGGTGGCTCCAATATTGCAGCAACCAAGGTCTATATCGTCGGTCATAGCTCTTGGTCCCATGGAGTAGAAACGATAAGGGGATAAGAAAAAGGGGTTAAAGGAAAATTGAAAGCTCGTGATTTTGTAAGGTCTATTTAATAAAAGTTACGATATGCAGGGTTCCTATATAACACCACAATGAAGAATGAAGCCATGGTCATAGGAATTGGTCCTATAGAGGAAATGGAACAAGGGGCTAAAGCAAGGAAGAGATAAAGGCTAATCAGAAGCTCAGAATTTCGGAAGGTCATTTTAATAAAAGCTACAATGAAGTGGAGTTCTGATACAACACAATTGTATTTGAAGTGCTCGATCATAGGCAGTGGTCCCGTGGTAAGAAGTGAAATAAGGAGCTAGGCTTGGAGGAGGTAAAGGCCAATTGGTACCTTACGATGTCGTAATATTTTATTAATAAAAGGTTCTGATGTGTAAGAGCTATGATATAACAGTTGAGTGCATTGCAGGATTGGATGAGTTGACAACTAAGAGAATTAAAGAAGGTTGGTCATTGGAGTTATTGTGACTTCAAAAGTTCGTTGAGACAGATACATAGGCCATCTTTTGTTTCATGTCCATGTCTTATAGTCTTAAATAAGGAAAAGAGAAGTCATTCTCAAAGTACTGGCAAGCTCTGTTAAGCCTTGAACAAGCATGGAAGTCAGATTAAAATGGGCAAGCTAACTGAGATTAAATGATCGGTATGGGGGATTTCTGATGGAGTAAGTGAAGAACTTGGAAGCCCGTCCTTATGGTTAAATGCCATGACAAAATTCACCCATTCGAGTATCAAAACCACCGATTTCCATAAAGTAAAATGGGGGGAAAGAGAGTATTGTTGAATGTGCTGAGCCATGTGGAATCTGTGGGGTTGTTTCACGTGTTGAGTTGAAGCGAAGAGTTAATGAGAGTTTGTGTAAGAGAAGGTCGAGGGCTGATAATTGACTATTGTGAGCAGTGGATAGAGTGAAGTTGTGCAAGACCAAAGGATTCTTGGAACATTAGAAAACCAAGAGAAAAAGTTTAGTTAGTAACCAACTAGAGTGGTTTATTTATATGTATGTAAATGCCCCTATTTTTAGTTATAAAATGGTATGAAAAGTAGAACATTGGAATGAAGAGTTTGGTGCCTCTCAGCAAGTAGGTGCTTGCTATTCTAAGGGGGTCAATGCCTCCTATGAGTGGGTGCTCACAAAACATCTGATGTAATTATGT
This sequence comes from Pinus tabuliformis, assembly GCA_031772625.1. Classification (NCBI taxonomy): domain Eukaryota; kingdom Viridiplantae; phylum Streptophyta; class Pinopsida; order Pinales; family Pinaceae; genus Pinus; species Pinus tabuliformis. The sequence goes on along the minus strand of CM062819.1, from coordinate 1,415,690,112 downwards.
AGGTGCTTAATTTTACATCATAACAACAAACAGATTGGTGGTTTTTTCCCTTTGGGTTTCCACGTGAAAAATACCGATGGAATTATGTGTATGATGCTCATATGATGAATTTTATGTACATTTGAATGTCTCATCTTGCTGCTCATTGTCTTTATGCATGAATACTTTCATAAGTAATAGACAGTAGAGGAAATAATAAAAAACATATTCAGTAAAAATTGTAAAAACATTACTATTACTGATTCACCCCCCCCAAGCAATTCCTTATACCAATGATTAGTATCAGAGCGAGGTTCCTTCAGGAACAGTCTAACCACTGGAAGGTAGATCCATAAGGAATTATGTCTAGGCAAGAGAGTCAGGATGCTTACTCAAGAAAGATACCAGTCTTTGATGGAGAAAACTATGCCTTCTGGAAAGTTAGGATGGAAGCCTATCTCATGTCCCTAGGGGTAGATGTTTGGTGCTCTATACTAGTAGATTATGATGTCCTTGATGTCCCCCCCACTGATGCAGATGGTAAAAAATTGTATGGGAATAATGCTAAAGCAAATAATTCCATTCTCTTCAGCCTTAGTCAATCTGAACTTGTGAAGGTTATGCACTGTAAGTTTTCCAAGGAAGTGTGGGTGAAGCTCAATCAGAGTCATGAAGGAGATGAAAAATTCAAGCAGGCCAAACTTCAAACTTTTAGAATGAGGTTTGAAAGTTTAAAAATGAGTGAAGAATAAAGTATAGTAGAATAATTCCTCAGAGTTGATGAAGTAACCAATATGATTAGGGGACTTGGTGAAGAAGTCAAGGAGGATGTGATTGTTCAAAAAATATTAAGATCCCTACCCATGAGATTTAATCCCAAAGTCTCAACTATTGAAGAAATGGAAAATTTAAAGGATCTCAAGATGGACCAGTTGCTTGGTACCCTTACAACCTATGAGATGAGAGTAGGAGGAGAGAAGTTTGAACCCAAGGAGGCAACATTCAAAGTGTCCAAGAAGGCTAGGGAGAACAAATGTCACCAAGACTGCTCCAGTTGTGAATCTGATCAGGAGCTGGCTCAATTTTCCAGGAAACTAAAGCGTGGCTCGAGAAAATATAAAGGGAAGTTTCCCTTTAAATGTTTTGATTGTGGGAGATTCAAACATTTCTCATCCAAATTCCCTCACAAACAAAAGACTAAAAAGGAAGATGACCAGAAATTTAGAAACAAACCATAGAAGTATCAAAATAAGAAGTTCTATAAGAAAAATGGGCTATGCTCTAAAGAGGATAATTCAACACCAGAATTAGACAACGAAAAATCTTCAGAGAATGATTTAGATAAGTATTTACTTATGGAATTTTGAATATACTACAAGATGCAAAATATTATAGACTCTGAAGAAGAAGGAGGAGGAGGAGAGGTGGACCTTGAAGGGGAACTAGTCAATGCTCTTGATGAATTGAACAAAGCAAGGAAAAAGAATAAGAAGTTGAAGGAACAGCTACAACGTGCTGAAGAAGGTATATACAATTATGAAAATGAGGAGTTTGTTTATCAAAAGGATAAACTTGAAGAAGCCATTAAAAGAAAAGACAATTTAATCCTCCCACTATAAGAAAAACAAGGAAAATATGAGAAGCTAGAAGAAGAGAACAAGCAGTTAAAACAGGAGTTATTCAAGGTAAAAAAGGGAACGTATTCAAATACATACAAAGATGAAATTCTATCCTTGAAAGTAAAACTAGAAGAAGCTAAACGAAAGGAAGAGGTTCTTCAAGATTTGATCCGTGAGTGGGAAGAAAAATGTCAAAGTCTCGAGGTAGAGGTTGTTTCTCTAGGAACATATCTTGAGAAAATAAAGATCGAAGGAATAAATGAGAAATTTCCAAAAGGAACAAAAAAGCTAAATCTTATTCTGAGTAGTCAGATATCCTTAGGAAAAAAAACGGGTTTGGGTTACTCCATACCACAGGAGCCCGCAATGGGAAAGATGAACTTCATGTCTGCAACATTTGAGGAACCACAGAGCTATGCAAATAAGCCTAAAGAAATAATTGATGAAAACATAAGGGTAGCAAGGAAAAGAAGAGATCACCACTACAATAATAACTTCATCCATCTCAAAGAAGCACACCAATGAAGAATGAAGCAATCTGCCAAACAACAGAGATACCTTCATGCACAAACTCATGAATCTTCCAATCTCAGGTACTCTCATTTATTTTATGGTCATTATTATATATGTCCCATCTTTGGGAATAAGTTTGTTGAGTGTAAAAGGATCAATGTTGAAAGATATGAAAAGTTTAGATACAATAAGTATCAAAAGTTTAGATCTCAAAATTCTACACTCAAATATTGAAATTCTTTCTCTTCCCTAATGAATGATGTTGAATAAATGTAATAATTTTGAGCACAAGGAAAGTGATTGTAGAAGCAGGATAGAGTATCCATCCAAGTCTCATAACACTTGGTGGTCATTGGGTCGAAAGGATGAGAAAAATTGGAAACAAAAATATGGAAAAATCCTGGAATGTGGACTCACTCTATCAGCACAAAATCAAGAAAACATATGGTATGTGGACAGTGGTTGCTCCAAGCATATGACTAGGGATAAGAGTAAGTTTTTGTCGCTAAATGAAAAGGACAAAGAGAAAAATGTTACTTTTGGTAACAATGCTCCATCAAGAATTAAGGGTAAAGGCATAGTCAATCTTGATCAAAAGACATGGTATCTTTGATAACTTTTAGATAGTTTGGAATTAATTTGTCAAATTAGCAATGTTGTTAAAATTTTTGAAAAGGAAAATAAATGTACAAAAGGAACAGTTGGCTACAGGTAGACAAAAATAAGTTTCAGAGGCATGTCAAAGCATTGGAAACTCAAATAGAGATTATCAAAGTTGAACTCTCAAAAATAAATCTTGGGCTCATAGCTGAAATAACAAGCACCCCTTAAGTATGGTAAATTCCTCACTTTTTTTCCTATATTATGCTAAACTAATAGTTTCAGCAATATACATGGTTAAATAAGCTATAAGGAGTGATAAGAAGGCAGAAGAAATCATAAAAAAATCAAAAACTCAGAAAATTCAAATTTCGTAGCAACTCCCCATAGTTAAGCTGAAAATTTGCTACGAAATTGTTGTAGCTTATCATTGATGAAAATGCAAGGAAACTTTTTAGTTAGAGGAGTTCTAATGGCATGAGTTTAGCTAAAATAAGTGAGAGTAGACTTCAGAACTTACAGAAAAATAAAAAAAGCACCATAGGGATGTTTTTATAACTTAATTTACTATGGAAATTCTGGAAATTATTGTTTTAGTAGTCAACTTCAAGCTCACTTTCTGACCAAATGGAAAGAAATTTTAGAAATATGAAGGAGGTTTTTGTTTCACGCGAGCTCATCTACACAAGCCTCTCTTGGTTTTTACATCGATATTAGGGTTTGGAAGATATGCACTTATATTTGAGGCCTATTTTACATAATTTTCCTTGCCATATTTGTTGCAAAAATTTTGAAATTCGACTTCGTGGAGGTCCAAGTTAGCAAAGTCAACCAAGTCAGCACATTGACGTGGCAAGAGCACATCAGAAATCTAGCACACTCAGCATTTGGTTGGATTCGATAAGGTTCAACAATAGAATATTTATGGGCTCATAAATAGATAGAATCCTATTTGAATTCAAATTGTATTAAAACAGAAAATCCCTAAGAAATCTCAAATATGTTTTGTAAGTCAAATAGGATTAGGTCTCTTAGGATGATGATCGAATCTAGCCCCAGGTGGAAGATTTTGTAATTAATGGTAGATGAAGATGTCTTTCTATATATTTGTATTTTTTTTACTCTGAAAAGGATCGAGAATGTGAGAAAGACCACTTTTGTAAATTTTTATCCAGTTAATATATATTTGCAATATACTCTATTTTTTCAACCTGGGATTCAATTTTGGTTGTTATAATATCTCATCATACTTTTATGTTGTTATTAGTTTTTCATAGCTTATTTGATTACTTGGAATTCAATGTTATATTGCTCCAACTTCCTTCAATTTGTTGTGATTAACTATAAATGTTCATATTCACATTAATAAGACAAAAATGCCTCAGCTTCCAAAAAACAATGTTTGTCTGTAATTGATTTTTTCTTTTGATTCCATGCCCAATGGTGGTGATTATCATACTTTCTTTCACCTGCAAGAATCACACAAAAATCCAGAGTTAGCCATCTATAATTGAATTTTATCTAGAACATCATACGGTTTTCTTTGAGAGAACCCTCTCATGCTAGAAGGGCTAACCTATAGCGACAGGTGGTTTGAAATAGTTACTCTTGGTTGGAGGTTAACATATCCCAACCTGTCATATCAAGTGATAACATTTTGGTGCATCTGCTAGGAGTAAAAAAAGCTCCATTTCCATGATTTTCTTTGAATCTCTTCATTCTGATTCCCTTGGGTAACATGAAACTAGAGTTTTCTAAAGGTTGTGATACTACCTTGGCGACTGTTGGGTTGTGTTATATTCTTTCCATGACTAGCCAACGTAGTTAACTGGGGGTTAGAGGGGGGGAGGTCACAGGGGGTTTGGGGTGTACCCGTAACCCCACTTTATGGGCTCCGGGGCAACGCCTTGGAAAATTTTGGTTTTGGACACTATGTTAAGTTGGGTGGACCCACCTATGGTTTTGTGCATGATTTTCGCACATGTTTTTTGGACGTGATGGTTTTCGTTCCATGATTTTGGACGCGATGGTTTTTGGTCCATGGTATTGGATGCTTCAGCATGTATAAATATGTATTGTAACATTGAAAGGAACATAATGAAAAAATCAAGCTGGTAGTCCCAGTTTTGGGATCCAGGGGAAAATCATTGTGTATATGTGTTTTATGTGTTATGCTCTCGCATTTTTTATTTTCTGTGTTTTAGAATTTGTATGCAGGTAATTTCTGTATGGGGTTAAAACCTACATTTGGTATCAGAGCAGATTTGGCTTCAAGGGGATGCCTTTGTTGCTGAAGGGTTTCGCTCGAGCCTGTGGTAGACCCTATTCAGTGGGAGATCTGCGAGATCAATTCTGTTGGTGAAAGAAGATGGCGAGTAGTGGAAAGATAGAGATCGAGAAAATTAATGGTCAGAGTTTTGAGTTGTGGAAACTCAAGATGAAGGATCTATTGGTGGATAAAGATCAGTGGATTGCGGTAGATCCGAGTACTAAACCAACGGGAGTGTCCGATGAAGAATAGAAGAAGTTGGATCGGAAGGCAAAGAGCACAATACGATTGTGTGTCTCAGATTCAATATTGCTGAATATATTAGGGGAAGCTACAGCAAAGGCTTTGTGGGACAAGTTAGGGACTTTGTACCAATCTAAGTCTCTGGTGAATAAACTGTTCCTGCGGAAAAAGCTGTATAACCTGAGGATGAAAGATGGAGACTTGGTGACAGAGCATCTGAACGCATTTAATACTGTGGTAAGTCAATTAGCATCTGTTGATATTAAAATTTCAGATGAAGATAAGTGCATCAGTTTGTTGTTTTCTCTACCAGATTCGTGGGATAGTCTGGTTATTGCAATAGGTAGCAATGCAACTGCTTTGCAGTTTGATGAAATAGTCTCAGCCTTGCTAACGGAGGATATGAGACGAAAAAATATGGAGAGCCAAAATGGTGATGCCTTGTTTGTACGAGGACGGTCCCAGAACAGAAACAAAAATAAGTCATCGAGTGGGAGATCTAAATCTAGAGGGAGATCTAAATCTCCAGGAAAACCTGTAAAGGTGGTGTGCTGGAAATGCGAAAAGGAAGGCCACTTCAAAAGGGACTGTAAATCTAAAGCTCCTGACAAAGGAAAGGGATGTGATGAGGCTCCTTCTGCAGAGGCGAAAACCACCTCAGATGAAGGTGGGGATGTGTACTTGGCTTCTTCAAGTACACATGTAGATCACGAGGCATGGTTGATTAACTCAGGTGCATCCTTTCACTTCACTCCCCATAGAGAGTGGTTTTGCGAGTATGAGAAATACGATGGTGGTGATGTCTTCTTGGGGGATGACAAGAAGTCTAGAATCATTGGTCGTGGCAAAGTAAAGTTGAAGTTGCAAGGTGGAAGGGTTAGAACACTTCCGGGTGTTCTGCATATTCCTGCATTGGCTAGAAATATTACTTCTATAAACAAGTTGGATGATGCAGGTGTAAAAACAGTGTTCGAGAAGGATACCTGTAAGATGGTTCAGGGAGCACTCGTATTGATGCGGGGAGTTCGGACTAGAACTCTGTACAAGCTACAAGGTAGCACTGTTGTTGATGGGTGCAACAGTTCTGTGGTTCCTGAAAGTGGAGTAGAAAATCTAGTGGTATCTGGAGAGAAGACCATGTTGTGGCATCAAAGGCTTGGACATATTGGAGAGAAGGGCCTTCGAATACTTCATGGTAAAGGTATGGTAGAAGGTATGAGTAATAGCTCTCTGGATTTTGATTTTTGTGAAAATTGTGTATATGGGAAGCAGAATCGGGTGAGTTTCCCCTCTGATAGTAAGAGGGAGAATACATGGAATACATGGATATATTTCCTTAAGAAGAAATCTGAAGTCTTTGACAAGTTTAAAGAATTTAAGGCTCTCGTGGAAAATCAGACAAAGAAGAAGATAAAGGTGCTGAGGACAGATAATGGTGGAGAGTTTTGCAGCAAGGAATTTGAAGAATTCTGTAAGAAGTGTGGTATAGCACGGCATAAAACTACTCCATATACACCTCAGCAAAATGGAGTTGCAGAAAGAATGAACAAGACATTGATGGAAAGAGCAAGAAGCATGCTCAGTGGTGCCGGGTTAGGACAGGAATTCTGGGCAGAGGTGGTGGACACTGCATGTTACCTGGTCAACAGATCACCTTCATCAGTGTTGGAGGATAAAACTCCACAAGAGGTATGGACTGGTAAGAAACCCTCTCTTTCACATCTGAGGGTATTTGGATGTGATGCATATGTACATGTTCCAAAGGAGAAACGAACCAAGTTGGATAGTAAATCTGAAAAGTGCATATTTATTGGGTATAAGGATGGTTTAAAGGGATATAAGCTTTGGAACCCAATAACAAGGAAGGTTGTGTACAACCAAGATGTGGTGTTTAAAGAGGTGAAAGATGTTATTAAAAATGAAGTCCAATAAAAGGAACCTGAGAAGATAGATTTTGAGCTAAAGGAGGAAGAATCAGACTCTACAGCAGAGGAGGAATCAGAAGAAGAAGAGCCAAAAACTCCGGTTGTGAGAAGATCAGTTTGAGAAAGAAGGCAGCCAGAAAGGTATAGTCCATCTGCTTTCTATTCAAATTTTGATTTTTCTGTTACTGATGATGATCCCAGAACTGTGAAGGAAACAGTGGATTCAGAGGATGGAAAACTCTGGAAAGAGGCCATGGTTGATGAAATGGCATCTTTGCACAAAAATGAGGCTTGGGATATTGTGGAGTTGCCAGCTAGAAGGAAACCCATTGGTAACAAATCGGTATTCAAAAAGAAGACAAATGCAGAAGGAAAAGTGGAGAAATACAAAGCTCAGTTGGTAGCAAAAGGTTATTCCCAGGTGCCAGGAATTGATTTTGGTGATATTTTTTCTCCTGTTTCCAAGGTAACTTCTATTAGATTACTTTTATCTGTTGTTGCTGCTTTTGATTTTGAGGTAGAACAGATGGATGTGAAGACAACATTTCTTCACAGGGATCTGGAAGAGGAGATCTACATGAAGCAACCTGAAGGTTTTGCGGTGAATGGTATGAAAGAACTGGTATGAAAGTTAAAGAAGTCTCTGTATGGGTTAAAACAGTCACCAAGGATGTGGTATCAGAAATTTGATACATTTATACGGGGATTTGGCTTCACCAGAAGCAAAGAAGATCACTGTGTGTATTTTAAATTAATTGGTGACCGTGTTATTTATCTGGTCTTGTATGTGGATGATATGTTGCTGGTTGGAAATGAAAAAGAAATTATCCAGGATTTGAAGACCCAATTGTCCTCCAAATTTGACATGAAAGATCTTGGTGCTGCAAACTATATTTTGGGCATGGAAATTAAAAGAGATCGAGCAAAGAAGAAGCTCTGGTTAAACCAGAGGAAGTATGTCGAGACAATATTGCAAAGGTTTAATATGCAGGATAGTAAACCAGTGAAGGTTCCTATTCCTGTAGGTGTGAGGTCATCTGCTAAACTGTGTCCCAAGACACAAGAAGAGGAAGAGGACATGTCCTGTGTTCCATATGCAAGTGCAGTTGGTAGCCTGATGTATGCAATGGTCTGTACTAGAGCAGACATTACACATGCAGTGGGAGTATTGAGCAGGTTTATGTCAAAACCAGGAAAGGAGCATTGGACAACAGTGAAGCGAGTTTTCAGGTATTTGCGTGGCACTAGTGATTATGGTTCGTGCTACCAAGGAAGACCAGGATTGGACAGAGTGTTGGATATCCATGGCTTTGTTGATGCAAACTGGGCTGGAGATCTGGATCAAAGAAGATCTACAAGTGGGTATGTGTTTAACCTATTTGGAGGTGCAGTCAGTTGGATGAGTAAGAAACAATCTGTAGTGGCACTATCAACTACAAAGGCAGAATACATGGCAGCCACTCATGCAAGCAAGAAAGCAGTTTGGTTGCAGAGATTGTGTTCAAGTATGGGGTTAGTACAGGAAGCTATAAGGATAGACTGTGACAGCCAAAGTGCAATTTTCTTGGCAAAGAACCCTGCATATCATTCAAAGACAAAGCACATTGATGTTCAGTATCACTTTGTGAGGGATATGATAGAAGACAAAAAGGTTTTGCTGGTAAAGGTGGACACTTCGAAGAATACTGCAAATGCATTGACAAAATCTGTGAGCTCTGAGAAGTTCTCTTGGTGTAGAGAAACAATGGATGTTTCAGGGCTGGAAAAATGACTAAGCTCTCTTGTGGCCCCCTGTGGAAAGAAAACAACAAGTGGGAGAATGTTGGGTTGTGTTATATTCTTTCCACAACTAGCCCACGTAGTTAACCGAGGGTTAGATGGGGGGGAGGTCATAGGGGGTTTGAGGTGTACCCGTAACCCCACTTTATGGGGTCTGGGCAGCGCCCCAAAAATTTTCGGTTTTGGACACTATGTTAGGTTGGGCGGACCCACCTATGGTTTTGTGCATGATTTTCGCACATGTTTTTTGGACGCAATGGTTTTCGGTCCATGGTTTTGGATGCGATGGTTTTCGGTCCATGGTATTGGATGCTTTGGCATGTATAAATATGTATTGTAACATTGAAAGGAACATAATGAAAAAATCAAGCTGGTAGTCTCGGTTTTGGGATCCAGGGGAAAATCTCTGTGTATATGTGTTTTATGTGTTATGCTCTCGCATTATTTATTTTCTGCGTTTTAAAATTTGTATGCAGGTAATTTCTGTACGGGGTTAAAACCTACATTTCCAATCTCAAAATATCCAGAAGATCAAAGCTTCATGGTGACTCCATTGCTTGAAGAAGTTCCAAGATGAGTTCTGCTGCAAGAAGAAATGCTAGGTATGCTCCTATGGATCGATCTCATATCTATGGTTTTCCAAATTCTATGCCTCGTGTTGATTGGTTAACCCATCTTCCCATTTTCAAAGTTGAAATGAAAGATGACATTGTTCTGCATTTGGTTAGATTTCATATGCATGTATGTAGACTGAGGGTTAATTTTCCTAAGGATTGTCTCATGAATATGTTTATGGCTACCTTAGAAGACAAAGCTAGAGTATGGTATGAAGGGTTGCAATGAGGAAGCTTGTGTTCTCTTAAAGATTTCCATAGAATTCTTTGGACATTATGGGAAGTCTCATCATTCCTTACCACTGTTTCAAGACTATTGTAATTTTTGTAAGGGTTTCATTCAATATCTTGAAAGTATTGATGATGATGTAGAATGTATGGATGATGAGGAGATGTTAGAGGCACTTTATGAATTTTCTTCTCAAGCTAGTTGTCATGATGATCAAGAAGTTTTCCAACAAGCAGATGTCTCTTCTTTAGTTGAAGATGAAATGGATCAGTAATTTAACAATCAAGTCATATTACATGAAATTTATGAGCATTTGCAGCTTTGTCAATCTATATGCAGTCAAAGGTATGAGCCAAATCATTCAAATTGTTTTTCAACCCATTCCTTTTATGAAATTTTATGTCAAGAAGAAACTCCTCAAGATCATGTTGTTGAAAATACATGCATGAAAATTCTGAATAGTGAGGTAACATGTGATGAAATTTGTCTACCTAGACAAGAACATTTTTCCATTGAAAATCATAATGATGTTGTCCCAGTTAAAGTGCATGAAAGTTCACTTTTAGGTAAACCCGAGTTACATGAAGAGCTAAATATACAGGTTTTACCTATTCTATTTGAGGATCATCAAAATGACATGGATGATATGCATAAAGTTGTTTATATAGGAGTTGTTAGTGTTCAAAATCAAGATGACAGTCCTCAAGCAAAATTACCAAAGGTCAAATAAGAATTGTTTGATAAGCAAAAGATTAGTTTTGATGCACACAATATGGATGTCATGTTTGAAGATGTTCAAGAATGTATGGATGTTTTTGTTGATTTACATGGAAGGGAAGACAAATCTATTGTTTCCTTTTTATTTGATGATGTTCTTGGAATTGAAGACATATGACAAAAGAAGCCATCAGTTATGAATGAATTCAACCCTTATGGTTTTACTCATCAAGAAGAGGTGATTTTTCATGATTATCAAGATTGTTTGGTAAGTTTATTCCAGTCATCAATGAAGGTGGAGTTTCTTTTGTTTATAAGTTCAGGTTATGGATTCATTTTTTATTCTGAGTTGTCAATAGATGGTCCACTTAAGAGCATTCAAGGAGCCCAGGTGTTGGATCAGCTCTTTGACTGGTTATACTGGACGTTTCATATTGCTTAAATTAAGAAGGTGGATTTTCATATTTTAGAGTAGGGTTATTGGTACATAAATAAGCTTTTTGGGCAAGCATTTCCTTCAGCTTTAGACTACATTTCGCAGTTGTCAGTGTCGGTTGTACAATAGTTTGAAATCACATTGCAGTAGTAGTAATTGGTTTGCAGTTTGCTTTTTAGTTCGGTGAGTTGGTTTGAATGTAGTCTTCAAATTGGGATCATCCCAATGGTCAAGCACTGGAGCTGCTTGTTCTTTGCTGCCCCACAGGGGGGACAACATCCCCATTGGAGCCACTATTACGTTTGATAACTTTTAGATAGTTTGGAGTTAATTTGTCAAATTAGAAATGTTGTTAAATTTTTTGAAAAGGAAAATAAATGTACAAAAGGAACCATTGGCTACAGGTAGACAGAAATAAGTTACAGAGGCGACTCAAAGTACTGGAAACTCAAATAAATATGATCAATGTTGAACTCTCAAAAAGAAATCTTAGGCTCATAGCTGAAATAAAAAGCAACCCTTAAGTATGGTAAATTCCTCACTTTTTTTCCTATATTATGCTAAACTAATAGTTTCAACAATATACATGGTTAAATAAGCTATAAGGAGTGATAAGAAGGCAGAAGAAATCATAAAAAATAAAAAACTCAGAAAATTCAAATTTCGTAGCAACTCCCCATAGTTAAGCTGAAAATTTGCTACGAAACTGATGTAGCTTATCATTGAGGAAAATGCAAGGAAAAATTTTAGTTAAAGGAGTTCTAATGGCATGAGTTTAGCTAAAATACATGAGAGTAGACTTCAGAACTTACAGAAAAATTAGAAAGGTACCAGAGGGATGTTTTTATAACTTAATTTGCCACGAAAATTCTAGAAATGATTGTTTTAGTAGTCAACGTCAAGCTCATTTTCTGACCAAATGGAAAGGAATTTTGGGAATATGAAGAAGGGTTTTGTTCAGAACGAACTCATCTACAAAAGCCTCTCCTGATTTTTACAATGATATCAGTGTTTGGAAGATATGCACTTATCTTTGAGGCCTATTTTACAGAATGTTTCCTAGCCATATTTGTTGCAAAAATTTTGAAATTCGACTTCGTGGATGGTCACAGACTGAGCTAAAAGGCTGAGATGAGCTTGGCTGTGAAAACATTCTTCTGATAGAATCATACACTGCTTGGTCTATTACAAACTGTGGGGGTGCAGGAGACTGCCCAGGATGTAATTGACTGATTGTAGTAGGAATTGCAGAGACAGAAATAGAGGTTTCTTCATTCTGAAATGTGTTATCTCTGGGAAATCTTGTGGTAACCTTTCCATCTATTTATGTTATTATTGACTGTGCAGCAGCAACAGGTTTCTTCGTGGGTTTTCCCCAATTAGTTACCCAATCATCAGGCGGACATAAGTCATTTCTGGAGACATAGACTGGTGCTACTGGATTACAAGATGAATCATACTGGATAAGAGTGACTCGGCCTTCATCTTTATCAGGGGTATGCAAAACAGTAGGGATTTTTGTATTATAAAATCTAACATAGGTAATATAAAAAATGGCCAAATTTTTTTATTTTGCTTTGAAGTTTTGATACCCGGTAGTCTGGATACCTAAGGTTAGGCATTGCAGGACATTTGGGTCGTCGAGTACAACAGAGAAATCTAGAAAAACATCATACTGAACAGGGCCTTCAGCAAGGCTTATTTCAATGCCACCTATCATGGCCTGGGTGAATGTGGTCCATCGATTATCAAATAGGGCTGAGAACACATAAGCTTTTTGTCCTTTTCTATGTAATGCATTCAGTCCTATCCTCACCATCCCCAGATGGACATACTGGTAACCAGATTTGAGAGCGGATTTGATATGTTTGGCTTCCAGGAGAGATACAGTTAACATAGCATTCAAAGTTAAATCTGCTTTGATGGATTTTTCTTTGATTTTGATCTGACTAAGGGCACGGAAATTAAAAGAGGATAAATTTCTGTATACATCATGCGGAGACACTGGTGGAAGTTTCCAATTAACAGAGGGATCTGTTTACTAATGAAAAAGAACATTTGTATTTTGAAGAAGTAATGCTTCTTCCAAAGAATGATCGTCCTGCCTTCAACAGACAGAATGTTGAAAATTGGAAAGAATGGATGAAGGCATAAAATCAATGGATATCATTCTATGAATGGTATTGTCCTTCTGCAAATATAATAGAACAATCCTTGATGAAACAATTCAGGAACCAGGCTAAACAGAAAAAAATCAAGGATCCAGAAAAATTTGTAGAAGAAAAGTTGAAAGAGAATCCAGTAGTAATTCCTCCTCCTTTGAAAGCACATGTTTTTCAGCCAAAAATTCAGAGCATGCTAAATAAGCCAAACATTCCCAGATCTCTGATTGCTGTTCAAATTGAAGGAGAAAAACTACTAAGAAAAATTTGTTCTCAATTCCAAGTAAACATGATGCGGACTGGGACCCCAAATAAGCACAAGTGGGAACTCCTTGATGGAAATCTTTTAGAAACAGACACAGAGTTTCCCCCTTGGAAAAATTTTGTGATTAGAAGCCAAGATGGGAAGTTGTATAAATTACTTCCATCCCATGTTAATGATCCTAGTTTAGTAGCAAGAGATGCTGTTGCTGCTACAAATTGGACAAATTTAGCTCTATCCAGTCTGGAGAAATTTGTCAGTTCTAAGTTTGAAAATATTGAAACTGCCAATTCTGAAATGAAGATCATGCTTGAAAGCATCTTGAGAAAACAAGATTATAATACAGTCTGCTTGAACAACAGTGTTAATACTTTGGCAGAAAATGATAAGGCTCTTGCTAAGAGTCTTGACAGATTATCTTTACAAACAGGGCAGATAGATAAAAAAACCCATGATGCTACCAATGCTCATGGAAAGGAAATTGTAAAGATCAGTAATTCCCTAGATATTGTAAAGAAACAAGTCTGGGAAGTCACTCAAGGGATAGAATCTTTGAAGAAGAAGCCTAAGGTTGAAACCTACAAATCTGCAACTATATTTTTAGAACCTAAGACTTCTGTCCCATATTCTATTACTCCTTCTGTGGAAAGCCTTATTAGAACACCCAACTCTATAACTTTTCCACCACCCACTTCTTCTCATCCATATTCTCTGTTTGCAAATCCCAGTTTCTTTAGTCCACATCCTGTCATAAAACATTCCAAAGAAACTAGTGGATCTAGCAAACCAAAATCTTCTAATCTGATGACTGAAGATTCCTATACTAGAGAAGAAGAAGAAAGTTTTGATACAAGTTTTCACAAAACAGAAACATCCTTTGGTGATATGACTCTTCACAAAATAGAAGCAGAACCACAGATTGAAGAGCTTGAAACCTGTATCAATAACTTATCTTTGACAGATCAAGAACAGGATCAACTTGATAATGAAAATCAAGTCAATGCTACATCATCCAGGTCAAGATGGGAAACTACTTGGAATCCTGCTCCTGATAGAAGAGATCTTATGAAATCTGAATACCATAAGGATTGGTCTGCAAATGCTACTTACTCATGGAATATTGATAATTGCACAGAGGCTGAAATCATGTTTGTTTTACATTCCATGCTTGTATGCTATAGGACTTATCTTGCAGATGACATAGGACCTATCAATGCTACAAGAAGAATAATCAGAGGATTTGAAGGAACATTGGATTCTTGGCTAAAAGCTGAGACAGTAAAAGATCCCCATCTCCTTGCAGGTTGGGAACAAGCAGTTGTTGAAAATGGAGATGGATCTACTCACATAGATCCTGTCACTAGTTTGCCTGTAAACAATATGATCGGAAAACTTCTTTATGCTATTACTGTTAATTTCATTGGTTTCCCCCAGATAACCAATGATATTACAACCATTACTTTGTTGGCCATGAAATTGCATAATATGCAACACTTTGATGAATACTTTAATGAATTCCTTCACAGATTGCATACTCTGACTCCAGATCTCATTCTTGAGCCAAAATGGAAGGAAATTTTTGTTGCATCTCTTCCCCAATGGGTCTCTTCAGCCATTGTCAATAAATTACCAGGAAAGATTGGGGACTATAAATTTGGCATAATCAGACAAGCAGTAAAAGAAATCATTGTTGAATTATGTTCACAAATGAAGATTGCAAGAGCTGCCACAAATCCTAAAAAGCCACATGGATATCAACAGCTTTGCAAACAATGGCATCTTGGTAAAGCTGGCAATTCTGAGGGGCATAAGAGGAGAAAAAGACATTTCAAGAAAAATTCCCAGATCTCCCAAGATGCCATTGTTTGCAAATCCCAGTTTCTTTAGTCCACATCCTGTCATAAAACATTCCAAAGAAACTAGTGGATCTAGCAAACCAGAATCTTCTAATCTGATGACTGAAGATTCCTATACTAGAGAAGAAGAAGAAAGTTTTGATACAAGTTTTCACAAAACAGAAACATCCTTTGGTGATATGACTCTTCACAAAATAGAAGCAGAACCACAGATTGAAGAGCTTGAAAAACATGTGCTTTCAAAGGAGGAGGAATTACTACTGGATTCTCTTTCAACTTTTCTTCTACAAATTTTTCTGGATCCTTGATTTTTTTCTGTTTAGCCTGGTTCCTGAATTGTTTCATCAAGGATTGTTCTATTATATTTGCAGAAGGATAATACCATTCATAGAATGATATCCATTGATTTTCTGCCTTCATCCATTCTTTCCAATTTTCAACATTCTGTTTGTTGAAGGCAGGACGATCATTCTTTGGAAGAAGCATTACTTCTTCAAAATACAAATGTTCTTTTTCATTAGTAAACATATCCCAATTGAACATTTTCTTTTTCCATTGATCATCAGGATCATATGGACTAATTCCTTTAAAAATCTTTAGAAAGGCAATTATCTCTGAATCAGAAGGAATTTCTACATGTCTAGGAATCTTATCAATGGCATTTCTTCTGTATTCAGGAATAGGTGAAGAATCAACATAACCTAAACCATAGGTAGAAGAACTGGCTACAGTATGTATAGTATAGTATTCTATCTGACGATGTGTATAATGCTGATATCTGAATCTTTCGATCAGAGAATTATTAAAGTATTGCACTCTTATTTCTTTCTCGGATTCCCACATTTGTGAAATATTTTGGTTGGGTGGTTCCAAAAAGTTGATGGGTTGGAAAGGATTTGATGTGATATCAACCTGATGGTGGAAATCTTCATAATTAGTAATATGGGATATCATCCTTGCCTTGTACTGGTTTGTGACAAACCATCTGATATGACCACAGCGTCGGTTTGCTTGCAGAAAAGATAGATCACTGATGTCGGCAACATTTTCAACATCTTTGTATACAATTCCATTCATATGGGAAAATGGTTCACTGAAACCAGGGATTTTAAGCATATGGAGTGTATACGGCTTGATGATTAGAGCTGAAAGGCCATATATCTGCCACCACTCAATGAACCATTCTGGTGTTGGATCTTCTTATTCCAAGGCTTCTGCTGACATACCTTCAAATAAAAATGAGGACTGTATAGAATAAAATAAATTGGCTGAGCAATTTTGGAGATTCATAGCTATATAGAAACATTCTTTTTTCCTGTCAGGGTCATAATTTTCTCTGTGAAGAGGGTTATCAAACCTTCTCAGTGTGATGTGGCAGCTCGTCATCCGATCATCATCCTCATCATCTCTCTCAAGAGTATAGTGTATGCTGTCAATGTATTCCAAATATTCCAGAGCATCCACTGCTTCTTGATTCATTTCATCTTTCATTGTTTCTGTCCATAGATAAGGAATATCTTCTCGATGTCTAATTTCTTTGATTGGGTACCAATCTACATCATGGATAAGTACTGGAGTTTCAAGCATATAACTTACCCATCCATTTGGTGTTTCTATTTCAACAGTACTCTCCCTTCTCCTGATATAATTGCAATGTAGACTTAAAATTGAATGTTCTGACAGAAATTCTCTACTCAGCATATCTGCAAAATTGTTCTTATCACCTTTAAAAAATTCAACATCAAAATTGTACTGGCTTAACTGCATGATCCACCTGAACATAGCAGCATCCTCAAAATCACATTTATGAATTGCAAATTTCAATGCCTGCCAGTCTGTCTTAATAGTAAATTTGGTGTAGATAACAAAATCCCTGAATTTTTCTATTCCTAAACAAACTGCTATGAGTTCTTTCTTCAAACTTGACCAATTCAATTGATTTTTTGCCCATAATCCAGATGCATATTGGCAGATTTCAATCTCTCTTTTGCTGCTGGGATTCTTCTGACATAAAACTGCTCCCCATCCTTCATAACTGGCATCTATCATAATGATTTTCTCCCATTCTTCTCTGATAGGGGAGAGTGGCTGAATATTTCTGACTTTTTCTTTTATTGCCTTGACTGCTTGTGTGCAATCATTATTCCATGGAATTGGATCCTTTTGAAGCCTTTTGTTTAATAATTTCCTTTCTTGTGCACAATGCTTCAGAAATTTAGAAATGTAATTCAGACTTCCCAAAAACCTTTGCAGTTGATTTTTATCCTTGATTTCATCAGGGAAGTGATCAACAAAATTTAAACTTCTTTGGATTACAGTATAGGATCCGTACTGTATATTGTAACCCAAAAAGTCTATCATTGGCCGGAATAGTTTCATCTTGGATTCTGATAATACTATACCCATTTCTTTGACCCTGCGAAGAAAGATTTTCAAATGTTTAACATGGTCAGCAATATTATCAGAATGAATCAATAAATCATCAATATATTTTTTCAGGAATTCTTCCATTCCTTCAAAAGTTTCATCCATTATTCTCTGAAATGCTGAAGGAGCATTGATCAAACCAAATGGCATGATATTCCACTCATAATGCCCCTCAGGTACAGAGAATGCAGTCTTCCATTTGTCTTCTTCCTTGATCCCTACTTGCCAAAAACCAGATTTGAGATCAAATTTAGAGAATATCTTGGATCTTGATATCTGGGTGAGTATGGAGGATGGTTTTGGCAAAGGATATGCATCATAATCCAGAATATTATTCAGAGGTTTATAATTTATAACCAACCTTGGTTTTCCTCTGGCTATTTCAGCATGTTTATTAACATAAAATGCAAAACATGCTATGGGGCTCTTACTCTTCCTGATAAGCCTTTTCTTCAAAAGATCTTTAATTTCTTCTCTGCAGAGTTTCATCTGTTCTTCATTCATTGCCACTGCTTTAGACCTTCTTAATTTTCCACTGAAGTCTTTCTTGGGAGGAAGTTCTACCTCTTGTTTCTTAATATGCCAAAAGGCATTTGGATCATCTGAACAACATTCTTTGAACTGGGAAGTGAGCTTTGCTATCTCAGAAGCATACTTTCCGTTATCTAGATGTTCTTCTGTTTTCAATACTTCCCTTTTCACTTCCATCTTTGCCAAAAGATTTTCCATTCTTTCAACTCTCTTAATCCTCATTGGAGAATTAGAATTGATAAATGGGAAAAAGACTTCTTTATTATCAAAATTAATAAAATATCCATACATCTAGGTTTTTGCATCAAATTTTGCTCCATGCATGCTAAAATTCTGAAAAAATGGTGTCCCGAGGTACATTGCACAATCCAATCCTGGAACAACAGGACAAACTAGATGAACTCCAATTTTTTCTGTAAGCAGAACATCAATTTCTGCTTCATGCTTTGTAGGGATATCACCACTTGCAGTGATTACCCTTGGACATGTTGTTGGTCTTCTATGATGCATGCCAACCACTGTATCACTTACAATATTTAGCCTGGAACCCATATCCATAAGAACTTTCCAAAACTCATACTGGTGTCCAATCTTTACCTTCATTTTGACACAATACATGACATCTCTATTCATGCTATTGCATCCAAAATCTGTTCTTGCTACCTCTTCTTCTTCTTCTTCTTCTTCTTTGTTATACTGCTGTTGAACTGCCCCTGTATGATAGGTCCAGTTTTTTGTCTTCCCTGAAATAGGATCTTGTGATGAAGAAGCAAAAGGAGCTTGTGCATTTAACATCTTTAGGTTTAACTCATTGTGCCTTTTAACACACAATTTTCTATTTTCTTTGATTGTTTTTCTTAATTCTTTTATTGCCTGATGCACTGCAGGTAAGGTCTGTGGCAAGTCTTCTCCAAAATCTTCATTCTTAAACTGTCTGGTTAAGGCTTCAATAGAGAAAAGAGTAGCAGGAGGCACATACCCTTTATTTGGAGAATTCTTTGAAGTAGAGGGTGCTTTCTTCAAATGTTCTGTCAGTAAAGATCGGTACATTTCTTTCATTTGCGGATCTGTAGCAGCCATCATTTGTGCAAAAATATTCTTACTGATTTCATCATAATCAGTCTTCATCATCCTGACTACATTGCATGTACAAATATCAGGATCATCACAATCACAGTATTTACATTCTGTACAATGGGGATCATTACAGAATTCTTCATCAGATGATTCATCTGAATCAACAAAATTAAATTCATTTTCAGATTCTGAATCAGAAGATACCAATTCATCACAGCTACTAGGAAGATAGAATGAATTTATCTTTCCTTTCTTATTTCTATACTGGACTTTCTTTTTAGAAGAGTCTTTCTTTTTATTTGGACAATTTGGAGCTGTGTGACCCTTTTTGTTACAGTTGTAACAAATTATTTCTCTATCCTTAGAAAACATCTTTGTATGCTTGTAAGGTTTTGCTTTGTAATGTTTTCTCTTTGGCTTATCTTGGGAGATCTGGGAATTTTTCTTGAAATGTCTTTTTCTCCTTTTATGCCCCTTAGAATTGCCAGCTTTACCAAGATGCCATTGTTTGCAAAGTTGTTGATATCCATGTGGCTTTTTAGGATTTGTGGCAGCTCTTGCAATCTTCATTTGTGAACATAATTCAACAATGATTGCTTTTGCTGCTTGTCTAATTATGCCAAATTTATAGTCCCCAATCTCTCCTGGTAATTTATTGACAATGGCTGAAGAGACCCATTGGGGAAGAGATGCAACAAAAATTTCCTTCCATTTTGGCTCAAGAATGAGATCTGGAGTCAGAGTATGCAATCTGTGAAGGAATTCATTAAAGTATTCATCAAAGTGTTTCATATTATGAAATTTCATGGCCAACAAAGTAATGGTTGTAATATCATTGGTTATCTGGGGGAAACCAATGAAATTAACAGTAATAGCATAAAGAAGTTTTCCGATCATATTGTTTACAGGCAAACTAGTGACAGGATCTATGTGAGTAGATCCATCTCCATTTTCAACAACTGCTTGTTCCCAACCTGCAAGGAGATGGGGATCTTTTACTGTCTCAGCTTTTAGCCAAGAATCCAATGTTCCTTCAAATCCTCTGATTATTCTTCTTGTAGCATTGATAGGTCCTATGTCATCTGCAAGATAAGTCCTATAGCATACAAGCATGGAATGTAAAACAGACATGATTTCAGCCTCTGTGCAATTATCAATATTCCATGAGTAAGTAGCATTTGCAGACCAATCCTTATGGTATTCAGATTTCATAAGATCTCTTCTATCAGGAGCAGGATTCCAAGTAGTTTCCCATCTTGACCTGGATGATGTAGCATTGACTTGATTTTCATTATCAGGTTGATCCTGTTCTTGATCTGTCAAAGATAAGTTATTGATACAGGTTTCAAGCTCTTCAATCTGTGGTTCTGCTTCTATTTTGTGAAGAGTCATATCACCAAAGGATGTTTCTGTTTTGTGAAAACTTGTATCAAAACTTTCTTCTTCTTCTCTAGTATAGGAATCTTCAGTCATCAGATTAGAAGATTCTGGTTTGCTAGATCCACTAGTTTCTTTGGAATGTTTTATGACAGGATGTGGACTAAAGAAACTGGGATTTGCAAACAATGGCATCTTGGTAAAGCTGGCAATTCTGAGGGGCATAAGAGGAGAAAAAGACATTTCAAGAAAAATTCCCAGATCTCCCAAGATAAGCCAAAGAGAAAACATTACAAAGCAAAACCTTACAAGCATACAAAGATGTTTTCTAAGGATAGAGAAATAATTTGTTACAACTGTAACAAAAAGGGTCACACAGCTCCAAATTGTCCAAATAAAAAGAAAGACTCTTCTAAAAAGAAAGTCCAGTATAGAAATAAGAAAGGAAAGATAAATTCATTCTATCTTCCTAGTAGCTGTGATGAATTGGTATCTTCTGATTCAGAATCTGAAAAATGAATTTAATTTTGTTGATTCAGATGAATCATCTGATGAAGAATTCTGTAATGATCCCCATTGTACAGAATGTAAATATTGTGATTGTGATGATCCTGATATTTGTACATGCAATGCAGTCAGGATGATGAAGACTGATTATGATGAAATCAGTAAGAATATTTTTGCACAAATGATGGTTGCTACAGATCCGCAAATGAAAGAAATGTACAGATCTTTGCTGACAAAACATTTGAAGAAAGCACCCTCTACTTCAAAGAATTCTCCAAATAAAGGGTATGTGCCTCCTGCTACTCTTTTCTCTGTTGAAGCCTTAACCAGACAGTTTAAGAATGAAGATTTTGGAGAAGACTTGCCACAGACCTTACCTGCAGTGCATCAGGCAATAAAAGAATTAAGAAAAACAATCAAAGAAAATAGAAAATTGTGTGTTAAAAGGCACAATGAGTTAAGCCTAAAGATGTTAAATGCACAAGCTCCTTTTGCTTCTTCATCACAAGATCCTATTTCAGGGAAGACAGAAAACTGGACCTATCATACAGGGCCAGTTCAACAGCAGTATAACAAAGAAGAAGAAGAAGAAGAAGAAGAGGTAGCAAGAACAGATTTTGGATGCAATAGCATGAATAGAGATGTCATGTATTGTGTCAAAATGAAGGTAAAGATTGGACACCAGTATGAGTTTTGGAAAGTTCTTATGGATACGGGTTCCAGGCTAAATATTGTAATTGATACAGTGGTTGGCATGCATCATAGAAGACCAACAACATGTCCAAGGGTAATCACTGCAAGTGGTGATATCCCTACAAAGCATGAAGCGGAAATTGATGTTCTGCTTACAGAAAAAATTGGAGTTCATCTAGTTTGTCATGTTGTTCCAGGATTGGATTGTGCAATGTACCTCGGGACACCATTTTTTCAGAATTTTAGCATGCATGGAGCAAAATTTGATGCAAAAACCCAGAGGTATGGATATTTTATTAATTTTGATAATAAAGAAGTCTTTTTCCCGTTTATCAATTCTAATTCTCCAATGAGGATTAAGAGAGTTGAAAGAATGGAAAATCTTTTGGCAAAGATGGAAGTGAAAAGGGAAGTATTGAAAACAGAAGAACATCTAGATAACGGAAAGTATGCTTCTGAGATAGCAAATCTCACTTCCCAGTTCAAAGAATGTTGTTCAGATGATCCAAATGCCTTTTGGCATATTAAGAAACAAGAGGTAGAACTTCCTCTCAAGAAAGACTTCAGTGGAAAATTAAGAAGGTCTAAAGCAGTGGCAATGAATGAAGAATAGATGAAACTCTACAGAGAAGAAATTAAAGATCTTTTGAAGAAAAGGCTTATCAGGAAGAGTAAGAGCCCCATAGCATGTTTTGCATTTTATGTTAATAAACATGCTGAAATAGCCAGAGGAAAACCAAGGTTGGTTGTAAATTATAAACCTCTGAATAATATTCTGGATTATGATGCATATCCTTTGCCAAAACCATCCTCCATACTCGCCCAGATATCAAGATCCAAGATATTCTCTAAATTTGATCTCAAATCTGGTTTTTGGCAAGTAGGGATCAAGGAAGAAGACGAATGGAAGACTGCATTTTCTGTACTTGAGGGGCATTATGAGTGGAATATCATGCCATTTGGTTTGATCAATGCTCCTTCAGCATTTCAGAGAATAATGGATGAAACTTTTGAAGGAATGGAAGAATTCCTGAAAAAAAATATTGATGATTTATTGATTCATTCTGATAATATTGCTGACCATGTTAAACATTTGAAAATCTTTCTTCGCAGGGTCAAAGAAATGGGTATGGTATTATCAGAATCCAAGATGAAACTATTCCGGCCAATGATAGACTTTTTGGGTTACAATATACAGTACGGATCCTATACTGTAATCCAAAGAAGTTTAAATTTTGTTGATCACTTCCCTGATGAAATCAAGGATAAAAATCAACTGCAAAGGTTTTTGGGAAGTCTGAATTACATTTCTAAATTTCTGAAGCATTGTGCACAAGAAAGGAAATTATTAAACAAAAGGCTTCAAAAGGATCCAATTCCATGGAATAATGATTGCACACAAGCAGTCAAGGCAATAAAAGAAAAAGTCAGAAATATTCAGCCACTCTCCCGTATCAGAGAAGAATGGGAGAAAATCATTATGACAGATGCCAGTTATGAAGGATGGGGAGCAGTTTTATGTCAGAATAATCCCAGCAGCAAAAGAGAGATTGAAATCTGCCAATATGCATCTGGATTATGGGCAAAAAATCAATTGAATTGGTCAAGTTTGAAGAAAGAACTCAGAGCAGTTTGTTTAGGAATAGAAAAATTCAGGGATTTTGTTATCTACACCAAATTTACTGTTAAGACAGACTGCCAGGCATTGAAATTTGCAATTCATAAATGTGATTTTGAGGATGCTGCTATGGTCAGGTGGATCATGCAGTTAAGCCAGTACAATTTTGATGTTGAATTTGTTAAAGGTGATAAGAACAATTTTGCAGATATGCTGAGTAGAGAATTTCTGTCAGAACATTCAATTTTAAGTCTACATTGCAATTATATCAGGAGAAGGGAGAGTACTGTTGAAATAGAAACACCAAATGGATGGGTAAGTTATATGCTTGAAACTCCAGTACTTATCCATGATGTAGATTGGTACCCAATCAAAGAAATTAGACATCGAGAAGATATTCCTTATCTATGGACAGAAACAATGCAAGATGAAATGAATCAAGAAGCAGTGGATGCTCTGGAATATTTGGAATACATTGACAGCATACACTATACTCTTGAGAGAGATGATGAGGATGATGATCGGATGACGAGCTGCCACATCACACTGAGAAGGTTTGATAACCCTCTTCATAGAGAAAATTATGACCCTGACAGGCAAAAAGAATGTTTCTATACAGCTATGAATCTCCAAAATTGCTCAGCCAATTTATTTTATTCTATACAGTCCTCATTTTTATTTGAAGGTATGTCAGCAGAAGCCTTGGAACAAGAAGATCCAACACCAGAATGGTTCATTGAGTGGTGGCAGATATATGGCCTTTCAGCTCTAATCATCAAGCCGTATACACTCCATATGCTTAAAATCCCTGGTTTCAGTGAACCATTTTCCCATATGAATGGAATTGTATACAAAGATGTTGAAAATGTTGCCGACATCAGTGATCTATCTTTTCTGCAAGCAATCCGACGTTGTGGTCATATCAGATGGTTTGTCACAAACCAGTACAAGGCAAGGATGATATCCCATAGTACTAATTATGAAGATTTCCACCATCAGGTTGATATCACATCAAATCCTTTCCAACCCATCAACTTTTTGGAACCACCCAACCAAAATATTTCACAAATGTGGGAATCAGAGAAAGAAATAAGAGTGCAATACTTTAATAATTCTCTAATCGAAAGATTCAAATATCAGCATTATACACATCCTCAGATAGAATACTATACTATGGATTGAGTGATGTCTTTCTGGCCGACTATGGTGCCGGACGAGCTTTCGTGGATTCCCTCGCTCTGGAATCTCCACTTTGTACAAACCTTTAAGATTTGCAAATCTCATATTTATGTCATTTTAGTCTTTCGAGGGTTCACTTATGAATTTCCTCTGTGTAAATAGTCTGTTGGTACTAAGATTCGGTCCCCACATGCCTCAGGCTCTCTGATAAAGAGTAGGGACGAGATAACATAGGACGATATTGTCCTATGCCCGAATCTTGCTTTCAGCGATCTACTCAGATCTGTCTGAGTACTTGTGTTTTTGAGTCATCAGTCTGTACATAGCGCACTCATGAATGTTTGTTCCCTTCCAGCTTATAAATAAGAGCTAGCTGCGAAGTAAGACTCATTCGGGTCGAGAGAGTTTAGAGTCAAAAACTTTTCCTGCTCTGCATCTGCGGACATTTGTGTCTGATCTGCTTGCATCACGAAGAGTTTGATAAGTCTTAGAGTCTGGTTTGGAAGCCTGCGCATCAGTGTGCTCGGCACTGGTGAGAACCTAAAGTGGCTGAACCAATAGGAAAGTCTGAGAGTTTGTCTGTAATCTCTGAGGCAGAGTCTGTCTATTGCCAGGTAGCCTCCGGTGACACTTGTTCCTTGGGAACGGTATAAAGTCCGGTAAACGCGTAGACAGTCAATCTCTGTAAGGAGATTTCTCCTATGTAATATCTGCATCCATATAATAAAAATCCCAGTTCAAAATTCCGCAATCTTGCTGTGTTCAATTACTTTC
Organism: Pinus tabuliformis; assembly: GCA_031772625.1. Lineage (NCBI taxonomy): Eukaryota > Viridiplantae > Streptophyta > Pinopsida > Pinales > Pinaceae > Pinus > Pinus tabuliformis. The sequence goes on along the minus strand of CM062819.1, from coordinate 1,415,664,726 downwards.
ATTAAAGGTCCTGTTTGAGATGGTATCATTCAAATTGTATTAAAATAGAAAATTCCTAAGAAATATCAAATATGTTTTGTAAGTCAAATGGGATTAGGTCTCTTAGGATGATGATCGAATCTAGCCCCAGGTGGTAGATTTTGTAATTAATGGTAGATGGAGATGTCTTTCTATATATTTGTAGTCTTTTGACTCTGCAAAGGATTGAGAATGTGAGAAAGACCACTTTTGTAAATCTTTATCCAGTTAATATATATTTGCAGTATACTCTGTTTTTTCAACCTGGGATTCAATTTTGGTTGTTATAATATTTCATCATACTTTTATGTTGTTATCAATTTTTCATAGCTTATTTGATTACTTAGAATTCAATGTTATATTGCTACGACTTCATTCAATTTGTTGTGATTAACTGTAAATTTTGATATTCACATTAGTAAGCCAAAAATGCCTCATCTTCCACAAAACAATGTTTGTCTGTAATTGAGTTTTTCTTTTGACTCCATGCCCAATGGTGGTGATTATCACTCTTTCTTTCACCTACAAGAATCACACAAAAATCTAGATTTAGCCATCTGTAATTGAGTTTTATCTAGAACATCATATTGTTTTCTTTGAGAGAGCCCTCTCATGCTAGAAGGGCTAACTTCTAGCTACAAGTGGTTTGAAATAGTTACTCTTGGTTGGAGTTTGACACAACCCAACCTGTCATATCAAGTGATAACAAGACAAAAGCACAAAATGTGTTGTATGTGGAAGGTCTCAAGCACAATCTGCTTAGTGTTAGCCAAATGTGTGATAATGGCTATGATTTGACGCTTCTATCCAACAACTGTGAGATCCACAACATGAAGAATAGAAAGTTGGTGGGAAAAGAAATTAGAACCCACAATAATGTACATGTGTTTCATGATTCCATATTTAACTGTTATTTAAGCAAAACACATGAAGCATTGTTGTGGCATAGGAGTTTTGGCCATATGATTTTTTACAACTTGATAAAAGTCAACAAGTTGGGAGCTGTGAGAAGATTACCAAGACTGTTAAGGTCTGATAACTCAATCTGCAAGTCATGCCAATTTGGCAAGTAGACTAGGACTCATTTCAAGTCAAAAGGGTTCCCCTCATCTAGACCACTGGAGTTCATTCACACAGATATTTGTGGCCCAACTAGAGAAAAAACCCCAAAATGAGAAAGGTATTTCATTTTTTGTTGAGTTAAGCTTCGAAGTATCCAAAGTAATAACCAATATTTTTCAACGTTTCAAATCCCAACAGGGATCCATCATCAGGACCATTCTGATGATTTTACTAGGGTCACTTGGATCATGCTCTTAAAAGAAAAGTTAGAAGCATTTAAAAAAATTTAAAGCTCAAGTAGAAAATGAGAAAGACAAAGCTAAAATGTTTAAGATCAGACAGAGGAGGAGAGTACACTTCAAGAGAGTTCGAAGACTTTTGTGAAGAACATGGCATTAGAAAGCAGTATTCAGTGGCTATAACTCCACAACAAAATCGAGTAGTTAAGAGAAAGAGAATAGCAATCCAAAAAATGGCTAGAGCTATGTTGGATGAAGCAAAAGTATCCCACATATTTTGGGGAGAAGCAACACAAGAAACAATATACCTATCAAATAGAACTCACCTCGGGCCTAATATTAATAAAACACCCTATGAGTTGTGGAAGGGAAGACCTGCATCAGTTAAGCACTTCAAGGTATGTGGGAGAAAATGCTTTATCAAAATAAATGATAAAAATCTTGGAAAGTTTGACTCCTACACTGATGAGGTTATATTATTCGGGCACTCTACTCAAAGCAAAGGATATAAGTGTTACAAGCAGCAGACAAAGAAGATTGAGGATTTCATTGATGTGATAGTAGATTAAATATCTTCACAACCCGAGTCCTCTAAAATATACATGAACTCAGATGGTGAAGAAAATCCAAATATGAGGTATGTCTATCTAGAAGAAACAGATTCAGATAGTGAAGACGAAGAAGCAGGCACAACTCCAAAGCCAAAGACACCTTCCACGTATGTACATAAAGAACATCCTGAGAGTCAGATACTTGGATATCAAAGACATGGTGTTCAGACCAGGAGTAAACTTGTTGACAATACAAGTTATGAAAATCAGGCTCTATTGTCACAAATCGAACCCAAGAATCTCAGCCACACAAGTGAGGACAAGTTCTGGGTGAAAACTAGAAATGAAGAACTTGACCAGATTGAAAAGAATGAAACTTGGGAGCTTGTTCCAAGACCTAGAGAGAAAAATGTCATTAGGACCAAATGGGTTTTCAAAAACAAGCTGAATGAGCAGGGTCAAGTGATCAGGAACAAGGCTCGATTGATCTGCAAAGGGTATGCTCAAATAGAAGGCGTGGATTTCGAAGAAACATTTGCACCAGTAGCAAGACTGGAAGCTATCAAAAATTTTATTTCCCTTTCCAGTCATAAAAACATTAGGGTATATCATATGGATGCAAAATCTGCATTTCTCAATGGAGATCTAGAAGAAGAATTTTACATGGAGTAGCCAGAAGTATTTATGCTCACCACAGATGAAGGGTTTGTGTGCAAACTAAAAAAGGCTCTATATGGATTGAAACATGCTCCCAGAACTTTGTATGAAAGGATGGATAAATATCTTCAGCATCAAGGCTTTAAAAAGGTTATTGTTGACAACAGTTTATACATAAAATCTGAAGGCAACCATATACTAATTTTAGTAGTGTATGTGGATGATATAGTTTTTGGCAGCGACATGGAACAATTGGGGCATCAATTCGCAAAATTCATGCAGATAGAGTTTGAAATGTCCATGATCGAAGAGTTGTCTTTCTTCCTGGGATTGAAAATATCTCAGTCTCCAAGTGGAGTGTTTATCTCCCAATCCAAATACCTTTGAGAAACTCTGAAGAAGTTTGGGATGGAATATTGCAAGCCAGTGAGCACACCTATGGTTACAAGCTGCAAATTATGCAAAGAAGATGAGACACCACTAGTAAATTAGACTAAATACAGATCCATGATAGGAAGCTTGTTGTATCTTACAAATTCGAGGCCAGATATCATGCAAGTTGTGGGTCTTATGGCTCGATTTCAGGCCTTCCCTCATGAAATTCATGTTGTTGTTGTCAAAAGGATTTTCAAATATCTTCAAGGAACAACAGAATATGGATTGTGGTATGCTAAGAGCAAAGAATTTAAGTTGAAGGCCTACATTGATGCTGATTGGGCTGGAATTCTTGATGACAAGAAGAGAACCTCAAGTGCAACTTTCTTCTTGGGAAAATTCTTGGTGTCATGGGTCAGCAAGAAACAAGCCTCCATTTCTTTATCGACTGCTGAAGTAGAGTATATTATGGCTACTACCTGTTGCACACAAATTATATGGATGAAGCAGACCTTAAAATATATTCAGATAGAGTTGATTGATCCTATTCCAATTATGTGTGATAATACAAGTGCCATCAACATCTCTAAAAATCCAGTCATGCATTCAAAGACCAAGAATATTCCTATCAAGTTCCATTTCTTAAGGGAACAAGTTGCAGCCAATACTATCAAACTTGAATATGTGGCCACTAAAGACCAAATTTCTGATATCTTTACTAAGCCTCTAACAAGAGAACCCTTTGAATATCTTCGACAGCAGATAGGAGTTGTGACTCCTTCCAAATGACTCCATTTTTGGGGGCGTTAGCAGCTACTTAGCATGAGGGATCAATGGAAGAGTAGGTTACAGTGGTTTAGGGGGAGTATTCCAGAGTATTATTTTCCATTGATGCCAAAGGGGGATAAATCTACTAGAAGACCATGCCCATCTTCAGGGGGGCCTTATGGTGTTGCCATCAATGTTGAAGGGGGGTATTGTTGGACTGTTGGCATTGTCAGGATGGCTAGTGGTTGTGAGTGTGTTGCCATTGATGTCAACTGGATGACTATGGTGAATCGAGGGGTCAGATTCTTTGCATCATCTTTCAGGCTGCAAGTGGGCTCATTACTACAACGTGCCCTCTCCATTGGAAAGTTCTCTAAAAGACCTTTCCAACAATATGAACAAGTCCAAGAAAGGCCATCGGGATCAAAAGTTATTGATTGCCAAAGTTTGTCCAGAACATATAAAAATATTGGGGCAGGCTGGTTTATCAGAAACTCCTGCTGGAGGCTATCGAAATATTGAAACCCGATATTAGAGGATGAGTAGGAAAGCATTTTGGCAGGGCCAAATTTCGGAATCCGAAATATCGGAGGATAGTAGATCGTATATTGGGATTTCAGAACTCCAATGAAATTCCCTCTGTAGACCCGATATCAGAACCTCGAAACAAATGAATACATTGGAACCTCAGCATATCAGAACCTCAAAACTTATTAACCAATGAATTCTTCAAAAGCTCCAATATTGTTAAGTGTCGAGGGATGCAGAGAAGCGAAAAACAAAGGATTTCATCGAAAAATCAAAGTCTGATGGACCCCTTTCTCTCTCCAACAGGTGGATACATGGAAAACATTTATTGGCCCTAAGAAACTGAGGTGGTAGATGACGTAGTCATGATGTGGTTGTACGACAAGACATGTGGAAGACAGATTAGGAATCTTAGGTGGCTTAGTGGGAAATATTCAGGTGACATGTGTCACCACTAAGGAGGCGCCATGTGGAGTGATTATGTAAGTGTGATGTCACTCAGAGGTCAGCATTTCAGAGGTCAAGGATTCTGTTACTCCTATGTGAAGGCACTATGAGAAACGTTCCAATGAAAGGGTCTCCGATAAGACTAACACATGGTCATGAAGCCCAAAGAACCAATGGTGCAGAGTAGGGCTAACACCTAAGTGTTGTGCAGTATATTAGAGGATGGAGATTTCATAACTACTATGTAAATTCCCTATGAGGAAAGCTTAGATGAAAGGGGGGTTCCGATGGTGTTTTGACACTCGGTCGTGTTGAGTCCGAGGAACCAAGGGTAGAGAAGGAGGATCGGCCCTTGGCAGGAATAAAAGTTCTTAGGACCTAAAAGTTAAGCCACTGATTACAACACCGAGTCCCATGGAGGAAAAACAGGAAAGTGCCAAGCGAAAGCAGCTCTGAACCTCACGACCTCGTAGCATCATTTGAATAAAAGTTACGAGATATGGTGGCTCCGATATTGTAGCACCCAATGACTATACCATCGTCACAACTCTCGGTCTCATGGAGGAGAAACGATAAGGGGCTAAAGGAAAATCGAAATCTCGCGATTTCGTAAGGTCTGTTTAATAAAATTTATGATGCAGGGGCTCCGATATAACACCATAGTGGAGTATGAAGCCATTGGTCACAGGCAACGGTCCTATAGAGGAAATGCAGCAATGGGATTAAGAAAGGAGGAGCTAAAGGCCATTCAGAAGCTCATAATTTCATAAGGTAATTTTAATAAAAGTTACGATGAAGTGGAGCTCCGATACAACATAGTTGTATTTGAAGCACTCAATCACAGACAGTGGTCCCATGGTAAGACGTGTGATAAGGAGCTAGGCTTGGAGGAGCTAAAGGCCAATCAAGACCTTGCAATTTCATAATCTTGTATTAATAAAAGGTTTCGATGTGTAAGAGCTCTGATATAACAATTGAGTGCATTGCAGGATTGGATGAGTCGATAGCTAAGGGAATTAAATAAGGTTGGTCACTGGAGTTATTGTGACTTCAGAAGTTCATTGAGACAGAGATAGAGGCCATCTCTTATTTCTTGTCCATGTCTTACAGTCTTAAATGAGGAACAGAGAATCCATTCTCAAAGTACTGGCAAGCTTTGTTAAGCCTTGAATAAGCATGGAAGTCACATTAGAATGGGAAAGTTGACTGAGATTAAATTATCGGTATGGAGGATTTCTCAGGGAGTAAGTGAAGAACTTGGAAGCCCATCCTTATGTTTAAATTCCATGACATAATTCACCCATTCAATACAACAACAACATGGAGGAGCCCTACAGAGGTACACTCAGACAGTGATGGAAACTTGTGACAAAGACAACGTTGAACAGTGTGCAACAGAGGATCAAAACCACTGATTTCCATCAAGAAAATTGGGGGGAAAGAGAGTATTGTTGAATGTGTTGAGTTGTGTGGAGTCTGTGGGACTGTGTCAAGTGTTGAGCTGAAGTGAAGAGCTACTGAGAGCTTGTGTAAGAGAAGGTTGAGGGTTGAGAATTGATTGTTGTGGGCAGTGGATAGAGTGCATCTCTGTTGAGTCAACAACCAACCAAAGTGGTATATTTATATGTATGTAAATGCCTTTGTTTTCAGTTTCAAAATAATAGGAAAAGTAGAATAGTGGCATGAAGAGGTTGGTGCCTCTCAGCAAGTAGGTGCTTGCTATTCTAAGAGGGTTGGTGCCTCCAAAGAATGGGTGATTAGAAACCATATGATGTAATTAAGTAGGTGCTTAATTTTACATCATAACAACAAATAGATTGGTGGTTTTTTCCCTTTGGGTTTCCACAGAAAAATACCGGTGTCATTATGTGTATGTTGCTCATGTGATGAATTGTATGTACATGTGAATGTCTCATATTGCTACCCATTTTCTTTATGCATGAATACTTTCATAAGTAACATACATTAGAGGAAATAATTAAAAACATATTCAATAAAAATTGTAAAAACCTCACTATCACTGATTCAACCCCCCCCCCCCCGCTCTTAGTAATTCCTTATACCAATAGTGTGTTGATTATGTTATGTTTTGGTTTAAGATGACATGGTATACTTGTAGGAAAGAGATCAAATATGACTAGCAAGATGGTAGACTACAGTTCACGAGACTCTCCCTACGGATCAAATGAGCTGTGTGGTTTTGGGCACTCTTCTTATATAGCAGACACATTAAGAAGCTTGAAGGCAAAAATAAGAAGTTGCAAGGAGGATAATGACGAAATCATTCATGCACAAGAGAAATAAGCAGAAGCCAATGTAGTAATCCCATAATTGCGGAGACAACGACCGCTTAGGATCAAACATGGGTAGGAAGACATAACTAATGGGGCATATGGTAGTAGGTCTCATGGTGGGCATAGGTCGGATGGGAATGACACGATACAATATGGTAGGCTCTTGGATGCTTTGGATAGGAGAGGTGATGGACATAATTTTTGTTCTAGTTTTGGTTCTAACAGACACTATGATCGTTATCATTATCATCCTTACAGGAGGAGTGACTAGGGGTATTTTCCAGATGAGTTCAAGAAAGCTAAGCCACTTACCTTTGATGGATATTTGAAGAAGTCGGAGGATGCATAAACATGGCTACTTGGGATGAAGAATTTATTTGAGATGCATGAGTACATAAAGAATATGAAGGCCAAAGTAACTATCTTCAGCCTCAAAGGGAAAACAAACATCTCGTGGGAAGATGTGAAGCGTGTCAGAGACATCAAAACAGAAGACTTGAGTTGGCATGAATTCAAGAAACTTTTTCGGAAGAAGTACTTGTCAGAGAGGTACTATGAAAGCAAAGCCAAGGAATTCGATGAGCTAAAGATGGGGTCGATGACAGATGACGAGTACATGACTAAGTTCCTGGAGCTATTGAGGTATGTACCGTATCTTAAGATGAGAAGGCCACAATTCAAAGATTTGTTAGTGTATTACCATTAGAATTTAGGGATTGGATTGAGTATGATGAGCCTCCGACACTTGAGGAAGTTATTTGGAAATTGAAGCACTGTTATGAGCAGTGAAAGCGTAAGATAGAATCACATCAGGGTTGGAAAGGGAAAGACAAAGCTAAAGGTAAAGGGTAGTTGAAAAAAACAATCCCTTAGGATTCAGGTGAGAAAGAAAATGTTCCAGCTTATAAGAAGTTCAACATAGTTAGATAGAGACATGGGTCACAACCTAGAGGGCAGTAGAATAGAGGTGATGGTATGGGACCGTTGTAGTGTTTGATTTATGGAAAGGAGCATCTCAAGAGAGATTGTCCGCAGTATCAGGGTGGTAAGCCTCATATCTATAGTGCACATGAGGCACATGTTGTTGGGGATGTTGGGCAGAACATTCCTCATATCTATGCAGCATTGGATAACAAGCAAGCAGATCACAAGACAATTGTTATCGATATGGACAGTAAGATTTGTGGTCAAGTTGTTTCTATTTTGATTAACCCTAGATCTAATTATAATTGTGTTAGTCCTGACCTAGTGGATAAGTGTGGTTTGAATAAAGAAGTGCATGCAGAATCTTAATTAGTGCAATTGGCTAAAGGCAAAGAAGAGAGTTCATCATTGGGTAAAGGCTTGTGCATTTGAGTTGAATGGTATGCCTACCTCACCACTTTTGAATGTACTATTGTTGGGATCATATATTATGTTTTTGGGTATGGATTAGTTGTATATTCATAGGACCAAAGTGGATTGTTATGACAAGACCATTAATTCCTTGGATGACAATGGAGAACATAGAATCTTGCAGGGTAAGAAGAAGGGAACAACAATTAGAATGGTGACAACTATGCAGGAAAAACGCAGTGGCAGAAAAGGGTGTGTGTTATTTTCAATGCATATTTCTAGTGATAAAGGTAAGGTTGTTGAGGATGCGAAGGTATTGAGTCCGAGGAACCAAGGGTAGAGAAGGAGGATCGGCCCTTGGCAAGAATAAAAGTTCTTGGGACCTAAAAGTTAAGCCATTGATTACAGCACCGAGTCCTATGGAGGAAAAACAGGAAAGTGCCAAGCGAAAGGAGCTCTGAACCTCACGACCTCGTAGCATCATTTGAATAAAAGTTACGAGATATGTTGGCTCCGATATTGTAGCACCCAATGACTATACCATCGTCACAACTCTCGGTCTCATGGAGGAGAAACGATAAGGGGCTAAAGGCAAACCGAAAGCTCGCGATTTCGTAAGGTCTGTTTAATAAAATTTACGATGCAGGGGCTCCGATATAGCACCATAGTGGAGTATGAAGCCATTGGTCACAGGCAACGGTCCTATAGAGGAAATGCAGCAATGGGATTAAGAAAGGAGGAGCTAAAGGCCATTTAGAAGCTCATAATTTCATAAGGTAATTTTAATAAAAGTTACGATGAAGTGGAGCTCCGATACAACATAGTTGTATTTGAAGCACTCAGTCACAGACAGTGGTCCCATGGTAAGACGTGTGATAAGGAGCTAGGCTTGGAGGAGCTAAAGGCCAATCAAGACCTTGCAATTTCATAATCTTGTATTAATAAAAGGTTTCGATGTGTAAGAGCTTTGATATAACAATTGAGTGCATTGCAAGATTGGATGAGTCGATAGCTAAGGGAATTAAATAAGGTTGGTCACTGGAGTTATTGTGACTTCAGAAGTTCATTGAGACAAATATAGAGGCCATCTCTTATTTCTTTCCATGTCTTACAGTCTTGAATGAGGAACATAGAATCCATTCTCAAAGTACCGGCAAGCTTTGTTAAGCCTTCAATAAGCATGGAAGTCACATTAGAATGGGAAATTTGACTGAGATTAAATTATCGGTATGGAGGATTTCTCAGGGAGTAAGTGAAGAAATTGGAATCCCATCCTTATGTTTAAATGCCATGACATAATTCACCCATTCAATACAACATAAGCATGGAGGAGCCCTACAGAGGTATACTCAGAAAGTGATGGAAACTTGTGACAAAGGCAACGTTGAACAGGGTGCAACAGAGGATCAAAACCACTGATTTCCATCAAGAAAATTGGGGGGAAAGAGAGTATTGTTGAATGTGTTGAGTCGTGTGGAGTCTGTGGGAATGCATTAAGTGTTGAGCTGAAGTGAAGAGCTATTGAGGGCTTGTGTAAGAGAAGGTTTAGGGTTGAGAATTGATTGTTGTGGGCAGTGGATAGAGCGTGTCTCTATTGAGTCAACAACCAACCAAAGTGGTATATTTATATGTATGTAAATGCCTTTGTTTTCAGTTTCAAAATAGTAGGAAAAGTAGAATAGTGGCATGAAGAGGTTGGTGCCTCTTAGCAAGTAGGTGCTTGCTATTCTAAGAGGGTTGGTGCCTCCAAAGAGTGGGTGCTTAGAAACCATATGATGTAATTAAGTAGGTGCTTAATTTTACATCATAACAACGAATAGATTGGTGGGTTTTTCCCTTTGGGTTTCCACAAAAAAATACCGGTGTCATTATGTGTATGTTGCTCATGTGATGAATTGTATGTACATGTGAATGTCACATATTGCTACCCATTTTCTTTATGCATGAATACTTTCATAAGTAACAGACATTAGAGGAAATAATTAAAAACATATTCAATAAAAATTGTAAAAACCTCACTATTACTGATTCAACCCCCCCCGCTCTCAGTAATTCCTTATACCAATAGTGTGTTGATTATGTTATGTTTTGGTTTAAGATGACATGGTATAATTTTAGGAAAGAGATCAAATATGACTAGCAAGATGGTAGACTACAGTTCACGAGACTCTCCCTACTGATCAAATGAGCCGTGTGGTTTTGGGCACTCTTCTTATATAGCAAACACATTAAGAAGCTTGAAGGCAAAAATAAGAAGTTGCAAGGCGGATAATGACAGAATCATTCATGCACAAGAGAAATAAGCAGAAGCCAATGTAGTAATCCCATAATTGCAAAGACAACGACCGCTTAGGATCAACCATGGGTAGGAGGACATAACTAATGGAGCATATGGTAGTAGGTCTCATGGTGGGCATAGGTCGGATGGGAATGAAACGATACGATATGGTAGGCTCTTGGATGCTTCGAATAAGAGAGGTGATGGGCATAATTTTTGTTCTAGTTCTGGTTCTAACAGACACTATGATCGTTATCATTATCATCCTTACAGGAGGAGTGACTAGGGATATTTTCCAGATGAGTTCAAGAAAGCTAAGCCACTTACCTTTGACGGATATTTGAAGAAGTCGGAGGATGCATAAACATGGCTACTTGGGATGAAGAAGTTATTTGAGATGCATGAGTAAATAAAGAATATGAAGGCCAAAGTAACTATCTTCAGCCTCAAAGGGAAAACAAACATCTCGTGGGAAGATGTGAAGCGTGTCAGAGACATCAAAACAGAAGACTTGAGTTGGCATGAATTCAAGAGACTTTTTCGGAAGAAGTACTTGTCAGAGAGGTACTATGAAAGCAAAGCCAAGGAATTCTATGAGCTAAAGATGGGGTCGATGACAGATGACGAGTACATGACTAAGTTCCTGGAGCTATTGAGGTATGTACCGTATCTTAAGATGAGAAGGCCACAATTCAGAGATTTGTTCGTGTATTACCATTAGAATTTAGGGATTGGATTGAGTATGATGAGCCTCCGCCACTTCAGGAAGTATTGGGAAATTGAAGCACTGTTATGAGCAGTGAAAGCGTAAGATAGAATCACATCAGGGTTGGAAAGGGAAAGACAAAGCTAAAGGTAAAGGGTAGTTGAAAAAAACAAGCCCTCAGGATTCAGGTGAGAAAGAAAATGTTCCAGCTTATAAGAAGTTCAACATAGTTAGATAGAGACATGGGTCACAACCTGGAGGGCAGTAGAATAGAGGTGATGGTATGGGACCGTTGTAGTGTTTGATTTATGGAAAGGAGCATCTCAAGAGAGATTGTCCACAGTATCAGGGTGGTAGGCCTCATATCTATAGTGCACAGGAGGCACATGTTGTTGGGGATGTTGGGCAGAACATTCCTCATATCTATGCAGCATTGGATAACAAGCAAGCAGATCACCAGACAATTGTTATCGAGATGGACAATAAGATTTGTGGTCAAGTTGTTTCTATTTTGATTAACCCTGGATCTAATTATAATTATGTTAGTCCTGACCTGGTGGATAAGTGTGGTTTGAATAAAGAAGTGCATGCAAAATCTTAATTAGTGCAATTGGCTACAGGCAAAGAAGAGAGTTCATCATTGGGTAAAGGCTTGTGCATTTGAGTTGAATGGTATGCCTACCTCACCACATTTGAATGTACTATCGTTGGGATCATATATTATGTTTTTGGGTATGGACTAGTTGTATCTTCATAGGACCAAAGTGGATTGTTATGACAAGACCATTGAGTCATTGGATGACAATGGAGAACATAGAATCTTGCAGGGTAAGAAGAAGGGAACAACAGTTAGAATGGTGACAACTATGCAGGCAAAATGCAGTCGTAGAAAAGGGTGTCTGTTATTTGCAATGCATATTTCTAGTGATAAAGGTAAGGTTGTTGAGGATGCGAAGGTATTGAGAAGGTACCCGATCTTGCAGCAGTTTCAGGATGTGTTTCCAATAGAGATTTTAGAGTTTCCGCCTCACAGAGAAGTGGACTTTTACATTGAGTTGGTAGCAGGGAAAGCACAAGCATCGAAGGCACCATACAGGATGAGCACACCAGAGTTAGTAGAGCTGAAGTTATAGTTGAAGGAAATGATCGAAAAGGGGTACATTAGGCGTGTATCACCTTGGGTGCACTAGTATTGTTTGTGAAGAAGAAGGATGGTACTCTCAGGCTACGCATTGATTACAAGAAATTTAACAAGGTGACCATCAAGAACAGGTATTCATTGTCGATGATTGATGACTTGTTTGATCAGTTGAAGGGAGCAACAATGTCCTCGAAGATTGATTTGAGATCATGATACCATCAGGTACACATCAAAGAAGAGGACATATACAAGACAACTTTCAAGACCAGATATGGGGCTTATGAATTTGTTGTAGTTCCATTTGGTTTGAGTAATGCTCCAGCTACTTTTATGTGCTTAAAGAATAGTGTATTGTTTCCTTATCTGGACAAGTTTGTTATTGTATTCATTGATGACATCTTGATATATTCTAAAAATGAGGAAGTGCATGTCAAGCACTTAGCAACAATATTGAGATTACTGAGAGAACATCAATTGTATGCCAAGCTTAGCAATTACAGTTTCTCTCAGATAGAGGTACATTACTTGGGACATGTTGTTTCTAAGGAAGGCATATCAGTGGATCCAGAAAAGATAAGGGTTATCATGGAGTGGGCATCTCCTAGAAATGTGGATGATGTAAGATCATTCATGGGGATGACAGGTTACTACAAGAGGTTCATCAATAACTTCTCTCGTATTGCATACCCTATTACGTCACTGCAAAGGCAAGGAAATAAATTTGAATGGACGGAGGAACGTGTAGCCAGTTTTGAGCAATTGAAGCAGTTGTTGAGAAATTCTCTAGTGTTAAAGATTGCAGATTGGGACAAAGAATTTGTGGTGTGCACAGATGCTTGCAAGAGAGGACTTGGTGGAGTCCTTATGCGGGAAGGATAGGTAGTATGCTATGAGTCACAGAAACTGAATGAGCATGAGCAGAATTATCTGACACGTGATCTTGAGTTGGTAGCGATCATCCATGCATTGAAGATGTGGAGGCATTATCATATTGGCAGGAGGACATTCGTATTGATGAGTGATCACAATGGATTGAGGTATCTATTTGACCAACCAAATTTGAATGCCAATTAAGCTAGATGGTTGGCCAAAATTAGTGAGTTTGAATTTGAGATCATGTACATCAAGGGTAAGGAGAACATGGTTGCAGATGCTCTTAGCAGGAGGATATAGGTGAATCATATAGTAGCTATGAGGTATTATGGGGCAGACTTACACAATCGGATCTTATAGGCAGGATAATAGGATGACAAGTACATGGAGCTTATGCACAAGTTACAACAAGATACAAGTGGGAAGGATGTGGACTATCATCTTACAACAAATGGTTTGATCAGATTTAGGTATAGGATATATGTGCCAGACAACAATGAACTCAAGAAGACTATCTTGTGAGAGTTTCATGCAAAATCGTATTCAGGTCACCCAGGATACCAGAAGGCATTGACAACAGTGAAGAAGTTTTATCAATGGCTAAATCTGAAGAAGGAAGTGGTAGAGTTTGTGGCTAGATGGTTGGACTGTCAGCAGGTGAAAGCAGAAAGTAAGCATATAGGTGGCCTACTACAATCAATTTTGATTCCAAAGTGGAAGTGGGAGGTCATTTCCATGGATTTCATCACAGGTTTTCCAAGGACATATAGACAACATGATTCCATCATGGTTGTGGTGGACAGGTTGACAAAGGTAGTGCACTTCATTCCAGTGAAATTTACATATTCAACTAGTGATGTGGCATAGGTATTCATCAGAGATGTAGTGGCTGCATGGTGTTATAAGAAAGATTGTGTCAGACATGGATGCTAAGTTTACTTCCAAGTTTTGGAAGGAGTTGTTTGCAGGTTTTGGGACAGAGTTGGCCTTCAGCACAACTTATCATCCACAGACAGATGGACAGATAGAGAGGGTCAACAAGATATTGGAGGACATGTTGAGGATGTATGTGATGCATCAACAGAGGAGATGGAAGGAGTATCTTTTGTTGGTTGAGTTCACTTATAACAATGGGTATCAGGAGTCAATGAGGATGGGTTTGTTCGAGGAACTCTATGGGCAGAGTTGTAATACTCCCATTAGTTGGAGTGATCTAGTTAACCGGTTGTTGATAGGATCAGATATGTTGGAAGAGATGGAACAATAAATGTAGGTAATCAAGAAGAATCTAAAGGTAACACAAGACATGCAGAAAATCTATTCAGATCGGAATAGGATGTTTAAGTAGTTTTAGGTTGGGGAACAGGTGTACTTGCGCATCAAGATGAAGAAGAGATCTTTGAGGATTGGATAATGTGTCGAGATGGCACCTCAGTTTTGTGGACCTTTCAAGATTCTTGAAAGGATTGGACCAGTAGCCTATCGACTTGCATTGCCTCCGACAGTGAAAGTCCATGATGTTTTCCATGTGTCATTGCTTAAGAAGTATGTTAAATATGTTGATCATGTGATTGAATGGTCTATATTGCAGGTGGAGCTAGATGGAGAATACCTGTCGGAACCTTAGTGTGTATTGTAGAGAAAGATGCTCATGCTCCTAAACCGAGCAATCGAGCAAGTTAAAGCACTTTAGGCTTGATGAAGCTACATGGGAGATGGCAGATCAGATGCAGACTGTGTATCCTTCACTATTCACTGGTTCAGCGAACGTTTTTAGTATATGTTTCACTATGATGTTTTGGTATATGTACATATGTATATGGATGTAAATACCGCCATGAGCTGTGTTATAAAGCTCCAATAAGTGGTATGGGTGTCATGTCATTATGGTTGTTATGTTTTTATGCGTCATTTTGGTTTGCTTGTCAGCAGGTTGATCATTGTAAATACTGCATTGAGCTAAGTTATAAAGCTCCATGGGCAGTATGTTTTGATTCTTACTAGTCTTGTTGGCTATAGGTGTCATTGAACATCGAGAGCAATGTTCCCCCAAGGGGGAGGGTCCTGTAACAACCAAGGTCAAAATTTTATGTAATAAAGTTAATAAAGGAAAAATAATAACCAAGGTCATGGGACACGTATTCCAAGTTTAATGTTGGGCAAAAACATTCTAGTGTGGGCGTTCATTTGGTTTATTATAGCTTAGGAAATTGGCAGAGGCAATGGCAAAGGCTTTGGAAAGGCATGAGACATTAATTGGCAATCTATTTATGAAAATAAAGGAAATTAGGAGAAAAGGAAAGTGAAAGGTCATAGGTTGCATGTGAGGAGGAAATTGAAGGAAAATAATGGAAAATTGAAGAAATTAGAGGCCTCATTAATAAAAATTATTTTTGAAGATCAATTGGTACCTTTTGTCAGTTCAGTTTTTGATCTCTCTCTCTCTCTCACCTTTGGACACTTAGAGCATTCTTGGAGCACTCTAGTATTGAACCAAGGAAAGCGAAGGAAAGACAAAAAAGGCAAAGGGAGGCAAGGATCAAATAAGTAAGAGCAAGATCAAGCAGCTACAACAGGATTACTTGCAGGTATCGATTTGCATGTGTGATTCCCTTGCTAGATGTGGCATGCATGGTACACACATGTGTGTTTTTGGTTCTCTTGTTATCATTGGCATGGTTTTTTCTAGGTGTGACAGTGTTCTTCAGCCTTGCCTTGCCATTTCTGGATAGCGATGGTGTCATGGGTTCTCTTATATTTGGTTGAGTTGGATTGTCAAATGGATTCGAAGTTGAGTGGGGTGGTCTTAGGATTATTCACAAGGCCTAGGAATCCTGGGATGGGATACACGGTAAAGCCTGG
The DNA here is from genome assembly GCA_031772625.1 of Pinus tabuliformis. Lineage (NCBI taxonomy): Eukaryota > Viridiplantae > Streptophyta > Pinopsida > Pinales > Pinaceae > Pinus > Pinus tabuliformis. Next base: position 1,415,648,592 of record CM062819.1, on the reverse strand, counting down.
ATGTGAACACTTTGATTGAGCCTAGGAATCCCTTGATCGGTGAATGGCAAGATACACGGTAAAGCCTGGATGTGAACACTTCGATTGAGACTAGAATCCCTTGATCGGTGAATTGTGGGATACACGATAAAAATCAATAGTGAATACCCTTAAGTGGGCTTAGGAATCCCTTGATCGATAATGGCGGGATACACGGTAAAGCCCAGAGGGTGGAGACCTCGTAGGCTTAGGAATCCCTTGACCGGTAATGGCGGGATAAATTGTAAGGCTGAGAGGTTTAGTCAGACAAATTCCTCACGGTTTAGGTGGAGAGATCCAGAGACATCCATGCTTGTTTAGAGCCTAGTGATCTGGTGGGGATTGTGGTAAACCCTAGTTCTATTGACGAGGGTTGAGGTGGTTTGGCCTCGGAAAACCTTGGTTGGTTTTGTTGTGAGTCCCACATTCATGCTTGGAATATGGCACGAGGGTGATTGGTTGAAGGAAAGATTTTGTTCAGCCAATCTATGGTCGAGGGGTTCGTGGAAGTCCCATACCTAGTTGGCTTTTGCATTCATTAATAAGTGTGTTTTCTCCTTGGTATTTCATGCGTAAATGTATTGGCTTATATGTGGATCTTATGGTTGTTATATCTTTGTTATTTATGTTGGTTATATGCTGGTTATGAGTATGTTTTATGACAAACTTGATGTATGGCTTTCATCATGTTTTGATTAGTAATTGAAAGTACAATGAATACATGACCTAATAGATAATAATGGATCTAATGTGATAAGACACCAATGCTTCTTTACGAATATCATATAAGTATGAGACCCCTATGCTCATATATGTTGTTACGACCTGTAGATTACATATTTGTGACATGTTTGACGAAATTCCTGTCATGGCTAGTAGGGGTCAGATCAAGTACGTGTTCCAGTGTTCACATCAGTACCTTTGCTCGAATATCATTTATCATGTTTGGAAGTTTCAAGAAGTTCTGGATAGTGGCCTGAGTCTTGGCCCTGAAAAAGTGGCACAAAATCTGGGGTAACTGGCTCAAAACTAGTTGAAAAATTCCACAATCGTTGGTGTGCCTTGTTGTGGGAGCGACCGAAAGGCCTCAGTTGCATGCATGGCTTGTCATGGGAGCGGCTGAGGGTCTAGATCAGCGAAATGTCAAGTTGTCTCAGGGGTTGGTCACCTGGAAGGGTTGGTTGGCTCTTGAAGGTTTTGGAGCATGTGTGGAAGGTCAGATTGGGTTGGTTTTATTGGTTCCACTTCCTTAACTATACATGGGGAGTTACATGGGGCAAATGTGGGAGGAGGGTGTTATAGATGCAAATCTTGTCAACGTTCTAGGCATCTTTAGAGTGCATACCCTAAAGGGGTGTCAGGATCCTCGGAGCCACGAAAACCCAACCATGGATGGCGTGATCAAAAGGCAACTTCAAATGTTAAGAACACGACAAGTAATAAGAAGGACAATCCTCAGTAGGAAAAGAAATCTCCTGATTTTTCAGCGTCGCAACATCCTATGCAACCCACGGTCAATACGCCTCTTCCCTCAAGGGAAAATAATCGTACAACTATGGAGAATGAAAGTTCATCAACATTAATCATGGCTACAACTAGTGGGTAGAAATGACCTTGCGAGTCCGATCATTCAGATAGTGATAGGGATGTCCTACACTCTTAGGAGGTGGTAGCGATAGAGCTTCCTCTGAAAAACGAGAATATGACATCATCCTCAATTGTAAATAATAAATATGTAAGATGAATAGATGTCTATGGGAGAAAAGGAAAAAAATAAGATATTAGAATAGATCTTTTCACATATATTTAACATCACACTCTTCAACGCACAGAATGACGTGTCCAGAACTAAGGCCCGGAATTCCATAGAGATGCATCCTCCCAACTAGTTATGATAAATAAGATACTGCACATCACATTCTTCAACGCAAAGAATGACGTGTCCATATCTAAGGCCCGGAATTCAACCATTTGTGAAACATTTTAAAATTTAAATACGTATTTTGTAAGTGGACATAACATTGACATGTAATAGCGATAGGAGAGAATTTTTAAAGTTTCAAATATGCTTTTAATAGTTTAAGCAACTTGCAGTTAACTTTCAGAACTAGTTATAATGTCACTAGAGCTAGATGCGTAAAGATGGTTAAATTTCTATTTTATTACTTTTAATTTTAAACATGGTCGTACACATACATTTATCTTTAATTTAATTAGATAGTGGAACGCAAGCCAATTTAAAACTTCACTTTCTCTTAAAATCAAACTATTCATCACAAAACATATGTGGTTTAGTCAAAACATAACCGAAATGTATTTATTTTACAAATTTCTTCGTGGAAAAGGAAAATGGATGGAATGGTTTATGCTATTTATTTTACAATTTTTTTTTTGTGGAAAAGGAAAATGCATGGTTCATGCATGGAATGATTTATGCTAATATCATTATCATCAGGGTGATTATGGTTATGAAATGAATTTGTATTACGAATTTTTTAGGGTTTTATTATTTCTAATAATTTTTATTTATTAATTCAGTTGAGAGGCATTCTGCATTCTAGTGTGGGGTAGGTAGATCTCAGGTAAATAGGGTAGATTTTAAGTACATCATAAACATGTAAATGTAAATATAATTTAATATTTAACATTTTTAATCTAATGTCGACTTTATTTAAAAATCAATCTAATTATTATTATGTATAAGCACAATATAAATTTAAAATATAAAGAGGTTTACGAACACTCAAAAAAGAGGTATGGTAAATAATTAAAATATAAATAAACCATAAGTATGGTAAATAAATAAATATATAAGAGGTATAAAGAAGTATGGTAAATAAATAAAATATATCAAATATGGGCCAAATTATTATTAATACCATGCAAAAATTCATTATTAACCCTAATATTAATATTAAAAGATTATTATTATTATTATTATTAAATCTAATATTCTTATTAATATATTATAATCTTAATATTATTAAATTTAATAACTTTAGATAATACAATATTAAATTTGTTATATTATAATATATATTAATATATCATGATATATATTAACTCTAGATATATATGGGAGGGAAGAACAAAGACATAGAGTGATAGAGGTGGAGAGATAAGGGGAGTGACAAGGGAGAGATGCAGATACACTGAAGGAGAGGGGAGAGGACGAATGAAGAGAGAGAGAGGGAGAGGAGAGAGAGAGGTAGAGAAGGGTAAGAGAGGTAGATGGAGACAGAAAGATGAAGGCGGGAGAGAGAGAGAATGAGGGAGATAGTGAGAGGATTGGAGGGCAGAGAGAGAGAGAGAGAGAAGAGAGAGGAAGGTAGGAGAGAAAGGGAGAGAGAGGAAGGATGAGAGAGAGGACTCATGAGAGAGGAGGAGAAAGGGAAGGATAGAGAGATGGAGTTGGAGGGGGAAAGAGGGAGGGAAGAAGAAAGCCATAGAGAGTGAGAAGTGGAGAGAGAGGGAGTGACAAGGGAGAGATGGAGAGAGAGTGTGTATGTTTAGGGGAGAGATAGAGAGAAGGGGGGAGAGAAGGAGAGGGATGGATATAGTAACATAGTTGGAGAGAGAGAGAGAGAGGGAGAGAGGATTGGAGGGCAAAGAGAAAGAAAGAGAAAGAGAGAGAAAGAGAAAGAGATGGATGGGGGAAGAGAGAGGGAGGTAAGAGAGAAAGGGAGAGAGAGGAAGAACAAGAGACAATACTTGAGAGGGAGGAGGATAGTGATGGGGAAGATAGAGGATTGGAGAGCAAAGAGAAAGAGAGAGAGAGAGAGTGGTGGGGAAGAGAGAGGGAGGTAGGAGAGAAAGGGAGAGAGAGGAAGTATGAGAGAGCAAACTTGAGAGAGAGGAGGAGAGATGGAGGGATAGGGAGATGGAGTTGGAGGGGGAGAGAGGGAAGAAGAAATACATTGAGAGTGAGAAGTGGAGAGAGAGAGGGAGTGACAAGGGAGAGATGGAGAGAGAGTGTGTATGTTTGGAGGTGAGATAAAGAGACAAAGAAGGAGAGATGGAGAGAATGGGGGAGAGAAGGAGAGAGGAGAGAGGGAGGGATATAGTAACATAGTTGAAGAGAGAGACAGAGAGAGGACGTGAGAGAGTGAAGAGAGGGAGGTAAAGAGAGATGGAGTTGGAGGGGGAGAGAGAGGGAGCTAAGAAGAAAGAAATAGAAAGAGAAAGGTGGAGAGAGAAGCAACTAAGAAGAAAGAAATAGAGAGAGAAAGGTGGAGAGAGAGGGAGTGATAAGGAAGATGGAGAGAGAGGGAGAAAGGACAATAAGAGTGAAGAGAGATAGAAGCGGGAGAGAGGGATAGAAGGGGAAGAGAGAGACAGAGAGGGAGGGAGAGGAGGAGGGAGGGATAGTAAGATAGATTAGAGAAAGAGAGTGTATGTTTTGGGGGTGATATAGAGAGACAAAGGGAGATAGAGACATAGATGGAAAGTGAAGAGAGGGAAGAAGAGAGAGATGGAGAGAGGGACAGGAGGACAAAGAGATTGATAGATATGGAGTGAGAAAGCATGTGTGTTTGGGGGATTGAGATAGAGAGACAAGGAAGGAGAGATGGACAAAGATATAGATATATATGGAGGGGGGAGAGAGGGAAGAATATTTATTGCACTAGATGCATTGATTTCAGCGTAGATGGTGATTTCTAATCCTATTTGATTGCTTGCACTAGATGCATTGATTTTAGTGTAGATGCTGATTTCTAATGATATTTGATTGCTTGCACTAAATGTATTGATTTCAATGTAGATGATTTCTAATGCTATTTGATTGCTTGCACTAAATGCATTGATTTCAGTGTAGATGGTGATTTCTAATCCTATTTGATTGCTTGCACTCGATGCATTGATTTCAATGTAGTTGTTGATTTCTAATAATATTTGATTGCTTGCACTAGATGCATTGATTTCAATTTAGATGATCTCTAACCCTATTTGATTGCTTGCACTAAATGCATTGATTTCAGTGTAGATGGTGATTTCTAATCCTATTTGATTGCTTGCACTAGATTCATTGATTTCAATATAGATGTTGGTTTATAATCTTATTTTCTTACTTGCACTAAATGCATTGATTTCAGTGTAGATGTTGGTTTATAATCCTATTTGCTTACTTGCACTTGATGCATTGTGTAAATGTTGATTTCTAATCCTATTTGATTGCTTGCATTACATGCATTGATTTTAGTGTAAATGTTGTTTTCTAATGTTATTTGATTTCTTGCATTAGATGCATTGATTTCAGTGTAGATGTTGATTTCTGTTTGATGTAATTGGATGTATGATGGTACATTAATTTTAAAGTGATTGGATTAACATTGTGCATTCATTTCAGTGTAAGCACAAAAAAACATTAACAATGTAGATTGAATTTTGTGTTATAGTAATTCAACCTATTAATATTGGAGAGAAAGAGGGACAAGGTATGATGTTTACTACAATAGCTCGAGCTAAAGATTCATATGGTTTACGATTTAACCTTTCCTTTTCATATTATCGATATGAAAAGATGACAATTGATATGAAAAAATGACAAAAGTAACAAGGGTGACAATAAGAATAGTAGAAGAAAATAGTTTGAGATTAATCATAATGAAGACTATTTGTAATTGACTATATTCTTATTATTCACATTTTCTATCATTCAACACTATTACATTGTCACTTTACATTCGAAAATTTTATTTCATTTTATTAACATTATTTATCATCTCAACGAACTGAGGTAACTAAGCAAATTAAAAATTAAAAATCTGAGACATATTTAGCATATTTAAAATGATTATATTAATATTAGATGAATTTACATATTATTGATAAAATTAATTATATCATATGTTCATTAGATTTTCTTTGGCTACACACCCCTGCCTAGATCTATCCTAACTGTAGACAATGTCACATGGTTCGGGTTCGAGTTCGGATTCGACAATGATTAGGTTCGAATTGAGTTTGAATGTTTTGATGAGGTTCGTCATTAGGTTCGTTTATATATATTAATTTAAAATGAATTATACGATAAAATAGTAAGAAATCAACATCAGTAAACATCAAAAATGCTATCATAGACATGGAAACTGCACGGATAAATTACAAGCTTGAGTTGCGACAGGATGTTACGAGTTTTGATCTATGGACTTGATCAATGGCTATGAGGTTCAATGAGGTTTGCCGAACCTCAATTTTTTTTTAAGGTTCGCCAAAATTCGAACCTTAAGGTTAAAGTTCAACGAACCTTGTGACATAGACTGCAGATCTGCGTCGAGAGGGATCAAATCTCTCGAGGTGCAAACCTTTCTTCAAGTTTTGCACTAAAAAATTAGGTCGACAGATTTGATCCCTCTCCTAGCTTGATAGATCGAAGTTAAGATGATCTAGAATGGATAATATTAAAATTAAGAAATAATAATAGGGTTCTGGAAAAGTTGCCCTTTTTTTGGAAGTTTTAAATTTTATGATTGATTGTTTTTTACCATACTCATTTTTATTTTCTTTTTAGTTTTGATGAGATACGATTTTTTCCCTTCCCGGATTGTTTAAATAATTTTAAAATGAGTCAAATTTTTGGAGCAAAGAACTATGATGAATGTTTTGGAAATAAAATTTTAATTTGAATTTAGACAAAAAAATTATTGAATAATGGAAGTGTTACTAGTGTTCCTCATCCCATACCATGACACATACAATTTTGTAAAGTTAATTAAAGATAATAAAATCATCAAAATTATTAAATTGAGGCTAGCCTCAAAGTCAATGGTATTAGATGCTATAAATTTTAGATTTAAAAATGATTTATTCACAAGATGGTCATCCAATAATAAGAATACAGTGTCAATGTCACCTTCTTATTTTCTTTTTTTCAGAGACACCTTCGTATTTTCTACTTATAATTAATATACAGAAAATACATCTATACAAAAACATGACATTATTATCACATCACTTTAATTTAAAGTTATCAATTATTTTTTACATAAAAAACAAGTCATTCTTACATATTACAGAGTTAAATCATGCTAAGCATAAATTTTTTTACTAACTTTCTATTACAAAATTACTTTAAATTGGGCCGTATCCATCCCCTTAAATTGGGTCAAATGTCCTCTTTCCATAGTTGCCCGCAATTACCGCGACGTGCGAAATAAAAGGAAAACGAAACATCGAGATGACATGATATGACGAGGGGGAATGGATGGACCACCCAGAAAATGACAATGCATTCCACGTCGTCCATGTCCGTCACTGCAAGTCCAATTTCTATTCCAAAAGATTCCCAATTACTCAATGGCATATTGCCACGTGTTTTGACATATGATATGCATGTGCTCGCCGTCTGGCTTGTCAATGTGCAGTGCCACCTTCTGTACGTATATGTTGAGGTCACCACAAAAATTTCAAAATATGAAATCATTTTAGAGTCACATCACAAATGTATTTGTCAAGCAAATATTAAGCATTTCGAGCTAAATCAATCTTTTTAAACATGTCTATTAAATATTATTTTGTTTTATTAAATATTGTTTTGTTTTTATGAAATAAATAGGAATAAGATGAAAAGACAATGAATTAATGATTGACTTATTACATGATGTTTAATATTTACTTAAGAAATTAGATATTTTAGATAAGCTTGGAATTTGGTATTCTATAAACATTTTTTTACGTTTTAATTGTATTTGGCAATGAAGAAATATTTTGAAATTTAAAAAATGATTAGTAAAAAAAATTGAAATCTTAAATTTGACATATAAATATTTAAGTTTTGTCATAAATTTTAATGAATAATTTAAATAAAAACTATCTTAAACACTTATTAATTACATAACATATTTCCTATCACCACACTTATTAGTTACATAACATATTTCTTGTCACCATTAAATTTTTTTATAAATAAAAAAAATAACAAAAAAAAATTAGAATAATGATATTTTTTAATTATATATTATTTGACATCCATTTCATCAAAAAAGATCGTTACAAAACTAAACTAACAAACTATTATACTTAAAAAATTCTTGTATAACTACCTACAAACCTACACATAAAAAATAATCATCCTCAAATTTCTACTTGGCAGGCCAGATAAAGTCTAGCCATGTTCACATATATTTTGAAATCTGAATACAACAAAGAAATTTAATTAAAATCCTTTTAAAGCGTCAAATATGTTGCTTAAAAGCTTGACCTGTCACCTCACAACGTGGCCACGTTCCATCTGCTCGTGAATCAAGATCGTCCCACGTCATCTATCACCCCCACGTTCAATCCGAGCACAACTGCCAAGGAAAATATTTGGAAAGTGATAGGACCACGTAGGAAAAGCCCATCAGATGAATTGACATAAAATACAACCCAAGCTTCAAACCGGGACACCAAGAGAGCCTTCGTACGGCACAGGTCTTATCACGTTCCGATTAAATTTGAGTATTTTGTGATTTATTTTTAGGTTTATGGGTTAAGAGCATGTGTTTCTTTTTAAAAGATTATAAATTTAAAATTTGAAAAATAAAATAATATGTATCGTGTCAGAGTGTACACTTTTTAAGTTTTTCACGTGAAAAACTTAAAAAGTGTAAGTATCTCCATCTCCCACGTGGAAAGCTTAAAAATTGTGATGTGATGACTCATTCAAGGCATCAAGTGCCGTGGATTTCCACAAGTGAGATTGCTTGTCCAAGAACGGTCGTTATAACGCCCGCTGTTGAATGTGACATGCATGTGCTTGTTGTCCCCATCCCACTATAATGAGGTGTAATGTCCATCTCGCAGTGCAGACTGTGTGTCACCACTCTGTCCAGTAGCAAGATAGGTAGGGCCCACCATAAAAATATTTTGTATTTTTGAAGATAGATTTCTGTGATATATAATGTTTATAATTTTTTTTTTAAATTAATTATAATATTTATAATTACTTTTTTAAAATTAATTATATCACTATTGTTGTTAAGGTCTACATTACCCACCCACTATTATTTATAGTCAAAATATAGATAGTATCGTTATTATTATTATAAATACAATAAGAGATGTATGGAAAAGAGGGCAGGTCTATGTTAAGGTCTACATTACCCACCCACTATTATTTATAGTCAAAATATAGATAGTATCGTTATTATTATTATAAATACAATAAGAGATGTATGGAAAAGAGGGCAGGTCTATGTTAAGGTCTACATTACCCACCCACTATTATTTATAGTCAAAATATAGATAGTATCGTTATTATTATTATAAATACAATAAGAGATGTATGGAAAAGAGGGCATGTCTAAGTTGGACTCTAGCACTTGAAAATGATGATGCTTTGGTTGCCCCTTGGAAATAAATTATAAATTATGGAGGCAGGGCGGCCACAAAATGGCGATGTTTGCCTTGATTTGAAAGAGTTTCAAAGTTTACCAAAAGTAGCAGGAGAGGAGGAATAAAAAAAACCATTATTGCCTTGCACTTCGTTGGTAAAAAGGTATTTTCTTCACAATATGGATGGTTGTTCCATAGTGAAATTAAACCTTTTTTCTATTAAATTTAAGTTTTAATGGTTGATTTTGAAATTTTTAATTTAAAAGTTAAGTTTTATTTGAATTCGAATTTTTGTCATCTATATTATAATGTATAAATAATTTTTCGGAAGAAGTCATATTGAAGATTTGGGTTGATCCGTTTCGAACCAGCAAGTGTGGTTCCGAACTAGTAAGTGTGGTTCATCTTCAAGGCACAATCTGGATTAAAAGATTACAGTATAGATTTATGATACCATAATTAGCGTAAATCTAATATGAGCTGAGAGAGAACAAATTTCTTTAGAATACAATATACAATATCTTATTTTTAATTATTTAAATTGTATTTGTGAATGTTAAATATACTATATATAGGATCAAATAAATGTTTTCACCATAAAAACTTAATTTTTTCATGACATATATATCACTGTTTTAAAATGATACCTAATTGACATTAAAATATTTTCTGTAACATGTATATGGAGACATTTTATCACACAATGTAAAATGGTTTTTTATTATTAATATATTTTTAAGTATATGTGAATATTAATTGTTATTAAAATATTTTATTTTAACAATTGTTTTCTATACATAAATATATATGAAGTTGATATCAACGTAAATTAGTTAACATAGATATTCAAATAGTTTATTTAAATTTCTTGTTGAGATATTTTTGAAAAGTATAAGATTTAAACATTTTGATCACATAAATTAGTTAACATAGATATTCAAATAGTTTATTTAAATTTCTTGTTGAAATATTTTTGAAAAGTATAAGATTTAAACATTTTGATTACACATTTTTTTAAATTATTTTACAACATATTCATTTTTTTTAATTATAGTGGATATTATTTTTCTATTAGAATATAATTTTATTTTTATTTTTATTTTAAAGGGGAACAGATGGAAGGACAAACTTACACATCACCTCATACTCCAACATAGATCCATCTTAAATAAGGATCTAACATGAGTGAAGAGGGATCCAATTTATTCACATGCAAAACTTACACATCACCTCATACTCCATCATAGATCCATCTTAAATAAGGATCTAACATGAGCGGAGAGAGATCCAATTTATTCACATGCAAATTTTTTTATGAGCTGACATTATTTAAATGCTTTGTATAGTTATTTATTTATTTTTAGATTTTTTAAATTTTTTATTTTGGCCAACATGAATAAAATTGACGAATATCCTTACACATCATACCAGGATGTAGAATGAGCCTCTCGGCTCAATGAGTCTCTTGGCTTAATGATGATCATCATAGATCCATTTTAAGTATGGATCTAACATGATCTGAAATTGATCAAATTTCTTCAAGTCCAAACTTTTTAAGCGTGCAACATACAATGTGTTATTTTTTATTATTTAAATTGTATTTTTGAATGCTAAATAGAGTATATATAGGACCAAATAAAATATTTAACCATAATTTTTTTCTATGTCTAAATATATATGAAGTTGATATCGACATCAATTAATTAACATAGATTTTTGAATAGTTTATTTAAATCTATTATTAAAATTTTTCTGAAAAATATAAGATTTAAATATTCACGCATTTTTTAATTATTTCTAATTACTTTACCACATATTCATTTTTTTTGAATTATAATCTATATTATTTTTCTATTTAGAACATAATTTTTATTTTTCAAAAGTACGCAGTAACAAACTTACACATTTTCTCATATTGAATTGTAAAATGAACCTCTAGACTCAATAACTATCTACTTTTATAAAATTATTTTTTAATATCCTATTATATAGGATTTCTCACTATTCCAGGTGAGCTTTTCCCAGCCTGCACCTTTGGGACATGTAGATAGCTCTAGCACCTTGTGACATTTGAAGGCTAGGATTTGTCCCACCGATGCCCTTGGTCACAACTCTTTTTTGCATGATTGTATGAGGCTTAATGACATCCTCCAAAGAGCTAAGAGTTACTGCCTCATGTAAACATATGGGCTTAGACATATTTGACTTTACACAACTCTTTAGAGCTATTCCTCTGAGCTTGGCATCATCTCGGCCCAAACAGGTCTGCGGCCTATATATGGAATATATGTAGTGTATACACCTTTACAAACTTTCCACTATCTCTTTTGAGCTTATACTTAAACTCCAACCCATCTTAGCCCCCCGCCCCCCCACCCACACACACACACACACACACACACACACATATATATATATATATATAGATATATATATATACATATACATATATTACAGACATAGGTTTTTCCTAACAACATAAATACAAACACACACATATATATACAAGTCTTCCTCCCGAGCTCACATGATTTTAATCAAGGCTGAAGAACCCATTTGTTTCAAGTTTAAACATCTATTTAATTAACAAAGATGTACCCATCTCACCGTACATACTCAAGACAAATTCCAAGCTCAAGATGAACATAGAGAGTAAGCTCATTCCCATAATACATACATACATATATATACATTTTAGGCACCTACAATACATTTCCATGTTAGATTGACATTCTTGGTTACTAGTTGGAGCAAATTAACAACCTTGTACCAACCTACAATAATCATTACATGAAACATAAGAAACATACATATATCAGTCCCCCAGGACTGAGTCATTCCTCATCTATGGCACAAAATTTGGCATTATATAGGAATTCGTTTTCCTCAACATATCATAGGTATTAAACTAGCACATTACCCTATGTAAAAATATCTATCCTTCCTGGGCTTATAGATTAGAATCAAAACTGACCAACCATTCTTTTAACAGAGTATAATCATTGCATAGATTCACCCATCTCTTCATTATTTAGGCACATGAACCATAGTTCTAAATCAAGAACTTACAAGATTCACACATTCCTTGCACACAAGTTGTTAAGACTATGCTTATGCTCAATTTAACACAAAAATTAAACCATTCCATAACCATGCCCTTAAAATGATAATTATCATCCATACAATATTGCCTCATTCCTCAGCATTACAAGCTATGGTAGATCAATACATTAAATAAGAATAAAGCATTCATAACATAAATGTCATAAGTGGACACTTATCTTTGATATATTGAACTAGACAACTGAGATTGGGACTTCAACTCTCCACCCAGCCTTAGACAAGTTGCAACTAAGCCTTTCTTGTAATTGTCACCCCCGATCTAGATTCCAGAGCTTGAGGATGAGTGCTTAAGAGATTTAATCGATTCTTCTATCTAAAATAGGGACTCTAGAGGACCATCCACCTCCACCCACCAGCTACTTCATGCATTCAATATCTCACAGAGAATCTAGAGTTCCACCACCTCCACCCTTCAACCACTTCAATAATATTTGTAACTTTACTATCATAATTTAAAACAGGGAATCTAGAGGCCTACCACCTCAACCATCAAATCAGCAAGGGAATCCAAAGGCTTATTCCTCCACCCTCAAATTAGCAAGGGAATCCATAGGTTATACCTTCATCCTTAAATAAAAAAGAGAACCTATAGGTTGTCACCTCCACTCTCAAATAAACAAGGGGATCTAGAGGTGTATGCCTCCACCCTCAAATCAGCAATGGAATCCAAAGGCTATCACATCCACCCTCAAATTAGTAAGGGAATTCAGAGGCATATGCCTCCACCCTCAAATCAGAATCAAAAGGCTTATGCCTCCACCTTCAAATCAATAAGGGAATTCAAAGGCTATCATCATCAACCTCAAATCAGCAAGGTAGTCCAGAGCTCACTGTAAAAAACAAAAAACAAGAAGAGGGAGTTAAAGGACTTTTCTTAGTAGGAATCAAAGGAATAGGCCTCCACCAAAGTTTTAAATGGAATCCTAGAGAAAACCATCTCCACCCTTTAGTATTACAGGGAATCCATACACTACTACCCTCACCTAAGAACTATTATTTCCCACCTCCTAATGCTCAACTGAAAGGTTTCTCTACTCCCTATGTTCTGATAGCAACACAAAGCTTTTCTTCCCTTTTCCTTCATGTGTTATGACTTTTTCCCCTCTACACCACAATCGTCTCCCTTTTCTCTAGCCTCTTCTTGAGAGTTTCTCCTCAATGCATGAGAAAATCCCCTTCGAGAATGTTCACCTCACGTGTTCCTTCCCACAAGTCTTTTTCACCATCCTCCTACCAGCTTGGTCACAATGGTTATTTTCACGTGGTCGTGGGATGTTGTTGTGTAAGATCCCCTTCACTCCCTGTTGGTTGAATTCAACCATCACAACTGCCAGTGTAGCCCATCATTCATTATTTTTTATCCTTTCTTCCCTATCTCCATTAACTAATATGATCAACCCAATTAAAATCACACCTACTAGCCATTCATGGATTATCATAAAACATGTCAAGTTTCCTTCAAATCCCAAGAAATACCCTTCCTCAAACTCTGGAATATGTGTCCCAATTCTTAGGCCTTCGTAATTTTAAAATTAAAGTATATGAAATTTTTACAATGAAGGGGAATTAGCCTGGGGTTGTCACAACAACCTAGATTGGCATATACATTCTAGTTTGAGCACTCTAGGAGGGGGAAGATTTTTTCCTATGAAAAATGATGTAAAATGGAAAGAACTTCAGTTGCAATATGTTTGGGAATTGATGGCTTATCTAAAACATGGCTCTATTTCTCGACACCCACCACCCCCAACAAATAATTAAGGGAAGTGATTTGATGGCATGACATATGGGATTTGAGTGCCATGCCTTCCAAGAATTCTCCAAATCGACTCCTTTCCAAGAGACTGTGTGACCTAGAGTGATCCTACATTCATTCCACACCCACTAATAAAAAGGGCATGAGATGAACAAATGCATTACATTCTCATCATTGTTTTTACATAAATGGCACCAACCCAGATCTGTCATAAATTGTCTTTGCTATACATCCTAGGTTAGAGCCTTCTTTTTCATTAAACACCACATAAGCAATTTTGATTTGGCAGGGCACTTGGATTTCCAAATCATTTTCCACAACCATTAATGGTCTGCTACAACTGTCAGCCAATAGGGAAATGTAGCCAAGCTTAGGGGTGTAGGTCCCATAGGGGGAGATGCTCCAAATGCGTTCATCATTTATGTTTATTAATATTATATGGCCATTTGATAGAGCTTGCAAGAAACCCTGTCATGAATCATAGTGATCCTTCGCTAAACCTAGCTCTATGGTTGATAACCAACCTTGACTTGAGATTGATGACTTTGCAGGATTAGAAATATGGGATACTTTTGATGAGTCCCATCAATAGGTATATCTTGAAGTTCATTATGCTATCCTCCAGCCTTAAAACTATCATTTTCTCACATTAATTCAAATTTTTGGTTATAATATGCTTAGTAAGAAGAGTAAAAGGTGTTTGTCATAGTATGTGGCCTAATGTGATTAAATTGCATGAAAAATAATCATTTTTGAGGCATTTTCTATGTCAGGGCTTGATGGAGACAACTAGAAGGGAATTTAGGGAGGCTTTCCCACCTTCTTAACTATCTAACTCAACTTTAGATCACCAAATTCTCACTCACAAGATCGAATTCACTGAAAACCGAGTAACTCTAAGTGCATGAGAAGCTCAAGGAGGACAAGATCCACAATTTTCAAGATCAAGGAGGGAATCACTCGTATTTTCAAGGGAGTTGCTATCAGCTACCTTTTTGTATAAATAAACGAGCTGAAAGGCTCATTAGGATTCAAATTTTTTATTCATATAGGAGTAGTTATTGAGCCCAGGGCTTGACCTTGTTATTGTTAACTTTCATGTGATGTATGAGACTACTATTTTCTACTAATGAGAAGTTTGTTATTGAGCTGCATCTGAGCTAGTTCTAGAGGGCTGAAACCCTTGGGTTTGGGCCCAAAACAGAGGCTTTAGTCCCTCTTTTGTATTTTTGACTTGTTCTTTTTTCCAAGCATTTCATTCCTTTCTTTCGTTGTAGTATGTGTTAAGCTATAAAAACTTGTGATTGCAGGCTTCCTTATCACCTCTCTTTTGGGAAAAGTGGTGGGAAAGATTCACAATCTCAGTCCAAAAATATTTGTTTATGATTTCTTGGAAATAGGTAGATGTTAGTTATCATTTTCCATATTTACTTTCTGCAACCTAGGAGTTATTTCAATGATTAGAGTAGCATTGTGAAATAGAATAAGATTGTAGTCAAATTCAACTCATCTTTTCCATGAAAATTTATGTCACTATGTTATTGATCATTTAATGCATGTAGTGGGCTAGTTGCAAGGTTGTGTTGACCTACAGGGGTGGCCACATATTTCATCTCCACTTGGACTTTTCCATCTTCTCCCTTTACCTCTCACACTGCTCTCAAACTCTGTTTCCACAGTCATTTTGTTTAGGCAATTAGAGACACCATGGGCATCCATCTTGGTGAAAGATAGGTCTTTGATAGGTCCTGGGATTGGCTAAGAGGCTTCCCCAAAATTATTCACTCCCTCCTACCTTCATCCATCTCTTCCTACCCTCAATACACCATATCCATCCTGAAAGGACTTTCGGAACCCCTCCTGTAGCATTACAGGCCCTCCCGCAACAATACAAGACCTCTTGTAGCAGCACCTGTAGAAAGCTTATAACACCATTTTCCTCCACCTGTTTTTATCCCCACTTCAATCTTAGCTTGGATAAGATGAATAATGACCCCCAAATTGTGATTTGATGATCTATAGAAGCTATTATACCACTCCAAACTACTTTTTTCGTCACTGCAAAAAATAGTAGAATTAATGTTTTTAATTCACAAGCATGGTACAAGTTAGATTTCTAATTTTCAAGAAAATGTAAAGTAGATCAAGGATACAAGCAAGTAGGTTATTAATATGATGAAATGTGCAAAATAGAGTATCTTCACTTTTGCAAGTAGACTAGCCCTTTTTCTCATGTAATGTTAGTTAACATCTACAAGTTGAATGAATGACATTTTCACTTTCCTAGTTAAAATCAATTTCATTGGGAGTTTTCACTATAGTTAAGTTGGAGGAATGGTCTCTGAAATCCTGGCTTTGATGTCATGATTGAGGGTGGCATGAGTAGAACTTAACCTACTGTGCATACAACACTGTCACCTCTAAGTTTGTATGAACCCCGGGTTGATAATTTAAGTTGAGGAGCCCTTGGGAGTTGCAACACTCTTGGTGCAATACCAGGGCTCACCAACTTTATATCACCTCTATCTCTAAGAAGTTCGGTGAGAGGATGGGGGAGAAAGATCCAAAAACAAAAGTGAACTTTTTAATGATCAATTTGCAGGTTAGTTTATGTGTCTTTGTGCAATGGATCAAAATTGTGAAAACACATAAGCATAAGTTAATTTGTAGATATTTTAAAGTAAAAAGAGGACAAAAATGCAACACAAGATAAACACAAGTTAATAACATAGTTCACCCATCTTGGGCTACATCTCCGGGTCCAACTTCCAATGGTGTCACTTTATTAAGATGCTCAAGTGCTCATTACATCAAAATAAAAACCTCAACTTGCAAAACAAATGCTCCTATCCTGTCTAAAATGCTCAAAGACCCTATCTAGGATCTAGTGGAATTTCAAAAGGGCTTAGAAACAAGAAAAAACCACCTCTACAAATTTTGGTCTACAAACTGGTCTTCAAAATCAAATGGCTCTGCAAATTGTTTAACAAAACTAGGCCTTTGGCCCAATGGTGGCACATTGTATTGGGTACCCAGAGGTCTCAAGTTCGATTCAATGCAGTTGGTTGTAATGGCACGTTTGGTTTTGATATAAATTAATATTTTAATGGGTCGTTGGCCAACACCCTTGACTCTCTCGAGACCCCGGTTCCGTTGTTCATCATGTGGCCATAGGAAATCACATTTTTCATGTATTTCTCAATTTTCATGTAGCTAAGTCCATTGAAAGTATGCAACATGGGTACTCCTTGGACGAGGAATTAAATTATGCATCCAAAGAGTGCTCCTTCTAGAAATTTGAGTAAAAATATAGGGAGATAAGTTGAAAATATGAGTTGAAAAAGTATTTTTTTAATTTTTAATCTTTTTACTTTTTTACTCCAAAAATGGTGAATCATCCCCCATGGTTGACATCACCATATTGAATCCTATTGGTTCTTATAAAGTTGATTTTGGTTGTAATTTTTGTTTTGAGGCTCATTTTAGACCTCAAAATTTCTCTAATGACAAGCGGCTTATCTTCATCCAACGATCACTTCGGAGGTGTCACCACATTCAAGGTACAAGTTAACTTTGATATCCCTATATTCGAAGGTCAAATAGATGCAGATGTTGTAGATAAATGGTTAAATTTTCTAGAAGGTTATTTTTCGGTCCATAGTTTCTCCGACAGGGAAAATATTACTTTTGCATTGCTTAATGTCTCTCCCCATGTTAAGCATTGGTGGGAAACTTACTGTGAGAAAAATGATGAGGAACCCTCTTTGTTTACCACCACAACATCTCGGAACTCTTACCGAGATGTTGTCAAGGAACAATATTAGGAGCTAAATGAGGATAAGTACATATGGTGGGCCACACTACAACAACAAAGGGACCAAGATGTGCATGAGTTCACAAATATTTTTCATACTTTACGAACAAAAGTGGGTATCAAAGAATTTAAGTGACATTTGGTGCTCAAGTACTGCGACTATTTGCACAAATACATTCAAGAAGAAATGGAATTCCTAGACATATCCTTGTTTGGTGCAGCATACCGATAAGATGCCAAGATTGAAAAAAAATATAAACAAAAGAAGCACGACTTTGGATCTGTGAATCAGAAGGAGGGAAAGAGCAAACCCAAACCACAGAACAAGGACAAAGCCAAGGTGGAGTGGCCCAGGACAACCCATCGAAGCCATAAGAAAAGTATGGCATTGCGAAAATGAAGAAGGACACAGGAAAGTGGTGTGAGTTCCACAAGAGCCCCACTCACAACAAAAATTAGTGTCGCGCCAAGCAGTCATTGGTGGCCGAGATAAAAGCTTCAAAGTCTTGTGCATGTTCTAATTCTGAGCTAGAACCCGACAAGGGGAATGAAAAAGAGAAGCAGATTATTGATGTAGAACCCAGTGCCACTATTTCCACCACCAAGGTTCATAAGATTGAGCCCGAATATACAGAGGAGGGGGAGATTCTCTTCCACTCATAGATGTGGGTGAAGGGTTCTCCACTACAATTCATTATCGACAACAGGAGCCAAAAGAACCTCATTTTAGCGAAGGCCGTTAAGTGGTTGGACCTATCGACCAAACCACACCCACAACCATACACCATCGGGTGGCTCCACCAAGGACGAGATCTCCACGTCAGCCAGTAGTGTCACCTTCCCTACAACATTAAGCCCTTCGTGGATGAGGTACTATGTGATGTTTCTCCTCTTGAAGTTTGTGATGTGTTATTAGGCCAACCATATTTGTGGAAGCTTCACGTTGTGTATGAGTCCAAGCCTCACACTGTTATTATTACTTTGGGCAATGAGTTATATAGGATATTAGAGGTAGCCCCGACTACCACCATCTCTTTTATCTCTACTAGGAAATGCGGTAAGATCCCGTAACTAGGAAATTTGTTTTCTTTTTGATTCACTATAAAAGTAAGGGGAATATAGTGGCCACATCCATGGCCCCCAGGAAAGCTTCCCCCATGTAGCAAAAGCAAGTGGATAAGGTCATGGAAGAATACAAGAACATATTCTCCTCACCCATAGGTGTACCTTTGCACTTTCAGGTCAAGCATTCGATTGATATGGCTCCTAGAGAATCCCTACCTAATGGGTTGATATACTGCTGCTCCATTATCGAAAATGAAGAAATCAAGTGAAAAATCTAAGATTTTTTGCAAAAGGGAACATCAAACCAAGTTCCTCACCTTGTGGGAGCGTGGTTGTACTTATACAGAAGAAGGATGGAACCTAGAGGCTTTGCATGGATTATCAAGCACTAAACAAAATCACTATTGGGAACAGGTATCCAATCCCATGGATTGATGACCCTCTTGACCAAGTCAAGGGGGTCAAGTATTTCATCAAAATCAATTTGAAGTATGGCTATCACCAGGTTCTAATAGAACCCAAATATGTATGGAAGACCACCTTCAAATCCAAGGAGGGCCTTTTCGAGTGGTTGGTCATGCCTTTTTGGTTGAAAAATTCCCCTACAACTTTTATGAGGCTAATGGATGACATCTTATTTCCCTTCATCAACTTGTTCATGGTTGTATATATGGATGACATCCTCATCTTCAACAAGATTTGGGAAGAGAACTTGCTACACTTTCGGTAGGTCCTTCAAACCCTATGGCAGCATAAACTATGTGCCAACTTGGAGAACTTCAACTTTGGCATGAGCCAGGTCCAATATCTGGGCTACAACGTTGATGAGAAAGGCACGTGCATGTGGATTCGGCTAATATCCAAGTCATTTGGGATTGATTAGCCCTGACCACCCTAACAGAGCTTCATAACTTTTTTGGCCTTGCCAATTTTTATCGGAGGTTCATGTTGGGATTGTCTCATATCACTTGGCCTCCAAGTCATGTTACCAAGGGTGGAGCGAAAGAAAATTTTTCCTGGTCCAAGTCCGAACAAAAGTTGTTCATTGAGCTGAAGCACTGCCTCTACTCTACACCTATACTCATATTGAAATACTTGTAACAACCTTTTAAAATTGAGACAGACGCCTCAAACTATGCTATTGGTGTAGTTCTCACCCAGTGAGGGCATCTAGTGGCCTATAACAGTGAGACACTTTTCGATACAATTAGGAAATACCCCATATATGATAAAGAGATGTATTTTATTGTGCAAGTGTGCTGATAATGGAAACATTACATTACGGGGAAATATATGGTCATCTACACAGATCACCGACCTCTTAAGTTTATATAGACACAAGGAAAGTTGTAGAACGATCTACCTTAAAAGTGGTCTACATATCTGCAACAATTTCACTTGAAAATTAAATACAAGAAGGCCAACACCAATCATGCTTCAGATTGCCTCAGTCAACCGCTAGTTGTAGAACTGACTAATATTCTCAACTCTTTTGGCCACGGGACCTCCAAATGGATGCAATTGTTCAAAAATGATCCAGAGTTCACCAGCATATACTAGATGTTAGTGGATGGCAAGTAAGTTCCAAATTTCCACCCCCAGGACACATTATTATGCTACCTAGGCCAACTTTGTGTTTCTTCAAGTGAGTGTGCCAAGTTGATTTGGGAAGCACATTACAGTCAGGTCGCATGACACTTTGGTGTGGAGAAAACTGTAGTTGTACTGAAAAAAGTATTTTTATTGGCCAAAAATTTAATAGGATGTTGGGAAACATATTAGATCCTACACTGCATATGCCATCGCGAAGACAACCACCAAGGAGAAAGGCTTGTACACTCCTCTGCCTACTTCCAGCTAGCCCTGGGAATCCATCTCCATGGACTATCTATCGGGCCTCCCTTCTAGAAAGCATAGTAATGACTATGTATTTGTGGCCATGGATTGATTTTTTAAGATGGCTATATTGGTGGCTTGAAGAAGAGTATCATAGTAGAGTACACTGCCAAAATCTTCTTTTAACGAATGTGGGTACATTTTGAGATCCTGCAGACCATTATATCAGATCGGGATAGAATTTTCTTGAGCATATTTTGGTTAAGCCTCTGGAAATTATTGGACATCAAGCTCACCAAGTCGACTATATTCCATCCCTAGACTAATTACCAAACAAAGGTCGTCAACAGGACGATAGTGCAAATACTACACATGTACAACTCCAAGCATCCACGAACCTGGGATGAGAGTATTCCTTATGTGCAACAAAATTATAACAAAGCTCTCCATAGCTTGACTAGATGAAACCCCTTTCAAGTGGGTCTTGGATTTAAACCATTGTATTTGATTGGTGTTGCCCTACCTCATGCGACTACACAAACAAAATCCGCACATGTACACTATGAGGTTGATAAAGTAACCAGGTTCATTGAACACATCTAGCACATCTACGAGTAGGTGCACAAAATCTTGGAGAAGTCCAATGCCAAGTACAAGCAGCGACATGATCAACATTTGGTGCCACATAAGTTCTAGGTCGGTGACAAAGTTTGGTTGCATTTGTAGACAGAATGCCATGTCAGAGCCCATCAGAAGCTCTGAACACTCCGATATGGGCCTTACAACATCACCAAGGTTATGGGAGATAATTCTTTCAAACTCAACATTCCTCCATTCCTCGGCCTGCACCGAGTGTTCAATGTGGATTGCCTTCGACCATACTTTCCACCATTGTTAGACACATCAGACATTGTAGAATAAATAAAACAAATAGAGCTCAACCCAGACTGCATGAAACAAGCCACAATTGATCAGGTCATGGACACACAGATCAAGAACACTCACCAATAGAATATTCAACTGTATCGAGTTGTCAAAGTTGGCTAGCTCTTGCACCAGGGAAAGTGGCTCACCAGGGACCAAGTTCAGTAGAAGTTTCCCCATCTCATGGAGGCACTCAATGCAATGGGGACAATTGCTTCTTAAGGGGGGAAGAATAATCTTGGTGGATATTTGTGGCCACCTACCTATTCCACTTGGACTCCCAACATTTTTTCTTTCAGTTTCCTTAATTATAGCACAATTTACTATTTTTGGTAGTTTTTTGGGTCCTAAACTTCCAGAGCTATTTTGAGGCCCGAAACAACATGTTTTTGGAAAATGGGAAAAATTGTGGCTAACAATAAGGGTTTTCAAACAAAATTTGCAGTCCTTGGATAAAAATTTGTAGCGATGTATTGTACGCATCAAATGGAGATCATATGCAAAAGTTAGGACCCAGGAAGTCGATGTACTAATTTAGCCCAATGGGGCCCACAATCTTTTGGCACTTCATCTCCTAGGGTTATGTTTTTGAATGTTTATGGTTTTCAATTTTTTCTAAAAAATAAATAGGTCTTCGATCCTCATTGTAACACAATTCAGAAGGCATGTAGCTAGCTAGTTTATTTCCTTTCTACATGTAAATAGTTTTCAATACTTTGTTATTAATGAATTGAAGTTATGTTTTTTTCTGTAACTTTGTGTTTTTGTTTATATTTGTATTCCATTTCTTTCCTTCGTAAATATGGATCAAGAGGGGACACCCCTAACACAACTCTCTTTGAGCATGGAAAAAGGTAAACAAAGGATACAGTATATTTGTAGCTCATGACCCAGTTGATGAAATTCAAATTGAAGCCCACATGGGTGAGAAGAAGCCTTATATAGATCCAGTCGACTCTATCATAGGGTTTAGAAACACAAATTTTAATAACAACCCCTTCATATTTTGATTTTTGATACTGTGCATGCCATCCTGGGTGACTCCAATAGGTTCATGAATTTTCCTCCCCTCCAAAAAGGAAATTTTTCTAAGGAAATTGATTTTGAAAGGATAGGTTTTAAACTGGAGGAAATAATTTTTGGTATTGATCTTATAAATTGTATTGCAAAGGGAGATGGGATGAAAGTCAAAGAATGATAAGGGGTGGTTCACTTTAGGGATGAGGGCAATGGATGTTGAATTAAAGGTAGGATGCATTCTATCTTCCTTTTTGGACTCTTCCATCACTTCCAAAATATATAGGCCTAGAATTTCATAAATCCCTAGGAGAAATTCAATGTCCCACCCATTAGGGCTAGGCCTCTTGTCTTTCTAAAAACTTTGCATCACCAATTGGAGCGCCTCCTTTGAGACCTCCTCCATAATTTCCCTTATTTCTTCTTAATTGATCATTCTAGGGAAGAGTTGAGTTATACAAATTACTTTTGAAATTGAAGTTTCCAGTGGAGCTCGAAAGAGATTTTCAAAATAACTCTTTCCCATGTTGGCTAGGCCTTCAAAATAAGAGACCTCTCTACCTTCATCATCTTGAAGGATCCATATGGTATTAACCATTTTTATTCCCTTTGCATAGGCCTGGAAAAAAATAGTATTTTCATCTCCACTCTTCAACCAGATGGCCTTGCTTTTCAATCACCATTCTTCCTCCCATGTTGTGAGGATTTTTTTTCCTTTTTTCGAGGTTGATGATAATATCTTTGGATCCTTGAGAACTGAAACCCTCCTCATCAATGGATCCCTGAGAGTTGAATGCCTCCTCATTTGAGTTTGTTATGTCCTAGTGTTTCCCTTCTATCATCTCTAGCTCCTGTTCTTCAACCATTTTCTTTATTTTTTCACACTCTTTCATCTTTTGTTTGATTATTTTGAGGTTTGCTTCAAATTTGGTTGCAAGTGAGGCTCCTAAGTGGGGGTCAAAGGATTTCTAGTGATATTTAATGAGGGATAATAAATCCTCATCTTTTATCCACAAAGAATTCATCTTGAAAGGTTTGGTAGGCTTCTTTGAGGCTCCTTTAATATCCATATAAATGAGGGAATGATTCGAGACTCCCCTAGTTCCAGTCCACTAATTTATCAAAGGGAGGGGTTCCACTAGGGATCCATAAAGAAAGAATCAATCTATTCTCTTGGTGACACTGTCTTCCCCTATTAGACAACTCCGACATGTGTGGATGAGCTTCACTGGTTCCACATACACTAGCTTACTCCATACCATTCCACTCCTGAAAAAGTCAGCAAGGGGATCCGTCCTTGCTCGAGGACCCCAATATAATGAGAGACCATGGGAGAAATTCATATCACCACCAATGATTACAGAGTTGAATTGGAAAATAGACTTATTTATAATATTTTCCTAGAACTCATGCTTTTGGGATGGCCCATAGATATTCATTAGTGTAAGGGAGAGACCCAAATCCGATGAGAAAACTTAAATGCCCAAAAAAGAATCCATACTCCAAATATTTATAATTTTGAATTTCCTAGATCTCCATCCCATAGCAAGTCCCCCAGACTAATCACATGCATTCGAGGTTGTGAAGCTCCATCCCACCAATAGAGTTTCAAGGAATTTGATTACAGATTCACCCCTGAGAGTTTCTTGAAGAAAGCTCAGGTTTAGATCACTAACTTCAACGAATATATTGAGTGCACACTTTCCAAGGGAACATGGAAAACCTTTATAGTTGAAGGAAAGAAGTTTCATTTTGAAACCATTGCAAGGGATGGGTTTTCTCTAAGGGCCCCTTTGATGGATAACTCTTTTCCTGCTGCAATATCTACGTAGGTTTTTTTGTTTGCTTTGGATAAAAATGATTTTTTTCCTTGACTTCTAAAGTTGGTGTAAGCGAGGGAAATATGTCCTAGACCCCATACACTTCCCTCCTTAGAAGGAACCCCATTCAATATTGAAGGTTATAAAGCACATCCTTGTATTCAAAGTTTTCAGGGAAAGAGGGAACAACTGAGGATGATGGTGAGGAAAGATCACCTTGTGCGTTAAGGCAGAGACACAAAGTTGAAACGAGAAGGGATGGTGTAGGGCCTAATTGAACTACGGGGAGGGATACCTCAAGTACTGATGAGATCACAGAAGGAGGGATACCTTTGAAGGGAGAAGATACAAAATGGAGGGGAACACCCTGTACACTTGGATGAGGGGAGACCACTGGAACGCGAGGAAGTGTAGAATGAAGAGAATGATGAGGAGGCATCAGGGGACTTTTGAGGTCTAAAATGGGCCTCCTAAGAAAAATGTATACCTAAAATAAACTTTATAAGAACCAAGAGGACTCAAGATGATGATGTCAACCATGGGGGATGATTCACCATTTTTGGAGTAAAAAAGTAAAAAGATTAAAAAATAATAAAATAATAAAACTATTTTTTCAACTCGTATTTTCAACTCATCTCCCTAAGGTTTTACTCAAATTTCAAGCAGGAGTACTCGTTGGATGGAAAATTTAGTTCCTTGTCCAAGGAGTACCCATGTTGCATACTTTTGATGGACCCTGCTACACGAAAAATTAGAAATACATGAAAAAACGTGATTGCAATCATGTTTTTCATGTATTTCTCATTTTTCATGTAGCAGGGTCCATAGAAAGTATGCAACATGGGTACTCCTTGGATTAGGAATCAATTTTTTCATCCAACGAGTGTTTCCACTTGAAATTTGAGTAAACCCATAGGGAGATAAGTTGAAAATACAAGTTGAAAAAAATAGTTTTTTTCTTTTTTCCCTCAAAAATTTGATGATGTAATCTAATCTTGTTTTATTATTTCAACTATTATTTTATAATTTCTTTAGGAGGCCCATTTTAGACCTCAAAATTACCCTAATGAAGGGATGCACGAGAACCAATGTGTCTATTGATACATTTAATTGATTAAGAGATATATAAGGATTACATTCAACTAAAATATGAATAGAAATAGGAGGGGAGTGTTACACTAAAATTTGTCACCATGACTATTTGCAGTTAGTATGGCTCCATTAACTGTCATACTATCCTCCTTGGCAAGTCTTATACCTCTGCTCTCCATGTCAAACTCCAAGAAAGAGAGAAAGTCATTAAAAATCTATATATCTCTGGGTACGTAGTTTCTCTTAGCCTTACCTGCGTGTACGCATCCCAAGTCCACAATACCTGCGTACTTGTACGCTCTGTCTATAAAGCAATGGGTGCGTACTCCTGTAAAGGTCAAAAGGCGCAAGTTTCACTCCAAAAAAGTTACTTGTGGTCATTTCTAGAGCATTCTAGAAGCTTGTTTGACGTGTATGAAGCGCCTCTAGATGGTTCATGTATCCCTACCAAAGAGGAACTTATCCCATCAAGAGGGGAGCTATCCCATCCAAAGAGGGGCTTATCCCATTGATGGTGGACCTGAATAACTTCCTCTAGAGCACTATAAATACAGGCATTGGGCCAGAAGGAGGGGAGGTTGAAAGCTGAACATTCCTAAGGGTAGATGCTGCTGGAATTAGGACTCCCATTTAGAGCTTGAGAGGAGAGATTCCCATCCTTTCCTAGCCTTATTTGAGAGTGGGTGAGCTGATCAAAGTAAAGGAAAACTCTTGCTGGACCCTAGGAGGGACCTGCACAACACCAAGGCTCAGGTTGTAATGGTTTCTTTTGTTTCCACTTAATGCAAATGAACTCATTTTTCTCAACAGATTATTATTCATGATTTGTTTCATATACTCCTTGGTCTGTATGATGGATATGTATTGTTTTATGAGTTTATCAGGTGCTATTTAATCTTTTGGCTTGTTAGTGAATGCAGGTTTCGAAGAGAAGGAGGAGCTCATCCGAATCGGCGAGGCTGGACTACTACAAAGTGTTGGACTAAAGGTATGTTACAATCACCTGATCACTTGTAATCTAAATGCATGTTTAGAGAAAGGTAGTGTTTATTTGTCTTGTTTGTCACTAGAAAGCCTTTGCTTCTAGGGAGGTCGGTTTTGTCCGCATTATCGACTCTTTCCGCATGAAAAAATGGCGACTCCACTGGGGAATCCATTGATGTGAATGTTTTTTCCTTTGTATGAAAATTTGGTCTAAGAAAAGTTGTTTGTTTTCTGGTTTTTGGCTGTCTGACTGTGTTTTTGGGTGGGCTAGCTTAGGGTTAAATTAGATTTTAGTTTTTCTTTGTTTTGCTGGAAGTACGCAGCCTCTGGGTTGAGCACAGTGCGTACCTGTACCCACTGAAGCTTTGTACACAGAGCGTACCCGCACCTGTGCAAACAGGTCGCCTGCGTACCCTGTCAAAATTAAGAAAATTTTAATTTTCTCCTTTTTACCTTTTAGATTTTAGTTTTCATTTGTTTTTCTGCCCAGATCCATTGGTTTTCTGCCATCAATCTTCACCTAAGCTTGTTTCGTTAGTGTCGAGAGTTTTAGTGAAATTCATAGGGATTTTGCCTTAGGGTTTGATTTTTGCACTGGTCCTGTAGTGACTTTGGCTTTAGAGGTTGTCAAGCTTTGGATCTCCCTGGTTTTGTTCAGTCCTCTTAGGAGTCGGGCTTTTCATAGAATCCACCCTTGTGAGAAACCTACCTTTGTGTCTTCTCTTTGCCAAATCTCGAAAAAGTTTGTTGATTGAACTTTGAATTTTATTCTTGAGAAAAAGAACAAAAGATTTTGATTTTTGTTTTTGACTGGTTTTTGGTTCTGCATTAACTAGTCCTTAGTTACATTTTGACTGAGTAAAACATCCAGGAATCATCTTTAGTAGGCTTTTGCCTCGTTAGATTTACATTTAGATTTATTTCTCTTAGTTTTGCTTTTAAATGAAATTGAGTTGATTTGATTGCTATAGATTTTTTAACTTTGATTTTTGTTAAAGTAAGTTTTACATGCTTTATTAATTAGGAAAAAATACAAAAATATCTTTTGAAGGAAAGTTTGCTTGGGTAGCATTTGAGTCTTTGAAAGGAAAGGAATTTTCGTGAAGTAATTAGTGGTCATGTGTTGTATGTTCTGAAAAGATAAAGAGTTTGTTTCTTTGATTTTCATTGCCAAGAAAGTTGTCTTTATATCAATTTTGCATTCTCCAACTCTCTTAGCTAGGGAATTCATTGAAAAAGAAAAAAATAGTATAAATCATCCTAAGTGCATCTTTTTAGTGGATTTCGGTCGAGTCTACATACCATCAGTTTGATCTCCACTACCTTTTGTCTTAAAGAAAAGCCATGAAATTAACGCTTAAAGTAAAATCAACTTAGTAACTTTTTATTTACTAGGGCTCTGAAACACCAATATAGATCAGGCTAGTGTCTTGGAGTAGGAGAGTAATTAACTCTCCAAGACAGCAAAACCAAACAAGTAGCTCATCTTGTGGTAGGATAAATCCAACTGTTTCATTTGTACTCTGGGAAAGCTCCTCTTAAAGGAGAAGCACGAGACCGTGTCCGAACCAGTGAGGGGATCAATCCTCCTTCATTGGGAAAGATGCCAGATATGCACATACTACAAACGGTAAACCTCGGATTATTATCGAGGAGCCTGGGGTCACTTGTCAGTAAACCGGATTATTGTCAAGGAGCCGGCAAGGGGATTGAGCTTGTTACTCTGCCCTTGCGTGCTATCGGGTCGTAGATTGTTCCCCCAGGTATATTTGTTGATGTTGGTAACCTTAGTGACCATTATCTTTAGGATTCTACCGAGGTGACGGTGGAGGGAAGATCCCACTGTACCTGGAGCAGACGTCGGCTAGAATCACTTGGATTTTCCGGGGGGTTCACTTCACTCAAGATGGTTAAAGTGGAGGAACTTGTGCTGGTCTATTCATTACGCAGGTTGCCGGGGTAACTGTTCCGCCCACCACTTCTGTACTGAATTCGGCGATGTTGGGTTTCATCTCCAACTAGTGTTTTCGGTCCGGAAGGCTACTGTTTGTGTATGGTTTGACGCCCTAGATTCTTTAGGTGTGTGATTCAAATTTGTTTGGTTCTTTAGAGACTTTAGGTGGTTTGCTTTGAGATTTTACTTTGTTTGCGTGTGCAGTAGTTAAAAGTTTTTAACTATGGCTGAATTACCGAGACAGTCACGTAGACTTCGGGGCAAGTCTCCTGAGATTGTTACCGTGGCCGATTTGTTGAGGAAGTCCCGTAGATTGCGGGGCGAACCTCCTGAAGAGGTCCCGAGTCATTACGAAGGTTTGAAAGTCCTTGTAACTCCGAGTGGCAGTAAAGTAGGTTCACCTGAAGAAGGAGAATCGTCGTTGGTAGTCCATCCAGATTACCAAGGTCTAGAAACAAGTTATAATCTCGAAGCTGTTGCAGTTTCTGAGCTTGCTGGTAGTTTTTCATCTACTAGTGATATAGGCAAAGAACCTGAAATATCTGAACCTGTTACTCCAACTTCTAGTGCACCTGATTCACCTAGGGTAGAAAGAGTTATCATTGAAAATCTTCCTGCTGGTTTGATAGCTATTGAAGAACTTGCTCCAGAGGAAGAATTTGGCGTTTCTATCCTTGAAGATCAACCTACTATTGATCTAAGGGAGCGTGAATCCATCTTTTACAGTCCTCCTAGAAGTACTACTTGGTACCTTTCGTTAACCAATTATTTAGACAACTCAGGGATAAGTTTTTCTCCACCTCGTACTCCTTTTCCACCTGGAGGTATTTATACTCCTGTAAATATGTCTTGTCAGTCGTCCGTGTTCACTCAATCTCCTGAATCTTTCTTGTACGACGGTCCTTCTGTTCCCTCCGGCTATCAGTCACTTTCTGGTACTTTTGCGGGAGCATCTCCTCAACCCATTGAACATGGGTTATTAGCTGGAAACAATGGTAACAAACCATTGGGTGTAGGGGACATTTACATGATGTCAGGTTCAGTTCCCGGTTCTCAACCTCAAGGTGGCCAATTACCGCCTGGGGGGCAGCCTCAATTAACGCCTGGGGGGCAACCTCAAGGTACACAAGTTGCGTCTGGGGGGCAACCTCAAGGACAGTATGTACCCATAGTACAATACATTCCTCAAGGTCAACCCCAGCCTCAATATGTACCCCAAGGTCAACCTCAGTATCAATTTATAGCTCAAGGTCAACCCCAGTATCAGTATTTACCTCAGGGTTATCAACCTCAAGGTCAATACTCGAGTCAAGGTTATCAACCACCTCAAGGTCAATCTTATGTTCAAGGTACGGGAAATGTACCTTTCAATTATCATTCCTACCCTCAATCCGGTTATGGATCTCAGTATCCTCAACCTGTTATGGGTCAATACCCTGGAATGAACATAGTGTGGGATCCATCGCAAGTTCAACAGGTATTGCAGCCAAGCGTACAGTTTTCCTCTCAAGCTGGACAACCCTTAGTTGCTGGTCCATCCTAGCAACCAGTCCAATCTAATGTTCAAAATTCTGTACCTTCGGTAGTTACTCAGTCGCCAATTGCACCTAGTACTCCATCTCAAACGACTGCTGCAACTAGCGCAACATCTGCTCCTTCCACCACACTTGCTTCTGGAGTATCGACAGCTCCAGTTTCTACTGTCTCTGCAACTACTCCTCAGACATCTTTACCATTGTCTGGATCTACGATTCAAACTACGGTTCAGATGCCTGTAGGACAACCTGGTTTAAGTACGGCTGTCACTAGTCAACCACAATTCACTTATCAACCGTACCAGGGACAGTACCAATATGGGCCTGCTGTCCAACAGCTGGTTTACCAGTATCAACTGTATCCTGGGTACACTTATCAACAACCTCAGCAACCCCAGTATGGTCCGGTTAATCCTGGTTTTCCAGGAGGATATAATATCCCGAATGCGATTCCTATTCCAAGTTATCCTGGATATCCTCCTCCTGGGACTGGTCTTGTGACCCAGAGTTTTAGGGATCCTAATCGGCAGTTACCGTTTATCGCAACTTTGGATTTACCAGACTTGTTGCGCCTAACGAACGATCCAATAAATTATCTTCCGTTCTGGCCACCAATGCCAAATAAGTTGCCCAACGATATACCCAAGTTCGAAGGTAAGTCTGGAGAGGATCCGTCCAATCATGTGATGACTTACCACCTCTGGTGTGCTTCAAATTCCATCTCGGATGATTCGATCCGCTTACGTCTTTTCCAGCATACGCTCATTGGTCTCGCGGCCAAGTGGTACATTGAGTTACCACGGGCCTCTTTTTACAATTTTAGTCAGTTAGCTACCTCGTTCCTAACTCATTTTCAGTTGCCGGTCAGATATGATAATGGCACGGAGCTACTAACTTCCCTAAAGCAGTCAACGTCCACTTATATTTCTGATCATATCCATGAATGGAGACGTCGACGGCGATTAGTGAAAGTTTTTATCCCGGACCAAATCTTAGCTGAATGGTTTGTTAAATCATTATTACCGAAGATTACTGAAGATGTAGCTAAGGCCGGAGTAGTTACTGAGGAGCAAGTAATTGCTCAAGCGCAGTACCTTGACTTAGTTTACACTCAGTCAGGTACGTTACACGAAAAGATCCCAGATCTTCCAAAGTCAAATCAAATCGCTGCTGCTCCTTCGGGATCTCATGCTGCTGATGGCATGATTGGTACGGTAAATACTAAAAGTAAGAAGAAATCTTCAAAGAATTCTTCGCCCATTATAACCTTACCAGATTCCCTGACAGGAGAGTGTTCTCCTGAAATTTCCGCTGATATTCACGCTGTAGAGTCATCTACGGCTAAATCAAAAAACGGTGGGAAGAAGAAAGGTAAGAAGAAGAGTAAAGCAGACAAGACTCCAAAGGAGAAACAGAAAAGTCGGAAACCAATGACGAAAAGCGCAAACCTCGATATCCTTGTCTTATTTGTGAAGAGGATCATTTTACAAGAGATTGCCCCCATCGGGCCGAGGTTGTCAAAATCATCAAAGGTTCCTCAACTCCTGCTGTTTTGAAAGATCCATTTCCAAAGCAGGAGAGTAAGATGATAGGTTCTTCCTCGAGTGCCACTGAAGAACCCATATTGATGATGTCTCATGTAAGGATTGCGACTCGATCGCAAGATTATGGTAGTAAGAATCCTGTTGATGGATCGAAAGAAGCAGAATCTTCTCATTCAAATCCATCAACCTCAGCTCCCGGTTTCGATCCACTATAGATCGAGAAACCTAACCCTGACTTAGTAATCAAACCGCCCGCCAAGGGTGTTCTTCGAAGGTCTGCTTTCAATCCACATGCGAGAGCGACCCAGAATTACAACATTGTTGAGGATTTAGCTGTTTCACCCTCAGTAATGTTGGCTTTAGAAGTGCTGCAATCATGCCCAACACAAAGAAAATTACTTTTGTCGGCTATAGGAGCTGTTGACGTTCAGGACCCGAACCTCATAATCTTTGATCTAGAAAATAGTACACCGTGTTTACCTCATCAGATGGCTTTCCAGATCCCAGTGATAGTAAAAAACAGGCCTATTCATCGGACTGTAATTGATGAGGGAGCTTCCACGTGTATTATGTCGATACAGTGTTGGAGATCGCTTGGTTCTCCTTCACTAAATCAATCCCCTAAAATTCTTAAGGCCTTTGATGGTCGTGGGTTCCATCCGTTTGGCATTCTACAGGATTTGCCTATAGGGGTTGAAGGAAAAACCGTTAGTCTAGATGTGGAGGTGGTTGATGCCCCTCTAGACTACAACCTTCTTTTGGGTCGAAGTTGGTCTTATGCTATGACAGCGGTCGTTTCATCGGTCTTCAGAGTAATAAAATTTCCACACAATGGCAAGATCGTAACCATAGACCAGCTGGCTTATTTTTCATCCGACCCAGCCTCTTCAGAGAGTATCCAGCATGTCGGTAAAACGACTATCCCTTACAAGGATGTTGGTGTAGGATTAGTTAAAGATGTCGGTTTACTGGGAACTTTTCCTTTTCCTCCAATCAACGCCGTGTCTTCGTTTGCATCTATTCATATGATTACTTCAGACACCATTGTTTACAACGATCCTTGGATCGTTCCTTCAGAACCTGAGATAGACTCATTTGGTGATGCAATGCCTTTGAGTCCATATGAAATTGCTTATGAAGCCGTGCAGTCTTTTTCCGACCCAAGTTCAACCAAAATCGACCAAATGAATGTGGTCCATGAGGAATCCCTTTTCGCGTCAACCTCAGAGATAATAACATTTCCCGAAGTTGTGTCATCTGACGAACAACTTTGTGAAATCCTGTGCGTAGACGATTTACCATGGGAAGATCTCCATCATAGATCTTCGTTTTTACCTGAGGATGATCGTTTTGAAAACAATTTCTCATCAATCTTTACAGCTGAATATGTCAAAGACGCTCAGAATCCAATGAAACTTCCTGATTCAGAGCTGAATTTGGGAAAAGTTTCTCGTACTATTCCCATTGACATTTCAGTCAAGCCCGGAATTGTTGAACACATTCATATAGGTGCCTCATGTTCAGATGATGAAATTCAAACATACAAGGCCCTATTTCAAGAATTCCGCGACGTGTTTGCCTGGTCTTACGAGGAAATGCCAGGAATTGATCTCGCCATTGTTGTCCATGAAATCAAGACTTACCCAGACGCTAAACCTGTCCGGCAACGTCTGCGTCAGATTCACCCACGAAAAGCGGCTGCGATTAAAGCAGAAGTTGAGAAGCTGTTGAAAGCAGGTTTCATTTATCCGACCCCGTTAACGGATTGGGTATCGAATATTGTTCCGGTTAACAAAAAGCAGGGAACAATAAGAATATGTATCGACTATAGGGATATCAATCGTGCTTGTCCCAAGGACAACTATCCAACGCCCTATATCGATCAAATAATTGATGATTGTGTCGACAGTGAAATATTTTCCTTTATGGACGGTTTTTCCAGTTACAACCAAATCAATATTCTACCTGCCGATCAACCAAAAACGGCTTTCATTTGTCCATGGGGGACATTTGCTTATTGCAAATTACCTTTTGGGCTTAAGAATGCCGAAGCCACTTTTCAAAGGGCGATGTCTTATGCATTTCATGACATCAAGCGCATTGTGCAACCATATCTCGATGATTTGCCCGCTCACTCCTTACATCGAGCTGATCACCTTGTCCATTTACGAGCGATTTTTATGAGGTGTAGGCATTATCGTATATGGTTGAACCCACACAAATGTGTCTTCTGCATAGAAGTGGGACGATTGTTGGGATTTGTAGTTTCAAAAGCCAGCATTCGCGTCAATCCCTCGAAGGTAGAAGCTATCATCAAATTGCCTCCTCCTTCGAGTTTGTGCCAACTCCAAAGTTTGCAGGGGAAAGAAAACTTTTTACGCCGATTCATTCCGAACTATGCCGAGATTACCAAGGGGTTTACCCGGTTGTTGAAACAAAATGCTCAATTCACTTGGGATGAGATAGCTCAGAAATCTTTTGATGCGCTTAAGCACGCATTGACCCATGCACTGTTGCTGCATCCTCCCAACTACAACCAGGATTAATTTTTGTATCTCGCCGCCGCTCATTCCACCATTGGAATGGTCTTAGTCCAGGAAGACGAATTCGGAATGGAACATGTGATCTATTATCTTAGTCGGACGTTAAATCCCACTGAGCTCAAATATTCACATGTGGAGAAATTGGCCTTGGCAGCCGTTCAAGCTGTCCAACGTTTTCGTCACTACATTCTTCTTCGTAAAACTACAGTCATTTCGGATTGCAACCCTATGATCTACATTTTGACTAAATAGTTGCTAGGGGGCAAGTACTCTAAATGGATCGTTATCCTGCAGGAGTTCGACTTGGAATTTGAAAAGTCTAAGTCTAAGAAATCTTTAGTTTTTGCAGAGTTGATGTGTGATTTCCCGCGTGCTGATACGGAAACTGTGGCAGACGAACCCCTTGCGGATGAATCTTTGTTTCTCATCAGCAATTTAGATCCGTGGTATGGAGATATAATTGTCTATCTCCAAACCCAATCCTTTCGGCCCTAACTTTCAAAGTCGGAACGTCGGAAAATTCGATTCCAGTCCCAACAGTACAAAATTATTGGAGATACTCTTTATCGTCGTGGGGCGTACTTGGTTTTTCGTCGTTGCTTAACTCATGAAGAGGCAGAAAGGGTTATGAATGACTGTCATTTTGGAGCGTGTGGCGGTCATATGTCTGGGTATGCCACAGCCCAGAAGGTGTTGCGTGCTGGCTACTTCTGACCATCCATGTTTAAATATTGTATCATTGCGGTCCGAAAATGCCACAATTGTCAAGTGTTTGATCGCAAGATGCGCGCACCACCTGCTCCTCTCCACCCTATAATTGCCGTTGGTCCTTTTTCTAAATGGGGTATCGATTTTATTACATGTAACCCTCACTCGGTCGGGGGGCATGCGTATATCATCCTTGCGGTTGATTATTTTACTAAGTGGGCCGAGGCGATGCCTACATTCGAGGCAGACGGCAAGACAGCTACGATTTTCGTATTCAATCACATTATTGCTAGGTTTGGTGTCCCATAAGCGATAATCACTGACCATGGGTGCCATTTTCGAAACATTATGATGACAAAACTTACAGGTCAGCTTGGTTTGCGTCACGATAGCTCAACTCCTTATTATCCACAAGCCAACGGCCTGGTTGAGTCTATCAACAAAGTTCTAGTTATCATGATCCGACGAATCATTGGTATTCATTGGTCGAATTGGCACAACCTGTTATTTTCCACGCTTTGGGCGTACCGAACCTCAGTGAAAACATCAACAGGGTTCACTCCTTTCCAACTAGTTTATGGTTTGGAAGCAGTGCTGCCCATTGAATGCGAAATCCCGTCACTTCAAATGGTTGTCGAATTACTTCCAGCTACTTCCGAAGAGGAGAAGCGTCTATTATACTTAGCTCAATTAGATGAGACTCGACGTGACGCTGCATTGGCAATCGAGACTCACGCAAAATGGATGAAAGCTCAGTATGATCGCAATGTGACCCTTCGTAATTTCTCGGAAGGAGACCTAGTGCTATTATATGATCAAGCTAACGATAAATTAGGTGCTGGGAAATTCGTTCCTATGTGGCATGGGCCCTACATTGTCAAGCGAAAGCTAGCAAAAGGGGCCTATGAGCTGGTAGATTTTGATGGGGACTCTTTGGGTAAGCTCAGAAATGGACTTTACCTAAAGAGGTATTATGCTTAAATGATGGGTATGGAGATTTAGTTAGGTTAGTTTTTTCTTTCTAGCTGGTGTGTTTGTTAGTATAGACAGTGTGCTTAGCTTAGAGAGTGTGTTTTTCGTCATTATTCTGGCTTATCTTGGTTTTACTCTTGATATTGCAGATGTCGACGCCTCTCCAAACGTACATTGGATTCGCTGATGGTGCTTGTCGTAGTACACGGAATATCTCTTCCGCAGCTTGGGTTATCTATTCGCCCTCTGACAAGTTAGTTTCTATGCATGGGGTGAGCCTCGGTCAAACAACAAACAACATTGCAGAATATAGTGCAGTGATTGAGTTATTGTCTGAATCTATTTCGTTTGGGATTCGGAGTTTGATAGTGAGGTTAGATTCTGAACTCGTTGTATTACAGCTTAATAGAGTATATGCCATTAGAAACCCAGTGTTATTAAGATTATTTTTTAGAGTGCGCCTCTTGGAACGTGAATTTGATTACATTGAATATCAGCATATTCCAAGGTCATTAAATACATTAGCAGATGCAATTGCTTCTCGAATGTTAGACAGACATTTACGATAATCATACATGTAAATTTAAAAAACATTTCATCATACATGTTTAACAAGATAAGCCGATAATAATGATATATATAGATAGGAGTGTGTCAAAATATACATCGTCTTCGATCATAGGTTGAAAAACACCTTATGATCGGAAAAAATGATAAGTACAAAAAACCAAAATGTCACATGTGTCCACAAAAAGTGACTAGCCAATCACTGGTGGTGCTCTCTATACGAGACCACTGCCCGCGCTACCCTACACAAGAACCTCCTAAAAGGTCCTGGGACTGCGACCACATAGCGCTGAAGTCTGATAGGGATATCATCTATAGTCGTCTCTGGTATGTCCCCCGTAAGACGCTCTAGGTCCTGTTCCAACTCGGCTAAGGTCTCTGCAGCCGCATCCTATGGGGCCGGTGCTGGTGCAACTGGTACTCTTCTCTGGAAAGGCCGGAGATTGGCCGGACACTGTGGACCTACATCTGCATTTTGAAAATTGTCACTGTCAGTTTTAAGACGATATAAAAACAAAAAAAAGTAAATAATTAAAAAAAAAAAAAACTTGTGAAAAATGAAGTACCTCTGTCATCCCATTGTTCTCCCTGTGGAAGAACCATGTCCGGATCACCGCGAAAATCTACTTCGGCATAAGGAAAATCCTGGATCGCAAAGACCTGGTCCTCCAACCAGTGAAAGTAACCCGCAGGAAATTGGACAACTCCCGCTCCCTCATCAGGATGTCGGGCCATCACCACAACCCATCGCATCAACTTTGGCTCTCGAGGAGGCCCAACTGCAACAGTGAGATGCTGCGGGATCAGCATCGGAACTCTCTCTAGGGCAAAGCTAACAACTAAAGGCCCATACCCAAAGGTCTTTAATTGCCCGTTCTTTGCCCTAGTCAGTTGGCCCTTCATATTGGCCAACATAGCGTCACACCAGTTGAAAATGGTGCCTCGGAAGCAATCAATCGCCATCCGCATTTGGGACCCGGTGGCAATGTGCAAACCGGCTGCGCCACAGAGTCTGGTAACTGTAAAGGCAATTACCATAAGTTCAGGTCGGGATATGTATTTGATTTCTATCCCCTTCTCCTGGTGCTGATTATTGCACCACTCTAGCCGGAGACTAGCAAGGGATTGGCCACCCGGCCTAGTCCCGAACAGAGACAGTTGCTCGCCCCTATTAGGCAAACCAGTGAGAAAGTATATGTCTGAGGGATCTATCTCGAGCTGGTGCCCTCCGATGTAAAAGCATTGATCTTGAACGTTCCACCTTTCAACCAAACCATTCTAAGAATCGCACCTGGGCCCTCATGCCAGGTATGGCCCAATATTTGTAGAGACCGCATGCCTTCAAAGCATCAATGGAGGGTTGATGATCTATTGCGGCCAAATCGACATCTTCGTGTTCTCTTTCGCGCCAATCAAGCGTGGTGGGCAATCTACACACCAAAAAACATCCATTAGAATTCACTAAATAAAAAATTAATGGTTCAAATTTGAGATTTGGGGGTTTGAAAATGCTTTGCGTGGAGTACGCACCCCGCGTTCAGAAACAGAGCGTGGGTACGCAACTGCTCTGAAGGTAGGTCGCGTACACCTGCCATTTTCCCAATGGAGAAAATGTCGGGGTACGCAGGTCGCCCATGGGGCACCTGCGTACCCCAAAAAGCGGATCTTGAAACCCTAAAGCCCCCAAAAAATCAAACTAGGGCCTAAAATGAAATTCTAAACGGATAAAAACAAAGAGGAGGATGTTGTGAAATACCTGAAAGAGACGGCGCTCGATTCCGACGATTGGATTCTCCGCAAAGTCCACGAGAAGTTTCTTGCCAAAAGTCCTTTTCTCTCCCTCAACAGTAAAATGGTAAAATGACATGGTAAAAAGGTCTTTTTATAGGTTTTTTGGATAAATGAATGCTAAGTTTGTTTATGTTTCACCATGAAAGGATGTTTTTCAATGTATTTTTGCCTATCTTAAACAGGTATGAGTAATGTGTCGTTTTTGTGCAGGACAAAAGGATTTTCAGGGAAAATTATCATTTTTCACGAACCAAAACATCAGAGTCATCTTTTAAGCCATTTTCTGACTCCTAAAACATGAAAAGATTGCCGAGCGTTTCTTTTACACTCGTTAAAACGAAATTAAAAGATGGTCCCCTTATAGCTCTTTTCTGACCGTAAAAATAGGAAAAGATTGCTGCATTTTTGTCGTTTCAAATTCGATACTGGAAATAAAACGACGTGTCCTTGATCGCTTTTTACTTTTCAGGTCAAAGACACTAATCATGAAAGTACTCCTTGGTCGCAAGACTAAGCGGTTCTCTCAAGTATTATTTTATATTTTTTCGGGCTTGGGAGACACAACTTTACGAAAAAGTTCAACCTGGAGTCTTCTTAAGTTTTTTCATACTCTCTAAAAATGAAAAACGCCAAGTTTCTCCTATACTGGACTCGTTAAAATTTCACAGTAAAGGACCTGTTCGATTACAAACAGGAACGGACCACTCCTTCATAGGGTTCGAATCAAAACTAAGTTGGACTCATTCGAAGGATGAGCTTATAATCAAGCATATGTTATCCTCCTCAAGCTTGTAAAAAATAAAGAGGTACTTGCCAGAAATGGTGGGGGAAAAGAGAGAAAAATGAACTTATTTGTTATCCTTTGTCTCAGAAGAAGCCTTATTACCACTCTTGAACACGACACTTTTCATTCACGTGGGTTGGGAAATCCTTTGCCTCACAGTTGATCAAACCACATTGAAAGTTTTCAGCCGGGTATTAACTTTGGGTCAAATGTCACCAAGCCATCTGTCGTGTCGTTATGTGTTCAAGAGGTCTCTGCAATAAAAATTCATCTACAAAATACCCGTCATCCATTTTGACCATCCCTGAGTCAGTCCTTACAGCTACATTTCTTCAACTTGATCTATGATTTCGTGTTGTGGGCTTGCCTGCAACGGGTCGCTTTCTATCGACATCAGCACATTATCTAGAAAGATGACTTAGAAAACAACAGTACCTTGAAGTTTGCATGCATCAATGACAGGTTTCTCACCTTTGACGACAATTTACATCATTGACTTTCGATCGAAGGATTCCGTGAAATGTTCGAAATCAACTCATTCATTAACATCTCATGGATTGTACTGGGTACTTTGAGAACCATTGACATCACTGGTGGTCTCTCTCACACTTGTTAACAGTTTACATCATTGACTAGTAATCAACTGGTTTCTACCATGTTCGACATCAACTCATTTATTCACATGGATAGAATCGTACCTGTTCGGGAAGTAGAAATGAAGACCCTGGATCTAGTTTCCACCATCCAGGCTGCGAGGAGTTTTGTATTCATTATACAAGTAGACTAATCATAAATAGATGGCTACGTCCATACTGTGTCTACAAAAAGTCTATGATTATGATGTACTGCAAAATCATTCCTGTATCAGAGCAGTAGATAGTTTGTTAGTTAAAGTTTTCAATCTGAGTATGGGAATGCCTACCTCAGCGATGATATGATCTTATATATGTATTTTGTGTTGAATACTTTCAGGTTCCGATTGGGCTCTCCACAAGATAATCCTTGAAATGATAAAGTACTTCACCCTTCCTAGATGATATGAAACCCTTATCTACTACAGGCTTCGCACTTTAGGGGGCAATCTGTTACACTAAAATTTGTCACCATGACTATTTGCAATTAGTATGGCTCCATTAACTGTCATACTATCCTCCTTGGCAAGTCTTATACCTCTTCTCTCCATGTCAAACTCCAAGAAAGAGAGAAAGTCATTAAAAATCTATATATCTCTGGGTATGCAGTTTCTCTTAGCCTTACCTACGTGTACGCATCCCACGTCCAAAATACCTGCGTACTTGTACGCTCTGTCTATAAAGCAATGGGTGCGTACTCCTCTAAAGGTCAAAAGGCGCAAGTTTCACTCCAAAAAAGTTACTTGTGGTCATTTCTAGAGCATTCTAGAAGCTTGTTTGACGTGTATGAAGCGCCTCCAGATGGTTCATGTATCCCTACCAAAGAGGAACTTATCCCATCAAGAGGGGAGCTATCCCATCCAAAGAGGGGCTTATCCCATTGATGGTGGACCTGAATAACTTCCTCTAGAGCCCTATAAGTACAGGAATTGGGTCAGAAGGAGGGGAGGTTGAAAGCTGAACATTCCTAAGGGTAGATGCTGCTGGAATTAGGACTCCCATTTAGAGCTTGAGAGGAGAGATTCCCATCCTTTCCTAGCCTTATTTGAGAGTGGGTGAGCTGATCAAAGTAAAGGAAAACTCTTGTTGGACCCTAGGAGGGACCTGCACAACACCAAGGCTCAGGTTGTAATGGTTTCTTTTGTTTCCACTTAATGCAAATGAACTCATTTTTCTCAATAGATTGTTATTCATGATTTGTTTCATATACTCCTTGGTCTGTATGATGGATATGTATTGTTCTATGAGTTTATCAGGTGCTATTTAATCTTTTGGCTTGTTAGTGAATGCAGGTTTCGAAGAGAAGAAGGAGCTCATCCGAATCGGCGAGGCTGGACTACTACAAAGCGTTGGACTAAAGGTATGTTACAATCACCTGATCACTTGTAATCTAAATGCATGTTTAGAGAAAGGTAGTGTTTATTTGTCTTGTTTGTCACTAGAAAGCCTTTGCTTCTAGGGAGGTCGGTTTTGTCCGCATTATCGACTCTTTCCGCATGACAGGGAGTGTACCTTTGAATTACATTCATAATTTTTGGCTACTTTATCTGGATTCAAGTTGCCTTGTCTTATTTTGACTTCCTCCTTGAGTGGATATATCCTGCTACAAGCTAGAAACAAGGAATTAGTTTGGCCTTTGTAACCCCTTGCTCCTATGAGGAAGCCCTGTGATTGAGGTCATTACCCTAAATTGGAGCAGCGGATTTATTCACCTTCTTTTGAAAAGGTAGCACACAATCTATGACAAAATACCCATGTTGGTGAAACCTCCTGCAATAGTAAGGTACACCTTCATAGTCCAAAACTAGAGGATAGTCTTCCTCCTGAATAATAACAAACTCCTCAGCCAAACCTCCCTGGAGGTCAATATTTATTAAGATCCACACCATTGGCTTGTCTCTAGTGGTTAAGTAAGAATTTCCATGCTCTAGGTAAGTCCCTACATAATTCCCAATATCATAGAAGATTAGATCATGCCATTGGTGCATAGGGAGGCATAAAACTCTTACCCAAATATCCACAATACACAAGTGCTCTCACTTGGCATTAAAGAGGGGAGACCATAATTTGAAGAAAATTGTAGAAAAAAAACTTCCAAACCTTTCTAGATACCACTTTAACATCCTCCTCATCTTGTAATATCAAATGCATCCAACCCCTAACCAATACTCCGACTTCGAGGGTTTTTGACCATCATCTTCAGCTCTTCCTCGACCCATGCTTTGTGAAGGGTATACAAAATTTCTTGCCACACACCTTCTCAACCAATGATTTCCTTGCTAAATATTCTATATGTTGCATAACAATGTCTGCCCCTAATACCAAAGGCATCCTTCTCTTACATGCCTTCTTTATGCATTAAATATTTTTCCACTTTCCTAGAGCCTCTCAATTTTACTTTTGAGACACTTCTCCTTTTGATACAGAGATAGGCTCCCTATCTGATGGTTTTGTAGTGGTTTCCCATTTGTTCTGACTTGCTTCATCCATCAAAACTAATAGTTCACAAAAAAAACTACTTGTAGGGGGTTGGAAGGATGTACCTTGGGGGGGAGGGAATTGAAGGTACCTCTACAAGAAGGATTCCTTCACTTATGCCAAAACATTCAAATAGATTAGGGTTCAATGTTGAGAACAAAAATTCAAGCCCAAACTCCCAAATTGTGGAAGATGAAATTGGCCATATCGGAAGATGTGTCGCGACAATGCTCCATGGGTGGCCATTGAAATTCTATCCAAAATATTCAAC
The DNA here is from genome assembly GCA_031772625.1 of Pinus tabuliformis. Classification (NCBI taxonomy): domain Eukaryota; kingdom Viridiplantae; phylum Streptophyta; class Pinopsida; order Pinales; family Pinaceae; genus Pinus; species Pinus tabuliformis. Next base: position 1,415,606,049 of record CM062819.1, on the reverse strand, counting down.
ACTAAGGCTAAGCCTCCACTGAGTTTCCAAGCTTGGTGATGTTATAGCTAGATGATGTGTTTGCGATCCACCAGATGGAATGGAATATATTCAACACCAATGGAAACAATTTGGGCCTCCCGAACCAACTTATCAACCACCCCTTCCTCTAATTGCACTTGACTGAGGTTCAACAACTAACCCCATAATTCTTGGTTTTCATTTTCAATAGGCTAATAATTGAGCAACTCCTTATCCTCCATTCAGATAAAGGAAAGGTAATAAGCTAGATCAACCCCCTTCCCATCTAGTAGGAGCGGCTCTTTCCATGACTAATTTCTATTTGTATGGGTCGTCAACAGAAATCTTTGAGGCACACTACGAGGAGTTTGTCGATAAAGCTTATGTCTTAAACTTCAAATGGAGTGTTACTAGGAAACAAAAGGTAAAAGGTAAAAGCCTCTCAATTACTCCAAGAAGAACCTACAACTGAAACCCTAAATACTCTAGCTGCAGACTCTAACCCTAGCCGCAACACTTCCATCATTCAAACTCATTAGTTATCCCTTTAAATAAAATTTATAAAAAGAAAGAATAAAAGAAAACAAAAATATTACAAATATGTATTTTTTACATATTCAAATTTGTTCACTTTTCAAAATGTAATAGTTTCATTATTATATATATATATATATATATATATATATATATATATATATATATATATATATATATATATATATATATATATATATATATCACTATGAACTATATGTATGTATATATGTGTAAAACGTAATTAAAAATTTCTAATTAATTAATAAATGTTTTTATTTATTTCATTTTTTCAACATTTAATCATAGAGCATTTAAAAATAAAAAATTTCTCAATGCATTGATCAATGCTTTTTACATCCCAATATGAGTGAGATGTATAAGTAAATAAATAGTATGTAAAAAAAATATAAAAAAAATATTTTCAACACAATTTCTATGTTCACCTTAAATTATATATATATATATATATATATATATATATAGATATATGAATGAATGATAATTTATTACTGTTAGGGTAGTTTAGGTAAATTTGTCCTTTGGGGCTAGCGGGTTTCTAGTAGAAATGTCTTTAGACATCACCACTTTTGCACAACCATTCTATAATTTTTCTTATTTCCATGCTTATGCCTCTCTCACACTCCAACACCTTTGGTTCATGTCCTAACTATGATACCAATTGCTAAGATCACGAAACATGGAGAGAAGTGATGGTGTCTAAAGACACTATTGTTGCGATCCCACTAGTCACCAAGACCAATTTACCTGGAGAATTTATAAGTTTAAATAGGCTATATTCCACATAAGTACCATGGGAAAACCATAGGTTTTCACAAACCTGGAGCCTAAAAATTGGTAGTAACTTGACCGAGTCAAGTTTACTTGAACTACCCTAAAAATCCCCCCCTTAAACTTGACTCAAGGAGATTAACCTGGTCCAAGTCACTCATCAACTATCTCACCTAAGATATCACATGCCGACCTCAAGCTAGGTTACCAGTACACCTACCACCCTAGTACCTATTCAAGTAGACCATTACATAACTTGATGACTCCATGTGCCATTGCACTACATGTATGCGTAAACATAGTCTTAAGGCATTACAACAATCAAGTGCCATGTCCACAACAGTCCCAACATTTAGCTTGGAATACATGTCCCATGACCTTGGTCTTATTTTTTCTTTATTAACCTTTGTTACATGAGCTTTTAACCCGGGGTTGTTACAAACCCCTCCTCCTTAGGGGAACATTGTCCTTGGTGTTCTATGACACCTATGACAAGAAAACTACTAAAAACAAAACATAGTGCACATGGAGCTTTACAACATAGCTCAATGTTGTACTTACAATGAACAACTACTGCTAAACATGACCAACATAACAAACATGACAATCACATCGCTTATTGGAGCTTTATAACACAACTCATTGTGGTGCTTACAACCATATACATATAGACATATACCAAAAACTCATTTACTTGACCCAACAAATAATGAAGGATACAAATGCTGAATTCAATCAATCATCTCCCATGTAGCTTCATTGGGCCCAAAGTGCTTCCACTGCACTTTAACTTGGTCAATTACTCAGTTTGAAGCATGAGTTGTTTCCGTTGTAACATGCACTGAGGCTATGGTTGGAATTCTCCCTCCGGCTCCACCTGCAATACAAACAAGTCAATCACATTATCAACATCATGGAAATACTTCTTAAGAATGAAACATGGAAAACATCATGGAATTTCACTGTTGGAGGCAGTGCAAGTTTGTAGGCCACTTCTCTAATCCTATCAAGGATCTCAAAAGTCCCACAATACCAAGGTGTCATCTTGGCACATGATCCAATCCTCAAGGAGATCCTCTTGGGATTGATGCACAAGTACACATGCTCCCCAACCTGAAAACCCTTAAATACCCTGTGATGATATGCATGTCTCTTATGCCTATCCTATGATGCCTTCAAATTCCTCTTAATAACTTGCATTTCATGTTCCATCTCTACCAACATATCTGGTCCAATCAGTACCCTGTTCACTGGATCACTCTAGTTGATAGGAGTATTACAACTTTTCCCATAAAGTGCCTCAAACAGACTCATCTTCAAGGATTCCTAATACCCATTATTATATGCAAACTCTACCAGTGGAAGATACTCTTCCCACTTCCTCTGCTGATGCATGACATACATCCTTAACATGTACTCAAGAATCTTGTAAACCCTCTCTCTCTCTATCCATCTATATGTAGATGATAAGTTGTACTAAAAGCCAACTTTGTCGCCAAACCTGCAAACAACTCTTTCCAAAACGTGGAATTGAACTTGGAATCTCTATCTGATACGTTCTTCATGGGAACACCATGCAATCTCACTCTCTCTATTGAAAATTTGAGCTACCTCACTAATTGAATTTGTAGACTTAACTAAAATAAAGTTAGCTACCTTACTTAACCTGCCAACCACAACCACGATGGAATCATTTTGTATGGAAGTCCTTGACAAACCTGTAATGGAGTCCATTGAAATGACTTCCCTTTCCACTTTGGAATTAGAATCGGTTGTAGTAAACCACTTGGATGTTTACAATTTGCTTTTACTTGTTAATAGTCTAAATATATCGCAACAAAGTTAACCACCTCTTTCTTCAAGTTTGGACAATGGTAGAAATTTTTAAATGATGTCAATGTCTTTTGATATTCTGGGTGACCTAATACGAATTAACATGAAACACCCTCAAGATAAGATTCTTGATCTCACTGTCATCTGGTACATAAATATTGTTCCTAAATCTGACCAAGCCATCTGCCATGAGATGATACTCCCCATCCCTATTACTTACACCCTACTGCTGTGACTTGTTCCTCAACTGTTGATACTTGTCATCATGTTTTCCTTCATGCAAGATCTGCTACTGAAAGTATATCCCATAAGAAATCACTGTTGCAATGTGATTCACCTTCACTCTTCTACTAAGAGCATCTGCAGCCTTGTTCTCCTCCCCTTAATGTACCTGATCTTGAAATCAAACTCACTGAGAGTAGCCAACCATCTAGCTTTCCTAGCATTCAGCTTAGGTTGATCAAATAAGTACCTCATCCCACTATTATCACTCATCAAGATGAACCTCTTTCCAAGAAGATAGTGTCTCAACATTTTCAATGCATGAATGGTAGCTGCCAACTCATGATCATGAGTCACATAGTTATGCTCATACTCATTCAACTTCCTTGACTCAAAGCATACCACCTATCATTCTTGTATAAGGAATCCACCAATTCCTCTCTTGCAAGAAACTGTGTATACCACTAACTCTTTGTTAGGATCTGCAATCTTTAACACTAGTGCATTTGTAAGCAACTACTTCAACTGCTCAAAACTAGTTGCACACTTCTTTGTCCATTCAAACTTCTTCCCTTTTCGCTTAAAAGATGTAATAGGATAGGAAATCCATGAAAAGTTCTTGATGAACATCCTATAATAACCTACTAATCCCATGAATGGTCTAACCTCATCCACACTCCTAGGAGATGCCCACTCCATGATAGGTTTGATATTTTCTAGGTCCACTACTATACCTTCCTTGGAAACAACATGTCCCAAGTAATGAAATTTTATTTGAAAGAAACTACACTTACTAAGCTTGGCATACAACTGATCGTATCTCAACAATTTTAACACTATTGTCAGATTTTCTGTATGGTCTTCCTCATTCTTAGAATATATCAATATGTCATCAATGAATACTATCACAAACTTGTCTAGATAAGGACACAACACACTATTCATCAAACACATGAAAGTAGCTGGAGCATTAGTAAGACCAAAAGGAACTACTACAAACTCATAATGCCCATACTTGTACGAAATGTGGTTTTGTTAATGTCCTCTTCTTTGATGTGTACCTATTGATATCCTTATCTTAGATCAATCTTTGAAAACACTGCAACTTCCTTCAACTGATCAAACAAGTCTTCAATCTGCGGCAAAGGATACCTGTTCTTAATCGCCACCTTGTTCAATTGTGTGTAGTCAATACACAACCTAAGAGTATCATTCTTCTTCTTTGTGAACAACATTGGTGCACCCCAAGGTAGCACACTTGTCCCAATGTATCCCTTATCAAGCATTTCCTATAGCTACAACTTCAATTCCACCAACTCTGGAGTATACTCATTCTGTAAGGTGCCTTTGATGTTGGTGCTTCTCCTGGTACTAACTCAATAGAGAAGTCCAATTCACTATGACGTGGTAATTCTGAAATCTCTGCTAGAAATACATCTTGAAACTACTGAAAAACAAAATATCTCTTCAAGACTTTAGCATCCTCAACATCCTTCCCCTTTTCACTAGAAATATGAACTTTAAAAAAATACACACCCTTTCCTAGAACTACACTTATCCTGCATAGTTGTAACCATTCTCACTGATGTAGACTTCTTCTTACCCTACAATATTCTCTTTTCTCCATCATCATCCAAAAACTCAATAGCCTTCTCGTGGAAATCTACCTTAGTCCTCTGAAGGTACAACCAATCCATACGCAAAATCATATTATATTAACCCAAAGGAAGCACATTTAGATGTGTTGCTGTAGGCATACCATTCAACAAAAATTCATAGGCTCTCACCCAATGACGAACTATTTTCTTGGTCCCTATATACAACTACACCAACCAAGACTCTGCATGCAATTATTTACTCAATCCACACTTATCCACCATGTCTGAATTACCATAAATACAATAGATCCAAGATCAATCAAAATGGAAACAACTCGATCAAAGATCTTACCTTCCATCTAAATAATGTATTCCTGGTGATGTACCTTCTTTTTATCAAATGCTGTGTAGATCTGAGGAATAATTTTTCCAATATCCCCAACTTCCTGTGCCTCCTGAGCACTATAGATCTGAGGTCTGCCACACTGGTACAATGGAAAATCCTTCTTGCGATGGTCTTTTGCACAAATCCAACATTGAAACAATTCTCTGCTACTACCCTTATTTCGCTTCTCTCCAGGATGATATCCATGTCCCTTCTCTCTTGTACTGAACTTCTTGTAAGGAGCCACATTCTCTTTCTCACTAGCATTCTAAGGTCTTTCCCGCTTCAGAGGTCATTTTCCTTTTGTCTTGCCATTTCCTTTCCAATCACACTTAGGCTCTGACTTAAGATTAAACTTCTCATAAAAATTCTTCAACTTCCTGATGACTTCCTCCAATGACTGAGGCTCATCATACTCAATCCAATCCTTGAATTCTAATGGCACTCCATTGATGAAGCTTTGAACTTTTGTCTTCTCATCCTCTAGGTAAGGAAGATACCTCAAAAACTCTAGGAATTTAGTCACGTACTCTTCATCTATCATAGATCACATCTTCAACTCTTAGAACTCCTTAGCCTTACCATCATAGTATATCTCTGACAAGTACTCATTTCTGAAAAGTCTCTTGAATTCATGCCAACTGAGCTCCTCTGTCCTGATGCCTCTGACACGCTTCACATCTTCCCAAAAAATGTTTTATTTTCCATTGAGACTGAAGATAACTGTCCTGGCTTTCATGTTGTTTGTGTAGTTATGCATCTCGAAGAACTTCTTCATCCCAAGCAACCATGTTTCTACATCTTCCAGTTTCTTAAACTCTCCATCGAATGTAGCAGGCTTGGCCTTCTTGAACTCATCCAGGAAGTATCCCTGTCACTCCTCCTATAAGGATGATACAGATGATGACCATGATTTCTATCTGAACCAGAACTAGAATAGAACTCATAACAACTAAGTCTCCTATTAAGTGTATCCATCCATTTTCCACCTATGACTGTGTCATCCTTGTCTAACATGTGCGCTGATTGAGATTTGCTACCATATGCCCCATTGGTCTTGTCCTCTTGTGCATAATTGATCCTTGGATGTCCCTATCTCTGCAAATATGATAAAATCTGAAGGATCACTGCATTGACTCTATTTTCTTTTCTTGTTCCCTGGAAAGTATTTCATGTCACTAAATGATCCTGTCATTATCTTCTTTGCAAATCCTAATTAATGCATTCATACTTCTCAAGGTATCTGCTATGTCATGAGAGTACTCATCTCTCAGATGCTCATTTGATTTATAAAGAGAGACACGTGAATTGTAATCCACAATTCTGCTTGTCATCTCTGATCTTCTTCCTGCAAACATACCATGTTAGATAACCAAATATAAACATAATCAAACATACCTTAGTGAGTTTTGGGGAGGCTATCTTGTCCACACAAATTAGTCCATATTAGCACGATACATATATACATATTCATATCAACGTATCAACATCATGCATGATAAAAATAACTACATAAAATGACCTAATGCACGATAACCACAATCATGACAATACATGCATAACAACATGTATCTAGCCCATACAGTCCAAGTGTTTGAACCTGGAAGCTCTAATACACATTTGTAATTCCTCCTCCCACATTTACCCAAATTCACAATCCTACCAAGGTAAACATGAGACAAAGAGTTACTATGACATGACCCCACCTCCAGACTTTATTTATGGAAGTGGGCTGACAACGGATAACTCACAACATCCCTCAGGGCTACAAGACACTCAGGGGCCAAAGGATCACCCCTGATGACCAAACCCTAAGTTGGGGCTCTTTCTCATGCCCTAAGACCACAACCACATGCATGACAAGGTATGGGTGCGGTTTTAGGCCTCCAACTGCATGCACAACAATACTTGAGTGTGGTTATAACCCAAAATCTCCAATTTAGAGGGTGCGGTCTCGATATTTGAGCCACCTTTCGAAGACAACCTCTAGAACACTACCCATAACTACCTGTAACTTCTTAGAATGATAAATGACATAATGACAAATATTTTCATACAAAACTTGAACAAGAATTGACCCAGGATATGCCTAGTCCATAACAAACATTTCGTCAAATAGATGGAAAACATGTAAGTTATAGGTCATGAATGCATATCTGATCATATTAGTCTGAGATTTATCTAAGAATCACCAAGAAGGCTTTATGCCCTCTCCACATAGCTACAGGAACACTTATTAATCCATACATTCATCAACCAATCAATAACTAAACAATTCATGATAAGATTCATAGATGGTACACAACAAAAATCATGCTTATAACTAGCATATAACCATAATATTAACCATGAAAGAATAGCCCTCAAGGAAACATAATAACATGTACAATTACTCATGATTCACAATAGAGAAATATCTCTTAATAACATATGCAAAATCCAACCAAGTCAGGACTTCCACGTACCACCCAACCATAGATTGAGTTGAACCAAATATTTCTTTTAGCCAATCACCCATGTGCCATATTCGAAGCGTGAATGTGGGATCTCATGGGATAACCCAAGACATAAAAAACTAAGGGAATTCAGAGGTTAAACCACCCCCACCCTCAAACTACCATGATCTCACCAAAACCGGTCAAGAGATGATAACAAAACAAGCTTGGATGCATCATAATTCCTTTACCATCCCTTGAGGAATTTTCCTGTCTTCACCCACCCATCAAGGGCTTCCAGTAGAAAACAATCTCCACCCCCAACCCTTGGGAAGTTGCTTGATACCACCACACCTGGATCCAAAACCTTCCAGTAATCTAAAGGTCAACCAAAAATGAATGCCAACACACCATGGCTATCCAAGGAATGACAAGGAAAGGCTAAAACCACTGTCAAACATGGAAAAATCAATGCCAATGATAGGAAGTGAGCCAAATGAACAAATGCATGTACCATGCATTCACACCTTAGCTAGGAAATCACACATGCATCTTGTTACCTGAAAATCCTCCCACGGGAGCTGATGATCCAACCTTCTCCTTTCTCTCCTTTGCTTTCCTTTCTTTTCCTTTTCCTTCCTTTGCTTGCTTGCTAGATTTCTCCTCTTGGTGCTCTTCTCTCTCTTTCTCACTTGACCCAAGATAATATTGACAAAATCTAAACCATCAAAATCTCAATTGAAAAAATCTAAACCAGCAAGAGTTGTGAACTGATGCTTAGAAGCCTTTTTATCATTGACGCCTCTATTTTCTTCATTTTCCTTCATTTTCCTCTAATTCCCCCCTCATGCAAATTTACATCTCTTCACCTTCCTTTTCTCCTATTTTCTTTTATTTCATAAATAAAATACCAATTATTTCCTCTTTTCCTTTGCCAATGCCTTTACCAATTTCATTAGCCATTAATAAACTGAAAGTGATGCCCACTATAGTGCTTTTCCCAAGACTCAACCTGGAATATGTGTCCCATGGACTTGGTCTTATTTTTCCTTTATTAACCTTTATTACATGAAATTTTGACCCACAACTATTAAAAACCCATTGAAACAACAACAAAACGACACTTATCTCCAAGTGCAACACTTAAGATAAACTTTGCAACACAAGTGACGACACCAACAAAACAATGCATAAAATTTGGAAATGGGTCTATTCCATGTCTCTATGATATATAGGACACTCATTAGTACCACAATTTCCTCTTAAAAATGTGTTATAACTCCCTTACACAAAGTGTGACACTTCCCTTGTAGAAATACGACATTTGTGATCGTAAGAAAAAGTGAAAACAACACTTGCAAAGGCTAAAGAAAGTGGAAGTGACACATGTGATATCGAAGAGAATAAAAAAGTGACACTTGTTAAAGTGAAAGAAAGAAAAAACGATAATCATAAAAGTGAAAGTGGCACTTATGAAAGTAAAAAAAAATGCAAAAGCAATAGTTAGGGAAATTGAATGGAATGGTGATACAATTGCAATTAAGAGTGAGAGAATGACTGATTCATAGGATTTCATGGTCATTTTCAACTAGGATTGCGCACTGGCTGTCAACAAGAATTGCACAGTCATTGCATTTATGAAATGTGCAGTCACTGTCAGCAAGGGTTACACAGTTCTTGTAACTGGATATTGCACAGTCACTGTATCTAGGGACTAGGAAAACACGACTTCCAAAGAATACACAAGCACTATTCTCAAGGATTACGTAATGCCTTTTTTCAAGGATAAATATTGACTACTAAGCTTGTTGGAAGAGGGTGTGCTTGAGTATGCATCAAAAGATTAAACATGTGTAAGCAAGTGGTTTCGACTGTTAGAATCTCGTAAGAAAATTATCAACCAATGATGAAGCGAACATGAATAGATTGAGGTGATTGATTGTGAGATTATAAGTAGGCTCCAAAATTTAAGAGTAGGAAAATTTTTGGAGGGTGTTTGTTATAGTGACAACACTTGGCAACATAATGGAAGAAATCAAACTTCTTTGATTAGGTTTAGCTTTAATCACAAGGTCTAGTCTTCTAAGAAGTATTGATTCAATGTGTGGATTACCTCAGCTTCCCCATTTATCTAAGTTATAGGTGTAGTCTCTTCCATTCCATTCTCGTCTAAACACATATTCCCAAAGGCTTTCCATATCACAATTGTTTCGATTTGGGAGAAGGGTATTATATGGTTGTAAGTTTGAAATGATCAGAGTTTTGATTTAATCTTTAGTGTCTCTCTGCTGCCAAAAAGCTTGTTCAGTAACCCAGTGGAGTCACTACAGGAACAAAAGCATTTATTCGTTTCCAGTGAGTCTATTTAGTACCTCAACGAAGTTACTTGTTTCACCTCCCTATGCAGGAAGCCTTTTTTGTCTTTCACTATTTATTTTATTTTCTCTATGCTCATTAGCATTTTATTAGTTTTTACATTGCTAAGGTGGAAGAGGGATTTCGACTTAGTGAGAACAAGGGAGGTTGTTCCTTCAAAGATAGTTATATACCTATGTAATTAATATTCTCACCATTATTTGTCTTATTTCCCTTCTCTACTTGACTCAATTGGAATGAAAAACACTATTCAATTATAACGCTGAGTTAAGGAATGAATATCCTATAATAGATACGAGCATCATGGTCCTACTTATGGATTTTCGGTTGAATGAATCATATTTTCCATTTAGACATCATTGACCTTAAAAGATATATAGGACCAAATAAAAAAGAGGAAGATTAGCCAATCTTTGCTCATCATCACAATTTCCCTTTTGAAGCTTTTCAAAATTGTTCTCTTGAGCCAAAGAAAAGAAATTCCCATGAATGGTATTATTAAATAGGATGCGAAAGAAAATACATGATACAAGAAGATAATAAAAAGAATAAAGAATAAAGAAAATGTAAGACTTAAAAGAAAAGAAACATGTAAGATGGGAAGGAATTGACAAAACAAAGAAAATACAAAAACTAGATGAAGAACAAGTTGCAGGGTAGATGCAATGAAAAAAAAAACTAAAATGCAACCAGACCTACTCCTAATCTAACTGGCTAGAAGGTTAGGAGTAAGTCAAGTGAAATTTCCAATGTAGCCACTGAAGCTACTCTCGACCTGTAAGTACAAAGATACGAGCAATTAAGAACCATATAAAATAATGGGAATAAATAAAGATGACAACTTGAATACCCTACACAAGAAATTGAAGGTCTCGCCTAGAGGCAAAAGATGTGCCATAACAATTAACTCTAACCAATCTAAAGCCTTACCTTTTCGATTAGAACAACAATCATACATACCTTGATAGCTTGTTGTGAATGTACCTTTGTCCATGCTTTCAGTATTAGCAAACATCAAGTAAGATCAAAACTTATAATTAGTGACAAAGCTTGCTAAGTAAGATGTTTCGATCCAATCATAGATTCGATCGGGGAATTTGAAACAATCCTTTTGAAAACCCTAAAACTCTTGGGAGAATGAAATTTCAATTAATGCATTTGAATTATGGGGATAATCTTGCAAAGAACGGATAATATGATCTTTCTTAGTAGCCTTGTCAAGATTATGAAGGTCTCACGTAACCATCAACAACAACTAAAGTTCTTCAACTGTCTGACAAGTACATGATTCTTGATTCTCGATTAATTCCCTTTGTGTCCAATTCCATAAGTCTAGACCATCAATATGAAAGCTTCGGGAAATAAAAACAATTTTTGGCCTTGTAAATCTAGGAAACTAGTCAGAATAACATGTTGACAAAATTTTATAAGGATATTCCAAATCAAAGCTAGTATCCATATCCGCATGGGGATTTTGATCTAGCTAAATGATTCAAGAAATTAATGCTACTCAAAAGGATTGATTGGGCCATAACAAGAATGATTAGTTTCATAACATTCAAAACAAAGATTAGGAGTTGATTATTCACAAAAACTTAACATATATGAATTATTCGTCCAATAATGATATTTATCTTGATAATCAGAATGATAAGCTTCATAGCTCTGTGCATTTCGTAAAGATATGCGTGTCGATTCTAGGTCAGATGCAAGGGATTTTCACCTAGAAGAATTGTCCAAACAAGAATATTGTATCTGATTAGGGATTCCATCTCGAGGATTAAGCGAATTAACTTGAAGACACTGAAAATCCTTTAAGAAAGAGCTTACATCTAATGAAACAATGTTGAGAAAAGAGTTATGCATGAGAATTTTAATCTTTCCTAGTTCAGAGAGCTCATCAGGATTGTAAGATCCTGACATAACCATCAGCCGAAGTTGAAGTGCCTTGAATTCCTGACAAGGCCCCAAAATTTTAAATGTTGAATTATTGAATTTTGAAGCATGGCCAGATCAAAATTTGCGTGAATAACTATCATTAATTATTTCAGGAGGAACATTATAAATCAGAAGATAGTTGTTTGAATCGGTCTCATCATATGTCTCAACATCACCAAATAGTTTACCCAAATGGTAAGAGATATTTTCAACAATTACCATATCATCTTCTTCATCATGGGCCACATTATCACATTGTGTAGATTTCAAATTTAATTCATCAGAAATATAATTAGAAGAACATGATATATCAATTGATTCCCTACACACATATCCACATGAGAGTTAGTGAGTTGAGGAAGAAATTCCTGTGAGAAATTATTCTACGATTAAGTTAGATTTTAGATCAAAGCTTTGCAAATTCAAGTCTTCTTGTGAAAACAAAAGATCATCCAATGAACTTGGACAGTCATCACCATGCATATCAGTGGATTCACGGTTTTCAGGGTTATGGTTTCCCAAGGCCTCATTTTGATTAAGGTATTTGATTTCATTTGAATGATTACCAAGATGTTGAAATTCTTTATCAGCAAATAATATAGAAGCATCATTTTGACATAGAGGATTTTGAAAAAGGAAAGAGAGATTAAAATCATCTTGACCCTTCTGCTCCTCTATTTGTGAATTGGGGCCATCCTATATTTGATCAACATTTAGACCAACAAATTGAGAATTAAGAGTACTTGAAGCACTGAATGGTGGTGCAAATTGATTAAGCTGATCAAGACACAAAACTTCATGAAATGTAGATGATAGAGGATGACTGGTATCCCTTGAAGAAAGATCATTTTCAAAGATATCTAATTCAAGATTTTTTTTTTTATGTGTATTAATATGATTTGTGGAAATCAAGGGACCAATATTCATCTTAGGTTTCTTGTGCATAGAGTATTGACCAAGAAAATAAAATGATGATAGGATGAATGGATCAACGTACTAATTTTCAGATTTCACAACTTCAACCATAGTACCAGAGATGACCTTGTCAGGTAATGAAAAGGGAGGAGGACAAGGAACAGAATGGATGGTGGGTTCCTCCTCTGAGATTAGAGATTTCTCATGATTACTAAAAGTTGGGAGAGAATTATTAAACAAGGATTAAAATTTAGACTATTTCATGGATATTTGAACCAAACGCTAACACTTATCCTTGAATAAATCCCCATCCATATCTTCTTCATGAAATTCATAACATAGGTGAAGAAATATATTAGCAAATTCCTCTATTGATTCATCATATTTCATCCTAAGTTGATTAATCCTTTTATAAACATTCGAGTAATCATACTTATCAAAGGATTGAGGGAGCTCCTTGAAAATATGTTCAAATGAATGGATAGAACATGATGGTAAGGTATGAAACCATAACTTAACTCAACCTTCAAGTGTGAGGGTGAATAATTTACAAGCAACATCTTCACAATTGATTTCATGAGATTCATAAAACTTGAGAAATTGAGATGTATGTTCAACTATGGATATTTCACCCTCACCATCAAACTTTAATTGAGACAAGTTGGAAAATAGTTCTGTATAAAGTGAAATTTTAAGATTAGATCTTTTAGAAAAACATCTTGGGAGTATGATTTGGTAATGAGCCATTTAAGATAGGAGATTCAAAACAGACTCAACGAGCTTAGCTTGTCATTTGTCCCTCCTTCTAAGTTCTAGCGCCAACTATTGACGGTGTTGGAAATTGGTGAACCAAGGGGGTCACCCTGATATGAAGTCCCAATTAGAACTCACACCGTTTGGAGTAGGAGCCCCAACTGGAAGTATGGTTGTTTACTCTTAGGAATCTAGATTGGATGAAATTATCAAAATAAAATATTAAACTAACAATCCTTGAAACAAGCATGTTGACACTATGAGGCATATAATTTCAATGTATATAAGGTGCTTTCAAGACTGGGAAAGAGAGAATGATCTTATAGAATAAAAGTAATAGTACTATCCTAAAAGAGACACACGAGAGCATAAGAGGATTGATGGTTAACCTACAAAATAGTTCACAAGACAAAAACTATCATAAAATCAAGTAATAACACACATTCAACGAGATACATACCAAAGCCAATGAAATAGTCCATTTTAATTAGTATGTGTTGACATAAACATACACCATAAACAATGAAATAATAGTTTCACAATCATTCACGACACATTCAAGAAAGTGCGTCGAATCTGAGAGCTTCATATATTAAGCGAAAGTCCCAATATACACAATTACAACGCTACCACACTAGTCCCAATAGTAGAACATTAAGTCACTACTCGCTCCTCCAAAGAAAGATCTTCTCTCCTATGCCAAATTTGAGAAGCCAAGGTCCCTCCCATTTTTGAGCTACGATGGTGTATGTATAACAAGGGAGGTGACTCTCCACCTCCCTTGTGACTCTTGAGCTCCCCTCATGACTCTTGAGCTTCCTTGTGACTTTTCAAATTCTGATGAGACCCTTTGACTTCTACATGAATTTTCATATTCTAAGAGTGACCTTTGGACTTCCACACACTTTATATTTCTCATTTTCTTGAAAATTACATAATTACATCCAAAGATGATGTGCCAGGATGATGAATCATAAGACTCTTGAGATGACACTTGGATAAGCCATGACTTGGCATTGATGACATGGAACTTTATGATGATGTGTCATTGTTAGGCTTCTCTTCTCAATATTTCCTTTATGTCTTCTTGATAAGTCTTGCATGCTCTTCATCTTCCTCCTCCAAAAGGCTTGATGATATGGAGTCTTCCATGTGATCTTGATCTTCCACCTTATGTTTCAACCTAGTGTTCCTTCATCTTCTTGCTTGATGATCATCCTTGTCTTTGCTACTTCATAAGTGTCTTCTTGAAAAATATCCCGGGTATATTCCTTAAACATCATCATGTCATGTCAAGATATAATACCTATAGATGAAATTCACTCATGACAAGACGACATCCATCCGAAAATTCCCTAGTCTAGTCTTCTTCATGCAATTCCCCTATTAGATCCAAGATTTGAATGCAAGATAGAGGAGGAGGCTTAGGGATTGAGAAGTGTGCAATTCCAGGAGGAAGGGATGAGGGACTGATGACTGTGACTGTGCAATGTGTAGTGGCTAGAGGACCGAGAGACAATAATGCGTAGTTGAGGAAGACAATGACACATTTAAGCAAGTTTTCCCACTATGACTGCATAGTGCATAGTTTAAGAGAGAGATTGGGTCACTAGATTGTGTAGTTTCATAGTTCATAGAGACAAGGAGGCTGACTACTCAAAGAAATTTTGTAGTGCATAGTGGAAGGCTGACTGGGAAGTATGATTGTGCAATTCAGAGGGACAAGAGGTAGAAATTGGGCAATGTGACTATGCAATGCAAAATCCTTGGAGCCAATGACTGTGCAGTGTGTAGTTCCAAGAGGCAGGGGATATTGGCCGAGGCTTGCAATTGCACAATGCGCAGTTTAGGGAGGAAAAGTGAAGCAAGGTTGGTAGGGAAGAGAACTCTTCAAAATTTGACTAAGTGTGGGATCAATGAGGCAGAGGTGAAACTGGAACATAATCAAACACTCATAAACAATCGACGACACAACAATGAACACTCAATACCCAAAACCAACATGAACCCATTGAAACGACAACAAAATGATGCTTAGCTCCAAGTGCAACACTTAAGATACACTTTGTGACACAAGTGATGACACCAACAAAACAATGCATAAAACTTTGGAAATGATTCTAGTCCATGTCTTTATGATAAATAGGACCCATTAGTACCAAAGTTAGCTCTTAAAAATGCACTATAACTCCCTTACACAAAGTTCGACACTTCCCTTACTAAAATACGATACTTGAAACAATAAGAAAAAGTGAAAAAGACACTTGCAAAGGTTAAATAAAGTGGAAGTGACACATGTTATAACGAAGAGAACACCAAAGTGACACTTGTTAAAGTGAAAACAACCAAAAATGACGGTCGTAAAAGTGAAATCGAAACTTATGAAAGCAAAATGTGCTAAAGTGACAATTGGGGAGAATCAATGGAATGGTGATACAATTGCAACTAATAGCGAGAGGATGGCTAACTCACAGGATTACATGCTCACCGTCAACTAGGACTGCGCACTAACTATCAACAAGAATTGTACAATCATTATTTTTATGAATTGCGTAGTCACTGTCAGCAAGGGTTATGCAATTGTTGTCACTGGACACTCCACAGTCACTATATCTAGGGACTATTCATAAACTACTTCCAAATACTACACAAGAACTATTCTCAAGGATTGTAATGTTTATTTTTTAGGATAAACATTGACTACTAAGCTTGTCGGAAGAGGGTGCACTTGAGAATGCATCAAAAGGCTAAACATGTGTAAGCAAGTAGTTTTGGTAGTTAGAATATCATAAGAAAAGTATCAACCAATCATGAAGTGAACATGAACAACTTCAGTGACAGATCATGAAATCATAAGTGGGCTCCAAATTTTAAGAGCAGGCAAAATTTTACAGGGTGTTTGTCGTAGCGACAACACTTACCTAGAATGGCCATGGCAACAAGAAACCCCAGACTCCTTGGTTTGCATAATCGACTAACAAACATGAAGTCATGGAGAAACATTACCTATAATAAAATCCATAAAAAAAAAAATTGTCCTTGACACAACTCGCAAGATCTGGAGCCTTCGAGCTTGACTTAGAATTAATAAGTTGTGCCAAAGGTGAACATTATAATGTTACATAGACCCCATAATAACGTCACTAAATGGAAAATGATGCGGTCGTGATATATGAATACCGAAAGGACTGGAAGGAATAAACTATAAACCCTTTGGCAAACCTCAAATATTTGTCGTGGTCTATGCCACGAATTGTGACGTTTCAAGGTTAATAATGATATTCAAACGTGTGCTATGTCAAGGGATAACCCTCTTTTAATTTTAAACAAAGTTTGTTGCACAAGGAAAAAAACTAGACAAGGTATAACATTATAATTGTTGCAATTACATTTTTTTTTTCCGGAAGAAAAAACCACTTTTTATTGAGCAAAATAAAAAGTTACAGATAGGGATCCGCTTGCAAACCTGATGCAAGATTGTTGTGCTGTAGAGAAAACACAAATAAACCACAGTCCAAAAAGACTGTTAGAAAGGAGATCAAATAACTAACATCCGGCGGTATGGACGTGTATCGACCTGAAAGGTCTTCCTCCTTGGGCGAAACCTTGAGCATTAAAACTAAAAGAAAACTTTTTCAGTACGAGATCTTCTACCGAGTGGATAAAACACACTCTTACAAAACTGATTTTAGAGCTTCAGGCGAGAAGAAAAAATCAGTATGATACGGAATATATATTGGAGATCTGATATGAAAAAAAACTGTCCACATATTAAGACATGAAAACAGAGGAAACAAAAACATATATGCAGAAATATCCACAACCAAGAGAGCGAAATGAGACTGTCGCTATCACTGAGGCTGTTCGAAAGGAGAGTCATTCGAAACGATGGTCTGCCCCTGCCTGTATTCTGTAATTGCCCAGCTTCCCAAAACTTGTTGAACACCAGCCTTAGAGAACCTGTCAGCATCCTCGTTTCTGTCCCTGAATATATGGCAAAGTATGAATACATTGAAAGATGACTTTAAGCGCTGAATTTCCTCAAGAATAATCTTCAGGATTTGATTTCGGCATACAGCATTTCCGTTCACCCAATTGACTATGTTCAGAGAGTCGCCATAAATTTGAATTGAGTGAATATTTCGCTGAAGAAGCAAACATAGAAGAAAGCGCAAAGCAGAGATCTCAGCAAAGTTATTTGAGCCTGTTCCGAGACCTACAGAGGCTTTAAGAGAATGTTCTTGATTAAAGTGAATACACAGTCCAGCCTCGGCCTTGTTGTTCTGAGAGGCCCCGTCAAAAAAGGCCCAGGGAATACCCTCTTGGATATTTACAGGCTTAGATAAAATTTGAGGAGTTTTGAGATCAGGAACAGGAATGGCAGAGTAGATAGCTGCACAGTTTATCGCTGTAATTGCAACAGGGATGTCTTTATCTTGAAACAAGCTCTTATTTCTCGCAATCCACACTCCCCAGAAATAAATAAGAGGAAGAATTCTCATATTCCCTTCCTTGTAGGTTTGCCACCACCTACTCCAAACCGCTTCCAATCGATCATCACCCAGCTGTGCATTGATGTTGAGCAGACTAGATAGCTCCCCCCAAATCTTTTTTGATTCAGCGCAAGTGATAAAAAGGTGGTTAATAGATTCCTCTTCTGATTTCCACAAAGGGCATCTCCCTGGTCCAACAAGATATCTGGCTCGCAGTGTATCCCAGGTTGGCACTTTCCTTTTTAGCATACACCATAGGAAAATCTTGGCTTTTGCAGGACCTTTAAGCTTCCAGATAAGTTTCGACCACCAATCTGGATTACCCCAACCTTTCTTTTGCATGAGGAATTTGTAACCATCCTTAGGGGAATATTCTCCTGTTTCCCCCTGCGCCCATAACAAAAGGTCTGATTCATTTTTGAGCCTGACATTAGAGCGGTGAAGTTCTTGGATATAAGAACACCATTCGTTCTTCCACCTGATATTTAAACCCAGCTCTTCAGCACTCTTCCAAGGCTGTCCCCATATTGAAAAATGACCAATTTTCTCCACCTGGTTTAGAGTATATATGCCCTTGTGATCAAGATGCCTGAGTAAGCCTGGGGATAGGGCATAAGCTTCATTACAGCCTACCCAGGGATCCCTTCCAATCCTGCAACGACTTCCATCACCTATCTTCCACGCTAGCCCTTGTTCAATCACAGAGAAAGCTTCCACCGTTGCTTTCCATACGACTGAAACATTTTTTTTTCTCTTTTCCTGGCTTCTGATCCAGTCCTCCATCGGAACAGGGTCGATATATTTTCTTCTGACCACTCTGGTCCAAAGATTCTCCATCGAAATAAGCCGCCAACCTGATTTGGCTGCCAGAGAAAGGCTAAACTCGGGGAGCCTTTTTACTCCCCATCCTCCCCAATCTTTGGGTCTTGCCAGCTTGTCCCAAGCTACCCACGGGAGGACAGAATTTTCTTTAGCCCCTGCCCATAAGAATTTGCTACAGATCCTCCTGATTTTTTCCATCACACCTTTTGGAACCCAAGTTAAGGCTGCCCAGTAGACAGGGATGGCTAGTAGAACTGATTTAATAAGGGTTAGTCTGCTTGCTCTGGACAGCCATTTATGACTCCAGTGTGAAATTCTAGCTTCAATCTTAGCAATGAGCCAGTTCCAATCTTCTATCTTGTAAGCTGAAGGTTTTAACCAAAAGCCCAAATATTTAAAAGGGGATTCCATCTGTTGATGAAGGAAGGGGAAGAGATTTTGCATCAAGGATCTTTCCCTTCTTTCAATGTTTTCCATAGACACCTGGGATTTCCTATGATTAATCTGCATGCCTGTAGCTTTTAGAAACAGATCAATTATGCTTTTAAGCTCTTTGATTTCATTGATAGATCCATTAGAGAATAGCAATATATCATCGACAAAAAGGAGGTGGGTAATGAAAAGATTAATAGCTACCTCAATACCTTTTACCTTCTCCTCTCTTCTGGCTTTGTGAATCAACCTGCTTAAGCCCTCTGCCACTAGAAGAAAAAGAAGAGGTGATAAGGGACATCCTTGCCTTAAACCTCTTTGACTTTTGAAAAAAGGGGATGCAGCTCCATTAATAAGTATCGCATAGCTGACATTGGAGATACAACCCATTATCCAGCTGATGAAAGAATAGTTGAAACCCAAGTGAGTTAGTAGCATCCGGAGGTAAATCCAGTTTATACGGTCATAGGCTTTAGATAGATCAATTTTGAAAACCACCCCTTTCTTTTTCTGCTGCCTGACACTGTGGATGACTTCCTGTGCTACTCCTATGGCCTCATGGATTTGTCTTCCGTCCAAAAACCCAAATTGTTCCATAGAGATATTCCTTGACAGAATGGGAGAAATTCTTAGAGCTATCACCTTTGCGATAATTTTGTATATGCAGTTGCATAAAGATATCGGCCTGAAGTCATCAAAGGTCTCCGGATCATCCTTTTTAGGAATGAGGGCTAAGAAAGTTGAATTGAAGGGCTTGTAAACTTCTCCTTTCTGTCTTGATTCTTCAACTACATCAGTTATTTCAGAACCTATTTGATCAAAGAAAGAGAGGAAGAGTTCAATAGTCCACCCGTCTGGACCAGGGCTTTTATCTTTGCCCATGAGTTTCATGACAGCTTCAACTTCATCCTTGGTAACGGGGGCTGATAAATCCTCTGCTTCATCCTCTTCGACAAAACTTGGGAAACACTGTGCAGTTCTAATAACCTCAGCTATTGTGGCTTCTCCCGAATCTGAGAAAAGACTCTGGAAGTGTCTCTGTCCAAGACCGGAGAGGCCTGTGTATGTATTTACCTCTCTGCCTTCTTCATCTTTTAGACTCCAAATAGTGTTAACAGATTTTCTCCCTTTTGCAAAATTATGAAAAAAGCTGGTATTCTCGTCACCTGCTTTCAGCCATATAGCCCTGCTCTTGAGCCTCCATTCTTCCTCTTTTTCCAAAAGAATTTTGTTCTGATTCTTTTCCAATTGAAGAATTTTATCCTTGGTTGCCTGCGAGATATAGCCGTCCTCCTCAATGCTTTCCAGAAATTTCAACTCCTCCCTGATTCTATGGAATTCTTCGTTCTGTTTGTATTTCCTATCCTTTGCCCAGGAAATAGTTGCCTTCTTCAGCCTCTTGAGATTCTCCATAAATAAAAAACTTTTGTCCTCCCTTGCATCCCTGTCCGGATGTATCCATGTTTCCACAAAAAGATTTTTGTAGGAGGGATCTTGTAGCCATGAAGAGTTAAATTTAAAGGGGGAGGAAGGTTTAGGGGGAGGGCAGGAGATATCAAGGAAAATAGGGAAATGGTCAGAATTGCCGATTTCCTCCACCCATTGCTTGAAGATAGGAGCCTTTGAGATTAAATCTTCTAAGAGGAGGAACCGGTCCAGTCACTGTATCTAGGGACTAGGAAAACACTACTTCCAAAGACTACACAAGCACTATTCTCAAGGATTACGTAATGCCTTTTTTCAAGGATAAATATTGACTACTGAGCTTGTTGGAAGAGGGTGTGCTTGAGTATGCATCAAAAGATTAAACATGTGCAAGCAAGTGGTTTCGACTGTTAGAATCTCGTAAGAAAATTATCAACCAATGATGAAGCGAACATGAATAGATTGAGGTGATTGATTGTGAGATTATAAGTAGGCTCCAAAATTTAAGAGTAGGAAAATTTTTGGAGGGTGTTTGTTATAGTGACAACACTTGGCAACATAATGGAAGAAATCAAACTTCTTTGATTAGGTTTAGCTTTAATCACAAGGTCTAGTCTTCTAAGAAGTATTGATTCAATGTGTGGATTACCTCAGCTTCCCCATTTATCTAAGTTATAGGTGTAGTCTCTTCCATTCCATTCTCGTCTAAACACATATTCCCAAAGGCTTTCCATATCACAATTGTTTCGATTTGGGAGAAGGGTATTATATGGTTGTAAGTTTGAAATGATCAGAGTTTTGATTTAATCTTTAGTGTCTCTCTGCTGCCAAAAAGCTTGTTCAGTAACCCAGTGGAGTCACTACAGGAACAAAAGCATTTATTCATTTCCAGTGAGTCTATTTAGTACCTCAACGAAGTTACTTGTTTCACCTCCCTATGCAGGAAGCCTTTTTTGTCTTTCACTATTTATTTTATTTTCTCTATGCTCATTAGCATTTTATTAGTTTTTACATTGCTAAGGTGGAAGAGGGATTTCGACTTAGTGAGAACAAGGGAGGTTGTTCCTTCAAAGATAGTTATATACCTATGTAATTAATATTCTCACCATTATTTGTCTTATTTCCCTTCTCTACTTGACTCAATTGGAATGAAAAACACTATTCAATTATAACACTGAGTTAAGGAATGAATATCCTATAATAGATACGAGCATCATGGTCCTACTTATGGATTTTCGGTTGAATGAATCATATTTTCCATTTAGACATCATTGACCTTAAAAGATATATAGGACCAAATAAAAAAGAGGAAGATTAGCCAATCTTTGCTCATCATCACAATTTCCCTTTTGAAGCTTTTCAAAATTGTTCTCTTGAGCCAAAGAAAAGAAATTCCCATGCATGGTATTATTAAATAGGATGCGAAAGAAAATACATGATACAAGAAGATAATAAAAAGAATAAAGAATAAAGAAAATGTAAGACTTAAAAGAAAAGAAACATGTAAGATGGGAAGGAATTGACAAAACAAAGAAAATACAAAAACTAGATGAAGAACAAGTTGCAGGGTAGATGCAATGAAAAAAAAAACTAAAATGCAACCAGACCTACTCCTAATCTAACTGGCTAGAAGGTTAGGAGTAAGTCAAGTGAAATTTCCAATGTAGCCACTGAAGCTACTCTCGACTTGTAAGTACAAAGATACGAGCAATTAAGAACCGTATAAAATAATGGGAATAAATAAAGATGACAACTTGAATACCCTACACAAGAAATTGAAGGTCTCGCCTAGAGGCAAAAGATGTGCCATAACAATTAACTCTAACCAATCTAAAGCCTTACCTTTTCGATTAGAACAACAATCATACATACCTTGATAGCTTCTTGTGAATGTACCTTTGTCCATGCTTTCAGTATTAGCAAACATCAAGTAAGATCAAAACTTATAATTAGTGACAAAGCTTGCTAAGTAAGATGTTTCGATCCAATCATAGATTCGATCGGGGAATTTGAAACAATCCTTTTGAAAACCCTAAAACTCTTGGGAGAATGAAATTTCAATTAATGCATTTGAATTATGGGGATAATCTTGCAAAGAACGGATAATATGATCTTTCTTAGTAGCCTTGTCAAGATTATGAAGGTCTCACGTAACCATCAACAACAACTAAAGTTCTTCAATTGTCTGACAAGTACATGATTCTTGATTCTCGATTAATTCCCTTTGTGTCCAATTCCATAAGTCTAGACCATCAATATGAAAGCTTCGGGAAATAAAAACAATTTTTGGCCTTGTAAATCTAGGAAACTAGTCAGAATAACATGTTGACAAAATTTTATAAGGATATTCCAAATCAAAGCTAGTATCCATATCCGCATGGGGATTTTGATCTAGCTAAATGATTCAAGAAATTAATGCTACTCAAAAGGATTGATTGGGCCATAACAAGAATGATTAGTTTCATAACATTCAAAACAAAGATTAGGAGTTGATTATTCACAAAAACTTAACATATATGAATTATTCGTCCAATAATGATATTTATCTTGATAATCAGAATGATAAGCTTCATAGCTCTGTGCATTTCGTAAAGATATGCGTGTCGATTCTAGGTCAGATGCAAGGGATTTTCACCTAGAAGAATTGTCCAAACAAGAATATTGTATCTGATTAGGGATTCCATCTCGAGGATTAAGCGAATTAACTTGAAGACACTGAAAATCCTTGAAGAAAGAGCTTACATCTAATGAAACAATGTTGAGAAAAGAGTCATGCATGAGAATTTTAATCTTTCCTAGTTCAGAGAGCTCATCAGGATTGTAAGATCCTGACATAACCATCAGCCGAAGTTGAAGTGCCTTGAATTCCTGACAAGGCCCCAAAATTTTAAATGTTGAATTATTGAATTTTGAAGCATGGCCAGATCAAAATTTGCGTGAATAACTATCATTAATTATTTCAGGAGGAACATTATAAATCAGAAGATAGTTGTTTGAATCGGTCTCATCATATGTCTCAACATCACCAAATAGTTTACCCAAATGGTAAGAGATATTTTCAACAATTACCATATCATCTTCTTCATCATGGGCCACATTATCACATTGTGTAGATTTCAAATTTAATTCATCAGAAATATAATTAGAAGAACATGATATATCAATTGATTCCCTACACACATATCCACATGAGAGTTAGTGAGTTGAGGAAGAAATTCCTGTGAGAAATTATTCTACGATTAAGTTAGATTTTAGATCAAAGCGTTGCAAATTCAAGTCTTCTTGTGAAAACAAAAGATCATCCAATGAACTTGGACAGTCATCACCATGCATATCAGTGGATTCACGGTTTTCAGGGTTATGGTTTCCCAAGGCCTCATTTTGATTAAGGTCTTTGATTTCATTTGAATGATTACCAAGATGTTGAAATTCTTTATCAGCAAATAATATAGAAGCATCATTTTGACATAGAGGATTTTGAAAAAGGAAAGAGAGATTAAAATCATCTTGACCCTTCTGCTCCTCTATTTGTGAATTGGGGCCATCCTATATTTGATCAACATTTAGACCAACAAATTGAGAATTAAGAGTACTTGAAGCACTGAATGGTGGTGCAAATTGATTAAGCTGATCAAGACACAAAACTTCATGAAATGTAGATGATAGAGGATGACTGGTATCCCTTGAAGAAAGATCATTTTCAAAGATATCTAATTCAAGATTTTTTTTTTTTATGTGTATTAATATGATTTGTGGAAATCAAGGGACCAATATTCATCTTAGGTTTCTTGTGCATAGAGTATTGACCAAGAAAATAAAATGATGATAGGATGAATGGATCAACGTACTAATTTTCAGATTTCACAACTTCAACCATAGTACCAGAGATGACCTTGTCAGGTAATGAAAAGGGAGGAGGACAAGGAACAGAATGGATGGTGGGTTCCTCCTCTGAGATTAGAGATTTCTCATGATTACTAAAAGTTGGGAGAGAATTATTAAACAAGGATTAAAATTTAGACTATTTCATGGATATTTGAACCAAACGCTAACACTTATCCTTGAATAAATCCCCATCCATATCTTCTTCATGAAATTCATAACATAGGTGAAGAAATATATTAGCAAATTCCTCTATTGATTCATCATATTTCATCCTAAGTTGATTAATCCTTTTATAAACATTCGAGTAATCATACTTATCAAAGGATTGAGGGAGCTCCTTGAAAATATGTTCAAATGAATGGATAGAACATGATGGTAAGGTATGAAACCATAACTTAACTCAACCTTCAAGTGTGAGGGTGAATAATTTACAAGCAACATCTTCACAATTGATTTCATGAGATTCATAAAACTTGAGAAATTGAGATGTATGTTCAACTATGGATATTTCACCCTCACCATCAAACTTTAATTGAGACAAGTTGGAAAATAGTTCTGTATAAAGTGAAATTTTAAGATTAGATCTTTTAGAAAAACATCTTGGGAGTATGATTTGGTAATGAGCCATTTAAGATAGGAGATTCAAAACAGACTCAACGAGCTTAGCTTGTCATTTGTCCCTCCTTCTAAGTTCTAGCGCCAACTATTGACGGTGTTGGAAATTGGTGAACCAAGGGGGTCACCCTGATATGAAGTCCCAATTAGAACTCACACCGTTTGGAGTAGGAGCCCCAACTGGAAGTATGGTTGTTTACTCTTAGGAATCTAGATTGGATGAAATTATCAAAATAAAATATTAAACTAACAATCCTTGAAACAAGCATGTTGACACTATGAGGCATATAATTTCAATGTATATAAGGTGCTTTCAAGACTGGGAAAGAGAGAATGATCTTATAGAATAAAAGTAATAGTACTATCCTAAAAGAGACACACGAGAGCATAAGAGGATTGATGGTTAACCTACAAAATAGTTCACAAGACAAAAACTATCATAAAATCAAGTAATAACACACATTCAACGAGATACATACCAAAGCCAATGAAATAGTCCATTTTAATTAGTATGTGTTGACATAAACATACACCATAAACAATGAAATAATAGTTTCACAATCATTCACGACACATTCAAGAAAGTGCGTCGAATCTGAGAGCTTCATATATTAAGCGAAAGTCCCAATATACACAATTACAACGCTACCACACTAGTCCCAATAGTAGAACATTAAGTCACTACTCGCTCCTCCAAAGAAAGATCTTCTCTCCTATGCCAAATTTGAGAAGCCAAGGTCCCTCCCATTTTTGAGCTACGATGGTGTATATATAACAAGGGAGGTGACTCTCCACCTCCCTTGTGACTCTTGAGCTCCCCTCATGACTCTTGAGCTTCCTTGTGACTTTTCAAATTCTCATGAGACCCTTTGACTTCTACATGACTTTTCACATTCTAAGAGTGACCTTTGGACTTCCACACACTTTATATTTCTCATTTTCTTGAAAATTACATAATTACATCCAAAGATGATGTGCCAAGATGATGAATCATAAGACTCTTGAGATGACACTTGGATAAGCCATGACTTGGCATTGATGACATGGAACTTTATGATGATGTGTCATTGTTAGGCTTCTCTTCTCAATATTTCCTTTATGTCTTCTTGATAAGTCTTGCATGTTCTTCATCTTCCTCCTCCAAAAGGCTTGATGATATGGAGTCTTCCATGTGATCTTGATCTTCCACCTTATGTTTCAACCTAGTGTCCCTTCATCTTCTTGCTTGATGATCATCCTTGTCTTTGCAACTTCATAAGTGTCTTCTTGAAAAATATCCCGGGTATATTCCTTAAACATCATCATGTCATGTCAAGATATAATACCTATAGATGAAATTCACTCATGACAAGACGACATCCATCCGAAAATTCCCTAGTCTAGCCTTCTTCATGCAATTCCCCTATTAGATCCAAGATTTGAATGCAAGATAGAGGAGGAGGCTTAGGGATTGAGAAGTGTGCAATTCCAGGAGGAAGGGATGAGGGACTGATGACTGTGACTGTGCAATGTGTAGTGGCTAGAGGACCGAGAGACAATAATGCGTAGTTGAGGAAGACAATGACACATTTAGGCAAGTTTTCCCACTATGACTGCATAGTGCATAGTTTAAGAGAGAGATTGGGTCACTAGATTGTGTAGTTTCATAGTTCATAGAGACAAGGAGGCTGACTACTCAAAGAAATTTTGTAGTGCGTAGTGGAAGGCTGACTGGGAAGTATGATTGTGCAATTCAGAGGGACAAGAGGTAGAAATTGGGCAATGTGACTATGCAATGCAAAATCCTTGGAGCCAATGACTGTGCAGTGTGTAGTTCCAAGAGGCAGGGGATATTGGCCGAGGCTTGCAATTGCACAATGCGCAGTTTAGGGAGGAAAAGTGAAGCAAGGTTGGTAGGGAAGAGAACTCTTCAAAATTTGACTAAGTGTGGGATCAATGAGGCAGAGGTGAAATTGGAACATAATCAAACACTCATAAACAATCGACGACACAACAATGAACACTCAATACCCAAAACCAACATGAACCCATTGAAACGACAACAAAATGATACTTACCTCCAAGTGCAACACTTAAGATACACTTTGTGACACAAGTGATGACACCAACAAAACAATGCATAAAACTTTGGAAATGATTCTAGTCCATGTCTTTATGATAAATAGGACCCATTAGTACCAAAGTTAGCTCTTAAAAATGCACTATAACTCCCTTACACAAAGTTCGACACTTCCCTTAGTAAAATACGATACTTGAAACAATAAGAAAAAGTGAAAAAGACACTTGCAAAGGTTAAATAAAGTGGAAGTGACACATGTTATAACGAAGAGAACACCAAAGTGACACTTGTTAAAGTGAAAACAACCAGAAATGACAGTCGTAAAAGTGAAATCGAAACTTATGAAAGCAAAATGTGCTAAAGTGACAATTGGGGAGAATCAATGGAATGGTGATACAATTGCAACTAATAGCGAGAGGATGGCTAACTCACAGGATTACATGCTCACCGTCAACTAGGACTGCGCACTAACTATCAACAAGAATTGTACAATCATTATTTTTATGAATTGCGTAGTCACTGTCAGCAAGGGTTATGCAATTGTTGTCACTGGACACTCCACAGTCACTATATCTAGGGACTATTCATAAACTACTTCCAAATACTACACAAGAACTATTCTCAAGGATTGTAATGTTTATTTTTTAGGATAAACATTGACTACTAAGCTTGTCGGAAGAGGGTGCACTTGAGAATGCATCAAAAGGCTAAACATGTGTAAGCAAGTAGTTTTGGTAGTTAGAATATCATAAGAAAAGTATCAACCAATCATGAAGTGAACATGAACAACTTCAGTGACAGATCATGAAATCATAAGTGGGCTCCAAATTTTAAGAGCAGGCAAAATTTTACAGGGTGTTTGTCGTAGCGACAACACTTACCTAGAATGGCCATGGCAACAAGAAACCCCAGACTCCTTGGTTTGCATAATCGACTAACAAACATGAAGTCATGGAGAAACATTACCTATAATAAAATCCATAAAAAAAAAATTGTCCTCGACACAACTCGCAAGATCTGGAGCCTTCGAGCTTGACTTAGAATTAATAAGTTGTGCCAAAGGTGAACATTATAATGTTACATAGACCCCATAATAACGTCACTAAATGGGAAACGATGCGGTCGTGATATATGAATACCGAAAGGACTGGAAGGAATAAACTATAAACCCTTTGGCAAACCTCAAATATTTGTCGTGGTCTATGCCACTAATTGTGACGTTCCAAGGTTAATAATGATATTCAAACGCGTGCTATGTCAAGGGATAACCCTCTTTTAATTTTAAACAAAGTTTGTTGCACAAGGAAAAAAACTAGACAAGGTATAACATTATAATTGTTGCAATTACATTTGCTAGAGAGAGATTATTAATTAATCGGTGAGGAAAAGACTTCCATCTTTAAGACAAAAGAATTAATAAGTTTAAAAGGTTAAAGAGGGATTTTGTTTTGTGGTAGTTAAATAAATAAATCCAAAAGGAATGTAAGTCAGTGGAGATAATGCTCCTTAAATGTAGTCCTTTCTTCCCTATAATTGGGAAATACCCTATATATAATATATATATTATTCTTTTAATGTAGTCCTTTCTTACCGTGTGTATCTATATATATATATATATATATATATATATATAATTCTTTTAATGTAGTCCTTTCTTACCGTATATATATATATATATATCATGTGAAGATTATATATATAAAATAAGAGGATTACAAGGTAAATTTATTGGGACATTACAATTCGGCAAGTAAAAAGTCTTAAATACTTTTATGAGGTGCTACCTAAAATGTAATAGTTGTTGAATCCTATTTCTTTAATATTGCCGAGTGATGTTGAGGTTAGTTTGAGATGCTCCATTGAAACAAGAGGAAGTGCCACTTCCCAAGAGGCCATTCATGATTATAAAGTAGCTATTGTGAAGTGATTTTTATTTATTTTTTAATAATATAATGTTATAAAATTTTGTTAGATATACTTAGAAAAGTAAATTTGAAAATGTTAAAATTGAATTTATGTTTTTGTGGTTTATATTATGAAAAGTAAGAAATTTTTTGGTAAAAATCATATCATCGGAGTTTTGTCGACACGTTTCGAACCATCTAGTGTGGTTCATCGTTAGGACAAGATGAAGAACACGATCTTGGAATCAAATTAAATAAATAAAGAGAATTTTTGTTAGCTGTTATAATATAACGGTTAGATTTGACTAAATAAATAATATTTTAATATAAAAAAATAATGATTAGAATATAATTGTTAATATTGAATGAAGGAAAATAATTAATCAGAAGGAAATTTTTAATGAAATGAATATCTAAAAATAAAAATAAGAATAATATTTAGGTCAAACCTAAATAACAAAAACAATAAAACAATTCATAAAATCAATATAATAATATAATAAAACAAAAATAATATTTGGGTCAAACTTAAATAATCGAAACCATTAATTCTAAAACCTTAAAAATAAATAAAAATAAAAGTGTCAAACTTCAAAATAAATAAATAATAATAATAACAATAATAATAAATAATAATAATTAATTGATTAACTAAATCAATCAATCAATAATGAAAAAAATAATTAATCGTTTATTAGTAGTCAAGATAAAAATACAAATAAATAATTAAAATTAGGAAGTTATATATATATATATATATATATATATATATATATATATATATATATATATATATATATATATAAACTTAAGAAGAAATGGCAGGGATCCAACAACTGCTAATTTTCCAGCCATCATCTCTATTCAGATTGCTTGGCCTCCTTTCAATCTCTATACCTTCCCTGAACTTACGGTGATGGAAATGACCTATCTGAGTAATGACTTGGACATCTTTAATGCAAATGTGGTGTTTTTTCTTTTTCGGATGTTCTGCTAAAGTTGAGGAGCGAGTCCTCCCATGTTTGATGTCTGCCGCATGTTCCTAAATCCTCTGATTTATTGAGCGGCTAGTTTCACCAACATAGGGTGTTCCACATGAACAAGGGATTACATAAACACCTTTCATATTCTTAGGGTCCATCGGGTCTTTTACAGATCTTAGGGAACTTTGAATAGTGTTAAGGGGCCTAAAGGTTGAGGGAACCTTGTGCTTTCTTAGGATCCTTGCAATCTTGTTAGTGGTCCCTTGTATAAAAGGAAGGTGTACCCCATAAAACTGATCATTGGGTTCTTTTTTAATCTTGGAACCCTTGCCAGCCTTAAGGAAATCCCTAAGACATTGGAGCTTATTATAACCATTATTTTTGAAAACCTTGAGGAGATGGGTTTTCTCATCTTCAATATGACTTTCATCAAAAACTCTAAATGCATGAGTGGCTAAAGTGTTAAGAACGCCCAATTTTTGAGCAAGGAAATGATGCGACTTAGCGTGAAGATACTTCTATGTGTGAGTTTCCTTCCAAAAGACCTGGTGTGAGAATGATCCATCGTCCTTCTTTGAAATAAGTGCATCAAGAAAAAAAAGGCTCCCATTAATTTCACATTTCATAGTAAACTTTAAGGAGCTAGACTGATTATTAAAATGATGGAGAAAAGCATCCAACTTATCCCAACCATAAAGCCAGATAACGTAAGTGTCATCCACAAATCTCTCCCAAAACTTTAATCTGTATTACCAGAAAATATTAATTCATCATTACAAAATAATTATTATAAAATATAAATTTTGTTTTCTAATATATAATATTATAATATTTACATTATAATATTTATTTATTTATTTATAAATTTAGTATTAATGTTTAAGGGAAATGTCGTTATCTTCATCAATAATTTCAATTTGTACCAATAGCATATTTGAAATACTCTTTACAAAAGACTTTAAACCTTATTATTTCTTTGACGTATATATTTTATAAAAATACATAACCTATATATTATATAAAATCAAACTCTTAAAATAGTTGCCATAAAAATAATCCAGATTGAAAAGCATGATAGTTATGATTCCGCTATACATAATGTGTGTTAAATGTGACATTTATGATTAGATTATACCTATTAATAAAGACAATCATAATAAACTTAGGATCTACTGTCAACAATATTGTTGACGTTTAATATAATAATGTTTCTAACTTAATAAAAACAACACTGAAAAGACGGTCTACGTAGTGTCTAAGTCACCCCTAGGACTTTATCTATGGATTTTTGACTTTATCTATGGATTTTTGAATAATGAAGAAAACACAACGTTGGGTGACCATGCTAATAGTTCCTCAAAATTTTTATTGGCTTCATTTATTTTGGTCCTTCTATTGGGTTTTCTCTCATGTAAATTAAATACCATTTCTTCCCTAAAAAAGATAATATAGTTTAAAATTGTTAGACATTTGATGATGTATAGGTGGTTGTGTAAATGTTGGTATTGATGTTAAATAAGGGTTAGCATGATGATTGAATGTTTGGATGAAATTTCATGGTAGCTACACGCTTTTTGCAGAGAATTATCATAGTAGCAGGCTTACTGAAGAAGCCATAAAATGATTATCATGGTAATTGGTGTTCAACTGACCAAAGAGTCAATGGGAAGAGACATTTGCAGTCACCTTCCAAGCAGGGGAAGGACTCAAAGCCTATATTGGACCCTCCCCATTGAAAAGTGCTCTGACTATGCTTTCCAACGGTATGCAAAATTCCAAAAATAGACTCTTGGTTTAAAAGTTATGTCCTATTGAAGTTTCAAGGATTAAAGCCTCAAGAAGGAAAGAATATCGACGATCGCATATCGGAAATCCAAAGATAATGATGATCACATATCAGAGGTCAAGAAAATCGATGCATCGCAACATCAGAGGTCTAGAGAAATCAGAAATCGCATACCAGAGGTATATAGGTATCAGCAATCACATAACGAAGGTCCTAAGATATCGGAGCATCAACACATCGGAAGGTTGGTGAATCGAAGAATCACAACTTCTTAAGGTGACAACCTTTAAAAAGTTGTGATATGCATAATGTGTTGATAATGTTAAAATCCACTGGGAAACTCCAATAAATATTAACAAAGGATTCCTTCACAAAACCAAAAGTGGACGAACCCTTTCTCTTTCCTCTAGCAGGACACGTGGTGGCATATGATTGGTCCCGATAAGCTACAGTGGCATTCGACGTTAGCATGATGTGGTGGTACGACAAGACACGTGGCAGGCAGTTTTGGCATTTTGAGGGGCCTAAGGGGGAAAATATGGGTGACATGTGTCACCACTCAGGAAGTGCCACGTGGAGTGATGATGTCATATTGGAGGTCAACATATCGGAGGTTGAGGATGTCAGCACTTCATAGTAGTTGGCAATTAAAAAAGTGTCGATAATGAGGCTCTGATATTAGGGTTGACACATGGCCTAGAAGAACTTATAGAACGAAGGGTGCTAAGCTCTTAACAAAGGAAAAATGGCCCCCGGGCAGGAACAAAATGCCCTAGTGCCTTAAGGTTAAGCCTCTGGTCACCGCACCTAGTCCCATTGAGGAAAATAGAAAGGGGCTAAACAAAAAAGGCCAAGGAGATCAGAACTCGTTGTTTGCGTAATATCTTTTAAGAATAAAGTTTCGATAAGGCAAAGCTCCGAAATAACACTATGGTAATATTACAGGACATATTGGACTCTGATAGTGTGATGTAGAGAGTTAAAGGTGTATGGGTCGACATCTGCAAGATTGAATGCGGGAACAAAGGACTTGATCTCAGGAGTAATGGTGACTGTAAAAGAACTGTTGGGCTTGTCTCGATGTTGAAAGAAATCCATCTATGATATCTGTGCACGTATTATAGAAATAAATGAAAAACAGAGAAGCCATGCGGAAGTACAGTCAAGCTTTGTGAGCTATGAGTAGGCATGAGGAGTCTCAATGGAGTGTGCGGGTGGTCTAAGATTAAATTCTCAGCATGGAGAGTCACACAGTGAGATGGTTAATTGAACGAAGCCCATTCTTAAGGTTTAATGTAGCGACAAAATTTGTAAAAGTGATGCAACACAAGAATGGAGTGTCATGCTAGGAGTATACTCTCGGGCAGTGTGGATGGCAACAGAGACAACATTGAGCTCATTATAGCACAGGAAAAAAAAAAATAATTTTCATTGAGCTACTAGGGGAATACAATATTGTTGTCTATGTGCTAAAGTGAGTTGAGCATATGCGTGAGAGTATTGAGTTGTGAGTGGAGCACATAGTGACAGAGAGATTGAAGCACCTGAGAGGAATTTGTTTGATAGTACAGCAAGAGTAGTGAGAGTGTTGTGTGGAGAATGACGAGGGTAGTGCTGAAGAGCAGTAAGTGAAGAGCCCTGGACAGTGAAGGCAAAGCGCAGATGAAGTGTTGCTGTGAGCAGCAGGAGGAGATCCATTGCAAGTGAGCACAAAACGCAGAATGAAGAAGTCAAATATGTGAACAGTAAATGTTTGGTATTTTACTTGTATTATTATATGCCTTTGTTTTCATTTTGAAAACTGTATGAAATAGTATAACAGTGGCAAGGGAAAATTTGTGCCTGCATACTGAAGAGGTTGGTGCATCTTGGCAAGTTAGTGCTTGCTAACCAAAGGCAGGTTGGTGCATACATACTAAATAGG
The DNA here is from genome assembly GCA_031772625.1 of Pinus tabuliformis. Classification (NCBI taxonomy): domain Eukaryota; kingdom Viridiplantae; phylum Streptophyta; class Pinopsida; order Pinales; family Pinaceae; genus Pinus; species Pinus tabuliformis. The sequence goes on along the minus strand of CM062819.1, from coordinate 1,415,571,940 downwards.
TTGGTGCCTCTTGGCAAGTTGGTGTTTGCTAAACAAAGGGGGTCGGTGCTTCCTGTGAGTGGGTGCTCACAAAAAAACAAATGTAATTATGTGGGTGCTTAATTTACATCATAAACAAACAACAAATTGGTGTTTTTTATCTCTAGATTTTCAAATCAAAAACACAGTATCAAACATGTGTTTCTCATGTGATTGTTATTTGAATGCGTGTCTAAAATATTATTGATTCAAAATCTTGTGAATAAATACTCTCACACATGAAAAACATTAAAAAAAAAGGTGTACACATAGTAAGGAAAAAAAAAAAAAATCTCATATACAACAATTCCTTATTCCCAAAAAAAAAAAAAAATTCTATACTATCACATTATATGAAACCAAAACTAATGGCATGATATTTAAATATCATTTTTTGGGATAAAAATGGATCTCCTAGGGTGCAAAGCTACATACGAGCCTCATGCGAGTTGAAGCTTCACATATTTAATTTTCTTCTACCTTGTAACATTTTGACTTTTCCCATAAGTTGAATCCACATTGTAGAGAGATGTGGTAGTGATACTAAGTTGACCCACTTGCCATAAATTACGAAGCTATCATTGCACAACGTAGGGCTTAAGTGAGTGCATCATTGGTTAAGCATCATATCTCTAAGGGGAAAATGATTAATATTATCTTCTCTAGTTGGATAAATTTTTGTATATTGAAGTTTTGATGAAAAAAATATTTTTTAAAAGCATTTTTATTAATAAAAGTATTTAATTTGAACGTAAAATTTTAACCTTGGATAAGGATAATTAAATATATTTCGTAATTTATTTATTTTAAAATTAATTAATATAAAATTGGCAAAAAAAAATTCATTAGTAATTTTGAGTTATTAATTCTTTATATATAAAAAACAATTAGATTTATAAATATAATATAATTATAACAAGATATGTTAAAAAAATAATCATTTCATTGGAATAATTTGTCACATCATAATTTATAATATTCCGAAATCTTAGATTATATAAATTTATTTCTGTAGATTTTATTTCAGTTATATGCTAGTTTTGTTTGAATTTTATAAAATAACTAATGTAATAGAAGGTGAAGCTTATTCTCTTTTATCTTTGTTTCAATTATAAAAATGCATATACAAAGAAATGAGCATTCTTATGGAGTCACCTCTTAAAATTATGCCCTGCACAACTATTATAGAGTCTTCATCCTCCTCTATTATGTTCACAAAATAGCATTTGGGAAAACAAGGTATTCTATATGGGAAAAATACCTTCAGTAATCACTAACACAATTAGATCAAAGATCATAACATCAATATTTTTACATGGGTTAAATCCTCTAAGAGGGAAGCACTCCATGACCCCAACCAATGTAACCATTTCAAGAAATTTTATTAATGCAAAAGAAAATGTATACAAGAGAACTTCTCATGATTGATCATTGACAATGACTCTTCATGATTTTTAAATATAAATCATGGAACAACTAGGTGTTAAACCATGGATCAATAGCGAGTAGGATCGATGATAATATGAGTTGTCAAATCACAATGTATTTATCAATGATCTCTTAATGTAAATACATAATCACATTCGTATAGTTACACCTGGCCTGACATGGTATTAGAGCCAGCCCCCAATTTAGTGCTTCTGTACTACCTTATACAAATTTGTAGCTTTGCAATTGACCATTTCTGTCATTTCTCTGCGTATATTATTATTTTCAATCTATTGTTGATTATAGTTTAATTTTCTTGTTGGCTCTCCATTTTCCATTTCTATATCGACCACTAGCTCGACTGCTTCCGGAACTTCTTTCTCCCCGTTGAAACCCGCAGCCAAGAGGCAAAGCTCTACCATCTTCCCTCAGGTCGAGGCCTTCGATGTGTCTCTATGTGGTTGCTGCTTCTGTTGGGTTCGCTACAAATAAACCATATGAATTACAGTCTGGGTGTGATCAATAATGTTTAGAAGTTCTTGACACCTGAGAGGTGTTGACAGTGTGAAGGGTCGTATGTTTTTTATGGTGTGTTCTCCTGTGTTCAGGAGTGTTGTATGGTATTGAATTATGTGTGTTGCCCATAGTGGAAAACAACGATATGTTTATTAGGGCCGACATATGGTGAACAATATTCTGAATAACTTAGGTTAATGGTATGCGCGGGTGATATAAGGTATGCCTTGAATTTCATTAGAGTCATTTTAAAAGGAGGTATGTATATATTTTAATAAGAACCATGTCCCATTGTTGAGTGTTTAAAAAAAAAAAAGGCATATGGTATATGGTGTGAATGACACAATTAGATGGCATGGTTTGAATAATATATTTTTAAAAGGCTACATTACGATATAAAATACACATGGATATGGATAGTGGATGAATGGCATGAAGGGCATATGTTGAGTGGTAATATATTATGCATAAGATATTTAAATATATGGTACACTAAAAAGTGGAGTTTAGCCATTTATGTAATTAAATCAATCTTTTACTTAAAGAAGATATCAAATAAGAAATCTTCAAATAAGATTGCATTATTTTGGAAATCAAATTAACATAGCTTTTTTTTATGATGCATTTACTAATATCTATAATGGAAGTAGTTTGTTTTGTTTGTTTTTTGTTTCTGGAAAAGAGAATTATATTGAATAGTCTCGGAAGATAAAACACACTTTTATTTTTAATGAGTCGTGGAAAGGAGTTTGTGAAGGAGAAGGAGATAATGCACCTGAAAATACTACTTTAGATAAGGAACTTGAGCTTTCCATATGGGAAAACAAGAACGATAAGGCCTATGCCTTGATTGCGGCATCCTTAAATGCATAGGTGAGTTGCCATATTTCTCCATTTTCAAATGCCTTTGAAGCCTTAAAGAAGTTGAAGTTGTATGGCTCACACTATGACAGGGAACAATGATAACTACCTTGCATCCATAAAGAAAGAACTAAGGAAACGCTTTGAAATGACAGATTTGGGCTATGTTCACTACTACCTTGGTATTGAAGTAACCCAACATCCGAAGTTTATATTCCTCCCTTAGAAGAAGTACATTGGAGATATGTTGAATAGGTTCTACATGGATGAGTGAAATCCTTTGACTACTCCAATGGAATAGAACTTAAACCTCATATCCACTGAAGGAAAATAATTTTGAGGATGCAACAAAGTATAAACAACACGTAGGAAGTCTCAACTAAGTGACTACTACTAGATTAGACATTTCATTTGCTATTGGAATCCTCTCCAAGTTTATGAAAAAGCCTTGTGAGGGTCATTGGTCTGTTGCAAAAAGAGTTCTAAAGTATTTGAAGGGAACTGAAGGCTTTGGACTCAAGTATACACAAGTGGGTAACTTCAACTTGATTGGATACTCTGTTTCAGATTTTGATGGAGATAAACAAACTGGAGTATCTACTTCAGGTTATGTTATGAGTCTTGGATAAGGAGTTGTCTCTTCGAGGTCACACAAATAGTCAATTCCAACATATTCCATAGCTGAGGCAGAATATGTGGCAATAGCTAAAGCAACAAAGGAAATTGTGTGGCTCAGGAATTTTTTTGAAGATTTGCAGGAGAAACAAGTAAATTCAACTCCTCTTTTGATTGACAACACTTCTGCAATAAATTTGGCCAATAACACAAAGTTCCATGATCGAAAGAAGCAGATCAATACAAAAAACCATCTGATTCGACATCATGTTGAGGCCAAAAGAATCCACCTATGACATTGCTCCACAAATGAGCAGATTGTAGACATCTTCACCAAAGCGATTGGGAGGGAAAAGTTTGAAAGATTCAGAATGATGATTAGACTCACCAATATCCCTTCAAATTAAGGGGGGGAATGTTGACACCTAATATTTGGGATTAGGAGAATTATGTAAATATTGTAAATACAATAATAAGGAAGGTGAAGAGACTGGAATTTGAATTCCAAGAGTCTCCCTTCAATGTATTTATCAATGATTTCTTAATGCAAATACACAATCAGATTTTGGAGTTACTCCTGGCCTGACATTCATAAACTCATAACATAGATTGGAGTTTATAAAGTTTGCTTTTGTAAGATACTTTGTGAAAATATTTGCAACTTAATCATCTATGGGGAAAAATAGAATTTCGACAACTTGATCATGAATGAGCTTTCTAATGAAGTGATTTGTAAATCAGGTGTTTGTCATGATGATGTTGAATTGGATATTTGGCAAGCATGATGACACTCTAATTATCACACCAAAGGGTGGTCAAATGCTACTACTAGAATCCAAACTCTCAAAGCCACGAGACTTCTTGAATTGTATTAACTATTATTCAATTCTTAAAATCCTAAGTGACAAGTCCATAACCAAAATTCAAAAAATAACCTGTAGTAAATTCTAATTTTCAAGGTTTCTAACCTGATGAGAATCAACTAAACTAATGAAAAAAGGAGTCCCTCCTAAGCTATAATGTATCCCAAACTAAACTATACCTTGGATATATCATAGTGTCCTTTTTGTTGCTTTGTAATGACTTTCATGGCATGTTTGAAGATATCAAGAAACAAGACCAATAGAAAAGGAAATATCAAGATGAGTATGAGTCAAATATAAGAGGCTACCAACTAATTGGTTGTACAAAGTGGCACTAACTTCGGGTGTAGTGTAGGTGGTAACAAGTTTGACTATAGACTAAACGGGGTTGGCTTACAATCTTCCATGTGAAAGAAACAAATAAGGTCATATGCATACTTATATTGCGAAGGCGAGAAGGAGGAAGTGGATTTTCATCTTCACTATGATCATCTAAAGGGGGAACTAGAATAGGAACATCAAGTGGCATAAACGGTGAAGATGGAACAAACATCAAATTAGGCTCGTAGGACAAGAGATTTTCATCAAATTTAACATATTTTGGAATGATTATTCCATAGGAATGAGCTGTGAAGAAATCTATAACCTTTAACATCTTCAAAGTATCCAAAAAAAATACACTTCTCACTCTATAGTTATAAGGATTTCCTTTCTCATCAAGAATGTGAACCCATGTGTTGTAGCAGCTGCACCACCCTCCAAAATTTTGGCCTGCATCCAAATTTTAGAGCTTTCCTTGGTTTTTCCCCTTGATGGTCACAAACACTCGGGCTCATCCCATGAGCTCTTGTCGAGTCTTCACACCCTTTTTCGTGATTGACCACCGATCACCTTTCGGCATGTTGATCGCTATGTCATGCTTGCGAGTTTGTTCAGACATTTTTGAAGGTTTGTCTTTATGTGCATGAATTGTTTTCACTCTGTCTACATCGATCACACTCGCACATGAAGTTGTAAGAATTGTTACGCAAGTGTTGTCATGGTCGTTTGAAGACATATCTCAATTGTCGCACTTGTCGCTCTTAACCTTTGAGTCAGTCTCACTGAGCACATGTTTGTCTTGTTGGTTTGAGGTGACTTGTCGTTGAGTCATGCTAAGTGTTTGATCACATTGTCATGTATGAACAAGTACACTTGCTTTCACACTTAGTCATTTTCGTGAAAATCAGTCGACCGGACAACCCTCCTTCAACCAGACCCTGATCTCAGTGAGCTTGCATTGCTGACCAAAACTGCGCAGATCTTGAGGCTATCCTTTGGGCAGCCTGCACTGCACAATTCTGGAAATCAGTCAGTTGACTGTCTCCCAAAACTGTGTAGAAGTTGTCGCAGAACCTAATCCAATCTATGCTTCCTGCAAGATCTCCCATCAAGCCTCCCGTTGGTCAACTGGAAAGATTCACTTGAGCTGTGACCCAGGGCTTCACTGATCTCTAAAACTATGCATAACTTATCAAACCTGACGGCCTTGCAATGCTTGCAGAAAATGTGCAGACATGTGGGATAGGCCTCTGCTACCTATCACTGCACTATCCTAGGAAATTGTGTAGATCTGCTAGGTAGGCTTCACTGCTAGCCTTCCCTCTCATCAGCCCAAAAATTTCTCGGAGTTGTTTGTCACCTCCCCTTCTGCCCTGCTCTACAATCAACGAGGAAATTGCGCATATCTGACAAGCGGGTTTCCCTACTGGCCCACTCTGCTCTCACTCAGAAAATTGCGCAGATCTGTTTGTCACCTTCCCTTCTGTCGTGCTCTGCAATCAACCTAGAAATTGCGTAGTTATGTCTGGGCCCAAACTGTTTCCAGGAATTGCGTAATTTTGACCAGCAGCTTCTGCCGCTTGATCCTGTCCTCCTCTTGAAAATTGTGTAGATTTTTCTGCTAGTGCCTCCTCCTACCTGCACTGTCTTCCTCAGAGAATCTGCGCAAATCCTAGCTGGATGACCTGCCAAGTGCTCCCCTTGAAAATTGCGCAGATTGGTCCAACAATTCCTCGACACCTTGCTTGGCTTTCCTCCTGGAAACTGCACAATTTTGCCTCCCAGCTGGGTTTTTCCATGCAACTATCACTGCTTTCTTGGATTACGCAAATCTGCCTCCTAGTGACATCTGTGCATTTTTTCCGTACAGTGCTTTGGAGCCTCGCACCCTGGCCTGAGTTGTTCTCTGCGCAGTTTCAGTTCCTTGTCCCTCTCCCGGTCACTTGCACCGAAACAGAAAATAATGCCTCATGTTAGACAAGGAGAATTTTGGATTTGATGTTGTCTTGTCATGAGTGATTGCAGAAATAGGTACATTGATGAAACATGGCATGACGACGAATGGGATGGAGAAGGAGCGCATGCTAGAATACTTGCTCACAGTCGAATGAATGCACAAAGCACATTGAGAAGCGAGCGAAAGGGACACATACATATGCACCATCAACTAAAGACCAAGGCCATCGAAGACCCTATGCACTTTTCCATGCAGAGGTGAACACATGTTACACCGAGAGCATACCATCACTTAGTAGCACAACAGCTCGACATGGACACCACAGTCAGCAAGTACATGTTGGCAGTGTAATGTCGAGTTGTGTCATGAGTTGTCTCGACCACATCATTACTATGGGCCATACTTGTTGTAATCAATGTAATGTAAAGTGGAATTCCAAGAGACCCACATATGAATTTGAAGAGTCATGTAAAGTCGAAAAGTCATTAGAATTCAAACAGTCATGAGGGAAGTCAAAGAGTCACAAGGGTCAGTTATTCCCCCTTGCCTATACATACCCCCTCATTGTATGAGCAAAGGACTTTTCATCTTGGCTCCTCCTGCATAGCCTTGAGATTTTGTAGTCTATTCTTTGAGGAGCGAGCAGTGGCTCCAACGTCCCACTACTGGGACTAGTGATGTATGGTGTATAGATGTGTCTTGGACCTTTTTCTTAATTCAAAAGTATATCTTAGGCCAACACGTTTTCACGCATGTTTTGTATCCATTTGTAAGACTATTATTTAAATGTTTGTAATGCATGTTTACTTAACTTGTAATAAGATAGTTAAACTACTTCGGTTATTGTGGTACTCATATTGTTGAAGTGTTGTATTATTTATCGATGTTGGCTCGTCCATGTGGAGTACTCCTCCGGACACTAGACAGACCGTCTTTGTGTTTTCTTGGTTTTAACGATTTTCATCCCAGTGTGGACTACTCCACTGGATGGTGTACGTGTTTTCCCTTGAAATTTGGTTTTCACAACAGCCGCATCCGCTGTGGACTATTCCATGGGATGCTGGACAAACCTTTGTTGTTGTTCGCATGTGTTTCTTCTTGGGTTGGGACTATTCCCTCTCATCAAGAGGCTCACTTTACTTACCCCTTTTGACTAGTAAGAGAACTTAGACACAGAGTTATATTAAGTACTCACCAGGCACACTCACCCCGCTTCCTTGAATTTACAAGCATAACAATCTCATGTTCTGAACATCAAGAGCTAAGGAAAATATCTAAGATAATGGTAACCGGACCATCGTACTGAATGGGACTCCTACACCAAATGATGTGAGGTCTAGTTGGGACTTCATACAGGGGAGATACCATGAATGTTGGTGGGTCCTGTTAGTGTCAGTCTTTCCAGCCTTCCTCCAGTGATCAAATATGCTCTTACAAAGTGGTCTCAGAGTGTCAAGGTCAAATTTTGTCATTTCAAAGGGTTTTCAAGCAAAATTTGGTCACTAGGCATTAGGTCTAGGGTTTGCCTTAACTCCTAAAGTTGTCAAAATGTTGGTCCATGTCACCATTCAGCTGAGTCTATCATCATTCATAGGGTTTTCATTGTCATGTCAGTGTCTAATGAGTCATTTTACATCTTGTTCATGCTTCAGTTGTGCCTTGGCAAGGTCATTTCCCTCTCCTAGGGTTTTGAAAGCCAATTTCTCTTGGACGGTCAAATCATCGGCAAAACTTGTTTCCTGATGTTCATACACCTTCCCCTATCCTTAAAGTACCTTATAAAACACTTCCCATCCCTTAGATCCGCCAAATTCCTCATTTTTGCACAAACCCTAGTTTCTAGATACAACCTGGCAATTTTCTAGGTTGGGCCTGTGTTTTGCCCTTTTGGACCCCTTCCCCTCGCTCAATCTCTGAGATTCCACTTTCCCCTACTTCCTAACATCCCTCCCTACTTTCAAAAGTTTCCCCAAGAATTTAGAAGCCCCCTATCCCCTTCATTTCGCTCCATTTCGACAAAATTCCTTGTTTCACACATCGGGACAAGTCGCACTCAAATGATGTTACAGAGAAATAAAAGATGAATTTTGGAAAACTGAGAGAGGTTTTTGTCAAAAACATGCCAAAGAAGAAAAACCTCCTTCACTTTTTGCACAGGTGTCATGGTTTTAGAGAAATGTCAAAATTACAATCGCCGGATCCAAGGCGGTTGGCCAAGGCACAAAAAAGGAGAAAGAGGCCTGATCCCCTCCATATCTTGGCTGAGGCCTCATTGAAAGATCATGACACTCAATAGCATAGCCACAGCTCAAATCCCAAAATTTTTTAAGAATTTTGGGTAATTTTGGCATTTTTTGGTAATTTACAGGTTTTGGCTCCTCAACGGGTCTCACCCTCGATGAGACCCTTTGTCATGGCAGCTCCTTTTTGCAAAAACTCAGCATTTCTAGATTTTTCATGCAAAGTTACATATGCCTATGGATGGACTTGAGTTTTTATGGAGTTTTGGGCCTCCAAAAGGTCAAAATACATGCAAAATTTGACTTTCTGCCCCTTTTTTGAGTTGCAGAAACCAGTCTTGGGAGAATTAAGTTTTGACAGGGCAAATGACCTCCAAATCCGAAAATTCCAGTTGGGTTGGAAAGTAGACTCATAGACCTTTCCAACGAGCTATCCTGCACCCAATTCTGACACCTAAAAGTGCCTCAAACAGATCTCCAAAGGTGTGCGACCCGTTGAGCAGATTTTGCCAGAATTGACTTGTTCAGCCCAGAAAACGCAGATTTGACTCTTTTTGACTTTTTGAGGTTAATGATGGTCCTCTTGGATGTAATTGTGATACTACTTTTACTCTTGTTTAACACTTCTAGAAGATTCATTTATGTAAAGGGTAAAAATTGAATGTATGAATTGGTTTCCTAGCTTATAGAGGCAAGTTGTTTTGACTGCCTAGATTTTAGTGCTCAGTTTAGAATTAGTTGAAACAGCTCCTAGAAGGATGAGCTCGACCCCTAGAGGCAAGGGAAGAGGTTGGCTTTCCTATATTATGTATTTTCTTAATCATTTTCAGAGGTTGGAAGGTTGGACTCTTGAGGGAGAAGCTATCATTGTATTATTCACTGTATCTCTGCAATTTTTGGCTAAGGAAGACCAGGGTTTTGCAGTCATCTTTTGGATTCTTGTGGACTCATGTGTTTATGGTGTGTTTCTAAATGTTCTTGTAAGCTTTGTTATGTGATTCATTTCCTTTCTTTGCTTCTGCTTATTGAACAAATGAAGTGTTAAAGTATGAATTCATGCTAGCCATGCTCTGCTTTTAAATTTGTTTAATTTCAATGTTTTCTACTGTCTAAAGGGAATTCAAAGTCATTGTTTGCTCTCTTTAGCTCCTCATCCTTCATTCCTGATCATCCATCTCAAGTTAAGGCATCAATACTGTTTCCTACCTCGCCCCAAGGAACCCCCTGCAGAAACTGTGTCCAATCCCCGCACCCAAAATTGCCCTCTTCTCAATTTGCCACCAAAAACCCAAAAACCCCAAATCAATCTTTCTGATCAGTTTACTAGCCTAATATCAGTGTTACCTAGTTGGTCATCTCATCCCATTGCAGATCTACCGAGATTGACCGGAGAGAGCCTTCTCCTGCCCCGTAGGGCTAGCTACGAGGCTAAATGGTTTGATGTGGCCTTGAGGTTTGCCTTTCTCAGCCTGAGGTGAAATTTCAAGCGCTAACAGGTCCAACACCATCAACATTTCCAGTGCTAGAAGGAGGTCCACTAGTTGTTTATGGTTGAATGTCCTCTCAACCCCACATATCCATCTTCTGGTCAAGGCAGTAACACAAACTCCCTCTCTCCCATGTGCATCTCTGAAGTTGGGTACTCACCTCCCAGACCCAAACAAGAAATTTCATAGCATCACCTTCGCTTTGTTTCTCCCAGCACCAAACAGTCTGCCAAAGTTGTTGGACTGATCCCAGGGGTACACAATCTTCCCTCTTCGCAGAGAAAGGAAAAGACTACACCCACGTGACTGTTAGTCTTATATGTTGAAGAAGTAATCCTCGCCACTCTTGAAGAGCTAGAAGAAGCTGTTGAGAATAAAGAGGAACCTCCTATTTTCCTACAAGGAGAAGAAGTTAATAACCGCTCTTGGGCTCAAGTTCCAGCGAAGGGGAAGGCAGTGGACGAGGTAGAGGCAGAGATGAACCAATAGATTAAGAGGTTGTACTGTCTGATTCAGAAGAAGAGGAGGAGTAAGAAGAAGAAGACAATATGGCTAATCAAAATCTAGAATGGATGACACAGGGCCCATTGACACTCTAAGGTGCCTTGTACAAGATGCCAAGGCACGCAAAGAAGTTGTTAACGAAGTATGACACTGACAGAGAAATGAAGGCAGAAGACCATCTAGACATGTTCTACCTATATCTGCAGACACTCGAGGTACATTACGATGATGTTGCATGTACACTATTTCCATGTACCTTGGATGGCAGAGTAGTTGTATCGTACCACAACCTTCCTGTCAACTCCATTCAGAACTGGGGGTGTTCAAAAGAATATTCCTTGAGAAATTTGCTGATGACAAAACCCCCACCCTGTTGTTGAAAGAATTGGGTAGTCTTAAGATGGAACCAAAAGAGAAAGTGAAAGACTTTATCCAGAGGTGTAACCGTATCTTGAACAAGTTCACTGCAGACACTAAACCTCATGACTCCATCACAATCGACTACTACACGTCCGCACTGTCGAACAACATTGCACAGTTCATCAAGCGAGCTGCGAAACCAACAATTTTCAAAAATTTCCAAGAAGCAATTGATGTGGAGAAATACTTGCATGCGATTGGAGTCATTGTAGATGATGAACCACCTAAGGACTCCAAGACAGCGGAAGGAGGCCTTAGACTATTGTGAGTAAGGTAAAGGAAAAGGAAACAAGTGAAATTGAGACCCTTACTTGTCTCCTCAAGTCCTTGACAACTAAAGTAGCATAACTCAAGCAACAGATAGCTGATACAGTAGTGAGAAACAAACCCTCTGGTTTTGTGCGTAGGAAGAATGTGACATCAGGTAGCAGCAATAGTCACCCGGCTAAATCTGTGCATAGTTCAAATGTTGTGTTCCAAACAGAACTGATTTTGAAGGATAACTTCTGTGAGTTCCACCAAGCATGACATTCAAGGATGAATGATCATTTTAACGCCAGTGAGCAGGTTCAGCTGGAAGATGAAGATGATGAAGAGGATGTTACATCTGATGAAGCTCCAAGTTCTAGGCATGTGGTTAACATGTATTAGTGTCTAAATGTTGCCCATAAGAAAACAACAACCGAGAAGGAGCCCCCAAACAGAATGTTCGATACAACTTGAGAAGTTAAGGGGCTCCTACTGTGATTGAGATACCGAAATAGAAATTCAAGAAAATTCTCAGAAAAGTTGATCCACTGGCATCTTTAACACAGAAAACACAAAGCAAGTTTGGAAAGAAAACTCCAATGAAAGATATGTCCATGAGTAGCACACTTCAAAACACTCCACCAGATGGTACAAACACAAGTCTTCCCCTGGAAAACTCGGTGAGTCTTCCCACTTTAGATTACAATATTGTTGAAGACATGAAGAAGACATGTGCGTACATCTCTCTGTACAAGCTTACCAAACTCATGGGTCAATGGGATATTCTTTTGCGTGCACTGGGGAAAAACTACATAGACAATGTTGCCTCTTCCAGCAAGGGACCAAGTAAGTATCTTGGATCACTCGCATCTATACTCAACACGCTTCACATGGAAGAAGAAAACTCACTCTACCCACCATTTTTGTTATCATTCAAAATTTTCAACTTGAATGTCCACAACTATTTGGTTGACTCTGGCGCATCAGCCAATGTCATGCCACTATTCATTGCTAAACATATCAATGTGTAATGGATTAGTATAACCACGCAAATCATCCAACTTGATCGAACATGTGTACCATCCATTGGTGAACTCCAAGATGTGATCATTCGGTTATCGTCTGATGGACGAGTTCAGTAGTGCATCAACATTGTGATCATGGACACCCCGGAAGAATATGGCTTACTGCTCAGCAGAGACTGGTCCAACAAGTTGCAAGGATATTTGTCTATAGACTGGTCACACTTATGGCTTCCGTACCAGGGCATAAACAACCATATTTGAGTGTTTTTTGAGAGGTATATGAAACAAAACATTACTCACTTGAATGGTTAGAATGAACAGTTGTCTTTCACAAAACTTTTGTTCGACAATTGATTTCTGGAAACACATCTAGGGTGTTATCTTGCACAGTCAAGCACCTCCCCACCAGATACACAGTTGAGTCTCCTTCCTTGCCCAACTGGTGAAAATGAAACTCATACAATACTTTATAACAATTGTTGCAGTAGTATTAGTAGTACTAGCACGACAAGTGGTCCTTGTACATACAACTTGTGGACCTTGTATTTTGATGGATCTAAAACACAGGACGGCTATGGAGCCATGTGTGTTTCCCAAGGAAAATAAAACATTTAGTCTCAAGCCGCTTGGAGTTCAAATGCACAAACAACAATGCTGAATATGAAGCACTCGTCTTAGGTTTGCACAAAGTCCTCAGCCTCGATGTTTCTATGCTGAAAATGATAGGTGATTCAAAGATTATGGTATGATAGGTACGTAATACCATACATTGTGTCGCACCTTGTCTCAAGAGTTACCAACAAGAGGTATGGAAACTTATTTCTAATTTTCAATCTTTTAATATCATATATGTACCAAGAATGTGCAATGCAGCTACAGAAGCTCTGGAAAATGTATTTGTTAGGATGGCACCGCTAAGGGATAGATTTACTATTGAAATTTTTTATAAGCCATATATCCCTGAAAATATCACTAATTTGTGTGTTTTTTATGATGATGAATAGATACTGCATTTCATGGCCAACGCTGACGTCTTCAAAGACACAGCGATAGATGAAGACATGCACGAGCAATCTCTGCAAGACACAACTGATGACAACAAAGGAAACCCCATTCCCAAGGGTGTGGTTTCACTTGAGAAACTATATGACTTGCAAAGCCACTTCAAAGGGCCTAGGAACACTAAAACCCACAGTTCTAGACTGATGCATGAACAAATTGACTTGGGAATAGAAAGAGATCCGAAGGTCATAAATCTCAGTACGTGTTGCACCTCAAATGAGTAGCAAGCCTTTGTTCGCCTGTTCATACAGTAACGTGATGTATTCATGTGGACATACGATGACTTGAAAACATATGACACACGAATAATCCAACACATCATTCCTATCAAAGAAGGGGTCAAGTCGTTTCAACAGAAACTCAGAAAATTCCATCCGTCACTTGAACCCCTCATACAGAAAGAATTGACTAAGTTGTTGGATGCTCGGATCATATACAAGGTTCGTCATTCTACTTGGGTTTCAAACTTAGTTCCTGTAAGGAAGAAGTCTGGGGAGATCTGCCTGTGTGTAGATTTATGAAATCTTAATAGGGCCTCGGACAAAGATAACTACCCTGTGCTGTCTATGGAGCACATATTGTAGACAGTATCTGGAGCTGAAATGTTCTCCCTCCTTGAAGTATTTTTCGGATATAACCAGGTTCTGGTAGCAGAACTTGATAGAATTATGACTAAATTATGTACCAAATGGGGCACGTTTGCGTACTGAAGAATTCCATTTGGGTTGGTAAATGCGGGCGCAAATTTTCAGCATGCTATGGACATCGCCTTCCGTGGTCTCACCAAACAGAGCATGGTGGTCTACCTTGATGATGTGACAATCTTTTCTAGAAAGTGGTCAGACCACCTGTGCCATCTTAAGAAGACATTTGAGCGATGTCGAAAGTACGGGATATCCTTGAATCCCAAGAGGAGCGTCTTTGCAGTGTTTGAGGGGAACCTCCTTGGGCATATCATCGCCAAGAGTGAGATCAAGGTTGATCCGGACCGAGTTTGGACTACCATGCAGATTCCTCACCTAGTCAACAAGAAATCTATGCAGTCCTTCTTGGGGAAGATCAACTTCCTCTGGAAGGTCATCTCAAATTATGTGCACCTATCCAAGATGTGATCAAGAAGGATGTAATCTACAGTTGGGGGAATAAGGAAAAGGATGTGTTCACCCATATCAAGTAGGAAATAGCAGATGCACTTGTGCTGTACAACCCAGATTTCACCAAATATTTCTTGCTTTATACACTCGCTTTTGACAATTCACTCATTATAGTGCTCACACATAAGGATGAGATGAACAAAGAATGCCCCATCTCCTTCATGAGCGCGAGCATGCAGGGACCCGAGATCAACTATCCCACCGTGGATAAACAAACATATGTTGTATATAAGGTGGTGAAACATTTCAGACCCTACCTGCTAAAAGACCATTGCACAGTCTTTGTGCCACACCCAACAGTCAGAGCACTGCTCATTCAACAAGAGTTGGGTGAAAGACATGCAAACTAGATGACAGGACTGCAAGAGTATGATCTTGATATCAAGCCAGTTCACACTATCAAGGGTCATGGTCTCTGCAAACTTGCAGCAAAAGCAGTACACACGCAAGAGGAAGAAGAAGAGCTCGTCGGTTGGGAGCAAGAAATCGACATGTACAATATAGAGCGAGCACTACCCACTTCACACAGAAACTCTTGGTATGAAGAAGTGATCCAGTACCTTGAGCAAGGCACCATGCCCTCTCACTTTTCCATGTGACAAAAGAGAGATCTTCACCTCAAAGCCTTATCTTACTAGTTGGTGCATGAAGTGATTTACAAAAAGCACAACAATGGAATTTTTCTCAAGTGCTTGGAGGCACAAGATTCAGAGACAGTATTATGTGACATGCATGACGGACCAACCGGAGGTCACTTTGCGGATAACACAATTGCGCATAAAGTCATGAGAGTTAGTTTCTACTGGCCCATATTGTTTAAAGATGCACAAGATTTTGCCCGCAAGTGCCCAATCTATCAGCGATGCACCGACAGAACTCGAAGGTTAGCAGCTCTGCGGCAGCTTGTTGGAGTGGATGAACCATTCCAACAGTGGGGCTTAGACATAATTGGGTAAATCTCCTCGCATTCATAAAAGTAGCATCGCTACATTTTGACTACTACATATTACTTCACACAGTGGATGGAAGCAGTTCTGCTTAAACAAGTGAACGACCAGGAAGTCATCAACTTCATTTAGTAGAACATCATCTCATGGTTTGGTGTTCCGGTATCACTATTTTTTGACAATGCAACTTCTCTTCATTGAAACTGTATGATTTTGCATTGCAATATGGTATTGTGCTTAAACATTCGGTGAACTACTATCTGCAGGGAAATGGTCTTGTTGAATCGACAAACAAGAATCTCATTCGCATCATAAAAAATACCATTTACTCTGAGCAGCGAAATTAGAATTCCGCTAAGGTGAATGCACTTTTGGTTGACCGAGTTACACCCAAGCCCTCTCCGAAAAAATCTCCATACTTCCCTGTATACGTGAAAGAAGCCATCCTTCCACCCAATATCTACTTGCTTGCTCTCTAGTTATCCCAAGAATCTCGAGGCAAGCTGTGTCTATTAATTTAGTGTAGGATGGAAACATTATATAAGTTACAAGAAGAACAGATGAAAGTAAAAGAAAAATTTTCACTCCATCAGAACCGTATCAAGAGATGGTTTGATCGTAAGTCTGCAGGGAATACTAGCTTCACTGTGAGTGACTTAGCCTTGAAGTGGGATAAACCCCACAAAGACAAAGGAAAACATACGAAGTTCCAGTCCCTGTGAATTGGTCAGTACACGGTTCACAAAAAAATTGGCCAACACACGTATCTCTTGCAATCACTCGATAGGAGGATTGACAACCTTACTGTCAATGGGCAATATTTAAAGTGTTATTTTCAATGATTTGGGGCTGCACCCTGCCTATGTACATATCATGCTTATTGTTGCTCTATTGCTTTGCTTTGATTTGTTTTGGTTTTCTTGTCATTTTTGTTTTGTAAATAAGTGTTGTCCTATATTATGTTTTGGCTTTTGAATAAGTATGTGGCTGAGTTTAAAGATTCTTGTGACACTGCAGCACTTGGCCAGTCCTGTGTATGTCTTCTTTGTGTTTGGTTGTAACTTTTGGACGATGAAGCCTAAATGAAAAATATGATCCATCTGTAAGGGAAGCTTTGGTCAAACCATGAACTTGTGTTGAAACTGGGAAACCCCATGTATATACTCAGTCTTATACTTTGTGTGTTCAAGCTTAATCCAACTAGTAGAAATGGAGAAGGGGAAAAATCTAAATGAGAAAACCTAACTCAAAGGTCTTACATTCTTCTATGAAGGAACAACCTATTCTGCTCTCAATAAGTCAGGATCCCTCTTCTGCACCAAAAATAAATAAGTGCCTAAGAACAATCCTATTTCAAAAAAATATAAAGGCGAAAGAAGAGAAAGGCTTCCTGCGCAGAGAGGTGAAGCACGCAACTCCACTGGGGTACTAACTAGGCTCGCCGACAGTGGAGCAATGCTTGTGTTCCTGTGTGACTCTGTCGGGGTACTGTAAAAGCTTGCTGGTAGCAAAGAAACATTAGAGATGAAAACTTATACTCTGCAAATATTAATCTTGCGAACTAAACTACCCTTTTTGATTTTGAAACACTGTGATCTAGCTGAAAATTTTGTTGTGTTTGACTGAGTTGGTACAAGGTGAACCACGTCTGTCCATGGGGTAAGTGGGGAAGCCAAAGTAACCTACACAATGAACCAATACTTCGTGAAAGGCCAAGACCCTGTGCTGCAAATGAACCAAAACAAATAAGCTGGTATTCAACTAGTGTGTCACCAAGTGTTGTAGCGGTTGCAACACCCTCCAAAATTTTGACTTGCATCCAAATTTTAGAGCCTTCCTTGGTTTTTCCCCTTGTTGGTCACAAACACTTGGGCTCATCCCATGAGATCTTGTCGAGTATTCACACCCTTTTTCTTGATTGACCACCAGTCGACTTTTTGCATGTTGATCATTATGTTATGCGTGCGAGTTTGTTCTGGTATTTTTGAAGGTTTATCTTTGTGTGCATGAATTGTTTTCACTTTGCCGACATTTTTCGCACTTGCACACAAATCTGTAAGCACTGTTGTGCAAGTTTTATCACGGTCGTTCAAAGGCATATCTCAACTATCGCACTTGTCACTCTTAACCTTTGATTCAGTCTCACTGAGCACATGTTTGCCTTATTGGTTTGAGGTGTTTTGTCGTCGAGTCATGCTAAGTGTGTGATCACATTGTCATGTATGAACAAGTACACTTGCTTTCACACTTAGTCATTTTCATGAAAATCTGTCGACCAGACAACCCTCCTTCAACTGAACCCTGATCTCACTAACCTTGCATTGCTACCCAGAACTACGCAGAGCTTGAGGTTGTCCTCTTGGCCGCTTGCATTGTGCAATTTTGGAAATGAGTCAGCTATTTGTCTCCCAAAACTGCGTAGAAGTTGTCCCAAATCCTGATCCAGTATGCGCTTCTCACAGTATCTCCCATCAAGCCTCCTGCTGGTCAACCATAAAGATTGGCTTGAGATGTGACCTAGGGCTGCACTAATCTCCAAAACTGTGCATAACTTGTCTAGCCTGACTACCTTGCACTGCGTGCAGAAACTACACAGACACGTGGGACATGCCTCTACTACTTGTCACTACACTGTCCTAAGAAATTGTGCAGATTTGCCAGGTAGACTTCCCTGTGGGCCTACTCTGTCATCATCCTAGATGTTACGGAGAGTTTTTTGTCACCTGCCCTTCTGCACTACTTTGCAATCAACCGAGAAATTGCGCAGATTTGATAGGCAAGCTTCCCTACTGGCCTACTCTTCTCTCACTCATAAAATTATGCAGATCTATCTATCACCTGCCCATATATCCTGCTTTACTATCAACCCAGAAATTGTGTAGTTATTTTTGGGCCCAGACTGTCTCCCAGAATTACACAATTTTGACCAACATCTCCTGCAACCCGATCTTGTCCTCCTCTTGAAAATTGTGTGGACTTTTCTGCTAGTGCCTCCTGCTGCCCGCACTGTCTTCCCTGGAGCAACTACATAGATCCCAGTTGGATGACCTGCCTAGTGCTCCCCTTGAAAATTGTGAATATTGGCCTAGAAGTTCGGAGACACCCTGCCTGGCCTTCCTCCCGGAAATTGCACAATTCTACCTCCCAACTAGGTTTTTCCCCACAATTGTCGTTGTTGTCCTGGATTGTGCAGATCAACCTCCTAGTGACATCTGTGCATTTTTTCCTGACATTACTCTTGGGCCTCAAATCCTGGTCTGAGTTGTGATTTATGCAATTTCAGTGCCTTGTCCCTCTCCTGGTCACCTGCACTGAAACAGAAAATAGTACATCATGTTAGACTAGGCGATTTTTGGATTTGATGTCGTCTCATCATGAGTGATTGCAGGAATAGGTACATTGATGAAACATGGTGTCACAACGAACGATATGGAGAAGAAACACACGCTATACAAATTTCTCCTAGTCAAACGAATGCAAAAATCACATTGAGTAGCGAGCGAAAGGGACACATACACATGCACCATCAAGCAAAGATCAAGGCCATTGAAGACATTGCGCACTTTGCCATGCAAAGGTGAAGACATGTTACACTGAGAGCATACCATCACTTAGCAGCACAACAGCTCGACACGGACACCACAGTCAGCCAGTACATGTCAGTAGTGTCATGTTGAGTTGTGTCATGAGTTGTCTCGGCCACATCACTACTATGGGCCATACTTTTTGTAATAAATGTAATGTAAAGTGGAAGTCCAAGAGACCCACATATGAAGTTGAAGAGTCATGTAAAGTCGAAAAGTCATAGGAAGTCAAACAATCATGAGGGAAGTCGAAGAGTCACAAGGGTTAGTTATTCCTCCTTGGCTATATATACCCCATCATTGTATGAGAAAAGGACTTTTCACCTAGGCTCCTCCCGCATAGCCTTGAGAGTTTGCAGTCTGTTCTTTGAGGAGTAAGCAGTGGCTCCAACATCCCACTAATGGGACTAGGGATGTATGGTGTACATATGTGTCTTGGATATTTTGCTTAATTAAGAAGCTTGTCTTAGGCCAACACATTTTCATGCATGTTTTGTATCCGTTTGTAAGACTATTCTTTAAACGTTTGTAATACATGTTTTCTTAACTTGTACTAAGACAATTGAACTACTTCGATTATTTTAGTACTCATATTGTTGAAGATGTGTTGTATTATTTATCATTGTTGTCTCATCCGTGTGGACTACTCCGTCGGACACTAGACAGACCTTCTTTGTGTTTTCTTGGTTTTAATGACCGTCACCCTCGTGTGGACTACTCTGTTGGACGGTGTACGTGTTTTCCCTTGAACATTGGTTTTCATGACTGTGGAATCCGTTGTGGACTATTCCGTTGGATGTTGGACAAACCTTTGTTGTTCTTCACATGTGTTTCTTCCTGGGTTGGGACCATTCCCTCTCATCAAGAGGCTCACTTTACTTCCCCCTTTTGAGATTAAGAGAACTTGGACACATAGTTAAATTAAGCACTCACCAAGAACACTCACCTCGCTTTCTTGAAGTTACAAGCATAACACTCTCATGTGATGAACAATAAGAGCTAAGGCAAATCTCTAATATAATGGCAACCGGGCCATCATACCAGATGGGACTCCTACGCCAAACGGTGTTAATTCTAGTTGGGACTTCATATCGAGGAGATCCCCTGAATGTTGGCGGGTCCAGAACCGTCAACACCATGCTACCTACCAAATACCCAGAAGTGACTTACACCTTGTTGCATTTTAGTCCATGTTTTTTCCAATATTATATTTTTTAAATCCTTTGTAGGAGTTCAATTTACTATGTAATTTTCACAACTAATTACTTGTGCCCAATAATGAAGCCTTTGATTCCTTAAACTGAATCATACATTAAGCCATTTCCTTTGATGTATGATACTTTCTTTTAGCTACACTATTTATTTGTATGTTGTATATGAAACAATATGTTGCATATGAATTCCTTGTGTAGTGAAATGAGTTTTGCATTATACAATTTAACCTTTGTAATTGATGTCTAGATTTTTTTCAACAAGGGTCTTATAGACCACAAGTAAAAACCTTCAATCTTAAGTTTTAGGAAGTAAACCCAAGCACATCTATATAAGTAATCAATGAATGTTAAAAAGTACATGTACCCAAAGAAAGAATGAGAAGGATTTAGACCATACGAATAACTATGAAGAAGCTATATATTGGTCAAGGTGTGGCAAGAGGCATGCTTGTCAAAATTGTCCTAATGATGTTTGTAGAGAACACAATTGGCATAACACCATCTTTGCAAGAAATGAGAGGAATACCAATCATCATATCTTGATTACGAAGTTGTTGCAATGAATGGTAATTTAGATAACTGATATGATCATGCCAAAGTTTGCTCAAATCGTCGCTATGAGCAATAAATACTAAGGGAAAATACGAAGACACAAAAGTTGTCAAAATATGATTATGATTTTTTAAATTGATTTGACGATATCTAAGTAAATGTTTAAGTGTTTTTAACTTAGATAAATAATATTTAACGCAAGAGAAATTATTAGGACTTAAAGTAATGATATAATTTTCGAGCTAATGAGATCTAATCACATTAGGTTCACCAGTATATTTTTTAATTTTTTAGGCTATATCTAATTCATTGATTCCTTGAATATAAGATCATAAATAAGGAGAAATGGACATTCCAAACAACCACATGGTTTTTCATTCTTATTATCCCATTCGAATTTCTTATCAACAAAATTGGGATTCTTTTCTTTTAACAAGGTAATTTAGTACAATCCTTTACTTCTTAGTACATATTCCATGTGGGATTTCCATAAGCAGTTGGCAATGGTCAACAAAAATTCACTTGGAGTGGCCATATTAAAATATGTAGATTATATGGTTTCAAAAGCTAAAACTGTCTATTTGGATCGAAAGCTCTAAAAAAACAGGCAACATAAAAAAATGGCTTTGAAAATGGACTTAAAATGTGAAAATTACACATTTAAAAAAAAGAGATTTAACAATAACAACGAGCTATATGGAATGTAGAAGTTGGCCCACGTTGTGGTGGAAAAAAAAATTGTTTCCCATAGTGGCTTTGCCTAGAGGCTCACTTTTACAAATAAGTTTCTTTATGAAATGACCCCCTATTATAAAATGATTGAGAATCATTTTTACATTGGAATTACTATATAAATTAGAGTTTCCATGCAAAAAGTAACTAAAAAAATTAATATTAAAAATATTTATAGTGAGTCACTTTTATAATACAAGTGAAATACAATTTACAATAAAATTACAAAATAACTTTTGCATGATTTTTTTCAAAAGATTTAAAAGAATAGACTTGAACTCAAGATCTCTTACTAAATAAAGTAACTTCCAATCAATTGAGCTAGTGCAAAACACATAACAATACTTTGACCCTTTTGAAAGATTTTTAATTATTGATGCCATGGCGGATGTTTCAAAGGACTTGCTTTGATAGTCAAAGGGCATAAGATTGGCTAGGCTAGTCTATGGACATAACTAAATTGGCTTACAATTGCTTTTTATAATTCAGAAAACTATAATGAAAATTAAATAAATCATAAAATAAATTAATAATGAACCCTAACCTTGTAAATTGTTTAATGTAAATGAATGGAATTTCACTAATGCTTAAATTTTTATTAAGGCTATGGTAAAAAAGGGAAGATTTTGATATTTTTACATGATACTTATGATATGTATATAAAAATTAAAATCAAAATGAGCATTTGTACTTTTTATTTAGATTATAAAAATAAAGTATGAGGAATAGAACGAGCAATACTTAGATGGCATTGCAATGTTAAAATTATAGGAAGATAGGTCCAAGTTAAAGCAAGGGTGTTAAAAGATAAACTAGAGGCTAAGGTCGAGGAATAAGTAGAATCCAAATATATAGAGGGTTTAAATGTAATCAATTTTCCTGAGTCGTGGATGAACCCAAGTTGGGATACAAAGTTGATGGATGTGTTGAAGATGAGGATGAACTAAACAAGAAGCCTTTTCCTACCATTGTTATGTTATCAACTCAACAAATTTAAGAGTATATTTTGGGATGTAAAGAAGTTTATGGACAATATAAGCCTTTACTTTTTTGAAGTCATAGTCATTATGTATTAAAAAAGAGGGATTATAATGAATCAAATAGTCAAGGTACATCATAATATTAGAGTAACAAGTCACAGGGCATAAATTGTCACTCTTATAATAACACAAGTAAGTTAATCATGTAGAAAATGACCTTTAGTTTCCAAAGAGTTTTTTTTTTATATAAATTTAGCAAGATTTTGTATGGTTTATTGACATTAAAAGTGTTAATCATTAAAATTGTAGTATGAAGTTGTTCCAATGAGATTGAGGGTCTACAAATCCATATGTAGTGTTAGAACTCATGAAATTATAGAATTTCATTGTCAAATTCATGATTTTACATTATTGAGTTCCCTTAAATAACCTAACCTACCGAAGAGGGAATTTTTCTCCAAGATAAGATGGTTCCATAATAAAGAGGATCAATAAACATTAGCTTCTCACCCCTTTTTTGCTTTTTTTTTTCTTGCACAAATACATGCAAAAAATAAACGCTAGTATTAATCCTTGCTATTTTTTTTCTGCTTCTTGTAACTAAATGGGGCAAACTTATGCTACAATAAAAGGCTTTGACGTCATACATTTGCATCGTACATGCCACATGAATTCTATTGAAGACATGTGACCTCTATCCTATGTTATTTTTAATGATATAATTTTGTGTACATGTGTATTGGACATTTCATTACCTTGACCCATTAAGTTTGACACATCAATGGGGAATACATCACTCTATACCACCTTTGTTTCAATTTGCATCATTTGCTTGCTTCATTCTACATCATGTTTACATTAAATTTACAATATTGCAACAAAATTGGAGTCCTTTAATGAAGAAAAGGAAAAGATTTGACGGAAATCACACCAAATTTAGCTATATTAGTACACATTATGGGTCCATGTTTTCACTCTCCTAGAGTATTTTCTTCTTTGATTGGGTATTAGTGCTAAGTAAGGTGTGGACATCACATGAGAGAAAATTCATTGAAATTACCAACATATTTAGGGGTAGGAATGAGTGTTCTCTTAGCTCCTTTATCTTCAATATTGATGTCTCATTGTCCAAAGATCCTTCTACTTTTTTGCCACATTTATATAAATTGATGTTACAATGGATGACTACCATGTGGGTTATGAATACCCCTTAGGGGTAAAAACACCAAAGTGCAATTCTGTCAAGTCAAAAGAGAAGAAACCCCAAGTTTCCTTAGCTAAATGTGATATA
This sequence comes from Pinus tabuliformis, assembly GCA_031772625.1. Lineage (NCBI taxonomy): Eukaryota > Viridiplantae > Streptophyta > Pinopsida > Pinales > Pinaceae > Pinus > Pinus tabuliformis. The sequence goes on along the minus strand of CM062819.1, from coordinate 1,415,547,920 downwards.
GTCCTAACAATAAAGCCCACGAATTTAAAAGGAATGGATACCAGTTGTTTCATTTTCTTATAGTCAAAGAAAACAAACCATTTTACATACTCTCTACAAACCTTAATTATAAATAAATGGTCACACACAAACTTGAGAAGGAGGTAGGGATTTCCTCTAAATCATATAACTTGATGTGGGTGTAATGATCATCATAAAGATACTAATCCTTTCCTATGATTAAATTCCAAGCTTTCATGGTCAAACATTTGGTTCTTTCAGAGCCAACATACACATAGACTTTCCCATAAAAGAATCTTGTATTATGTACAAATGAAATGGGAATTTATGCCTCACAAGATTTCAATACGAAAATTACAGCAAGTCTATATCAAAATTTATATCTCCCTCTAGTAACGATCTCTCAAAAGAATTACCAAAAAAAAAAACACTAGGTATGAGACAATAAAGAATATTTAGGTATTTTCTTAGATTTTCTAACTGGTGATAAATTTCATTTTAAATAATCTCATTGCATCCAAAGACTATATGTTTATGAAAGGTATAGTAGATGACATATAAATCATAACTGGCTACCTAAGTTTAATTTCTTGTCCAATTAACTTAAAAAATATCCAAGCCATTTCTTCATAAGGTTCAACCACCTCATTGCCATCAAGGTAATATATCTTAAAAGTCTCATGTGTAGGTTGTGAGAGGCATTTATTTAAGATACTAGATTCATTTCCATGTGAATCCAAGAAGGAATAAGCTTGATGAACCTTGAAAAGTTTCATTGAATCTAGGAGGAGAAGAACTCTTTTGAATGTCAAGGGAATTGGGGCACATGCATCTTCCCTTCCTCTTTCAAGTTCATCAACCTAATATATTTAGCATCACAATTTACAACACTAACTTACCACCTCTCTGAAATCAAATACTTCCATTATACACCATCCTTTTCTAGAAATAAGGACCAAACCTTGGTTACTTATGGTCTATCTAATTACCTCACTATTTCACAACAGGAGTAACCAAATGGATTGTGCATTAAATTGTCAACCTATGTTCCAAATGCTTGTGAGATGTTGTGCATTATATGTGTATGGTAAAAGTTCCTCATTTGCTATTGGTTTGTTTATCATGCTCATAATGAATTGAAAATTCAAACTTGTAAAATTAAACATGCTTGAATTGAAACACACTTACATAAATCAAATCCTTCAGAAACCAATCTATTTCTAGCCATAAAAATAATTAAAATAAATGTTATTAAAAATGTAATAAAAAATAACGGTAAAATGATAATCTAGAAACAATCTAAAATACTCATCATATTGTTCTAATGGAGTGACATATACCTAATAAAAATAGGCCACTAAATTTAAATTATACAATATAAACCAAATTAAATCATACACTACACAAAAAAAAAAAACTATGAAATAGTATTTAATATTAAAACAATATCTCTATGAATTCATACATTATGCCATGATAAATCAAACTATTTGCTCTAAACGCTCCATTCTCTTTGGAATGGCAAATTGTTTATCTTTATGCATGCCAATATTGAAAATTTATTATAGAGGAACCACTAAAAATGGGTTTAAGCCTCAAGCTATTAAAACATATTCATGAAATGAATAATTAAGTGTTGGTATTTAGCCACAAACGTAGGGAGATATGTTCTATTCATGGTATGTTTGGAAAATATTGTTGTGTTTGTTATCTAAGTGGGCAAGGTGAATTAAGATGCATTTGTATCATAGAGGTATGAGAAAAATGGATTTTGACATGTGGGTTTGTAGAAATCTTCGCTAGAACAATTAAAATCATAAATTGCATCATTTAATTTCTTCCCCAAGTGGTTGTAGGATTGAATTCATGGTATTTTTGTTAATTCCTTAGTAACATTTTTTAATTTTTATTTTGAATGCAAACAAAGCATTTTCTTTCACTTATGAATTAATGGTAGCATTGTTTATGTCTGGAAACTTAGGCTTATCTACTAGAGTCTTAGGCTAATTGTTGGAGACTCTAATGGATGTTGATATGGAGGCTATATGTTATTTCAGGGCAACATTAATTAATTAAATGCAACAATGAACGTGTGGCTATTAAATTGGTGGAATAGTAATTTACATGGATTTTGAACATGTGGATCTTTAACTTATAGGTTGGGGGAATGTGGATCAACAACAAATATATCTATAACAAGATATAAACTAATCCTTTATTCAAAGGTAATTAAAAATATGCATTTTTACTAATGTTTAATTAGACAATAAAATGCAATACCAGAGAATGCAATGGAAAAAAACCTTGAGCACAACTCATGGTTTTGAACACTAAAAGAAATAAATATAGGTTTATGGGTAAGTGAAAAGGATTTATAAATAAGGAAAAATGGGTAGAAAAAAGATGGTAAATTTGTGACCCATAATTTCCCCCTAGCTGAAGATGTTGCATGTCCTCATGCAATCTTGTACCTTTGTGCCTATCCTTCAAAGCTACATGAACCAAGCTACAAGGACCCATACTAAATGATGCTTCCATTTTTTCCCTAATGTTTAGTAACTAGACCTATTGTAATAGTTTTTATTTACCTTAACTATCCAACAAAGAATTATGCTGATAAAATATATTATTATTTTTCTGAACAATCTTGAAATCACTTAAACTAATTTCCAATCCATTTTTCGAAGTTCACATTTCTCTTGTGACACATATCATCATTATGTTAGTTGGACATGAATGAAATATTCATTATAGTAAAATTAATTAACCCATTTAGTGATATTTCATCCTTGGACCTCTTGAGTATTTTTAAAGTCATGTTTATGTTCAATAAGGGTATGTGGAAGTTACAACTTCAAAACATTACTTGTAACATATCTATAATAACCTGATGGATCCACAACAAACATTATTGGTGAGTTGCAACAAACATTATTGGTGAGTTGCAACAAATTTGATTGGTGAGTAGCAACAAACTAATGTCACTAATAACTTGCAACAAATGCTATTGGTGAGTCATATCAAACTTTATTGGTGAGTTGAGGTAAATTTTCCTAGTAAGTTGCAACTTCTACAAATTTGATAAATAATCAATTTCTCCAAAAACATGATCTAGGCATTTGACATTTTTTGTGGGTGCATCTATCCCAATATGTTTTCTTCCTTATACAAAAATTATTAAATACCTAGTTCACAAATCTTGTTATATGAACAAATCATTAGCTAGGAATTTTTAAAATGTCATGATGGTGTTACCAATGAAAAGGCAAGTATTGGAACGTTCTACAAATATTCACTTGTATATTATCATCATGGAGTACTTTGTAATTCACAACAACTTCAATATGTGAACCAATATACCATTCAAATGAATTAATTCATATATCTTCAAATATTGATAAACAATTGATTATACTAATAATTTTATCCATACTTTTAATTCCCTATGATTTCTTTTATGTTGTATAAATATTGGGAAATAACACTTTTTGTGTAGAAATTTTTTCTTCTAATACTAGTTCTTATGGAGAAACATATTCCTCTTCTTCAACATTGCCCTTAGCTTGTCCCTATGTTTTAGTTGTTGTTTTCCTTTCCTACTAGTTCTTATGGAGTAATAGCTATGTCTTCCTCTTCTTCAACTACTAGTTCTTATAGGGTAGTAGCTCCCTCTTCTTGCATAACCTCCATAATCTACTTTTCCACTTCATTTCCTTTCATTAGTTGTTGTGTGGTAGTGGTATGACCTTCTATTGCTAGTTCTTGTGTAGCAACAACATGGAATCTTAATGTTTGTTCTTGTGTAGTAACATCATTCTTTTCTAAGCTAGTACTTGTGTGGAAACATCAATATCTTTGCTCGAGTTAGTTGCCTTAGCATATTATACAACATCAACATATCTAGTTCTACTCTTTCTCAAATATTCAAGGGGTTGCATTGGAATGGATTTGTGTGGAAATAGAGTAACATGATGTCATAATACAAATGGACTAGTGCGGGTTTTGGATTAAACAAGGGTGGTGTGTTCGTGATAGTAAATCCATAGTCAATGCACCCCCCCCACCCTTTAACTAAAGAATTTTCTAGCCCTTAGAAACACGATGAATGGTAAGTGGGATAAAATTAAAACTAGGGAAGGTTTAAGTGACTTTCTAAATACAATCCCATAACATTCAAAAAATATGATAAACAATTACAATGAAGAAGTGTACCTACACTTAACTAAGGAGTCCATGACACCTATAGAAATTATATAATATTATAGGTCTCTTTTGGCTTCTTGTATTGATTGCCTCAATAGAAAAATCTTCACAAACTTCCATAGTAAGAGTTTATGTAGTTAACACCCAGGAAAAATTATGTAAAGGACTATCAACAAGATTTACACCTAGTTCTCAGATGTCTTCTTTGAAGCCTTATGGAGAGTTCAATTTATTTCTTTGTTGTTGATTCTTGTGTAGTAGTAGTAGGTCGTTTTGAGGTTTCTTATTTTGTAAAAGCCTTAGGGATATTAGGTGTTTGTTCTTGTGTAGAAACACATGTTTCTTCTCATACCAACTTTTTTAGCAATATAATCCCTTATAGTTGGTTCTTGTGTTGCATCAACGGTGCTTGTTGGTGTTTTTTTTTTGGTTCGACTGGCGAGACATGTTTAGGGGGATTGAAATTTCGATCTCCTGGATACACAAGTGCTTTCCAACTTGCTTTTTTCCCATGGCGCTACCACCCACAAAACAACTCTTGTTGTTGTTGGTTCTTATGTAATAGCACCAATATTTTCCTCGGAACTTGTTATTTTTTCTCTTCTATAGCAATGGTGGATCATTTCCTTCTTACTTTGGAATATTTGGAGAGGTCAATGAAAGTATTACTATTTTGAACCTATTTCTTGTTCATGATATTAAACCTCTACCTAGAATATATATCTTCAACAATGGATCATGGTATAATCTCTTCTCTCTAAGGGTGAAAAACTCTGCTTGAAGGAACATTATGGAACTATTAAGTGCTACAAAAAATATAAACATCCTATGAAAACTATAGCGCATCGTTAGATGTTAAACCTCGTGAAAGTGTGTTGGAAGCATCAATACTAGGTGCGCAACAACAAAAATCTAGTGGATTGGTAGTATAAAAATCTTGAAAATATTATTCAACCATAATTGAAATTGGAAATGAGATAGATAGCTAGTTAGCTCAACATTGTAAGTGGCCCGAGTTAATTTATTGTGTGGGTTAGTAATGGGTAGAACATGAAGTTATGGAGACCTTTATGGAGGAAATAAGTGGGTAAATTTTGAATTGATAGCAATGGTTACATGATATTCTTATGAAACCCTTAGGAAAACTTTGTGTCTTCAATATCAACTGCATAACCAAAGGAAACTTCGTTTTTTTCACTATGCATGTTTTTCCTAATTTTCTTTGAGCGATGCATCAACATACCATATTTCATCATTAGTAAAGAGTATTAGGTCTTCCTGAAATCTTACTGTGTAATAAAGGTACTATTAATGAATAAAGATGATGAACAATGATTAGAAATAAGGATGATGGATCATTGACTCTTTATATTCCATACCACTTTTCTTGACTTCTATAGCACTTGTCTTGACTAGAATTAGCTCTTTACCCTTGTATCACTTTCCTTCTCTTGATATTCAAATCCAATTCTTTAATTGTCTTGTACTCTATCCATTTGCAACTTTATGAAAAAGCTTGGTGTTGTTGGTCAACAACTTTAGTTTTTTGGTATCAAGATCCTAAGAACTTGAACTTCAGACTCAACATTGCACTATATTTCACTTTATTATTTTTGGATGTCTTAGTGGCATTCACTTTTCATAAAAAAGAAAATGGTTGTGAAAAGTCACTGCTCCATTGATTGAACTTATTAGTTCTTTTGTGACTTTAAAAAAACTAGCAATTATATGCAATAAAATGTAATATTATAAAATAAGAGAGGTATAAGGAATTCATTCTTCAAATAGACATCACGAATAATTGTAAAAGGTTCATATAGATTAAATTTTAAAAGGAAACATGAAGCTGCTTTCATTTCAGACATGTTGAGGAGAGATGACCATATCAAAGCACCCAACAATGTTTTAATGATAACTCTTTCATTTGATGTCCAATTGGAGGGATTAAAAATCCAAATTAAAGCCTATTAATAAGTATATATATATAAGTTAAATGGGCTTATAGATGTCTTTGAATTGATATGTCAAATCTACTAAGAGACAACTTACATGGCAGAACTATTTTTGAGTTACAACTAGACCAACAACCACTATTTTGGGCACAAACATTTCATATAACATCATATTGACATGATTCTAGTGGGAGATGGAATCATATTCATGTATATATATCCAAAATAAACAAGTTTTGAAGAGATCAAGAATTGGTATGTCAAATGGACCAATGAATAGTCTAGGAGGTAAAGTTTGAGTAGTGTAACTTTTAGAATATGTAGTTACAAATTTGGGTGTAATTTTTTCATATTATATCAAAATGAAGTGATTCAAGTTGTCTTGGAGACTAGATTCCAAGTATCATATGCTTTATAACTTTTTTTGAAAAATCCTTTACTTTATCCCTCAAAATACAAATGTCCTACTATTATTTTTAGTAAGTTAATAAATTAAACTTGCTTCATGAATCTAATAAATCTCTACCCCCTAAAATGTGGTCTAGGCATGTGATATTTTGTTATGGGAGTACATTTCCTAGTGTAATGATTCCCTATACCAAAATTATAAAATACCTTATTACTATGTTTTGTGATATACCTACATAAGAGTTGTAGCAAACAACATCTACTGGTGATATGTATAAAATGCAAACATCTACAAGAAATATGTTGGCATTGTTGTGTTGGCTTTGATGCCAACAAGGCCATGATCATATTCATACTGGTCATGATCATTTGTGATGGGTGTTGACTTGGTGGTCCTATTGGCTAGCATGATGTATTAACAATAATATGGTTGTGTTGGAATTGATGTCAACTCTTGAGGTCATGCACTTATGTCAACCCCATGATGTTGCAGATTGATGGACCATGGTGTGTGTTTGTATGTGTTAGCATTGATGGAGCTTGATGGTCTTGAAGGAGTTAGAATTTGTTGGCATGTGAATTGATGGACATGTCATAATGGTTTGTTGATGTTGTTATAGGTATATGTTGTTTTTACAAGTGATTATCATATCTACATATGATAGAGATGGTTCATGTCACACTAGTTGAGTTGTCAACTAGGTCTTCATCTAGGTCTTCATGCTTATGCTTCATGAAGATGACTTGTTATAGTGTGATGGATTCATGATGATGATGCTTATGTTGCATAAGTGCTACAAAAGTTTGCAGGTTTGTTCAGAGGTGTTGCAACTTGTTCAAAGGTCTCATGGAGAGTGGAGGACTTGTTGGCACACTTGCAAACCTTGTTTGTTGGCCCTTGTAGTTCAACTTGGAAGTTAAACATCGAAGGCTTGTTTGATCTATTTGTATAGGTGTCAAAGGCCATGTCAAAGTTTTAGAGGCTAGTACAGATGTAGGGGAAGGTGATCCAACAGGTGGCATAGGTTCTGAGTTGAAGACATGGTAGTTTTCCTCTTCCTTAGACATAGTCGCATGCACATAGGCTTGTGGGAGCAGTTGGAAGGCTCCATTTGCATGGATACTAACCTATTGGAGCAATTATAGCCCCACTCGAGTTCAGATAGTGTCAAGAGTGTGTCTAAGTGATTTCATGAGAGTTCTTCCACATTCCTCGTGTAGTTCGGAAGTAGATTAGATTGGAAATTCCTAGAGGCTTCTAGAAAATGTGAAAAAGGTCAGAAATGGTTTCAAAAGGTACTATAATTATGTGAATGCATTTAATGCACTAGTAGTGACCTTAGTCGATTGATTTAGTCCAATTTGTGCACCTTTGGTCCTATCCCCAAGTTCAATTTCTCCCTACATGTTTTATATATTTGAACTTGGAGCTATGTGATGATTGATTATGGGTTGATTGAGTTGAGGATGTATGCATGAGAGTAAGAAGGTATCAGAGAAGGATTTTATGCTTCAAACCTTGAGTAGAGCCTAGATGCTTTAGTCCATGAGTGCTAATGACTGAATAAGGTGTAGATATGAAGCATGTTTTAGTATATATCATAATTGGAGTTGTTGGTGTAGTGATTGATTGGAGAGTTTATGTATGTTGTTGGATAGAGTTTTTGTGGAGACTGTCACACTTGTTTTTGCAGGAGATGCTATTAATTTTGGTGCATAGCCTTAGTGTTGTATGTTGCTAATTGTAGTATGCAGCAGTTACATTTTGATGTGAGGGTTTGATATCAGATTTATGTGGCCACAATTTTCTATTGGAGAGCACATGTTTTGTGCATTGTTTTTATATTGATTTGATGATGAGATCTTGCTGCTGAGAGCATGTATGCAGAGATGATTTCTTGTTGAGCATAGTGTCTTGGGATCTAATTTTAAAATACATGAAAGGAGGTCTGCACAGTGGTGAAGGAGAAGTGACTTCATGAGAGTGGAGAAGTGATAGGAGGCTTCAACATAGGAACAAATTTCTCATCCAATGGTGCTTGGATAGTTCGACAGAAACTGGGTGAGGCTCATTAGTCATGGTGGTGACCAGAAGATCAAAGTCTAAGATTCAATTGATAATTTAGGAGTAACTAAGTGAGAATCATTGATCGTGGTAGCCTTTAGTGAATGGTAGTCCGTAGATCCATAGAGAATATAGTCTTCCAGACGATTAGTAGTATCAAGTCTCCTAGCCAATGGTGGTTGGAATGTTGTATATGAGGTTGAGTGTCCATGCTGATGGGAGTCAACAAGCTATGTAAAAGACCAATTTCTTGACTAATAGAAATTTAGAGCAGAGAAACAGCAACAAGGGTGGTTTTTCTCATGGAATGGTTTCCACCAGAAATCTTGTGTCTCATGTGTGATTGATGTGATGTGCATGTTTATTGTTTTGTAGTTTCTTATGGTTTTCAGTTATGCTTATGTGATGCACATGTTTAATGAATTGTTGCTAACATATGTGTGATTCAGTTGAAGTAATAAAAGGAAAAAATTGATATATATATATATATATATATATCACACAATTGATTCACCCCCCCCGTCAATAGTGCTCAAAGGTTTCCAACAATTGGTATCAGAGCACATTTCCAACAAATCTATAAATTGATCAAATGACTATATATATTAATCTATGATATGGGTGTTTTTTTATGTGTTGTTAGTCCTAATGTAATTTGTACCACACCAAAAATAGCATTGACCCAGATCACAAATTATGAGATACGAATAAATCTTTGTAAGCCAATTTTTATGTGCATGCTTCAAAATAAAGAATTGTCATTTGAAAATCTATGGGAAGTCTTCCAAATTTCATGATTCAACAATACATAACATATCTTCAAATGGAATGACTTCTCTTTTCTTCTCTCCATTTAGTGGAATTCTCATACACCAATGCTTCTTTGTCTTATTGATTTCTTGTAAGGTCGTTAGTATAATGGATGGATCTTACTACACCATGAAAATTTTCTAACTTATGTATCTATATAAATGCATAACACTACATATGATACCACATAAAGAGGGTAGATGATATCTCCTCTTTGTACATTGCCTTACCTTGTGTTTTCTAAAAAACTAGTGTAAGTATTACTTATTTGTGCCTTTCACATATTTCCCTTTATGAAGCCAAAACGATAGTTTATTTAATTACCTCACTATTTCACATCAATAGCCTTACCTTGTGTTGTCTAAAAAACTAGTGTAAGTATTACTTATTTGTGCCTTTCACATATTTCCCTTTGTGAAGCCAAAACGTTAGTTTATTTAATTACCTCACTATTTCACATCAATAGTAATGAAATGAATTGTGCATTAAATTCTCAATCCAAGGTCCAAATGCTTACGATATGTCATGTCTTATATGTGTAGGCTCTAGATTCGTCATTTGCTACTAGTTCGTTTATCATACTCATAATGAATTGGAAATTCACAACTGTAGAATTTAACATGCTTGAATTGAAACACACTTGCATAAATAAAATTCTTGTAAAATTAATATATGGCTAGTAGTAAATGAATTGAAATAGACATGTGCAAAAATGGGATTGAAAAGAATACACTAAAAACAAAATTTAAAAACAATAGAAGATACTTAGCTTTTTGTTCTTAACGGAGTGACCTCTATCTCCCAAGAACACAGAAATCAGTTTAATCTATAACAACATAAACTAAATTAAATCATACATTACACTAAAAACTATAAAATTGTAATTTGTATCAAAACAAGATCTCCATAAATTTGCACACTATAAAATGATATATTAGAAGATATTCTATAATCATCCCCTTCTCTTGGTAGAGGTGAAAAATTCATTTTCATACATGTCATTTTTAATGAATTATTAAAGACGAAACACTAAAAATGGGCTTGATCCTCAAGCTATTAAAATAGATTAATGAAATGTATAATTAAGTACTGGTATTCAACCACAAAGACAGGGAGATCTGTCTTGGTCATGAAATCTTTGGAAAATGTTATTGCAATTGTTATATAAGTGGACAAGGTGAATTAGCACATATTTGGAACATACAAGTATTATAAAAATGGGTTTTGACATATGGGTCTATAGAAATTCACACTACAGCAACTAAAAGTAATATTAAATAAACTTTAGTAAATAAATTATATTAATCAATTAATAAAATAATAAAAATACACTAATGATAAAGTATTTTAATAAAAGTTTATTAAAATACTTTATCATTAGTTATTTTTATTATTTTATTAATTGATTAATATAATTTATTTACTAAAATTTATTTAATATTATTTTTATAAATAGGTCGTTATAGTAGATATTTTTACATGAAAAACTCATGTTCCCATTTGATAGGGTAGGTTCTCCCATTTGATATGGTAGTGATTAATAATTTATTTTAAAGATAATGAATTGTTGTTTCAAGAATTGTTTATGATTTTTGTATGGTTTTATTTTCTTCAATAATCTCATATAGCTTGAACTGGGATATTTCCATGAATTACATTTCTTAAGCAAGAAATATTGAGGATTGGATGTAGAATTGAAGATGAAGGAAAATCCAATTTACATGCCATGCTTCCAATCCTTTGCAACACGTGATTATGACCATAGTAATTGGATGTTAAATTATTATCCTTCTTTTATTACTTGATAATACTTGTTTGTATGGTTGTAACCTCAGAAATACCCAATCCACCACTTCAAAGTCCTTTTTGTTACAATGTTGATTTGATTGTTGTTTCATCCTATATTGTGTTGTAACCAAGTTTTCATCCAATAATTCGAGAACTTCTTGTAGGTGCTCTATGTGGTCCTCCACTACTTGAACCTTCATTTTCCCTTTCAAGGGTGATGTGATGGATGGAGGATTATATCTACAAAATTCCATAAATGGGGAAATTTTTGATGAAGAATAGAAGGACATGTTGTACCACCATTTTTATAAGGGAAACCACTTGACCTATTGTGTTTTTTTTTTTCAGATGCAAAGCAACAAAGATACACTTCAAGGAGTTTATTCACAATCTTAATTTTCCCATTGGATTGAGGATGGTAAGATAAGCTATGCGCCAAATGAATAACCAAACAAGAAATATTTTAGGACAAAAATTTCCAAGAAAAAGAAAATCTCTATCACTTACGAAAATCTTGGGAATTCCATCTAGTTCCTAAATTATTTCAATGAATGTGGTGGGTACTCTATTTGCATTAAAAGGATGAGAAAGAGAGTAAAAATGAACATAGTCTGTGTTTTAATCCACTACCACCATGATGAAATTTTTAATAAAATTCATTAAAACCTCTTCCCAATGTTGACTTGATATGGATAATGGTTGTAGATACATCAAGTCTTAATTTGTTGGAAAAACACACATTTAGACACAAACATTTGAAATAAATTTTAATACCTTCTGAGAAAAAATCCTTCTTGATCTTGTGGTAAGTTTTCAGATACTCCAAATATCCTCTTATAGGATAAGTGTGCAATTCTAAAAGGACATGTTGTTTGATTTGAGAATTTTTACATAAATATAGACAATCTTTACATCACAATAAATCATTCTTCTACAAAAATTTATCTAATACACTTGGGTCCTCTTGTAATTGTTGAATAATATTGCATACCTTCTAATGTTTCTTACATTTTATCCTTACTTCTTTCACCCTATTATATTTTGGAATGAAAATAACACACAATAAAAACTCTATGTCTTCTTGTTTCATTGAAATTGCATTTAGCACCATATTTTATTTTTCTTTTTTTGGTAGGTAATTTCAAAGTCATAATCTATCATCTTTGTAATCCATTTTTGTTGCTTTTATAAAGATGATTTTTGTTCCAAGAAGTACTTCAGATTATTATGATCCATTTTTACCTTGCAGTGACATCCAATCAGGTAAGGGTGTCATTTCTTAACTTTGTGTAATATAGCCAACACTTTGTTTTCATAAATGGGTTTGAGAAAGTTATTTCCTTTAAGTGTAGAAATGTGGTGATAGAATTGCAACTTCTCAAGAAATTTAATCTAAATCAAGAGACACAATTCTACTCTACTTCTCTATGGAAATTAATTCACAATTTAGAACAACAATCACAAACATGCATCAATCACGTAGAAAAGTACACAAATTTATCTAGGGGAAACCAATAGAGAATGTATTACAATTTCTTGCTTACTATGAGCTCAACCTGCAAGTGAATAATCGTTCTGTCTAGTCAATGAAAGGCTTTAACCCAGACTTATTCGATTTCATTCTACACCTGAGCTCCTATTTTCTTGCACAAATACCGAGGAATTTGGCCCTATTTTTTAGGATTTTTCCTCCACTTGATTGCACAATTTATAAGGATTGATCATTGATTGCATGAAAAACATTTACACTCAAAACTAGTCTACAATTGATGTTACACTGCCTTGGCATCTCCACCACAGCTGAGAAATCCAAATTCCTTAAATGAATGAGCTATTTTTGGTTGATTGGCAGTTAATTGGATTATCATTGAGTTAGATTATTGTCCCACTGCACAACTGACTTACAACTAGTTCTATCAACAATTAGAACTATTTTAACTAAATACAACTAGAAATAATTGAACTATATTGCTACAAATTATCAAACACATGCAAATTGAACTCCAAGACCTTAACTCGAATTTACTGAGCGAAATGAGTGACAAGAGCCATGTCACCTTAGTTAACTACTTCCAAGTTGTCTGTTGATGTGGAAATTTTAAATTTTCTCAATTGACCAAGGCTAAGTCAAATTGATACTTTCTTGTTACACTTCTAAACACTCCCTCTTAGCAAGAAATAAATTTTCAACCAATCCTATCCTTCACCTATGGAATTTGAACTTCCCTCTTGAGAGATCCTTTGTCAAGATGTCAGTATATTGTTCCTCTATCAGAATGTATTGTAGCAATATTATCCTCCTCTGCACATGGTCCCATAAATGATGATACCAAATATCTATATGCTTGGATCAACTATGAAATACCAGATTCTCAGATAGGTTAACGCAACTATGATTATCACAATAGATCATAGTTGGATCCATCTCCTACCCAAACATTCCCACACGTATATTTCTCATCCATCTCACCTCACATCTTTCTTGACTTGTAGCCTTGTATTCAGCTTATGCCGAGCTAAGTGCCATAGACGTCTGCTTCCTGTTGTACCAAGAAATTCTTGCGAAACCAACACTAAAAATTTCACCTGATGTACTCTTTTGGTTGGATGGAATCCCTACCCAATCTGCATCTATGAAGCCACACAAATCCACTCCCTCTATTCGTTTGTACCATAATCCATACATGGTAGTTCCTCCAAGGTACCATAAAACACGCTTAGCTGCATTCCAATACAATTTGGTTTGCCCAACCATAGCTTGGCTCAGCTGGTTGACTTCATAGCACATATCTAGTCGTGTGTTCACAAGATACAACAGTGAACCCGCTAGCTGTCTATAAATGGTAGCATCAACCTCTTCACCTGAAGTGGAATTTTCCTTCCTCCGGTTGGTCGCTAGAGGTGTCTCCATGGGCTTACAACTCTCCATGTAAAATATCTGCAGTATCTCGATAGCATACTTACCTTGAGACAAAAAATTCCACATCACCTTGCCATACTTTTAGCCCGAGGAAGTAGTGAATGAGACCCATGTATTTCATCTCAAATTCCCTTGCAAGGTCCTCCTTGCAAGAACTGATCAACTACTCATCACCTATCAATATTAAATCATGAACATATAAAATAATGATAAGAAATTTACCTTCTACCAACATATGATAGAGGTTCACATCCACTTCACTTTTGATGAAGCCCAATCCAACGAGATAATTGTTGATCCCAGTGTACCAAGCTCGAGGTACCTATTTGAGACCATATAATGCTCGCCTGAGTTTGCACACATGAGACTCCCGATCAAATGTCTCAAAACCTTCTGGTTGCTCGATGTACACTTCCTCCTCAATAACACCATTGAGAAATGTTGTTTTTACATCCATCTGGTGGATCTTCCACCCCATTCGTGAAACCAATGCAAGAATTTATCTAATGGATGAATACCTTATTATGGGAGCAAAGGTTTCCTCATAGTCAATTCCCTCAACTTGAGAGAATCCTTTGGCCATAAATTTGTTCTTATACTTCTCTATGCTTTTGTCTGTTGCATGCTTAACCTTGAAGATCCATCTCAAACCCACGATTTATCTGTTGGTCTTGGGACCACTTCCCAAGCATTGTTATTCATGATGGATTCGTATTCTTCCACCATAGCATCAACCCAAACTAGTTTCTCAACTTCTTCCTCAAAAGAGGATGGCTGTTATGCTCTTGACCTGCGAGAAGATACCAGAATACCAAATATGCGAAGAAATATACCCAGAACATAGAACAATAAGAAATAACAGCATGTATTTTATTATTCAGAAAGGAAAGCAATGTTCACTTGCCTCTTTGAGGGGGCAACCTCCAATATAGTTGGAATCAATTACAAAATAAGACACAACACTCCTCAAGGGGAGTCTCTATCCTTTATATAGGATTCATACATGCAATACCATGGGTCAGTACCATGGTTCTTATTAATACCATCTATCTAATACCACGACCCATTTGCAACTAACTGTGGTCCCTTCTTTAAATGCGGGTCAACCACTTACAATTATTAATATGGGCTATATTGATTCTTTAACTAACTATAACTATGACTCGACCTTATTACATAAATAAGGGGGTTAGGGTTGGACCCTAACATGCCCTTCCCCATAAAAATAGTCTTGTCCTCAAGGTTGAAGCTGCGGAAACTGCTGAAGAACAGTGGCTGGTTCCCATGTCGCATCTTCTCGAGAGGTGTCTTTCCACTTGATGAGGACTTCCTTGATCGTGCGGTCGTGTAGGTGTCGTTCTCGCGTGTCAAGACCCTGTTCAGGTTGGAGCTAGATTGAACCTTCTTCATCTAATTCCGGTAGACTGGTTTGAATTTTGCAATGGTTCCCAACCACTTTCTTGAGGCATGAGACATGGAAAACGGGATGGATTTTTACAGTGGGTGGCAAGCCTAGCTTGTAGGCTACTTCTCCGATGCACTGAAGTATTTAATATGGTCTGTAGAATTTTGGAGATAATTTTTGACAACCCTTGCCTTTGAGTGATGTTTGCTTATATGGTTGCAGCCTCAAGAATACCTGATCCCCCTCTTGAAATTTGCGCTATGAACGATGTTGGTCTGCTTCTTGCTTCCTACGATTTTGAGCTTGATGGAGATTCTCTTTGAGGTGGGCAAGCATGGTTGCATGGTTCTGTAGGAGTTGATCCACTGCTTGTACCTTCGAGCATCCCCGAATATAAGAAGTAGGTGAAGGAGGGATTTGACCATAAACTGCTTCATATGGAGTCATTTTGGTGGTGGCATGATAGTTAGTATTATACCACCATTCGACTAGAGGTAAGCACTGTACCCATAGATGTTTCTTTTCTGATGTGAAACACCTGAGGTAGGTCTCCAGACATTTGTTGACTGCTTCAGTTTGACCATCAATTTGGGGATGATAGGAAGTACTGAGTTGTAGTTGGGTACCTTGTAGCCTGAAGAGTTCCTGCCAAAAGTTACTGGTGAAGATCGGGTCATGATCAGACACAATGGAAGTGGGCATGCCATGCAATTTGAAGATCTAGTCCATGAAAGATTGAGCCACCAAAGCTGGTGTAAAAGGGTGTGGTAGGGTGAAAAAATGAGCATACTTAGAAAGTATGTCTACAACCACCATGATGACTGACTTGTTTCCTGACTTCGGAAGACCCGTAATGAAATCCATAGAAACCTTCATCTAGATTGAGGCAGGGATGGGCAATGGCTGTAATGTGCCTGGGGATTTGACTGTTTCTCCTTTGTGGCGTTGACACACATCACACTCAGCTACAAAAGTAAGAATGTCCTTTTTCATGCCTGTCCAAAAGAATGAACGTCGAGTGCGAGCATAAGTCTTCTGAAAGCCTGAATGGCCTGTAGTGGGAGATGAGTGCAACTCTGCCAAAATGCGTCTTTTGAGGGTGGATGTTGGTGATATCACTACTTTGTCCTTGTAGCGAAGAATCTCATCCTGCCAAGAGTAGCCCGTTGTGGAATTTGGATCCGCCTGCAATTTATTAATGAGTTGGGAGAGTAAAGGATGTGAAAACCATTCCTTGCGAGCCTCTTCAATCCACTCTGGAATGGGAAGAGAGAATGCTAGCAGGGTGCTTTCCTCCTCAAATTGACATGATAAAGCATCCACTATGACATTTTCGCACCCTTTCTTGTAAATTATCTCATAATCATATCCCAACATTTTTGCTAGCCATTTATTTTGTTGTGGCGAGGATAGGCGTTGCTCCAAAAAAAATTAAGGCTTTGATGGTCTGTGCAGATTTGGAAACACCGCCCCAACAAGTATGGTCACCAGGTATCCACTACATGTAATATGGCCATCATCTCCTTCTCATAGGTAGATTGTCCCAAATTTGTCCCACTTAGTTGTTGGCTAGTGAAGGCCAAGGGTCGACCTTCCTGCATTAAGACGACCCCAATACCCGTACCTGAAGCATCACATTCAATCACAAAAGATTTGGTGAAGCCGAGTAGTGCCAATACGGGAGTGGAACACATGGCTTGTTTAAGAGCTATAAATGCCTGTTGTGCTTCATAATTCCAGAGGAATGAATTTTTCTTGAGAAGGTGAGTGAGGGGTCTAGCAATGCGACCATAAGTGCACACAAATTTGCGATAGAAGCCGGTGAGACCCAAAAATCCTCTCAAGCTCTTCAAGGTCTTTGGTTGAGGCCAATCATGCATTGCCTGGATCTTTTTGGGATCCACCCTGGCACCTTCATGCCCAACAATGTGGCCCAAATACTCAACTTCTTCCATGCCAAAAGAGCACTTGGACAATTTGACAAATAATTTTTGCTTCCGGAGAAGTTGCAAGAGCAGATCTACATGCTGAAGATGTTTTTCCCAGGTGAGGCTGTAGATGAGGATGTCAACAAAGAAAACAAGGACAAATTTTCTGAGATATGGTTTGAGCAGGTGATTCATGAGGCTCTAAAAAGTGGATGGGGCATTACAGAGACCAAATGGCATGACCATGAATTCATAATTGCCTTCATGAGTTCGGAAAGTAGTCTTTGGAATGTCTAATTCTTTCAGGCGAATTTGGTGATAGCCCGAGCGAAGGTCGAGCTTAGTAAAGAATTGAGACCCATTTAGTTCATCTAGCAAATCATCAACAACCAAGATGGGAAATTTATCTTTGACCGTCAGCTTGTTGAGGGCCCTGAAGTCTGGACACATATGCCATTCCCCATCTTTTTTAAGCACCATGACTAGAGACGATGAATAAGGACTAACGCTAGGACAAATGACACCGGCTTCCAGGAGTTCCTTGATGATTTTTTCAATTTCATTCTTTTGGGCGAAAGGATATCTATATGGGTGCACATTTGGTGGTTGTGCCCCTGGGACCAAAGTAATGTTGTGATCATGTTCCCCTGTCGAGGGTGGAAGCTCATGAGGCTTGACAAAGACATGCAGATGGTTGTTTAAGACCCGTTTCATCTCAGGATGAATATGAAGGGAAGTGGGTTTGAAGGCCTAGATTGAATTAAATTGGGCTATAACTCCATGGTGGCCCTTTTTAAACAATTTTTCCATCCTATGCAAGCTGATAATAGAAAGAGCACCTGCTTGGAGTCCGCGAAGGGTACGTGTGTAGTTATTCTGCTTAAATCTCATATATAACTCCTGGAAATCCATTGTGATTGGGCCGAGTGTGCGGAGCCATTCAACACCCAAGATAATGTCATACCCACCCATGTTGATGGCAAATATGTGGGTCTTTAAGTGATAATCCCCCATTTGAAGTTTGACATTTTCACAGCAGCCTTCACATTTCATTGTCCCCCCATCAGCAATCTGGACCTGGAAATTAGAGACTGCTCTGACAAAACAATGCACTTCTTCAACGACTCTTTGATGGATAAAGTTATGCGTACTGCCACTATCAATCAAGACTACTACATGACGATGCTTAATAAAACCTCTGATTTTGAGAGTTTGGGGAGAAGAAATTACTGCCAAAGCATGAAGCAAGATAACTGGTTCTTTAGGTGTAGCTGGGAGCTCATTGTCCAGCTGGTTGTCCTCATCTTCCTCCTCTGGTCCCTCAAATGGTGGGGCTTCCTTAGATGAACTGTGATTAGTAGCATCAATTTGAAAGAATTTGGGTTCCTTGCATTTTTGCCCCGGGGAATATTTCTCATCACAGTAGTAACATAATCCTTGCTTTCTTCTTTCCGCCATTTCCACTGGTGACACCTTTTGAACCTTAAGTGTTTGGGTAGTGCTTAGAGCCTAGGTGGGGTGTCCCTTGGCTATGAAATTTGGACGAGTCGATTGGGCCGCTAACGCACATTCTAATTCACGAGCTATCTTGCAAGCTGCCAGTCATGAGAATGGGTGTTGCAGTCGGACATGGGCTTGTATGGCGTCTTTGAGACCATTGACAAAACATTCCAAGTAGAATTCATCTGCTAGACCTCCTGTGTGGAAGGCTAATGCTTCAAAGGCTTTAATATATTCTTGCACTGTGCCTATCAGTCGGAGCTTAGTAAGACGACCTAAAAGTTAGATTCATGGTCAAAGTGATAAGAAAAGGCTTTTGAGAATATCTGCCAAGTCATTGGCATTGCATAGCAGCGTTTATGCCACTGCCACCGTTGCCATATTTCTTGGTCCAAGTACAGGCTTCCCACACTTAGCTTAGTCGCATCATCTCTGATGTGATTCAATGTGAAATATTTCTCCATTTGTGCTAGCCATATGGCCAGATGAGAGCCATCAAATTTATACATATCCAGCTTGGGTGGTGGTGAGCTCCAGTATTGTAGCAATAATGCTACAACTCCCGGGGCTTCCTGTCTCTCATTTTATCAACCCGGTAGTTCGTACAAACTTGGAAGCGACGGTGCTATATGCACAAGTACTAGCTCTTGTCGCAGCTGTCACTTGGTCAGCTGGCACAAGTCCGCTAGGGCTCAAGCCAACTTCTATAGGCTCTCAGAAGAAGCTTGCTAATTGATGGACGAAAGCTAATCTCGAAGGAAAGCTACTTTACTTGACAAAAATGAACTGAAAGCAAATCAAAGCATGTAAACCTAGGAAACCCTAATTTAACTAGTCTAACCTCTACAATGCAAGAAATGTGAATGAAACTTCTACCAATGCTGCTGTTACCTCTAATAAGTGCAAATGCATGGATCTAAACTACTTGCATCATGAAAGATATGTTTTTGTATTTTTCCTTTAAGTGTGTGAAATGATTGTGATCTTGTGCTAACTAGGGTTTGGTTGTGCAGATGGGATGGAGAAGGAAGGAAAGCGTGGGATAGGTTGGGGAGTCTAGGAGAGGTCCCTAGGGATCCTTAGCATCCATCCACAGAGGTTCCTCGCATTCAGATGCTCAGCAACCGAGAGAGTGGCCTCCTACAGGATGGCTGTGGAGGATCCTACAGGATACTCTATTTTCTACAGGATGTCTACAAATGGCTATAGGATGACCTACCGTGAGTGTTTGGAGTGATGGAGGAGTAATGGAATGGTAGGGGGAGATGTGTAAGGTAGGAATGAGGCTGGTGATGGCTGTAGAAGTGGAGGAATAGGATAGGGAGTGAATGTAGGGAGTAGGTTGGAAGATAGAGGGCTAGGTCAATGAAAGGGCTAGAGAATGGAAGTACGTGAGGAGTGAAAGACTTTGGGAGATAACAGAGCGGAGCAGGGGTCGAAGATGTGTGTGCATGCGGGATCAAGATGGAGAATGAAGTAATGGAACGAGAGAGAGCAGTGTAAGTGAAACAAATGCTTATGACTGTCACCAAACCGAAAATGCATCAACCTAACTATCTGTGCTTATAAATTCAATGAACAGCAATTTAAACGTGAAGGAGAATGTGCATGAAGCTGTGGTAAGGGAGTGTGGTGCAGGTGTGAATCATGTGGAAGCATCTAACATAACGTGACTGTGTTTGCAGCAATCATGGAATAAAGAAATGCGTATTTTTGGTGGCTAGTCATGGACTGCACTCCAATCCCAGATGAGACGGCAGTGAGCCTTAACAACCTTTTTGTTGGAGCTCCAATCGATTATATCTATCCTCTGCTACACTACGCAAGTGGAAACAAATTCACCATAAGCAACTCCTATCTAACTCATGAAAAAGACCAACTTAACAACCTGTAATTCGAATTGCATGTGCAAATGAAAAGCTCAAAGTGCTGAAATGAAATGGAAACAACACTACAGCAGAGGGGATCTATGGCTCTCAGGTTGGGCCCTAACCTGAGAGCTATAGTCTCCTTAAGAAACTCAGAACTAGATCACAAACTGCCTTCTTTATTCATAATCTGATGTCATGCCAAATTGGCTTACAAAAAGGAACGAAAACTGAACTGTGCTCCAAAATTACAATAGCAATACGAGAGTTTCAACAACCTATCCAAGGCTAAGGCCTCTATACTTATACAAAAACGATGATCCAACAAATATCCTTGATTTTAGGAGCTCGGCTGTCCAACTTCGAGTTTAACTGCTGATCCTGTAGGACAGTCATAACTACTGTTCCTGTAGAACAGTTATAACTGCTGTTCCTGTAGGACAGCTGGCTGCTTCTTAAGCTCGGAGGGGAGATGGATTGGAGCTCGGAGTTCTTGGTGG
Source organism: Pinus tabuliformis (assembly GCA_031772625.1). Lineage (NCBI taxonomy): Eukaryota > Viridiplantae > Streptophyta > Pinopsida > Pinales > Pinaceae > Pinus > Pinus tabuliformis. The sequence goes on along the minus strand of CM062819.1, from coordinate 1,415,526,573 downwards.
GAATCACGAGGAATGTCCCAAGACCGTGGACATCCTCTCCTAAAAACCAGCAGTGCCACCTCATTGTCTCCTTATCTCCCTTTTCGTTGTCTCTTGCTCCCTTTTAATGCCAAAACCTGGAATCACAATGCATTAGTCACGTAGATAGAGTGCCTACCCTTCTTCCTACAAACAACATGAATAAACTAAGAAATGCATGCATAAGCAATAAAAAATGAATGGTTTGAGCAAGTAGAATAGGCCAAAATGAGCCCAAATTGTACCAAAATTGGGGCTCATCATCACCCCCCAGCTGAACCATTTGCTCATCCTTGAGCAATTTTGCCCCGGCTCCTTGTCCTTGGCCGAGAGCTGGGGCCCAGAACCTGCTCCTTCTTCTCTATTTTTGGGGCCTCTGTTTTCTCTGCCTCAGGTGGAGACGAGGGTGGTGCTTCTTCCCCCTTTTTCATTTCCTTGAGCCGGGCTTCAGAAGGCGACTGGCCTATTTTCCGCGTCCAGGAAGTGACTTTTGGGCTTCCCTTCTCAGGGGTGGCCTGTGTTTTAGAGGGAGTTATTGTACTGGGTGAAGTAGGGATGCCTCCTGAAGTGGGTTGGCTGCTGGGTGGAGGCTACGACTTGTCTGTTTTCATTCTCTGACTCCTCCTTGCTTCGGAAGGTAGAGGGATCTCCCTCTATCTTTTTTCTTTGGGTTTTGCCGGTGTGTTGAAGGCAGCCAGTGCCGCTGCCGCCTTCTTTTCGAGGATGCTAGACTTCTCTTTCTTATGCTTTGCTCTCTCAGAGCTCCTTGTAGAGGGTCCCTCCTCCTTTGGTTTCGGGTTTCCTGCAGAAGACCCTTCCTTGACCGGTTTTGGGCTCCCTGCAGGAGCATCTTCCTTAGCTCTTGGGCTTCCCGTAGGAGCCTTTTCTTTTAGCACGTCTGGGCTTCCTGCAGGAGCTTTTCCTTTTTCTTGAATTTTTGGGCTTCCTGTAGAAGCCTTTGTCTTTGTTTCCAGACTTCCTATAGAAGTCTGTTCCTTAGTGATTTTCGGGCTTCCTGTAGAAGACCCTACTTTGTCCACTTTCGGCCCTCCTGTGGAAGACCCTTTCTTTACGCTCTGTGGGTCTTTTGTAGAAGATCCCTTCTCTGTTTTTGAACCTCCTGTAGAAGCCTTTGTCTGCTTTCCTGTAGGTGTTGTTCTTGGGCTTCCTGTAGAAGCCTGCGTTTGTTTCCCTGTAGATGCAACTGTCACCACCTTTTCTTGCTTGGCTGCATGGATTTTGCTTTTGGCTTTGACTGCAGGAGCTGACGAGGTGCTTGGGCTGACAGGGACCACCTCCGCTTTGTCCATTCTACTCTTCATCCTCTGTTCTCTTGCTGTCAAAACAGGTGTGTCACCCTCCTCTTCGTCTTCCTTTTCTTCTTGCTTCCTCTTTTGTTCCTTCCTCTGCACCGTGGCAGGGGTCTTCAGACCTGGTTTCCTCTTTTCTTTGGCCACTGCCTCTTTGTCTTCACTACTGGAGGAGCCACTATCTTCGACCAGCATTTTGATGTCCCCATCTCGTGTTAGATTTCTAAATGACTCCCAGGAGAGGGGAACTTTATAGGAGTGCAGTGCATCCTCTACAAGCAACTTGATCAGTCCATGGTGTGCCACCTGATCTGGGACGCCACCCTTCAGCTTCGTAGCACATTCCATTAAAGATTGCAACAGGAAATAAGGAATGCTTAATTTCTTTTCTACAGGAAGCTCACTTCGGTGCCTTAATTCGTTCAGCAATCTGAAATGGTACCCGTAGACGATGCTATAGCGCCCCTCACATGTAATATATTTCATAACCTGTAAGCTGACCTCGTTCCAAGGTGGTGTCAAACTGTTCCTTCGTACTCCATTCTTATCCTCGGAGAATTCTTCCTCAGGTGGAAAGAATTCCTTCTTTGCTTGCTGGCTCTGTTTTCGTTCTTCTTTATCCCACGGGAGACCCATAGGAAGCTCAGTGATTCTACTGATGGACTGCGGGGTTATCTTGAGGCTTAGGCCTCTGAAATTGACTGTGGCCAGCACCTTGGATTTTGGCCTCAGGGCCTGCAAGAATTCCTCGGCCACTTCCTCATCGTACCCCTGCAACTTATCACAAAAAGACATCCACTGTGCTTGTGTAAAGAGCTCCACCACTGCCTGATTTCTCCTCAATGTGGTTGAATCAGTGGGCTCTCGCCTGATAAACCCACCAGGCATGATGAACACAGTGGTTTTGACCAAAGGCGGTAGATACAAAGGAAATTCGGTCTTATAGACAGAGCATGCAATGAATTCACAGACCACAGTCTAATTATACTGCTATCCTGTAGAAGCGATAGTATAGGCACGGCAATCCAATATTTTTTTTATGACCAGACTGTGAATAATGACCTTGCCACCTTTGAAAACCAATTGCGGAAGGAGTTTCAGGGTTACCTCTTTTCCGCCACCTTTTTTTACGTGAAGACTTCACCTTCCTGTAGAGACTGCTTTCCTGTAGATACCGCTTCCTGTAGGACTGCATTCCTGTAGAAACTGTTCCTGTAGGAGCAGTGCGCAGACTTCGGGGGGAGCTATAGTTGGACAGCGGTCGAGAGGTGCCTTACCAGCGTTCAGGTAGCCGAGAGCTTGGCGTATCAACATGCAGAGGTAATCAGAGGAGCTACTTGAGTTTTGAAGTGAGGTTGATGGATATACACACTTAATCGAGCTGATTAGATTTTGAATCGGCGCAGCTCATGGCGCGGGGGGTGAGCTGTCCCCGCCGGACCATTGGGTGACGTCACCCATCATCCGCCTGCACATTCGCTTGCTGCCGCATTCATTCCCACAGATCTGCCGCTGCCCTTTTCGGTTAAAATCGTTTCACGGTTGACGGGACTAATCTTCACGTGCGTGCTACGTGTGTCTTTTGTCGTGGCTGCCACCTCATCATCTGACTATCCCTTCACTAGCCGATGTGGCCAGTCAACTGGCCTTACGGCCGCTCAACCATTCACCTTTATGCCATGCAAAACAAATCAAAGTAATATCCATGCGATTTGATGGAGAGAAGGATTAGAACACTTACCTGCGCGCGGCTGCACATGATTTCCAGTTTGTGGACGATGGATTTACCTGCTGCACGCGGCTTACACAGACCCGGAGGCACATGGCTACCGGTTGCTGACGCTGGAGTGGATGGTTTTGCGTTCATGCGCCCGTGTTTTATCTCGGATGGCGGTGCTGTGGACGGTATTCACTCGAGCAGGTTGAACTGTTACAGGATCCCCGCGAGGGGTCTTGTCACAGTCCTTTCTCCTTGGGTGCATGCTGCATGCTGGCGGTTCTGGCTTCTCGATCACGATCCCAGCGCTCCTGATGCATAACGTGGATGTGGTATGGCTCTCGGTGCTTGGTTTTTCTTTGACAGATGTTTTTTCACGAGAACTCATTGCTTTGTTGTGCTGTTGCAGGGATCTTGGTTGCATGGCGACGAGGATGGTGGAGCAAGATAGTAGCAAGGTTCGGGGGTGCCATCAGTGGCATGCATGCATTCAATCGACTCCTCAGTCGCTAGATCTTCATTTGAAACACATTTCGGCCGTCGCAACCTTCTACAGGAAGTTTCCTGTAGAACACAGAGCTTCCTGTAGAACACAGAGCTTCCTGTAGAAATTTTGCACTTTCCTGTAGAAGATCCGCGTCTTCCTGTAGGAAGACTGTCTGTTCCTGTAGAAAACTGTATCTTCCTGTAGAAGATCCAAATCATGATAAAAATTGCACATACCTTGAAAAACATTGTTATTCTTGGAGGAGGTGTTGATGACATCCTTTGATAGCATGATGAAGGCCCCTGGCTTGGAGTGGAGAGGCTTCTTCTCCTCCATAGAACATCTGCATGCAAAACTTTTATTGTGCTTATTGTTTTTTTTCTTTTTTTTCTCTCTTTCTCTTTTTTTTTTTTTTTTGAAAAGATAGCAGGGGCGCCCCAAAGAGGTTTTCACCCTTGCTACCTGCCCTGAGTGCCTCAAAGAGGTTTTCACTCAAGGATCTTTTTTAAACTTTCTTCTTCTTCTTTTTTTTTTTTTTGAAAGACAATAGGAGCGCCTCAATGAGGTTTTCACCCCTACTGCCTGCCTTGGGCGCCTCAGAGAGGTTTTCACCCAAGGATCTTTATTTTTTTCTCTTTTTTTTTTTTTTTTTTTTTTTTTTTTCAGGGTATGCCCACAGTGGAGGCAGAACCCTTCTCTATGACCAAAACAGATTTCTCCATAGTGCTGATAAACTCTTGTCTTGAGAGAGGTCTTCTGTAGATCTTCAATCGGTGCCCATTGACAAGCATGGGAATGGCTTCCTCATCAATGGTTCGAATGAGGACAGATCCATTGTCATGGCACTGCTCCACTACATATGGTCCTAGCCATCTGGTTTTCAACTTCCCCTTGAAATCTTTGAATCTGGAGTCATACAACAAAGCCCAATCTCCCGGCTGGAATTGATTGTCATGGAGATGTTGGTCATGCCACACCTTTCTCTGAAGTTGAACCACTTCTGAGTGAAGGAGGGCCTGCATGCGGTGCTCATCCAGTCCATTCAGCTACAATAACCTTTCTTGCTGTGCATGGCTGAGATCTAGGTCCAGCTGAGCTGCCATCCTCAAAGTGTTATACTCAAACTCAATGGACAGCAAATCTTTCTTCCCATAGACCAGCTCATAAGGTGTGAAGCCGGTGGTGATCTTCCAAGTGGTGTTGTAAGCCCATGTGGCCTCAACCAGGCGATCTTCCCAGTCCTTTCTGCTGCTGCTCACCACTTTGGTCAAGATCCCTTCTAATGCTGTATTGGTGACTTCCACCTGCCCATTTGCTTGAGGGTGATAGGGGGTGGAAGTCCTGTGCTTGATCTTGTGATGAGCTAGAAGATCTTCAATCAAGTTGGATGTGAACTGGCTCCCCTGATCGGTCACCAGCTCTCTTGGGTAGCCAAACTTGTAGAAGATGTTCTCTCTTAAGAACTCGACCACCTTTTCTTCTGTTGCTGCTTTGATTGCTTTAGTCTCTGCCCACTTTGTCAAGTAGTCAGTACACACAATGATGTAGGATCTCTGCCTCGAAGAGGGATTGATTGGACCCACAAAGTCCATGCCCCACTTCTCAAATGGCTCAAGAGTCACTTGAGGTTGGAGAGGCATCTCATCCCTTTGGGTCGGTTTCCCCATTCTTTGGCATTGGTCACACTGGCTGACATATCTTCTGACATCTTGATGAAGTGTGGGCCAATAGTAGCCTGCCTGCAGGATCTTGAAGGCAGTTCTCTTTGATGCAAAATGTCCTCCACAAGGCCCATCATGACAGGTGAGGAGGATGTCAAAGACTTCCTCTTCCCTTACACAACGCCTTAAGATCTGATCGGGGCCAAGCTTGAACAGATTGCCCCAATCCATGTAAATGAGACACTCTTTCTGATGATTTTGCTCTTCTCTTTTGAAGAGAGGTGCGGAGGGAACTGAGCCGAAACAAGGTAGTTTGCTATATCAGCAAACCATGGAGAGAGTACTGAGATAGCAAACAGATGCTCATCAGGCATCTGGTCATCCACCGTCCCATCTTCTTCTGCAGACAAATCCAATCTAGACAAGAAGTCAGCAACAACATTTTCTCTCCCTGGTTTATCAACAATGGTTAGATCAAACTGCTGCAATAAAAGTAACCATCTAATAATACGAGCATTTACATCTGGTTTATTCATCAAATATCTAATAGCAGCATGGTCAGTATGTACAAAAGTCTGGTAACTAGTAATATAATGTCGGAACTTGTTCAGTGCATGGACTACAGCTAAGAACTCTTTCTCGGTTACAGTGTAATTCAGCTCTGCTTTGGACAAGTTTTTGCTGACAAAGTAAATGGCATATGGAAGTTTTTCCTCAACTTGTCCTAAAGCTGCACCTATAGCTTTGTTCGAGGCATCAGTGTGGATGTGGAAAGGTAGGGCCCAGTTTGGACCTCTCAAGATTGGTGCTGACACCAACTTGTCCTTTAACTTATTCAAACTCCTCTGACAATCGCCAGTCCACTTAAACTCCACATCTTTTGCCAACAGACCAAACAATGGTGAGGCTAACTTGCTGAAGTCCTTAATGAATCTCCGGTAGTATCCTGCTAATCCCAAGAAACTCCGGACATCCCTTACTTTTTGAGGAGGTGGAACCCTCTTGATGAGAGCAATTTTGTTAGGATCCACCTGCAATCCTTGGGAAGAAATTGTATGGCCTAGCACGGTCCCTTCAGTCATTAGGAATTCACATTTTTCAGGGCTGAGGGACAAGTTCATCTCGATGCATTTGGTTAGGACTTTTCCCAAGTTGGACAATGCTTCCTGGAAGTTGGCCCCATAGGGAGTAAAGTCATCCATGTATATTTCCACTGCATCATGGACCAACTCCGAGAAGATGCTCAAGACAGCTCTCTGAAAAGTAGCAGGAGCATTGCATAGCCCAAAGGGAAGGACTCGGTAGGCAAAGGTACCCCAAGGACAAGTGAAGGTGGTCTTATCTTGGTCTTCCGGGCTGACTTGGATTTGATTGTACCCGCTAAACCCATCCAGGAAAGAGAAGAACTTCTTTCCTGCCAGTCCATCCAACACTTGATCTATGAAAGGTAGAGGGAAATGGTCTTTCTTGGTAGCTTTGTTCAGCTCACGGTAATCTACACAGATCCTCCACTTCCCATTCTTCTTGGGAACCAACACTAAAGGGGACACCCATTCACTATCTGAGATGGGGTAGATGAATCCGTCATCCAACAGTTTTTGCAATTCTTCCTTGACAATGTCTTTAAGGGCTGGATTCATTCTCCTCTGAGGTTGCCTAACCGGTTTACAGTCCTCTTTGATGTATATATGATGAGTACAGACTGAGGGATGGACTCCTTTCATCTCCTTATAGCTCCAAGCAAAATCATCTAGGTGGCTGGCCAACAGGTTGCACAGCTCCTTTTCCTGAGAAGGAGATAGGGAGGAGCTGATTTTCAATGCTCTCTCAGGGCCGAACTCCAAATTCTTAACTCTGGGAGTGACAGGGTTGGTTGTACAAAGATCCACTAAGGTGCTAGCTTGGGCATCCTCCACCAATTTTTCTAAAGGTAGGGCACTGGTAGGTGGGTTTTGGATCAAGTTCTCGATCAAATCATCCTCGGTTGGGGGATTTCTTCTATTGGTTTCTATGGTACACAGAGGTGCTGAATACACCTCGTCTTCTTCTCCTTCTTCCAACCAGAGTGGTAAGTCATGCTCCAAAGAGGGTTGGGCAGGAGGGTATAGGACAAGTTGCTTGGACATAGGACCATTTTTGATGGTCATATTTCCGGCACGACAACTGATATAGGCATCTGCAGTGGCTAACCAAGGCCTTCCCAAAATGAGGGGATATTCAGTAAGCTTTGCCTTTGGTTGCAGAACCAAGAAGTCTGCAGGATACTCCCAAGAGTCAATAGAGACCAAGACATCCTCCACAATCCCTTCGGGAGTCACAGTGGAGCGATCTGCTAATTGCAGTACTGTCGAGGTCTTCCTCAAGGAACCTTGAAGATTGAGCTTGAGCATGGTATCCCTGGTCATTACATTAATGGCAGCCCCCAAATCAATCAGGGTGTGGGGTATGATGGTGCCATTGATGTGGACATCTACTACAGGACTTCCAGGATCTAAGTACTTTGGGCAGATGACTTGTCCTAGCATAAGGTCAGACAGTTGTCCTATGACATTGATAGTTGAATCATCTTTCTTCCGTCTGCCTGGATGTTTGAAACACTTCTCCTTAACCAGCTTGTTATAGATTGGCACATCCTTGATGGCCTGGAGAAGGGGTATCTTCACACACAACTGCTTGAGCTCTCCCAGAAGCTCATCTTCTTCTGGGTTGGGTTGTGTGGTGGCTGTAAGTCTCTCAGGAAAGGGTGGAATAGGCTTTGGTTCACTCTCCTGATGGTTTTCCTCATCCTCTGGGGGAGGAGGTTGGCGATCTGGAAGAGCCTTTCCAGATCTAAGATTGATCTCCTGGATCTCCACAGCATAGGTAGGGCATGAGGTCTCCCCAGTATATACCTGCTGAGCCTGTCTATTGTTGGGGTTCGGGTTCGGTTGGGCAGGCATCTGAGGTTGCCTTGGAGGAGCAGGAGGTAATGGTTGTGGCTGAACTGGAGGTGGAGGCAGAATGGCGGGAGGAGTGTTGTACTGGGGCCTCCACCCCGACTGAGGAGCACTCCATTGAGGCTGCGACTGGGTATGTGAGTGATATGGATGAGAAGTAGGTTGAGTAGGATACTGAGGTGGATAAGACCATGGAGGAGGCATGGACCATGAAGGATGAGCAGGGGGACCCCAGGAAGGCATAGGAGTTGACTGGTTGGGGTTGTAATAAGCTTGAGATGCCCCTTGCATCCCCTGCTGATAAGGTCTAGATCATTGAGGCCTCCTTTGGTTGATGAAGTAGAGAGGTTCAGTGGGGGCTTCGGTTCCTTGGTACATGGCTTTAAACCCAGGTAAGGTTGGACACTGATTTGTTGGGTGGTCCTCCTCACAAACGAAACACACTTCCACCGAATGCAATGGACATTCGTTCTTAGGGTGTCTTCTGGTGCACCTAGGACAGAAGACAGCCAAGGCTCTCTCAGCTTCTTCTTTCTTCTGCTGGATCCTGAATGTGTCCAGCTGCATGGCGATGGTCTGTCTCACCTCACTCTTAAGATCTTCTAATTGGTTTGTAAACTCATGTTTGGAGAAAGGGACACCAGTGGAGAGGAGATTTCCTCTACCTCGTTTTCTAGCTGCCCTGGAATGATTTCGAAACACAGTCTTGATGTCCTCATAAGGCAGTTGGTAAATGTCCCCCCCAGCTAACATGTGAAGGGTGTCTAAGAGATCTTCAGGGACTCCTCGGAGTAGAACCAACTTGAGGGATTCAGGGTCAAGTGTGCACCTGGCCCATTTATAGCTAAGTTGGAACCTCTCCTCATAGTCCTCTAAAGACTCATCATTCCCCATGGTCATTCGAAAGATCTCTCCCTTGGTTTCCTTGGACCTACAATAATCCCTATACTTGGTATTGAAGGCTTGCTGCATCTGAGCCCAAGTAGCGATGCTATTCCCAGGTAATCCCATGAACCAGCGTAGTGCTGCATCCTTAAGAGTGGAAGGGAAAAGCTTCAGCTTTTGCTCATCTTCAGTATAGTCATAGGTTCTATAGAGGACAGCAAACTCAAATAGGAAGGTATCAGGATCCTCAGTGGTCAGTCCATGGAAGTGAGGCAAAGCAGAGGGGCTAATGTTTTTCATTTCCATCTCTCCATTGGTCTCTTGGATGGGGAAAGCTCCTTCTATTCTCTCATCTTCTCTATTGTCAGCCATAGCTTCGGATGGAGTGGTCTCTAACTCTCCTTCTTCTATAGGGTCTTGGTATATCTCAGGATGTTCACCTATAGGTTCCTCTGGGTCACTGTCACCAAAGAAGAGAGAAGGGTGACTCAGAGATGTGGTGGGGGTGTTTGGTAGGAATTTGCCTGATCTATCTCGGTTCCTACGAGGCATGAAATGGAAAGGACTTTTTTTTTTTTTTTGATTGCTTTTGCCTTTTCTTTGGTACCTGCAAAACTGAAACAAAGTGATCTACAACTAACTATATTGCTCAAATGAAATTGCAGAATTGGAAAGCTAATCTAGGAAAGCAAGAAAAATTACTCTAGGAAAGCAAGAAATATTAATCTAGGAAAGCAAGAAATATTAATCTAGGAAAGCAGGAAATGCTAATCTATGAAAGCAGGAAATGCTAATCTAGGAAAGCAGGAAATGCTAATCTAGGAAAGCAGGAAATGCTAAGCTACTTTTGCAGAATGGAAATGAAATAAACTACTGAGCAGAAGTAAGAGTACGAAAGTAGAAGAAAAGCAACAATTACTAATACTCTGACGCTTCCCCGGCAACGGCGCCAAAAAGATGGTGAGCTCCAGTATTGTAGCAATAATGCTACAACTCCTGGGGCTTCCTGTCTCTCATTTTATCAACCCGGTAGTTCGTACAAACTTGGAAGCGACGGTGCTATATGCACAAGTACTAGCTCTTGTCGCAGCTGTCACTTGGTCAGCCGGCACAAGTCCGCTAGGGCTCAAGCCAACTTCTATAGGCTCTCAGAAGAAGCTTGCTAATTGATGGACGAAAGCTAATCTCGAAGGAAAGCTACTTTACTTGACAAAAATGAACTGAAAGCAAATCAAAGCATGTAAACCTAGGAAACCCTAATTTAACTAGTCTAACCTCTACAATGCAAGAAATGTGAATGAAACTTCTACCAATGCTGTTGTTACCTCTAATAAGTGCAAATGCATGGATCTAAACTACTTGCATCATGAAAGATATGTTTTTGTATTTTTCCTTTAAGTGTGTGGAATGATTGTGATCTTGTGCTAACTAGGGTTTGGTTGTGCAGATGGGATGGAGAAGGAAGGAAAGCGTGGGATAGGTTGGGGAGGCTAGGAGAGGTCCCTAGGGATCCTTAGCATCCATCCACAGAGGTTCCTCGCATTCAGATGCTCAACAACCGAGAGAGTGGCCTCCTACAGGATGGCTGTGGAGGATCCTACAGGATACTCTGTTTTCTACAGGATGTCTACAAATGGCTACAGGATGACCTACCGTGAGTGTTTGGAGTGATGGAGGAGTAATGGAATGGTAGGGGGAGATGTGTAAGGTAGGAATGAGGCTGGTGATGGCTGTAGAAGTGGAGGAATAGGATAGGGAGTGAATGTAGGGAGTAGGTTGGAAGATAGAGGGCTAGGTCAATGAAAGGGCTAGAGAATGGAAGTACGTGAGGAGTGAAAGACTTTGGGAGATAACAGAGCGTAGCAGGGGTCGAAGATGTGTGTGCATGCGGGATCAAGATGGAGAATGAAGTAATGGAATGAGAGAGAGCAGTGTAAGTGAAACAAATGCTTATGACTGTCACCAAACCGAAAATGCATCAACCTAACTATCTGTGCTTATAAATTCAATGAACAGCAATTTAAACGCGAAGGAGAATGTGCATGAAGCTGTGGTAAAGGAGTGTGGTGCAGGTGTGAATCATGTGGAAGCATCTAACATAATGTGACTGTGTTTGCAGCAATCATGGAATAAAGAAATGCGTATTTTTGGTGGCTAGTCATGGACTGCACTCCAATCCCAGATGAGACGGCAGTGAGCCTTAACAACCTTTTTGTTGGAGCTCCAATCGATTATATCTATCCTCTGCTACACTACGCAAGTGGAAACAAATTCACCATAAGCAACTCCTATCTAACTCATGAAAAAGACCAACTTAACAACCTGTAATTCGAATTGCATGTGCAAATGAAAAGCTCAAAGTGCTGAAATGAAATGGAAACAACACTACAACAGAGGGGATCTATGGCTCTCAGGTTGGGCCCTAACCTGAGAGCTATAGTCTCCTTAAGAAACTCAGAACTAGATCACAAACTGCCTTCTTTATTCATAATCTGATGTCATGCCAAATTGGCTTACAAAAAGGAACGAAAACTGAACTGTGCTCCAAAATTACAATAGCAATACGAGAGTTTCAACAACCTATCCAAGGCTAAGGCCTCTATACTTATACAAAAACGATGATCCAACAAATATCCTTGATTTTAGGAGCTCGACTGTCCAACTTCGAGTTTAACTGCTGATCCTGTAGGACAGTCATAACTACTGTTCCTGTAGAACAGTTATAACTGCTGTTCCTGTAGGACAGCTGGCTGCTTCTTAAGCTCGGAGGGGAGATGGATTGGAGCTCGGAGTTCTTGGTGGGAATCACGAGGAATGTCCCAAGACCGTGGGCATCCTCTCCTAAAAACCAGCAGTGCCACCTCATTGTCTCCTTATCTCCCTTTTCGTTGTCTCTTGCTCCCTTTTAATGCCAAAACCTGGAATCACAATGCATTAGTCACGTAGATAGAGTGCCTACCCTTCTTCCTACAAACAACATGAATAAACTAAGAAATGCATGCATAAGCAATAAAAAATGAATGGTTTGAGCAAGTAGAATAGGCCAAAATGAGCCCAAATTGTACCAAAATTGGGGCTCATCAGGTGGTCGAAGCTAGGACTGTTGGTGGTTTCCATAGAAGTGAAGAGAATGGCTAGACTCACCCTCAAGGTTTTCATTAAAATCACATGCCTCCGATTGTTCCCTCGACTTGCCCTTTGTGATTGTGTCATTTAAGGTCTAGATCTGCTTCGCTAATGCCTCCAACTTTTGTTCAAGGGTGTCTATCTTCTCATTGGCCATAGCTTGAGCTCTAGTTTGTACCATGCACAGATCCGGTGCACCTGTCGTTACTGTGGAAAAGAAATTTGGAACCACCTGAAATTTTGACGCTGACAAGTGAATGGTACCACCTTGCTCAGCCCGTCGACTTGATTTTTTTTTTTTTTTATAACTCCAAAAATAACACTTAGGAATACTACAGTAGTCAATTCCCAGAAAAGTTAATTCTACCCAATCTCCTGCAAGAATAACACCCAAGTATAGGAGCCACACAAATAGTCAGATCTGTCGGCGAAACCCTCAACTGCAGAGTATGAGTAGGAACATGGTAGTGATCGAACCCCTGTTGCTAGATCTGAATGGCGGATCTGATTGTTGCGACTGCTATAGAACTCAAACTACTGGATTTGAATGGTGGATCTGATAGATCAGAATGGTGGAACTGATTGTTACGGCTGCGATAGAACCCAATCTGCTAGATCTGATCTGGAAAAGATGATGCGTGATCTAGAGAGAGACAAGGGAACTATGGTCTCAAGGAGTGTCAGGTGCTACAGATCGCAATATACCTAAGGGTCCGACAGTAGTACTCAACCCAATATTTCAGGGCACTAACCAAGGAGGATCAACCATACCCTTAACCATACAACCCGACTACCCTATTGTACGCGCGAGTAATCTCCCCGAGTGTTGTTCTCGGTGTACTGTAGTAGCAAGAAAACAAACAGTTTATCTATGGCGTGGTTTCAAGAGAGTCTGGGGCCTTCCAATATACCTAGAAGGTACTTGGAAGACAGTCTGTGCGGTTCTTTCTAATGCGCTACTACTCGAAGGGGTATCCACAGGGGTTACAAGGGAGTCCAACCAGCATGACCACCTCTTATATTTCCTGCGTGCATGCCTCCCCAAATCCATAGGTTTATGCGCTCAACGACAGATCCCGTGGTTTAAAGACGCTGGAACACGTCTCTAGCCAAAAAACATTCTGCTAAAAATGGAGATCCCATTGGCCCTGGAAAGTGCTTTGATACCACTTTTAATGCTTTTGACCTACGAGAAGATACTAGAATACCAAATATGTGAAGAAATATAACTAGAACATAGAACAATAAGAAATAACAACATGTATTTTATTATTCAGAAAGGAAAGCAATGTTCACTTGCCTCTTCGAGGGGGCAACCTCCAATAAAGCTGGGCTCAATTACAAAATAAGACATGACGCTCTTCAAGGGGAGTCTCTATCCTTTATATAGGATTCATACATGCAATACCATGGGTCAGTACCATGGTTCTTATTAATACCATCTATCTAATACCACAGCCCATTTGCAACTAACTATGGTCCCTTCTTTAAATGCGGGTCAACCACTTAGAATTATTAATATGAGCTTTATTGATTCTTTAACTAACTATAACTATGACTCGACCTTATTACATAAACAAGGGGTTTAGGGTTGGACCCTACCAATGGCTCAGTATCTACAAGCTCATTCATTAAAGCCATGTAGCCAATGTACGTCTCTGGTGACCTCCTTTTCCTGCACAAATTTGGAGTTCTCACATTCTCCCTCACATCCTACACCAATCTATCAACTTCCCTGGTTCTTTTTCTACCTTCTCTCGATGGTTCCCCTTGAGTGGATGTCTACACTCAGCCTCCTCTTTTTCCCTCCATTTGTGGTTTTTCCACAACTTTTTGAGGTTCCTTCTTTGGAGCTATAAGCCCATCCTTTGGTTGGATCTGAATCTGCCTCTCAAGAGAGCATATCATTTCTTTCTCCTCATCAACCTTTGCATCCCTTCGCACAACTGTAATTATGAATGAAGGTAAGTACACCCAGTAATTATGTGTAATTTCGATGTAACCCACAAAAACTCCAAACTCTATTGTTGTCTCAAGTTTCTTCCTTGGATCTTTGAAAACATGGTAGTAAACAGAGGCTCCAAAAATCCTAAAGTGAGACACATTCGACTTTCTCCCTAAGAAATAATCTTCCGTTGTAATCATACGAAGATTCTAATGAGGATTATGGTTTTGCAAGTAGATTTTTGTGTTACATGCCTCTACCCACAAATGAAGTGGCAGACCTTGGTCATGTAGCATAGCTCTCGCAATTCCCACCATGGTTCGGTTCTTTCTCTCAGCTACCCCATTCTGTTGTGGGTTGTGGGGTGTTATGAGCTCTCTTCGAATGCCTTATTTCACACAAAAATCCTTGAAGTCATTTGAAACATACTCACCTCCATTATCACTTCTTAGAGCCTTCACTTTATTGTCGGTCTCTTTCTTAACTAGTGCCTTGAATTCCACAAACTTCGAGAATGTCTCATCCTTCTTCCACATGAAGAAGATCCAACAATTCCTTGAGAAATCATAAATAAAAATAACATAGTACTTATGTCTGGCAATGGAAGTTATCGAGAAGGGTCCAAAAACATCAGAGTGGACTCTCTCCAAGACTGCAAATGTTTTGTTGTCTCGATCATGGAATGTAGATTTCACATACTTCCCCAAGGTATAAACCTTGTAGACATCATGTTGCTCAAGTGATCCTTTAGGGAAGCCAATGGTTATTTGCTGTATAATTTTTAAGGCGCCATGATGCAAATGGCCCAATCTCCTATGCTAGAGCTCACCAACATCACGACTCTACACTTTCTCTACCTTACTTCTTAATGCAGCACAATCTTCAACATCAAGTTTACATAGGTTCTTCACACAAACCTTGATCGTCTTCACCTGTCGAGTAGCTATGTGCCTTAGAAATGCTTTACCTTTACTGAAGATTACATCATGGTCACGGTCTTCCAAAATTGCCACAGAGATGAGGTTCTTCTTTAGGCCTGGAACAAACATGACATCTTTGAGGTGAATATGGGATGCCAACTCCATCTTAAATTTTAATGTACCAATACAAGCAACACTGTACCTTTCATCATCCCCAAGGTCAATATGCATATGGAGATATTTCTCCTCTAGATCACTGAAAAACTATCTGCACCCTTTCATGTGGAACGAGGCACTTGATTCCAAGTACCACACACTCCCCATCACAGTGTTGGACATGCATGTGATTAGTGTGAAGTCTAGCTCAAAATGTGAAGCCAATGCTTCACCTGTTGTTCATCCTGATTTCTTCTTGCTAGACTTTTTGTGTGGAAACTTTGTAGCATAGTTCTTGAATTCATGACAATTGAAGCATTTTATTTTGGACAATTCTTTCTTCTTTCCCCCTTGGCTAGATTCTAGTTTGGTTTGAGATTTATTCCCTTTCCCCTTCTTTCCCTTTCCAACCAATGTAAAATTTTCTTCATCCTCTCCCTTGGATGAACTTCCATCTATCATATTTTGCATGATCCCTTATTGTACCAAATCAGGCCATAAGAATTCCTAATTTGGTAATTTCTTCCCCACCGTTCACTGAGTTCTGGTAGCTATGCCAAATTTTGAGAAGGATTAGAAGACATCAGCTCATTGGGTCATGTTATGCAACATTCTCACCAACCCCTCCAAGCTCATCATGAACTTGTGTAAACATAGTGAGATACTACAGAATAATATCATTCTTTTGCATATTGATGTTTCAAAGTGTGTCTTTGAGGGCCAATTTTCTATGGTAACTACTGTTCTTGAATAACTCTATCATTTCCTTCCACATTATGAAAGGAGTTTCTTTTCCATGGATATTTGAGACAATGTATTCTCTCACTCCCTCCAAGATTATTCTCCTCGCCTTGGCTACATCTTTCTTCCATTGGGCTAGGTTCTAGGCATCAACTAATCCTAGTTTTGGAATGTCTGTCTTGA
This sequence comes from Pinus tabuliformis, assembly GCA_031772625.1. NCBI lineage: Eukaryota > Viridiplantae > Streptophyta > Pinopsida > Pinales > Pinaceae > Pinus > Pinus tabuliformis. The sequence goes on along the minus strand of CM062819.1, from coordinate 1,415,510,488 downwards.
CATAATCCAGCAATCCATTATCATCAATCATTGCCTCCATGCGATCCTTCCAGGCAATGAAATTTGAGCTACCTTCCAAGGCATACTCTAATCTCAGTCTGTTGAAGTCACAACTCTAAAGAAATCCTACTACACTGAAGCTGCAAATTTGGACCTCCTGAGGAACAACTTCAAAATTATTAGTCTAATGTGAATCCTGCTCTGATACCATGTAGAAATATGGTGATAGAATTTCAATTGTTCAAAACATTAATCTAAATCAAGAGACACAATTCTACTCTACTGCTTTGCGGAAATTAGTTCACAATTTAGAACAACATTCACAAACATACATCAATCACATACACAATTACACAAATTTATCTGGGGGAAACCAATTGGTAAAAACCCCTTAAGCATGTTTGCATTAATTAGATGAATAGAGAATGTATTACAATTGCTTGCTGGTTGTGAGCTCAGCTTGCAAGTGAATAACCTTTATCTCTACTCAATGAAAGGATTTGACCTAGACATAGTCAATTTCTTCCTCCACCTAAGCTCATATTTCCTTGTGAAAATCCTGAGGAATTAGGCCCCTATTTTTTAGGAATTGTCCTCCAATTAATTGAGAAATATCCAAGGATTGATCAATGATTGCATGCAACACCTGTACACTTAAAACTAGTCTATAATTAATGCTACACTAGCTTGGAATCTCCACCACATCTGATCAATTCGAATTCCTTGCATGCATGAGCTATCTTTGGTTGATTTATCAGTTAACTAGATGATCATTGAGTTAGACTGTTGTCCCACTACACAACTGACCTCCAACTAATCCTATCAACAGTTAGAACTAGTTTAATTAAATACAACTGGAATTAACTGAACTAGATTGCTATAAATTAGTAATAAACACATGTAAACTGAACTTCAAGCCCTTAACTTGAATTTATTGATCTAACTGAGTGACAAGAGCCATGTATCCTCAGTTAACTACCCCCAAGTTGTCTGTCGATGTGGAAATTTCGAATTTTCTCAATTTGACCAAGGCTAAGTCAAATTGAGACTTTCTTGCTACACTTCTCAACATTAAGATAGCTACTTTCAAAGTTAATTGGTCTTCCATCTTGTATTAAAATCACAATAATACAATTCCCCGGGGCATTACATTCCATGAGAAAGGTTTTTGTGATGTTAAGTGTTGCTAGGATAGGAGTCATACACATAGCCTCCTTAAGTTGTTCAAAAGCTTTGGTTGCCTCTTAAGTCCAATAAATCCCTTCTTTTCTAATAAAGATGTTAGTTTTGATGTTATTTTACCACAATTCTTAACAAACTTGTAGTAATATCCCACCAATCCTAAGAACCTTCTAATATATTTTAAGGTTTTGGGAATTGGTCATTCCATCATAGCTTTAATTTTGTTAGGGTCCACTTTGACACCTTCATGATATAAAATATGACCCAATTATGCCACTTCTTGAACCCTAAATCCACACTTGGAAGGCTTTGCATATAGTTCTTCCAATAGTTTTAAGACCACGTTAACATGTTGCACATGCCCTTCTTAGGATTTGTTGTGGATTGGTACATCATAAAAAAATAATAACACAAATATTTTGAGGAAGAGTTTGAAAATAAAACTCATCAAGTTTTGAAATGTTGAAGGTGCATTAGTAAGGCCAAATGGCATCACTCATAATGACCTTCAAGTGTTATAAAGGCTATTTTGGGGATGTCTTCTTGCCTCATTCTAATTTAATGATAACCAAAATGTAAATCCAAGTTAGTAAAGAAAATTTCTCCTTGTGAAATTCCATGAGAAATCCATTCATTAGGCACATGAATACAATTGGTGCTTTGGATAAACTAAATGACACCACAAAGAACTCATAGTGACCATATCTAGTCTTGAAGGTTGTATTGCTAATGTCCTCCTCCTTAATTCCAACTTGATGGTATCTAGACCTCAAATCAAACTTGGACAATACCATAGCTCCTCTCAACTGATCAAATAAGTCATTTATCCTTGGTAAAGAATATTTATTTATTTATTTTCATCTTATTTAGCTACCTAAAGTCTATATATAATCTTAAGGTGCTATCCTTCTTATTAAAAAATAACACAGGGGCCCAAAAAGGTGACACACCTGGGTGTATGTACCCAATTTTCAAAAGATCCTCAATTTGTAGTTATAACTCCTTAAGTTACAGTGTCCTAATCTTATATGGTGTCGTGTAAGTTGAACGAATGCGAGACATCAAATTAATTGAAAAATTGATATTCTTTTTACGTGGAAACCCTGGAATATAAAAAAAAACATCCTCATGCACCTTCAACACCAGATAGTTCTTAATTTTAGATACCTTATCCTGGGATACCTCCTCCATATGGGTTATATAAATATGGAATCCATTTCTGAAACTTGTATTTATTTCCATTGTTGATATTTCCCTGGTATAAATTTTCCTTGGGATCCTATGCACTTTTCTTTGTGTCCCTTTTTCATCAAAACAAGTGAATGCCTTGTTATACTTGTCTAGGAAAGCATGATGCTTGTCCAACAAATCCATACCAATGAGGTAATCATCTAAACCCAAAAGAGTGATATTCATACCTTCTTTGGTACTTACATTGTTCATATATATTGGAGACTCTTTTAGTGGCTCATTAATCCTCTATTTTGCCCCTATATCTAGCTAAACCAACTACATCTTTCCATGTTTTGTATTTTTTAAATTAAATATTCCAAAAAGCTTTAGGTCATTATGGCTAGCTCCATAATCAATCAAAATTTATGTAGGATGGTTTTTAATATTACCTTCAACTTCTATCACATGTACTTGATGATTAGATTGCCCAAGCATGCTCCTGCCTATGTCCTCTACTATATATACTCCCTAAAAATTATTCGTATTTCTTATTTTGGCATCCTTATGAGAGATATCCTTGAACATTTGGTCTCCCTCACAACCCAAACATCTAATAGGTGGATATCTTGGTTTCTTTCCCAAAGAACCAGACTTCCCTAGTTCATAACATACTAGTTAAGATTATTTACTTGCTTGAGAACCATTTCAAGAAGAGGAGGGCTTGCTTCCCTTCTTTCTTTGCCCCATATTATCCTTCTACTAATCATCCCAAAACTTTTGGAATGCTAGCTTAATTTTTCTCTCTTCATAGAGATAATTATATTTCCTTATTTCTTCCTCTAGAGTCTTGTGCTCAGCAAACTTGATATTATCACTATAGTCTAGAGAAAACCCACTCAAGAACCTTTAGATATTGACTTCTCATTTTTAATAAATCCAACATACTTTGGAAGCTGAAGTAATTTCCTCTCATATTCCTCCATTTTCATATTTTCAAGCTTTATTTCGGATAAATCTTGCATCTACTTATCATGATAGTGACATGATTGACACTTCTTTTGAAAATGCTTCTTGAGTTGATTCCAAGATAAATGTTTATCATCCAAGTGTTTGATTTGCATGAAACGATCCCACCACATGGATAAATTTCCCTACACGTGATATATGGTTATTCTAGCCTCTAAATTAGATGAGTAATTATCCAATTATATATATTTTGCATCCCTGGACATCTAGGTTTTTGTCTTCTCGCCCTTCTTATGATATCCACTAAATTTGGGAGGGTTGAAATTTCTAAGCCACACCTACAAGTCATATTTCCCAAACTTCCTAATTTTATGTGTATGCTCTTATCACTAATTTCATTTGGGAGTGATATTGGTTCTTATTTGCACTCTTACATTGCTTTGAATATTTGGAAACTGTTCTTCTATCATATGTTTTCTACTCTCCATCTTACCTAGATTCAAAATTATGTTTTATTTGTTGTTGAAAATGATTAGATTTACAACGTCATTGAGTTTCACGTGTTATTCATTGTTTATAATTACATGATCCATATACTTCCATGGATATTATTCTATTTTGGATATTCCACTAGATAGTTCATTATAATGGATGTACTAAAATATATTTGAAAAACTAAAAGCTACACCATGAGGTTTAATTTTTCCTTAGATATTTGGTTTCATTAATTATTGTGTCATGCTTATGCATGAAATAGATAAAATATGGAAAATAGATAATAGTGAAATAAACTCACAAACCACAATGAATACAATATATGATCTAGGAAATCCTTATGAGAGAAAACCCAGTTGGAAGGTGATGCTATTATGCTCTCTCTTTCTTTGAATGGAAATGGATGCAAGTACAAAGGTGTTATACATATGGCCCATGAGCTGCTACATTACAAAAACCATCTATGTTTTATTTCTCTCTATCCACTCGCTGCTACTCTGCTCATATATGGAACAATATGCATTGCAATAGGATGGAACCCCTTTTCCTCCTAGTGGCTTGGTTATAACTTTCCTAATAGCCTACTAGTGGTTAAGTTTGACTCTTAAACTCTTAAATAAAGTTACAATATTGAATCTTCTAGAGTTTTCTTCATCATGGTGATGTGACTAGACCCTGTTCCATGAATAATTATAGCTTATGTGACATCCTCTTAAATCATGGTGGTCAAAACAGGAACGTCAACTTTCGGTTGGCATAACTTTTGCATTTGGAATTTGTTTGAAGTCTTCCTTGCATGATTGGAAATGGAGCTGAGTGTAGAATAGTGATAGATGGTGTTGTGATTAAGATCAAACAAAGTTATACCCTAAAACATGATGGTTAATGCCTCAAACTTCTTCTAGAAGGTTTTAGATCCCAATTCACCAAACTGGGACCCACTAATAAAAATGATCCCATGAGTTTATTACTCCAATTTTTCTACTCTAAAAGCATCAAAATGGATGAAAAATAATATAATGATCCAATTTGTATTATTACATGTGTTAATTATTGTTATTATTTTAGTGTACATGTTGCACTTAAATTATATATGAATAAGTAATTATGCATTACATTATATGTTATTAGACTTGCACAGCTATATCATATACATGACATGATTATATGTAGTAAATTCATGTATATAATCAATATGAAATTGATTGAAAGTATACTCATTTATACTGTCAACAAGTAGTCAATGTATGGTAGATTCATATGCATAGTTAAAGATAAATGACCATGTATATAGTCAGTGGATAATGGACCCAAATGTATAGTTAACAAGAGGTCAATGGAAATTAGATTTATGTGCATAGTTGGAAAACATGTTATACTCATCAACTAATGGGTCAATTTGGCTTTTGAGACAAATATGATGCTTGTAACAAGTTTTGGAAGGAAGAAATCTAGTATCAATGTGTAGAGAAGTGGAAATTTTGAGTTTTCCAAAGTGCCATGTACACTCAATAATGGACAAGGGGTGTCAAGTATGCCACTAGTATTTTTGCTAAGTGTCACACAAAAACTTGCCCCCACCACTTAGGAACTCATTTGACTATACATCTACTTTCTTTTGGACTTAGGATATAACATTAAATTATGACAATCTCATATCATGCCTTTGAACTTTGGGTTATATCCATAAAATGCCTTTAGGAATATTTTATTATATTTTTTTCTTAGGAACCATTTTCATGGTTTACCCCCCTCACTTTTCCCTCTTGTGGAGTCCTAGCCCCCCATTTCTTGTGTATGACTTGGTCTGCAACAGTTGTGTATTTATTAACATTAGTATGATTATATGTCACATGTATAGGATCGTTGACCATTCTATACATAGGCTCTCTGGGCTCAAAGCATATAAGCATACACATACATGCCCCAAAACAAATATATATAGGTAGACATGTAGACCCAACTCATCTTGGCTCACCAATGTTAATAAAATATTTATAAATACAAAGTGTCATCCTAAGGGTGTTACATTAAATTTCTTAAAAAATAATTTTTGTAATCATTTAATTCTAACATGTATTAATTCTCATATTAAATGATAAAAAAATTATGCCTTAAGAAAGTTGATCCCTCTAGATAATTGATATATTTATATTAAACATGGATCCATTTGGTCTAATTTTTTAAATATTATCATGTACATAATTAATTATGTTTCTTTTTTGACAATATTATAATCTAATGTTATGTGACATCTCCATCATACTAAGTTGCAGAGCACCTCACCACTATGGGTACTATAAGTAATTAATTAATATATCATTGCCATAAGATCACTTAACTATGTAAGTTATCATCATGGTTACACATGGATGTTAGTGTTAATTTATGAATAGGATTTGATGCACTATAGTACATTTAAGGTGAAAAAACTATACTTAATTTTACATTTGTTTCAACATATAGTTTTTTTTTTGTCATTTTGGCATCAAAATTCATTGTGTAAAATATATATTTTTGTTTTTTATTTTTATAAATGTTACCTAATCAATGTTAATCAAACAATGTATTAGTGTTTTATAAAATTATTTTTTGAATTCGTTAGTTGTTATCACATTTGTTTCTTATAGTATGAGTGTTTAATCATTTTGGAAAGTACATTTATTTCAATATGACAATTTTTCCTACCAAGAACCATGTTAACCTAAATGGTAGTTACTAAGAAATAACCACATCACTACAACATGGTATTGTTATAGTACAAACTTATGGAAATTTATAATTTAGGGAGCTAATTATTTCCCATATGCCAATAAACTTAATACTGCAATCCCCTAATGAAGTTTTCTTTAACCATAACCCATAGGTTAATTAAAATCAATTTTGCATGAATCTTTTATTCATAAATAATTCATGCATGCATATTTCATCCATAAAACATGAAAATATAAATTGTAACACATAATTTATAACTTATCTAATTACAAGCGTTTCCCATTCAAAATTACTGAGAAATTATTAAATATAGAGAACCATTTCCACAAACTTGGCATTAGTCCCATTCATGTATTGAAGATATGAGTTCAACATTAAGGATTGTATGCAACCACTCATCTTTTACGATGATTTCCATTGTAGGCATCCACAAGGAAGTTGTGAAATTTTCTAGATAGAAACAATATCTAGGAAGGCTATTATGAAATATTCTTGTAATATTTTTTTTCATACATCTCCTCTCATGCATTTTTCACTTTCAACCATAAGAAGATCTCAAATTTGAGACTTGTACAAGGAGTGGTATTGGTACCAGTGATTTCTAAATATGTTCTATCAATTTTATTTGCTCAAATTTTCGGACCAACAATTGAGGTCCATTATTAGGAAGGGGAGAGAGAGAGAAACCATATATATATATATATATATATATATGGAGGGTTGGTAGATAAAAAAATAAGAATAAAGGACCACTAAGAATAAGAAAAAGAAAATTATATGATGATGATGATGATGATTAACACCCACTGAGACCAATGTGGTCTATTAAACCTTAAGAAATAAATAGATTAAATCAAGACTTTTTAATATTTTTTTCTATGATCTAAGAGGAGGGAAAAAAGTGTTCCTAGATCACTATAGTTTTGCTGACTAAACAAGTCAAGTAGGTTGGTGGTGTGGCAGATATTTTGGAAATGAGAACGGATGTGGGTAATAGCAAGGTAATCTAAGAGAAAGTGCTTTTCATCTTCAACCCTCTTAGCATCGCACAATTGACATATTATTTCATCCTGAGGTGTTTTGGGGATGGACCAATGCCTAGTCTCATTTTGAAGCTCATGTGAGTTAGTTCTTATCTTTGCAATATCAATTTTCTTCTTAGCACTGGTCAAGACAGAGAGATAATTCCGATTAGTGAGAGTGGGGTTGATCACCTCCTTATAATACCTTAGATTCTTTTTCCCCTCTAGCTCCTTAACATCCCACAATTTGTCCTTAAATTTGGAAGTGATAGTATTATTAATATTATCTTTATTCTCCAAGATGATCTCCTCCTCTAACCTTCAATAGTTAAGCCAAGATTAAGAATCCTTTTGCCAATCATGCTTGAGATGGAGGTGGGGGTTTTGGCTAGAGTTAGAAGCAATTTTTGGGAACCTCTTGGTTTCCATGTTGTAAAGATTATTCTTATACAACATATAGTGAAACATAACCATGCTTTCAATGTGGGAAAGGTTAGCTTCAGTCAAAAGAATAGGATATGGAGTATTACCTTAAATCTTGGGGTTGTAGGTTATAAATAGCTTTTGTATCAGCTCTCTCTTCCTCCACAATTTTTTAGATATACTACAATCCAAACCTCACATCCATATAAAATAACAAGTCTGATGAGAGTCTCACAGAGGAACTTTTTTTTTACTCCAAACCCAGAGATTAGTCATCTTGCAATTGTTTTCAAGCTCATAAAATTCTTTCCATCCGCCAATAATACTTTTCTCAAAGCTATAATTCTAATTGAGTTGATGATGAATGTCAATACCTAAATATTTGTATGAACAAACCTTCTCCGAGCAATTGTTGTCATAGATGAAATTGTCATGGTTGATCCTTTTGGATTTAATTTTCATGACTTCAGTCTTGTTGGTATTAACAATCATACCCATCTTGGAGAAAAAATCATGGAGGATTTTAAATTGTTTTTCAAGATCCTCATGACTTATGGCTAGCATAACAATATCGATAGCATAAAGGAGAAGTTTACTGACTGTACCAACGAGTTTGGGGTTAGTGCATCTCACAGCTTCCAGATATGCTTCTAGGCTTATTAATGTAAATGCCAAAAAGGGTAGGGGATAAGGGACACCCTTGCTTACCGTCAATATTGTTTTTAATTTCTTTAGACCAAGCCTCGGTGGTATTAAGCTTGGCGACAACATTCTCATATAATTGAATCATGAAAACCCTCAACTCAAGAGAAACTGTTATCTCTTCAAGTCTTTGCCATAATTTATCCTATGGAACCGTGTCGAAAGCTTTTCTAAAGTCAACAAAACAACAAAAGGAATCAATTTTACTATTGTGACATTCCTTGATAATGATCCCAAGAGTGACAAGATGGTCAATAGTTGAGTGATGTCTTCTAAAACCAGCTTGCGCTTTAGCTCTTTACACATCGTTTTTAAGTCATGCACTAATCTTCTTTTCCAAAATGAGCCCATAGAGTTTGACTGAGATGTGGCTAATCATAATGGTCCTATAATTAGAGGGAACATTTTTATCCCAGATTTTAAAGATAGACACAATCAAGCTTTGAGTCAAAGGCTTAGGGAAGTTGTGTTTTATTGTCAAATTGAGAAGCTTGTGAATATGAGGGATGAGGATAGACATTCCCATTTTGAAAATTTCAGCTTGGTAGCCTTCAATATCCATAGCTTTCCTCTTAGTGTTTTTCTTAATCTTGAACTCCACATCTTATAAAGAAAAAACCCTAAAAAGTAAAATATACAGATAAACAATAAATAAATAAATAAATAAATCTCTCTCTCTCTCTCTCTCTCTCTCTCTCTCTCTCTCTCTCTCTCTCTCTCTCTCTCTCTCTCTCTCTCTCTCTCTCTCTCTTCCTCTCTCTCTCTCTCTCTCTCTCTCTCTCTCTCTCTCTCTCTCTCTCTCTCTCTCTCTCTCTCTCTCTCTCTCTCTCTCTCTCTCTCTCTCTCTCTCTCTCTCTCTCTCTCTCTCTCTCTCTCTCTATATATATATATATACATATATACAGTATAATTTTTTTCCACTGGAAAAATCGTAATCTTTCATTAATTTTGAAAAATTACATGTTGTAGATGCTATTAGCATATGCTGTATCCTTCTTGCCACTAAGGGCACTGTAAAAAAATTTTAGTTTGTCAAAAACTTTGTGCTACTTTGAGCTTTCATCACCACACAGGGTGTTCAGTCATTTTCTGCTAAGGAGAAAGAAATATATATATAAAAGAGTCTGTTTATATGGCTGTCATCTATGGTAGATTCCACATATGCCACGCAGGGCAATGTCTTTGCTGAAAGTATCTGCTTAAATACACTTAAATATAAAGCCTGTAAAATATATACAGAGTTTGCCAAGCATGTACATCAAAAATTTACAAAAAAGGCAGTAATCAAGGGCTCTCTGCCCTGTGGTAGATTTGATCAATATAAGGCCGGTGGTAGTAGCGATATTCATTTGGACCTCGCTGTTCCTGGATCATCCACTCTCCTCGGGGAAGTGTTGTGGCCTCCTTGGAAAGCCTGTCAGCACAACTGTTATGTTCCCTATAAATGTGATTGCATGAGATAAAGTTAAACTGTGCCTTGAATAAAATTACTTCATCCAAAATATTACTGAGTGTGTGAGAGTGACAAAAAGTAATATTATTGAACCAATTTACTATGATCTTTGAGTCCCCATATATGTTTAGATTCATGCAATTATGACCCAATGAAAAATGCAGAAGATGTCGGAGAGTAATGAGCTCTACAAAATTGTTTGTTCCTTCGCCCATTCCCATCTTTACTTTGTAATAATGCTGATCATTTATGTAAAGAATAAAGCCACTGCCACATCCATGGTGTTGTGCAGCACCATGAAAGAAAGCCTAGGGGAAATTTTTGTCTATAGGTGCTGGATCGTGTGGCCTCCGGGGTCGAGGATGATGAGGCTCAGGCAGCTCGTTGTATGTAGATATAATGTGGGTTGTGATGTGTGGCCAACAAACAGGTTTGTTATAAAAAATAACGTGATTCCGAGCCAACCATATATGCCAGCTGATGATAAGGGGGAGGCATTGAAGTTTAGTACCCTGATGTTGATTACACCAGCTTTCCCATGCTCGACCAATATCTTCACCCTCCCAATGCCCAGAAAAATGAATGGATGTGGATATATTTTGCCATAGATTGATCAGGGAAGTGCATTTAAGAAATAAATGTAGAGTCGATTCAGAAGAATTCTTGCATAAGACACACCAGTGAGGGCCATGAAAGGATCGATGGGTGAGAGACTCTCCTGTGGGGACTTTATCTCTGAGAATACACCAAAAGAATAGCCTGGTTCTTGGTGGTGATGTTAATTTCCATATACTCTTCCACCAAAAAATAGTCTGCTTCGGCTGTTTGTGAGAGATCAGGTTGAGGTATCCGGTCTTTGGAGAATATATGCCATTCTCAGCTAGACACCAAACAAGTTCATCAGGTCCATCTTTAATCCTGATATGAGATTCACATAATGCATTAATGTATTCTTGCCATTCCTGTTGCCATAGAGGGGGAATATCAAGCTGCTGGGCAGATTTCCATCCTTGAGAGAAAATGTTGGTGTTCTGCGGGTCCACAATGTGTGCTATAACCTTGATCTCATGAGAATGTAGATGATGAATGAGATCTCTAGACAGCTGAAATCTACCACCACCTCCAGTCCAGGGATCCAATCCAATGTGGGCCTTTCATCCATCATTTATTCTCCAAACGAGGTTGTCCCTGATGCTAGGCAGGGAGTGTAGAAGAGTCTTCCATATAGATGAAATACTAGTTTTAGGCCAGCTCGGCAAACGGACCCAATCCATGATTTGCAGTGGCAAAATATACTTATGATATGAGATTGAAGTCCATAGATTCTAACCAGTTAGAACAGTCCAGCCCATTTTTACAGCCAAGGTTTGTGCAAAGAGGGGAAGGTATTTTAGTTCCTAGCCTCCCCATTTTTTAGGCAAGGCTATCTTATTCCAGTTGACCTAGGCAAATATCTTTTTGTCTTGGTGGCCATTCCAAAGATATTTGTTACAAAGTTGTTGTAATCGGGCCAGAATGCTCCTGGGGATCCATGCGAGTGCCATCCAAAATACAGGGGTGGCCTCAAGAACTGATTTGATAAGTACTAATCTGCCTGCCCTGGATAAGTATCTATGACTCCAGATTGAAAGCCTTTTTTCCAGTTTGGTGACAAGCCAAACCCAATCTGCAATTTTTTGACTGAGAGGCTTTATCTAGAAACCCAAGTATTTGAAACCCCTGTCTAGGGGTATGATACAATAAGGGAAATGTTGTTGTGCAAGTTGTGACTCCTAGATGGAAGTGAGGCCTAAGGTAATGGTAATTTTTTCATGATTTGCCTGCATACCAGTAGCCAACGAGAAGAGGGAGAGAATTTTGGAAAATGTGAGAGAGTCGTAAATGCTCCCATCCAGGAATATGAGAACATAATCCAAAAATAATAGGTGAGTAAGGAAACAGGGTTCAGTTATCTTAAGGCCCCAAAGATTGCCATCTCTTTTGGCAGAAGCTAGCAAACGACTAAGCCCATCCATGACAATCAGAAAGAGTAAGGGGGAGAGAGGGCAACCTTGTCTGAACCCCCTCTCAGCATGGAAGAAATGGGAGGCTAATCCATTGACGAGAACACTGTAGGTAGGGGAGGTAATACAAGCCATAATCCAAGTGATGAAGTCATGGGGGAAACCCAGGTGAATGAGAAGCATCTTAATGTAGAGCCAGTTGACATGGTCAAAGGCTTTTTCCAAATAGATCTTTAGGATAATGCCCTTAAGGTATTTTGTCCAGATCGAGTGGATGGCCTCATGGGCCGAGCCAATGGTTTCATGTATTTGGCGGTGCTCAAGGAAGGAAAATTGCTGGGGGGCAATATGACGGGATAAAATGGGGTGAAGATGATTAGCAATGACCTTGGAGATGATTTTGTACAGACAATTGCATAGTGAAATAGGCCTATAGTCATTGAAAGAGGAAAGTGTATCGGATTTCAGAATGAGGGCTATAAAGGTCGAATTAACTGCATGATATAGAGATCCGGATATTCTACATTCTTCCAAAACTTTCAACATATCATTCCCCAAGAGTTCATAGAATGCGAGGTAGAATTCTATGGTCCACCCATATGGTCCAAGACTCTTGTCCTTTTTGAACCATTTTAGCGTTCCTTCCAGTCCCATGTAGTAACAAGAGTAGTTAACTCCTCGACCTCGTCATCATTTACAAATCTAGGAAAATGACCAGCCACATTGATGATATCAGCCAGATTTGACCCTATTGGGTTTTTGAAGAGATTCCTGAAATGTGAAGTGCCAAGATGGGAGAGTTTGTTAAAAGTATCAGCTACTCCCCCATCAGGTAGAGGTAAGTTCCATATGGTGTTTGATACCTTTCTACCTTTTGCAAAATTCTAAAAGAATCTTGTGTTGTCATCACCTGCTTTTAACCATATAGCTCTGCTTTTGAGGTGCCAAGATTCCTCTCTCTCCTTCAAGATCCTAGCCTTTTGGTTTCCTAGCTCAACCAAGTGAGCTTTGTCATCTGCTGAAACAAAACCCAGGTTTTGGTCATCAAGCAATGTGCTCAGCTCAGATTCAATATGTGTTAATAGAGATTCCTCCCTCTGATGTTTCTCTTTTTCCCATTTTATAGATAGATTCTTAAGTTGAGACAGGTTGTGACAGAAACCCTTAGTCAAGGAGTAAAATCTATCAATTGGGCTGGTAAGCCAGTATTCAGAGACCATGTTAATGTATTCAGGGTCCTGAAGCCAAACATGGTTAAATTTAAATGGGGCTTTTGGTTTAGGATGAGGACCAAACACCTCCAAATAAATGGGGGAGTGATCTGAGATGCCCCCTGAGCCAACCCATTGTTTGTAGTGATGCAATTGCTGCATAAGGGGGACCTTCATCAGAAACCGATCTAATCTTCTAGCAAGTGTAGCTTCGCCCACCCTTCTGTTTCGCCAAGTAGGAAGAGGCTTATTCATGGGAACATCCACCAAATTGTGCTGCTCCAGAAGGTTGGTCATGTATCCTATAATAGAGTCCACTTGTTCCATTGACCCCCAAGATTCACCAAAACCCAAAGAGAAATTGAAATCTCCTCCTAGGATGATGTGATCAGGGAAAAATATCGAAATATCAAGCAGGTGTTGCCAGAAATTTTCCCTCTGATGGAAGGGACCATATATGTTAATAACCCTTAGGTTAATACCAAGCTCCGCAGAAAAAATGTCTAAGCCAATGAAACCATGGCCACCCCAAGATGCTAAAACCCTGATGTTGTGGGGATTGTATCCAATGGCAAGGCCCCCTGATTGAGCCACGACATCCAATTCCATAAAATTCCAACCAGGAGATATATAATTTTGTGAGCTGGTGATGAAATCGGCCTCTTGTAGGGTTTCTTGGAGCAAGATAATGTCAGAAGGCTCTACATCAAAAAGTATGTGCAAGGCTAGTTTCTTGGAGGCACTAGCCATGCCTCTGTAATTGAATGAGAGACACTTCATGGGGGAACCCTACTCGAGGTGCTCAGTGATCTAAGAACCCCATCTAGAGTGGATTGTCTTCCAGAGGCGACCTCTGCCCCTGCCCGTTTGATGGCTTTGGAGAGGTCAGATTTCTGCCCCCGAGATGAAAGGATGACCGAACCAGGTTGGGTGTGTCCCAAACCAGCAAAATGTGATGGAGTACCACCAGATAAAGTGTGAGAGCGAAGGTTATAATGGTGAGATGATGAATTCTAATTAGATGATCGAGAGGTGGAGGAGGTGGATAGAGAGTGCAAAGATGGCGCGGTGGTGGCAATGGAAGGTGGTGTAGCCATAGAGCAATGAGCCATAAAAGTGATTATGGAGGATGAAACAAAAGATGAGCAATAAGCAATTGAAGGAGTTAGAGAGGTCAGAGGAATACCCGATGCTTTTGCGGCTTCCGCTACGGCCTAAGCTCTAGTGGGGGGCTGATGGAGAGCTGTGTAATGCATCCACCATCTTCAGAGAGACGTTGCTGACCGGAGGAATAGGACCTGGAATAGGTGATTGATTCAGAGCCAACGAATCAATCCTTGTGGAAGTAGGAGGTGCCTTCGAAGGGTCCTCTAGTTTTTTGATGAGTGGGCAGTCCTTAAAAATGTGCCCCACTCCGTGACATCTCCTACAGCGGAAGGGAACTCCTTCATAGTCCAGGATCTGAACCCTGGTGTATTTCCCCCATTGTAGAGTGATTTTCTCTTCCAATCCCTCGCGAGTATCTAGATGAACCAGAATGCGGGCTAGGGTTCTGTTATTTGATTGCACAAAAGTTCGATCATGGTCCAGGTAGGTGCTAAGGGCATTTCCAATTTTGATGAAAACCTCCTCACACCAGTACTGTAATGGAAGCCCTGGCAAGCGAACCCAGAGTGGCCTTGCCCCTATTTGCTCCCTCTCTGGGTCGAAGAGGGGACTCCATCTCTTGAGGAGTACCGGAGCCATCTCAATGTGCCAGTACCTTGCGAGGACCAGGTCCTAGTAGTTTTCTTTTGCGAAATGAAGGGAAAACCAGCCTTTGGGCAAGACCTGCACCTTGGGAAATTCCTTTAGCATGCCTCCCCAAATCTCACGGATCCATAGAGTGAGTCTGGCTGTTGAATATGCTCTACCTCGGACGTGTCCAACAAGTACAGTGTTTGCCATATATGTAGCTTCCCCAATAGTAGAGGTCTCGCCAAAACGAATGATGATGTCCTTTATAGTCGCCTTCACACACTTTGTCTTCCGCTTCCCAGTACGGGGAGCAGATGGATGATCCACCAATGGATCAGGTGAACCTTCCAGAGAGGTATGGTTCACAGGCTTGGCATTTACTACAAGGGTCTCAAAGAATCCCGATGGAGATTGCGCAGATAATGGAGGGTTTGGAGCCTCAGTTGCTTGATTATCTTCAGACGGAGCAGAAAAAAAGGTTAAGATGGATGGATGGAGATGGTCTGCTGGTGGATTAGGGTCAAATGAGGGCGAGGGAGGAGTGTTAGCTGTAAGAATATGGAGAGTACCAGGAGATAACGGGGGGCAGTCTAGAGCAGGAGATTCGATAGATAGCGACTCGATAAACAGAGGAGCAGTATAGTGCCCCGGAAAGGAAACCACCGGCGCAGAAATTGATGGAGCAGGATCAGACGGGAGGGATGAGCCAAATGCTGGTGAAGTGAGATTAGGGTTTCTAAAAATGACACGGTCGGGGAAAGGGTCCTCGGTAAAATCGAGCTCCTAGACATCCATAGAATCGCCCATGATGCTAGTAGTAACCGTCGGTAGATGGAGACAGACGCGGCTGCAATGGAAATGGAGAGAAATTTGTCGGTCATCGGGTGCCCAACTCTAGGTGCCTACAAAGTGATGCTGCAGTAAATCCTAGGGTTTTACCCTAAACCCTTATGGAGTTTCTAGAGTATAATATAATAATATAAAAAAATAAAATAAACACCTAAGTAATAATATTAATAAAGAAAATATATTAATTATAAAAAGGGGAAAGATGGTAAAATATATTTAATAAAAATACAAAGTGAAATAAATAAAGGGTTAGCATAAAAAAAAAGACGAAAAACCAAAGGGAATAGAATCAAGAAACATAGAATAAAAAGAAAGCTAAAAGAAAGAAAATGGGGTAAAAAAAGTGAATAGGCAAATATAACTAAAAACTAAAAAAGGAAAAATAAGGAAAGAAGAAAAAAAAGACAGTAAAGAGAAGGGAAAGAACTAAATTACCTTGGACATATATGCCACTTGAATTGTTGGAATCCAATGTTTACTAATCTTCCATCCCAAGTCACAATTGATGTTGTTGGGATGGTTTTAAATCTTAATGCTACCTATTTTTTCTTTTGAAATAGTGATTAATGTTGGCCAAAACTCTATTGATATCCTCTATGTAGATATGATGCTTGGTTTTGTCTACGTAATCAATCAAAACTTAGGAGCATACTTAGTTGTGTTTCAAGTTTGCAACATGTTCCTTGACCCTGTTATTTACACAGGACCTAGTTTCACCAATATAAGCCATCCCACAAAAACACAAAACTAAAGGGCTTGGTTAGTCTATGGACGTATCTAAATTGGCTTATAATTCCTTTCATTTATAATGCAGAAAAGTATGGGAAAAATAAAGAAACCAAAAATTAAATTAATAATAATAATGAAGGCTAACATTGAACGAATTTCACTAATGATTATAGGATTATGAAGTCGGTGGTAAGCAAGAAAGATTTTGATAATTTTAGAGATATATATGATTATAGTTTTATGAATTTAGTGGCAAATAAGAAATATTTCTATAATTTTAGAGATATATGTGATTATAGGTTTATAAAGTTAGTGGTAAATAAGAAAGATTTTGATAATTTTAGAGATATATGTGTGGGTGTTATTTTTATTTCAAGGATAAAAAGAAAAAGAAAATGTGTGGAACTGAGTAATTCTTATATGGCATTGAGATGTTAATGACAAAATAAGATGGTGTCGAAGTCAAAAGAGGGTGTTGAAAGAGAAACTAGACACTAAGACATAGGAATAAGTAGAAGCCAAAAATGTAAAGGTTTCAAATGAAAATGAATGTGTCTAAGTCAAGGATGAGCCTGGGACGCGATGTAGAGTTGATGAAAATGTTGAGGATGAAGATGAGTTGAACAAGAAGCTTCTTCCTACCATTGTTGTGTTTTAAGGATAATAATAAACATGACCACGATGTATGATTAGTGGTATGCAGAAAACACATGGTAACTTGTGATTAGTAGTATAAATGAAAATGGAGTAGAGTATTTTTCCCATAAAGAAATGCTTATCAATATAAGTAATTGTGGTAACAAACCTCTCTTATAGGTTGTGTACATGGGTTAATCATCAAATTTTTGTACATAGGTTAATAATCAAATTTAAGGTTATATTGTGGGTTGTTTTATAAAGAAGTTTATGGACAATCTAAGATTTTACTTTTTTGAACTAATGATTGTTATGTATTAAAAAAGGGGATTATGGTGGAATAAAATAATTAAGGTACTTCTTGGAAATATAATATTAGAGTAACAAACCCTAAGGCATTGATTGTCATTCTTATAATAAAATGAGAAAGTTAATCTTTTAGAAAATGATCCTTACTTAATGAGTTTCCTATATAATTTTAGCAAGATTCTCTATGGATGATCGGAATTACAAGCTATAATCATTGAAATTATAGTATGTTATTGTTCCAATTAGAATGAGGGTCTAAGAACCCATCTGCAATGTTAGAATTCATGAAATTACAAAGTTTCATTGTCAAAATCATGATTCCATATTATTGAATTCCCTCAAATAACCTAACATGCTAAAGATAACATTTTTATCCAAGATAAGATGGTTCGATAATAAAGAGGATCCATAAACCTTAGCTTCTTACCCTTTTTTAGATTTTCTCTTGCACAAATACAAGCAAAAAATAAACACTAGTATTAATTCTTGCTATTTTTATTTTAGATTTTCCACTTCTTCAAACTAAATGGGGCACATTTATACTACAATAAAAGGCTTTGGAATTATACATTTGCATCATACATGCCACATGAAGTTTATCAAAGACATGTGACCTCTATCCTATGTTCTTTTTAATGATACAATTTTGCGTCCATGTGCGTTGGACATTTCATTACCTCGAGTCATTAAGTTTGACACATCAATGGGGAATGCATCATGCTATGCCATCTTTGTGTAACTTTGCATCATTTATTTGCTTCATTATACATCATGTTTACATTGCATTTACAATATTGCAACAAAATTGGATTCCTTTAATGGAGAAAAGGCAAATATTTGATAGAAATCACTCCAAATTTAGCTAGATTTAGTACACATTATGGGTGCATGTTTTCCCTCCTATAGGATTTTCTTCTTTGATTGGGTGTTAGATCTAAGTAAGGTGTGGACATCACACAAGAGAGAAAATTAATTGAAATTATCAATAGAGCCAGGGGTATGAGTGAGTGTTTTCTTAGCTCCTTTATCTTCAATATCAATGCCTTCATTGTCCCAAGCTCCCTTTACCTATCTGCCACATTTAGAGAAACTAATGCTATAATAGATGGCTACCACATGGTTAGTGAATTATACCTCTTAGGGGTAAAAATACCAAAGTACATTTCCTTCAAGTCAAAAGAGAAGAAACCCCCAAGTTCTCTTAGCTTACAATAAATCCCATGATTTTAAAAGGAATGGACATAATTTGTTTTAATTTTCTTTTAGTCAAAGAAAACAAACCACTTTATGTACTCTCTATAAACCTTAATTAGAAAGAAATGACCACACACAAACTTGAGAAGTAGGTAGGGATTTCCTCTAAACCATATAACTTGATGTG
Organism: Pinus tabuliformis; assembly: GCA_031772625.1. Taxonomy (NCBI): domain Eukaryota; kingdom Viridiplantae; phylum Streptophyta; class Pinopsida; order Pinales; family Pinaceae; genus Pinus; species Pinus tabuliformis. The sequence continues at coordinate 1,415,491,502 of CM062819.1, read as the reverse complement.
TTTGTAATGATCATCATAAAAATACTAAGCCTTTCCTAAGATGAAATTCCAAGCTTCCATGGTTAATCATTTAGGTTCTTTCTGAGCCAACATATGCATATACTGTCCCATAAAATAAACTTGTATTATGTAGAAATGAAATGGGGATTTATGCCTCAAAAGAGTTTGATACCAACATTACAATAACTCTATCTCAAAATTAATATCTCCCTCTAGTAACAATTTCTCAAAGGCATTACCGAAAAGATAAAGAAAACACTAAGTATGAAACCATAAAGAATACTTTGGTCTTTTTCAAATTTTCTAACTGGTGGGAAATTTCATTTTAAATAATTTCAATGCATCCAAAAACTATATGCGTATGAAATAAGTAGTAGATGACATAAAAAGCATAACTAGGTACCATCTCCTCATAAGGTTCAACTAGCTCATTGCCATCAAGCTAATATACCTTAGAACTCTCATGTGTAGGTTGTGAAAGGCATTTATTTAAGATAGTAGATTCATTGCCATGTGAATCCAAGAAAGCCTAATTTTGATGAGCCTTGATAAGTTTCATTGACTCTAGGAGATGAAGCAATCTTTTGAATGTTAATGGAATTGAGGCACATGCATATTCCCTTCCTCTTTCAAGTTCATCAACCTATATTTAGCATAAAAATGCTTAGGAAACTAACTTACCACCTCTCTAAAATCAAATACTTCTAGCATACACCCAACATTTTCTAGCAATAAGGACTAAATCTTGGTTACTTATTGTTGAAAATGCAGAAAGAACATCTTAGTTTGACTTTTCCTTGGTCAAACTAGAGAAAATTTGATTTTCTATTTTAGCAGAAATCTTGCAGGTACTTAACTGAGGTGACATGGAACTTGTCACTCAGTTAACTCAGTTAATTCAATTTGGGGAAGCTTGAGTTGAGTTTAGTATGATTGATTGCTAATTTGTAGCAATCTGTTTCAATTAACTTGAGTTATTGTCTGTTTAATTAGTTCTAATTGTCAAAAGAACTAGTGGAGGTCAAGTTGTGGAAGTGGAACTTCAACCACACTTAGTGATCAACTAGTTAACTCATCATTCAACCCAAAATAATTGTTACATGCAGAGAATTTGAGTTACCCAATTGAGATGTATATTCCAAGGCAGTGTACTATAAGTTGTAGCATGTTCTAATGTGTACAGGTGGTGCATGCAGTCAGAGGAAGGACCTAAGGGAATTTCACAATTCAAAAGTGGGAAATTCCTAAATAATAGGGGCTAATTTCCTGGAGGAACAGGGCAAGGAAATAATATCTTAGAGGGCTTGAAAATTGGCTAAGTATTGGCCAGAGTGAGTCAATCAGGCAGAGGGATAGACTATACACTTGCAAGGTGTGCTTAAGCTCGAGCAAGCATATGGATTTAATCTCTATTCTCTGATTAATGCAATACAGATAGGAAGGGATTTTGAGGAGTAGCTTTCCCCTAGGTAAATCTTTGTGAATGTGTGATGCTTCATTTTGCATGTCTATTATTTATGTTCTATATGGTGAATTAACTTCCACATATCAGTAGAGTAGCTTCAAGTCTTGTGATTTAGAAAATTTCATGAGAAATTTTGAATCTACACATTAATTTCTACATTGTATCGGAGCTAGAATCACTGTAGAGCAGAGATTTCAAAGTTTTCATTGCAGAAGATTCGAATTTGAAGATCAATGATGAAATTTTTCTTAAGGACTAAGAAGATGGATTTCAATGGACTCAAGCTAGAGTATGCCTTGGAAGGCACCTCAAACTTTGTTGCATGGAAGGACCACCTGGAGGCAATATTGGATGACAATGGGCTCCTAGAATACATCAAGATAGATGTTGAAAAACCCCAAGCATATGATGCCCTAAATCTTTCTCAGTGGAAGAAATATGTGACCTAGGTGAGGAGAATCATATTGGAGGGAGTACGGGATCATGTTGTCTCAAATCTCCACGGAAAAGAGGTTTCGTTCGCGATGTGGAAAGAACTAACAAAATTGTTCGAGAATAACAATGACCACAAGACGTTGGCACTCAAGGAAAAACTTAGAAGTACCAAGATGCAGAAGAATGACACAATTCCACAGTATATAAGCAAGTTTAAAAAGTGTTGTGATGAACTTGGTGCGGTCAGTGTTAATGTCCCTGAAGAAGAATTGGTAACTCTAGCCCTTTTGGGCCTTCTCAAGGGTTGGCATAGCTTGCAATATTTGGTAAATGGTAGAGAGAAAATACCAAATTGGGAGCACTTATGGTATGACGTGGTACAAGAGGAAATAAGGCGAAATACAAAAGACAAGACTTCATCCAAGGGTGAGAATGAGGAGAAATATGCCTTGGCTGGAAAGACAAAGAAAGGGAATGGGAAGAAACCCCATTCCAGACCTTACTCTCGTCAAGGAGGAAAGAATAAATACTTTCTAAAATCAAGTGCTTTCACTATCATGAATTCAGACACTATGCCACGAAGTTTCCACACAAGAAGACAAGCAAGAAGACCTCAAGAGGAGCAGTGGGCGAAGCCTTGGCTTCATAGTTCGAGCTTTATTTTACTCTCATTACATGCATGGCTAGAACAATTATGGGAAGCATGTGGTACATGGACACCGGTTCCTCATTCCATATAATTGGGAATAGATATATTTTTAGTGATTTGAAGGAGAAAGATCTCCAAATGCACATCAAGATGGGATATGATGGAAGGTACAATGTGACCGAGATTGGTACAATCACCTTTTAAAGGGAGTCAGGCTCCCCTCTTACACTCAAGGATGTGATGTTTGTTTCGGGTGTAAAGAATAATCTTCTCTCCATTGTAGTTTTGGAAGACCATGGTTATGATGTGATCTTTAGCAAAGGAAAGGCATTCTTGAGAGACATATCCATGGGATAGCTGAAGCATATTGGGGTTCGTGTGAATAACCTCTGCATGTTAGATATGGAGGATTGTGTTGCATTGAGAACAAAGGCAAATAAGGTGCAGAGCAACAATGTTGGTTAAATTTGGCATAGATGACTTGGCCATTTGCATCATGGTGCCTTGAAGATCATGCAACAGATTATTATAGGCCTCCCCAAAGGAGCACTAGAGCAAAAAGACACATGCAAAGGGTGTAACTTAGGGAAGTACAAAAAATCCACCTTCCATGATCGGGACAACAGAGCACATGCAGTCCTTGAAAGGATTCACTCTAATGTTTGTGGACCTTTCTCGGCAACCTCCACTTCCAGGCACAAATATTTTGTCATATTTATTGATGACTTCTCATGGAAGTGTTGGATCTTCTTCATGCGGAAGAAGGATGATACTTTCTCCAAGTTCTTGGAGTTCAAATCATTGTTTGAGAAAGAAATGAGAAAAAAGTTGAAGGCTCTCAGGAGCGATAATGGAGGTGAGTGCATGTCGAATGAGTTTAAAAATTTCTTTGCAAAAGAAGGCATTTAACGAGAGTTGACAAAACCCCACAACCCATAGCAGAATGGGGTCATTGAGAGGAATAATTGCAACATTGAGGGAGAAACTAGGGCAATGTTGCATGACCAAATCCTACCTCTACACTTGTGGGATGAAGCATGCAACACAACGGTTTATTTGCAAAATAGGAGTCCTCATCAGATTCTTGGCATGATTACACTAGAGGAGGCTTTCTCGGGGAGGAAGCCAGATGTGTCGTACTTCAGGATTTTTGGAGCCTCTCTCTACTACCATGTTTCTAAAGAATCAAGGAAGAAGATAGAGCTGACATCAGAGTTGGGGGTTTTTGTGGGTTACACAGAGACTCCCCACAACTACTGTGTGTACTTCTCATCCCTCAAAATGACAGTTGTGTGAAGGGATGTAAAATTTGATGAAGACAAAGCCTTGTGGTTCTCTCTTGAGAGGGAGCTTCAGATCCCACTTGAGGAGGAACTTTTAGCTCTAAAGGAGGAGCCTTAGGATGTTTTGGAGCAACCACAAGTTGAGGAGAAGAGAGTGGAGACAACCACTCAATAAAAACTATCTAGAGAAGGCAATAAGAGAACCAGGGAAGTTGAGAGACTTGTGAAGGATCCAAGGGAGAATGAAGGTGCTCCTTCAAATCAACGTAGGTAGAGAAGGTCACCATATTGGTACACTAGCTACATGGCTCTAATGACTGAGCTAGTAGAGACTCAACCATCCTCTTTCAAAGAAGCAGTAGAGATACCGGTATGGGTTGATGCAATGGTGGAGGAGTATGAATCCATTGTGAGCAAAAATGTTTGGGAAGTGGTCCCAAGACCAACAGACAAATCAATTGTGGGTTTGAGATGGATCGTCAAGGTGAAGCATGCAGCAGATGGAAGCATAGAAAAGTACGAGGCCAAATTTGTGGCCAAGGGGTACTCTGAAATGGAGGGGATTGACTATTAAGAGACATTTTCTCTTGTAGAAAAGTACTCATCCATTAGATCAATCCTTTCTCTGGCTACACAGATGGGGTGGAAGATCCACCAAATGGATGTGAAAACAATGTTCCTCAATGGAATTATTGAGGAGGAGGTGTATATCAAGAAACCAGAAGGCTTTGAGACTTTTGATTAAGAGTCTCATATATGCAGACTCAAGTGAGAATTGTATGGTCTAAAGCAAGCACCTCATGCTTGGTACACCAGGATCGATAGCTATCTCACTGGTTTGGGATTCACCAAAAGTGAAGTGGATGAAAACCTCTATCATGTTTTGGTAGAAGGTAAATTGTTGATTATTGTCTTAGATGTTGATCACTTGATTTTTACTGGTGATGAGTTGATCAGATCTTGCAAGGAGGACCTTGCAAGAGAGTTTTAGATGAAGGACATGGGTCGCATCCATTACTTCCTTGGATTGGAAGTATGGAAATTTGATGGGGAACAATTTTTCTCTCAGGGAAAGTGTAACATCCCTGGTCAAAATGTAGAAATTCTCATTATAGATTAATCTGATTATGCAATGTACTAAATAAAAATACTTAATATACTTCTACAATCAAACTTGCAGAAGCTTAATTGATTTTAGCAAATCAAATAGAACACATATAATAGAGAAGAAGAAACAATCACACATGAAACACAGAAGAATACTCTGAGGAAAGCCTCAGCTAAAAGCCCCACTATCTGTATTATCATACAAGTGGAAATATCTCAGGATTACACAAAGCTTTAGCTCTCACAGCTATCCAGCTCTTAGTACAATCCCTCACTACTGCTCATAGATAGAATAGACAACACATATGCCTTCTCCTCTGTCCTCCAAGCCTCCTATTTCCTTGCGTTGCTCCTCTGGGATGATTCACCTTCAACCAAGTGGAACACTACTCTTACGCACTGTAAAATTGCGCAATCCTCAAGGAATTATTTCCTTCTGCATGCAAGATATTTTCTCATAGGAAAATTCTTGCAGCTGATAGTATACTGTCCATGCCTTTAATCTCAATCGGGTCTTTGTCTGAACTGACATGCATGACTTATTTATGAGAGAATATTCAGTTATCTGGAGTACACTAGTTTCATGCATGCATGCATTAACTAACTGAACTCACAATCAGTTCCACAAACTATTTGGAACTAATCTAACTCGACTTAACTCAGTTAACTGAGGTAACTAATTACAACTCAAATACAACTAATACTTATCTCCTTAATTAAGGGATAACTTCCTCAATCAAAGGGATAATTGTTGCATGACTTCACAAAGACTTCATGTTTAAATTTCTCCAACTAATTAACTCAAGATGAATTAATTAATTATTTTTCAAACAGTAAGTGAGTCTAAATTCGAATTTTAATTCTCAATTTTAATTCAAGGACAAATTAAAATTGGAATATTCTGTAATGCTATTTTTAGCATTTCTTGTTGTTATTTTCAACACTCCCTCTCAACAAGAAAGGGATTATCTGCCACCCTGATCCTGTCTCTATGGAACTCAAATTTACACTTTGACAATGCCTTAGTCAAAATGTCAGCATCTTGCTCCTCGGTCGAAATATACTGCAACAACATGATCCTCCTCGCCACACAGTCTCTGAGATGATGATACCGAATGTCGATATGCTTGGACCTGTCATGAAATACTGGATTCTCAGAGAGTTTGATACAACTCTGATTATCACAATAGATCACAGTTGGATCCATCCTCTGATCAAACAAACCAACTAGAATTTTCCGCATCCAAATGGCCTCACATGCTGCCTGACTTGCAGCCATGTATTCAACCTCTGCTGAGCTGAGTGCAACTGACCTCTGTTTCTTGTTGTACCAAGAAACTGCAGCTGAACCAAGGTTGAAAATTCCTCCTGATGTGCTCTTCTGATCTGATGGACTCCCTGCCCAATCTACATCGGTGAAGCCCTGTAGCTTCACTCCCTCTATCCGTCTATACCATAATCGATACTGAGATGTGCCTCTGAGGTATCTCAAAACATGCTTAGCTGCCTTCCAAAACAGCTTGGTAGGTTGAACCATAGCTTGACTCAACTGGTTCACCGCATAACACAAATCTGGTCATGTGTTCACTAAGTACATCAGTGAACCCACAAGCTGCCTGTACATAATAGCTTCTACTACCCCTGAAGTAGCATCCTCCTTCCTCCAGTTACCTGCTAGAGGAGTCTGCATGGGCTTGCACTTCTCCATGTGGAATCTCCTGAGTATCTCATTGGCATACTTGCCTTGAGACACAAACACTTCCCCATCCTTCTGCCACACTTCCATGCCTAGAAAGTAGTGCATGAGACCCATGTATTTCATCTCAAACTCTCTTGCAAGGTCCTCCTTGCAAGACATGATGAACTGATCATCACCTGTCAATATGAGATCATCAACATAAAGAACAATGATTAACTGCTTACCTCCCACCATGATGTGGTACAAGTTTGCATCCGCTTCACTCTTTGTGAAGCCCAACCCAGTGAAGTAGTTTTTGGTCCTGGTGTACCAAGCACGAGGTGCTTTTTTCAGCCCGTACAAATATCTCTTGAGTCCACACACATGCAACTCACGATCGAAGGTCTCAAAACCTTCCGACTGCTCTATGTACACCTCTTCCTCAATATTTCCATTGAGGAATGTTGTCTTCACATCCATTTGATGGATCTTCCAACCCATCTGTGCTGATAGTGCCAACATCAATCAGATAGATGAGTACCTTATTACAGGAGAAAAATTATCATCATAGTCAATCCCCTCAACCCGTGAGAAACCACGGGCAACAAATCTTGCCTTATGTTTCTCCACACTAACATCAGCAACTTGCTTTACCTTGTAAATCCAACGAGAACTCACAACTGACTTGTTCTCTAGTCTTGGAACCACATCCCAAACACTGTTCCGAACTATGGAGTCATACTCCTCCACCATAGCGTCAACCCAAATCGGCTACTGCACTGCTTCTTCAAAGGAAGATGGCTCGGTCTCAACACATTCCCCAACAAGGGCCATGTATCCAGTGTACCTATCATGTGACCTCCTCTGTCTGCACTGAGAATATGGTTCTCCCACATTTTCTCTCGCATCCGACAAAAATCTGTTAGCTTCTCTTGTGAGCTTCTGCCCATCTCTAGAAGACTCTGCATGAGTGGATGTCTCCACTCTTGGAACCTCTGAATGTGGCATCTCTGCATCAGTCTAAGGCTTCTCCTCCTTAGGAACCAAAAGTTCCTCCACAGCCTATAGTTGGAGCTCCCTCTCAAGGGAAACTCGCATGGTCTTCTGCTCATCAAACTTAAGATCTCTGCAAACCACTGTCCTCCCACTGGTAGGCAAGTACACCTGATAGTTGTGGGGTGTATCAGTGTACCCCACAAGTATCTCCAACTCAGTTGTTGGCTCAAGTTTCTTCCAGGCATCCTTGGTCACATGGCAATATACTAATGAGCCAAAGATCCTGAAGTGACCCACATCTGGTCTCTTCCTGGAGAAAGCTTCCTCTGGTGTCTTCATCCCAAGTATGCGATGTGGGCTTCTATTCTGCAAATAGACTATCGTGTTGCATGCCTCAGCCCACAAATGGAGTGGTAGGCCTTGGTCATGCAGAATCACCCGAGCTGTGCCCACAATCATTCTGTTCTTCCTCTCAACCACCCCATTCTGCTGTGGGTTATGAGGTGTCGTCAACTCCCATTTAATTCCTTCTGCTACACAGAAGTCCTTAAACTCTTGAGAGACATAATCTGCACCATTGTTGCTTCTCATTGCCCTGATATTCTTCCCTGATTCTTTCTCAACCAAAGCTTTGAACTCACAAAACTTTGAGAAGGTTTGATCCTTCTTTTGCATGATATAGATCCAGCATTTACAAGAAAAATCATTAATGAAAATCACATAATACCTTTGTTTCACTGCGGAGGTTGTCGAGAATGGTCCACACACATCTGTATGAACTCGCTCCAAAATTGCTTCAACTCAACTGTCTCGATCATGAAAGGAAGACTTGGCGTACTTTCCCAAGGTGCAACCTTTGCATGTGTCCACTTGCTCAAGTTTACCTTTGGGAAGTCTAGTAGAAATCTGTTGCATTATCTTCAAGGCCCCATGATGCAAGTGGCCCAACCACTTATACCATAACTCGCCAATATCTTGGCTTTGCACCAATTCTGCTTTGGAACTCAATGCAGCACAGTCATCTACCTCTAGCTTATAGAGATTCTTCACTCTAATCCTAATCCTCTTGGTCTGACCCGTGGCTATGTGTCTCAGTAATGCCTTTCCTTTATTGAAGACTACATCATAGCCTTTGTCTTCCAACATCACGACCGATACCAAGTTCTTCTTCACTCCAGGCACATACTTTACATCAGCCAGGGTGAGAGGAGCTCCATGCTCCATCTGAGAAACTGTACCTTCACCTGAAACATGACACTTTCCATCATCGCCCATCTCTATGCGCATCTTGAGGTCCTTCTCCTCCAAGGTACTGAATAAAATCTTATCGTCAGTCATGTGGAATGAGGCTCCACCGTCCAGATACCAAACAAAACCCACCATTGATGAAAACATGCATGCAATGAGGGTAAAATCCAATTCGAACTGAGAGGCTAGTGCCTCACCTTCTGATCCTTTTGAGGATCCCTTCTTGGATTTCTTTAATGGACAATTAGTTGCATAATGGCCCACCTCATGACAATTAAGGCATCTCACTTTAGATTTGTCAATCTTCTTCCCTCCATGAGAAGAACTCGATTTGGAATGGGAAGCCTTCCCTTTCCCTTTCATCGCCTTACTTGCTAAGGCTAGATTTTTTTCATCATCATGCTTAGACGAAGAACCATCTCTAGTGCTTCTCCTGATCTCCTCATGCATCAGATCCAACCACAGTCGTTCCCAATTCGGCAGTTTCTCTCTTCCATTCACTGAGTCCTGGTAGCTATTCCAGCTCTTTGGAAGACCATGGAGAGCAAGGCTCACCATATCATCATCGGCTATCGTTACTCCTACATTACCAAGCTCATCTCTGCAGGTGGTGAGCTTGTTCAGATATGTAGAAATAGTGTTTCCCTTTTCACACTTGATTTTCCGAAGCTTGTCCTTGAGTTCTAGCTTCCTTTGGTCGTTGTTGTTTTGATATAGGTCCTTCAATGTATTCCACATTGAAAATGGAGTCTCCTTCCCATGGCGACTCGAGACAATATGGTCTCGAACTCCCTCCCGAAGAATCCTCCTCGCCTTCGCCACACACTTTTTCCATTCCGCCAATTCTTGTGCATTAGCTGCAGTTGGTTTGGGGATTTCTTGATCAATGAAATCCTTCAAACCATTGTCTTCTAATACTGCTTCCATGCAATCCTTCCATGCTATGTAATTCAAGTTGCCATCCAGTGCATACTCGAGTCTCAAGCCATTGAATGCCATTGGTGAACTTTGAGGTGTGATAAGAATTCGATTTTGTACCTGCAATCAAGAACTTCAAACTTAGAATTTTCCCTTCTCAGTATGTTGTTCATAGCTCTGATCACCTCTGATTTTATAAACTAGGCTTCGATACCATGTTGAAATTCTCACTGTAGATTAATCTGATTATGCAATGTACTAAAGCAAAATACTTAATCTACTTCTTAAAACTTGCAGAAGCTTAATTGATTTGAGCAAGATCAAATAGAACACATGTAACAGAGAAGAAGAAATAATCACACATGAAACACAAAAGAATACTCTGGGGAAAGCCTTACCTAAAAACCCCGCTATCTGTATTATCATACAAGTGGAAATATCTCAAGATTACACAAAGCTTTAGCTCTCACAGCTATCTAGCTCTTAGTACAATCCCTCACTGCTGCTCATAGACAGAATAGAAAACACATATGCCTTCTCCTCTGTCCTCCAAGCCTCCTATTTCCTTGCGTTGTTCCTCTGGGATGATTCACCTTCAACCAAGTGGAACACTGCTCTTACACATTGTAAAACTGCACAATCCTCAAGGAATGAATTCCTTCTGCATGCAAGAGATTTTCTCATAGGAAAATTCTTGCAATTGATAGTACATTGTCCTTGCCTTTAATATCAACTAGGTCTTTGTATGAACTGACATGCATGAGTTATTTATGAGAGAATATTCAGTTATCTGGAGTACACTAGTTTCATGCATGCATGCATTAACTAACTGAACTCACAATCAGTTCCACAAATTGTTTGGAACTAATCTAACTCGACTTAACTCAGTTAACTGAGCTAACTAATTACAACTCAAATACAACTCATCCTTATCTCCTTAATTAATGGATAACTTCATCAATCAAAGGGATAACTGTTGCACGACTTCACAAAGACTTCATGTTTGAATTTCTCCAACTAATTAACTCAAGATGAATTAATTAATTATTTTTCAAATAGATGGTGAGACTAAATTCGAATTTTAATTCTCAATTTCAATTCAAGGACAAATTAATTGGAATATTCTGAAATGCTTTTTTTAGCATATCTATTTTTAGCATTTCTTGTTGCTATTTTCAGCACAAATCTCTATGTAAAAAAGTTAATAAAGGTAAAATAATAACCAAGGTCATGGGACACTTATTCCAAGCTGGATGTTGGGAAAAATATCCTAGTGTGGGTGTTCATTTTGTTTATTATGGATAACAAAATTGGCAAAGGCAATGGAAAAGGCTTTGGAAAGGAAAAATGGCATTAATGGGCATTTTATTTATGAAAAGAATGGGAATTAGGAAAAAAGGAAGGTGAAAGGTCACAAGTTGCATGTGAGGACGACAATGAAGGAAAAATAATGGAAAATAAAGAAAATAGAGGCCTCATTAATAAAAAGGCTTTTAAGGATCATTTCACAATCTTTTCTCAAATCAATTTTGGAGCTCTCTCTCTCTCTACTCTCTCTCTCTCTCATACTCTTGGACACTTAGAGCATTATTGGAGCACTCTAGCATTGGAGGAAAGAAGGCAAGGGAAGGAGAACAAAGCAAGAGGAAGCAAAATATCAAGAAAGGAAGAGCAGGATCAAGCGGCTACAATGGGATTTCTTTCCAGTATCGAGTTGCATGCATTATTTCCTTGCTAGTTTTGGCATGCATGGTACATGCATGTGTGTTTTTGGTTCTCTTATTGTCATTGGAATGGGCTTTTCTAGGTGTGACAATGTTCTTAAGCCTTTCCTTTCCATTTCCAAATAGACATGGTGTGATGGGGTTCTCTTGTTTTGGTTGAACTGGATTACTGGATGGATTCGAAGCTGAGTGGGGTGGTCTCCAGATTGATCACAAGGCCTAGGAATCCTGAGATGGGATATACGCTAAAGCTTGATTGTGAATACCCTTGATTGGGCCTAGGAATCCCTTGACCGATAATGGAGGGATACACAGTAAATCGAAGAGGGTGGTGACCTCGTAGGCCTAGGAATCACTTGACTAGTAATAGAGAGATACACAGTAAAATCATGAGGTTGAGAAAGAAAAATTCCTCATGGTTTAGGTGGAGAGATCTGGAGACATCCATGCTTGTATAGGCCTAATGATACGATGGGATTGCGATAAAGCCTGGTTGGATTGATGAGGGTTTCAAGCCTAGGAATCCCTTGGTGGGATATATGGTAAAGTCTGAGGAATCCCTAGTTGGTTTTGTTGTGAATCCCACATTCATGCTTGGAATATGGCACATGGGTGATTGGTTGAAAGAAATATTTGCTTCAACCCAATCTATGGTCGGGTCGGTCATTGAAGTCACTGACTTGGTTGGCTTATTCATTCATTAATAAGAGCTTCGTCTCCTTTGGTATTTCATGTGTAAATGTACTTGTTCATATGTGGTCTTATGGCTATTATATCCTTGTTATTTCTGTTGGTTATATGTTGGTTATAAGTATGGCTTATGAGAGACTTTGGTTATGGCTCTCATCATGATTTGATTAGTACATGAGGCGTGAATCAATATATGACCTAATAGATGACAATGAAACTATTGTGACAAGGCATCAATCCTTCTTTACGAATATTAGATAAGTATGAGACCCTTATGCTCAGATATGTTGTCATGGCCTATAGATTTCATATTTGTGACATGTTTGACGAAATGATTGTCATGGCTAGTAGGGGTCTGGTCAAGTCCTTGTACCAATGTTTGCATTAATAGCTTTATTTCATGGTTATTTAACATTTCTAGAAGTTTCATGAAGTTTTAGGTAGAGGTGTGAGTCCTGGCCCTGAAAAACTGGTAAGTATTTGGGGTCATTAGCATAGATTTGCCTAAAAAAGGCCATAGTTGCTAGCATGCCTTGTTGTGGGAGCGACTGGAGGGCATTAGTCGCATGCATGACTTGTCATGGGAGTGTCTAGGGGTCGAGCTCAACAAAAAGACAATTTGTCTTAGGGGTTAAGCACCTGAAAGGGTTGGTTGTCTCCTAAAGGGTATGTAGTTCCTGATTAAGGTTAGATTTGGTTTGGTTTGTCAGTTCCACTCCCTTAACTATACATGGGGAGTTGAATCACATGATATTAGTCTCTTGTCACATGTTTAACCCAGTAGACCGGTTATCTTGGGTAAATGTGGGAGGAGGGTGTTACAAAGTGGTATCAGGGCATGGTTCACCCCTTAGACTAGATGGGCAGAAAGTGTTGGTCATGCATACATGTCAATTACATATGTGTTATAAATGCTTTTGGTCTATTTGATTGTTGTGTATGCATGGTGTTGGTCATGGTTGTAGTTGTGTCGCTATGTGAAATTCGATGGTGTTGGTCATGGTTACAGTTGTGTCGCTATGTGAAATTCGATGGTGTTGTTGTTGGATGTGGTCATCATGAGTGTATGTCAGTTATGCACTTGTTATGCATGTCAGTGTATATACGTCATTATGCATACATTGACATGGTTACAGTTTTCGTGCACAAGATCATGGTATGTGGTTGGTATGATCATGCATTGATAATTGGATAATGGTTTAAATGATGATTATATGTTGATATGATTATGTTTATACATGTATTTCACTAATATGGTTGATCTTGCAGATGAGATATGATTCCTTGAACTATACTGAGTATGATGATTATGTTATGTTTTGGTTTAGCTGACATGGTATACTTGCAGGAAGAATATCAAAGATGACTAGAAATATGGTAGACTACAATTCAGCACTCTCCCTGTGGATCAGATGAGTAGCATGGTGTTGGGAACTCTTTTGACATAACAGACAAATTGAGAAGTTTGAAGGCAAAAATAAGAAATTGCAAAGAAGATAATGACATATTCATTCAAGCACATGAGAAAAAAATAGGAGTCAATGTAGTAATCCTTCATAGATTGTCATAATTGTAAAGATAGGGACCTCTTAGGATCAACCATAGGCAAGAGGATATGAATAATGGGGCATATGGCAGTAGGTCTCATGGTGGGAACAAGTCGGATAGGGATGAGACAATCAGATATGGAAGTCTCTTAGATACACAAGATAGGAGAGGTGGTGGATACAGGTTCTATTCTAGTTCTTGTTCTGACAAGTACCATGATTATCATTGTTATCATCCTTACAAGAGGAGTGACAAGAGATATTTTATAGATGAGTTCAAGAAAGCCAAGCCACCTACCTTTCAGAGGGATTTGAGGAAGCCAGAGGATGCAGAAGCATGGCTACTTGGGATGAAAAAGTTCTTTGAGTTGCATGAATACATGGAGAGTAGGAAGGCCTAAATATCTACCTTCAACCTTAAAGGAAAAACAGACAATTAGTGGGAATATGTGAATCAGGTCCGAGACATCAGGATAGAGGAGTTGAGTTGGCATGAATTCAAGAGACTCTTTAGAAAGATACTCATCAGAGAGGTACTACGACAACAAATCCAAGGAATTATATGAGATAAGACGAGTTCGATGAAAAAGGAGGAGTATATGACCAAGTTCCTGGAGTTGTTAAGGTATGTAACATATCTTAAGGATGAAAAAACCAAAGTTTAGAGATCTTTGGTAAATTGAAGCATTGTTATGAGAAATCAAAGCGTAAGATAGTATCTCAGCAAGGTTGGAAAGGTAAAGACAAAGACAAAGGCAAATGGAAGCTGAAATGAACACAACCTCAAAATGGAGGAGAGAAATAAACTTTTGCACCTTAGAAGAAGTTTAATTGGTCACAACATGGAGCGCGATAGAATAAAGGTGATGGTAAAGGATAGTTGCAGTGTTGGATATGTGGCAAGGAGCATCTCAAGAGCTATTTTCTGCAAAAGCAAGGTCGTGGGCCTCAAATTTGCAATGCACAAGAAGCACAGATAGTTGGGGATGTTGGGTAGAGAGTTCCAAGAATTTATTCAGTGCTGCAAAATAGGAAGGTGGATCACTAGACATATATTATCGAGATGGACGATAAGCTTTATGATCAAGCTGTTTCTATTTTGATTGACCCTAGATATAATTATAGATATGTAAATCCTGGCCTCGTGGATAAGTGTGGTTTGAATAAAGAATTTCATGCAGAATCTTGGTTAGTGAAATTGGCTATAGGTACAAAGAAGAGAGTTCATCATTGGGTAAGATCTTTTGCATTCGAGTTGAATGGTATGCCTACCTCATCACATTTGAATTTATTTCCATTGGGATCATATAATATGTTGTTGGGTATGGATTGGTTGTATCTTCATAGTACTAAGGTGGATTGCTATGACAAATCTATTGAATGCTTGGATAACAATGGGGAACATATAATCTTACAGGGTAAGAAGAAAGCTACATCGGTTAGAATGGTGACAGTTATCCAGGAAAAGCATGGTCACAAAAAAGGGTGTGTGTTATTTGTAGTGCATATTTATAGTGATAAAAGTAAAGATGTTGAGGATGCAAAAAGTTACGAAGAGGTACCGGATCTTGGAGAATTTTCAGGATGTGTTTCCAGCAGATATTTTAGAGTTTCCACCTCACAGAGAAGTGGACTTCTCTATTGAGTTGGTACCCAGGGTAGCACAAGCATCAAAGTCACCATACATTATGAGAACACTAGAGTTATTAGAGTTGAAGTTGTAGTTTAAGGAAATGCTTGACAAGGGATACATTAGGCCAAGTTTATCACCTTGGTTTGTAGCAGTTTTGTTTGTGAAGAAGAAGGATGGTACTCTCAGGTTATGCATTAATTACAGGTAATTGAACAAGGTGACCATCAAGAACAGGTATCTGTTTCCAAGGATTTATGACTTGTTCAACTAGCTGACAGGAGAAACAATGTTCTCGAAGATTGACTTGAGATCCAGATACCATCAGGTATGTATTAAAGAAGAGGAAATCTACAAGACTGCTTTTTGGACCTGGTATGGGCATTATGAGTTTGTTGTAGTTCCATTTGGTTTGACTAATGCTCCAACTAACCTGATGTGCCTAATGAATATTGTGGTGCGTCGTTATCTGGACAAGTTTTTTATTGTGTTCATTGATGACATATTGATATATTTTAAAAACGAGGAATTGCATGCTGAGCACTTAGCAGTAGTATTAAGATTTTTGAGAAAGCATCAGTTGTATGCTAAGCTCAATAATTTCAATTTATTTCAGATAGAGGTACACTACTTGGGGCATGTGGTTTCCAAGGAAGGTATAGTTGTAGCTTCGAAGAAGATAAGAAATATCATGGAGTGGGTAGTTCCTAGAAATGTGGATGAGGTAAGATCATTTATGGGACTAGTAGGTTATTATAGGAGGTTCATTAGGAACTTCTATCATATTGAATATCCTATTACATCACTATAGGGGCAAGGTAAGAAATTTGAATGGAGAGAGGAATGTGTAAAGGGTTTTGTGCAATTAAAGCAGTTTTTGGCAAATGCTCCAGCCTTAGAAATTGCAGATCTAGACAAAGAGTTTGTGGTGTGTACAAATGCCTACAAGAAAGGGATTGGTAGAGTCTTGATATAGGAAGGAAAGGTAGTATGCTATGAGTCATGGAAATTAAATTATCATGAGAAAAATTATCTGACACATGATCTTGAGTTGGTAGTGATCATCCATGCATTAAATATGTGGATACATTGCCTTCTTGGCAGGAGGTTTGTACTTATGAGTGATCACAGTGGATTTAGGTATCTATTTAACCAACCAAATTTGAATGTTAGACAAGCTAGATAGTTGGCCATGATTTGTGAGTTCAACTTTGATATCATGTACATCAAGGGGAAAGAGAACAAGGTTGTAGATTCTCTTAGTAGGAGGATACAAGTAAACCATATAGCATCTATGAGCTCCTATAGGACAGATTTACCGGATTAGATTTTATAGGTAGGAAAACAGGATGATAGGGATAGGGAGCTTATGCACAAGTTACAACAGGATAAAGCTAGTCAGGATGTGGACTATCGTCTTAATAACCTAATATTATAACTTTAATATATATATATATATATATATATATATATATATATATATATATATTAATAAATAATTTAAATAAATAAATAAATTACTTCTTTAACCAACCATTAAAATTATTATTGAATGAAAATACTCGTCACTTAACAACCTAATATTATGATTTTAATTAATTAATTAATATATATATATATATATATATATATATTAATAATTAATTTAAATAAATAAGTAAATTCCTTTTTTAAACCAACCATTAAAATTATTTTATTTGTTTATGCATTTTTACCTAATTTAACTTATTTCGATAAATAATAATAAAAATAATAATAATATTAAATTAATAAATAATAACTTGACCTGGGTCCTAAGGTCAAAATTAGCCGTTAGTCAATTTAGCCGTTGGAGACTCTGCTCAGACTATTTAACATGCTAAGCTGGATCTGTTTCTTCAACTTGTCCTGACGATGAACCACACTAGTTGGTTCGAAACGCGTCGACAAATGTCTATCTACATGTGATTTACGCCGAAGTTATTCTTTCAATAAATGGTTTGGTTAGATTTAGGGACATGATCTATGTGTTGAATGAGAATGATCTCAAGAAGACTATCTTGCGAGATTTTCATGCAAAATTGTATTCAGGTCACCTAAGATAGCAAAAGACATTGAAAATGGTGAAGAATTTTATCATTAGCCACATCTAAAGAAGGAAGTGGCATAGTTCATGACTAGATGCTTAGAATATCAGTAAATGAAAGCAGAGTGTAAGCATCCAAGTGGGTTTCTTAAGTCGATTCTGATTTCGAAGTGGAAATGCGAGGTCATTTCCATAGAATTCACCACAGGTTTGTCGAGGACATATAGAAAACATGATTCCATCATGGTTTTGGTTGACAGGTTAACGAAGGTAGCTCACTTCATTCTAGTGAAATCTACTTATTCAGCTAATGTTGTAGCACTGGTCTTCATCGGAGATGTACTGAGGTTGCATGGTGTTCCAAGGAAGATTGTGTCAGACAAGGATGCTAAGTTCACTTCCAAGTTTTTCTAGGAGTTTTTGGTAGGTTTGGGGACAAAGTTGGCCTTCAATAAATCTTATTATCTGCAGACAGATGGAAATACAAAGAGGACCAACAAGATATTGGAGGACATGTTGAGGATGTAAGTGATGCATCAACAGAGGAGATGGGAGGAGTACCTTCCATTGGTTGAGTTTTCTTATAATAATGGTTATCAAGAGTCACTAATGATGAGTATGTTTGAGGCATTCTATGGGCAAAGTTGTAATACTTCCATCATTTGGAGTGATCTAATGAACAAGGTGTTGATCAAAACAAACATGTTGGCAGAGATGGAATAAAAAATGTAGGTAATCATGTAGAATCTAAAGACAAAATAGGACAGGCATAAAAGTTATGCAGATCAGAACAAGATGTTTAAGGAGTTTCAAGTTGGGGAACGAGTGTATTTGTCCATCGAGCTGAAGAATATCTACTTGAGGATTAGCTCATGTGCTAAGCTAGAACCTCAGTTTTGTGGACCTTTCAATATTATTGAAAGGATTCGGCTAGTAGCCCATCGACTTGCACTACCTCCGACAGTGAAAGTCCATGATGTTTTCCATGTGTCATTGCTTAATAAGTATGTTAAAGATGTTGATCATGTGATTGAGTTGCATGTATTGCACGTGGAGGCGGAAGGAGAATTCTAGCTGGAACCTCATTGTATTTTGCAGAGAAAGATGGTCATGCTCCGAAACTGAGCAATCGAGTAGGTTAAAGTGCAGTGGAAGCACTTTGGGCCTGATGAAGCTACATGGGACATGGATGATAAGATGTGGGCTATCTATCCTTCTTTATTCGCTGGTTGAGCTAATTTGTTTGGCATACATTTTTGTGTGATGTTTTGGCATATGTATGTATGTATGTATATGGATGTAAATACCACCAAGAGTTGTGTTATAAAGCTCCAATAAGCGGTATGGTTTTCATTCCATTACTATTGTCATGTTGTTATGTTTCTCATGTTGGTTTGCTTCTCAGCAAGATGATAATTGTAAATACTGCATCAAGCTAAGTTATAAATCTCCATGGGCAGTATGTTTTGCTTTTCAAAGATAATGTTGGTGGTATGTGTCATTGAATACCGAGGATGGTGTTCCCCAAGGGTGAGGATTCTGTAACAACCCTAGTCAAAAATCCATGTAATAAAGTGAATAAAGGAAAAGTGATAACCAATATCACGGGACACTTATTCCAAGCTAAATGTTGGGAAAAAAATCCTAGTGTGGGTGTTCATTTAGTTTATTGTGGCTAACAAAATTGGAAAAGGCCTTGGAAAGGAAAAGTGGCATTAATTAGCATTTTATTTATGAAAATAATGGAAATTAGGAAAAAAGGAAGGTGAAAGGTCATAATTTGCAAGTGAGGAGGAAAATGAAGGAAAAATAATGGAAAATGAAGAAAATAGAGGCATCATTAATAAGAAGGCTTCTAAGGATCAGTTCACAACCTTTTTCTAGTTCATTTTTGGATCTCTCTCTCTCTCTCTCTCTCTCTCATACTCTTGGATACTTAGAGAATTCTTGGAGCACTCTAGCATTGGAGGAAAGAACGAAAAGGAAGGACAAGAAATAAAGAGGAAAAAAAGGATCAAGCAAGGAAGAAATAGATCAAGTGGCTACCATGAGATTACTTTCAACTATCGAGTTGCTTGTATGATCTCCTTGCTAGTTTTGGCTTGCACGGTACATGCATATGTGTTTTTGGTTCTCTTGTTGTCATTGGCATGGGTTTTTCTAGGTGTGACAATGTTCTTCAACCTTGCCTTGATATTTCCAGATAGCCATGGTGTGATGGGTTTCTCTTGTTTCTGTTGAGTTGGATTGTCAGATGGATTCGAAGCTCATCAGGGTAGTATTAGGATTGATCACAAGTCCTAGGAATCCCTGGGTGGGATATACAATAAAGCTTGATTGTTAATACCCTTGATTGGGCCTAGGAATCCATTTACCGTTCATGGTGGGATACATAGTAAATCCCAAAGGGTGGTGACCCTGCAGGCCTAGGAATCCCTTGACCAGTGATGGCGGGATACACAATAAAGTCGAGAGATTGAGACAGACAAATTCCTCATAGTTTAGGTGGAGTTATGGAGGCATCCATGCTTGTCTAGGCCTAGTGATCCAGTGGGATTACAGTAAATACTGGTTTTATTGATGAGGGTTTCAGGCCTAGGAATCCCTTGGTGGGATAATGTTAAAGCCTGAGGAAGCCCTGGTTGGTTTTGTTGTGAGTCCCACATTCATGCTTGGAATATGGCATGGGGGTGATTGGCTGAAAAAAAGATTTGGTTTAGCCCAATCTATGGTCGGTTTGTTTGTGGAAGTACCTAACTTAGTTGGCTTATGTATTCATTAATAAGATCTATTTCTCCTTTCGTATTTCATGTGTAAATGTACTTGTTCATATGTGGTATTATGGTTATTATATCCTTGTTATTTCTGTTGTTTATATGATTATTATACGTATGGTTTATGACATACTTTGGTTATGGCTATCATCAAGATTTTATTAGTACATGAGATGTGAATGAGTATATGGGCTAATATATGATAATGAAACTATTGTGACAAGGCACCAATCCTTCTTTATGAATCTCATGTAAGTATGAGACCCATATGCTTAGATTTGTTGTTATGACCTGTAGATTTCATATTTGTGATATGTTTGACAAAATGCCTGTCATGGCTAGTAGGGGTCCGGTCAAGTCCTTGTATCAATGTTTGCATTAGTATCTTGCAGACGAGATATCCTCCCCTAAACTATACTGAGGTATGTTGATTATGTTATGTTTTGGTTTAGCTGACATGGTATACTTGTAGGAAGAAGATCAAAGATGACTAGCAAGATGATAAAATATGGTTCACGAGACTCTTCCTATGGAACATATGAGAAACGTGGTGTTGGGAACTATTATGAAATAGCAGAGACATTGAGAAGTTTGAAGGCAAAAATAAGAATTTTCAAAGAATATAATGATAGAATCATTCAGGCACAGGAGAAACAAGCAGAAGTCGATGTAGTAATCCTTCAGAGGTTGTTAGAATTGCAGATACAAGGACCGCTTAAGATCAACCATAGGTAGGAGGATAGGACTAATGGGGCATATGGCAGTAGGTCTCATGGTGGGTGCAGGTCATATAGGGATGACAGATGGAAGGCTCATGGATACACCAGATAGGGTAGGTGAGGGACACAGATTCATTTCTATTTCTAGTTATGATAGGTAGCATGATCATCATCGTTATCATCCTTACAGTAGGAGTGACATGGGATATTTTCCAGATGAGTTCAAGAAATACAAGATACCTACCTTTGATGGGGATTTGAAGAAGTCAGAGGATGCAGAGGCATGACCACTTGGGATGAAGAAATTCTCTAAGTTGCATGATTACACAAAGAGCATGAAGGCCAAAATAGTTATCTTCAGCCTCGAAGGAAAATAAGACATTTGGTGGGAAAATGTGAAGCAGGTCAAAGACATTAGGACAGAGGAGTTGAGTTGGCATGAATTCAAGAGACTTTTCAAAAATAAATACTTATCAGAGAGGTACTACGACAACAAAGTCAAGGAATTATATGAGCTAAAGATGGGTTCGATGACAGATAAGGAGTATATGACCAAGTTCCTAGAATTTTTGAGGTATGTACCATATATTAAGGATGAAAAAGCCAAAGTTCAGAGAGTTTTCAGTGGATTTACATTAGCATTTAGAGATTAGATTGAGTGTGATGATCCTTGGTGCTTGATGAGTCAATGGGAAATTGAAGCACTATTATGAGCAATCAAAGCGTAAGACAAAATCTCAGCAAGGTTGGAAAGGGAAATGCAAATATAAAGGTAAATGGTTACCGAAAATAACACGATCTCATAATGAAGGAGAGAAAGAAATTTTTGCATCTTACAAGAATTTTAATGGGTCACAGCATGGAGGGTAGCAGAATAAATGTGACAGTAAAGGATATTTGCAGTGTTGGATTTGTGGCACAGAGCATCTTGTGAGAGATTATTTGTAGAATCAGGGTGGTAGGCCTCATATTTACAGTGCACAGGAAGCACAGAGTATAGATAGTTGGGGATGTTGGGCAGAGCATTCCACGAATTTATGCAATGTTGGATAACAGGCAGGAAGATCACCAGGAATCTATAATCGAGATGGATGGTAAGCCTTGTGATCAAGTTGTTTCTGTTTTGATTGACACTGGATCTAATTATAGTTATATAAGTCATGACCTAGTGGATAAGTGTGGTTTGAATAAATAAGTGCATGTAGAATCTTGGTTAGTGCAGTTGGCTATAGGTAGTAAGAAGAGAGTTCATCATTGGGCCAGAGCTTGTGAATTTGAGTTGAATGGTATGCCTACCTCAACACAATTGAATGTATTTTCTTTGGGATCATATAATATGCTTTTGGGTATGGACTGGTTTTATCTTGACAGGACTAAGGTGGACTGCTATGACAAATCTATTGAATGGTTAGATGAAAATGGGGAAGAGAGAATCTTGCAGGGTAAGAATAAAGCTACATCAGTTAGAATAGTGACATCTATGCAGGAAAAGCACAATCACATAAAAGGGTGTGTGTTATTTGCAGTGCATATTTCTAGTGATAAAGGTAAGGATGTTGAGGATGCAAAAGTTATGAAGAGTTACCCAATCTTGCAATAGTTTCAGGATGTGTTTCGACTAGATATTTCAGAGTTTCTGCCTCACAGAGAAGTGGAATTCTCTATTGAGTTGGTACTAGGGGCAGAACCGACATCAAAGGCACCATACAGGATGAGAAGACCAAATTTAGTAGAGTTTAAGCTGCAGTTGAAGGTGTAGGTTTTAACCCTGTACATAAATTACCTGTAGACAAATTCTAAAAACTAGAAAATAAACAATGACGAGAATATAAAACAAATACATGGAGATTTTACCTTGGATCCCAGAATTGGAACTACTAGATTGATTTTTCATTATTTTCCTTTCAATGTTACAATATATATATATATATATGTGTGTGTGTGTGTGTGTGTGTGTGTGTGTGTATGCTGAAGCGTTCATAAACCCCAATACATTTAACACTGGATTAGAACATAATTGTAGTTCCCTTGATTGGATATACAAAATACCATGGGTAGAAAACCATCATGCCCAAAACCATGTGAAAAACCCATGCACAAAACCATAGGTAGGTATGCCCACCTAATATAGGGTCCAATTTTTTTTTCCAGGGCATTGCCCCAAACTTCATATAGGGGGCTACCTCCTCCATGAAATCCCTCGATAGGGGGGGATGCGGCCCTACTTGTGACCCCTCTGTTGCGTCTGACGCAACGAACAAGGGGGGTTTATGCCCCCCCATGCATGCAACTAGTCATGGAAATAATATAACACACCCAACATTATCCCACTTGTTGTTTTCTTTTCCACACAAGGGGTCACAAGAGAGCTTAGTCATTGGTCCAGCCCTACAAAGCCCATTTTTTCTCTACACCAAGAAAGCTTCTCAGTGCTCATAGAATTCATCAATGCATATGCAACATTCTTCTAAGTGTCCACCTTTATTAGAAACACCTTTTTTTCCTCAACCATATCCCTCAAAAAGTGATACTAAACATCAATGTGCTTTGTCTTTGAATGATAAGTAGGGTTCTTTGCCAAGAAAATTTTACAGCCCCTGTCACAGTCTATCCTTATAGCTTGTTGTACTAAGTCCATAATTGAACACAATCTCTGCAACCAAACTAATTCCTTACTTGCATGAGTGGCTACCATATATTCTTCTTCTGTAGTTGAAAGTGCCACTATAGACTATCTCTTCCTCATCCAACTTACTGCACCTACAAATATGTTAAACACATACCGACATGTAGATCTTCTCTGATCCAGATCTCCAGCCTACTCTACATCAAAAAAGCCACGAATTTCCAAAATGTTGTCCAATCTTGGTCTCCCTTGGTAGCACAAACCATAATCACTAGTGACACGCAAATACCTGAAAACTTGCTTCATTGTTGTCCAATGCTCCTTCCTTTGTTTTTACATAAACCTACTCAATACTCCCACTACATGTGCAATGTCTAGTCTAGTACAGACCATTGCAAACATCTGGCTATCGACTACAATTGCATATGGAACATGGGACATTTCCTATTCCTCTTAATGTGTCTTGGGACATTGTTCATCAGATAACTTTACACCTACATGAATAGGAACCTTCAATGGTTTACTATCCTACATATTAAACCTTTGCAGTATTGTCTTGACATACTTTCTTCGGTTTAACTAGATATTCCTCTTTTCCTGATCTCATTTAATTTCCATGCCCAAAATATAGTTTGCAACACCAAGATCCTTCATGTCGAATTTGGAGGACAATTGGGTCTTCAAATCTTGGATAATTTCTTTGTCATTTCCAATCAGCAACATATCATCCACATACAAGACTAGATAAACAACATGGTAACCAATTAATTTAAAATACATATAGTGATCTGCTTTACTTCTGGTGAAGCCAAGTCCCCATATATATGTATCAAATTTCTGATACCACATCCTTGGTGACTATTTTAACCCATATAGAGACTTTTTAAACTAGCATACTAGTTCTTTCCTTCCCTTCACCGTAAAGCCTTCAGGTTACTTCATGTAGATCTCTTCTTCCATATCCCCATGAAGAAATGTTGTCTTCACATCCATCTGTTCTACCTTAAAATCAAAAGAAACAAAAACAAATAAAAATAATATAATAGAAGCTACCTTGGTAACAGGAGAAAAAAATATCACCAAAATCAATTCCCGACACCTGGGAATAACCTTTTTCTACCAACCGAGATTTGTATTTCTCCACCTTGCATTCTGGATTCTTATTCTTATTAAAAACCCATTTTCTTCCAATGGTTTTCCTTCCAGCCAACAACTCAACTAGATCTCAAGCCTCATTTTTTTCCAAAGGTTCCATTTCATCAACCATGGCATCTTTCTAAAGTTTTCCATCCTTTGAATCTACTGCCTCCCTGGCAGTTCTGTGATCATTATTAGTAATAGATAAAGAAAAATTTGAACAGAAAGCATATGGACTATACATTTTTGGCTTCCTTCTTTTTGAAACTGATCTTCTCACAACTGGAGTTTGTGGCTCTTCATCTTCTGATTCTTGTTCTGCTGTAGAGTCTGATTCTTCCTCCTTTAGATCAAACTCTATCTTCTAAGGTTCATTTGTTAGGACTTCATGTTTACTAACATATTTCACCTCTCTAAACACCACATATTTGTTGTACACAACCTTCCTTATTTTTGGGTTCCAAATCTTATAACCTTTTAAACCATCCTTATACCCAATAAAGATGCACCTTTCAGATTTACTATCCAGCTTGGTTCTTTTCTCCTTTGGAACATGTACATATGCATCATAGCCGAATACCCTCATATGTGAAAGAGATGGTTTCTTACTAGTCCATACCTCATGTGGATTCTTATCCTCCAACGCTGATGAAGGTGATATATTAACCAGGCAACATGAAGTCTCCGTCGCCTCTACCTAGAATTCCTGTCCTAACCCGACATCATTGAGCATGATTCTTTCCTTTTCCATCAACATATTTTTTCATTCGTTCTGCAACTTCATTTTGTTGAGATGTGTATGGAGTAGTCTTATATCGTGCTATACCACACTTCTTACAGAAATCTTCAAATTCCTTCTTGTAGAACTCTCCACCATTATCTGCCCTCAACACCTTTATCTTCTTCTCTATTTGGTTGTCCACCAGAGCCTTAAATTCTTTGAACCTGTCAAAGACTTCAAATTATTCCTGAGGAAATATATCCATGTATTCCTTGAGAATTCATCTATAAATGATACATTGTACACATACTTATCCAATGATGGAACAAACACATGTCCAAACACATCACTGTGCATAAGCTGTAATATCCCTTTCGACCTCTTAACACCAGAGGGGAAACTCACCTGATTTTGCTTCCCTTATACATAATGTTCACAGAAATAAAAATCCAGAGATAAATTAGACATACCTTCTACCATACCATTACCATGAAGTATTTGAAGGCGCTTCTCTCCAATATGTCAAAGCCTTTAATGCCATAGCATGGTCTTTTCTCCAAAGACCACTATATGTTATGCTTGACTTTCAGGAACCACAAAACTGTTGCACCCATCAATAACAATACTACCCAGAAGTTTGTACAGAGTTCTAATCTGAACTCCCCACATCAATACCTATGCTCCTCGAACCTTCTTGCAGGTATCTTTCTAGAACATTGTTTTTACACCTGCATCATCCATCTTTCTTAGAAAAATTCAGATTTCTGGCCAATGCAGGAATATGCAGAATACTTGGAAGTGTTCTAATCCTTCCACCTTGCAACTTCAACTTGAATTTTCCGCGTATGATGATTTTAGCCTTCCTGTAATACCCTAAGAATACATCACCACCATCATATTTCTCATACTCACAAAACCACTCCCAATCGGGAGTGAAGTGAAAGGATGCACCTGGTTCAATCAACCATGCCTCATGATCTACATGTGTACTTAAATAAGAAGCCAAGTACACATCCCCACCTTCATATGAGGTGGTTTTCACCTCTGCCTAAGGAGCATCATTAGATCCATTTCCTTTATCAAGAGCTTTATATCTATAGTCCTTTTTGAAGTTCCCTTCCTTTCCACATTTTTAGCACACCTTTACAGGTTTTCCTAGATATTTATATCTCCCTCTAGATTTAGGTCTCCAACTCGAGGAGATATTTTTGTTTCTACTCAGGGACTGTCCTCATACAGAAAAGGAATCTCCATTATGGCCCTCCATATTTTATCATCTCCTCCGACAGTAAGGATGAGACTATTTCATCAAACTTCAAGGTAGTTGTATTGCTACCTATTGCAACAACCAAACTATCCCATGAATCTGGTAGAGAACACAACAAACTGATGCACTTATCTTCATCTAAAATTTTAATATCAATAGATAACAACTGGCTTACCATAGTATTAAAGGCATTCAGATGCTCTATCATTGAGTCTCCATCCTTCATCCTTAGGTTATAAATATTTTTCCGTAGGAACAGTTTGTTCACCAGAGACTTAGATTGGCAAAAATTCCCTAACTTGTCCCACAAAGCCTTTGTTGTATCTTTCCCTAATACATTAAAAATACTGAATCTGAGATACACAACCGTATTGTGCTCTTTGCTTTTCGATCCAACTTTGCCTAGTCTTCATTTGACATTGTCGTTCGTTTAGTACTTGGATCTACCTTGATCCATTGATATTTATCCACCAGCAAATCCTCCATCTTGAGTTTCCACAACTCAAAACTTTGACCATTAAATTTCCCGATCTATATCTTTCCACTGCTCACCATATTCTTTCACCGCAAGAATTGTTCCTAGAGATCTCCCATTAAACATGGTCTGCCACAGACTTGAGTAAAACCCCTCAACAACAAAGGCGCCCCCTTGAAGGCGAAACAACTCTGATACCAAATGTAAAGTTTTAACCCTGTAGAGAAATTACCTTTAGATGAATTCTAAGAACTAGAAAATAAACAATCGAGAATATATAAACAAATACACAAAGATTTCCCCCTGGATCCTAAAACCGGGACTACCAGACTAATTTTTCATTATTTTCCTTTCAATGTTACAATACATATATATACATATCAAAGCATTCATAAACCCAATCAATTTAACCCTAGATTAGAACATAATTGTATTTCCCTTGACCGTATCTACAAAATACCATGGACAGAAAACCATCATGTCGAAAACCATGTGCAAAACCCATGCACAAAACCATAGGTTTCTTTGCCCACCTAACATAGCGTCCAAAAAAAGAAATCTTGGGGCACTGCCCCAAACCCCGTACAAGGGGGCTACCACCCCTATGAAACTCCCCTGTTGCACCCAACACAATGAACAGGGGGGTTTACGCCCCCCACATGTGCGACTAGTCATGGAAAGAATATAACACACACCCAACAAAAGGAAATGCTTGACAAGGGATACATTAGGCCAAGTGTATCACCTTGGGGTGAACCAGTGTTGTTTGTGAAGAAAGATGGTACTCTCAGGTTATGCATTGATTATAGGTTGTTGAACAAGGTGACCATCAAGAACAAGTATATGTTGCCGATGATTGATGACTTGTTCAACCAGCTAAAGGGAGCATTAGTGTTCTCGAAGATTTCCTTGAGATCTAGATACCATCAGGTATGTATTAAAGAAGAGGACATCTACAAGACTTATTTCCAGACCAAGCATGGGAATTATGAGTTTTTTGTAGCTCCATTTGGTTTGAATAATGCTCCAACTACCCTTATGTGATTGATGAATAGTGTGTTGTTCCCTTATCTGGAAAAACTTGTTAATTTTTTAATTGATGAAATCTTGATATATTCTAAAAATGAGGAAGAGTTTGTCAACCACTTAACAATAATATTATATTACAGAGAGAGAATCAATTGTATTTTATGAGCTCCTATGGGACATATTTACAGGATTAGATTTTATAGGAAGGACAAGAGGATAATAGGTATAGGGAGATTATGCATAGTTTAAAAAAGGGTACAGGTGGTCAGTATGTGGACTATCATCTTATAGCAGATGGTTTGGTCAGATTTAGGGACATGATCTATGTGTTGAATGATAGTGAGATCAAGAAGGCTATCTTGCGATAATTTCATGTAAAACCATATTTAAGTCACCCAGGATACCAGAAGACATTGAAAACAATGAAGAAATTTTATCAGTGGATGAATCTCAAGAAGGAAGTGGTAGAGTTCATGGCTAGATGCTTAGACCGTCAGAAGGTGAAAGCATAGCGTAAGCATCCTGGTGGGTTTCTTCCACCGATTCCAATTCCATAGTGGAAATCAATGGTTGTTTCCATGGATTACATCATAGTTTTTCTGAGGACATCTAGACAACATGATTCCATCGTGGTTGCGGTTGATAGGTTGACGAAGGTAGTGCAATGCATTCCAGTGAAGTCTATTTATTCAACTAATGATGTAGCATAGGTCTTCATCAGAGATGTAGTGAGGTTGCATGGTGTTCCAAGGAAGGTTGTGTCAAACAAGGATGCTAAGTTCACTTCCCAGTTTTGGAAGGAGTTGTTTTCAGGTTTGGGGCCAGAGTTGTGCTTTAGAACAACTTATCATCCGCAGAAACATGGAAATATAGAAAGGGTCAATAGGATATTGGAGGACATGTTGAAAATGTATGTGATACATCAACAGAGGAGATGGGAGGAGTACCTTCCGTTGGTTGAGTTTTCTTATAATAATGGTTTTCAGGAGTCACAGAATCTCAACAAGGTTGGAAATGTAAATACAAAGCTAAAGGTAAATGGAAGCCAAAAATAACACGACCTTAGAATGTAGGAGAGAAAGAAAATGTTGCACCTTACAAGAATTTTAATGGGTCACAAGATGGAGGGCAACAGAATAAAGGTGACAATAAAGGACAATTGCAATGTTGGATATGTGGCAAGGTGCATCTCAAGAGAGATTTTCTGTAGCATCAGGGTGGTAGGCCTCATATTTAAAGTGCACAGGAAGCAAAAACAATTGGGGATGTTGGGAAGAGAATTCCACATATTTATGTAGCAATGGATAATAGGAAAGAATATCACCAAACACCTATTATCAAGATGGATGGTAAGCATTATGATCAAATTGTTTCTATTTTGATTTACCTTTGATCTAATTAAAGTAATGTAAGTCATGACCTGGTGGGTAAGTGTGGTTTGAATTAAAAAAGTGCATGAAAAATCTTGGTTAGTGTAGTTGGCTACATGTACAAATGAGAAATTGGATCATTAGGTAAGAGTTTGTGCATTCGTGTTGAATGGTATGCCTACCTCAGCACATTTGAATGTATTTCCATTGGGATAATATAGTATGATTTTGGGTATGGACTGGTTGTATCATCACAGGACTAAGGTGAATTGATATGACAAACATATTGAATGCTTGGATGGCAATGGGGAACAAAGACTCTTGCAGGGTAAGAATAAAGCTACGTCAGTTGGAATGGTGATAACTATGCAAGAAAATCAAATTCGTAGAAAAGGGTGTGTGTTATTTGCAGTGCATATTTCTAATGATAAAGGTAAGGATGTTGAGGATGCAGAAGTATTAATAGGTACCTGATCTTGCAACAGTTTCTGGATGTGTTTCCAAAAGAGATTTCGGAGTTGTCGCCTCACAGAGAAGTGGACATCTATATTGAGTTGGTACTAGGGACAACACCAACATCAAAGGTACCATACAGGATGAGCACACCAACCTTGGGGAGCACCAGTGTTGTTTGTGAAGAAGAATGATGGTAATATCAGGTTATGAATTGATTACATGCAATTGAACAAGGTGACCATCAAGAATAGGTGTCCATTATCGAAGATTGATGACTTGTTTGACCAAATCAAGGGAGTAGTAGTGTTATCTAAGTTTGAATTGAGATACAAATACCATTGGGTATGTATTAATGAAGAGGACATTTACAAGACTGCTTTTCGGATCATACATGGGAACTATGAGTTTGTTGTAGTTCCATTTGGTTTGACTCATGCTCCAACTACCTTTATGTGCTTGATCAATAATGTGTTACGTCCTTATCTGGTGAAGTTTATTATTGTGTTCATTGATGACATCTTGATATATTCGAAAAATGAGGAAGAACATGTTGAGCACTTAGCAGCAGTATTGAGATTATTGAGAGAGCATCAGTTGTATGTTAAGCTCAGTAAATGTAGTTTCTTTTAGACATGGCTACACTAATTGGGGCATGTGGTTTCCAAGGAAGGTATAGCAGTAGAGTCGGAGAAGATAAGAGCTATCATAGAATGGGTTGTTCCTAGAAACGTGGATGAGGTAAGATCATTTATGGGACTAGCAGGTTATTACAAGAGGATCACCAGGAACTTCTCTTGGATTGCATAGCCTATTATGTCACTACAAAGGCAACGTAATAAATTTGAATGGATAGAGGAACATGTAGAAAGTTTTGAGTAATTGAAGTAGTTGTTGAAAAATGCACTAGTCTTAAAAATTGGAGATCCACATGTTGATCAGCAAAAATGAACTTTCAACATTTTAAGGGAGACTACCTGGTCTGGAACTTAAAGTGTCTCCTTTTTCGTTGAAATGATGGTTTTGACTAGTTCAATTGGGTTCAATTACCCTCTCTCTATCTCTACTAGCTTAAAGTATGACTTTTACCTACCAATAGGGAAGAGACATCAGATCGACTCTTCTTGACGATCAGGAAAAAAAAGTGATCCTTAAGCTGACTTTATGGCCCAGCCAAACCACTCTAAATACTTCCCCTGAATGACGGGAATTATAGGATGCCAAAAGTAAAACTACATGCAAAGTATAATCTAACATGCATCTAATACTAGACCTATCTTGATTTAAGGAAGGATTATTCTTTCTCTCAATCAAGAGAAAGAAAAAAGAATAGGAATAGAAACAAAAGTACATTGAAATTGGAATGAGAAAAAATAAATAGATCAGGGAAATAGTTCCAAGATCTAATCCTTGTTTGAGAAATTGCATACAAATAAATGCCTATTAAATAGTTAACGGACATCCAACTGCAAACATATCCAATTCCCAATAAAACTTATGCATAAGAACAAAAAAGATTCTTGCTGCAATACTGAAATAGTTCAAATATATGACATGTGGAAAGAAGGAGATCTATAAGATTAAATTGTTATATAGCTAGCAGATCAAGGAAATAAAGGTCTGTCCTTATGCAAGTTCTAGTTTCGAAACTCATTTATGATTAACCCTGCAAGATATCTTGACCAAATCTGAATGAGAATTTCAGTAAATAGTCAACAATAGTGCTAAAAAGACATACATACTCATACTCCAAAAATTAAATTGAAATCTGAAGAATTTATTTTCAATAATAGAGCAAGCAATAATGTTGTACATTTGATTACAGAAATAAATATTATTATAAAAATGAATCAATTACATAAAACATCAGAGAATTACAATAGTGCAGGTCCTCTGTTGTCTCTAAATCGATTCCTTGTCTACACAAATGGATCTTATCTCACTACAATAGTGAAAATGAGTCTTAACTCCTTCTATACAAACAGGTTGTAAGCTCTAGTATTACTCTTCCTCTTTTCTCTCAGATTTGAATCCCCCTCTTCTATCTTAGAGATGGGTATTTATACGTAGTGGAAATATTAACAATCCCCCTCTATTTCTCAATAACTGAGTTATCTAAAAGAAAATGAAACAAAATGATTCCTTCGGTTGGGGTTTTGGCCAAATGTAGATGGTCATAGTTGAGAAAATGCCCAATTTAGTTTTCTCTCTAATAAGTTTGTCCAACTTGTTTCGAATTGATAGGTGGAATTCAACTGATTCAACAACTTCTGTTTATTAAAAAAAAACTTTTGCCACCTGGAGGGGTTTCTTTGAAAATCTTGAATGGATCTATTCACCATCATTGGCCATGGAAGCTTCTATGTCAAAAGAAAAAAAAATATTTTTTTTAGTAACAATATTTTTCCTTTTTAAATGTCGAAAAACAAATTTAAGCCATAAATTGCGAACAACTATATTTATGCCCCAAAACCATATAAATCACGACTTTTTAAATTTATACAACAACGGCCCATAGGAGGTGACAAGTGGGAGATGTTAACAAGTATCAGAGAAATGGATATGGGAAATTTTAACAATGGCAATAATATAAAACTTGCAATATAAATAATTACCGATGAGGGGCGGATGTGATATAAACATTAAACTGTTGTTTATATGCTCATCGAATCCGACAGAATATAAGAAATCAGAGGTTTAAGCTATCAAAGGTTTTATGACTGTTACAGTATGAAAATTTCTGATGTAAGGAGTAGATGTGATGTTCCGATTAGACCATCGTTAATACGTATATCGGGTCTGAATATCAGATTCTAGTAGATATTGGAAGTCAAAGGGGGAGGCGCATTGGAATATCGACGACGAAGAGATTATCGGATATTGGAGTGGGAAGTTATATTGCTATCGGAGAACGAAGATTGGAGAATGGTGTTATCAAAGTTTTTTAAATGTGTCTCGAAAGGAAATCTCCGATATGCACTACCTCCAATATGCGAGAGAGGAAACGGTGACGTGGCATGTGGGTCCTCCGAAATCCACTTTATTATATAGTTCTGGAAGTTATATGGCCACTTAATATATTCATTTGATTATTGAAAAGAGCCACTTTATGGATTGGACTTTGAATATTGGGGATTTCAAATGAATTCCTCCGATATCAAAGTTTCGATATTAGATTTGATATATGCATTCTTTTCAATAGGTCTTTCTCCACACTTACCAATAAGCCAATTCATAATATAAAAGCCACTTTGTAATATAAGACATGGTCTTGGTCTCAGGGGATACATACATACATACATACATACATACATACATACATACATACATACATACATACATACATACATACATACATACATACATACATATATATATATATATATATATATATATATATATATATACAAAGAACTATAACTTATAAAACAAAAAGGTAATATACATTTTAATAGGCCAAGGAAGTGAAAAATACTCAATCTTTCATTAGGCACCATTTACAAACCAAACAACCAAATGATATCAAACAAGTTTTGATAGGAAGAAAAAAACATATAAAAATCATAGAAGCAATCCAAACTGAGAAAATCAGAAAGAGACATGACCAAGATTCAATCAAAGGATCCCCATAATGAAAATTAATTGAATAATGGGGGGGGGTTGTATTTTTTACCACAACAATGGCGACACACTAGGAAGAACTAGTTATCTCTGGTTTATTATTAATGAAATCCTAAAAGGAAAAGGAGTAAGGTTGAATAAAATCAAAATGCTAAGATTCAAACTCTATGAAATCCCTCAAAACAAAGTTTAATCATTTTGAACATCTCTTGTAGAAATCATAAGAGTAATATAATTTTTACAATAACCATTTATTAATGACAACATAAACTAAAAGACAAAAGTTTAGCATTGTGTTTAGTAAGAAAGATGGACTCTCATTGTCACAAGTAGAGCCACTGCTTCTAGTAGGCATCCGTAGCCTCGAAAGGGTTACCTTTTTAACCCAAATAAATGTCAGTATCCCATCCACTATTGAGTATTTCAGAGAAGACATATTTCATTAATAACTCTGAAAACCATTGTCCTAGCTTGGTGACCAGATATGACAATGCCATTCACAAGTGTTGATAGTCATGAACAAGTTGACTAGTGATGAGTACAACGAAGTGTTGTGAGCCATTATCCTAGGTTGGTGACCAGATACAATAATGTCATAACAATCAAAGCCCATGATCATGGTAGGGTGGATCATTACGAAGACCCCCTATCTTTCAGGTTTTTCACACAACGTTTAATTTATACTCTCATAATTTGTGCTTATAGATGGGGAGACAATTCCTCTCCTTAAGAGATGGGGATGACATGGAAGAGTTATAGAATACTAAACTAGTGTGTTTCTTTTGCAACCTTAGTATATGTTTTATGATATGGCTTATTGTAAAGTAGTTTTCTTATGTGTATTAAGGTAAGATACAATTCAAATACTAATAGAAGATAACGATGTCATAACTTAAATATGAGCCTAAAAATAGTAGTTTAATGATCTTCCTTTTACTAATGGATTCCATTGGATAAGAGTAAAAAAGTTCCAAAGTATTAACCAAAGTTGGGTTAAAAATAACTCTTTAAAAAGGCTTGGTAATATTACTTAAATCAATCCAAGGAAAAGTTCAAATTGGCACTCAAGGGATTGCAGAGGGTAGAAGTTAGATTTTATTAATTCCAACCCAAAGTCAAGAGACAAGAGAAAATAGCAAAACCCAAAAACAATCAACCACAAAAATCAAATCATAAGATAAGCGATACTCATCTTAAACAAGTAAAAAGGATGATCTTAACATAAGAAATTATGTTTCTTGTTAAGAAGAATTTCAAGGATGTTAATGTTGTCTTTCTTAGTAAGTTAGTTATTCATTAAATAAGTTTCTAATCTAATGGGGAGTTGTGAAAGAAAATTGCTTATAAAAGTTCAAACAAGGTTAATTTCCTTTTATAAGTTTGGCTTCCAAAAAAATATAAAGTCTTCATAATCAATATTTCATAATAAATGAAAGATTTGGAAATGAGAAATAAAATCACTATGAATTTGTTTTGGCAATTGTCCTCATTAAAATTTTCACAACTGCTTTATTGATCTTCCAAATTATTCCAAAGAAAACCTACAGGAAGACAAACAAACATAAGGAAGAAACAACTAAAGGAAAATAAGAACAAATTGAAATAAAACAATCAGATGATGCATACCTAGAAGAATTTGGTAATAAGTTTACCTCATTTATCTTCATCTTCTTCCATGTATTTCTTAAGAATGTTTAAAATCATCTTTTTATTCAATCTACAAAACATTAACAAAAAGAAATCTAATCTATCCCTAATCCTAATCTAAAAAGTAGATT
The DNA here is from genome assembly GCA_031772625.1 of Pinus tabuliformis. NCBI lineage: Eukaryota > Viridiplantae > Streptophyta > Pinopsida > Pinales > Pinaceae > Pinus > Pinus tabuliformis. The sequence goes on along the minus strand of CM062819.1, from coordinate 1,415,456,097 downwards.
AAGACTAGGTGAAATCAAACTTCTAGTGTAACCATGCTCTCAACTTTATTTTTGCATGCATGCAAACAAAAAATGTCAGCAAAAATAAAATTGTAGCTGAAACATTAAAACAAAAATGAAACACACTACATACTTTTAAAATTGAAAAAATAAAAATAAAATTATTTACAAAATACTTCCCTTGAAACTCTTCCAAATATTTGTCTATAGGATCATCAAAATAAGGATGTGATTCAGATGTTTGAAAATAATTCAAAGAAAGAGGAAACAACAAACTAGTATTAAATGTTAAATCTTTGCAAATGAAAGGTTGTTGTAAAGAAAAAGAAAAATTAGAAATCTTCTTTTCAAAAGAATCGAGTGGATAGCAATGAGGAAGATTTCTAAAAATAATGCATGGCTAGTCAAAATGTATAGATGTACTCTTGAGTGTTATCATTCGTGTAAAATTCATTTGGAAATATGAAAGCAGTTTTCCAATCATAAGATAGAACCTCAACCTAAGAATAAATTGAAATAGATGATTGAAATTTTGAAATTGATTATTGCATGTACTAATTAGTGCATTTGATGAGAGTGTGGAGCTTTTTTGCTCAAGATGTTAGCGTAATATGTGGAAAAAATCAAAAATAAAATTGAACAAAGAAAGAAATTGAAAAGAATGAGAGAAAGTTAATTTGTAATATGCATCTATGTTACAAATTATGTTACAACGTAGTGGAAGTTTGTTTACAAAGATTTTGTTTTTACAAATGATTATGAATTTAAAATCATTATTATCCTCAAGATTAAAACTGCAAGAAGGTACATTATCATTGTAGGATTGAGAAATTGGAGTTGAATTATAATCATTGAAATCATTATGAATATGAGGAGAAGTGTTTGAACTATTATATTTTTCACTTTAAAAAACATATTCATTTGAGGATTGGGAATCAATTAAAACAATTTTTGAAGATGAAGAAGAACCAAGTTCAATATATTCATTGTCATAAATAACATTGTTAGTGTCTTCCTTGGTATGTGATTCTTATTTAGAATTACAAGGAAAAGAAATTAAATACTTAAACCAACTCGTTAATTGATGTTTAGGAGGTAAATCATTGGATTTAAAGAGCATTAATGTCAATTTAAATTTAACTAAAAATTGATCCAAGGGCTCACCTTTTGTCCTACAGAATTCAAGTAGTTGTTTGCACACCTTTTTATAGTTGTATTGTTGAAAATCCTAAAGGAACATCACTGCAAACTCATCCCAACTATGTACTGAGGCAACTGGAAGTGAAAGACACTAGTCTTTTGCTTGTCCTATCAAAGTATATGTGAAAATCCTACCAAGATCAACCTCATCAATATTAATTTTTTGAGAATTTGAAATGAATTGAAAAAGGTGGTTGAAGGCAGAATACTTACATTGAACTTTACCTTTGACAATGTTTTAAATCCCTTTATTAGAGTAGTGTTTGATTGTGATACACTAAAGCATCTCCAAGGAGGTTTTTTTGAGGAACCCATAATTCAAAGTTTAAAATTATGCAATAAAAACTTTAACAAACAATTTAAAACAGATCCTCCTAGTGCAAAAAATGTTGACCGAAAAAAATGACCTTTCAACATTTTAAGGGAGACCACCCGATCGGGAACTTAAAGCAATTCCTTTTCCATTGAAATGGTGGTTTTGACTGGTTCAATTGGGTCTAGTTACCCTCTCTCTATCTCTACTAGCTTAAAGTATGACTTTCACCTACCAATAGAGAAGAGACATCAGATCGACTCTTCTTAAAAAGTGATCCTTAAGCTAACTTTATGGCCCAACCAAACCACTCTAAAGACTACCCTTGTATGAGGGGACTTCTAGGATGCAGAAAGTAAAACTACTTGCAAAGTATAATCTAAGATGCATATAATACTAGACCTATATTGATTGAAGGAAGGATTAGTCTTTCTCTCAATCAAGAGAAAGCAAAAGAACGAGAAAAGAAACGGAAGTATGTTGAAATTGGAATGAGGTAAAGAAAATAGACCAGGGAAATAGTTCCAAGATCTAATCCTTGTTTTAGAAAAGGTATACAAATAAATTCCTATTAAATAGTTAACATACATCCAACTGCAAGTATCTCCAATTCCCAATAAAAAATATGCATAAGAACAAAAAATATTCATGGCACAATACTAAAATAGTTCAAATACTTGACATATGAAAATTCAGACATCTATAATATCAAATTGTTAGATAGCTAGCAACTCAAGGAAATAAAGGTCTACGCTTATGCAAGTTCCAATTTCGAAACTCATTTCTGATTAACCCTGCAAGATATCTTGACCAGATTCTAAATGAGCATTTCAGTAAGCATTCAAAAATAGTGTTGAAAATCCACGTATATACTCATACTCCATAAATGAATTTGAAATATGAAGAATTTATTTTCAATAATAGAATAAGCAATAGTGTTGTACATCTAATTACATAGATAAATATTATTATAAAAATTAATCAATTACATAAAACATCAGAGAATTACAATAGTGCAGGTCCTCTACTGTCTCTAAATCTATTCCTTGCATGTACATATAGATCTGATCTCACTACAATTGTGCAAATGAGTCTTAACTCCATGTATACAACCAGGTTGTAAACTCTAGTATTACTCTACCTCTTTTCTCTCGGATTTGAATCCCCCTATTCTATATTAGAGATGGGTATTTATACATAGTGGAAATATTAACAATCCTCTTCTATTTCTCAACAGTTGAGTTAATTAAAAGAAAATGAAACAAAATGATTCCTTTGGTTGGGGTTCTGGCCAAATGTAGATGTCCACAGTTGAGAAAAATGCCCAATTTAGTTTGATATCTAATAAGTTTATCCAACTTGTTTCAAACTAAGAAGTGGAGTTCAACTTCTTCAACAACTTATGTTTATTAAAAAAACCTTTTTCCACCTGGAGGGGTTTTGTTATGAAACCAGCTCAAGAAAAGATAGAAAAGATAGATCAACGCCTTAGAATTCAGCCTCTTCGAGGGGGAAACCTCCTTTACATTACATAAATGAACAATTCTTCGATGATACAAATGACAAAACATCCTTTCTATATATAGGAGTCTAAGGAGTCACAATATAATCCAGCCGACCTAACAATAATAATATAAAGCCACAAAAATAACAATAGAGGGATTCTATGGGGCACAGAAATAACAATATGGGGGTAATAGGGGCACAACAATATAAATAAGGGGTATAACTACAATAGTAATGGGGTAATCACTAGTATTATAGGGACCCAACATGCCCCTCTCCTTCAAAAAAGTGTTGTCCTCAACGCTTGAGTAGTTCTGGATACTTCTGCATAAAATTCTCATCCTCCCATGTGGAATCTTCAGCGGATAAGTTCTTCCACTTGATAAGATACTCTGAAATTGATAGATTTCGTAGATGTTGAGTTCTTGTTTCTGTGACTGCTTCCGGTTCCAATATAATTTTTCCTTCCTCGTCAAGTTCTGGCAATAAGGAAGGGGTCCCCCTTAGACCGATAGTTAATACTATTGGTTCCCCTACCTATGAACTTGCTAAATATGTTGCTAAAATTCTTAAACCCCTTGTCGGAAATACTGGTTCCTTCATCAAAGACTCCCAGGATTTTGTGAATCTTATTAAAAATGAAAAGATGGAGCGTGATGACATCCTTGTAAGCTTTGACGTGGTATCGTTATTCACAAAGATTCCTCTCGATGAAGCCATTCAAGTTATAAAAGATGTTACTGATCCAGGGACTGCAAAGCTGGCTGAAATCTGCTTAAGGTCAACTGTGTTCACCTTCCAAGGAATATTTTATGAGCAGACATCTGGAGTGGCAATGGGATCACCCCTTTCGCCAATCGTGGCCAACCTATACATGGAATACTTTGAAAAGAAGGCTTTGGAATCATATCCGTTAAAACCAGCTTGGTGGAAGCATTTTGTCGACGATACCAATATAAAATGGACTCATGGTAAAGCAGAACTTGACAAGTTTTTCATTCACTTAAATTCTATCTCTCCAGAAATAAAATTTACAATGGAGCTTGAAGAAAACATGAGCATTCCTTTTTTAGACGTTCTAATCATCAGGAAAGAGGATGGCTCGCTAGGCCATAAGGTTTTCAGGAAGTCAACCCACACAGAAAGTTACCTCCATGCTGATTCCCACCACCACCCAGCCCAGAAGTTTGGTGTTCTAAACACTCTTGCCATTAGAGCCCTTCGAATTTCCGACTCAGAGCATCTGATCGATGAAAAGAAGCATTTAGTTTCAACTTTTAAGAATATAGGCTACAAAGAGCAAGAAATTAAAAAAGCCATAGAGAAAGCTGAAAGAAAGTTGTCATCTCATGAGCCCAAAGCTCAGGACCAACCTCAGTATGGTAAGGTTTTTCTTCCTTATATCCATGGGGTTACAGACAAAATCGCAAAAATCCTAAGAAAGAAAAACATTGTCACTCATTTCTCAGCCCCTGGTACGATCAGGCAAGGTTTGAAGTCTGTAAAAGATGATATTGACAAGCATCAGCTTAAAGGAGTCTATAAAATAGATTGTTCCTGTGGAAAAAGCTACATAGGTGAAACAGGTCGCTCCCTCCAGACAAGGCTCAAGGAACATGGCGCTGATATTAGAAATGGAAGATCTCGTACTTCAGCCCTGGCAGAGCACTCCTCAAAGACTAAGCACCATATCTGCCTGGAAAGCGCATCCATTATCGCAAGGGAAGAGCAGCATCAGAGACGAAAGATCAGAGAAGCACTTGAAATTATCAAGCATCCTCAAAATCTGAACAGAGACAATGGTATGGAGATTAGCGGGAGCTGGCTTCCCTTGATCAGGGAAATCAAAAACGCCAAAGACGCCAACACATCCCCAGGTGAAGCATTCAACAGGTAAGTTATCCCTCTCCTTTTCTATTTTATTAGCCTGTACCTTTTATTAATATCAAGGTTGAAAAGTTAGCATAAAATTCTATAATATATTGATTTCTATATAACTATGAATTGATATATTAATTATTATATTAATTAATTATAAATATTAATTATTTATAATTGTTAATATGATTTGGTTTAATATATTAGGTTTATTTATATAGAAATTAATATATGTTTCCCTAATATTTTTAATTAACCTCTTAATATAAGAATTGGCATTTTAATGCTTTGATATAATAATTTCGATATAACGATTAATTAATATATTAATTATTATATTAACCAATTATAAATATTTATTATTTATAATTGTTAATATAAAGTAGTTTAATATATTAATTTAATTTATATAGAAATTATTATATTAGTCTTATTTTTCTATTCCCTAATTTTATCTTTAGGTTTTGTATTAATTTATTAATTATTAAATTATAAGTTATTTATAAAAATAAAAGTAAAAATTTTAAATTTTAAATTTTAAATTAAAAATTAAAAATTAAATTATTATTCCAAGCCGACAGTATGTGGTTCCCTAAAATTTTCCTCATTATTATTTATTCTCAAAAATAGCTCTTCTTCTATCATCATCATCATCTTTGGGATTTGAAACGTTGGTATAAAAATGTTCATACTCTGGATTCTCCGGTTATTGATTCAAAAGATGCAAACCACAGATCTCTTAAATCCAAAATATTGTTTGAATTGGGAGCTTGTCACCTATAACCTTCTTTAAACATGAAACATGGAAAACTGGGTGCAATCGAGAAGCTGCAGGAAGCTCCAATTTGTATGCCATAGTACCAATCTTTTGCAACACCTTGTACGGACCATAATACTTTGGTGATAATTTATTATCCTTCTTAGCTTGCTTTAGGGACATTTGCTTATATGGTTGTAGCCGTAGGAATACCCAATCACCTACATCAAAACTTCTTTCACTGCGATGTTGATCTGCCTGTTGTTTCATTCTATTTTGTGCCAACACGAGGTTATCCTTTAAGAGTTGGAGGACTTGTTGTTGATGTTCGATGTGATGTTCCACTGGGGTCATTTTTGTTGCTGTATGGAAGGAAGTGTTATACCACCATTCAGCCAGAGGCAAACATTTGACCCATTGTGTCTGTTTATCAGATACAAAGCAACGAAGATATCCTTCCAAACATTTGTTTACTATCTCAGTTTGCCCATCAAATTGAGGATGATAAGATGAGCTATGAGCTAACTGAGTACCAAGACAAGAAAATAATTCTGTCCAAAAATTTCCAGTGAAAATGGGATCTCTGTCACTTACAATAATCTTTGGGTTTCCATGTAGCTTTTGAACTGTTTCCATAAATGCAGTAGAAACTGTACTGGCTTTAAATGGATGTGATAATGCACAAAAGTGTGCATACTTGGTAAGTCTGTCAACTACCACCATGATGACACTCTTTCCCTCAGACTTGGGTAAACATGTGATAAAATCCATTGAAACCTCCTCCCAACGTTGGCTTGGAATGGATAAAGGTTGTAATAGACCTGGTGTCTTAATTGTTTCAACTTTATTTTGCTGGCAAACCAAACATTCCGCCACAAACTTTTGAATATCTAATTTAAGGCCATCCCAAAAAAATTCCTTCTTAACCCTGTGGTAAGTTTTTAAAAATCCTGAGTGCCCTCCTAAGGGAGAAGTGTGCAATTCCATAAGAATCTTTTGTTTTAGCTGGGAATTCTTACAGAGGTATAAGCGATCTTTGTACCATAACGAATCATTTTGCCAGCTAAATGTATCAGAATTATTGGAATCTTGTTGTAGATTTCGAATAAGTGCCCACATTTCTTCATCATTCTTCCATTCCTCCCTTGCTTCGTTTATCTAATCTGGTTGGATAATAGAAATGGCACACAAAAATGCTTCCACATCCTCATCCTTTCTTGAGAGTGCATCTGCCACCACATTTTGCTTCCCTTTTTTGTAGATGATTTCAAAGTCATAACCCAACATCTTTGTGACCCACTTTTGTTGCTCTTCAGAGTATAATCTTTGTTCTAAAAAGTATTTAAGGCTATCATGATCAGTTTTTACCTTGAAGTGTCTTTCCATTAGGTAGGGTCGCCATTTCTTAAGTGCATGGAGTATTGCCAACATTTCCTTCTCATAAATAGCTTTGCTTAAAAACTTTCCCTTGATTGGACGACTTTCAAAAGCAATGGGTCTTTCATCTTGCATTAGAACAGCACCAATTCCATTTCCTGAAGCATCACATTCCACAATAAAGGTTTTTGTGAAGTCCGGTGTAGCTAAGACCGATGCTTTGCACATTGCCTCTTTAAGATGTTCAAAGGCCTTTGTTGCTTCTGGAGTCCATGAAAATGAATCTTTCTTCAATAATGTTGTTAGAGGTGCTGCTATTCTCCCATAATTCTTAACAAACTTGCGATAATACCCTGTCAACCCAAGAAATCCTCGCAGATGCTTTATGGATGTGGGGATTTTCCATTCCTTAATGGCTTTAATTTTGCTAGGGTCTACCTTAACTCCTTCATGAGATACAATATGACCCAAATATTCCACCTCCTGGACTCCAAAGAAACATTTGGATCTTTTTGCATATAATTGTTTCTCCTCCAATAGTTGTAGCACCCTGTCAACATGTTCAACATGATCCTTCCAAGACTTGTTGTAGATTAGTATATCATCAAAAAATACTAACACAAATTTTCTAAGGAATGGTTTGAAAATTGAATTCATCAAACCTTGAAATGTTGAAGGTGCATTGGTAAGGCCAAAAGGCATGACCAAAAATTCATAATGACCCTCATGAGTTCTAAATGCCGTTTTCAGAATGTCTTCAATCTTCATTCTGATTTGATGATATCCCGAACGAAGATCCAACTTGGTGAAGTAAATTGATCCATGCAATTCATCCAGTAATTCATCAATAACAGGAATGGGGAACTTATCTTTAATAGTGAGCTTGTTGAGCTCCCTATAATCCAGACACATGTGCCATGATCCATCCTTCTTGTGCACCAATACTACTGGAGCTGAGAAAGAAATTTGACTCGGTTGAATTATACCAGCCTCTAGCATTTCTGCAACCATACGTTCAATTTCACTTTTTTGGACATAGGGATATCTGTACGGCCTGATGTTTGGAGGAACACTTCCTGGAATTAGATGAATAGCATGATCATGACTACGCATAGGTGGGAGACCTTTTGGAGTCTCAAATACCTTGGAATGATTGTCCAGGACTTTTTGGAGATCTGGAGAAATAGATGATTCCAATGTGGAAACATCTAGCGAACATAATTGTGCAATTACACCTCTTTGCTCCTTTTTTAGAAGCTTTGTCATGCTATTAGAGATGATTATCTTTCCTGGTTTCCCTGCAATACCCCTTAATTCAACTTCCTTTCCTTCCGTAGAAAATTTGATGAAAAGTTCTTGAAAATTAAAAGCTATTGTACCCAAGGATTGTAGCCATTGGACTGCTAGTACAACATCAGCACCTCCCATTGGAATGGAAAGCATTGGGCTAGTCAATACATATTCTCCCATGGATAGCTTGATATTATGGCACTTTCCAGAGCAATTTATTGTTCCTCCATTTGCAATCATCACTTGACACTCTGGTGCTGGATATAGGAAGCAATTCAATTCTTTTGCTACCCTACAATGAATAAAATTGTGGGTGCTTCCTGAATCAATCAACACTATTACCTTTTTCTTCTTGATTTGTCCTTCTATCTTGATGGTTTGAGGAGTGGTAATTCCCACCAATGCATTACAAGATATGGTAGGATTTATTTGTTATTCATCTAGGCTTTGTTCCTGGAGTATATCTTCTTCTTTTGACCTTTCTTGCTCCTTTTCTTCTTCCTCTTCACAATCTATGTAGAATAATTTCTTCTCAGCACACTTATGACCTTTAGTGTATTTGCTATCACAACCATAACAAAGCCCTTTTGCTCTTTTTTCTTCCAATTGTTGTGGTGTCAACCTTATAGGTTGTGTAAGACTAGGGGTAACAACACTTCCGTCTTTATAGTTGTGAGTGGTATGCTTCCTGGTTGCCATAATTTTGCTTTCCATTTTTCTTGCTAACATGAATGCCTTCTCTAATGAATCAGGTTCCCAAAGGTGAACATCATGTTGGATATTATCCTTTAAAGACCCTATGAACACATCAATCCTATGCTCCTCTGGAATATCTTTTACCCTTATGTTCAATTTTTGGAACTCCTCAATGTGCTCCATTACTGAACCCTTTTGTTTGAGACTTATCAATTGGCTAAAAAAAGTGTTGCTTTTTGTATCTTCATAATGTGCTATCAATTCTTCCGTAAAAATTGCCCAAGTGATAAATTTTTTACGAGAGCAAAGCCATTGATACCATACAAACTGATTTGGTTCTAAATATACAGTTGCCATACGTACCTTTTGTGCGTTTTGCACATTATTGAGATCGAAGAATTGCTCCATCTGTAATATCCATGTGGCGGGATCCTTGCCATCAAACTTCCTCATATCGATTTTTGGAATATGGTGATTCTTTGATCCAACATTAGCGTCTATGGAATCATGATTAACATTTCTTTTGTTCTCATCATGAGTTTCCTTTACTACCTTTTCACCATTAGTGACCCTTTCTTGTAGCAACTTCTTCAATTCTTCCATGTCTATCTTCAAATCTATCTTTAAATCATCCATCTTAGCTTCCATGCCCTTTATCTTAGATTCCACGCCATTTACCTTAGATTCCACGCCACTTATCTTAGCTTCTGTTAGCTTTTGTGAGCGTGACATTTGTTGCACTTGTTCTTGTAATTTTGATATATCATGTAGCATTTCTTCCTCTTCTTCATGAGTCATGCTAGAGCTTTCAGGTTCCTTACTAGGTGTTTGCATTTTCTTTCCTCGGGGCATCAGTTACCGATAATAATGCTTTACTATGCCCTCTGAATTCCGTTAAACCAAGCTTACACAAAAATTTAAAAAAAAACTACACACCTTTTTTCACTTTATAGAAGCCTGATATTGAATCTGATGTATCTCTGTAATTTCATATCATCCAGTTCTAAAATTGCTACCCGTAGTAGCCTTCTGCGTCCTCTTTCCAATGCCACAAGTCTGAGCCAAACTGGTTTCTCCAAAGAAGAGTTATGTGAAATCTCCCACAGTGACTTGCTTTTAGACTAGTTCAGCAGAGCGAACTTGTACGACATGCCACGAGTCACTGTTTCAACCTTTGAATCTGAAACACACACACAAGAAACTACAATCCGTCCTCTTTCTGTACCTTATGAAATTTCAATCCGATCCCCAAAGAGAAAGTTATGACGATTTTCCCCAGGTCACCTGTTTTGAATGTAATTCAGGAGTCTGCAAAAAAACCAACTTCCTCAGATCATATCTCCGCAAATATCACGCGAAAAGCTCTGAAATTTGGACCCAAGGTTCAGCGCGATTTCTTCTCAAATGGGTTTTTTTTACAACTTCTGAAAAATCACAGAAAAAATGTTATAGCGAAAATTCCATGATGACCTGTTTGGAGCAGCAAAACCCTAGAATCCAAAGCTCTGATACCAAATGTTATGAAACCAGCTCAAGAAAAGATAGAAAAGATAGATCAACGCCTTATAATTCTGCCTCTTCGAGGGGGCAACCTCCTTTACATTACATAAATGAACAATTCTTCGATGATACAAATGACAAAACCTCCTTTCTATATATAGGAGTCTAAGGAGTCACAATATAATCCAGTCGACCTAACAATAATAATATAAAGCCACAAAAATAACAATAGAGGGATTCTATGGGGCACAGAAATAACAATATGGGGGTAATAGGGGCACAACAATATACATAAGGGGTATAACTACAATAGTAATGGGGTAATCGCTAGTATTATAGGGACCCAACAGGTTTCTTAGGAAATCTTGACCGAATCTATTCACCATCGTCGGCCATGGAAGCTTCCCTGTCAAAAGAAAACAAAATTAGTTTTTTTTTGTAACGAAATTTTTCTTTTTCAAATGTCGAAAAACAAACTTAAACCATAAAATTTGAAGAACTATATTTATTCCCCAAAACCATATAAATCACACCTTTTTAAATTTATATAACAACAACCCATAGGAGGTGACAAGTGGCAGATGTTAACAAGTATTGAAGAAATGGATATCCAAACTTTTAAAAATGGCAATAATATAAAACTTGCAATGTAAAGGAGTCCTGATGAGGAGCGAATGCAATATCAACATTAAATTGTTGTTTATATTCTCATCGAATCTGGAGGAATATCAGAAATCGAAGGTTTTATGACTGTTACCATATGAAAAGTTCCGATGTAAGGAGTGGATGCGATGTTCCGATTAGACCATCATTAATATGTATATTAGGTCCAGATATCAGAGCCTGGCAGATAGTGGAAGTCGGAGGGAGGTGCGCATTGGAATATCAATGATAGAGAGATTATTAGAGATCATAGCAGGAGGTTATATCTCTATCGGAGATCGGAGATTGAAGAGAGTGTTGTATCAGAGATTGGAGAATGGTGTTATCAAAGTTTTTAAATGTGTCTCGAAAGGAAATATCTGATATACACTACCTCTGGTATGCGGGAGCGGAAACAATGACATGGCATGTCAGTCCTCTGACAGCCAATTTATTATATAGTTCTCGAAGTTATATGACCACTTAATATATTCATTTGATTATTGAAAAGAGCCACATAATATAGTTCATTTTATTATTGAAAAGATCCACTTTATGGATTTCAATTTGAATATCGAGGATTTCAAATGAATTCCTCCGATATCAAAGCTCTAGTATTAGATTTGATATGTGCATTATGTTCAATAGGTATTTCTCCACTTTTATCAATAAGACAATTCATAATATAAAGCCACAATGTAATATAAGACTTGGTCTTGGTATCAGGGCTATGTAATGAATTAAATAAATATTTAAAAAGAAAATAAAAAATTACAAAGAACTATAAATTATAAAACAAAAAGTTAATATACATTTTAATAGGCCAAGGCAGTGAAAAATATCCAATCTCCAATTAGGCACCATTTTCAAACCAAACAATCAAATGAGATCAAACAAGTTTTAATAGGAACACAAAAATATATCAAACTCATAGAAGCAATCCAAACTTAGATAATCAAAAAGTGACATGACCAAGATTCAATCAAAGGTTTCCCATAATGACAATTAAGTGAATAATGGGGGGGGGTTGTGTTTTTTACCACAACACCACAGAAAGAGTTTGTGGCATGTACAAATGCCTACAAGAGAGGACTTGGTGGAGTCCCGATGCAGGAAGGATAGGTTATATGCTGTGAGTCACAGAAAATGGATGAGCATGAGAAGAATTATCCGACACGTGATCTTGATTTGGCAGTGATCATCCATGCATTGAAGATGTGGAGAGACTGTCTTTTTGGTAGGAGGTTTGTATTGATGAGTGATCATAGTGGATTGAGGTATGTATTTGACCAACCGAACCTAAATGCCAAACAAGCTAGATGGTTGCCCACAATCTTTGGGTTTGAATTTGAGCTTAGGTGCATCAATGGGAAAGAGAATAGGGTTGTAGATTCTCTTAGCAGGAGGATACAATTAAATCATATAGAAACTATGAAATCCTATGGGATAGATTTATGGGATCAGATTTTACAGGCAAGACGACAAAATGATAGGTACAAGGAGCTTATGCATAGGTTAAAACAGGGTACAGGTGGTCAGGATGTGGTCTACCATCTTACAACTGATGTTTTGGTCATATTTAGTGATAGGATCTATGTGTCAAATGGCAGTGAGCACAAGAAGACTATCTTAAGAGAATTTCATGCAAAACCATCCTTATGTCACCCAGGATACTAGAATATGTTGACAACGGTGAAGAAGTTTTATCATTGGCCAAATTTGAAGAAGGAAGTGGCAAAGTTCCTCGTTAGATGCTTAGACTGGTAGGTGAAAGCAGAGTGTAAGCATCCAGGTGGGTTTCTTCATTCGATTTTGATTCTGGAGTGGAAATGGGAGGTAATCTCCATGGATTTCATCACAGGTTTGTCGAGGAAATATAGACAACATGATTCCATCATGGTTATGGTCGATAGGTTGACAAAGCTAACACACTTCATTGCATTGATGTCTACTTATTCAGCTAATTATGTAGCACAGGTCTTCATAAGATACATAATGAGGTTGAATGGTGTTCCAAGGAAGATTGTGTTGGATGGGGATGCTAAGTTCACTTCCAATTGTAGGAAGAGTTGTTTGTAGGTTTGGGGACAGAGTTGGCCTTCAACACATCTTATCATCCATAAATAGATGGATAGATAGAGAGGATCAACAAGATATTGGAGAACATGTTGAGGATGTATGTGATGCATCAGTAGAGTAGATGGGAGGAGTACCTTCATTTGGTTGAGTTTGCTTATGATAATGGTTATCAGGATTCATTGAGGATGAGTCTGTTCAAGGCACTATATGGGAAGAGTTGTAATACTCCCATCATTGGAATGATCCAGTGAATAGGGTGTTGATATGATTGAACATGTTGACAGATATGGAATAGGAAATGCAGGTAATGAAGAAGAATCTAAAGGCAAAACAGGATAGGAAGAAACGTTATGCAGATCAGAATAAGATGTTTAAGGAGTTTCAAGTTGGGGAATAGGTGTATTTGTACATCAAGCCAAAGAAGAGCTCCTTGAGGATTGGATCATATGCTAAGATGGTACCTCGGTTTTTTGGACGTTTAAAGATTATTGAAAGGATTAGACCAGTAGCCTATCAACTTGAATGGACTTTGACAGTGAAAGTCCATGATGTTTTCCATGTGTCATTTCATAATAAGTATGTTAAATATGTTTGTCATGTGATTGACTGGTATGTGTTGTAGGAAGAGCTAGAAGGAGAATTCCAGTCGGAACCTCGGTGTAATTTCCAGAGAAAGATGTTGATGGTTTGGAACCAAGAAATCGAGTAGGTTAAAGTACAGAGGAAGCATTTTAGGCCTGATGAAGCTACATGTGAGATGACTGACCATATGTGGGTTATGTATCCTTCTCTATTCGTTGGTTGAGCGAATGTTTTTTGCATATGTTTTGTTGTGATATTTTAGCATATGTATGTATGTATATGGATGTAAATACCACCATGAGCTATGTTATAAAGCTCCAATAAGTGGTATGGGTGTCTTTTTGTTATGGTTGTCATGTTGTTATTTTTCTCATGTTGATTTGCTTCTCAACAGGATGATAATTGTTGGGAGTGAGATCCCCCAAGGGAAATTTTGGGGCTAAAAGCCCATGTTTAAGTCAATTTGTGTAATAAAAATGCAAAGACTTCACATTTTGTGGTCACGGAGGGCAAAGGTGTTATGTGTCAAAAAGGGCAGTCCGTCCTTTGTTTTCTAAAGTAAAGTTGGCTTACCATGGTCCGCGAACCATGGGATTGTATAAAAAGAGCTAAGCTCTATGTAGTAAAAGGCATCAATAGAATGGCAGAGCATGTAATAGAGTGATAGCTCTGGAGAAGAAGTCTAAGTCTTGGGTCATAGTGTAGGTAGAGGGTCTATAGCTAAGTTCACAGAGGCCTAGGGTATAAGTCTGCAGCTGAGTGTGCAGACCCTTGCAGCTGTGTGTGCAGGGCAGATAAAGGTTGTAACACTTGAAAGATACTAATAAAAGGAGATATTCTGCAATTTCTGCGTCTTTGTTCTGTTGATACGTTTGGATATTTTATGTATGAATTTCCTTTATTATGCTTATATGATGCATGAATGAATGCAATTACATTGAATAATTGAACACAATTACGAATATTTGCTTACGCGGTGTTAACTTTAAGTATTTAATGAGATAAGAAAATCACTTAGACTAATTGGGAATTTACACGGCACGTTGCAATAGCAAAGAAAAAGTACCTAAGCAGTAGGTTAGGGCTGCGTGAAGGTCAATCGTACCTTTCGCAGTGGTACAGAAGGATAGAATAGAGGGCTCATCTTGAAAGCCCTAGAGCAAAGCGACCTGCGCGAAGGCAGGAATAGAAGGAATCAAATGACATCACAACCATCTCAGGGTGAGGAAACTTGGTTCCAGTATCCCCCCATACTACTTCGGGTGAGACTTCAGTCTGGGCTCTGTGGGTTAATGCCGAAAGGGCCGGTAGTGTAGGGATTTGTTTAGATATTTAACGTTGAACCTAGGTCAGGCCCCCTCAAGCCAACAAATGGTTCCGTTGGTGAGACCGAAATTTGCATAAGAGATGGGTGATGTCATATCACTAGAATCCAACTAAGAAGGAGATCAGAGACTGGTTGGATAGGAAGATCCACGAATTCACAGCGCAAGAGAACAAAAACCCGCGACTGATAAAGGAACAGTGGTTGGACAGATACCTGTATACAGAGATCCATGAGATCTTTTTTTTCTCCTTCCCTATTGAGCTATATGAGTGGATCGCAAAGCTAGCAGATAGCCAACGAAGGTGGAAACTTGACGGTCCTATTGTTTAGACCTTGGAGTTGATACAAAAATTAGAAGCATCTAAGGACAAGATCACCCGCGTTGTCGACACCTTAGTTAGCTACAACGAGGTGGAGCGATGCTTTTTCAAAGGACCGCAAGGTAAGTACGTAAAATCTTTGAATACCTGGATTAAAATTCTATTGTGCAAGAAATGGGTTATGCAGCTACCTTAATGTTTGGGACTACGCGAAGCGGAAAAAATTACAGGAACCAAGGAAAAAAGGGTCTAGAGTATAGTTCGTTGATTTGTCCTTCGCGAGGTGATGAAGAAGGGATAGTGAAGGTTTTTTCGCGAAGTGCTATTCAATTAATAAGACAAGGATTCCCACGAATACCACCTCCACCCACACCACCTCCGACTCCACCACTCTCACCTCCAACTTCACTCGTATCACCTCCACCTCCACCGTAGTTTAGCATGGAAAATAGAGTGAAGTTTCCTTTGTTCAAAGGCTTGGGAGATGAGGAACCGGACCAATTCTGGTTCATTGTGAAGGTTGTATGGGAAGCTCAAGGTTTTATAGATGATCATATAAATAAGGTGACACTAGTTAGTGCTCTACAAGATCGCGTGCTAACTGGGTATGTTAAGTACTCTAACGATAACCTGAATGTTAGAGTGGCAGACATCCAAGCAACACTGAATAGAGAATTTAGTAGGCCTAAATATGAGGCACAGTCGATTGTGGGATTCAAAGAAATCACGATCCAACCAGGTGAGACACCTTGGGAACTAGATCAGAGGTTGAAGTGTACAATTTGCGAAGCCAACATGAATTTGACAGATGGACAACATCATGAGTGGTTTGTAGCTTCACTACTGCCGCACTTAAGGAGTGCGTTGTCGCAACAGAATATAACCACTAAGGCGAAGGCCTTGGAGATTTCCATGAGACTACATGAAACTCCAATGCATGATCCAAATCTAGGAGTTCAACAGCTCCATGCATAGCTGAAGAATTTGTGCCTTGAGATGCAAAGTCTGAAGCAGGACGGGACGACTCGACCAGAGGTGCGCGAGGAGGTATGGTGCTTGAAATGCAAGAGTCAGGGTCATGACAAAGACCATTGCCTGGTCTTTGCGAACTATATTGCAGGAGGAGGACCAATGCCTTTAAGGCCAGAAGCTCAAGCAGGACCTAGTGCGGGGCCTGCATTATGGTGCACTATCTGTTAGGTAGCCGGAAAACATGCCACGGATAACTGTCACTTGCTACAGAAGTTTGTACAGACACTGCAACAGCTGTTCTGCAAATTTTGTAGGTCGATAGGGCATGATGAGCATACTTGCAGGAGCTATGAATTGATGATGGATAGAACTCCCACCTATAGGGTTCAAGCTGAAATGCAACCCCTTGACCAGAGTGTAGGAATGGCGCGAACAGGATTTCAGGGGCATGGACGAGGTCGAGGCAGAGGAGGACCTGGTAGAGGTCGAGGATAGTTGATTTGCTATAATTGCGAAAGACCAGAACACTATGCCCGCAATTGCACTAATCCAACACGTCCGTCATATAAGTATTGCACGCTGTTTGATCATGAAATGAAAAACTGTCCTACGCTAATAGCTAGGATACGTGAAAAAGGGGTGCTACCACCTTCGGTGATGACATGAGGAAGATCCAAATGTAAATATAGTGCTTAAGAGTGGAATCGCGACAGGTGATGACAAGGGGAAACAACTAGAAGGGAGGACATGAGTTTGCACAACTCTAACGAAGGAGGCTGAGTTTGATTTGGAGCGTGCATGTGAAACCTTCATGGAAGCTAAGAAGAGCTTTGTTGAGACCTCCACCTCAGGAAGCAAGGATAAGCTTGAACAGGAGATGGATGCCTCTATGCTCAAAAATTTCCTGGAGACCTGTATGAAGTTACTGCCCGATAGTAAGGCTGTGAAATGGTTACAAGAGCTCATCAATAGATGTGTTGGAACCGCATTGGGTGAGCCGTGTGTAGTATGAAATATTGGCAAGCATAAAACAAGGACGGGACGAGAGATGAGATTGGTCGTGCAAATAGGAGAATATGAAATGGATCAGGTTATTTTGGACCTGGGGTCAGATGTGAACATCTTATCGAAGTAGACTTGGGAACGAATGGGGAGACCTACGCTGCAATGGTCTACGATTCAGCAAAGGATGGTGAATCAATAGAAGATCATCCCCATGGGGCGGTTGCAGGGGGTGACTGTGGATATTGAGGGAGCGAGCATGCTGGTTGATTTTGAAGTAATACAGATAGTGGATGACAACAATACCTATCCTGCGCTCTTGGGAATTGACTAGGCTACTGATATGAATGGGGTAATCAATCTAAAGAAGCAAAATATGATCTTTGAGAAAAAATTGCTACGCGTAATAGTACCCCTCGATCCTGCGGAAGGATCGCACTATACAGAACTAGACCGCGATTATGAAAGTGATGACGATCTGGACTGTATCTATAAGATAACAACATGAGACAAAGATTAGGTGAATCCCACCGTGGATGGATGGATTACATGGGATCATGAGAGTTCCCGCACCTCAGACTCTGATGAAGAAATAGAATGCTGGCAAAATCAGTTACATGAAGTAACTACACTGAATTGCAACATGATGACCTGATTGCTGTGCTATGTGTCCTCAGAGGTAAGAAATCTGCCTACTTATGATGGTATGAATGAGGTAGATATCTTTTTGGATGCGTTTGAAAGGGAGGTACCAGAAAAGTAGCGCTTCCAAGTGTAGGACTGGATGAT
The DNA here is from genome assembly GCA_031772625.1 of Pinus tabuliformis. Lineage (NCBI taxonomy): Eukaryota > Viridiplantae > Streptophyta > Pinopsida > Pinales > Pinaceae > Pinus > Pinus tabuliformis. The sequence goes on along the minus strand of CM062819.1, from coordinate 1,415,437,867 downwards.
GTGCGCTACGCCTACAAGATGGTGGGGTACACACAAGGGAAGCTTTTATGATTGGCGCGAATGTAGGAGGATGATGAGAACATGATTTGGGAAGCCTAAGATGTGACCAATAGACAAGTATGATGGGTAGGATGATTCGCGTGTGCATCTGGCCAAATGGACCTAGGCTTATGGAGAAAAGCCCCAACCTGAGTGGGTGATACTAAACTTGGAAGCATCGCAGAGTGTGAAATAGCTGTGCACTACCTTGGGACATACGAGATATTACAGAAATTTTATTAAGGGCTATGCCTAGATCAACACACCTATGGATAAATTGTTGAAGAAGAATGTCACATTATGCTGGAACGATGACTGCAAGAAGAGCTTCGATATATTGAAAGAAAAGATGGTTACCGCACCGATTCTAGTCTTCCCGGACTACTACTAGATGAAATTAATTTCGATAGTCCGTGCTTGCCACAAGTTCCCATATTGAAGCTTTAAGAATGGGACTTGGCGGACCACGAAAATTTCCCACACCTAGCGACTGAGCAGCTAATGCACCGCATCATAGACACAAATACAGGAATGACTATGTTGGAGCCGTGGAGGTGGCTCAAGGGGGTAGAGAAGGCAGGATTGTTGAACCTGCTCTGGGTACCGCACTATAACTGCACCTTGGTGATAGTTTTGGTCATCAAGCAGTTGCTGTGCTTGGTGCATGATGGGTGTCTGTGGCTGGAGGAGCCGATACCCATCACAAATATGTTGATTCACCGCATAACGTGCCTGCCATGTATAGGCAAAAATCCAATTATGATCTTTTTCTGCAAGGGTGGCGAGTAGGCTCTCGTAGATTCAAAGAAGGAGAAATTCAAGATGGTAAAGAAATCAAGCCGGTACGCTATATCCAACATCTACGACCCCGTTGTGAAGGTAGAAATGCAGATCATTGCAATGAAGGTGATATGGAAGTGTCGCGCTGATGAGGTGTCCGCGCCTGTCGTCATTCTCACACAATAGCGTGCGGAAGGAGTCTAGTTTAACTTGTTGGACTACCTTCACGGAGAGTTCCTAGCGAACTGGTGTGAAGCACAAGAGCAAAGAAAGATATTCCACTACGCATGGCTCTTACTGTCGATTGTACTGGTAGTGTGGGAGCTAGTAGAGGAGAGACAGTTCCCTTCAGTCGCACTAGACCTTCCTGAAGCAGCGAAGTACGCTTCGCTATGGGCGACCAAGGATGCAGAGCGAGTTCAGAATAACAAGATCTTCTGGATCTTGATGGAAATGAATATTAGGATGGCTATCAATCACAAGCTGCGATTGTCGTCCACAGTATACGCTAACCTTTAGAGCTATGTTGAGTTTAAAGTCGATTTCTATCGAGTATCTATCAAAGCATGGAAGGACCCTGTGTAGAAGTGGTACGACTTGCTGTACTTGGCCATAGATGATGCCATCGATGCGTTGCTTGATAAATGGCCAGCATAGTGGTGCACTACCATGGACTTGGCGGTGGGTGGAAGCAAGTCTGCCGCATAGAAGAAGAAGGAAGAGGCCAAGTTGAAGATGGCACAGTTGGTTGAAAAGAGGAAAAAGGAGGCTGCTGAGAAGGCTCCAAAGGAACAGGAAGGAAAGGAGGTAGGAAAACAGACAAGTGGCAAAGAGCGGGTTCTGAAAAAGGCGAGCAGTCACCTTTACTTGAGACTGAAGAGGAGGACACAAAGCAGCATGGCGCGAACCCTTAGGAGACGTCTACCCACATTAAGCGCCCAAGAGAGCTGGAGAAGGGAGGGTCCAAAAAGAAATCCAAAGCGACTAAGGCCTCACTGGAACCTATCACATTGATGGAGGGTGACTTATATGACATCAGTGACACAGTAAGAGATGTCACCACGGAGGCCCTGCAACAATTTGAAAAGAAGCAACAGATCATACTAGGGGCCATCTAGACTAGGTTGCAGGAGTTTTAGAACCGCACGTCACAAGATGGTACGGTGTCTACCAGCTTAGCTATCAGCACGTCAGAGACTGCCGATATGCTGCACATGAAGGCTTCCAGTGTTCTAGTACTGCCAGATGGAGCAATGACTATGGAAAATGAGGCTGACAAGCCCACTGTCATTGCCTTGAAAGGAGTTGGACTGAACCTAGCAATGCTTCCATGCGAAGCACTCCATATAGAATTTCTTCCAAATTATCTAAAAATCTACCTCTGAGATCTATGTAGAAAATCTGGCTGTAGATTAACTCGATAATGCAATATACAAAAGCAAAATACTATAATCTACTTCTACTATCAAACTTGCGAAAGCTTAAAGATCGATCTAAATCAGAGCTGAACACATATAATCAGAAGAAGAAGAATCAATACACATGAAACACAGAAAATACTCAGGGGAAAGCCTCAGCTAAAAACCCCACTATCTGTATTATCATACAAGGTGGAAACATATCAGAATTACACAAAGCCTTAGCTCTCACAGCTAGCCAGCTCTTAGTACAATCCTCCTGGATGCTCATAGGCAGTCAAAGCTTCTCACAAGCCTTCTCCTCTTCCCTCCAAGCTCCTATTTCCTTGCATAGTTACCTCTGGGATGATCTCCTTCACCCAGTGTAACACTGCTCTCACACACTGTCAGAACTACGCAATCCTCAAGGAACCTTCCCTTGACTGCATGGATGAGTTTCCTTTATAGGAAAACACATGCAACTGATAGTAACCTGTCCTTGACATTTAGGTCAACTGGGTCTTTCTCAGAATAGACATGCATGAGTTAATGATAAGAGAATCTTCAATTATCTGGAGTACACTAGTTGAGTGCATGCATGCATCAAATGAGTGATAACTCACAATTAGTTCCTCAAATAGTTTGGAACTAATTTAACTGGACTTAACTCAGTAAACTGAGCTAACTAATTACAACTCAAATCTAACTCAATCTTGTCTCCTTAATTAAGGGATAATCTCCTTAATTTAAGGGATAACTGTTGCATGACTTCAAAAAGACTTCTAACTTGAATTTCTCCAACTAATTAACTCAAGATGAATTAATTAATTATTTTTCAAGCAACCAGTGAGACTAAATTCGAATTTTTATTCACAATTTTAATTCAAGGACAAATTAAAATTGGAATATTCTGGATTCTATTTTTATCATTTCTTATTGTTATTTTCAATACTCCCTCTCAACAAGAAACTTATTCAACTTGATCCCGATCCTAAACCTTTGGAATGTTTTGCATGCAACACTTCTCTCTAGTTTTGTTTCTCCAGCAACTCCAGAAACAAAAAAAAAATCATCCAGCCTGAATCAGAATGATGCCTTTGTCATCAAAGTCTCTGACTACTATTGCCTCTATCGACTAAAAACTCTGCGCTTCTATTGACTCAGCCTTTCTGTACTGTTGTCAATCCTTCTCTCCGCTCTTCAGTATCTAACTGCTCTAGCCTCTGTCACTTTGATCTCTTACTGCGTCAATCCCACTAATTCCTCCCGCTACTATGTACTTTGGGCTCCCGTAGCAAGGTATGATCCATGAGATAAAACCTCTCAATGGACCCTGCCCAATTTCATCCTTCTTGGGACTATCACTTCACATCGCCCCACCTCACACCTAGAGGTATGACTGCATGTGATCCCTCTGACCACTTCTCCAATTGTGGCTCCTCCATAATTGTTTGAGACTTCTTCTGGGATTGCATGTTGAGAGGTAATTTACTCTCCCTCTCAACCACCAAGTCTCTAACATTTGCCTTGCTCCTCAAGGCTTTGCATGCATCTTGAACCTCAATGGCATATAGGTTCTTGACTTGTGAACTGATCCGTTTCCCCTGTCTCGTGGTGATGTGTCTAAGGAAAACTTTCCCTTATTGAAGAAAACATCATATCCTTTGTCCTCCAACATCACGACCGATACCAAGTTCTTCTTTAGTCCAGGAACATACTTCACATCTATCAAGGTGATAGAATCTCCATGCTCCCTCTGAAAAGCAACTGTGCCCACTCCTGAAACACTAAACTTTTCATCGTCACCCATCTCTATGATCATCTTGAGGTCTTTCTCCTCCAAAGTACTGAATAAACTTTTATCGTCGGTCATGTGGAATGAGGCTCCACTATCAAGATACCAACCACAACCCATCATCGATGACACCATGCATGCGATGAGAGTAAAGTCCATTTTGAACTGAGAGGCTAATGCCTCACCTTCTGATCCTTCCGAGGTTCCCTTCTTGGACTTATTTGATGGGAAATTAGTCGCATAATGTCCCATCTTGTGACAGTTAAAGCATCTCACTTTAGACTTGTCACCCTTCTTCCCTCCATCAGAATAATTTGATTCAGAATGGGATGCCTTCCCCTTCCCTTTCCTTGCCTTACTTGCTAAGGCCATATTTTCTTCATCATCATCCTTGGATGAAGAACCATCTTGAGTGCTCCTCCTGATCTCCTCTTGCATGAGATCCGACCTTCCATTCACAAAGTCCTGGTAGCTATTCCAGGTCTTTGAAAAACTAAGGAGAGTGAGGCTCACCATATCATCATCGGCAGTAGTTATTCCCACACTTCTAAGATCATATCTGCAAGTGGTGAGCTTGTTCAGATATGTGGAAATAGTATCATCGTTCTCCATCTTGATTTTTTTTTTTTTTTTTACTGTATGATATCAATTCGATTTTCACCTACAACCCCGAACTTCAAACTTTGAATTATCTTCTCCGTATACTGTTCACAGCTCCGATAACTCAGCTCTGATACCGTGTAGAATTTCCTACAAATTCTCTACAAATCTACCTCTGAGATCTATGTAGAAAATCTGACTGTAGATTAACTTGATAATGCAATATACCAAAGCAAAATACTATAATCTACTTCTACTATCAAACTTGCGGAAGCTTAAAGATCAAGTTGAATAAGAGGTGAACACATACAACCAAAAGAAGAAGAATCAATACACATGAAGCATAGAAAATACTCAGGGGAAAGCCTTAGCTAAAAACCCCACTATCTGTATTATCATACAAGGTGGAAATATATCAAAATTACACAAATCCTTATCTCTTGTCGGGCGGATAAATCATTCTTGCGGGCAAGATCGATCTCCCTAGTATCTATGGATATCTAGCGACCAGCAAACCAAACAAATTCTATCTTTCTCTAAATATGAAATTTATAAATAAAGGCCAACAAATGTTTTAGGCCTACCTCAGGTCCAGTGCTAGTTTGTGGAAGCCATGCTCCGTTTGTCCAAATGAGCTCCCTTTTAAAGAACCTGCAAACAAAAACAGGCACACATCAAATAACACCTACATAGCCAATATAATAAACCATATTTATCATGATGATCAAGGAATTCATGAAATAAACCATAGAAGACAATTTATTGAGAAAAATGAATCTGATTGTTTTAACTTTAAACAAAGAAGAACTTTACAACCTTGGTGCCTTGATGCTGTACAAGCTCCTCCCAGGGTCCAGTAAGAATCTCCTCTACTTTGACAAGTTTCACTTTCTTCCCAAAGAAGCCAAAAGGTATGTAATCTCTCCTCTCAAGCTCAACTAGGAAGTCTCAATTCCAATAGCATTTACCCTAAAAAATGTTCACTTTCAACCTCCCTAACAACCAGCCCAATGCCTCAATTTATAGTGCAGAGGAGGGAAGTTACCAGGTCCACCTTCAAAGGGATAGAGTCCTCCTTCAAAGGAATAAGCTCCTCTCATCAAGGGGTTAGCTCCTTTAGTTATGGGATGCATGAACCACCTAGGAGCTAACCAACCACGTCAAGATTCCTTCTAGAAGCATCCAGAATTAATCCAAAGTGCGTTTTTAATAATAAACTTGCGCCTTTTTGACTTTTATTTGGGTCTGCACCCACTCCTTTATAGACAGAGCGGGCAGGTCTGCAGGTAACATGACCAAGGGGTGCGGGACCGCAGGTAATGGTAAGAGAAAGTGCAGAACCATAGTTTTATAGATTTTCAAAGACTTTCTCACATTTTTAAGGCTTGACATGAAGAGCTGAGGTTTGAGACTTGCAAAGGAGGACAGTATGAGTGGTGATAGACTCACACTGACTGCATAAATTCATGGTGACAATATTTTGTGTAACAGATTTCCGCCTGAAGTGCGAAGTCTATAGTAGATGAGGATTTCATTTATCATCTAAGAAGAGTGAAGTGATTTATCATTTCAAGGATCATCTTGTGGAGAGTCTGGTTGGAACCTGTAAAAACATTCAATGCAAAATATATATATGAGATCATATCATCGTTGAGGTAGGCATTCCCATACTTAGATCAAAACTGACTATAAAACTAACTAAACTGCTCTGATAGATGAATGATCTTGTAATACATCACAAGTATAGACACATGTAGACATAGTATGGGCGCAACCATCTGTTTATGAATAGTCCACTATATAATGAATACAAAATTCCTCACAGCCTGGATGGTGGAAACTAGATCCAGGGTCTTGATTTCTACTTCCTAAAATAGTACGATTCTATCCATGTGAATGAATGTGTTGAAGTTGAACATGGTAGAAACCACTTGATTACCAGTCAATGATGTAAAATGTTAACAAGTGTGAGAGAAACCACCATTAATTTAAATGGCTCTCAAAGTACTCAGTACAATCCATGAAATGTGAATAGATGAGTTGATGTCGAACATGTCACAGAATCCTTTGATCGAAGGTCAATGATGCAACCTATCATCAAAGGCGAGAAACCTGCCATTGAGGCATGCAGATCCCAAGGTACTGACGATTCCTAGATCATCTTTCTAGATAATGAGATGAAGTCGATAGAAAGTGATCTGTCGTAGGCAAGCCCACAACACAAAATCATAGATCAAGTTTGAAGAAATATAGTTGCAAGGACTGACTCAAGGATGGTCAAGATGGATGACAGATATTTTGCAGATGAATGGTTTATTTGCACTAACCTCTTGAACACATAACAACATTGTAGATGGTTTGGTGAAAATTTACCCAAAGCTAATACCTAGAAACCGACTGAAGACTTTCAATATGGTTTGATTAACTGTTAGGCAAAGGATTTCCCAACCCAGGTGAACAAAATGTGTCGTTTTCAAGAGTATTTAAATGTTTTTCTGAGACACAAAGTATGACAACAGGTTCATTTTTCTCTCTTTTCCCCCACCATTTCTGGCAAGTACCTCTTTATTTTTGACAAGCTTGAGGAGGATAACATTTGCTTGATTATAAGCTCATTCTTCGGATGAGTCCAACTTAATTGAAATTTGAACCCTAAGAAGGAGTGGTCCATTCCTGTTTGCAATTGAACAGGTCCTTTACTGTTAAATTTTAACAAGTCCAATATAGGAGAAACTCGGCATTTTTCAATTTTAGGGAGTCTGAAAAAACTTTAGAAAACTCCATGGTTGTCCTTTTTCATAAATTTGCGTCTCTCAAGCCTGAAAAAGTATAAAATAATACTTGAGAGAACCGCTTGACCATTATGATCAAGGAGTACTTTTCATAATTAGTGTCTCTAATACAAAAAAGTAAAAAAGCGATTAATGACATGTCGTTTTATAACCAATATCGAATTTGAAACGACAAAAATTCGACAATCTTTTCATGTTTTTACGGTCAGAAAAGAGTTGTAAATGGACCGTCCTTTTAATTCCGTTTTAATGAGCTTAAAAAGAAAAACTCGGCAATATTTTCATATTTTAGGAATTAGAAAAGAGCTTAAAGGTGACTCTAACGTTTTTTGTCGAAAATGATCAATTTTGCCTGAAAAATCCGTTATCCTGCACAAAAACTCAAACATTACTCATACCTGTTTAAAATAAATAAAAATGCTTCAAAAGTTACCTCTTTAAAGTGAAAAATAAACAAATTAAAAATTCATTTTTACTGTTTGACTCAGAGTGAGAAAGAGAGCTTTTGGGTAAGAAACTTCTCGTGAAGATTGCAGAAAACCCGTCCATTGGAATCGAACACCGTCACCTCCAGGTAATCCACGTCACTTTACTCTTGCATTTCAACCATTTAAATTTTTTTTTAGGGTTTTATTTTGATTTTTTGGAAAAAATTTGTTTAAAGGTCCGCTCGTGGGTGTCCGCAAGCGCAGCATGCGAAACCTGCGGACCCCGACTTTTTCGCATGCAGAAAAAAGTCAAGGGCCCGCACCCGCTATCTAGGCAGAGTGCGGACCTATGCACTGTCTCTAACTTAGAGGGTGCGGTCCCCGCAACATATGTTCTAAAATTCCAAATTCTTCAATTTTTTCCCAAAAACTTCGATTTAAAAATGTTCTAATCTGCCTTTCTTTCAATGTAGGGTATACATTATGCTTAGCTGGCGGGAACGGGAGCACGAAGATGTGGATGCTGCCGCATTAAATCATCAACCCTCAACAGATGCATTGAGGGCATGCGGGCTATATAAATTCTGGGCCATACCTGGCATGAGGGTCCAAGTAGAATTTTTGTAGTGGCTGGTGGATAGGTGGAATGTGCAGGACCAGTGTTTCATTATTGGTGGCCACCAACTCGAAATGGAGCTAGAAGACATTTACTTTTTGACTGTTTTTCCTAAGAGAGGTGAACAATTGACTCTATTTGGGACTAGGCTAGGTGGTCAGTCTGTCGATAGCCTCCGGCTAGTGTTTTGTAACGGCCAAACCAAGGACAAAGGGATTGATATCAAAACCATCTCCCGTCCTGAACTCAAAGTGATTGCATTTACTGTCACCAAACTCTGTGGAAGCGCAACACTACATATGGCCACTAGATCCCAAATGCGGATGGAAATAGACTGCTTTCAAGGTACCATCTTCAACTGGTGTGAAGTTGTGTTGGCTAATGTAAAAGGCCAACTGACTAGAGCAAAGAACGGACAACTGAAAAACTTTGGATATGGTTTCTTAGTTGTGAGATTTGGTCTAGAGAGGGTCCCAATGTTGGTCCCACAGCATCTTTCCGTTGAAGCTGGACTTCCCCGAGAGCCCAAACTGATGTGTTGGGTTGCATTTATGGCCCGTCATACTGAGGAGGGTTCAGAGGTTGTTCGATTTCCTCCTGAGTATTTTCATTGGTTGGAGAACCAAGTTTTTGCGATTCAGGATTTTCCTTATGCTGGGATGGATTATCGTGGTGACCCAGACATGGCTCTTCCACCAGGAGAACAATGGGATGACTCAGGTAAATTCATTTTCAACATTTTCTAATTTAATTTTTTTTTTGTTTTTAAATCGTCCCAAAATTGATAGTAAAAAGTTTCAAATGCAGATGTAGGTCCATGGCGACCAACCACTCTTTAGCCCTATGAGAGGAAACAGCCAACTGTAGTAGCACCAGCCCCACGGGACGAATCTACAGAGACCCTAGCTGAATTTGAAAACCATCTAGAGCGTTTGACAACATACATTCCAGAGACTAGCATAGATGAAATTCCTCTTAGGCTACAGCGCTATGTGATTGGGGTCCCAGGGCCTGTCAGGAGGTTCCTTTGTAGGGTGGCCCGTACAGTGGTTTCTTATCGTGATCATCACCAGTGATAGGATGATCGCCTGTTGTAGACTCATATGACAATTTTGCTTTTTGTACTATCATTTTTGCCGATCATAAGGTGTTTTTAAACCTATGATCAAAGACAATGTATATTTGACACACTTCTATGCTATGCTATATCACTATTATCGGCTATCTTGTAAAACATGTTATGGAATGTTTTTAAATTTACTTGTTTGATTATTGCAAATGTCTACCTAAAATTCAAGAAGCAATTGCATCTGCTAATGTATTTAAATATCTTGGAATATGCTGATATTCAATATAGTCAAATTCACGTTCCAAGAGACGAACTCTCAAAAATAATCTCAATAAGACTAGATTTCTAATGGCATAAACTCTATTAAGATGCAATACAACGAGTTTAGAATCTAACCTCACAATCAAACTCCGAATTCCAAATGAAATGGATTCAAATAATAACTCAATCACTGCACTATACTCTGCAATGTTGTTCGTTGTTTGACTGAGGCTTACCCCATGCATAGATACCAACTCATCAGAGGGTGAATAGATAATCCAAGCTGTGGAAGAAATGTTCCGTGTATTACGACAAGCACCATCAGCAAAACCAATGTATGTTTGGAGAGACGTCGACATCTGCAATATCAAGAGTAAAATCAAGATAAGCAGGAATAATGACAAAAACACTCTCTAAACTAAGCACACTTTTCTAATCTAAAACACACCAGCTAGAAAGAAAACTAACCTAACTAAAATCTGCACACCCAGATTTAAGCATAATATCTCTTCAGGTAAAGACCATTTCTGGGTTTACCTAAAGAGACTCCGTCAAAGTATACCAATTCATAGGCCCCTTTTGCCAGCTTTCGCTTAACAACATAAGGAAACTGCCACATGGGTACGAATTTTCCAGCGCCTAACTTATCATTTGCTTGATCGTACAATAAGACTAGGTCTCCTTCCGAAAAATTACGAGGTGTAACATTTCGATCATACTGAGCTTTAATACGTTTGGCATGAGCTTCGATTGCTAGTGCAGCATCACGTCGATTCTCATCTAGCTGAGCCAAGTAAAACAAATGTTTTTCCTCTTCGGAAGTGGCTGGAAGTAATTCTATGGCCATTTGCAATGATGGGATTTCGCATTCAATGGGTAACACAACTTCCAAACCGTAAATTAGTTGGAAAGGAGTGAAACTAGTTGATGTTTTTACTGAGGTTCGATACGCCCAAAGCGCTGAAAATAACATGTTATGCCAATTTGACCTGTGAATCCCAATGATTCGTCGGATCATAATGGCTAGAACTTTGTTGATGGCTTCAACCAGACCATTAGCATGTGGATAATATGGAGTTGAACTATCGTGACGCAGGCCAAGTTGGTCTGTTAGTTCAGTCATCATAATATTTCGAAAATGACACCCATGATCAGTGATAATCGCTTGTGGAACACCGAACCTGGCAATTATATGATTGAAAACAAAAATCGCAACAGTGTTTCCGTCTGCCGAAAATGTAGGCATCGCCTCGGCCCACTTGGTAAAATAATCTACCGCAAGGATGATATACGCATGCCCCCCGACCGAGTGAGGGTTACATGTAATAAAATCGATACCCCATTTCACAAAAGGGTCGACGACAATATAGGGTGGAGAGAAGCAGGTGGAGAGCACATCTTTCGATCAAAAATTTGGCAGTTGTGGCATTTTCGGACCGCGTTAATACAATCTTTAAACAAAGACGGCCAGAAATAGCCAGTGCGCAATATTTTTGGGCTGTGGCAAACCCAGACATATGACCGCCACACACTCCAGAGTGACAGTCATTTAGAACCCTTTCAGCTTCCTCATGAATTAAACAACATCGGAAAACAGAGTCCGCCCCACGATGATAAAGTGTATCTCCAATGATTTTATATTGTTGGGTTTGGAATCGTATTTTCCGACGCTGAGATCTTGAAATTTCAGGCCGAAAGGATTGGGTATAGAGATAAACTATGATATCTCCATACCATGAATCAAGAGTGTTGATTAGAAACAAGGATTCGTCCACAATGGGCTCTTTCGCCACAGTTTCGATATCAGCACGTGGGAAGTCACACATCAACTTCGCAAAAACTAAAGATTTCTTTGACATAGATTTTTCAAACTCCAATTCAAATTCCTGCAGGATAACAATCCATTTGGAATACTTGCCCCCTAGCAATTGTTTGGTCAAAATATAGATCATAGGGTTGCAATCGGAAATTACAGTAGTTTTGCGTAGTAAAATGTAATGACGAAATCGTTGGACAACTTGAACAACTGCCAAGGCCAATTTCTCCACATGTGAATATTTTAGCTCAGTTGGATTCAAAGTGCGACTAAGGTAATAAATCACATGTTCACTACCGAATTCATCTTCATGAACTAACACCATCCCAGTGGTGGAATGAGAGGCGGCGAGATATAAGAAGTAATCCTGGTTGTAGTTGGGAGGATGCAATAAAGGTGCATGGGTCAACGTGTATTTCAGTGCATCAAAAGATTTGTTAGCTATCTCATCCCAAAAAAATGGAGTATTATGTTTCAACAACCTGGTAAAACCCTTTGTTATCTCGGCGTAGTTAGGAATGAATCGACGTAAAAAGTTTGCTTTCCCTTGCAAACTTTGGAGTTGGCGAAGAGTCAAAGGAGGAGGCAATTTGACAATAGCTTCAACCTTCGAGGGATCGACACGAATGCCGGCTTTTGAAACAACAAATCCTAGTAACCTACCCGTTTCTATATAGAAAACACACTTGTGTGGATTCAACCTAATTCGATAATGCCTACATCTCATAAAGATTGCTTGTAAATGAATGAGATGATCGGCTCTACGTAATGAATGAGCAGGTAAATCATCAAGATAAGGTTGCACAATGTGCTTGATGTCATGAAACACGTAAGACATGGCCCTTTGAAAAGTTGCCCCGACGTTCTTTAGCCCAAAAGGTAATTTACAATAAGCAAACGTTCCCCATGGACAAATGAAAGTCGTTTTTGGTTGATCAGCAGGTAGAATATTGATTTGATTATAACCGGAAAAACCATCCGTAAAGGAGAATATTTCACTATCGGCACAATCATCAATGATTTGATCGATATAGGGAGTCAGATAATTGCCTTTTGGATAGGCTCGATTAATGTCCCTATAATCGATACATATTCTTATTTTTCCTTATTTATTCTTAACGGGAACAATATTCGATACCAAATCCGTTAAGGGAATTGGATAAATGAAACCTGCTTTAGGTAATTTTTCAACTTCTACTTTAATAGCAGCAATTTTTCGCGGGTGAATCTGACGCAAATGTTGCCAGATGGGTTTAGCATTTGGGTAAGTTTTGATTTCATGAACAACAATTGTTGGATCAATTCCTGGCATTTCATCATATGACCAGGCAAACACGTCACGAAATTCTTGAAATAGGGCCTTATATGTTTGAATTTCATCTTTCGTACAAGAGGCACCTATATGAATGTTTTCAACAATTCTAGGTTTAACCAAAATGTCAATAGGAACTGTTCGAGAAATATTTCCCAAATTTAACTCAGAATCAAGGTTTCGCAATGGATTCTATGGTTCCTTGACATATTCAGTCGTAAAATAGATGAAAAATCATTTTCAAAGCGATCAATCTCAGGTAAAAATGAAGATCTATGATGAAGATCTTCCCATGGTAAATCATCAACATACAAGATTTCACGAATTTGCTCATCAGTGTGAACAAGTTCGGAAAAAGTTGTTGAATCTAAGTTTGATGTTGAAAGTGATTCTTCATGGACCACATTCATTATGTCAATTTCAGTTGAAGAAGGGTCAGAAAATGACTATACGGCCTGATACGCAATTTCATAAGGACTCAAAGGCATAGCATCACCAAATGAATCCATCTCAGATTCGGAAGGTACAATCCAAGGATCATCATAAACAATGGTGTCTAATGAAATCATATGAATGGTTGCAGTAGAAGGTGATACGTTAGGAGGAGGAAAGGAAAAGGTTCCTAGTAAACCAGAATCTTTAACTAGTCCTACTCCAACATCCTTATAAGGGATAGTTGTTTTGCCGACATACTGGATACTTTCAGAAGAGGCTGGGTCGGATGAAAAGTAAGTTAGCTGGTCTATTGTTATGATCTTTCCATTGTGAGGAAACTTTATAAGCCGAAAGACCGATGAAACAACAGCAGTCATAGCGTAAGACCAACTATTACCCAAGAGAAGGTTGTAATCTAGAGGGGCATCAACCACCTCCACATCTAGATTAATAGTTTTGCCTTCAACTCCTATAGGTAAATCCTGTAAAATTCCAAAAGGATGGAACCCACGGCCATCAAAATCATTTATAATCGTCGAGGATTGATTAAGTGTAGGATAACCAAGCGATCTCCAGCACTGGATCAACATAATACAAGTTGAAGCTCCCTCATCAATCACAGTCCTATAGCAAGGTCGGTTTTTGACTAACAATGGAATCTGGAAAGCCATTTGATGAGGTAAGTGAGGTGTACTATTTTCTAAATCGAATATTATAAGGTTCGAGTCCTGAATATCAACAGCTCCTATAGCTGACAATAGCAATTTACGCTGTGCTGGACATGATTGCAGCACCTCCAAAGCCGACATTGCTGAAGGTGAAATAGCTAAATATTCAACAATGTTATAGTTCTGAGCAGCTCTCGCATGTGGATTGAAAGCTGAATTTCGAAGTATACCCTTAGCGGGTGGTTTGATTACTAAGTCTGGGTTAGGTTTCTTGATCTGTAGTGGATCGGAACCAGGAGTTGAGGTTGATGGGTTCGAATTAGAAGATTCTGCTTCCTTACCACCAACAGGACTTTTACTTCCATAATCTTGCAATCGTGTTGCAATCCTAACATGTGACATCATCATTATGGGTTCTTCTGAGGCATTTAAGGAAGAACCTATCATCTTACTGTCTTGAATAGGAAAAGGATCCTTCAAAATAGCCGGCGTTTGAGAACCTTTGACGATTTTCGCAACCTCAGCGCGATGAGGGCAGTCTCTTGTAAAATGCTCTTCGTCACAAATGAGACAAGGATAATGAGGTTTACGTTTCTCATCAGTAGATTCTGTTTTTTTTGGTTTCTCTTTCGAATTTTTATTTGTTTTATTTTTCTTCTTCCCTTTATTTTTACCGCCGGATTTTGATTTGGCCGTAGATGACTCTACAACATGAATATCAGCAGAAATTTCCGCGGAAGATTCTCCTGTCGGGGAATCTGGTAAAGTTATAATAGGAGAAGAATTATTGGAAGATTTCGTCTTACTTTTGGTATTAACTGTACCAATCATACCATCAGTGGCATGAGACCCTGAAGGAGCTGCAGTTATTTGATTTTGTTTAGGAAGGTCGGGGATTTTCTCGTGTAAAGTACCCGACTGCGTATAAACGAGGTCAAGGTACTGAGCTTGAGAAATTACTTGCTCTTCAGTAACGACTCCTGCCTTAGCCACATCCTCAGTGATTTTTGGTAGTAATGATTTAACAAACCATTCTGCTAAGATCTGATCCGGAATAAAAACTTTCACTAAATGCCGTCAATGTCTCCATTCATGAATTTGTTCTGAAATATAAGTGGACGTTGACTGTTTTAACGAAGTTAATAATTCTGTAACATTGTCATATCTGGCTGGCAACTGAAAATGAGTTAAGAATGAAGTATCTAGCTGACTAAAATTATAAAAAGAGGCTCGCGGTAACTCAATGTACACTTGGCCACAAGACCAATTAGAGTGTGTTGAAAAAGATGCAAATGAATTGAATCATCTGAAATAGAGTTAGATGCACACCAGAGGTGATAAGTCATCACATGGTTCGACGGATCCTCTCCTGATTTACCTTCAAACTTTGGGATGTCACTGGGCAACTTATTCGGCATTGGCGGCCAAAACGGAAGACAATTAATCGGATCATTCATAAGGCGCGATAAGTCAGGCAAGTCCAAAGTTGCAATGAACGGTAACTGACGATTAGGGTCTCGAAGGCCCTGGGTCATGAGACCAGCCCCATGAGGAAGATATCCAGGATAACTAGGAATTGGAATTGCATTTGGGATATTATATCCTCCCGGAAAACCAGGATTAACTAGACCGTAATGGGGTTGTTGAGGTTGCTGAGAAGTATATCCAGGGTACGGTTGATACTGATAGACTGGGTTCTGGACAGCAGAACCGAATTGGCACTGTCCCTAGTACGGTTGATAAGTAAATTGAGGTTGACTTGTGACAACCGTACTTGGACCAGGTTGTCCTACAGGCATTTGAACCAAAATCTGAATTGTAGGTCCAGACTGAGGTAAATATGCTTGAGGAATTGATGCAGGAACAGTAGAAACTGGAGCTGCCGATACTCCAGAAGTAGGTGGGGTAGATGGAACAGATGTTGCAGCAGTTGCAACAGTCGTTTGAGGCGGAGTTCGAGGCGAACTAGGCCCAGGCTGAGAAACTACAGAAGGTGCAGAAGTTTGAATGGTAGGCTGGACAGGTTGCTGGGTTGAACCAGAAACCAAGGGTTGTCCAGATTGATATGACAACTGCACATTCGGTTGCAAGATCTGTTGGGATTGAGATGGATCCCACACTACGTTCATTCAGGGGTATGGACCCATAAAAGGTTGAGCATATTGAGGACCATAACCAGGTTGAGGGTATGGTTGATAATTCAAAGCTACATTTCCAGCTCCTTGGACAAATGATTGACCTGAAGGTGGTTGGAAACCTTGGATTGGGTACTAACCTTGAGGTTGATAACCTTAAGGCACATACTGATACTGGGGTTGACCTTGAGGTACATATTGATACTGGGGTTGACCTTGAGGTACATACTGAGTATGAGGTTGACCCTGAGGAATGTATTATCCCAAAGGTATGTACTGTCCTTGAGGTTGCCCCCCAGGCGGTAATTGGGTACCTTGAGGTTGCCCCCCAGGCGATAAGTGAGCACCTTGAGGTTGCCCCCCAGGCGATAACTAACTACCTTGAGGTTACGTATTTGGAATGGTACCTGACATCATAATAATATCTTCTACACTCAATGGCTTAGTTCCGTTATTACCAGTTAATAACCCTTGTTCAACAGGTTGAGGAGATTCTCCCGAAAAAGTACTAGTAAGTGACTGATACCCAGAGGGAACAGAAGGACCACTATATAAAAATGTTTCTGTAGATTGAGAAAACATGGATGACTGTCTCGACATATTCAAAGGAGGATAATAACCTCTAGGTGTTGGATGAAAAGGAATGCGAGGTGGTGAAAAACTTAGTCCCGGGTTTTCTAGAAAATTTGTTAATGAAAGATACCAAGCATCCCTCCTAGGTGGACTGTAAAAGATAGATTCATGCCCTCTAAGTTCTATAGTTGGTTGATTTTCAGGGATAGGTATACCTTCTTCCGGAGTAACAAGTTCTTCAATAGCAATAAGTCCAGAAGGAAGATTTTGGGTAATGACTCTTCCTACACTGGGTGAACCAGGACCACTGGAAGTTGGAGATGCAAATATTGATGATGGAGTAGCAGCAGATTCAGTTTCAGGTTCAGAAATTTCAGGTTCCTCGGCTAATTCACTAGTAGAAGAAAAACTACCAGTAATTTCAGAAAATGAAACAGGTTCAATAATATAGTCTGGTGCTTGAACTTGATAATCAGGATGTACAACTAAAGAAGATTCTCCTTCTTCGGGTGACCCAACTCTACTGTCACTAGGAGTTACAAGAGCTCGTAGCCCTTCAAGATGGCTTGGTGAAAACTCAGGAGGTTAGCCTTGAAGTCTATGGGACTGCCTCGGTAATTCAGCCATGATTAAAAATTTTAATTACTTGACACGCAAACAAAGAAAAATCTCAATGAAAACCATCTAAAGTCTCTAAAGAACCAAAAATTTTTGAATCACACGCCTAAAGAATCTAGGAGGTCAAACCACACACAAACAGTAACTTTCTATACAGAAAATACTAGTTGGTGATGAAATCCAACGTCGTAGAATTCAATACAGAAATGGCGGCTGGAACAGTTAGCCCGACAACCTGCTTAATGAACAGACTGGCACAAGTTTCTCCATTAAACCGTCTCGAGTGAAGAGAACCCCCCAAAAAATCCAAGAGAGTCTAGTCGACGTCTGCTCCAGGTACAGTGGGATCTTCCCTCCACCATCACCTTAGGAAAGAATCCTATAGATTATGGTCACTATGGTTACCAACGGAAACAAAAATACCTGGGGGAACAGTCTATGATTCGATACACATGCAAGGAAAAGTAGTAAGCTCAATCCCCTTGAAGGCTTGTTATAGACATTTTTGGGCACTACAACCCCAAGCATGAAATGTCCATAAACCAAGGGCTCCTAAGTCCCTAAAAGTGTTGTTCTAACCCCTAAAAGAACAAGGTCAACTGATTACAGCTTCTCCCAGAAGTTCTCCATGAAAAACTGCTCAGAACTAGTCAAAACGGAATAATCATCACCTTTTCCTACGTTGATCTTAGGTTGAGAAAATGGAACCCACCAACCAAGGAATTCCCCTTGGAGGAAATCCTGGTCCCTTCTCCTCATGGGGAGATGTTAGTGCACCCCATAGAAGGGCTTTTTGAAATGCAACGCACCCACAAAGTGTATTTAGGTGAGATGCAACGCACTTTGACACTAGAAAAACTACAAATTCAGACCAAATACAATAGTAACAGGATAATCGACTATCAATAGCAACCAAAATATTTCCTATGACTGAAAACGACACTTGCGACACTTTCAAATCAAAGGATGACAGTACGATTACGTTACTTTTTGCAAAGGAGAACTGAAAATGACTCAACAAATACACAAAAACATTTACAGTTCTTTTGCACAAAGGAGGCAGAATAACAGCAAGGAAAAGGGGTTTCAAACAGAGATATACTGATTACAGGCAGCAAAATTCATGAAAAGAACTGGAAAGAATGAATCACAGAAACCAAAACTGAACAATGCCTAGTCTGATCAGCGCACCTGTAACACAGGGAATTTGAAATACAGCGCACCTACTACACTCGGGAAGTGCGCTGAATTTCAGATTCTCAGAACAGTACCTGCGCTGGGCCAGAGACGAGACTTTGCTTGGGTTCCGGGTCACAGTTTGCAGTTCAGTTCATGGGTTTTGGCCAAGCAAATGGTAATCAGTAATGCAACAATCAGGAGTAGATCTAAGGAGGTTATAAGAGCTACCACAAGGGGCAATCAGAGAGTTTGTGAATCAGTTGTTTAAGTTATAAACAAATCCTGGAGATTGACTGAAGCGGCATTTATCTACTTTGCATTTGCATAGCAAATGCAGTTTGAAAGCTACCTGGCTCGACTTCAGGCTCCATCTGTAAGTTTATAAAATAGACAACAAGGAAGATAAACAAGCAAACTAATTTGTCCCCAGCGGAGTCGCCATTTTGTTACAGGTAAAAGTGTCTACATAGAACTACTTATCCCACTAAGGTGTGGTAGCTACCTTAGAAACAAACAAAGTAAAGCTACTTTCGTTTTTCCTTTATGAAATATAGATGAGAGAAGAACAAAGAAGACCAATCTCTGTCTTGCGCTAATCTCCTAGTGCGATTCCTCTCTCTCTTGATAGTCTTTCACTATTTGCTCCCTTGTACGCCCAGCTTCACAGAGTACCTGTAAGATCACAGTAGCATAGCACTATACAAGAACATGGATCTATAATCATAAACAATCTAGGATCAGATGTAAATTGACCATACAAATGCATAAAACATAAATGACACAATAGTATGGAGGAAAACTTGAATAGCTTTTATTGATAAACAAGAAAGAGCCAAGGGAGTTACAACCAGTTGTTCTGACCCAGCATCATCCTCTCAGCAAGGAAGCCCCTCTTCACCTCATACAAAGCTTAGATCACCCAACAATCTGATGTTGTCTCAAGAAACCAACAACAATTCCTTACAATATGCAAAATTCCAGCCCCCGGATTTCTGGGATGAGGGATCCATATATAGATATCTGTAAGGGAGATGAGTCAGCTTGTGATTTGATTAGTGTCTTCCCTCTAATAGTTCTTGCTTCCACTTGGAGATTGATGATCTCTTACTCATCCTTGGTCGAATTTAGAGAGGCAAGTGTCACAGGATAATCATCCAATCAAAGGGATGATGACTCTACCAGAATCATCAGTCTACACTCAGACGGTTGTCTGTCCTATGTACATGAAAATTAATTTATAAATTTGAGCATGGGAATGCCCGCCTCAGCTAGATCATGAAAATATTATGAAGATAATGTATTGTATTGTATCTTATTACAGGTCTCCTCCCAGCTTGAAAGAACTTCAGATCCTCATAATAAAGCATTTCACCCGACATCAAAAGATTAACGACCTTATGCTTTAGGGGGCAACTGTTATAGACATTTTTGGGCACTACAACACCAAGCATGAAATGTCCATAAACCAAGGGCTCCTAAGTCCCTAAAAGTGTTGTTCTAACCCCTAAAGGAACAAGGTCAACTGATTACAGCTTCTCCCAGAAGTTCTCCATGAAAAACTGCTCAAAACTGGTCAAAACAGGATCATTTCAGCTGCTCCATAGGCAAAGTGCGTTGCATCTCACCTAAATACACTGTGTGGGTGCGTTGCATTTCAAAAACTAATAAAAATGCTAATCAAAATGCTTCCCGATCCCAAGTGCTTATGTTGTCTATCTCAAAGCAGCAAAATGATTCCTTGACAAGGAATAAAGATTACGGGAATCCACAACTGTCGAATAAAAAGGCTAATGAACAACCTAGTAGTTCGACAACAACTTTGACCAAAGTTGTGCCACCCATCATTCCTGAACTGACAATAAAACCGCCAAAGGGAGTAGTACACAAGTCGAAATTTAATCCTCGTGCCAAAGTAGCACAAAATTATAATATAATAGAGGACCTGGCCCAATCGCCGTCCGCTATGTCGACACTTGAGGTACCGCAAAATTGCCCCTCCCAAAAGCAGGCCCTATTATCAGTAATAGGTGGGATTGACCCAACAGATTCCAATCTTGTATCCTTTAATCATAAAGGATATAACCCTGAGTTGCCAGCTCAACTAGCTTTCCTTATTCAAGTGAAAGCCCTCAACAAAACTGTTCATCGAACAATTATTGATGAGGGGGCATCTACATGTATTATGTTGATGAGTTGCTGGAAAAATTTAGGCTCACCACCCTTGTCACGATCATCAACGATGTTAAAAGCATTTGATGGACAATCATACACTCCATACGGGATTTTAAGTAACTTGCAAGTTGAACTGGGGGGCAAAACAGTAGAAATTGATGTAGAAGTAATTGACGGAAACCTCGATTACAACATCCTATTGGGAAGGCCCTGGATATATGCCATTGCTGCAGTTGTGTCGACCTACTTCAGGAAGATTGCATTTCCCTTTCAAGGAGGAATTACAATCGTCGACCAACAAACATTTCTCCCCAACAGTTCACAAGTTACGGGAAACATTCCAATGATCCATGGAAGCAACCATTCGCTTCAAAATATCGGAGTAGGTATCCTAAAAGACCCTGCCTTAATGGGTACTTTTGCCCTACTGCCTCCGAGGAATCTGGCGGAAGTGGCCACAGTGGAAATCCGCAATATGAAATCTTCTATATCTAATGGATTCAGAAGATTCCTAAACATTTTGTCAGCATGGATCATCGCCATTTTAGAAATATTGTAGCAATCAATTTTCTTGGCCTTGGGGGCAAACCCAAATCAATGCTCATCGAGTGTTTGGATAGATAGGTCTAAGGAATATGGTATCTCTTTAGATCCTTGGTCGCATGTACATTCTACAGACAAAGGAATCAATCAGTCAATGATGTTAGGAGAGGCACCATGGGAAGATCACCACCATCGTTCCCATCTCCCGGATTACAACGAAGATTATTCCAATGACCTTAATCATCCTTCAGTTTTTCATTTTCTATCAAATACTGTAAATACGGTGGATTATGAGGATAGTTCTTTTACTGTGTCAACCTCATTAAAAAATGAAACAACTCCCTTTCCAAATCGAGTCTTTGATTATAGTCTCGTAAAACCCAAGTCGAGACTTTCAAAGATCTCGGAGGTAAACCTTCATTCCAACCACCATGTTAAATGCAATGAAGCTTGGGGGGAATGCACCTCGATTTGCGTTATTATGCTGGGGGCATGCAAACTTATCATGAGCAATGTTACCGCAGGGTTCAAGCTCGTTAAAAAATAAACCCGCCACGAGCAGTTTTTGGTGAAGTTCAAGCTCGTTAAAAGTTAAACCTAAGCAATGAGCAATTGTTTCCCCTAGAGTTTAAGCTCATTAAAAAATGAACCAATTTCCGGTAATAAATGTCGTGAATGTAGTACTTCAGCCTTTAAAGCCTTGGTCGTGTTCTCATCATCACCTCTACCCTGTATTGGCTGATCATTCACCTCCATTTGATTGTTTACCCCTTTTGAGGAACAACTGTGAAGAGTGATCCTATTAGCCATCCTTGTAACACTGCCGTGATTGGAAAAATTCCAAACCTTACCTGGAATCAGCTGCTACCCAATTTTATCACTCGTTCCTCAAAGATGAGTCTCCTTTAAGCTCTTTTCAACTGACTCGTAAAATATGAAAGGATTGCCGAGCCATTGGCCTCTCCAACTCGTTAAAGGGACCGGAAGTGTTATCCCTCCTTTAGATTTTAATCTTCTTGGACCTGAGGGATTATTACACAAAAAGATCGAGTGCTTGTTTTGTTCGGCTCGTTAAAAGTATCGAAAATTCATCCCTTTTGTATTGTTTTATACTTTTTCGGACTTAAGGGATTAGATGACGAAAAAGGAATTTTGGAGTTACCTTTACGTTCCTTTTTAGACTCTCTAAAATTGAAAAGGACCGAGTTATCTTTGTCGTTAAACTCGTTAAAACATAATAGCGACAAACTTGTCCATAGCAGACAAGAACGAGTTTCACTATCGCTAGACTCGTTTAAACATAGCGATGGGTTTGCCCGAAGGGCAAATTATAGAACAAGCATATGTTATCCTCCTCAAGCTTGACAAAAATAAAGAGGTACTCGTCAGCAATGACTGGGGAAAATTGGGAAGAAAACTTGAAGAAACTTTGTTGGTAGCAAGTCGCTCTTGAACATGACACTTTCACTCCACATCCAAGTTAGGTTGGGTTGTTTCATTCACCGGTCACATCACCATGGTCCCATCACACCATCCACATTTGGGGTTAATGCTACCAATCCATCACGTCAGTGTCGCTGATATGTTCAAGAGAAGTTATTCATAGAATTCACTTGTGTCTCACTCACTACAATACATTTACACTCCATTCTTTCATGACCGCCACCCTGAACCTTATGTCATCAGATCATTTTCACCTCCATTAAAATCATTTGCTTCGTTCCATGTCATTGATGTGGGATTCATTAAGGCCCTCCTGTGACGGATCGCTTCTTGTCGACATCAGCTCATTATCCAAGAAGTCGATCTAGGAACACCCCGTTCAGTACTTTGAAGCTTGCATGCCTCAATGGCAAGTTTCTCACTTTCGGCGACAGGTTTACATCAATGGCCTTCGACCAAAAGATTTCACGTGGTGTTCGACGCCAAGTCCTTTATTCACACCACGTGAATTGTACTGCAGTACCTTGAGGGTCATTATCATTATTGGTGATTCCTCTCGCGCCTGTTAACAGCTTACATCATTGGCTGGCAATCAGGCGATGTCTTTCCATGTTCGACTCCAGAACATCTCTCACATGGATAGACTTGTACTTTGAGTGAAGATCGAATGAGATTGAAGACCTCGGATCTAGTTTCATCCATCCGGGCTGCGATATATATTCAGGGAAATAAAGACATCAAATGTACATTATTGTTGTACAGATAATCATCCAATCAAAGGGATGATGACTCTACCAGAATCATCAGTCTACACTCAGACGATTGTCTGTCCTATGTACATGAAAATGAATTTATAAAGCTGAGCATGGGAATGCCTGCCTCAGCTAGATCATGAAAATATTATGAAGATAAGGTATTGTATTGTATCTTATTACAGGTCTCCTCCCAGCTTGAAAGAACTTCAGATCCTCATAATAAAGCATTTCACCCGACATCAAAAGATTAACGACCTCATGCTTTAGGGGGCAACTGTTATAGACATTTTTGGGCACTACAACCCCAAGCATGAAATGTCCATAAACCAAGGGCTCCTAAGTCCCTAAACCAAGGGATCCTAAGTCCCTAAAAGTGTTGTTCTAACCCCTAAAGGAACAAGGTCAACTGATTACAGCTTCTCCCAGAAGTTCTCCATGAAAAACTGCTCAAAACTGGTCAAAACAGGATCATTTCAGCTGCTCCATAGGCAAAGTGCGTTGCATCTCACCTAAATACACTATGTGGGTGCGTTGCATTTCAAAAAGCCCTTCTATGGGGTGAAATGGGCGAGAAGTGACAAACGACAGTGTCATTCCGCAAGGTGAAGAGGCATGGAATCTTCCAGAAACTTCTCCTGTGACACTTGCCTCTCTAAATTCGACCAAGGATGAGTAAGATATCATCAATCTCCAAATGGAAGCAAGAACTATCAGAGGGAAGACACTAATCAAATCACAAGCTGACTCATCTCCCTTACAGATATCTATATATGGATCCCTCATCCCAGAGATCCGGAGGCTGGAATTTTGCATATTGTAAGGAATTGTTGTTGGTTTCTTGAGGAACAAGGCCAACTAATTACAGCTTCTCCCAGAAGTTCTCCATGAAAAACTGCTCAAAACTGGTCAAAACAGGATCATTTCAGCTGCTCCATAGGCAAAGTGCGTTGCATCTCACATAAATACACTGTGTGGGTGCGTTGCATTTCAAAAATCCCTTCTATGGGGTGCGATGGGCGAGAAGTGACAAATGGCAGTGTCATTCCGCAAGGTGGAGAGCCATGGAATCTTCCAGAAACTTCTCCTGTGACACTTGCCTCTCTGAATTTGACCAAGGATGAGTAAGAGATCATCAATCTCCAAATGGAAGCAAGAACTCTCAGCAAGGAAGCCCCTCTTCACCTCATACAAAGCTTAGATCACCCAACACTCTGATGTTGTCTCAAGAAACCAATAGCAATTCCTTACAATATGCAAAATTCCAGCCTCTGGATCTCTGGGATGAGGGAAAAGTGTCTACACAGAACTGCTTATCCCACTAAGGTGTGGTAGCTACCTTAGAAACAAACAAATATTTAGTGCTTGTTTGTTTGTATTGTTACAGGGAAAAGTGTCTACACATAACTGCTTATCCCACTAAGGTGTGGTAGCTACCTTAGAAACAAACAAAGTAAAGCTACTTTCATTTTTCCTTTATGAAATATAGATGAGAGAAGAACAAAGAAGACCAACCTCTGTCTTGCGCTAATCTCCTAGTGTGATTCCTCTCTCTCTTGATAGTCTTTCACTACTTGCTCCCTTGTACGCCCAGCTTCACAGAGTACCTGTAAGATCACAGTAGCATAGCACTATACAAGAACATGGATCTATAATCATAAACAATCTAGGATCAGATGTAAATTGACCATACAAATGCATAAAACATAAATGACATAAGAGTATGGAGGAAAACTTGAATAGCTTTTATTGATAAACAAGAAAGAGCCAAGGGAGTTACAACCAGTTGTTCTGACCCAACATCATCCTCTCAGCAAGGAAGCCCCTCTTCACCTCATACAAAGCTTAGATCACCCAACAATTTGATGTTGTCTCAAGAAACCAACAGCAATTCCTTACAATATGCAAAATTCCAGCCTCTAGATCTCTGGGATGAGGGATCCATATATAGATATCTGTAAGGGAGATGAGTCAGCTTGTGATTTGATTAGTGTCTTCCCTCTGATAGTTCTTGCTTCCACTTGGAGATTGATGATCTCTTACTCATCCTTGGTCGAATTCAGAGAGGCAAGTGTCACAGGAGAAGTTTCTGGAAGTTTCCATGCCTCTCCACCTCGCGGAATGACACTGCCATTTGTCACTTCTCGCCCATCGCACCCCATAGAAGGGATTTTTGAAATGTAACACATCCACACAGTGTATTTAGGTGAGATGCAACGCACTTTGCCTATGGAGCAGCTGAAATGATCCTGTTTTGACCAGTTCTGAGCAGTTTTTCATGGAAAACTTCTGGGAGAAGCCTCAAATCAGTTGACCTTGTTCTTTTAGGGGTTAGAACAACACTTTTAGGGACTTAGGAGCCCTTGGTTTATGGACATTTCATGCTTGGGATTGTAGTGCCCAAAAATGTCTATAACATTTGCCCCCTAAAGCATGAGGTCGTTAATCTTTTGATGTCGGGTGAAATGCTTTATTATGAGGATCCAAAGTTCTTTCAAGCTGGGAGGAGACCTGTAATAAGATAAAATATAATACATTATATTCATAATATTTTCATGATCTAGCTGAGGCGGGCATTCCCATGCTCAGCTTTATAAATTCATTTTCATGTACATAGGACAGACAATCGTCTGAGTGTAGACTGATGATTCTGGTAGAGTCATCATCCCTTTGATTGGATGATTATCTGTGAAGCAATGATGTACATTTGATGTCTTTATTTCCCTGAATATATATCGCAGCTCGGATGGATGAAACTAGATCCGGGGTTTTCAATCTCATTCGATCTTCACTCGAAGTACAAGTCTATCCATGTGAGAGATGTTCTGGAGTCGAACATGGAAAGACATCGCCTGATTACCAGCCAATGATGTAAGCTGTTAACAGGCACGAGAGGAATCACCAATAATGATAATGACCCTCAAGGTACTGCAGTACAATTCACGTGGTGTGAATAAAGGACTTGGCGTCGAACACCACGCAAAATATTTCGGTCGAAGGTCATTGATGTAAACCTATCGCCGGAAGTGAGAAACTTGCCATTGAGGCATGCAAGCTTCAAAGTACTGAATGGGGTGTTCCTAGATCGACTTCTTGGATAATGAGTTGATGTCGACAAGAAGCGATCCGTCACAGGAGGGCCTTAATGAATCCCACATCAATGACACGGAATGGAGCAAATGATTTTAATGGAGGTGAAAACAATCTGATGACATAAGGTTCAGGGTGGCGGTCATGAAAGAATGGAGTGTAAATGTATTGTAGCGGGTGAGACACAGGTGAATTCTCTGAATGACTTCTCTTGAACATATCGGCAACACTGACGTGATGGACTGGTAGCATTAACCCCAAATGTGGATGGTGTGATGGGACCATGGTGATGTGACCGGTGAATGAAACAACCCAACCCGACTTGGATGCAGAGTGAAAGTGTCATGTTCAAGAGTGACTTGCTACCAACAAAGTTTCTTCAAGTTTTCTTCCCAATTTTTCCCCAGTCATTGCTGACCAGTACCTCTTTATTTTTGTCAAGCTTGAGGAGGATAACATATGCTTGTTCTATAATTTTCTCTTCGGGCAAACCCATCGCTATGTTTTAACGAGCCTAGCGATAGTGAAACTCGTTCTTGTCTGCTATGGACAAGTTTGTCGCTATTAAGTTTTAACGAGTTTAACGACAAAGATAACTCGGTCCTTTTCAATTTTAGAGAGTCTGAAAAGGAACATAAAGGAAACTCCAAAATTCCTTTTTCGTCATCTAATCCCTTAAGTCCGAAAAAGTATAAAACAATGCAGAAGGGATGAATTTTTCATACTTTTAATGAGCTGAACAAAGCAAGCGCTCGATCTTTTTGTGTAATAATCCCTCAGGTCCAAAAATATTAAAATCTAAAGGATGGATAACACTTCCAGTCCCTTTAACGAGCTGGAGAGGCCAATGGCTCGGCAATCTTTTCATATTTTATGAGTCAGTTGAAAAGAGCTTAAAGGATACTCGTCTTTTGAGGAACGAGTGATAAAAATGGGTAGCAGCTGATTCCAGGTAAGGTTTGGAATTTTCCAATCACGACAGTGTTACAAGGATGGCTAGTGAGATCACTCTTCGCAACTGTTCCTCAAAAAGGGGTAAACAATCAAATGGAGGTGAATGATCGACCAATACAGAGTGGAGGTGATGATGAGAACACGACCAAGGCTTTTAAAGGCTGAAGTACTACATTCACGATGCTTATTTACCGAGAAATAGTTCATTTTTTAATGAGCTTAAACGCGGGGGGAAACATTTGCTCATGGCTTATGTTTATTTTTTAACGAGCTTGAACTATGCGCTAAAACTGCTCGATGCAACGGTCATTTCTTGACTTTACCATAAATAGTTTTGTTCTTTCAAATATTGTATTGCATTTTCAATTGCTTCATCAAACTAGTTAGAAATGAACAATACATGTTTGAAAAATGAGTTAGAACACTAATATTTTACTCGAATTACATAAAAAGTAATGTAAAAGTGCTTTTACCTCTCATTTTACCATTTCATTTGAAATTTGGTTTATTGGAGCTTTGGAGGTGCTTTCCCCCCCTTGATTTTCATCAGCTGATTTCGGGAGATTCTGTGGACGATTCTCGGTGCCGTCTGGACCAGGTAGGAGCTAAACTTGAGCTCTTTCATTTCATGCTTTCCATTTTGCATTCTGAGCTTGATTCCTGGTTTTTTTGAGCCTCTGGGGTTTGAAAAACTCGCCCTAGCTTCAGCGCACCCTTTGTGTATCGAAAGGTGCATTAGATGTTGGCCTGTCTACTAGCCATCTGACATGCAACGCACCCAGAGCACTACTGTAGGTGTGATGGGCGCAAGGAAGGAATTTTATGCACAATTTTTTATGGAAATTTTGCCTGTTTCTTACCAAAATTAGGATCTAACTCTTCTCTTGTTTGTTTTCAGATGTTTTTGGAGCAAGATGACTATTACATGGCGAGAACATGAGCATGAAGAAGAGGACATGCTTGCTTTACATGATCCGGTTACAGTAAATGCACTACGGAATTGTGGCTTGCTGAAGTTTTTCCGCATTTCTAGCATGAGACAACAAATCAACTTGCTGCAGTATTTGCTCGATGCTTGGGATCCTACCAACCAGGTGTTCCAAATTAGGGGCAAATCCATCCCCTTGACTATAGTGGACATCTATTTCTTGAATGGCTTGTCGAGGCGGGGTGCCCCCATCTCTTTATCAGGTTCGGCCCGAGGAGGTGAATCTGTGAGAGATTATGTTTGCCGGTATTGCAGAGAGGGATCTCAGCCGAGCAAGGATGGCAAGATCATCATTCGTGATGTCACTGACAGGTCCCTTAGGACTATTTTTTTCACTTTTGGTAGGATGGCTGGTGTTGTGGCTCTTCATGTAGCCAACCGATCTTATATGCAGTATGCCTTGGAATGTCTCCAACCGAAGGTGTTCAACTGGTGCGACGCAGTACTTCTTGTGATGAAAGAACAGTTGACCAAGGTGAAGAGTGGGAGGTTGAAGAACTTTGGTTATGGTTCTATCTTGACCGTCTTTGCCTTGGAAAAGATACCACTGATGCAGCCGCAGTATATTGCACTCGATTTACCTTCACCGACTGAACCACGTATGCAGAGATGGGTCAACCATATGTCTAGGCATGCTGGTCAGTCTCAGATTTCCTTTTCTGATACCTTCTTCAGGTGGTTTGATCGTCAGGAGATGGTTTATTCCGAGTATCCATATGCCGGTATGGACTTCCAGGGTGATCCAAATTTAGTACTGCCGACTAGCGAACAGTGGGGCGCCATTGGTAAATTCTTTGACCATATCCCTATTTATAGTTTTTCTTTTATAATGTCCTTGTGCTTTATTATGTCAAGACTTAACCAAACTCATGTGTTCATGCAGATGTTGGTCCCGTTCGGCCAGTAGTACGCCTGAGAGTGCCAGCTGCCGCCCCAGCAGGAGAGGCTGTTGGAAGGGCTATCCTTCGCGACCTCGATGTGGCCGAGACTCTCACAGCATTACAGGAACAGGTTGAGGGCCTCACTCTTGGTATTCCAGATTTGAGGACTGACGAGCTTCCCTTGAGGTTGCAGCGACATACTACTGGTGTTCCAAGACGATGGACTCGGCTCTTACGCATGATCGCACAGGCTGTGACTTGCTATCACGAGCATCATTAGACTAGGGTGCCCCCTAGCGTTTTGAGTTTTTGGTCATTTGACCAATTTTGTCTTGGTTACAGAACATTATGTGTAAACCATAAACAGTTATATATATATTTTTGATTTTCAAAGCTTTATTTTGGTTAAGTTACATGATCCAAATGCAAATATTGATGGTATGCTTCTTTTTATAAATGTTGCAAATGTCTATCTAACACATAATTTGCCAATGAGTCAGTTAATGTGTTTAAGGTTCTGGAAATATGCTGATATTGAATAAAATCAAATTGTCTTTCCAAAATCTTAACCCTTAGGAACATGCGATAAATAGCTGGATTTCGGACAGAGTAGATACCAGTGAGTTGTAGTATGACGAGTTGTGAGTCTAGCCTGACAATCAGTCGGCGTATACCATGTGTGATGGCATCAGAGAGAAGTTCTATCAACGCGCTATATTCAGCGATGTTATTCGTTGATCGACCAATGCATACCCCTATGAAACTTACTAACTCGTCGCTTGGATCAAAAATGGCCCAGGCCGCGGAAGATAGGTTCCGCGAACTACGACTCGCTCCGTCGGCATATCCAACACATGACTCCAATAGGTTTGACATCTGCAATAAATGTAAAAAGTGGATTACTTGACCAAAACAAACACTTTAGCGAAAACAAAAACATAACAAAAGCATATAGGTTACTATACTGAATCACGCATAGTAATGCTTGAGGTACAACCCGTTACGAGGTTGTGCCAGTGGAATCCCGTCATAATCCATTAACTCGTAGGCTCCTTTTGCTAACACTCGCTTAACAATATAGGGGCCCATCCATAAAGACTTGAATTTACTTGCCCCCAATTTATCGGATTCTTGGTCATAAAGCAAGACCAAGTCACCTTCTGAGAAGACACGGGGTTTGACATTCTTGTCGAACTGTGCTTTGACTCGTTTCTTATGGGCTTCGTTAGCCAAAGCGGCATCACGACGGGTTTCATCCAATTGGATTAGTTCCAAGAAATGAGCCTCCTCTTCTAAAGTTCCGGGGAGAAGGTCAATTGCGAGTTTGAGGGACGAGATTTCACACTGGATTGGTAAGACTGCTTCCAGGCCATATACCAGTCAGAAAGGTGTAAACCCAGTTGCATTCCTTACCGATGTTCGGTAAGCCCACAAGGTTGAGTATAGGATTAGGTTCCAACTTCTTTTGTGAACTCAAATCATCCTTTGCAGCATGCGCTTCAGGACCTTGTTGATTGCTTCAACTTGTCCATTGGCTTGCAGGTAATATGGAGTAGAGCTATCGTGAGACAAATCTATTTTGGTAGCTAATTCGATCATCATGTGATTGCGAAAATGTGATCCATGATCTGTGACTATAGCTTGTGGGACGACAAATCTGGCGACTACATGATTGAAAAAGAAGAGGGCAGCTGTTTCACCAGTATTATCTAATGTAGGCATCGCCTCGGCCCATTTGGTAAAATAGTCAACTGCGACTATGATATACCCATGCCCCCTGGTCGAGGTGCGGTTACATGTCATGAAATCGATGCCCCATTTGGCGAATGGCCCGACAACAACTATTGGTTGCAGAGGTGTGGATGGTCTTCTGGTTTTGCTATCGAAAATTTGACAAGCATGGCAACTTTTGACTGCGGTTATGCAATCTTTGAACATTGTTGGCCAGAAGTATCATGCTCATAAAAATTTTTGCGCTGTAGCATAACCGGATTGATGCCCCCCACACGTGCCCGAATGGCAATCATTCAGGAATTTTTCGGCCTCCTCATGGGTGAGGCACCTTCTCAGAACCGTATCGATACCACGACGGTAAAGTGTATCACCGACGATCATGTAGTCTTTTGCTTGGTATCGAATACGTTTTTGTTCGGAGCGAGAGGTATTTGGCCTATATTTTTGGGTTTGGAGATAAATGATTATATCCCCATACCACAGATTGCTTGAAGATATCAGAAACAAATTTTCGTCCACTATCGTTTCTTGGGATGTTTCATTGTTGGACGACGATGGGAGATCGCATAATAATTCTGCGAAAACCAGAGTTTTCTTTGACTTGGATTTTACAAATTCCAGATCAAACTCTTGTAGAATTGCTATCCATTTTGAATATTTTCCCCCCAGCAACTGTCGCGAAAATATATAAGTCATGGGGTTGCAATCTGACAGAATGGTAGTTTTTTGAAAGAGGACATAGTGTCGAAATCTCTGTATCGCTTGAACAGCTGCGAGTGCTAGCTTTTCAACATAAGATATTTTCTTTCTGTATCATTTAAGTTCCTACTCAAATAATATATAGGATGTTCAATTTCGTTGTCTTCTTGAACTAAAACCATTGCGATGGTTGTATCCGCTGCAGCCAGATACAGGTTAAAGTCTTTTTGATAATCAGGAGCGTACATTAATGATGATTTCATTAGGGATTCTTTTAAAGCATCAAAGGAAGCTTGTGCAACCTAATCCCAGACAAAGGGCACTTCCTTTTTCAAAAGACGCGTATAACCTTTAGCAAGTTCGATGTAAGTTGGAATGAACCTCCTCAGAAAGTTTGCTTTCCCTTGGAGTTTCTGAATCTGAAGCAAATTTGAAGGTGGAGGTAAATTTATGATTGCCTGAACCTTACATGGGTCGAGACGAATCCCGTCTTTCGAGACTACAAAGCCAAGTAAATGACCAGAACTGACACAAAATACACATTTGTGTGGATTGAGTCGTATCTTGTAGTGTCGACAACGTAGAAATATTGCTCTTAAATGCTACGGATGATCAGTCTGCTTTCATGAATGAGCCGGTAGGTCGTCGAGGTATGGTTGAACGATGTTTTTGATGTCATGGAAGGCATAATTCATTGCCCTCTGAAAAGTTGCCCCTGCGTTCTTTAAACCAAAGGGTAATTTTCGATATGCGAATGTGCCCCACGGACAAATAAATGCAGTCTTTGACTGGTCCTGTGGGCGGATATTTATTTGATTATACCCAAAGAATCCATCCATGAATGAAAAGATTACACATCCGGTGCATTCATCAATTATCTGGTCGATGAAGGGTGTAGGGTAGTTGTCTTTTGGACAAGCTTGATTTACATCCCTATAATCGACGCACACTCTAATTGTTCCTTGTTTTTTCATAACAGGGACAATATTCGATACCCAATCGGTTAGAGGAACCGGGTAAATGAAACCAGCATGGAGAAGTTTTTCAACTTCTGCCTTTATGGCAGCGGCTTTCTTGGGGTGCACCTGCCGTAGCCATTGTCGTACTGGTTTGACATCTGGATACATCTTGATTTCGTGTTCAACGATACTCGAGTCAATGCCCAGCATTTCACTATATGACCAAGCAAAGACATCTCTGAATTCACGAAAGAGAGCGTTATATATTTCCAGTTCTGAAGGAGAACAACATTTTCCAATATAAATATTCTCTACAACATCTGTTTTGGTCAAGATATTTATGGCGATAGTCTCTTCAATGTTGGACAAGTTTCGCTCGGAATCCACCGTGTTTACAGTATTTGATAGGAAATCAAAAACTGAAGGATGATAAAGGTCATCAGGAGTATTTTCTTCACAATCCAGAAGAAGGGAATGATGGTGGTAACCATCCCATGGTGCCCCTTCAATTACCATTGATTGGACAATTCCTTCGTCGGTGACATGCAATCGCGACCAAGGATCTGAAGGGGTACCATATTCCTTAGACCTATCTATCCAAACGCTTGATGAGTGTTGATTTGGGTTTGCCTCCCATGCTAGGAACATTGATTGCTACAATATTTATGTTGGGCTTGGAGGAAAAACCTGCGCATGATCCATGTCGATATCGTTTTCTAAGATCTTTTTAGAAGATATCATATTGCAGGTTCCTACCGACGCTACTTCCGCCAAATTGATTGGAGGCGGAAGGGTGAAAGTTCCCATTAATATAGGATCTTTTAGTAGGCCTACTCCGATATTTTGAAGCGAATGGGGGCTTCCATGGATCATTGGAATGCTTCCCGTAACTTGAGAACCATTGGGGAGGAAGTTTTGTTGATCGACAATTGTAATCCCTCCTTGAAAGGGAAATGCAATCTTCCTAAAATAGGTCGACACAACAACATCCATAGCATATATCCATGGTCTTCCCAGTAGGATGTTGTAATCAAGATTTCCGTCGATTACCTCAACATCTATTTCTACTGTTTTCCCTCCTAGTTCAACCTTCAAGTTATGTAGAATACCATAAGGGATATATGTTCATCCGTCAAATTCTTTTAATGTCGTCGAAGATCTCGACAAGGTTGGAGATCCTAAAGTTTTCCAGCAACTCATCGACATAATACATGTAGATGCTCCCTCATCAATAATTGTTCGATGAACAGTTTTGTTGAGGGCTTTCACTTGAACGAGGAAAGCTAGTTGAGCTGGTAACTGAGGATCGTATCCTTTATGATCGAAGGATACAAGATTGGAATCCTTTGGGTCTATCCCACCGATGGCTGATAATAAAGCTTGCTTTTGGGATGGGTAATTTTGTAGTACCTCAAGAGTCGACATAGCGGATGGCGATTGGGCCAAATCTTCCACTATATTATAATGTTGTGCCGCTCTTGCGCGGGGATTAAACGTCGACTTGTGTACTACTCCCTTTGGTGGTTTATTGTCAACTCGAGAATGATGGGTGGCGCAAATTCTGTCGAAGTTGTTGTCAAACTACTAGGTTGATCTTTATCCTTGTTGTTTGACAGCTGTGGATTCCCATAATCTTTGTTTCTTGTCGATATCAAAGCATCATTTTGCTGTTTGGAAATCGAAAACATTAGCACTTGAGATGGGGAAGCATTTCCACTGTCAACCAGATTTGTCCCTGGATTTGGAAACGGATCAGTCAATACTGTCGAGGTTTTTGAATTCTTGAAGAATTTTTTAAGCTCAGCTCTGTGTGGACAATCTGCGGTCCAATGATCCTCATCGCATATAAAGCATGGATTTTTTGGTTTCCTATTTCTAGGAGGGTTTGCAGAAGATTTTTCAGGAGATGACTCATCCTGCTTCTTCTTTCTCCCTTTCTTTTTCTTCTTGCCCCTTGGTTGCTTTAGTTGTTTGCCCTTGTCGGTCGACACGGCATTTACTTCTGAGGCAAGAAGTTCCTCATTTGCATTTTGACTAGAAATCTTACGGGCCTTTTTAGATGTAGCCTTTGTTGATTTCGTGTTTGTAGTACCAATCACGCCATCGCTGGCATGAGAGTCATTTTTCGATTTAGGAGGAGGTGGAACGAAAAATTCTGGTCTGGGAGCGTTAGGGATTTTATCATAGAGCGTGCCAGACTGAGTATAAATCAAGTCTAAATATTGCGCACGAGCAATAACTTGCTCTTCAGTGACGACTCCTCCCTTTGCCACATCTTCTGTAATGGAAGGTAATAATGACTTAATAAACCATTCAGCTAAAAGCTGATCAGGAACGTACGTTTTTACCATTCTACGACAACATCACCACTCATGAATATGATCAGATATGTGAGTGGCCGTTGTCTGTTTGAAATTGGTAAGAAGCTCTGTGTTTCGTACCTTATTGGTAACTGAAAATGGGTTAAAAAGCTTATGGCTAGGGTGCTGAAGTTATCGAATGAAGCTCTAGACAATTCGATATACCATTTTGCTGCTGGACCAGTTAACGTTCGCTGAAAAAGGCGAAGCCTAATCGAATCATCGTTTAGAGTGTTAGATGAACACCACAGATGAAAGGTCATCACATGATTTGACGGGTCTTCACCCGGATTTCCATTAAATTTAGGAATATCTGACGGAAGTTTATGCGGAATCGCCAGCCACCAAGGGGCATAAGCAATTGGATCATTCGTCAGCCAGTTTAGATTTGGTAATTCTAGAGTTGCTATAAAGGGCAACTGTTGATTCAGGTTAGGCGAAGCATACCCAGGATAAGATGGAATCACCTGAGCAGTGGGTCTTTGCATACCAACATAATGTATTTGATGCTAGTAACTTTGATAAGGTTGATGGGCATAACCATTATAATATGGTTGTTGATAACCACTTTGGAAATGCGGTTGCCCATTACTTACAAAGACTTGTTGCTCAGGTCCTTGATATGATTGCTGGAATGGCGGTTGTTGAGATTGAATTAGCCATGGTTGTTGGGCCATTTGCTGTTGCCCAATACTGGATGATTAACCAAGATGAGAAGTCATAGTACTTTTTGAGCCTGAGTCGCTCCAGATAAGGAGGCATTAACCTGAGGTTGTGATTGAGTCGTTGAGACAAGAGGCTATTGTATTGCAACCTGAGAAAATTTGGGTTGACCTACAACAGGTAGCACTTGTACTTGCGACGCGGTCACCATAGCAGGTATAGTGGGAATATTCGACACAGGGTGGACTGGTTGCATTGAATATACAACCCTTAGTTGTTGCGGCAGTATTGGTACCCAACCGCTGGATGTAATTCCAGTTTGACCTGAACTTTGTTGTAAACTCCCATATGGTTGTTCTCTGGGAGGGAACAATGAAAAGGCATACTTCCCTCCATATGGTGGTAATCCAGTACTTAAAGGGTAGATTGGCCTTTGAAGACACATTGGATCAATTTTTTGAGTTTCAACATAAGAAATACCAGATGATAATCCGGATGAAGAAATAGGAACTAACCATGTCGTCGAAACAGTCCCTGATTGGACTCCGACTTGTTGTTGATAACTTGCTGGGACAGATGGTATACCGTTGAACATCGTTGGAGTAGCAGCAGGAGGCTCTGTCACTGCTGCGTCAGATGACACAGTCCTAGATGTCGATGGTTGTTCAGACATATATAGTCTATCCAAAAGATTTCCTAGCGATTCTACAAGAACTTGCAATGAAGGGAGACTAATTTCTAAGACCAACGAGGGAAAAATGATGTTATTTCGATTAAAATAAATTTTAGACGCTTTGACACAACTTGTTTTTTCAATTTTTAAGAGTCGAGAAAAAACAAAAGATGACTCTACTCGCCTTCGATTTTTAATGAGCCTGAAGTGACAAGTGCTCAGATGGACCTTTTTCGTTAAGGAGTCTGAAAAGGAATGAAAGGGACAGCTCTGGAAATCTAGGTAGAGGGATTACCAAACCAATCACAAAATTGCAGAATACTCTTTACGGTACGGCAGTCAATCTTCCCGAATGTTGTGTTCAGTGCATTGCGATCGATAGGGCGGCAGACACGACTTCCTATAGATAAAGGATTAAGCCTATTGTGGTCTCCCAAAATATACTTGACGGTACGTTGGAGCACAAGTCCGTACTAACACTTATCGTCTCAAAGTGGAGGAATCACCCAACCATCAGTGAGAACAAAAATTACCAGCCTTTACGACGCCGGAATACGTCTCTAGCCTAGACTTCTAGATGTTGTGCGTTAGGTTGCAAAGCGTTGTTAGATTCATTAAATTTATTTTATAGTTGATCTTTCTTAAGAAATTTTCCTTTCTGGTTCACCGCGATATGTAGATGTACAATTCCTAAAATGCAATCTAAGATGATAAACAGTCTTTTATCTTATTTGTGCAATGAAAATCCTAGCTACTAAGGAAAGAGAGACAATATTCTTTCACAAAGAGCAAAGAGCACACTCTAAATGCACAGTCCTAAATCAAACCAATCAAACAGTCTAAATGCAAATGCACATGCATGTATTTGTTTTCGACTTTCTTAGTATGTGAATGGTAAAAAGAAATTTGATGCACAAATCTGAATTACTTTTCAAGCGACAATTATTAACAAGTTTCTTTTCAAAATAAAAAATGGAGACAATCACAACATTTTACGATTTGGAAATGAATACTTCTTTTTGACACTAGAAAAACTACAAATTCAGACCAAATACAATAGTAACAGGATAATCGACTATGAATAGCAACCAAACTCTTTCCTATGTCTGAAAAAGACACTTGCGACACTTTCAAATCAAAGGACGACAGTACGATTACGTTACTTTTTGCAAAGGAGAACTGAAAATGACTCAACAAATACACAAAAACATTGACAGTTCTTTTGTACAACAGAGGCGGAATAACAGCAAGGAAAAGGGGTTTCAAACAGAGATATACTGATTACAGGCAGCAAGATTCATGAATAGAACTGAAAAGAATGAATCACAGAAACCAAAACTGAACAATGCCTAGTCTGATCAGCGCACCTGTAACACAGGGAATTTGAAATGCAGCGCACCTACTACACTCGGGAATGCACTGAATTTCAGATTCGCAGAACAATACCTGCGCTGGGCCAGAAACGAGACTTTGCTTGGGTTCTAGGTCACAGTTTGCAGTTCAGTTCATGGGTTTTGGCCAAGCAAATGGTAATCAGTAATGCAACAATCAGGGGTAGATCTAAGGAGGTTCTAAGAGCTACCACGAGGGCAATCAGAGAGTTTGTGAATCAATTGTTTAATTCATAAACAAATCTCGGACATTGACTGAAGCGGAATTTATCTACTTTGCATTTTCATAGCAAATGCAGTTCGAAAGCTACCGGGCTCGACTTCAGGCTCCGTCTGTAAGTTTATAAAATAAACAACAAGGAAGATAAACAAACTAACTAATTCGTCCCCAGCGGAGTCGCCATTTTGTTACAAGGAAAAGTGTCTACACAGAACTTCTTATCCCACTAAGGTGTGGTAGCTACCTTAGAAACAAACAAAGTAAAGCTAATTTCGTTTTTCCTTTATGAAATATAGATGAGAGAAGAACAAATAAGACCAACCTCTGTCTTGTGCTAATCTCCTAGTTTGATTCCTCTCTCTCTTGATAGTCTTTCGCTATTTGCTCCCTTGCAATAAATATAGTCTCGTCCAAGGAGTAGATTATAATCCAGGGGTCCTTGAACTACCATTACATTCATGTGAACGGTTTTCCCTCTCAATGTTATGGGCACATTGGGAAGGATCCCTAACGGTCGACTGGTGCCTTTGTCAAAGCCCATTAGATTTCTCATCTCAGGCAAAAGCGATGGCGAACCAAGCGCTTTCCAAGCAGTCGAGGAAAGGATACTCACAGAAGCCCCTTCATCTATGATGGTACTGGCCATAACCATTCTATATATTTGAGCAATAATTCTGAATGGTATACTAGCTGGTAAACAGGGTCTGCCTAGTTGATTCCAGTCGAAAGAGACAACTAGGTTGCTTGGAGGTGGGACCGAATAGACAGCCGGGTAGACTCTGATGAACATGGGGGCAATTTAGCCATTCCTTTACCACAAAGAGAAAAACGAGATGTATTCCTCAACAAAGGAAGATTTTACAAATCGGTCAGACTCATAAGAAGACTAGCGAAAACCAGGGTGATCTGAGGTTTCTAAGGCTTCTAAGCTCTGAGTTACTACAAAAACCAAACGAAAATCAACTCAGGGACACAAAACTTCTAGAAATTCACCGAAAACCTAAATGCCAATGGAATTCACTCACAAAAAGTTTCTGACAAGACACGTGTAGATCTGGGCAGAGGCTAAACAACATAAACAAATCCTAAGCTTAAC
The DNA here is from genome assembly GCA_031772625.1 of Pinus tabuliformis. Classification (NCBI taxonomy): domain Eukaryota; kingdom Viridiplantae; phylum Streptophyta; class Pinopsida; order Pinales; family Pinaceae; genus Pinus; species Pinus tabuliformis. The sequence goes on along the minus strand of CM062819.1, from coordinate 1,415,398,736 downwards.
TAGATGAAAAGATTTTAGTTTTTCAAAATTTTGACAGGGTCCACAGTCCCTGGTATAACCAAGTGCGGTACCGCATGGTGTAGTAAAGAAACAGTGCGGGTATGTCCGCAGTATGTTACAAACAGCAGGTGCGGTCCACTCTAAAAAACGTGAAAAAACAAAAAACAATTCAAAATCTAAAAACCTACCCAATCCCACACACAGCAAGCAAAAACCAGAAACAGAGGAACAATTTCTCAAGTCAAAGTAAAAGCAAAGGCAAAAACCAAAAATTCAAGTCCCCAGTGGAGTCGCCATTTTGTCGGGCGAATAAATCATTCTTGCGGACAAGACCGATCTCCCTAGTATCTATTGATATCTAGTGACAAGCAAACCAAACAAATTATATCTTTCTCTAAATATGCAATTTATAAATAAAGGCCAACGGATGTTTTAGGCCTACCTCAGGTCCAGTGCTAGTTTGTGGAAGCCATGCTCCGTTTGTCCAAATGAGCTCCCTTTTAAAGAACCTGCAAACACAAACAGGCACACATCAAATAACACCTCCATAGCCAATATAATAAACCATATTTATCATGATGATCAAGGAATTCATGAAATAAACCATAGAAGACAATTTATTGAGAAAAATGAATCTGATTGTATTAACTTTAAACAAAGAAGAACTTTACCACCTTGGTGCCTTGATGCTGTACAAGCTCCTCCCAGGGTCCAGCAAGAATCTCCTCTACTTTGAAAAGTTTCACTTTCTTCCCAAAGAAGCCAAAAGGTATGTAATCTCTCCTCTCAAGCTCAACTAGGAAGTCTCAATTCCAACAACATTTACCCTCAAAAATGTTTAGCTTTCAAAGGGATAAGCTCCTCTCATCAAGAGGTTAGCTCCTTTAGTTATGGGATGCATGAACCACCTAGGAGTGAACCAACCACGTCAAGATTCCTTCTAGAAGCATCCATAATTAATCCAAAGTGAGTTTTTAATAATACAATTGCGCCTTTTTTACTTTTACAGGGGTCCGCACCCACTCCTTTAGAGACAAAGCGAGCAGGTCCATAGGTAACATGACCAAGGGGTGCGGGACCTCAGGTAATGGTAAGAGAAAGTGCGGACCCAGAGTTTTATAGATTTTCAAAGACTTTCTCTCATTTTTAAGGCTTGACATGAAGATCTGAGGTTTGAGACTTGCAAAGGAGGATAGTATGAGTGGTGATAGACTCACACTGATTGCAGAAAGTCATGGTGACAATATTTTGTGTAACAGCTCTCACAGCTAGCCAACTCTTAGTACATTCCTCCTGGATGCTCACAGGCAATCAATGCTTCTCACAAGCCTTCTCCTCTACCCTCCAAGCTCCTATTTCCTTGCGCAGTTACCTCTAGGATGATCTCCTTCACCCAGTGTAACACTGCTCTCACACACTCCTCTAACACATTGTCAGAACTGTGCAATCCTCAAGGAGCTTTCCCTTGACTGCATGGATGAGTTTCCTTTATAGGAAAACACATGCAACTGATAGTAACCTGTCCTTGACATTTAGCTCAACTGGGTCTTTCTCAAAACAGACATGCATGAGTTAATGATGAGAGAATCTTCAGTTATCTAGAGTACACTAGTTGAGTGCATGCATGCATCAACTGACTGATAACTCACAATTAGTTCCTCAAACAGTTTGGAACTAATTTAACTGGACTTAACTCAATAAATTGAGCTAACTAATTACAACTCAAATATAACTTAATCTTATCTCCTTAATTAAGTGGTAATCTCCTTAATCTAAGGGATAACTGTTGCATGACTTAAGAAAGACTTCTAACTTGAATTTCTCCAACTAATTAACTCAAGATGAATTAATTAATTATTTTTCAAGCAGCTGGTGAGACTAAATTCGAATTTTAATTCACAATTTTAATTCAAGGACAAATTAAAATTGGAATATTCTGGATTTTATTTTTATCATTTCTTTTTGCTATTTTCAACACTCCACCTCTTGCAAGATGGAGTAATTGCAGAGCTGAGGGCCCGTGAGCACGCACCCTCCAGGTGATCAGCGAACAGAGGATAAACAACGAACAGATGGCCCTATAGAGAAATGTTTCCATCACCGCTGAGGCCAAGGTGACCAACCAAACCAAGAAGATCATGCAGGTCATTTAGGAGGCATGTCAAATGGTCTCGGAGTTGGCCATTCCGGAGGAGGAGCCAGTTGAGGTCCACATCCACAAATTGGCCATAGGGGTGTGCGACACTTGGACATTGATGGCACAGGTTCAGTTGGAGCTGAACCTACATATTACAGAGCTCCAGTTGAGGGCCCGACCTTCAACGCTGCCAGAGGTAAAGGAATAGCGGGCGACCGCTATCACAAAAGCAGTCGCATCGGTGGAGAGTACAGTAGCAGACTACACACAGTTGTTCGAGCAATCGTTCTAGGTCTTGAACAACTTGCAGGAGGACACAAACATCAAGAGGCTAGAGAAGGAAGTGCGCAAACTCTAATAGTGCTATGACGAAGTTAAGGGAAAAATGCGCACCGTTGCGCTGACACAGAGGTTAGCCAAGCTACAGGAAGCCAAGTAGCTGAAGGAATAGGTGGACGCAGCACAGCATAAGGAAGCAGTGCTGAAGGCATGACTAAAGCCCTGGCTAGAGGAAGCTTACATAGTCACGGGAAACATTGAAGGCAAGCTTGCAACTCTGCAAGCGATGTAGAAAAAGCTTCAGGCTAACAATGTAGGAGCAGTAACTGAGAAGACAGTTGAAGATGCGAAGTAGGCAACAGCTCAGTGCATGGCCAAGGTTTCGGTCATCCGAGTTGAGCTAGATGGGTTTCGTGAAAAGATCTTTGTGCCTACAGAGTGACTCGAGGGAGAGTCACGATGTTTGTGTTGGGGGCCTGTTGGGAGTGGGATCCCCCAAGGGCAGTTTTGGGGATAAAAGTCCATGTTTAAGTCAATTTTTGTAATAAAAATGTAAAGACTCTGCATTTTGTGGTCGCGGAGTGCGAAGGTGTTATGTGTCAAAAAATGGTAGTCCACCCTTAGTTTTGTAAAGTAAAGATGGCCTACCCATGGTCCGCGGACCATGGGATTGTATAAAAAGAGCTAAGCTCTAAGAAGTAAAAGGAATCAATAGAATGCTAGATCATGTAATAAAGTGATAGCTCTGAAGAAGAATTCTAAGTCTTCAGTCGTAGCGTAGGTAGAGGCTCTGTAGCTAAGTGCGCAAAGGCCTAGGGTAGAAGTCTATGACGGAGTGTGCGGACCCCTATAGTTGTGTGCGCAAGGCGGACAGAGGTTGTAACACTTGAAAGATACTAATAAAAGGAGATATTCTACAATTTTTGCGTCTTTGTTTTTTTGATACGTTTGGATATTTTATGTATGAATTTCCTTTATTATGCTTATATGATGCGCGAATGAGTGAAATTACATTGAATAATTGAACATAATTACAAATATCTACTTATGTGGTGTTAACTTTAAGTATTTAATTAGATAAGAAAATCACTTAAACTGACTGGGATTCTACATGGCACGCTGCCATAGCAGCTCAAAAGTACCTAAGCAGCAGGTTAGGGTTGCACGAAGGTCGATCGTACCCTTTCGTGGTGGTACGAAAGGATGGAATAGAGGGCTCATCTTGAAAGCCCTAGAGCGAAGCGACCTACGCGAAGGCAGGAATAGAGGGAATCAAACGATATCACAACCATCTTAGGGTGTAAAAACTTGGTTCCAATATACCCACATACTGCTTTGGGTGAGAATTCGGTCTGCGCTCCATGAGCTGATGTCGAAAGGGCCAGTAGTGTAGGGATTTGTTTTCCTATTTAACGATGAAACTGGGTGAGGCCCCCTTAAGCCAACAATAATTGTAAATATTGCATTGAGCTAAGTTATAAAGCTCCATGGGTAGTATGCATTTCTTTTTAGCAAACTTTTTGCTGGTAGGTGTCATTCAACATCGAGGACGGTGTTCCCCCAAGGGGGAGGTTTTTGTAACAACCATAGTAAAAAATCCATGTAATAAATTTAATAAAGGAAAAATAATAACCAATGTCATGGGACACTTATTCCAAGCTGAATGTTGGGAAAAACATCCCAGTGTGGGTGTTCATTTGGTTTATTATAGCTAATGAAATTGGCAAAGGTAATGACAAAGGATATCGAAAGGAAAAGTGGCATTAATTGGCATTTTATCTATGAAAATAATGGAAATTATGAAAAAAGGAAGGTGAAAGGTCACAAGTTGCATTTGAGCAGCAAAAGGAAGGAAAAGTAATGGAAAATGAAGAAAATAGAGGCCTCATTAATAAAAAGGCTTCTGAGGGTACATTCACAACCTTTTTTTAGTTCAATTTTGGATCTCTCTCATACTCTTGGACACTTAGAGAATTCTTGGAGCACTCTAGCATTGGAGGAAAGAAGGCAAAGGAAGGACAAGAAAGTAAGAGGAATCAAAAGATAAAGAAAGGAAGGGCAGTATCAAGTGACTATAGTGGGATAACTTGTAGTTATTGAGTTGCATGTATGATTTCCTTGCTAGTTTTGGCATGCATGGTCCATGCATGTGTGTTTTTGGTTCTCTTGATGTCATTGGCATGGTTTTTGCCAGGTGTGACAATGTTCTTCAGCCTTGCCTTTCCATTTCCGGATAGCCATGGTGTGATGGGTTTCTCTTGTTTTGGTTGAGCTAGATTTCTAGATGGATTCGAAGATGAGTGGGGTGGTCTTAGGATTGATCACAAGTCCTAGAATCCCGGGGTGGGATATATGGTAAATATTGATTGTGAATACCCTTGATTGGGCCTAGAAATCTGTTACCGATAATATCAGGATACATGTTAAAGTCGAGAGGTTGTGTTGGGTCCCTATAATACTAGTGATTACCCCATTGCTATTGTAGTTATACCCCTTATTTATATTGTTGTGCCCCTATTACCCCCATGTTGTTATTTCTGTGCCCCATAAAATCCCTCTATTGTTATTTTTGTGGCTTTATATTATTATTGTTAGGTCGGCTGGATTATACTGTGACTCCTTAGACTCCTATATATAGAAAGGAGGTTTTGTCATTTGTATCATCGAAGAATTATTCATTTATGTAATGTAAAGGAGGTTTCCCCCTCGAAGAGGCTGAATTCTAAGGCATTGATCTGTATTTTCTATCTTTTCTTGAGCTGGTTTCATAACATTTGGTATCAGAGCTTTGGATTCTAGGGTTTCGCTGCTCCAAACAGGTCATCGTGGCATTTTCGCTATAACTTTTTTCTGTGATGTTTCAGAAGTCGCAAAAAAAAACCATTTGAGAAGAAATCGTGCTGAACCTTGGGTCCGAATTTCAAAGCTTTTCGCGTGATATTTGCAGAGATATGATCTGAGGAAGTTGGTCTTTTTGCAGAATCCTGAATTACATTCATAACAGGTGACCTGGGGAAAATCGTCTTAACTTTCTCTGTGGGGATTGGATTGAAATTTCATAAGAAGGTACAGAAAGAGGACGGACTGTAGTTTCTTGTATGCATGTTTCAGATCCAAAGGTTGAAACAGTGACTCGTGGCACGTCGTACAAGTTCACTCTACTGAACTAGTCTAAAAGCAAGTCACTGTGGGAGATTTCACATAACTCTTCCTTGGAGAATCCAATTTGGGTCAGACTTGTGGCATTGGAAAGAGGAAGTAGAAGGCTACTACAGGTTGCAATTTCAGAACTGGATGATCCGAAATTACAGAGATACATCAGATTCAACATCAGGCTTCTATAAAGTGAAAAAAGGTGTGTAGTTTTTTTAAATTTTTGTGTAAGCTTGGTTTAACGGAATTCAAAGGGCATAGTAAAGAATTATTATCGGTAACTGATGCCCCGAGGAAAGAAAATGAAAACACCTAGTAAGGAACCTGAAAGCTCTAGCATGACTCATGAAGAAGAGGAAGAAATGCTACATGATATATCAAAATTACAAGAACAAGTGCAACAAATGTCATGCTCACAAAAGCTAACCGAAGCTAAGATAAATGGCATGGAAGCTAAGATGGATGATTTGAAGATATATTTGAAGACAGATTTGAAGAGAGACATGGCAAATTTGAAGACAGATTTGAAGACAGACATGGCAGATTTGAAGACAGATTTGACAAATTTTCTACAAGAAATACTTACTAATGGTGAAAAGGTTGTAAAGGAAACTCATGATGTGAAAAAAAGTAATGTTAATCATGATTCCATAGACTCTAATGTTGGATCGAAGACCCACCATATTCCAAAAATCGATATGAGGAAGTTTGATGGCAAGGATCCCGCCACATGGATATTACAGATGGAGCAGTTCTTCGATCTCAATAATGTGCAAAACACACAAAAGGTACGTATGTCAACTGTATATTTGGAACCAAATTAGTTTTTATGGTATCAATGGCTTTGCTCTCGTAAACATTTTATCACTTGGGCAATTTTTACGGAAGAATTGATAGCACATTATGAAGATACAAAAAGCAACACTTTTTTTAGCCAATTGATAAGTCTCAAACAAAAGGGTTCAGTAATGGAGCACATTGAGGAGTTCCAAAAATTGAACATAAGGGTAAAAGATATTCCAGAGGAGCATAGGATTGATGTGTTCATAGGGTCTTTAAAGGATAATATCCAACATGATGTTCGCCTTTGGGAACCTAATTCATTAGAGAAGGCATTCAGGTTAGCAAGAAAAATGGAAAGCAAAATTATGGCAACCAGGAAGCATACCACTCACAACTATAAAGACGGAAGTGTTGTTGCCCCTAGTCTTCCAAAACCTATAAGGTTGACACCACAACAATTGGAAGAAAAAAGAGCAAAAGGGCTTTGTTACAGTTGTGATAGCAAATACACTAAAAGTCACAAGTGTGCTAAGAAGAAATTATTCTACATAGATTGTGAAGAGGAAGAAGAAAAGGAGCAAGAAAGGTCAAAAGAAGAAGATATACTCCAGGAACAAAGCCTAGATGAAGAACAAATAAATCTAACCATATCTTGTAATGCATTGGCGGGAATTACCACTCCTTAAACCATCAAGATAGAAGGACAAATCAAGAAGAAAAAGGTAATAGTGTTGATTGATTCAGGAAGCACCCATAATTTTATTCATTGTAGGGTAGAAAAATAATTGAATTGCTTCCTATATCCAGCACCAGAGTGTCAAGTGATGATTGCAAATGGAGGAACAATAAATTGCTCTGGAAGGTGCCATAATATCAAGCTATCCATGGGAGAATATGTATTGACTAGCCCAATGCTTTCCATTCCAATGGGAGGTGCTGACGTTGTACTAGGAGTCCAATGGCTACAATCCTTGGGTACAATAGATTTTAATTTTCAAGAACTTTTCATCAAATTTTCTACGGAAGGAAAGGAAGTTGAATTAAGGGGTATTGTAGGGAAACCAGGAAAGATAATCAGCTCTAATGGTATGACAAAGCTTCTAAAAAAGGAGCAAAGAGGTGTAACTGCACAATTATGTTCGCTAGATGTTTCCACATCGGAATTATCTATTTCTCCAGATCTCCAAAAAGTCCTGGACAATCATTCCAACGTATTTGAGACTCCCAAAGGTCTCCCACCTATGCGTGATCATGATCATGCTATTCATCTGATTCCAGGAAGTGTTCCTCCAAACATCAGGCCGTACAGATATCACTATGACCAAAAAAGTGAAATTGAACGTATGGTTGCAGAAATGCTAGAGGCTGGTATAATTCAACCAAGTCAAAGTTCTTTCTCTGCTCCAGTAGTATTGGTGCACAAGAAGGATGGATCATGGCGCATGTGTCCAGCTTATAGGGAGCTCAACAAGCTCACTATTAAAGATAAGTTCCCCATTCCTGTCATTGATGAATTACTGGATGAATTGCATGGATCAATTTACTTCACCAAGCTGGATCTTTGTTCGGGATATCATCAAATCAGAATGAAAATTGAAGACATTTCGAAAACGGCATTTAGAACTCATGAGGGTCATTATGAATTTTTGGTCATGCCTTTCGGCCTTACTAATGCACCTTCAACATTTCAAGGTTTGATGAATTCAATTTTCAAACCATTCCTTAGAAAATGTGTGTTAGTATTTTTTGATGATATACTAATCTACAACAAGTCTTGGAAGGATCATGTTGAACATGTTGACAGGGTGCTATAACTATTGGAGGAGAAACAATTATATGCAAAAAGATCCAAATGTTTCTTTGGAGTCCAGGAGGTGGAATATTTGGGTCATATTGTATCTCATGAAGGAGTTAAGGTAGACCCTAGCAAAATTAAAGCCATTAAGGAATGGAAAATTCCCACATCCATAAAGCATCTGCGAAGATTTCTTGGGTTGACAGGTATTATCGCAAGTTTGTTAAGAATTATGGGAGAATAGCAGCACCTCTAACAACATTATTGAAGAAAGATGCATTTTCATGGACTCCGGAAGAAACAAAGGCCTTTGAACATCTTAAAGAGGCAATGTGCCAAGCACCGGTCTTAGCTACACCAGACTTCACAAAAACCTTTATTGTGGAATGTGATGCTTCAGGAAATGGAATTGGTGCTGTTCTTATGCAAGATGAAAGACCCATTGCTTTTGAAAGTCGTCCAATCAAGGGAAAGTTTTTAATCAAAGCTATTTATGAGAAGGAAATGTTGGCAATACTCCATGCACTTAAGAAATGGCGACCCTACCTAATGGGAAGACACTTCAAGGTAAAAATGGATCATGATAGCCTTAAATACTTTTTAGAACAAAGATTATCCTCTGAAGAGCAACAAATGTGGGTCACAAAGATGTTGGGTTATGACTTTGAAATCATCTACAAAAAAGGGAAGCAAAATGTGGTGGCAGATGTACTCTCAAGAAAGGATGAGGATGTGGAAGCATTGCTGTGCGCCATTTCTATTATCCAACCAGATTGGATAAACGAAGCAAGGGAGGAATGGAAGAATGATGAAGAAGTGTGGGCACTTATTCGAAAGCTACAACAAGATTCCAGTACGTCTGATACATTTAGCTGGCAAAATGATTCATTATGGTACAAAGATCGCTTATACCTCTGTAAGAATTCCCAGCTAAAACAAAAGATTCTTATGGAATTGCACACTTCGCCCTTAGGAGGGCACTCAGAATTTTTAAAAACTTACCACAGGGTTAAGAAGGAATTTTTTTGGGATGGCCTTAAATTAGATATTCAAAAGTTTGTGGCGGAATGTTTGGTTTGCCAACAAAATAAAGTTGAAACAATTAAGACACCGGGTCTATTACAACCTTTATCCATTCAAGCCAACGTTGGGAGGAGGTTTCAATGGATTTTATCACAGGTTTACACAAGTCTGAGGGAAAGAGTGTCATCATGGTGGTAGTTGACAGACTTACCAAGTATGCACACTTTTGTGCATTATCACATCCATTTAAAGCCAGTACAGTTTCTACTACATTTATGGAAACAATTCAAAAGCTACATGGAAACCCAAAGATTATTGTAAGTGATAGAGATCCCATTTTCACTGGAAAATTTTGGACAAAATTATTTTCTTGTCTTGGTACTTAGTTAGCTCATAGCTCATCTTATCATCCTCAATCTGATGGGCAAACTGAGATAGTAAACAAATGTTTGGAAGGATATCTTCGTTGCTTTGTATCTGATAAACAGACACAATGGGTCAAATGGTTGCCTCTGGCTGAATGGTGGTATAACACTTCCTTCCATACAGCAACAAAAATGACCCCATTTATGGCACTTTATGGGTATCAACCACCATCCATCACATCATATTTAAGAGAAAATTCTAAGGTTCAGGCAGTGGAACATCACATCGAACATCAACAACAAGTCCTCCAACTCTTAAAGGATAACCTCGTGTTGGTACAAAATAGAATGAAACAACAGGCAGATCAACATCGCAGTGAAAGAAGTTTTGATGTAGGTGATTGGGTATTCCTACGGCTACAACCATATAAGAAAATGTCCCTAAAGCAAGATAAGAAGGATAATAAATTATCACCAAAGTATTATGGTCCATACAAGGTGTTGCAAAAGATTGGTACTATGGCATACAAATTGGAGCTTCCTGCAGCTTCTCGATTGCACCCAGTTTTCCATGTTTCATGTTTAAAGAAGGTTATAGGGGACAAGTTCCCAGTTCAAACAATATTTCCAGAACTTGACGAGGAAGGAAAAATTATATTGGAACCGGAAGTAGTCACAGAAAAAAGAACTCGACAGCTACGAAATCGATCAATTTCAAAGTATCTTATCAAGTGGAAGAACTTATCCGCTGAAGATTCCACATGGGAGGATGAGAATTTTATGCAGAAGTATCTAGAACTACTCAAGCGTTGAGGACAACACTTTTTTGAAGGAGAGGGGCATGTTCGGTCCCTATAATACCAGTGATTACCCCATTACTATTGTAGTTATACCCCTTATTTATATTGTTGTGCCCCTATTACCCCCATGTTGTTATTTCTGTGCCCCATAGAATCCCTCTATTGTTATTTTTGTGGCTTTATATTATTATTGTTAGGTCGGCTGGATTATATTGTGACTCCTTAGACTCCTATATATAGAAAGGAGGTTTTGCCATTTGTATCATCGAAGAATTGTTCATTTATGTAATGTAAAGGAGGTTGCCCCCTCGAAGAGGCTGAATTCTAAGGCATTGATCTATCTTTTCTATCTTTTCTTGAGCTGGTTTCATAACAGGTTGAGACAGACAAATTCCTCACACTTTAGGTGGAGATATGCATAGGCATCCATACTTCTATAGGCCAAGTGATCCTATGGGATTGTGGTAAAGCCTGGTTGTATTGATGTGGGATTCAGGCCTAGGAATCTCTTGGTGGGATATATGGTAAAGCCTAAGGAATTCCTAGTTGGTTTTGTTGTGAGTTCCACATTCATGCTTGGAATATGGCATGGGGGTGATAGGCTGAAAGAAATATTTGGTTCAACCCAATCTATGGTCAGGTAGTTTGTCGAAGCCCCTGACTTGGTTGGCTTATGAATTCATTAATAAGATCTCATTCTCTTTTGGTATTTCATGTGTAAATGTACTTGTTCATATGTGGTCTTATGGCTATTATATCCTTGTTATTTATGTTGGTTATATGTTGGTTATAAGTATGGTTTATGACAAACTTTATTTATTTCTCTCATCATGATTTGATTAGTACATGATATGGGAATGACTATATGAATTACTAGATGATATTTCATCTATTGTGATAAGGCAGCAATCCTTCTTTACAAATCTCAAATAAGTATGAGACGCCTATGCTTAGATATGTTGTTATGACCTATAGATTTCATATTTGTGATATGTTTGACGAAATTACTTTAATGGATAGCAGGTGTCCGGTTAAGTACTTCTACCAATGTTTTCATTAGTAGCTTTAATTCATGGTTATTTAAAATTTATAGAAGTTTCATGAAGTTCTAGGCAGACGCGTGAGTCTTGGCCTTGGAAAAGTGGCACAAAATCTGACGTGGCTAGCACAGAACTGCCTGAAAAAATCCACGGTCACTGGCATGCCCTTCTGTGGGAGTGATTGGAGGGCCTCAGTCACATGCATGGCTTGTCATGGGAATGACTAGGGGTCTAGTTCAACAAAAAGACAAGTTGTCTCAAGGGTTAAGAACCTGGAAGGGTTGGTTTTCTCTTGAAGGGTCTGTAGTTCCTGAGTAAGGTAAGATTGGTTTTCTTATTGGTTCCACTCCCTTAACTATACATGGGGAGTTGAATCACATAATAGTAGCCTTTTGTCACACGTTTACTCTAGTGGATTTGTTAGCTTGGGTAAATGTGGGAGGAGGGTGTTATAGAGTGGTATCAGAGGATGGTTCACCCATTGGACTGGATAGGAAGAAAATGTTGGGCATGCATACATGTCGATTACATATGTGTTCTTCATGCTTGTGGTCTATGTGCATGTTGTGTATGCATGGTGGTGGTTTTGGTTAGAGTTGTGTCACCATGTGAAAGTCGATGGTGTTGTTGTTGGATGTGGTGAGTGTATGTCAGATATGCACTTGTTATGCATGTCGGTGTCTATACGTCATTATGCATACATTGTCATGGTTATAGTTTTTGTTCATGAGATCATGGTATTTGGTTGGCATGGTCATGCATTGATAACTAGATAATGGTTGAAATGATGATGATATGCTGATATGAATATGTTTATACATGTATTGCACTAATCTAGTTTATTTTGCAGACCAGATATCCTCCCCTGGACTATATTGAGGTATGTTGATTATGTTATGTTTTGGTTTAGTTGACATGGTATAATTGCATGAAGAAGATCGAAGATGACTAGCACGATGGTAGAATATAATTCACGAGACTCCCCCTATGGATCAGATGAGAAACATGGTGTTGGGCACTCTTCTGACATAATAGACACATTGAGAAGTTTGAAGGCATAAATAAGTAGTTGCAAAGCAGATAATGACAGAATCATTTAGGCACAAAAGAAATAATCAGAAGTCAATGTGGTAATCCTTCAAAGCTTGTCATAATTGCAGAGACAAAGATCGCTTAGGATCATCCATGGGAAGGAGGATATGACTAATGGTGCATATGGTAGTAGGTCTCATAGTGGGAATAGGTTTGATAGGGATGACACAATCATAGATGGCAGGATATTAGATACACTAGATAGGATAGGTGATGGACAAAAGTTCTATTCTAGTTCTTGTTTTGACAAGTACCATGATCATCATCATTATCATCCTTACAGGAGGAGTGGCAAGGGATATTTGCAAGATGAGTTCAATAAATCCAAGCCACCTACCTTTGATGGGGATTTGAAGAATTTTTAGGATGTAGAGGCATGGCTACTTGGGATGAAGATGTTATTTGAGTTGCATGATTACACGGAGAGCATGAAGGCTAGTTATCTTCATCCTTAAAGGAAAAGAAGACATATGGTGGGAAGATGTGAAGAGGGTGAGAGACATCAGGACAAAGGACTTAAGTTGGAATGAATTCAAGAGACTATTCAGAAAGAAATTATTGTCAGAGAGGTACTATGACAACAAGGCCAAGGAATTCTATGAGCTAAATATGGGTCAGTGATAGATGAGGAGTATATGACCAAGTTCCTTGAGTTGTTGAGGTATGTACCGTATCTTAAGGATGAAAATCCCAAAGTTCAAAGATTTTTTAGTGGATTTCCATTAGAATTTAGTGATCAGATTGAGTATGATGAGCGTTGGTCGCTTGAGGAGGCCACTAGGAAATTGAAGCATTGTTATGAGAAATCAAAGCGTAAGACAAAAAATTAGCAAGGTTGGAAAGAAAAGACAAAACTAAAGGTAAATGACATCTGAAAATAACACATCCTTAGAATATAGGAGAGAAAGAAAATGTTGTACCTTACAAGAAGTTTAATGGGTCACAACATGGAGGAAAACATAATAAAGGTGATGGTAAAGGATAGTTGTAGTGTTGGATATGTGGAAAGGAGCATCTCAAGAAAGATAGTCTGCATAATTAAGGTAGTAGGCCTCATATTTATAGTGCACAGGAAGTGAAAACAGTTGGGGATGTTGGGTAGAGCATTCCAAAAATTTATGCAATTCCAGATAATAGGAAGACAAATCACTAGACATAAATTATCAAGATGGACAGCAAGATTTATGATCAAGTTTTTTCTATTTTGATTGACCCTGGATCTAATTATAGTTATGTAAGTCTTGACCTGGTGGATAAGTTTGGTTTGAATAAAGAAGTGCATGCAAAATATTGGTTAGTGTAGTTGGCTATGTACAAAGAAGATATTTCATCATTGGGTAAGAGCTTGTTAATTCGAGTTGAATGGTATGCCTACTTCCACACATATGAATGTACTATTGTTGGGATCATATAGTATGCTTTTGGATATGGATTGATTGTATCTTCATGGGACTAAGGTGGACTTATATGACAAAGATATTAAATTCTTGAATGAAAATGGGGAAGAGAGAATCTTTTAGGGCAAGAAGAAAGATACATCATTTAGAATGGTGACATCTATAGGAAAAGCATAGACGCAAAAAAGGGTGTGTGTTATTTGAAGTGCATATTTATAGTGATAAAGGTAAGGATGTTGAGGATGCAGAAGTTATGAAGAGGTACCCGATCTTGCAGTAGTTTTAGGATGTGTTTCTAGCAGAGATTTCAAACTTGTCACCTCACAAGGAAGTGGAATTATCTATTGAGTTGGCACCAGGGGTAGTACCAACATCAAAGGAACCATACAGGGTGAGCATGCTAGAGTTAGTAGAGTTGAAGTTTTAGTTGAAGGAAATTCTTGACAAGGGATACATTAGGCCAATAGTATCATGTTGGGGTGCACCAATGTTGTTTGTGAAGAAGAAGGATGGTAATATTAGTTTATGCATTGATTACAGGTAGTTGAACAAGGTGGCCATCAAGAACAGGTATCCGTTGTTGAGGATTGATGAATTGTTTGACCAGTTTAAGGGAGAAACAATGTTCTTGAAGATTAACTTAAGATCTAGATACCTTTAGGTACATATTAAATAAGAGGACATCTACAAGACTGCTTTTTGGACCAGGTATGAGCATTATGAGTTTTTTGTAGTTCCATTTGGTTGGAATAATGCTCCAACTACCTTTATGTGCTTAATTAATGGTGTGTTGTGTCCTTATCTAGATAAGTTTTTTATTGTGTTCATTGATGACATCTTGATATATTCTAAAAATGAGGAAGAGAATGTAGAGCACTTAACAACAGTATTGATATTGCTAAGAGAGCATCAATTATATTCTAAGCTCAGTAAATGTAGTTTCTTTTGGATAGAGGTACACTACTTGGGTCATGTTGTTTCCAAGGAAGGTGTAGTAGTAGATCTGGAGAAGATAAGAGCTATCATGGAGTGGGAAGTTCCTAGAAATGTGGATGAGGTAAGATCATTTATGGGACTAGTAGGTTATTACATGAGGTTCATCAGGAACTTATCTTAGATTGCATGTCCTATTACGTCACTTTAGAGGCAAGGTAAGAAATTTAAATGGACAGAGGAACATGAAACAAGTTTTTATCAATTGAAGCAATTGTTGACAAATGCTCTAGTCTTAAAAATTTCAAATCCGGACAAAGAGTTTGTGGTGTGTAAAAATGCTTGCAAGAGAGGACTTGGTGGAGTCCTTTTTAGCGCTCAAATCTGCCTCAAGCTGAGGAAGACAAAATTCAAGGCCACATCAAACCAAGCTCAGCCTCGTAGCTAGCCCTACGAGGACAGGAGAGGGCTCTCTCTGGGTCTATCTCGGCAAAAGGTCTTCAAAGGGGCTGAGATGACTCAAATTTAATACTGATTTTTGGCTAGTAAAGAGATAGGAAGGTTTGTTTTAGATTTTTGAGTTTTTTGCTGGAGAAATGAGAAAACCAATTTTGGGTGCGGGGATTGAGGTCAGATTTTTGCAGAGATCGAGTTGGGGCGAGGTAGGAAATAGTCTTGATGCCTTTTGATCAGGTGTATGGATGGATCAAAATGACCAGGAGTTGAAGAGGGCAAAAGAGAATATGGATCCTCTTCAAACTGACGAAAACATGGAAAATTAAACAAACTTAAAGGCAGAGCATAACAATCTATGGATTCTACCTTAACACTTCATTTGTTCAATTGCAGAAGATGAAAGAAGGAAAATGATACACATTAACAACTTACAATTACAGAAAGAAGCACACCATCAACACACAAAGCCACAAGGATCCCAACAAGTGCTGCAAAATCTCTGATCTCCCCTTAGCCAAAATATGAAAAATATGTACAATAGTGTCCAAAATCTTCCCAAGAGTCCAACCTGTGCTACTGAATGAAAATTTACATATATAGATCAAGCTAACCTCATTCCCTAACCTCTAGGGGTCGAGCTCCTCCTTCTAAGAGAAGTTTGAACAAATTCTAAACAAGGAGCAGGAATCTAGGTGACCAAAACAACCTGCCTCTAAAAAGAAGGAAACTGATTCATTACATTAATTTCTTGCTAATTTGTGAATGAATCATCTAGAAGAAGGTATATAAGTGCCATGTTACACATAAAATTACATCATGGTGGGTCAAAAATTACATCAAGGAGTAAAACTGGTGAAAACTGGCCGAATTCCTGAGCTGGAAGGTGAAAAATTGGCCAAAAACCTCAATGCGCAGCGCCCTAATCTCAATGCGCAGCGCACCTTTCAGACTAATTTTGAGGCACTTCCCGGCATAAAAATTGAGCTCAAGATAGCTCGTTGGAAAGCTCTGGATGTCTACTTTCTAACCCAAGCGTAATTTCCCAATTTGGAGCTCATTTTCCCCCTCAAAACTGCATTCTCCCAGAGGTACTTCCTGTTGTTGCAAAAGGTGGCAGTGAGGTCATTTTTTGCATGTTTTTTGACCCTTTGGGTACCCAAACCTTGATGAAATGCCTTGGAAATAGCTGGGTAGGTATATTTCATCATGAAAAATCCAAAAATGCAAACCATTTGTGATTTGGACCTCTCGATATTATGGGTAGCGCGCTGCGCGTTGAACCAAAAAAACCTGTTTTTAGGACAAAATTTTCAAAAATGACAAAAATTTCTCTGAATTTGCCCAAATTCGGAGTAATGACCCTCTATCATGTATTGTGTTCCGCCAATGAATCCTCGGCCAAAATTAGGAGTGGATCGGGCTTTTTCTGCCGTTTTAGTGCCTTGCTCAATCGCCTCTTAAGGATCTTCATTTTCGCTTTGCAAACATGTATGCGGGCCCAGTAATGATTCTTCATGTGACGAAGCAAGTCTTTGTCTCTATTGGCCTTCACCAACAACCCCTCCAAATGTTGGTTGACCTTCTCAAGCACAAATTTCCGTGCAACAGGTGTCAAATCACCCGGTCTTTTACGGGCCAACCTACGGTCTTCACGGATTCGTTGCAGCTCTATAAGTATGTGCTCGTCCTCTAACTGTTTATTGCGCTGCTCCAAGTATTTGATCTGACACTCTGCCTTCAACAACTTCTCATTCAATCTATCAATTTTGGTCTTTTCCACATCACTCAATGCAACATCAATATCATTACCACCTGAATGGCCCTCCTCGTAAATCGGCTCCTTTCCTCTGTCCTGAACCTGTACCTGTACTGAAGAAGAAGGCGAGACCCCTTCCATACCATGTGGAGATAATACTCACCGTGTAGCTGCAAATAAGGCCCTGTGGCCTCGCTGATATGTCACACATGCTGGAGTGCTGACATGCTCGGTCTCAGGAATGTCAAATTGATGTGAAGGCCCTCCCTCATCATGAACTATCTCAGGAGGTGGCTGTGGCACTGTGAAAATATCACGAGAAATGAAATCCTCCCAAGTAATGCCCTGCTGCGCCAACTGATGAACCACTATGATCTTGATCAAAGCGTAAGGATAGATACTCCTGTGCTACTGTGTTGGGGTCTTCCTTTGTACTAAAGGCACCATCCTCTCTATGTTGGGACACATGAAAAACAGAATGTTCATCATATGTACCCCTATGAAATGCATCAACAAACGAACATGGTACGCATATAGACGTGAGAATCTGCCCTCACAACTGAAATATCGGATGATGAGTTTCATCAATGGTGCATACTCATCCCTCAGGAATCTGAAAGGAAAAACTGCACTCAAATGTCTTATATATGCGGACTTAATATATGGTTGATAGTAAGATTTCTCTAACTGTTGACGTTTACTCCATTGCTCTCCAACATTTGGTATCCCAGTGGCCTCTGCAATAATCTCTGGTGACAAAATGAAATCAACTCCGACGAGGTTTACATGGCCATCATGTAAATGTAGAATGAACAACCAAGCTAATTCACAATGAAACTGAATTTGTGAGATTAGCTCACAATAGTGATAGCATGACTGACGACGAAAACAATCCATTGCAAGCAGGCAAGCCTGCAATTGAACCAATGAAATAGGCTCTTCCTTGAGAGGCTTACCACCTTTGCCACCTCTGCGAGACCTTCGTGGCACATTACCCTCTGCTGTAGAATCACTGTCATACTGCTGCTCATACTCTGACTCTGTGTCTGACATAGCTCTGAAAACACAATGTCTGCAAAAATGTATGCTGTCTGCAATAGTAGGTTGTAGGTGTGGTGAAATTACTATTTCAATACATGCTCAAAAACGAACCGAAACATTATAAGACTTATGCCATAATGGACATTCTGTTTTAGTGTATTGGGCATAAAACAGTCCCAAGGAGAGTTTGACAAATGGACCAAATATGAAGTGTTGTTGGCTTAAAGCTTTCACATGGGCATGGAGCTATGTTTCACCGAGGAAGGGCAGAAAAATCTTCACCACTTACCCATATGTCTTTTAATACCCTTAAAAAATATTTTGCTAGGGGCTTAGGGTTTCATTTGATTTCTTACACCCAACACATCACCTCCTCTCTTCAAACACACTATAAACACTATCAAATTGATTGAATCAGTTATAGAACACCTACTTGCAGCTTTGGAGGCATTTAGACACGATCTGGGCGCATAGACAAGTTTTTCCTGTGGCTGAGATTCAACGCGCAACGCGCCACCCCAGTGCGCAGCGCACGCTCCTATAATATCGGGAGGTCCAAATCACAAATGGTTTGCATTTTTGGATTTTTCATGATGAAATATACCTGCCCAGCTATTGCCAAGGCATTTCATCAAGGTTTGGGTACCCAAAGGGTCAAAAAACATGCAAAAAATGACCTCACTGCCACCTTTTGCAACAGCAGGAAGTACTTCTGGGAGAATGCAGTTTTGAGGGGGAAAATGAGCTCCAAATTGGGAAATTCCACTTGGGTTGGAAAGTAGACATCCAGAGCTTTCCAACGAGCTATCTGAAGCAATTGTTGACAAATGCTCCAGTCTTAAAAATTTCAAATCCGGACAAAGATTTTGTGGTGTGTAAAAATGCTTGCAAGAGAGGACTTGGTGGAGTCCTAATGTAGGAAGGACAAGCAGTATGATATGAGTCACAGAAACTGAATCAGCATGAGAAAAATTATCTTCTTGGAAGGAGGTTTTTACTAGTGAGTGATCATAGTGGATTGAGGTATCTATTTAACCAACCAAATCTGAATTCTAGACAAACTAGATGGTTGGCCATGATATGTGAGTTCAACTTTGAGATCAGGCACATCAAGGGGAAAGAGAATAAGGTTGCAGATGCTCTTAGCAATAGGAGATAGGTAAACCATATAAAAAATATGAGATCCTATGGGATAGATTTACAAGATCATATTTTATAGGCAGGACAACATGATGACAAGTATAAGTGTGTATGCATAGGTTACAACAAGGTACAATTGATCAAGATGTGGACTATCATCTTAGAGCATATGGTTTGGTCAGATTAGGGATAGGATCTATGTGTTGAATGACAGTGAGCTCAAGAAGACTATCTTGCGAGAATTTCATGCATAATTGTGTTCATGTCACCTACGATACCAAAATACATTGACAATGGTGAAGAAGTTTTATCTTTGGATGACTCGAAAGAAGGAAGTGGAAAAGTTCTTGGCTACATTATTAGACTGTTAGTAGGTGAAAGCAGAATGTAAGAATTCAGGTGGGTTTCTTCAGCCTATTCTGATTTTGGAGTTGAAATTGGAGGTCATTCCATGGATTTCGTCACAGGTTTTTCGAGGACAACTAGACAACATGATTCCATCATGGTTTTGGTTGACATGTTGAAGAAGGTAACGCACGTCATTCCAGTGAGATATACTTATTCAGCTAATGATGTAGCATAGATCTTCATCAGAGATGTACTGAGGTTGCATGGTGTTCCAAGGAATATTGTGTCAAACAAGGATGCTAAGTTCACTTCCAAGTTTTGGAAGGTGTTGTTTGCAAGTTTGGGGAAGGAGTTGGCCTTCAACACAACTTATCATCCATAGATAGATGGACTGACAGATAGGGTCAATAGTATATGGGAGCACATGTTGAGGATGTATGTGATTAATCAACAAAGGAGATGGGAGTAGTACCTTTCGTTGGTTGATTTTACTTATAATAATGGTTATTAGGAGTCACTGAGGATGAGTCTGTTCGAGGCACTATATGGGTGGATTTGTAATACTCCCATCAATTGGAGTGATCCACTAAATAGGGTGTTGATAAGTTCAAACATTTTGGTAGAGATGGAATAGGAAATCCAGATAATCAATAAGAATCTAAACGCAGTAGAGGACTGGTAGAAATGTTATGCAGATTGGAACATGATGTTTAAAGAGTTTTAGGTATGAGAATAGGTGTATTTGTGCATCAAGCTTAAGAAGAGCTCCTTGAGGATTGGATCATGTGCTAAGTTGGCACCTCGATTTTGTGAACTTTTCAATATTCTTGAAAGGATCATACCAGTAGCCTATTAGCTTGCACTTCTTCCGACAGTGAAAGTCCATGATGTTTTCCATGTGTCACTGCTTAAGAAGTATGTTAAATATGTTGAGCATGTGATTGATTGGTCTGTATTACATGTGGAGCCAGAAGGATAGGTCCAGCTGGAGCTTCATTTTATTTTGCAAAGAAATATGTTCATGCTCCATAAACGCATGGATAGGTGCAAACCCATGGAGAGTCATCTAGTGACCAACTGGAGGAAAGAGGATGCCACTTCAGTTGAGGAAGTGGATGATACTATTTACCAAAATTTGGTGGGTTCACTCATGCATCTTATGAACACATGACCAGGTATGTGCTTTGCAGTCAATCGGCTGATCTAAGTTATGTTTAGGCCAACTAAAATGTTTTGGAGTGAAGCTAAGCATGTTCCATGCTACCTCAAAGGTACCGTCCACTTTGGACAATGGTATAGATAGATATAGGGAGTGAAGTTGTGTGGCTTCACAAATGCAGATTGGGCTAGAAGTCCATCAGACTAAAAGAGTACATCAGGTGGAATTTTTAGCGTTGGGTCCGCAACAGTTTCTTGGTACAACAAGAAGCAAATATCTATGGTACTCAGCTCAGAAGAAGCAGAATGCATGGCTACAAGTCAAGCAACATGTGAGGTGATTTGGATGAGAAAGATACTGTTTGGATTGTTTGATCATATGATGGATCAAACTATGATCTATTGTGATAATGTTAGTTCGTAAAACTCTCTGAAAATCATTTTTTTCACGATTGATCCAATCATCTTGATATCATGTATCACCATCTACGGGTTTGTGTGTAGAGGAAGATTATGTTGTTGGATTACATTCTGACAAAGGAACAAGATGTTGATATTTTGACAAAGGCCTTATCAAGAGGGAAGTTTGAGTTCCACAGGTGCAAGATAGGGGTGGTTGATAATCCATTTCTTGCTGAGAGGGAGTGTTAAAATGCAACAAGAAAATCTTAGTTTGACTTTGCCTTGGACAAACTAGAGAAAATTTCAATTTCTATCTTAGTAGAAATATTGGAGGTAGTTAATTAAGGTGACATGGAATTTTTAACTCAGTTAACTTAATTAATTTGAGTTGGGGAAACTTTAGTTCAGTTCAATATGATTGATTTCTAATTTGTAGGAATATATTTTAGTTAATTTGAGTCATTGTCATTTTAACTAGTTCTAACTATCAGAAGAACTAGTGGAGGTCAAGTTGTGGAAGTGAAATTTGAACCACACTCAATGATCAACCAGTTAATTGATCAATTAACCCAAAATAATTGTTGCATGCAAATAATTTGAGTTACCCAGTTGAGATAGAGATTCCAAGGCAGTGTACTATGAGTTGTAGCATATTCCAATGTGTACAGGTTGTGCATGGAGTCAAAGGAAGGACCTAAGGGAATTGCACAATTCAATAGTGGGAAATTCCTAAATAATAGGGGCCACTTTGTTGGAGGAACAACACAGGGGAATAGGAGCTTGGAGGGCTTTAAAATTGGCTATGCGTTGGCCAGATTCAATCAGTCAAGTAGAGGGGTAGACTATACACTTGTAAGTTGTGCTCAAACTTGAGAAAAAATACATATTTCATCTCTATTCTCTAATTAATGCAATACATATAGGAGGGGGTTTTGAGTAGTTTCTTTCCCCTAGATAAATATATGTGCATGTGTGATGTTTCCTTTTGCATGTCTATGATTTATGTTCTATATGGTGAATTAAATTCCACACATAAGTAGAGTAGCTTCAAGTCTTGTGATTTAGTAAATTTCATGAGAATTTTTGAATCTACACATCAATTTCTACACTTATGGTCTATCTAATTACCTCACTATTTCACAACAAGAGTAACCAAATGGATTGTTCATTAAATTGTCAACCCAAGTTCCAAATGCTTGTGAGATGTTTTGCAATGCATGTGTAGGCTATAGGTTCCTCATTTTCTAATGGTTTGTTTATCATGTTCCTAATGAATTGAAAGTTCACACTTGTAGAATTAAACATGCTTGAATTGAAACACACTTGCATGAATCAAATTCTTTAGAAACTAATGTATTGTTGGAAATAAAATTAGTTAAAATAAACATGATTAAAAATGTAATTGGAAAGAACACACTAAAATTATAATTTAGAAACAATCTAAAGTACTCAGCATTTTTTTTCATAGTATGAAATATACCTCCTAAGAATAGGGCACTAAATTTACAGTATAACAACATAAACCAAATTAAATCATACACTACACAAAAAACTACAAAAATAGTAATTTATATTAAAACCAAAACTCCATGAATTCATACACTATGCCATCATAAAAAAAATTATTTGCTCTAAATCTTCCATTCTCTTAGCAATGAAAAATGGTTTCTCCTTATGCATGCCAATATTGACGAATTATTAAGAGGAACCACTAAAAATGGGCTTAAGCCTCAACCTATTAAAACATATTTGTGAAATGTATAATTAAGTGTTGGTATATAGCCACAAACTTAGGGATATATGTTCTAATCATGGTATCTTTGGAAAATGTTGTTGCATTTTTTATCTAAGTGAGCAAGGTGGCATTTGGATCATAGAGGTATTAGAAAAATGGACTTTGACATGTGGGTCTATAAAAATCTACTCGAGAATAATTAAAACCATAAATTCCATCATTTAATACCTTCCCCAAGTTATTGTAGCATTGAATTCATGGCATCTTTGTTAATTCCTTGATAACATTTTTTAATTTTCATTTTGAATGTGAACATAACATCCTCTCCCACTATGTGTTAATGGAAACATTGTTCATGTCTAAAAAATCATGCTTAACTACTAGAGACTTAGGTTAATATTTTGAGGCTCTAATGGATGTTGATATGGAGGCTAAAACAGGTTAATATTTTGAGGCTCTAATGGATGTTGATATGGAGGCTATATGCTATTTTAGGTCAATATTAACTAATTAAATGTAGCAATGAAGGTGTGGTTGTCAAACTGGTGCAATAGTAATTTACATGGATTTTGAACATGTGGATCTACAACCTATATATTTGTAGCATGTGGATCAATAACAAATATATTTTCAACAAACTATAAACTAATATTTTATTCAAAGATAATTGAAAATATGCATTTTTCCTAATGTTTAATTAAAAAATAAAATGTGATACTAGAGAATGCAATGGAAAAATACCTTGAGCATAACTCATGGTTTTGAACATTAAAAACAATAAATATAGGTTTATGGGCAAGTGAAAAGGATTTGTAAATAAGGAAAAAAAGTAGAAAAATATGGCAAATTTGTTGCTCATAATTTCCCCTTAACTGAAGATGTTGCATGTCCTCATGCAACCTTTTACCAATGTGCCTATCCTTCAAAGTTGGATGAATCAAGCTACAAGGACCCATACTAAATGGCTCTTCCATTTTTTTCCAATGTTTAGTAACAAAGTCTATTGGAATATTTTCATTTACCTTGACTATCCAATAGAAAATTATGCTAATAAAATATATTATCCTTTTTACCAACAATCTTGAAATCATTTAAACTATAGTTTATCCATTTTTCAGAGTTTACATTTCTTGCGACACATATCATCATTATGTTAGCTAGACAAGAATGAAATATTCATTATAGAAAAATTAATTGACTCATCTAGTGATATATCATCCTTGGACCTCTTGAATAGTTTTAGAGGTCATGTTTAGGTTCAAGAATGGTCTATGGACGTTACAACTCCAAAAAAATACTTGTGGCATATCTATGGTAACCTAATGGATCCACAACAAACATTATTGGTTAGTTGTGACAAAATTTAGTGGTGAGCTACAACTAACTAACATTATTGGTGAGTTGCAACAAACTAATGCTACTAATGTGTTGTAATAAATGTTATTGGTGAGTTGTAGCAAACATTATTGGTGAATTGCAGAAAATGTTCCTACTGAGTTGAAGCAACGTCTACAACTCTAATAAATAATCAATTTATCCAAAAACATGTAGGTATTTGACATTTTATGTGGGTGCATCTATCCCAATATGATTTCTTCCTTATACCAAAACTATTAAATACCTATTTCACAAATCTTGTTAAATGAAAAAATCATTGGCTAGGCACTTGTAACTTGTATTGTTGGGGTCGCCAATGAAAAGGAAAGTAATGGATTGTTCTATGAACACTGCTTGTATATTATCATCATGGAGTGCTTTGAAATTCACAATAACTTATATGTGAACCAATATACCATTAAAATGAATTAATTCATATATCTTCAAATATTGATGAACAATTTATGATACTCATAAATTTATCTATACTTTTAATTCCATATGATTTCTTTTATGTTGTATAAATATTTGGAAATAACATATTTTGTGTAGGAATTGCATCTGAAGTTTCTTATTCTACTACAAGTTCTTATGGAGCCACATATTCCTCTTGTTCAACACTGCCCTTAGCTTGTCCCTGTGGTTCAACTATTGTTTTCCGTTGTTGTTGGTTCTTATGGATTAGTAGTTATGTCTTTCTCTTCTTCTGCTACTAGTTCTTATCGGGTAGTAACCTCTTCTTGACAAATCTCCATAATATAGTTTTTCACTTCATTTCCTACTATTGGTTGTTATGTGACAGTGGTATGACCTTCTATTGTTATTTCTTGCATAGCAGCAACATGGCATCTTAATGTTGGTTCTTATGTAGCAAAATCAATGTTTTCTAAGCTAGTACTTGTGTAGCAACATCAATATCTTTCCTTGAGTTAATTTCCTTAACATCTTCTACAACATCAGCATATCTAGTTGTTCTCTTCCTAAAATATTCAAGGAAGTGTGATGGAATGGATTTGAACTGTGGAAATAGAGTAACATGATGTCATAATCCAAATGGAGTAGTGTAGGTTTTTTATTAAACGAGGGTGGAGATGGTGTGCATTATAGGTAAATCCATAGTCAATTCCACCCCTCCCCCCAAATAAATATTCTTCTTGTCCCTAGAAACATGACAAATGGTAACTAGGATAGAATTAAAACCAGGGAAGGTTTAGGTGAGTTAGTAAATACAATCTTGTAGCATTCAATAAATATGATAAACAATTATAAGGAAGAAGTGTAATTACACTTACCTAAGAATTCCATGACACCTACAATAATAATATAATATTATAGGTCTGTTTGTGTCTCTTGTATTTATTGCTTCTATAGCAAGTCATAGTTTATGTAGTGAACACCAATGAAAAATTATGTAAAGGACTATCAACAAGATTTCCACCAAGTTCTTATATGTCTTCATTGAAGCCTTGAGGAGAGTTTCTTCAGTTGCTTTTGTTTTTTGTTGGTTCTTATGTAGTAGTAGGAGGCCATTCTAAGGTTGCTTCTTATGTAAAAGCCTTAGGGCTAGTAGGTGTTGGTTCTTGTGTAACAACACATGTTTCTTCTCCCTTTCTAGTTATACAAAATTCTTTAGCAACAAAATCCTTTATAGTTGGTTCTTGTGTTGCACCCATAGTGCTTGTTGGTGTTGGTTATTATGTAGGAACTCCAATAGTTTCCTTGGAACTTATTATTTTTTCTCTTGTTTAGCAATGGTGGATCCTTTCCTTCTTTCTTTGGAATCTTTAGAGAGGTCAATGAAAGTGTTACTATTCTCAACCGCTTTATTTTTCATGATGTTAAACTTAAACCTAGAATATATATCTTCAACAATGGAGCAATGTTTGAACTCTTCTCTATGAGGGTGCAAAACACTACTTGAAAGAACAATGTGGAAATATTAAGTGCTACGAAAACTATAAACATGCAAACATACTATAGAAACTATAACACATTGTTAGATGTCAAAACCTAATGAAAATGTGTTAGAATAAGTGGGATAAGATTTTGAAGTAATCATCAAGCCAGGGAAGAGTAATGTCGGGCCAGACCATTTATAAAGAATCACTTAAGGGTAAGAGGCAGGAAATCTAGATGATGCTTTGCCAGATGCACATCTCTTTCGAGTAGAGATGATTGAGGATGAATTTTGAGAGATAGCAAGTTTGTTCACTATAGGTTGCACGCTGGAATACTATACTGTCACAAGGAATAAACAGCTAGCAACCAAGGCCGAAGATTTTCATATTGATACCAGGTGTGCAACAACAAAAATTCTAGTGGATTGGTAATAACAAAATATTGGAAATCTTATTCAACCATAACTGAAATTGGAAAGGAGATAGATAGCTGGGTAGCTCAGCATTGTACGTGGCCCAAGTTAATTTATTATGTGGGTTAAGAGTGAGTGGAAAATGATGTTATGGAGGCATTTGTGGAGGAAATAAGTGGGTAAAGTTTGAATTGATAATGATGGTTACATGATATTATTATGAAGCCCTAAGGAAAAATTCATGTCTTCAGTATCAACCACATAAGAAAAGGAAACTTCATTGTTTTTAGTGTGCACTTTTTTTCTAATTATCTTTTAGCTATGGAGAATAAATGCATAAACATACCATAGTTTTGCAATAGTAGAGAGTATTAGGTATTCTTGAAACCTTATTATGTAGTAAAGGCATGTTGTAGCGGCTACAACCATCCTCCAAAATGTTTCCTTAGCTTCATTTTGGAGCCTCCCTACTAGCCATCCTTAGTAGCATGCCTTGCACTACCGAGGTATGTATGCTTTTAGTTGAGTTTCTTTGGCATAAAAACTTGTGTTTGCTAACTTGTTTGTCTTTCACCCTCAAGATGACCTCCCGTGACTTGGTCTCAAACCAGTTCTTGTGCTGACTTGGAAAATTGTGCAGCACTGGATGACAACCAGCCTTTCTCTCCAGAATTCCACAATGCATCCTGAAAGCCAACACTGCTCTCCAGAATTGTAGAGAACAAAAAAGCTTCCCTCCCCAAGAAAATTGTGAAGAGAATCCCATCATTGGGCTTGCTCTTAGAATTTGTATAGTTCTGGCTGGTAGCCCTGGCTTCAGTCTAGAAATTGTGTAGAGCTTGAGGGGCAGCCAGAGCCACTCAGCCCAGAAACTGCACAAAATTCATCCCAAGGCTTGCTAACTATTACATGTACTCACAGGTTGACTGATTACAAAAAAGCATAAAAGCATCCCTAAATTTTAGGGATATATTTTTAGTAGCAGGGGGTACATGCAAAAGTCGTTTTAGAAACCTCCTGCAAAGTGTATTTTTCCTAGAATTGTGGTATGTGTGTCATAAGCCTCAATATTGTCAAAAAATATTTATTCAACACCTCATAGATCATTCTTCATGTTCGAGCTTGGAGTTGATCTAGGAACCTTCGGCATACTCATCACAACATTTTCCGGGTAAGTCTGCTTTTCATGTCTTTTATTGTTTTTCTATCGCTTTTTACATTTCAGTTGGTATAAATTTTATTTGATTAGTTTTATTGAGTGCTTATTTTCATTTCAATGCATGTTAGCTTGTATAAGTGATGTTTCGAGTTTTGTATTGCATTTCTTTGTTGTCGCATGCATGGCATTGTTTTTGCACTAATGGTCACCGTTGTGGCAACTCGCTTCCCACACTTCATTATTTTCTATTTTTACTGAATCCTGCATTGACTGTAATCACATGCATGTTATTCACTCATGTCTACACCATCTTTTCACATGATTTTAGCCCTTACTTCTTTTTAGTCACCCGTCGGCAGTTTTGAGCTACCTTGGCCTGGACTTTGCCTTCCCCAGCTTGCACAATGCATTTTTGGGATGGAATTCCTTCCTTTGCTCCAAATAATTGCACAAATCCTACCTCATGCTAGTCTCCTAGTTTGTGCTCTGTGCATTTTTTAGAGATAGTGCCTCAGTTGGCCCCTGCAATTGTGTAGTGCAATTTCTCGGGTAGCAGTAATGCTGACTGAAACTATGAAATGCACAGTTCTAGTCCTCATCAGGCCAAGCTGGATTGTTCTATGCATAGTTTCAACGGAAATTCAGCTCACTCGTAGCCTGGACTATGCTCTGCGCAGTTCTAACAATCAGTCTCCCAGCCTCTTCCGGAGAAAACTGCGCAATTTTCCCAATTAGTCAATCAGGTGTGTTGCATGTCATTCCCCAAGTTGCTTTCGGTTTTTAACTGAAATTTTTCTTTCCATGAGTGTTTCTCTATCTCCAGGCATCGCAGGTGTTCATGGGTTGCTCAATAGTACAAGTGCAATGGCTTCCAAGAGAGCAGGGTCAAAGGACACCATTAAGAGCACAACTGGAGATGTGGTTGAGCAAGTGTCTATGAGCTTGCCCATCTATGAAGATACTAAGCTGTTCATATTCAAGGAGATCAATATCACATGGCAAGACGTCAATGACATCTTTTCAGGCATCTTTAAGGAGAATCTAGAGGACCGCAGAGTCTATGTCAACATACACAAGTCTGTCTTGTACCGGGTTGCATGAAGGTATCCTACATTTCCATGTGCGGACATGATCCACTGGATTATCTCACATGCTAATCCAGAGACATTGGTACTAAAATTTATACCTTCAAGGTAAAGCAATTTTAGGAGATGTATCACTTGCCACAGTCGACAAACAAAACGCATGCACTCTTCACCAATCCGGACAACAGTACGAACTCAAGAGACATCCTGAAGAGTTGGGTAAGAGTGCCATCTAAGTTTAGGATGACACACAACCAGGTATACAAGAAAAAGACACTATGGAAGGCTTATTAGTTCTTGTTCATCTTCACATGCCACTTGTATGGCCAAGAGAGCACAGAAACCTTCCCGCAGGGTTGGGTGATTGTGTTGGATCAGCTGGTGAACGAAGGAATACCTTTCAACTGTTCTGACATGTTGGCTCTCCAGCTGAAGGGGCAAGTAACAAATGCCAAGCATCCACCCAAGGGTGAGCAATCAAATCTCTTCATGTCTGCCTACATTCTTGATGCAGTCTATGCCCGTTAACAGTTCCCTGGCTTGGGTTGGGCATGGACACCTTCAGAAACCTCTGTGCACATCTATTGCAGGTTTTTCTCCAAGTGTAGCTTCCATGGAGTTATACTACAACTATTAGACCACTTCGTCACCCCGATGTATAGGATAATCTCTAAGTAAGATCCACCTTGCATGTCATAGGTAGAAATGGAGGCATTGTTTAACATAACAGAGTGGTACACCTCACCCCTTGGCACCTTCATCTGGATGTACAACGCGGAGAAGGCTTTGCATGTGTTACCAAATTTTTCCATGGAAAAGATGGTCATGCAAGAGGTTGCATACCACAACTCGACAGGGTTGTCATCGAGACTACACAGGAAGAAGAAGGAACCTTGGCCCACTCTTCCTTTGCGGATTGGGTTGTATGAGATCCAGAGTCTCAAGCATGTTGAGGCTCAGATAGAGGAATTCAAGAGGTTCACCTTCGGCACTAGAAGTTTCAATCCATATGACCTACATTGCTTAGTGAAGGACCATTGTGCGAGAGTGTATCATCCTTGGATCCACGGGGCATGTCATTGGTATGAGGAAGACCCATGGAGATATTGCTACAACTCCTCAAGGCTTAATGAACCAGTCAGAGTGGTTGTAGAATGGTTAGTAGTGCACAAGGTAGCAGCACTTGACAGAGCAGAAACATCAGTAGCAACAGAGGGTATCACACTTGTGCAAGACAAAGGTAAAAGGAATATTTTCGATAGTGGAGAGGCGGAGCAAAGCTGCAAGTTCAAATAAGATCCACTTGTAGAAAGAACATCTTTGGAGATTGAAGCAAAGAGGTGACAATACAATAAAAGGATTTCGTAAAGACAAAGGGAGAAGTAGAGACTGGAGGAGGCAGAGAAGAAGTTGCAGGAGGTTGAGAAACAACTGAGGAAAGAACAAGAGTTGTGTGGAAGGGAGAAGGACGCGCAACAGGAACATGAACAACTGGAAGCACAGTGTGCACACATTGATGAAACTATGAAGATATAGGTCAATGAAGCATAACAATTGGAAGATAGTGAATAGGGTGAGAAGTGGTAGGAGCAGGACTTTGCTCAGGAGATTGAAAAAAGGGTGTAATAGACGGACACAGATATGGTTTAGCCAGAAAAGGATCAGGACACAAACCTCATGCCCAAAGAACAAGAGGTCAATCCATAGGCTTCACCAGGTCCAGAGGCAGAGCAAGTCCCAAGTAATCAATGAGACACTGTCATCCTTGAAGATGATCCGGAAGCAGATGTGCACAACATATCCTTTGACGATTCACAACACAGATTTGTGGAATCGCGCAGAGTGCCCACTTCGGATGTCCGTGCATCTCCTGTGCAGTTTTGAGAATGAGTAATCGTGTCCAATGTGCACAAACATCCAACTACATTGGCTGATGCTACAAAGGCATATGCCGAAGTCACCAGCTCAAGTGTGAGATTCTTGATAGCTGAGAATAAGCACATGGTTATGGAATTGCAAGTAGCCAGGAAGAGAGAAGAGAAATCTACAACATCTGCCATAGCAGAGTGGAGGAAGCGATACTTGATGAAGTATCATATCTGAAGACAATCATGCCGAAGTTGTACCTCAGGTTTGTCACTGTTCATAAGTCAGTTGTCCATCTTAATGGTTGACAACAGTGCTGCGCTAGGAGAGCACGCATCTTGACAACCATACACACTATTGTCGGTCACATGAAAATATGGACAATGAGGTACAAGGGAGCCCCGTTGTACTTGCCAAAGATGATGAATCCAAAGGCGGTGGAGTTGAAACCACACTTTGGAGTCAGATCCGGAACTATAAGGAACTCCCACAACTCATCACCAGCTTACAGGCTTCACATGCATGAGTGTTTAGAAGCATGGATGTCATTGTGTGCACGCATACGATCCCATCCATTGGAACACTAGCCAAGTAGAAAGCAAAGAACCAAGTTCGACTAGAGTTGGACATGTACTTTGAGCAGTTGTTGCGCATAGCCACCAATGCAGATTTGCAGATGAGCGCAAAAACTATGAAAAAGTATGTTGTTGGTCCGACTGCACTCAATACCATGATGCATATGCTACATGATGAGTTGGACAGAGGTGCCAGATCAGTGTACCTGGATGCTACAGAGACAAGAGTTCGCTTTTAGAAGGATGTCACCACGGAGTACGTGGAGACCATGGCAGACTACCAAGCTTGGCATCAGTTCACCACCAACGATCACCAAGAGGATGTCAATGAGTTAGTCTTCCCACAGTTGTCCAAGTCTCAGTGATGTATTTTATGGCTTACTCAATCCCATTTTTGTCTCACATGGGTACATGTGCAGATTATATTGTAAACATGTTGTAAAGTGAAAGACTAAGTTTCAATAGTTGAATGTAAACAGTCGTGTAAGTCGAAGAGTCATGAGGGTAGCTCAAGAGTCACAAAGGGGAATTTTAAGGGTCACCCCACGATTTTCTATATATAGAACTTCATAACTCATTGTATAGGCTTTTTGGAGCCAAGATTTTGATAGGTATAACTTAAAGAAAGCTTAGAGTGTATTATAACGAGCCTTGGCTTCTCCATAGTGCAGAGCGGGTACATCTCTTTGGAGGACCATGTGGCAGTGACTATAATGTTCCACTATTGGGGCTAGTGGCTATCATGGTTGTATGTATGATTGGATCTTTCACTCTTTTAATATAACAGAGCCAACATGTTTCATGCATGTATTGTTATTATAGTTCAACTATTCTGGTTACTCTAACAATGTCTGTAGTTGTAACTTACGCATGTATGTATGGACTATTATGTATATTTTTGTATGAATCTTATCAAAGCATGTTGCTGGTTTAACTCATCACTTTGGATTGTCAACTATTATGCTTTCCATCTTGTGATGTATTTTAGATCGTGTGTTCCCTTCCTAATTGCGTACTAGTACAAGCTTCTAAGGGGCGCACTCCTTTTCCTTTTCATCTGTTAGAGCCTTTCCATGCATCTTCCCTAAGTCACTGCAAGGTCACACCCTTGCTTCCAACAAGGACATATTACTTACCTCTGCGCGCAACCACAGTCAAGGCGGTACTGTACTACCCACTGCTGGGACTCCTACACCAAATGGTTTGATCTCTTGTTGGGACTTCTTACCAGGGAGATCTCTTGACATGTTGGTGGGTCCAGCATCGTCAACATTTATGGCGCTAGAAGGAGGGCGATATGACAAGCTGAGTCCTCACAATTTGTTTTGAATCTTTGCATATTTACCATGAGTAACCGTATAATTTCTCTTCTGAAGTGTAAGTATTATGGAAATGAATTTGAAATCTCAGAAGAGCTCTCGAATGACTTGTCACAAACCACATACGATTGTGAAGGTAGAGAAACCTTTCTTAGACACGCAATTGTCCTCGTAGGCTCTTGTGAAAGGCATGAAATCCATGAAGATTACATGAAATGTGCGCTATTCACATTCACACTTTGAGGGCACCCACTACTATGGTGTGTCACATTGCTTGAGAAATCTATTCACTCTTTCCATCAGTTGTTCATAGAGATAGCCCGTGCTTTCAAGCATTTTGACCGTATATAACTCAATAAAGAAATTATGAAATTATGGAAAGCACCTCATGAATTCGTTGAGAAATTTCACATATGATTTTGTAATATTGCATTTTGATTTCCTGAAGTTGAAATTAATTGGGAATTTCTCGATGGAATATTTAAGTATCTTCTTTACATATCCGAAAATCCGCAATTCTTAAAATCATTCGATCCCCTCCCAGCATACCTCCATGTTAGATCTTCCAAATCTAAGATGGAAAAGGTTGATGTCACAAGTGATTGTCTGTCCTCTTCTCATCAAACATCTCTAGCTCCGTAGTGCGAAGTGCGAGAAGGTGCGTGCACATCTATTGAATTATCACATCCTCCTACCCCACTTGCTCTTGATATCTATGCATATTTGTTTGGGGAGCCCATGGGTTGTCATTTACAGTTGTTACCTCAACCTTCGTCCCCGCATTCTGTTGATCCTCCAGGTTGCACTGTCTTGTGTCAATCAATCTATCAACATAGTTGACGTTGCACAACCAGCCTGCGTTGTCATTTATAAGGAGTATGACTGGGAATCTGAACATGAACCCGCAGTGAAGGATGACCTCCTTTTGTCCGCACCTCTTCTACTTTTTCCTGACATCTTTGGTGATGCTGCTATCTATGATTTCTTTGTGAAAATTATTTCCCGGATGCATCAACTTCCAATCTTTTGCAGAACACACCTAATGTCAGTCCATCATTTGATAGAAAAATCATAAATATTACATTAAGAATCCACTCAATTTTGCATCTACTGTTTTCGGAAACGCATAGGGTGAACATTCTTGCTTCTCATCTACCCCTCTATATGATTCATCAGATCATGAGGATGTCGATAAAATCATTGATTTTTCCGATCATAGTTATCGTGATCTCTTTACTCCTATATTTGATCACGATGTTGATTCAATTGTTGTTGATCTTTCCAAGCCACCCATTTATGATTATCTATATGTCGATGAAGTCGAAACCCCACAGGATGTTGAGGCACTTCAACCCTATTTAATGGTTATGTCAGGCCCTCGCTATCCTGAGGTTATTTTCACTTCCGATCAGGAAATTCTTGAACCACCCAAGGCTCCTCATCACTCATCTGTATACATTGAAGATCAATCCAATACATAGATTTTTCTTCCTCCACCTGAATCACATGATCCCATCGCTTATGCATTGGAGGAATCATACAAAATGAGCACACTTGCAAAGTGTAATTCATCTCTTTTTATCATGTTTTCTTGTCTGTCATAGTCAAAAGAGTGCACATTCTTATCATCTGCACGCAGTGTGTCACAACACCATGTTAAGTCCACAAAATGCTTATCTTGTGCTTTCACTCTTTTCTTTTCTGTGGATGCGTTCAAACTCAGAGTGTGTTGGTCTTCATTATTATATCTTTCATGTTTTTTGGTTCACATGACTATCATTTTCATGAACCATGCCTTCAACAACATGGGTCAACCAATGCGCCAGTGGCTGCATTGGAAATATCACTTCACGTGATCATACCCATGCACCATTAGCTTAGAAGAAGGAGTAGTGTTTGCTTTGTGTCTTGTTTTCTTGCATGCATGTTTTCCTTCTTACTTTGTTTGTTTGTTTACTTTCTTGTTTTCTTGCTTGCTTTCTTTCTTTGCTTTCGCATTTTCTTCTGCTCTTTGCTTTATTGTTCTGTTTTCTTGTTTACGTCTATAGGTTAGTTCGCACGAAACCGTGTGTAACTCTTAAGGCAAGCAGGGTAAAGTACAAGAAACTAGTACTTATATCAACACTTGGATCTCTGTTTCCCTCTCTCTTTATGTGGAACTTGTTGTCTTCATTCTATGATACACTGATGGAAAATACATTCTGTTCGGAGTGAATCTTGGTGAAAACACAACACTTGTGCTCTAACTAGTACCCCCTACTCTAGTCGGTTGTTTTTGGGTTAAACCTTGTCAACTCAGTAAAGTAGAGTAAGGTGAATGGGAAAACCATAAAAAGTATGTCATAAGTATATATAACATACTTATCTAAAGGAACAACCTCTTCTTCTCTCAATAAGTCAGGATCCCTCTTTCGCCTCTAAAAGAAATAAGTGTCTATGCACAGTTCTTTGAAAATGAAAAAAAAAATGAAAAATGAATAAGACGAAAGAAGAGAAAGGCTTCATACGCAGAGAGGTGATGCAAGTAACTCCGCCGAGGTACTAACCAAGCTCATTGGAAGCAGAGCAATGCTTGTGTTCCTGCGTGACTCCAACGGGTTACTCTCCAGGTCTGTTGGTAGTGGAGCAACACGAGAGATGAAACTTAAACTTTGACAGCTATATTACTTATGCACCAATATACCCCTCATCCCCAATCGAAACACCTAAGCTGACTTGGCTTGGAATGTGTGCTGACCGATCAAGATAATGGTAGGTGCTGCATCTTTTACTCAAGCTAGTGTGGAAACCACGATGATCGAAGAATCAAGAAATATGTCTGGAGGAGTTAGACTTGCTTTTCATGAAGCAAGGTCCATTTAGAGAGGTCAAATTCTACCATTGTGTCGCCAATGTTGTAGCGGCTACAACCATCCTCCAAATTGTTTCCTTAGTTTCGTTTCGGAGTCTCCCCACCAACCATCCTTAGCCGAATATCTTGCACTACCCAAGTAATTACACTTTCAGTTGAGTTTCTTTGGCATAACAACTTGTGTTCGCTAACCTTTTTGTCTTTCACCCACAAGCTGACCTCCTATGACTTGGTCTCAAACTGGTTCTTGTGCAGACTTGGAAAACTGCACAGCAATGGAGGGAAACCATCCTTGCTCTCTGGAATTGCGATGCGCATCCGAGCAGCCAGCACTGATCTCTAGAATTGCGCAGAGCAGTCAGGATGCCTTCCCCATGAAAAATGCACAGAAAAACCCATCATCAAGCTTGCTCTCATAATTTCACAATTCTAGCTAGCAACCCTTGCTTTAGTCCAGAAATTGCATAGAGGTTGAGGGGCAGCTAGAGCCACTCAGCCCAGAAACTACGCAGAAGTCATCCCAAGGCTTGCTGACTATTGCATGTGCTCACAGGTTGAGCGGTTCCCTCCTGGACTATGCAATATTTCCTTACGTGGATGGGTATTTTTTCCAAAAAAAAGCAAAAAAGAAAAGAAGAAAAACACATCCATAGATTTTAGGGATCTATTTTTAGCAGTTGGGGGTTACATGCAAAAATCGTTTTAGAAACCTCCCGCCAAATGTCATTTTTTCTTAGAATTGTGGCATGCATGTCATAAGCCTCGATCTTGTCAAAACTATTTATTTGACACCTTAGAGCTCATTCTTCACATTCGATCTTGGAGATCTGGCATTCCCAATGCATCTAGGAACCTTCGGCACACTCATCATATATTTTTCCGAGTAAGTTCGATTTTCATGTCTTTTGCTACTTTTTGGTCACTTTTTACATTTCAATTTGTGTGAATTTTGTTTTCTTGGTTTTATTGAAACCTTGTTGTCATTTCAATGCATGTTAGCTTGTAGAATCATTGCTTCAAGTTTTGCATTGCATTTCCTTGATGCCACATGCATGACATTGTTTCTACACTAACAGTCCTTGTTGCGGATCGCTCGCCATTGTGGCAACTCACTTCACACACTTTAATTTTTTCCCTTTTTACTAAATCCTATACTTACTGTAATCACATGCATGTTCTTCACTCATGTCTACACTAGCTTTGCACATGCTTTCAGTCCTTACTTCTTTTCAGTCACCCATTGGCAGGTCTGAGCTGCCTTGGCTCAGAACTTGCCTTGCCTGGCTTTCATTTCACATTTGCGGGATGGAAGGCCTTCCCTTGCTCCCAGGAATTACGTAGAGCCTACCTCATAATGGCCTCCCAGGCTTTTATGTACACAGTTTTGAGAGACAGTGCCTCAGTTGGCCCCTGGAATTGCGCAGTGCAATTTCCAAGGTAGCAGTCATGCTGACTAAAACTACGCATTGTGCAGTTCCAGTCCTCAGTAGGCCAACATGGACTATGCTCTACACAGTTTCAACAATCATTCAGCTCACTGGTAGCTTGGACTGTCCTCTACGTAATTCTAATAGTTGGTCTCCTAGCCTCTCCCAGAGAAAACTGTTCAATTTTCCTAGTCAGTGAATCAGGCATGTTGCATGTCAGTCCTCAAGTTTCTTTTGATTTTAAACTGACATTTTTATTTCCATGAGTGTTTCTCTATCTCTAGGCATCACAGGTTTTCATTAGTCGCTCAACATTACAAGTACAGTGGCTTCCAGGAGAGTAGGGTCAAAGGACACCATTGGGGGCACAACTGGAGATGTGATCGAGCCAGTGCCTATGATCTTTCCCATCTATGAAGATACTAAGTTGTTCATAGACAAGGAGATCAAGATCACATGGCAAGACATCAATGACATCTTTTCAAGCACCTTTGAGGAGAATCTAGAGGACCTTAGAGTCTATGTCAACATACACAAGTCTGGGTTGTATCGGGTTGTATGCAGGCATCCTGCATTTCCATGCACAGACATGATCAACTGGATTTTCTTGCATATTGATCCAAAGACAATGGTGTTGAGCAGTGTAAGTGGAATAGAAATTTCTACCTTTAGGGCACAGAAATTTCAGGAGATGTATCACTTGCCATAGCTGGCAAACAAAATGGATGCATTCTTCACCAATCCCAACCGCAGTGCGTACTCAAGAGACATCTTGAAGAGATGGGTAAGAGAGCCATCTAAGTTTAGGATGACACCCAACCAGGTATACAAGACAAAGACACCATGGAAGGCTTATCAGTTCTTGGCCATCTTCGCATGCTGCTTGTATGGCCAAGAGAGTACAAAAAGCTTCTCGTAGGGTTGGGTGATTGTGTTGTATCAGCTGGCGAACGAAGGAAGACCTTTCAACTGGTTTGACATGTTGGCTCTCGAACTGAAGAGGAAAGTAAAAAATGCCCAGCATCCGCCCAAGGGTGAGAAAGCAAAGCTCTTCATGTTTGCCAACATTCTTGATGCAAACTATGCTCATCAATAGTTCCCTAGCTTAGGTTGGGCATGGACACCTTTAGAAACCTCTGTGCACATTTATTGCAGGTTGTTTTCTAAGTGTAGATTCCGTGGAGTTATACTAAATATTTCAAACCACTTCGTCACCCCAGTGTATAGGATGATATTTGAGCAGGATCTACCTTGCATGTCACATGAAGTGATGGAGGCATTGGTTAACATAGTAGATTGGTATGCCTCACCCCTTGGCACCTTCATTAGGATGTATAGTGCGGAGAAGGCTCTGCATGTGTGACCGAAGTTTTCCATAGACAAGAAGGTCAAGCAAGAGGTTGCATACCAAATCTCGACAGGGTTTTCAGTGAGACTACATAGGAAGAAGAAGACACATTGGCATGCTCTTCCTTTATAGATCAGGTTGTATGAGATCCAGAGTCTCAAACATGCTGAGGCTGAGATGGAGGAATTCAAGAGGTTCACCTTTAGCACCATAAGATTCAATCCATATGACCCGCATTTTTTAGTGAAGGACCACTGTGTGAGAGTGTATCATCCTTGGATCCACGGGGCATGTCATTGACCTGAGGAAGACCCATGGAGATATTGCTACAACTCCTCAAGGCTCAATGAACCTGTGAGAGTGGCTGTAGAATGGTTAGCAGTGCACAAGGCAACAAGACTTGATAGAGCAACAACAACAGCAGTAGCATAGGGCAGCAAACTTGTGCAATACAAATGTAAAAGGAAGATTATCGACAGTGCAGAGACAGAGCAAAGTTGCAATTTCAAGGAAGATCCACTTGTAGAAAGAGTAACTTTGGAGATTGAAGCGAAGAGGCGACAGTGCAATAGAAGGATTGCACAAAGACAAAGGGAGAAGCAGATAACAGAGGAGGTAGAGAAGAAGATGTAGGACATTGAGCAGAAACTAAGGAAAGAATAAGATTTGCACAAAAGGGAGAAGGAAGTGCAGCAGGAATAGGAACAACAAGAAGTGCAGTGTGCACACATTGATGAAACTGCATAGATACAGGTTAATGAAGTGTTGGAAAATAGTGCATAGGGTGAGAAGCCATAGGAGCAGGACTTTTCTCTGGAGATTGAATAGATGTTGGAATATATGGACATAGATATGCTCAACTAGAACAAGATCAAGACACAGACCTCATGCCCAAAGAACAGGAGGTCACTCGACAGGCTTCACCAAATCTAAAAGTATAGCAAGTCCCAAGTAATCAAGGAGACACTATCATCCTTGAAGACAATGTGGAAGCAGATGTGCACAACATATCCTTTGATGAGTCACAACACAGAGTTGTGTAATCACGTAAAGTTCCCACTCCAGATGTCTAGGCATCTCCTGTGTAATTTCAAGAATGAGTGATCGTGTCTGATGTGTGCAAACATCCAGTTGTAATGGTTGATGCTACAAAGGCATATGCCGAAGCCACTAGCTCAAGTGTGAGATTCTCAATTGCTGAGAACGAGCACATGGCTAAGGAATTGAAAGGTTCCAAGCAAAGAGGAGAGAAAGCTACAACATCTTTCAGAGCAGAGTGGAGGAAAGTGATACTTGATGAAGTATCATCTCTTGAGATAATCATGCAAAAGTTGTACTTCAGGTTCATCACCGTGCATAAGTCAGTTGTCCATCTTGATGGTTGGCAGCAGTACTGTGCTAGGAGAGAACACATCTTGATAGACATATGCATTGTTTTCGATCACATGCAGATATAGACAATAAGGTACAAGGGAGCCTCATTGTACTTGCCAAATATGATGAAACCAAAGGTAGTGGAGTTGAAAGCACACATCCAGAGTCAGATCTGAAACTATGAGGAACTCCCACATCTCATCACCAGCTTACAGGCTTCACATGCATGAGTGTTCATGAGCATGGATGTCATTGTGCACACACATGAGATCCCATCCACTCTCACACTCACTAGGGCAAAATCAAAGAACCAATTCTGAATGGAGCTAGAAATGTACTTCGAGCAATTGATGCGCATAGCCACCAGTGCAGATTTGCAGATTTGCAGATGAGATCAGACACTATGCACAAGTATGTTGTTGGTTCGACTCCACTCAAGTCCATGATGTGCATGCTACATGACGAGTTGGATAGAGATGCCAAATCATTGTACCCGGATGCTACGGAGGCAAGAGTTTGCTTTCAGAAGGATGTCACCACGGAGTATGCGGAGACCATAGAAGACTACCAAGCTTGGCATCAATTCGCCACCAACAATCACCAAGAGGATATCAATGAGTTAGTCTTCCCATAGCTGACCGAGTCTCAGTGATGTCTTGTATCGCTTACTCAAGCCCATTCTATTCTCACATGGGTACATGTGCAGATTGTATTGTAAACATGTTGTAAAGTGAAAGACCAAGTGTCAATAGTTGAATGTAAATAATCATGTGTAAGTTGAAGAGTCATGAGGGTAGCTCAAGAGTCACAAAGGGGAATGTCAAGGGTCACCCTACCCTTTTCTATATATAAACCTCATAACTCATTGTATAGGCTTTTGGGAGCCAATCTTCTGATAGGTATAACTTAGAGAAATCTTGGAGTGTATTTTAACGAACCTTGGCTTCTCCACAATGTAGAGCGAGTACATCTCTTTGGAGGAGCAGGCAACAGTGACTTTAATGGTCTACTATTGGGACTAGTGGTTGTCATGGTTGTATGTATGATTGGATATTTCACTCTTTTAATATAACTGAGCCAACACGTTTCATTCAAGTATTGTTATTGTAGTTTGACTATTTTGGTTATTCTAACAATGTATG
Organism: Pinus tabuliformis; assembly: GCA_031772625.1. NCBI lineage: Eukaryota > Viridiplantae > Streptophyta > Pinopsida > Pinales > Pinaceae > Pinus > Pinus tabuliformis. The sequence goes on along the minus strand of CM062819.1, from coordinate 1,415,358,069 downwards.
TAGTTGTAACTTACACATGTATGTATGGACTATTCCGTATATGTTTGTATGAATATTATCAAAACATGTTGTCGGTTTAACTCATCACTTTGGATTGTTGACTGTTATGATTTCCATCTTGTGATGTATTTCAGCTCGTGTGTTCCCTTCTAAGTTGCATACTATTACATGCTTCTAAGGGGTGCACTTCTGTGTGTTAGATCTTTTCCATGCATCTTCCCTGACTTGCTGCAAGGTCACACCCTTGCTTCCAACAAGGACGTCTTACTTACCTTTGCGCGCAACCGTAGTTAAGCTGATATTGTACTACCCACTGCTAGGACTCCTACTCCAAATGGTCTGAGGTCTAATTGGGACTTCTTACCAGGGAGATCCCTTGACATGTTGGTGGGTCCAACACTATCAACAAGGTACTACTAATGAATAAATATGATGAACAATGCTAAGAAATAATGATGATGGATTCTTTACTCTTTGGATTCCTTAACACTTCTCTTGACTTCTATAACACTTTTCTTGACTAGTATTATCTCACTACCCTTGTATCACTTTGCCTTCACTTGATCTTCAAATCCAATTCTTCAGTTGTCTTATACTCTATCCATCTGCAACTTGATGAAAAGTCTTAGTTTTGTTGATCAAAAACTTAAGTTCCTTTGTAAAAAGATACTAATAACTTGAACTTTAGGCTCAACATCACCCTATATTTCACTTCATTATTTTTGGATTTCTTGGTGACATGCCCTTTTATTTAAAAGAATGGTTGTCAAAAGTCATTCCTCCATGGATTGAAGTTATTAGTTCTTCAGTGACCTTAAAAAAATTGCACTTATCTGCCATAAAAGGTAAGATTATGAATGACAAGACGTATAAGGACTTTATTCTTCAAATAAGCATCAAGAATAATTGAAAAAAGTGCATATAAGATAGATTTAAAAAGGATACATTAAGCAACTTCATTTTCAATATGTTGAATACCACCCAACAATGTTTTAATGATAACTCTTTAATTTTATGTCCAATTGGAGTGATAAAAAATCCAAATTAATGTATATTAATAGGGATATATCTAGTATAAATGGCATATAAATTTAATTTAGTTGATATGTTAGATCTACTAAGAGACAATTTACATGGCAAAGTTATTTTTTATTTCCAACTGGGCCAAGAACCACTATTTTGGCACAAACATTTCATCTAATATCAAATTAACATTATTCTTATGGGATATTGAAACAAGTTCACGTATATTTATCCAATAAAAACAAGTTTTGGGGAGTTCAAGAATTTTCATGTCAAATGGACCAATGAACAGACTACGAGACAAAGTCTTCATAGTGCAGCTTTTAGAATATGTAGTTACTAATTTGTGTGAGTTTTCATATGATATCAAAATGAAGCGATTCAGTTTTCTTGGAAACTAGATTCCAAGGATCATATGTTTTATAAATGGTCTTTAAAAATCACGTATTTAATACCTCAAAATACAATTGTCATAACATTGTTTTAGTAAGTTAATAAATTCAATTGGCTTCATGAATCTAATAAAAAACCTCTCCTCCTAAAATGTGGTATAGGTATGTGATATATTTTTGTGGGTGTACATTTCTTAGTGTAATGATTCCCTATACAAAAAATCTCAAATACCCAATTCCTATATTTTTGTGGTATACCTACATATGATTTGTAGCAAACACCATCTACAGGGGATTTTTAGAAATGCAAACCTCTGCAAGAAATTTATAGAAATTTTCTATGGATCTGATCAAATGACTATATCTCTTAAGTTATGATATGGGTAATTTATATTTTCTATGGGTGTGTTATTCCTAATGTAATTTGTACCACACCAAAAATATCATTGGCTAGGATAACAAATTATGAGATATGAATAAATATTTGTAAGCCAATTTTTATGTGCATGATTAAAAATAAAGAATTGTCATTTGAAAAACTATAGGAATTCTTCCAAATTTCATTATTCAACCATACATAACATACCTTCTTGAAGTGGACTAGAGTGACTTCCCTTTTCTTCTCTTGCTTTAGTGGAATCCTCATACACCAATGTTTCTTCCTCTTATTAATTTATTGTAAGGAGGTTAGTAAAATGCATGGCTCTTACTACACCATGAAAAAATTCTAACTTGTGCATATATATAATTAATAACACTTCATATGAGACCCCATAAAAAGGGTAGTTGAAATCTCCTCTATTTTTATCTCCTTACCTTGTGTTGTCTAAAAAGCCAGCGTAAGTAGTACTTATATGTGCTTTCACATATTTCCCTTAGCGATGCCAACATTATTGGCTTTTTAATTACCTCACTATGTCACAACAAAAGTAATGAAATGAATTGTGAATTCATTCCAAGGTACAAATGCTTATAATATGTCATGTCATGTATGTGTAAGCTCTAGGTTCCTCATTTCCTACTAGTTTGTTTATCATTCTACCAATGAATTGGAAATTCACACTTGTGGAATTCATGCTAGAATTGAAACAAACTTGCATAAATAAAATGCTTGTAAAATTAATATATTTCTAGTAGTAAAAGGAATTGAAATAAAAATGAGTAAAAATGGGATTGGTAAGAATACACTAGAAAAGGAAACTTAAGAAAAATGCAATTGAACATGCTTATCTTGTTGTTCCAATGGAGTGATCTCTATCTCCAAAGAACATGGAACTGAGTATAAACTAAAACAAGATGAACCAAATCATACACTACACAAAAAATGATAAATTTGTAATTTTTATTAAAACAAGATTGCCACACATTATTTTGTCACATCTATGACAAATGATGTTGTGCCCCTATCCTTCATTATTTGAAGTATCATAGCCAACAATCCCTGAAGAAAATGGAAGAAAACCTCTCTATGGAAGATAATAATTTTATGAAAATAAAAAATCCTATTTTGAAGGTTGAAGAAAGTTTTAGCATTATAGCCTACAATGAAGCAGGTGGAATAGCTAACGAATTGTGTCATTGGTGCAGTTTGTTGCATTACATGTTATGTTGATTCTTTAAAGTGGGTAAAAATTAAAAAGGAATGAAAATATTCTATTCTAGAATCATCATGGAGGCTTATTTCCATACGGTGTGGATATGAGCTCACATCCCTACCATAGTGGATCTCATTGTAGAAATATGGTGTAGAATTTCAACTGCTCAAGAAATTTCAATCTAAATCAACAGACAAATTCTACTCTACTACTCTATGGAAATTAATTCACAATTTATAAGAACAATCTCATACATGCAATAAGAAATAACACACATGCACAATATTTTTTCTAGGGGAAAGCAACTGTTAAAAACCCCTTAAACATGCTTGCATTAATAAAATGAATAGAGAATGTATTACAATTTCTAGCTCGCTCTAAGCTCAACCTGCAAGTGAATAACCTATTTCTCTGCTCAATGAGAAGCTATGACTTATACTTATTCATTTTCTTTGTCTTCTTGAGCCCCTATTTCCTTACGTAAATCCTGAGGAATTAGGTCCATATTATTGAGGAATTTTCCTCCAATTGATTGTGCAATTATCAAGGTTGATCATCTGACTACATGCAACACCTTTACACTCAATACTAGTCTACGACTGATGTTACATTGCCTTGGAATCTCCATTACAACTGGGGAGCTTGAATTCTCTACAAGCATTAGCTATTTTGGGTTGATTGATCAGTTAACTAGATTATCATTGAGTTAGACTATTGTCCCACTACCCAACTGACCTTCCACTAGTTCCATCAACATTTAGAACTAGTTTAACTAGAAAAAAAATTAATAATTGACCTTGATTGCTACAAATTATCAATCACAAATGAGTAACTGAACTCCAAACCTTTTAACTTGAATTTACTAAGCTAACTGAGTGACAAAAGCCATGTCACATAAGTTAACTTCCTCCAAGTTGTTTTTTGTTGTGGAAATTCGAATTTTCTCAATTTGACCAAGGCAAAATCAAATTGAGACTTTCTTGTTGCATTTTTCAACAATCCCTCTCAGCAAGAAAAGGATTAGCGTCCACCCCTATCCTACACCTATGTAATTTGAACTTCCCTATTGAAAAACCCTTTTTCAATATGTCATCATCTTCTTCCTCTGTTAGAATGTATTGTAGCAACATTATCTTCTTATGCACATAGACCCATAAATGATTATATTAGATATCTATATGCTTGGATCGATAATGAAATAACGATTCTCAGAGAGATTAATGCAACTCTGATTATCACAATAGATCATAGTTGGATCCATCATCTGACCAAACAGTCCCACAAGTATCTTTCTCATCCATATTTCCTCACATGCTGCTTGAATTACAACCATGTACTCTACTTCTGCCAAGCCGAGTAACACATATATTTTCTTCCTGTTGTACCAAGAAACTGCTGCAAACCCAACACTTAAAATTCCACCTAATGCACTATTTTGGTTGGATGGACTCACTGCCTAATCTGCATATTTGAAGCCACACATCTTCAGTTCCTCTGTCTGTCTGTACCATAATCCATACTAGGTAGTGCCTATGAGGTACGTAAAACATGCTTCGTTGCCTTCCAATACAATTTGGTTGGCCTAACCACAACTTGGATCTGCAATTTTATTTCATAACACATATTTGGTTGTGTGTTCACAAGATACATTAGTCAACCCACTAGTTGTTGGTAAATGGTAGCATCAACCTCTTCACTTGAAGTGGCATCCTCCTTCCTCCAATTGTTCGCTAGAAGTGTCTCCATCGGTTTACAACTCTCCATGCGAAATATCTACAGTATCTCGTTGGGATACTTTCCTTGATACACAAACAATTCCCCATCATCTTTCCATACTTCCAACCCAAGGAATTTGTGCATGGACCCATGTCCTTCATTTCAAATTCCCTTGCAAGGTCCTCCTTGCAAGAGATGATCAACTGCTCATCACCTATTAATATTAAATCATCAACATATAAAACAATGATAAGCAATTTACCTTCTACTAATATATGACATAGGTTCACATCCACTTCACTTTTGGTGAAGCCCAAACCAGTGAGATCATTGTCGATCATGGTGTACCAAGCACAGGGTGCTTGTTTGAGACCGTACAACACTTGATTGATTCTGCACACATGAGACTCTCGATCAAATGTCTCAAATCCTTATGGTTTCTCAATGTACATCTCATCCTCAATAACACCATTGATAAATTTTGTTTTTACATCCATCTGGTGGATATTTCACCCCATCTATGCATCTAGTGTCAAACTTGATGTAATTGATGAATACCTTGCTACAGGATCAAAGGTTTCATCATAGTCAATTCCCTTAACTTGACAGAATCCTTTGGCCACAAATTTGGCCTTATACTTCTCTATGATTTCGTCTACTGCATGCTTAACCTTGACAATCCATATAGAACCCACTACTGATCTATTTGTTGGTCTTGGGACCACTTCCCAAACATTTTTCTTTACAATGGATTAATATTCTTCCACCATTGCATCAACCCAAACATGTTTCTCTACTTTTTCCTTGAAATAGGATGTCTCAGTCTCTACAAGTTCAATCATCATAACCATGTAGCCAGAATACCTCTCAAGTGACCTCCTTTTCCTGCACAAATTTGAGGGAGCTCCCACATTCTCCCTCACATCCTACACAAATATATAAACTTCCTTAATTCTTTTTCTACCTTCTTTGGATGCTTCTTCTTGAGTGGATGTCTCCACTTTTCCTCCTCTCTACTACTCCATTTATGGTTGATCCAAAAATTACTCAGGCTCCTTCGTTGGAGCTACCACATGGAATTTTCATCATAAAACTTTGCATCCTTTCACACAACTATCATTCTGAGGGATGATAAGTACACACGATAATTGTTTGGAGTTTCTATCTAACCCACAAAATCTCCCAACTATGATGTCGGCTGAAGTTTCTTCCTTAAATATTTAATGGAGACATGGCAGTAAACAAAGGCTCCAAAAATCCTGAAGTGAGACACATCTGACTTGCTCCCCAAGAAATCCTCCTTCAATGTAATCATACCCAGAATCTAATGAGGACTTCGGTTCTTCAAGTACACAGTTGTGTTAAATGCCTCTGCCCACAAATAAAATGGAGGGCCTTGGTCATGTATCATAGCTCTCGAAACCTCCACAATGCTTTGATTCTTCCTCTCAACTACCTCATTCTTCTGTGGGTTGTGGGGTGTTGTTAGCTCTCTTCGAATTCCTTCTTTCACATAGAAATCCTTTAATTAATTCGAAACATATTCACCTCCATCATCACTCATAAGGGCCTTCACCTTCTTTTTGGTCTCTTTCTCAACTAGTGCCTTGAATTTTACAAACTTGTAGAATGTATCATCCTTATTCCATATGAAGAAGATCGAACAATTCCTTGAGAAATCATCAATAAAAATAACAAAATATTTATGTCTAGCAATGTTGGCATTATGATTCAAGTGTTGTCCTTGATGGCAACTCACTCAGAAGGTTGGTACAGGTGCTCAGAGACTGGTACAGGTGATGACAACTTAACTAGAAGACAGATCTCAGTACAGCAGGACAAGAAAGAGATATACGCAGGTTCAGCAAGGATAATCAGCGTGTACACGCAGGTTGGCTTCAGAAAAAGCGCGTGTATGTGGAAACGTACCTTTGGTCCATGGCGGTTAGTCCTTGGAAGTTGTGCCTATGGTTTCGGACCATTGTGTCTCGACGGGCGTGTCGATCCCTAGTATTGAAGTTGATGGTATTGTGTTTCTATGGTTTTGGCTCTTGGTATTGAACAAGGCCTAAAGCTATATAAGGAGAAGATCACTAGGCAAAGGAGCATGGATTGTGTGTGGCTGACGCAGTGAGAGGATCTGGTATTGTTGGTTATCTGTTCGGGACGCTTGGTAAGGGTCGGATCTGACAGCAAAGGCAGAAGTAATCATTTCTAGATCTGCACGCGGGTTGCCTTTGGAGAAAGCGCGTATACACGCGGTTTTGGTACAGTGAAGTAGCGTATGCATGATAAGGGTTGATATTTCAGGTTGTTGCTGATTCTGATGGTTGTTGCAGAGTTCTAGATTCTGGTTTGGGTTCTGTGTTCTTGATGACAGGGTTTCAGTGATTCGGTATTGGGTTGTTTAATGAATTATGATGCAAGTATAAGTTGATGATTGTATTGCGGTAATGTTTGCTTTGTACTCTTGGATCCAGTCTGAAAATTGATGAAACGTGGTCCCTGAAGGTTGTAGGGTCAGCACCTACGTACTAGTAAATGGATCAGCTAGTACAAGAGCTGAGGGGGTTGTAGCTCCCTTCCAAAAGTAGTTGGAAAACGAAAGAGAGGGTTGTAGCCCTCTGCAGGTTGTAGCCTGCATACTGGTAAAGGACTGCACCAGTATATTGTAAAAGAAGTTTCTCATTAAAGAAAGAAAGAGACGAATTGCAGCAGGTGGTTTTCACCCACATTGGGTTTCCACCTTATATCATGGTGTTCATGTGTGTGGCTCTTGTGTGATGATTCTGTTCTGTTATACTGCACCTGTTTACTCCTAAATTGCTTAATAATGTTCTGATGCATTTACTGAAGATAAGATTAACTGAATCATAAGATATCTGCATATACGCTAGTTGCTTTAGACACAGTCGCGTGTACACGCTGGTTCACTTAACAGAAGTCGCGTATATGTTTCTGAGTAGGAAATTGAAAAGGTTTTATTAATCTGATAATACTGATTCACCCCCCCTCTCAGTATTATTTCCAACAATTGGTATCAGAGCAGGTCCTTCAGAGGAAGCTTGATCGCTTGAAGGAAAAGATCCATCAAAATGGCTAATCCAGAAAGAGAGGCACACATCAGGCCACCAGTCTTTGACGGGAACAATTTTACTCACTGGAAGATAAGAACCACTGCATATTTACAGTCTCTTGGAGCAGAAGTTTGGGGACTCATAGAAGGAGGATACAAATTCCCATCAGCAACTCCTACAGATCCAGCAGAGAAAAAGCAATATGAGCTCAATGCCAAAGTAGTTAATGTCCTATTGGGTACTTTGACTCAATCAGAATTTATGAAGATCATGCATCTCAAATCAGCTAAGGAAATATGGGACAAAATCGTTACAAGCTACGAAGGAGATGATCTGGTAAAAATAGCGAAGCTTCAAACTCTCAGAATCCGGTATGAAACTCTTAAGATGCGAAGTAATGAAAGCGTAGCTAATTATTTCCTGCGTATGGATGAGATTGTGAATTGTATGAGGGATCTGGGTGAAGAATTTGAGGAAGTTGTCTTAGTTCAAAAGGTTTTGAGATCTCTGTCTACTAAATTTGATTCTAAAGTATCTGCCGTAGAAGAAAAGGAGAATGTGCGAAAACTTACCATGTCACAGCTTCACGGGATCCTAACTGCTTTTGAAATGCGACTAGAGGTACCACCAGAGGCCGCATTCGAAGTGTCAGAGGAAGAAGATGAGGTAAATTTTGTCAAGAATCTTGAACGTGGAACTGGACGGTTCAAAGATAAGCTGCCTTTCAAATGTTTTCTATGTGGTAGAGTTGGTCACTATGCTGCTAGATGTCCTCATAACAAAGAAAGGATATATGAACAAGATGGTAGAAGCTATTATTCCCATATTAAAAGTTCATTTAATGATAGTGAAGATATTAGAAGTCTCATGGCGCACAAGAAGAAGAATGCTTCATCCAATGATAGCGAGGATATTAAAAGTCTCATGGCACATGAAGAGAAGAATGCAGAAACTGAAGAAGCTGCCAAATTAAAAGAACTATTGGAAACGGAAACCAGGGTAAGGGAGAAATTGCAGGATATAGCAAAAGATCAGAGCACAACTATTCAGAGACTTGAATCAAAGATCCTCTCTCTAAAAGAAGATCTTGAAGATCAAGAACATGAAGTGATCAAACTAAAGCGACAAGTAGAAGAAGGGAGAAAAGTTGAAGAAGACCTAAGGAAGCAGTATCTGAAAAAGGAAGAACAACATCAAGTTGAGGTAAATATCTTGAAAGGTAAACTAGAAGAAAAGGATAAGCTTTTACGATTTCAAGATAGTTCTAAAGTCTTGGATGATATTCTTAACAGTCAAAGATCTCCTGCTATCAAGACTGGTCTTGGTTTTCATGAATATGTTGAAGGTGAATCTAGTTCACAAGGTGAGACAAGAAACTCTAATGAGAAATCTGAAATGCTCAAGGAACAACCAAGAAAAGAAATTCCTCAAGGAAGATCCTTTACTCCTAACTATGAACGTGATAGACGATTATTTCCTCCGCTGAATAAAGTTGAATGTTATGTATGTCATAATCTTGGACATGTTGCAGCCAGATGCAGAAGTAGAATGGTTCAAGAAAGATCATCTCATCCCAGGTATTTCAGAGGGTATTGCTTTGCCTGTAATGCATATGGACACAAAGCATTTGAGTGTGATAGAAGGAACATGAAAAATATAAGGTGCTATACATGCAACAACTATGGGCATAAAGCAAGGGAATGCAGAAGCAGATTTCAAAATTCAAGACAAGGGGACCATACATCATCACAGTTGCAGGAATTGAAGAAGACAGAGACAGAAAGGTGTGGGATAACTCAGACAGCTGACATAACAGACACAGGGGAATCTGAAAGTGATGAAATTCAGTATTCCATCCTGCATACGCTGATAGACTGAAGACAAGTCGCGTATATACGCGAGTTACAGGCTGCAAAGTCGCGTATATGAAGAAAGGGCAGCAGAACAGACCCAGGTTCAGTCATGGTTGGCTCAGGCTCAGGGGGAGCAGAACAGACTCAGGAAATGGTTCAGACATGGTTGGCTTACACTCAGGGGGAGAATATTCTTCGAATAATGCATTGTTGGCATTATGGTTAGAAGGTGTTGATAAAGTCTATGAAGCTAAATGATACATCTTACTGTTTAGGAATGATATTGCAGGCTGATGGTACAGATCATGATGCTGTTGGTGGCTTTCATAAGTCTTGGTCTAGATATTTCATCACTATGTCATGTATCTCTTTTATGATGTCAAGGTCATGTAACGGCCTATGTTGGTTTCCCCACTATGCCTGGGATGAATGATGAAATGTTCATGTATTATCATGGTTAGGTGAATGAGTCAATATTGGGATATCCCCACTAGGTTGGGTGATGAATGTATGTTGAGTCTTTTGGTGATAGGAAGGTCTTCTATGATGTATAAGTCTTTGTTCTTCTTGTAGAACATCTTTTACAGATCTTGCCTACAGTCAAGGGGAGCATGAACAACACTTTTCAGCAAGAGCAGGATGGATAGATTGGTACACTTTGGCATACACAAAGGGGGAGCACATTTGGAGATTTCAGCATATACTCAGGGGGAGTATGGACAGCAGTATGGTCAGCAGAAGGTATACCAAGGAAGAGAATATCTTGGTCCACCCTTTGCCCTTGATGTCAAAGGGGGAGAGTGACTTGGTGTGGTGGTTGCCATCAAGTCCAAAGGGGGAGATTGTTGGCATTATGATTCAAGTGTTGTCCTTGATGGCAACTCACTCAGAAGGTTGGTACAGGTGCTCAGAGACTGGTACAGGTGATGACAACTTAACTAGAAGACAGATCTCAGTACAGCAGGACAAGAAAGAGATATACGCAGGTTCAGCAAGGATAATCAGCGTGTACACGCAGGTTGGCTTCAGAAAAAGCGCGTGTATGTGGAAACGTACCTTTGGTCCATGGCGGTTAGTCCTTGGAAGTTGTGCCTATGGTTTCGGACCATTGTGTCTCGACGGGCGTGTCGATCCCTAGTATTGAAGTTGATGGTATTGTGTTTCTATGGTTTTGGCTCTTGGTATTGAACAAGGCCTAAAGCTATATAAGGAGAAGATCACTAGGCAAAGGAGCATGGATTGTGTGTGGCTGACGCAGTGAGAGGATCTGGTATTGTTGGTTATCTGTTCGGGACGCTTGGTAAGGGTCGGATCTGACAGCAAAGGCAGAAGTAATCATTTCTAGATCTGCACGCGGGTTGCCTTTGGAGAAAGCGCGTATACACGCGGTTTTGGTACAGTGAAGTAGCGTATGCATGATAAGGGTTGATATTTCAGGTTGTTGCTGATTCTGATGGTTGTTGCAGAGTTCTAGATTCTGGTTTGGGTTCTGTGTTCTTGATGACAGGGTTTCAGTGATTCGGTATTGGGTTGTTTAATGAATTATGATGCAAGTATAAGTTGATGATTGTATTGCGGTAATGTTTGCTTTGTACTCTTGGATCCAGTCTGAAAATTGATGAAACGTGGTCCCTGAAGGTTGTAGGGTCAGCACCTACGTACTAGTAAATGGATCAGCTAGTACAAGAGCTGAGGGGGTTGTAGCTCCCTTCCAAAAGTAGTTGGAAAACGAAAGAGAGGGTTGTAGCCCTCTGCAGGTTGTAGCCTGCATACTGGTAAAGGACTGCACCAGTATATTGTAAAAGAAGTTTCTCATTAAAGAAAGAAAGAGACGAATTGCAGCAGGTGGTTTTCACCCACATTGGGTTTCCACCTTATATCATGGTGTTCATGTGTGTGGCTCTTGTGTGATGATTCTGTTCTGTTATACTGCACCTGTTTACTCCTAAATTGCTTAATAATGTTCTGATGCATTTACTGAAGATAAGATTAACTGAATCATAAGATATCTGCATATACGCTAGTTGCTTTAGACACAGTCGCGTGTACACGCTGGTTCACTTAACAGAAGTCGCGTATATGTTTCTGAGTAGGAAATTGAAAAGGTTTTATTAATCTGATAATACTGATTCACCCCCCCTCTCAGTATTATTTCCAACAATTGGTATCAGAGCAGGTCCTTCAGAGGAAGCTTGATCGCTTGAAGGAAAAGATCCATCAAAATGGCTAATCCAGAAAGAGAGGCACACATCAGGCCACCAGTCTTTGACGGGAACAATTTTACTCACTGGAAGATAAGAACCACTGCATATTTACAGTCTCTTGGAGCAGAAGTTTGGGGACTCATAGAAGGAGGATACAAATTCCCATCAGCAACTCCTACAGATCCAGCAGAGAAAAAGCAATATGAGCTCAATGCCAAAGTAGTTAATGTCCTATTGGGTACTTTGACTCAATCAGAATTTATGAAGATCATGCATCTCAAATCAGCTAAGGAAATATGGGACAAAATCGTTACAAGCTACGAAGGAGATGATCTGGTAAAAATAGCGAAGCTTCAAACTCTCAGAATCCGGTATGAAACTCTTAAGATGCGAAGTAATGAAAGCGTAGCTAATTATTTCCTGCGTATGGATGAGATTGTGAATTGTATGAGGGATCTGGGTGAAGAATTTGAGGAAGTTGTCTTAGTTCAAAAGGTTTTGAGATCTCTGTCTACTAAATTTGATTCTAAAGTATCTGCCGTAGAAGAAAAGGAGAATGTGCGAAAACTTACCATGTCACAGCTTCACGGGATCCTAACTGCTTTTGAAATGCGACTAGAGGTACCACCAGAGGCCGCATTCGAAGTGTCAGAGGAAGAAGATGAGGTAAATTTTGTCAAGAATCTTGAACGTGGAACTGGACGGTTCAAAGATAAGCTGCCTTTCAAATGTTTTCTATGTGGTAGAGTTGGTCACTATGCTGCTAGATGTCCTCATAACAAAGAAAGGATATATGAACAAGATGGTAGAAGCTATTATTCCCATATTAAAAGTTCATTTAATGATAGTGAAGATATTAGAAGTCTCATGGCGCACAAGAAGAAGAATGCTTCATCCAATGATAGCGAGGATATTAAAAGTCTCATGGCACATGAAGAGAAGAATGCAGAAACTGAAGAAGCTGCCAAATTAAAAGAACTATTGGAAACGGAAACCAGGGTAAGGGAGAAATTGCAGGATATAGCAAAAGATCAGAGCACAACTATTCAGAGACTTGAATCAAAGATCCTCTCTCTAAAAGAAGATCTTGAAGATCAAGAACATGAAGTGATCAAACTAAAGCGACAAGTAGAAGAAGGGAGAAAAGTTGAAGAAGACCTAAGGAAGCAGTATCTGAAAAAGGAAGAACAACATCAAGTTGAGGTAAATATCTTGAAAGGTAAACTAGAAGAAAAGGATAAGCTTTTACGATTTCAAGATAGTTCTAAAGTCTTGGATGATATTCTTAACAGTCAAAGATCTCCTGCTATCAAGACTGGTCTTGGTTTTCATGAATATGTTGAAGGTGAATCTAGTTCACAAGGTGAGACAAGAAACTCTAATGAGAAATCTGAAATGCTCAAGGAACAACCAAGAAAAGAAATTCCTCAAGGAAGATCCTTTACTCCTAACTATGAACGTGATAGACGATTATTTCCTCCGCTGAATAAAGTTGAATGTTATGTATGTCATAATCTTGGACATGTTGCAGCCAGATGCAGAAGTAGAATGGTTCAAGAAAGATCATCTCATCCCAGGTATTTCAGAGGGTATTGCTTTGCCTGTAATGCATATGGACACAAAGCATTTGAGTGTGATAGAAGGAACATGAAAAATATAAGGTGCTATACATGCAACAACTATGGGCATAAAGCAAGGGAATGCAGAAGCAGATTTCAAAATTCAAGACAAGGGGACCATACATCATCACAGTTGCAGGAATTGAAGAAGACAGAGACAGAAAGGTGTGGGATAACTCAGACAGCTGACATAACAGACACAGGGGAATCTGAAAGTGATGAAATTCAGTATTCCATCCTGCATACGCTGATAGACTGAAGACAAGTCGCGTATATACGCGAGTTACAGGCTGCAAAGTCGCGTATATGAAGAAAGGGCAGCAGAACAGACCCAGGTTCAGTCATGGTTGGCTCAGGCTCAGGGGGAGCAGAACAGACTCAGGAAATGGTTCAGACATGGTTGGCTTACACTCAGGGGGAGAATATTCTTCGAATAATGCATTGTTGGCATTATGGTTAGAAGGTGTTGATAAAGTCTATGAAGCTAAATGATACATCTTACTGTTTAGGAATGATATTGCAGGCTGATGGTACAGATCATGATGCTGTTGGTGGCTTTCATAAGTCTTGGTCTAGATATTTCATCACTATGTCATGTATCTCTTTTATGATGTCAAGGTCATGTAACGGCCTATGTTGGTTTCCCCACTATGCCTGGGATGAATGATGAAATGTTCATGTATTATCATGGTTAGGTGAATGAGTCAATATTGGGATATCCCCACTAGGTTGGGTGATGAATGTATGTTGAGTCTTTTGGTGATAGGAAGGTCTTCTATGATGTATAAGTCTTTGTTCTTCTTGTAGAACATCTTTTACAGATCTTGCCTACAGTCAAGGGGAGCATGAACAACACTTTTCAGCAAGAGCAGGATGGATAGATTGGTACACTTTGGCATACACAAAGGGGGAGCACATTTGGAGATTTCAGCATATACTCAGGGGGAGTATGGACAGCAGTATGGTCAGCAGAAGGTATACCAAGGAAGAGAATATCTTGGTCCACCCTTTGCCCTTGATGTCAAAGGGGGAGAGTGACTTGGTGTGGTGGTTGCCATCAAGTCCAAAGGGGGAGATTGTTGGCATTATGATTCAAGTGTTGTCCTTGATGGCAACTCACTCAGAAGGTTGGTACAGGTGCTCAGAGACTGGTACAGGTGATGACAACTTAACTAGAAGACAGATCTCAGTACAGCAGGACAAGAAAGAGATATACGCAGGTTCAGCAAGGATAATCAGCGTGTACACGCAGGTTGGCTTCAGAAAAAGCGCGTGTATGTGGAAACGTACCTTTGGTCCATGGCGGTTAGTCCTTGGAAGTTGTGCCTATGGTTTCGGACCATTGTGTCTCGACGGGCGTGTCGATCCCTAGTATTGAAGTTGATGGTATTGTGTTTCTATGGTTTTGGCTCTTGGTATTGAACAAGGCCTAAAGCTATATAAGGAGAAGATCACTAGGCAAAGGAGCATGGATTGTGTGTGGCTGACGCAGTGAGAGGATCTGGTATTGTTGGTTATCTGTTCGGGACGCTTGGTAAGGGTCGGATCTGACAGCAAAGGCAGAAGTAATCATTTCTAGATCTGCACGCGGGTTGCCTTTGGAGAAAGCGCGTATACACGCGGTTTTGGTACAGTGAAGTAGCGTATGCATGATAAGGGTTGATATTTCAGGTTGTTGCTGATTCTGATGGTTGTTGCAGAGTTCTAGATTCTGGTTTGGGTTCTGTGTTCTTGATGACAGGGTTTCAGTGATTCGGTATTGGGTTGTTTAATGAATTATGATGCAAGTATAAGTTGATGATTGTATTGCGGTAATGTTTGCTTTGTACTCTTGGATCCAGTCTGAAAATTGATGAAACGTGGTCCCTGAAGGTTGTAGGGTCAGCACCTACGTACTAGTAAATGGATCAGCTAGTACAAGAGCTGAGGGGGTTGTAGCTCCCTTCCAAAAGTAGTTGGAAAACGAAAGAGAGGGTTGTAGCCCTCTGCAGGTTGTAGCCTGCATACTGGTAAAGGACTGCACCAGTATATTGTAAAAGAAGTTTCTCATTAAAGAAAGAAAGAGACGAATTGCAGCAGGTGGTTTTCACCCACATTGGGTTTCCACCTTATATCATGGTGTTCATGTGTGTGGCTCTTGTGTGATGATTCTGTTCTGTTATACTGCACCTGTTTACTCCTAAATTGCTTAATAATGTTCTGATGCATTTACTGAAGATAAGATTAACTGAATCATAAGATATCTGCATATACGCTAGTTGCTTTAGACACAGTCGCGTGTACACGCTGGTTCACTTAACAGAAGTCGCGTATATGTTTCTGAGTAGGAAATTGAAAAGGTTTTATTAATCTGATAATACTGATTCACCCCCCCTCTCAGTATTATTTCCAACAAGCAATGGAGGTTGTCCATAAAGGTCCACAAACATCAGAGTGGACCCTTTCCAAGATTGCATGTGCTTTTTTGTCTCGATCATGGAAAGTATATTTTACATACTTCCTTAAGGTACAAAATTTGCAGACATCTTGCTACTCAAGTGCTCCTTTAGGGAGGTTAGTGGTTATTTTCTACATAATATTTAAGAAAACATGATGCAAATGGCCCAATCTCCTATGTCAAGTTCACTGACATTGAGACTACACTTTCTCTACCTCACTGCTTAATGCAACACAATCTTCCACATCAAGTTTATACAGGTTCTTCATGCGAACTTCGATCTGATTCACCTATTCAGTGGCTATGTGTGTCAGGAATGCTTTCCCTTTGCTGAAAATCACAACATAGGCATTGTCTTCCAGAACTTCTACAGAGATGAGATTCTTCTTTAGTCTTGGCACAAACATTACATCCTTGAGGAGGATATGGGATCTCGACTCCCTCTAAAATGTCATTGTACCAATCCTGGTAGCATTGTACCTTTCGTCACCCCCAATTCAATATGCATCTGGAGATATTTCTCCTCCATGTCATTGAAAAACTCTCTACACCCTGTCATGTGGAATGAGGACCCTGAATCCAAGTACCACACACTCCCCATCACTGTGTTGGTCATGTATGCAACAATGGTGAAGTCAAGCTCGAACTATGAAGTCAAATATTCACCTGCTACTCCTCCCGAGTTCTTCTTGCTAGATTTGTTTTGTGGACACTTTGTAGCATAGTGCCCAAATTCATGAAAATTAAAGCATTTGATTTTGGAAAATTCCTTCTTCTTGACCCCTTGGGCGGATTCTAGTTTTGTTTTAGATTTCTTCCCTTTTCCCTTCTTTCCTTTTCCAACTAATGCAAATATTTCTTCATCCTGTGCCTTGGATGAAGTTCCATCTCGGTTATTTCTCCTAAAATATCCTTGAACCAAATCGGACCAAAACCTTTACAACTTTGGAAAATTTTCCCTTCCATTCACGGAGCTCTGGTAGCTATGCCAGCTTTTGGGAAGGCCTAGAAGAGCTATGCTCATCGGGTCATCTTCTGCAATAGTCACAACAACCCCTCCAAGCTCATCATGAACTTGTGTAAATCTGCTGAGATACTGCAAACCAATGTCATTATTCTACATCTTGATATTTCAAAGCTTGTCTTTGAGGGCCAATTTTATATGATCATTGTTATTCTTGACTAGCTATGTTAGTGCCTTCCACATTATGAAATGAGTTTCTTTCCCATGGAGATTTGAGACACTGTGGTCTCGCACTCCCTCCAATATTATTCTCCTCACCTTGGCTACATATTTCTTCCATTGAGCTAGGTTCTAGGCATCAATTGATCTTGTTTTTGCAATTCCTGTCTTGATATATTCTAGCAATTTATTGTCATCAAGCACTACCTCCATGCGATCCTTCCATGCAATGAAATTTGAGCTGCCTTCCAAGCATACTCTAATATTAGCATGTTGAAGGTCATCTTCCCAACTCTGAAGAGATCCTACTACACTTAAGCTGCAAATTTGAACCTCCTGAGGAACAACTTCAAAATTCATGTTCTAATGTGAATCCAACTCTAATACCATGTAGAAATATGGTGTAGAATTGTAATTTCTAAAGAAATTTTAATCTAAATGAAGAGAAATAATTATGCTCTACTGCTCTACGGAAATTAATTCACAATTTAAAACAACAATCTTAGACATGCAATAAGAAATAACACACATGCACAATATATTTTCTAGGGGAAAGAAATTGCTAAAAACCCCTTAAGCCTACTTGCATTAATCAGATGAATAGAGAATTTATTACAATTTCTAGCTCATTATGAGCTCAACCTGCAAGTGAATAATTTGTCTCTCTGCTCAATGAGAAGCTCTGACCTAGACTTAGTCAATTTTTTCCTCTACTTGAACCCCTATTTCCTTGTGCAAATCTTGAGGAATTAGGCCCCTATTATTTAGGAATTTTCCTCCAATTGTTTGCGCAATTCCCAAGTTTTATCATCTGACTGCATGCAACACCTGTACACTCAAGACTAGTCTACAAATGATGTTACATTGGCTTGGAATCTCCACTACTGCTGGGGAACCTGAATTCTTAGCATGCACTAACTATTTTGGGTTGATTTATTAGTTAACTAGATGATCACTGAGTTAGATTGTTGTTCCACTACACAACTGACCTTCCACTAGTTCCATGAATAGTTAGAACTATTTTAACTTAAAACAACTTGAAATAATTGACCTTGATTGCAACAAATTAGAAGTCACACATGCTTAATTGAACTCCAAGCCCTCTAACTCGAATTTACTAAGCTAATTGAGTGACAAGAGCCATGTCACACAAGTTAACTACCTCCAAGTTGTCTGCTGATGTGGAAATTCAATTTTCCTCAATTTGACCAAGGCAAAATCAAATTGAGACTATCTTGCTGCATTTTTCAACACTCATCCCTACCATAGTTGACCTCACCCCTACCTAAGGGGATCTTAACCTATATCTCTTATATCATTTGGCCCTTCTCTAGTCTATAAGTTCAATTGAATCTCATGGAGAAGGGGTTGGATTTTTTACTCTTGAAAGCACTTTGGATCTCATACTTCCATTATATCCTACTAAAGTATCCAACCTATGATCATACTAATTTTGAAGCCAAGGCTCAAATTGAAGACAACTAGAAGGAGCTTCACAACATCAAGGCATTAGTTGTAATTTGCTTCCATATTTCATTAATACAAATACATTTTTCTTTCTCATATTTATTGTTATAATGATTGGAACAAGATTTCTTGATCACTTGTATAGGTAATGTTAAATCATTTATGTATCATGTGCTTTAATGATTTGTCTGCTAGTATCTTGTAGATATTGGCTCGAAGCATCGAAGATGAGGTTGAAAGCTACAACAAACAATAGCAAGGAAAAACATCAATAAAAATGGTATTAGTTATTCATCCCATTGCTTGCATATATGATTTAATGGTAGTGAACCTAGAGGGAGTTTTCATGTCTTTGTTTGTTTTGTTCTAGATTTGGTTTCCAATTCTAGGGATATTTGTCTTGTCTAGATGATAAGATTTATCCATCAAAAAAATGGTGATCATGCTAGAGAACAATTTGTTATTTGGTTTTATTCCTTGTTTTATTTAAGTGGTATCTTTCCTAAGTCATTGGCAAGTCATATTAGACTCTAAAACCACATATATTTTCAGATATTTGAAGTGTTTTTTTTTTAAATATTCCTTGATATTTATGCCTTTCGCACTACTGTGAGAGACAATGTGTCATCATCACACTATGCTTACTTATAAGTTGCGTCGAAGTTTGTTAATCACACTGTTATGTATAGAAGATCTATGTCAATCCCGAAAAATTGAAATATTCTTAGGGTTTTCCCCTGTTTGATATGACATCTATTTTTTTTTGTGGTTTTTTTAGTCTATTTATTGTTTGTTTACAATTTAAACTCTTCAGATCTGGTCTTTTTTGTGTGCTTTTTCACCGTTTTGTTTTAGTGTGTGTTGCATGTGTTCTTCGAACTTGTGTTTATTTTTTGAGTGCACGTTTTGTTTGCATCACTTTGCTTCATGATTTTTTGCATCATCATTGAATTCTTTCATCTTGTTTGAAAGTAAGGAAGAAAAAATTACATTTGATGTTTTTTAATGCATTTGGAAAGCAAACAAAAAAGGGAAAATCTTGCATTCTAGTTCATAGGTGGTGTATTTTTTAGCTTGAATTTTTAAGCAAAGTAAGTCACTATTAAAAAGAAATTCCCCCTCATTAATCCAGGTGGCTCTAGAGAGGCTCACAAACCAAAGTATTTGGATTTTGTCGAAACTAGGACCAGATCAAAGAGCTCATCATCCTAATTCCAAAGGCGCAGACGACACTCAAATCTGACTTCATGCGTGCAAGTTATTAGAGGTCAAAGTTCAAGTCAAAAGGAGGAGGAATTTTCTCGCCAGCTAAATTTGGTAGTCGGGCTAAATCTAGTAGAACCACCAAAATTAGCAGCAACTAACAAAGTGACAATTTGGCACTTAACGACAGTCGGAACTGGTCAAAATGTTGAACAATTAATTTTGTTGGTGACCCCTAAAAATTCGGCTACAATTTTTTATTATTAAAAATGAAATTAAAAACTAAAAAATAAAATAAAGGTGGTGGGTCCAATGGACCCACAAAACTTTCCTCCCAATGACCAAATTTAAATTTTATTCAAAAAATAATATACAACGAGTCGAGGCCTGCGACTATGACCTAGGACCCTGTCCACCATTGTTACAACGACACACCGTATTGGGGCTGGTGGGGATCAAAACTGCCTGGCCAGTGCGCTGGCCTGCCCAATGAGTGACCCCCAAATAAAAACAACAAAATATTTTGGCGGAGGCAGTAGGGTTGGAACCCGTGCCTGCCCCCACCAATTTCATACATCCGCCAACGACCAAATGAGCCACATTGTTAAAAATACCCATGGAAAATTATATAAACTTGGTTAATGTGTTATTCGACCAACGAAGCGCCACAAAACCCAACATGTCGAAAGAACCACAATAAAGGCAAGAACCATGATAGGCACGCAGACTGAGGAGGTGGAACCCTAAGACAAGGAATATGCGAGGAATCTCTTAGATCCCCCGGGGGCCAAATTTTGACAGTGTTAGAAATATGTCAAGTTTATACTCAGATTTCTCATAATTTCACCAGGAATATGGTGGTGTATATGGTTTTCTGATCTGAGAAACCAATTTTCCAAAGGAAAAATGTTGAGTAGTGGAACCTTAAGGATGGACCCTTGATGCATGAATCTATAATGAATATTTTAGATTCCCTCAAGGCCCAGATTTGGTAGTTTGCGAACAAGGTCAACTTTATACCCATATTTCATAATTTTTCACAAGGAACATGATGGCACAACCCATTTTAACATTTTCGTAGCTGATTTTGAGGCCATTGTCGCATTGATAGGTATAATGATGCATTTTGGCCACTTCACTTGTTTTTATTTTGGCGAAAGGATGGATATATTTTGGAGGTGCCAGTGATTTTTGTATGTTGTAGTAGGACAACGAGATTTGAACCTTTGCAAGAAATTAATCATTTTAGCCATTACACGAAAATCGAGATGGTGCAGAGATGAAAGAGGGCCATGTGGCCACTTTTCTAGAAAGAATTCATGTTTATAGCCATTGGTCTCAGAATTTTGAGACAATCATGATGATGATGATGATGTGTATCATTTGAATCTGATCAGTGGATTCAATAGGACCATTTTGTGCCACTTTATGCCATTTTTATGAGAGATCATCCCTTTGTCATACTGAAGGAGAATGCCTTGTGAGTGAGAGTTCTTTGTAGGAGAATGTCTCTTCAGAGAGACATGCCACTCCTCATCGTCTTTTACAGAGACTAATGAAGAAACCTCCCCACTCTTGACCCAAGGCCCAAAGATGTAGTCCACACTTGACAAAATTCGCTATAAAATTAAGTTGTATGCATTGTCTTATGATCTCCTTTATGTTTCCTCTTCTTTAAGTTTTTTGTACATGTGGCTTTTCATACTCTTTCCCATGAAATTATGAATACATCATAGAATAAAATATCTTGGTTGATGTTGGTAACTCAGAGAATCCAAATAAGGTTTGGTATCATAGCAGTCTTCTTGCTGATGTGAATTACAAGTGTGAATAATAACTAGAGATTAAATGTGAAACAAGAAGGAAAATGGAGAAAGACAAATATCTCTACAAGGCCTTCTACAAGATGGAAAACATGGTAGATATATTGTTTGCAGATTATGAGGATAAATTGGAAAAAGAGGAACATGAGAAAGAGATAGCATAGGATGATTCCCCATCCCTATATTTGAGTGAATATTCTTCCTCTTCATCTTCTTCTCATCATTCAAATGAACAGATCATCCAGATCCTTCAAGCAGAAAATGTTGAATTGAGGAGACAACAGAAGTGGAGAAGCAAATATTACAACTTCAATTATGAACCACAAAAGAGGCCTTGGAAAATTTGAAGTTCAATGAGGGCTTAACAAACCCATCATCACCTGCTTTAGAATCAATAGCTGAGGTAAATAGTGTTGGTAATTCTTCAATTTCATTTTCACATGATGATGGTGATTTGGGTTCTTTTGAAAATTAAATAGGCATTGGTTCAAGATTAATGAAGATGATGGGATATGAAGGCAAGGTCCTAAGAGTTAATGGCAAAGGCATTGTGAATCCCATCCAAGTGGTAGAATTACCACAGCATGCAGGATTGTGCTATATCAAAAAGGAAGAGACATGAGAGTATTTAAGCGACAAGTTTGAGATAGTAAAATATGTTGATAGTGCATCACAGACTTCTGGTGATCATGATTGTGGTTCATCTCCAAAGGGAGGTGAGCATTTCAAAGGAAGAGATAAGGCAATCTCTCATCACTATGATTTCACCAGAGACAACTAGGCAAGGTATAAAATCTCTCAGAATTCTAATGTATGTTTTGATTATGATCAAACTGGTAATGAAGAGCAAAGTTTATGGCATAGAAAACCATGTACATTTTTTGGTTTAAATAATCATGTTGTTTCCGAGTTTTGGAAAATAATGGCCTTATATAATAAGGTTATGTCGACAAGGATGAATCCATGATATAAGGATCTATCTCCACATCAGGGGAAAAATAAGGCCAATAAAGTTTGGAGGAAGAAGAACCATTACAACCATTATTACAACAAAGGACATCAGAGAGCTATGTGTTGGGAGCTCCATCCAAAGTTACGTCCCAAGAAGACTCCCTCCTAGTTGGAAGTCTTTCTAACTGAGTTTGGCATGACCATCATTGTAAATCACATGTTGCAAATTTTTTTGTAAAACTGGTGAAATGTTTTCCATCACTTATGAATGCAACATGGTGATATTTTTGGCCTTTTAGTTGGATAACATGGGGCATGATTTTGTGTTAAACTCTACCATGAGTGATTTATATATTCTTGGTAAGCATGGGGTTTTCTTGGATCTTATTTTGGTCTTGTAATTGAATATGTATTAGAAGTTATGGGTTTTCATATGATATAGGTGTTGAGTTCATCATTCCAACTTTTGAAGTAAAAAGGTGAAGGAAAGGGAAGGTGGCTTATTAGAGGCATATGTTATGAACATCGATATTGTTGTCACATTTATTCTTTTTGAGGGACAAAATCTCCTTAGTGGGGAGCAATGATCCATGCGGCTCTAGATAGGCTTAAAAATTGAAGTCTTTGGATTTCGTCGAAACTAGGACCAGATCAAATAGCTTGTCATCATGATTCCAATGATGCAGACGACACTCGAAAATCTGAATTCGTATGTGCAATTTATTAATAGTCAAAGTTCAAGTCAAAAGGAGTAGGTTTTTTCTCACCGGCTAAATTTGAAGCACAACTTAATTTGGCATTCCGTCTAAATCTGGAAGAACCACTAAAATTGGTGGCAACTAACTGCGCAACAATTTGGAACTTAATGTTAGCCGGAATAGTTTAAAATGATGAACAATTAATTTTGCTAGTAACCCCTAGAAATTTGGTGACGATTTTTTATTATTGAAAATGAAATTTAAAAAAAAAAGGTGGCAAGCCCATTGGACCTGCCAACATTGCCACCCAATGACCACATTTAAATTATATTAAAAAAATAATACACAATGGGTCGGGGCCCACAATTTTGACCTTGGACCCCACCTACCACTATTACAACAACACAACATATTGGGACAAGCAGGGATCGAACCTACCGAGCCAACAGGCCAGCCTATCCAACAGGTGACCCCTAAATCAAAGAAAACTCCAATTTGAAACACACCAGCCCAAATCAAAACAACGCACTATTTTGGGGGAGGTCACGAGGTCGGAACTTGGTCTTTCCCCCACCAATTTCATACATCCACCAACAACCCAAATAGGCCACATTGTTAAATCCACCCACGAAAAGTTATATAAACTTGGTTAATGTGCCATTTGACCAATGGAGGGATGTGGAACTGAGCATGCCAATGGAGGGCCACCGAACCGAACACGTTGAAGGAAAAATAGGTCAGAACAATGATAGGCATGCAAACCGAGGAGGTGAAACCCTAATGAAAGGAATATGTGAGGAATATTTTAGATTCCCTAGGGGAAAATTTTAACAATGTCACAAATATGTCACCTTTATACTCAGACTGCTTAGAATTCACCAAGAATTTGATGGTGCAAACAACTTTTTGATCTGAGCAGTCGATTTTCCAGAGGCAGAACTTGAAGCAGTGGAACTTTGAGGGTGGAACCTTAACACAAGAATCTGCAAGGAATCTTGTATATTTCTTGAAGACCTAGATTTGGCAATTTCAGAATACGATCAACTTTATACTCAAATTTCACAATTTTTCACAAGGAATGCAATGACACAAACTGATTTTGCATTTGAGCAGCCAATTTTTAGGCCATTGTCATATTGGGAGGTATAATGATGCATTTTGGCCACTTTACTTATTTTTGTTTTGGTGAAAGGATGGATGTATGTTACAAGTGCTGGTGATCTCGGTATGCTGCAATAGGACAATAAAGTCTGAACCGTTGCAGGAAATTCATCATTTTAGTTGTTGCACTAAAGACGAGATGGTGCAGAGCTGAAAGAGAGCCATGTGGACACTTTTCCAAAAAGTAGTTTTGTTTACAATCATTGGTTTGAGAATTTCTAGATGGCCATGATGATGATGAGTATGATTTGAATCTGATCAGTGGACTCAAGATGACCATTTTGTGCCACTTTATGTGCAATTCCATTTTTATGCCACTTTTGTGAGAGATCATCCCTTTGTCATATTGAAGGAGAATGTCTTGTGAGTGAGATTTATTTGAAGGATAACATCTCTTTGGAGAGACATGACATTAGAGATAAGAGTTTAATCCTTGTGTTGACAAATATTTTGTCATGTACTCGTCATATTTTGCAGATACTAATGAAGTGACCTCCCCACTCTTGACTCAGTCCCTAAAGACATAGTCCACACTAGACAAACTCCATAATCAAATTTTGTTATGTGCATTGTCTTACATTCTCCTTTATGTTTCCTCTTCTTTAAGTGTTTTGCACATGTGGTTTTTCATACTCTTTCCCATGCAATTCTAAATACATAATAGAAGAAAAGATCTTGGTTAATGCTGTCAGGCCAGGAGTAACTCCAGACTTGGCAGAAAAACTCAGAAAAACTGATTCGTTTATTTCATTAGGTAGCTATTGTTATATACATGAATGTGACTGATCAGTTCATCTTCTTGATGACTGTTCACATTCCAAATTCACCCAATCGCAGAGGATTAGGTGTCAACATTCCCCCCCTTAATTTGAAGGGATGTTGGTGAGTCCAAGCATCATTCTGAATCTTTCAAGCTTTTCTCTTCCAAGCGCTTTGGTGAAGATGTCTGCAATTTTCTCATTTGTGGAACAATGACGGAGATGGATTGTTTTGGCCTCAACATGATGTCGGATTAGATGATATTTAGTATTGATGTGCTTTGTACGATCATGGAACTTTGGGTTCTTGGCCAACATTATTGCAGAGGTGTTGTCAATCATGAGTGGAGTTGATTGTACTTGTTTTACCTGCAAATCTTCAAGAATTTTCCTGAGCCACACAATTTCTTTCGTTGCTTCAGCTGCTACCACATATTCTGCTTCTGTTGTGGAATCTGCTGGAACTGATTGTTTGCGTGATCTCCAAGAGACAGCTCCTGATCTAAGACTCATAGCATATCCTGAAGTAGATACTCCAGTTTCTTTGTCTCCATCGAAGTCTGAATCAGAGTATCCAATCAAGCTGAAGTCGTCCAGCTGTGTATACTTGATTCCAAGGTCTTGAGTTCCCTTCAAGTACCTTAGAACTCTTTTTGCAGCAGACCAATGTCCCTCACAAGGCTTTTGCATGAACCTGGAGAGGATTCCAACAGTAAATGAAATGTCTAGTCTAGTAGTAGTGAGGTAGATGAGACTTCCTACAAGCTGTCTATACTTTGTTGCATCCTCAAATTCCTTTCCTTCAATAGATGTGAGCTTTAAGTTTTGTTCCATTGGAGTAGAAAGAGGATTGCACTCTGTCATGCCAAATCTGTTTAACAAATCTCCAATGTATTTCTTTTGAGAAAGAAATATGGATTTTGGATGTTGGGTTACTTCAATGCCAAGATAGTAATGAATATAGCCCAAATCATTCATTTCAAAACTTTTTCCTAATTCTTTCTTTATGGATGCAATATAGCTTTCATTGTTCCCTGTCATTAAAAGATCATCTACATATACCACAAGATATACAACTGTTTTGCCAACTTTCTTGACAAATAAAGTTGCATCATCAAGATCAAATGATTGAAGTTGAGTTTCAGAAGATGCTCAGTTAGTTTTTCATACCAGGCCCATGGTTCTTGTTTGAGGCCATATAAGGACTTCACAAGTTTGCATACTTTATGTTCATGTCCTTTCACAGCAAATCCTTCAGGCTGGGACATAAAAACATTCTCTTTTAGATCTCCATTCAAGAATGCAGTTTTTACATCCATTTGATGGACTTTCCAACCGTTCTGAGCAGCTAGTGCAAAGAGTGTCCGGATGGTGGCCCATTTTGCTGTGGGGGCAAAATTTTCCTCATAATCGACCCCTTCCTTCTGTGCAAATCCTTTTGCCACAAGCCTAGCTTTGTGCTTGTCAAGTGAGCCATCAGCTTTGTATTTGTTCTTGTAGACCCACTTGCAGCCAATTGGTTTGGTTCCAAATGGAGGGTCAACCAGCTTCCAAGTGCCGTTCTTTATGAGGGCATCATACTCCTTTTGCATCTCTTCTTTCCATTCATCATGAGAAGCAGCTTCTTTGAAGGAAGTTGGTTCAAAATTTGTAGACAAGTTCAATTCACAATCATAAGTAACATCCATATCAACAGGTGAATTAGAGTCATCTACATCACCTCCATTTTGTCGGTTTGAATTTCTGGTTCCTGTTTTTCCAATTTCATCAGGATGAACACTTTCAAGTGTCTTTGTCAGCCACTTTGGGGGACCTTTCTGAGATGGTCCAGGCTGCTCTGTTGATTGAGTTGGGACTGAATCAAGATTGAGTCTCCCAATTCTATCAATTACATCACTTAAAGCATCATCTGTTGTTGGAGTTTCATGCGGGGGAGATTGTTCTTCAGAAGAAGATTCCACATGTTGATCTAGTATAGGAATCCCCCCTTCAAGATGTGGAATCTGATTATCAAATTCTTGAAATGATTTTGTTTTTGCGAATCTATCCAAGCGATCAAGTTGCTGCTCAACAACATTGTCAGATTTGGATGATTCCAGAAAAATGACATCTCTAGATACAACAAACTTTTTATTTACTTCATCATAGAGGCGGTATGCTTTAGAGGTGTTTGAATACCCCAGGAAGATACACTTACGACTTCTAGCACCAAGTTTGTTTCTATGTACCTTTGGTATTAAAGAATAATAGGTGGAACCAAAGATCCTGAGATGTTTTATCGAAGGAACATGTCCATACCACAATTCATAAGGAGTCTTGTTTCTTATAGCATTAGATGGACATCTATTCTTTATATATGCAGCACATAGAACAGCATCAGCCCAAAACATTATCTTTACATTTTTGAAGAAAAGCATGGATCGTACCATATTCAAAATTGTTCTATTCATTCTTTCTGCTACACCATTCTGTTGGGGATTATAAGGTACAGTTGTTTGATGTTTGATCCCATGTTGGCGAAGATAGTTTTCAAATTCATTTGATGTATATTCTTTTCCATTATCAGTGCGAATAGACCCAATATGAGATTGTGCAGCATTTTCAATCCATTTATGAAAATTCTTGAATGTTTGAAAAGCATCAGATTTGTTCTTCAATAAATAAACCCAACACATTCTGGTGTAATCATCAATAAATGTCATGATATATTTATTTCCATTTGCAGAAGGAACAGGCATTGGACCACATAAATCTGAATGAATGAGTTCAAGATTCCTATGTGCTCTTGAATGTGAATCATGAAAAGACTGTTTGTTATGCTTTCCTAGAATGCAAGCATCACATTGCTTATGTTTCCTAGGAATTGTAGGCAAACCAGCAACACCATTTTTCTTCAATAAGTGGAGACTGTCATAGTTTAAATGTCCAAATCTAGCATGCCATAATAAACTTGATGGAAGTGTACCTTCTTCATGATGAGAAATATATGAGAAATGTTGTGCATGAGCAGAGGTTCCTTGCAGTTTGAGAAGCCTTTCTTCTTCTATTCCCCTCATGACAAGTGAGTGGTCAGATGCTTTTCTTACCTCAAGCTTGCCATCAAACATATGAATGGAGTGACCTTGCTGACGGATGTGGACCAAGGACAACAAGTTTCTCTTGAGCTGTGGGAGATATAGAACATGATCCAGAAGAAAGTCTGGAAGACCAGGCAATTTAAGCCTGATTGTGCCAAGCCCTGATGGCTTGATTTTTGATTGATCTGCAAAGTATACTGCTCCATCAACATTGTCAGTGAAATCTTCAAAAAAATCTTTCCTATGAGTCATATGACAGGTTGCTCCTGAATCAAGCAACCAATCATTTTTCGAAGAAGCAAGTGAAGCATTAAACAAATCTTCATTTACTCCAATGTTACATTGTGCCTCAATATAGTGAGCGGATTCAGGTGCTTTACCTTTGTCTGTATCATCAGTTTTACCTTTCTGCTGGTTTCTTTTCTGCTCAATTTTGTCCCATGGTAGCTTGCATGTAGAAGCATCATGTGATCCATTTCGTTTGCAGCGAATGCAATGCAGATCTGCTTTTTCTCCTTGAGTATGTCTGCCCCCCCTGCCTCTGAAATATCTTCCTCTTTCTCTTGAAGGCATACTGTAACAAAAAACTTCTGCTGATAGAAAAAATACTTCTGCTGATAAATAACTTCTTTACGTTACAGCCTTATGCACTATATTTTCTTTTTAAATCCCTCTAATATTTGATAGAAGTATCAGCATTACATATCACTGTAGACCTTCGTTACAAATAAACTATTCGTATCAATATACAAATTGTGTATTGAGCAAACAGAGTATTCCTCTATCTCAGTATACGAAAATTTTTAATGAAGCCTGCAGCTTATCATATTGAAGTATCCCCATTGCACTAGTTCACACATCAATCAGGTTTTATAAATGGATGATCGTCTTAAGAAATTCACATGTATGTGCCCAACACATATACGAATTCAAAAAATGCAACTTATGGAGAGCACCATGCAAGAACACATGTATCACAATTAAAATTCACAGTCTTCATTCCAGCAATGCGCATACAGAATCAATGCTTCAACCATTCACTGGTATATATTACGACATGCACCTTGCTTCAACTGTACCACGCTTTGAGAATATACATCAATGCTTAATCAAAGGACCAATGCACATATTTGTATTCGTGGACCGGTATACATGCTCTCTTAAACCCAACGAATCAGATTCGAAATACCACGGTCTCGGGATACCACGGTCTCACACCACAGTCTCGGGATACCACGGTCTCACACCACAGTCTCGGGATACCATGGTCTCGGTCTCTTATAGATGCTTTCACAGTCTCGACTTGACTTAACAAAAGATTCAAAAATTGCAGTTCTGATCAGGGTTTGCAACAAGATACGTATACCTCCAATGCTCCATAGATACCTCGAGAAATGACGATTTGATATGCTCAGAAATCAATGGAGAGTTTTCATGATCCAACAGGACTGTAGCAGATAAAAAACCAAGAGCGTAAGTCGACGGGAAGGCCGGAACGAATTATCAGAATGCGAGCGACTGGTTCTGAATAGAAGGAATCAGGGGAAGGAGGAAAGCAAAGCGAGGGTTTCGCTTGCTCGCGCTCTCTCTGGCGAGGGTTTCAGTCAGTTCAAGCGGGAGGCATAAATGGCCACAATGGTCATCTCGACTCCACCTCTATGTCCGTTGGATGCGAAGCTACAGGATGATCGCTACGCTGCGGGGATTCGATCGCGGGGTCTTCAGCCTTCGCTCTGTTACAGGAATAGAGTTAGGAGTGATGTCGCTGGGCGCATATTCCATCAAAGATTGAGATGTCTGGAAGGAATTCAACGCAGCGGGATTCAACGTAATGATTCAAAGCATACTGATTCGTTCGATGCAACCAGTCAAGGTATAACCGACACATTCATGCGCAGAGAATCAACATCGTTGAGACGCAGGACAGAGGCAGCGCTCAGGACAGAGCAGCGCTCAGGACAGAGTAATCAGGTGAATGCAATGCAATGGAGGCAGAGCATTTCAGGACAGAGGTAGTGGCAGAGATAAGGGAGTTACAACTATTTTTAGAACTGGCTCTGATACTATGTCAGGCCAGGAGTAACTCCAGACTTGGCAGAAAAACTCAGAAAAACTGATTCGTTTATTTCATTAGGTAGCTATTATTATATACATGAATGTGACTGATCAGTTCATCTTCTTGATGACTATTCACATTCCAAATTCACCCAATCGCAGAGGATTAGGTGTCAACAAATGCTAGTAACTCGAACAATCTGGGTCACTCATGGTCAAGGGGCACAAGAATTGTGTATCCTACAGCTTCTTTGATTTGTATCTAAATAGTAGTTCATGTTTCTTGCATTGAATATTACACTTGTTTGTTTTCTTAAAACCTTTTACTCCTTACTGTAGTTAGAATTCATCAAAGTAAAATCTTGCATTTCATTTCATTTCACTTGGGATTTTGATTCATGTCAAAATATCATTGGTTTCATCTCCACATTCCTATTTTGTAAACAACAACCTAAAATCAATGCTTAATAAAATCAATTAGAAATTTTTATATTTTTATGGTAGCTACATCCACATTAGCTTAAGTGTAGGGCTTTGGAATAGGTGTTGAGTAAACACTCCAAAGCTACAAACAAACATTAGAAACTTGAGTTAGGGAGTGAAATCCATTTAATACATAAATTTTATGGTAAGCTCCTCTTACACAAGAGTTTAGCATAAGGTCACATTGAGCCCAACAAAGTAATTGACCGTGCTTCATTGGTCTTGTTAGCATTGATTTTCACATATTACAAACAACATTGAAAAATACTTGGGGATCACTTGAGAGGACTACCCTCATTTTGAGGAACCTCTCACGGGGATTTTGGGTTTATTACCCTGCTCTTGTGTGTATGTCTGATTGTCATTTATCCCTCCAGGCTGGGTTGTTGTAGATGGTGACCTTAGTGAACATAATCCTAGTGGTAATACACAAGGTTATGGCAAGGAGAAAGTCCTTTCTATACCTAGAACATACATTGGTTAAACTCACTCATGCCTTCCTAGAGGGTGTTCCATTTTTTAGTGAGGATATTTTCATTGGGCTTGGAATGTTAAGTAGGTTTCCAATGTAACTAGTTCCACCCACTCTATATC
Organism: Pinus tabuliformis; assembly: GCA_031772625.1. Lineage (NCBI taxonomy): Eukaryota > Viridiplantae > Streptophyta > Pinopsida > Pinales > Pinaceae > Pinus > Pinus tabuliformis. Next base: position 1,415,326,700 of record CM062819.1, on the reverse strand, counting down.
TAGCCACTTTTCATATTGATATTATAATGTTGGATTCATCACAAACTAGTGTGGTTACAATGAAAAGGTTTGTTTGTATGTTTTCTTCCTTAGATTTGTTAGTGTGTGTTGTTTGTTTTTTCGTTTAGTAGACCTTGGCTTGAGTCTTAGGGCAATATCTCCATAATTTTTCAATCAAGGAACACTTTTTAAGGAGGATCATGGTCCTTTTGCTTTCTACGGAAATATTGGTCCTCCATATATGGATACATCGTCCCTTCTTGGATTCACAATAGGTTTACCAGTATGGTTGTTTTCAACATTTTTGGTCCCAAATAAATAAGTTTCTCCACCTCAACAACACCAACCTCATGTTGACCCTTTGTATTCTTCGCTCATCATGTCTTCTTCCCTTTCTTCTTCCTCGCCTAGTGAAAGTCTTAATGCTAGTAACTAGGAAGCAAAGAAGAAGAAGAAAAGGAAGAATAAGCAAGGGGGAAACCAACCAACCATTAATGTGATTGTTGATAATGTTGGGGAACCTTCCAACATACATCAAAAACCCAAATTCCCTTGCAAGATTTGTAAGGGTAACCACTTTCTTGATGATTTCCCTAGTATTCCCACAGTATTAGAAGTGTGTTCTAAGGATTCTCATCAAATCACAATTGGTCCATCAACCAGTGGCTATAAGGTTCTATGGAAAAAGGATAAATTTAGTTTTCCTTGTAGGTTATGCAAAGGGAGTGATCAAACTCACCTTTTCCCTCATATGGATGATGCCTCAAAATTATTGGAAAAAATTGTTGTTTCTCAGCAACAAATTCCAACTGGATACCATAAAATTTCTCCCAACCAACCATTAGATGATGAAGTGATCGATCTGATTCGAGTGTTAGTCGATCCCAATTTTCCCTTGGAAGAGTGAAACCCATACCACTCATGTTGATGAACCATTGGTTGATGAAGTGGTTAACTTGATTCCATATTTAGTCAATCCTACTATCCCCTTAAAGAGTGAAGTCAAAATTTCTCACTATTTTCTTGTTACTTCAGTTTCCACTGTACAAGGGGGTATTTATTCTCTTCCCATAGAACCCCCTCCAAGCACTGATGTTGTGGGGAAAAATGCCTATGCAGGATGATCCTATCCACCTAAGGTGTGACAGTGCCTTAGCAACAAACAGAGACAGCTATTCTGGTTTCTTCCTTTATGAAATGTGAAAGAAGAGAGATCAATAGACTTACCGGTGTCTTCCGTTTGTCCCTCGATCCGGTCTCTCTTCCCTTTTGGAGTTCACAGCTACTTGCCTTCTCACTCGCCCAGCTTCAACAGGTTCATGCAAGATCACAAGAGAACAGCTACTTGACTTCTTGCTTGTCCAGCTTCAACGGGTTCCTGTAAGATCACAAGAGAACAACTACTTGCGACAAGAGAACAGCTACTTGCGACAAGAGAAGAACACTACACAAAGACAGATATTCACATTCATAACTAGTTTAGGATTAGAAATAAACTAAACATACTAATGCATCCATACATCAAAAATACATCAGCATATAGGAGAAACCAAGATAGCTTTATTGATGAATAACAAGGTTCAGGAAGAGATACAACCCAGAGAGCTCCAATCCAGCATCTCCTTCCCAGCAAATGGAATTCCTATCTTCACCCCCTTCAAAGCATTAAGCACCCAGTGATTCCAATCTCAAACCAACAGCAATTCTTTGCAATAACAAAATTCCAGCCTCCAGATCTCATGGAGGAGAGATCCATATATAGATGTTTGGAGAGAGGATGAGTCAGCTTGAGATCTGACTAGTGTCCTCTCCCTCTGTCAGTTCTTGAGTCCACTTGGAGGTTCTTGCTTCCACTTGGAGATTTGGAACCTCTTACTCATCACCAGTCGAATTCCCTGAGGCAAGTGTCATTTTGGAAGCTTCCTGGGTTTTGACACCTTGAGAAATGAGCCTGCCACATGTCCATTCTCGTTCAGCGCAGGTAGCCAGTGTTCCTTTTGACATTCAACGCAGGTAGCCAGTGTTGGCTTTGACATTCAGTGCAAACAACTAGTGTAGCCACTGAAATGATCCTGAATTGACTTGTTTTTGAGCAGTTTCTGGTGGAGAACTTCTGTGAATTGTTGTGGTTTGTTAGCCTTGTTCCTCTAGGGGTAGGAACAACATGTTTAGGGACTTTGGATCCCTTAGATTATGGACATTTCATGATCAATGCTGTAAGGCACAAAAATGTCTATAACAGTTGCCCCCTAAAGTATGAGGCTGTTTATCGGGTGAAATGCTTTATCAGGGGGATCCGAAGTTCATCCAATGTTGAGAGGAGACCTGTAATAAGATACAATACAATACATTATTTTCCATACTGCTTTCATGATCTAGCTGAGGCGGGCATTCCCATGCTTAGCTTTATAAATTCATTTTTCTGTACATAGAACAGACAATCGTCTGGTGGTAGACTGATAATTTTGATGAAATTATCATCCTTTGAGTAGGATGATTATCTGCTGCAATGATGTACATGTCAATGTCTTTATCTTTCCTGAATATATATCACAGCCCGGATGGATGAACTAGATCCGGGGTCTTCAAACTCGTTCGATCTTCACTCTAAGTACAAGTCAATCCATGTGAGAAATGTTCTGAAGTCGAACATGGAAAGACATCGCTTGATTACCGGTCAATGATGTAAACCATTAACAAGCGCGAGAGGAATCACCGATAATGATAATGACCCTCAAGGTACTGCAGTACAATTCACGTGGTGTGAATAAAGGACTTGGCGTCGAACACCATGCAAAATCTTTCGGTCGAAGGTCATTGATGTATACCTGTCGCCGGAAGTGAGAAACTTGCCATTGAGGCATGCAAGCTTCAAAGTACTGAAGGGGTTGTTCCTAGATCAACTTCTTGGATAATGAGCTGATGTCAACAAGAAGCGATCCGTCAAAGGAGGGCCTTAATGAATCCCACATCAATGACACGGAACGGAGCTAATGATTTTGATGGAGGTGAAAACGATCTGTGACATATGATTCAGGGTGGCGGTCATGAAAGGATGAAGGATAATGTACGGCAGTGGATGGGACACGGTTGACTTTTCTGAACGACTTCTCTTGAACATATGGCGACACTGATGCGATGGATTGGTAGCATTACCCCAAATATGGATGGTATGGCGAGACCATGGTGATGTGACCGGTGAATGAAACAACCCAACCCGATTGTGGTACGGAGGAAAAGTGTCATGTTCAAGAGCGACTTGCTACCATCAAAGTTTTCTTGAGTTTCTCCCAATTTTTCCCCAGTCATTGTTGACCAGTACCTCTTTATTTTTGTCAAGCTTGAGGAGGATAACATATGCTTGTTCTATAACCTGCCCTTCGGGCAAGCCCATCGCTATGTTTTAACGAGCCTAGCGATAGTGAAACTCGTTCTCGTCTAAAGACAAGTTTGTCGCTATTTCATGTATTTAACGAGTCTAACGACAAAGATAACTCGGTCCTTTTCATTTTTAGAGAGTCTGAAAAGGTACGTAAAATCAACTCCGAAAGTCCTTTTTCGTCATCTAATCCCTTAAGTACGAAAAAGTATAAAACAATACAGAAGGGATGAGTTTTCGATAGTTTTAATGAGCCGAATAAAACAAGCGCTCGATCTTTTTGTGCAATAATCCCTCAGGTCCAAAAAGATTAAAATCTAGAGGAGGGATAGCTCTTCCTGTCCCTTTAACGAGCTGGAAGGCCAAGGACTCGGCAATCTTTTCATATTTTACGAGTCAGCTGAAAAGAGCTTAAAGAAGACTCGTCTTTTGAGGAACGAGTGATAAACAGGGTTAGCAGCTGATTCCAAGTACAGGTTGGAATTTTCCAATCACGGCAGTGCGACAAGGATGGCTAGGTGAAATCACTCTTCGCAGTTGTTCCTCAAAATTGGTAAACAATCATATGGAGGTGAACGATCGGCCAATGGAAAAGTGGAGGTGACGGTGCAAACACGACCAAGGCTTTAATGGCTGATGATATTACATTCACAGTGGTTATTTACCGGGATAGTTCATTTTTTAACGAGCTTAAACGCGGGTGGAAACATTTGCTCGGTCTTATGTTTATTTTTTAACGAGCATGAACTATGCGCTAAAACTGCTCGGATCTTGCGTTTATTTTTTAACGAGCATGAACTGTGTGCTAAAACTGCTCGAATACCCAGTCATATGATAAGTGTGTCTCATTGAGATTCTATTTTTTATGGAGCTTCATCTCACAAAGCTATGCCCCACATCCTTTCTTTATGCAAGTTAGGAAACAGCTAACCCAAAAAACAGATAAATAATCACTCTTTTCTTGCACTCCAAAAGGTTTGCATGCCCCCAGGTATAAAGTACGATTTCAAGGTTACCTCTACTTCTTTTCCTTCAAAACAATTGTTTTAAAGAGAGAGGCTTACCTCTTTCAAGTTACCCAAAGATTGTCTCGTTAATCTTTCAAACAAAACACTTCCTCAGCAATGTCTACCGAAATAGACAAAGGGAGTGACGAGACCCGCCCTCTCACATAACTTTGACAAGAGAATCTTATTCCAGAACAACCCCTCTTCCAACCACGGACAGGGTACGGACTAGTCATATTCTCTCGCGGAAACCTACCCTATACCCAAAGTTTTCCTGCTGAAGCAGACTAGGACGCATGCCCCCTGGGATCTAGTCATATCCTCCCGGATTACTCGCGCTCATCAGGAGGACGGACTGTGGGTTGAGACACTTCTTGCGTGAATAGACCATTTAGGGGTGGTATATGACTATTTGCGATGCGTGATCCGGGAAATGAAAGTTGGTCCACGAGCTTGACCATTCTTCCTTCATGCGGAAAACACATTACTCTAAAGAGTGAGGAGACTATGGCTCCCATGCAATATATATAGTCTCGTCCAAGGAGTAGGTTATAATCCAAGGGTCCTTGAACGACCATCACGTTCATTTGAATGGTCTTCCCTTTCAATGTTATGGGCACATTGGGGAGGATCCCTAAAGGTCGACTGGTTCCTTTATCAAAACCTGATAGATTTCTCATTTCAGGCAAAAGCGCTGGCGAACCAAGCGCTTTCCAAGCAATAGAGGAAAGGATACTCACAGATGCCCCCTCATCAATGATAGTGCCAGCCATTACCATTCTGTATATTTGAACGATAATTCTGAATGGTATGCTTGCTGGCAACCGGGGTCTGCCTAGTTGGTTCCAGTCGAACGAGACAACTAGGTTGCTTGGTGGTGGAACCGAATAGACGGCCGGATATTGCTCTGACGAACTTCCTTCCTGCGATAAAGGAATGGGTGCATTGCCCCCGTGTTCGTCGGAGTTAATGTTGATGAAGAGAATTTGGACGGTGTCGTCTTTATTCTCCTCTGTGATGGTATCATTCGAAGATAGAGCCTCTGAAGGCAAAACCGGGTCAACTGTCGTCTCAACCTTTTGACTTTCGTCAGGTATGGATTCAGACGGTTCATCTTCAATGATAGGTGCTTCGGCTGACCACCTGGGCGGGCCAGCCAGGTTCTCGACTAGTGAAGGACTTGGTAGGAGTTTTTGATATCCAGGAGGAAGTTGCGCCCGTAAAATCGGGCTATCTTCCAAAACTCTTTTAGCCTCATCTAAGAAGGGCCAACGGTGGATGGCGTGATCGCCTTCACACAGTTTGCAGGGAAATCTAGCTTTCCCTCTCTGTCCTGGGACTTCACTTTCACTAGTTGACGGTGAGCAGTCAACATGGCTATCAGAGGTTGACGCTACCGAATTGTGCAAATGGGGAGACCAGTCCCTTAGTATCCGAGGGATGCAGGGACAATCTCTGTGGAAGTGGTCTCCCTTGCATATGACACATGGCGATTTAGGCCTGGTCAGTGCGGTGTGTGGATTTTTGTCAGACGACACTTGTTTGCCCCCAGTCGCTTTTGGCTCCTTCTTCTTCTTCTTTTCCTTCTTCTCCTTAGGAACTTGGTTTTTTGTTTTACCAGTTCCGTCAAGCAAAGAGGAAGGAGGAGAGGAAGAGTTAGATGAGGTAGAAGGCTGGTTGGCAACTCTGGTCTGGTCTAACTGTTGACTCGACTGTTCAGGAATGGTGGTGTTCTAAACGACATTGGTTGAAAAGAGCCAGACTGGCAGGCCAATTGTCAGTCCTGGAAGCGACAATGTGGCCATATGAGGCACACCAACATCTCCCCAAGAGGAGAAGGGACTAGGATTTCCACCAAGGGGAATTCCTTGGTTGGTGTGCTCCATCTTTTCAACCTAAAGATCAACGCAGGAATTAAAGGGTGATTGTTCCGTTTGAAATAAATTTTAACGACGCTTTAGACACAACTTGCTTTTTCAGTTTTAAAGAGTCGAGAAAAAGCTAAAGATGACTCTAGTCTCCTTCGATGTTTTAACGAGCCCGAAGTGACAAATGCTCGGATGGACTTTTTCCGTTATAGAGTCTGAAAAAGGCCAAAAGGAACTGCTCTGGAGTTCTAGGCAGAGGGTGTGCCAAACTTTTCGCAAAACCGCAGAATACTTTTTAGGGTACGGGCGGTCGATCTTCCTGAATGCTGTGTTCAGTGCATTGCAATCAGTAGGGCGGCCGACACGACTTCCTAAGGATAAAGGTTTTATGCCTATAGGGGTCTCCCAATATATACGCGACGGTACGTGGGAGCACAATCCGTACTGGCGCTATCGTCCCTCAGGAGGAATCACCCACCATCCACGAGATCGACAGTCACTAGGCTTAACAACGCCGGAACACGTCTCTAGCCTAGACCTCTATGTTGTGCATTATGTTGCAAAGCGTTGTTAAGTTCATTCAATTTATTTTAGGTTGATCTTTTTAGAAGTTTGCCTTTCAAGGTTCACCACGAGATGTATGATACAATTCCTATATGCAGTCTAAAGATGATAAGCAAGCTTTATATCTTTTCAACTTTGAAAATCCTAGCTACTAAGGGAAAAGAAAGACACCATCTTTTCTCAAAGAGCAATCAGCACACTCTAATGCACTTTTCCTAAATCAGACATGCAAACTTATCAAATGCAAATGCACAATGCAGGTGTTTGTTTTCCGCTTTCTTAGTATTGATGCCTACAAAGAAAGCTTTTTGTACAACTTTGAATTTGCTTTTAAATGACAAATACAAACAAGTTTACTTTTTCGAAATCAGAGAGGGTAGAAGAGATTACAACACTTAACGATTTTTGAAATGAAGACTTGTTTTGACACTTAAAAGAGACAAACTCAAACCAATAAGCAAAAGCAAATGTATAATCAACTGTAAACAACCAATGAACTCTCTCCTAAGATCACAATCAACAGATCTGAATCAAGGGCTACAGGATGATTATTTCACTCATGCAAAGGAAAACTGTAAATGATGCAAAAACACATAAAAACACTCACAGTCTTTTTGTACAAATGGAGGCGGAATCTAAGCAGAGAAAAGGAGTTATCAGACTGGTACCTATGCTGGTTACAGGCTCCAAAAATCAGAGATCAAAACAAGGCAAAACAGAGCAGAGAACCACAGTTGCACAAGGACAAACTGGTTCAGCGCAACCTCAACACAGGGGTTTTGACATTCAGCGCAGGTAGCCTTCACGGGACCTGCGTTGAAATGCAGAATCCCTTCACTGGGTCTGCGCTGAAGGAGAAACTCTCGTTTCTCACAGGTTCCGGGTCACAGATTGCTATTTAATTCACTGTTTTAGGCCAAATAAAAGCAACAAGCAAGGTACAATCAAAGGGATGCTTTGAGGGGGTACTAAGATCTATCACAAAGGATCATCAAATCATTTGTGAGTCCATTGTTCAGATCATAGACAAGTCCAGTGATTGGATCAAAGCAGCAACTCTCTACTTTGCATCCGGGAAAAGCAGATGCAATTCGATTGTTGCTGTCGAGTCTATGAAACAAACAATGATAGAAACACAAATAAAATGACTAAACAAATCTCCCCAGCGGAGTCGCCAATTTGTTGTGGGGAAAAATGCCTATGCAGGACGATCCTATCCACCTAAGGTGTGACAGTGCCTTAGCAACAAACAGAGACAGCTATTCTGGTTTCTTCCTTTATGAAATGTGAAAGAAGAGAGATCAATAGACTTACCGGTGTCTTCCGTTTGTCCCTTGATCCGATCTCTCTTCCCTTTGGGAGTTCACAGCTACTTGCCTTCTCACTCGCCCAGCTTCAACAGGTTCATGCAAGATCACAAGAGAACAGCTACTTGACTTCTTGCTTGTCCAGCTTCAACGGGTTCCTGTAAGATCACAAGAGAACAGCTACTTGCGACAAGAGAACAGCTACTTGCGACAAGAGAAGAACACTACACAAAGACAGATATTCACATTCATAACTAGTTTAGGATTAGAAATAAACTAAACATACTAATGCATCCATACATCAAAAATACATCAGCATATAGGAGAAACCAAGATAGCTTTATTGATGAATAACAAGGTTCAGGAAGAGATACAACCCAGAGGGCTCCAATCCAACATCTCCTTCCCAGCAAATGGAATTCCTATCTTCACCCCCTTCAAAGCATTAAGCACCCAATGATTCCAATCTCAAACCAACAGCAATTCTTTGCAATAACAAAATTCCAGCCTCCAGATCTCATGGAGGAGAGATCCATATATAGATGTTTGGAGAGAGGATGAGTTAGCTTGAGATCTGACTAGTGTCCTCTCCCTCTGTCAGTTCTTGAGTCCACTTGGAGGTTCTTGCTTCCACTTGGAGATTTGGAACCTCTTACTCATCACCAGTCGAATTCCCTGAGGCAAGTGTCATTTTGGAAGCTTCCTGGGTTTTGACACCTTGAGAAATGAGCCTGCCACATGTCCATTCTCGTTCAGCGCAGGTAGCCAGTGTTCCTTTTGACATTCAACGTAGGTAGCCAGTGTTGGCTTTGACATTCAGTGCAAACAGCTAGTGTAGCCACTGAAATGATCCTGAATTGACTTGTTTTTGAGCAGTTTCTGGTGGAGAACTTATGTGAATTGTTGTGGTTTGTTAGCCTTGTTCCTCTAGGGGTAGGAACAACATGTTTAGGGACTTTGGATCCCTTAGATTATGGACATTTCATGCTCAATGCTGTAAGGCACAAAAATGTCTATAACAACTGAGGTCATTTCCTTCAATTGGAATATACTGAAAAAACACTCGCCCTTCTTGTATTCCTTTATAAATCATTGCGCAGACTTGTAATAGGGACATACATCACACTATTATAGATGAAGGTGCTTATATTATCATTATATCTTGGACTACTTGGCAAGTTATCGGTTCCCCTCAACTTGTGTTTGTTACTTAGAAAGTGTTTGTTTTTTTCATAAGATCTAATGAATATTTAAGGATTCTTCCTCAGCTACCCATTACCTTGGAAGGAAAAATTGTCTATATTAATGTGATGGAAGTGCAAGTCCCCTTGGATTTCAATTTACCCCTTGGGAGAGACTATGTTTATGTCATGTCCACACTCTTTCGAGTGATGTCTTTCCCTCATAATGGAAGCATTGTGATTATTGAACATCTTTTATTCATTGGTCCTTATCTAACTGCCAACCATCCAACCTCCCTGAATTTTCCCTATATGCAGGTGGTATCCCCCCCGCCCCTACCTGCCACTAGTTAATTATGTGGAAACTTGTCTCATGCCTTCACTTGATGATGAAAAAGAGCCTCTCACTATATGATCTACTTCTTTTGACCTAGATTTGATAACTTACATGGTGAATCCTTTAATTGGAACATTGAAGCCCTATATTCCTACGCCTATTGATTCCCTTGAAATTAATTCCTTCCAGAGCATTATTTTTCCATTTTATGAAGACCCCTTGGAATCCATGGTCAAGGTAGGTGATATTAGCATAGTCCTATGTCGAGCTCATTAAAAAATGAAACAAGGTGTTATGAGAATAGTTCCTTTCTTGTGTTAAGCTTGTTAAAAAATGAAAGAAATCTCCCTCCAATAAGGTCTAGGGCGCATGTGCCTCTGGTCGTCATGCTGGAATTAAGCCACTATACTCTACCATTATGCTGGGGTACAATACCAACCTTCAAGCAGAGTTATTTAGTTTCAAGCTCATGTAAAAATGAAACCTATCTCAAACATAGTTTTTCTCTATTTTGAGCTTGTGTAAAAATAAAACCTATTGCAAGGACAACAATTTTCTCTCTATTTCAAGCTTGTGTAAAAATGAAACCTATCTATAGCTTAGTATTTTTTCCTTCTCATGCTCATAAATACATGAGAATAAATTATCGAGTATATTTTTATTACTTTTTCAGGCTCATAAAAACTATACAAAAAAAGGAACTTTCAGGAGTTTCCTTTAAGATCTTTTTAGACTCCCTAAACATGAAACATTTACCAAGTGATTTTGGTCCTTTTTATGCTCATTAAAGGATTTGAAAGGGAATATATTCGGTATAAGTTTACCCCTTTTTTGAAAAAGAGAAAAATTATGAAAAAGGTATACTCTAGTCAATCATAGCTAGAAAAGTTATCCTTTGTGTTGTTTTATCTTTTTTCGGCTTCAAGAGACTGAATTATGAAAAAGAACATACTGTAGTTTCCTTTTTATTTCTTTTTTAAACTCTCTAAATATGAAATAAACATTGAATTATCCCTTCATTAGACCTATATTACTTAAACAACAAAGGACCCATCTATTATGTTGGGATCCGAGCCATACCCCCTTTGGGCTCATTAAAGAATACATTGATGAACTCATCCATCATAATTAAAATAAACCACTCCTTCTTAGGGTCCTTTAAAATTACTAAGGACTCATTTGAAGGATGACCTTATAGTTTGAGCATATTTTATCCTCCTCAATCTCGTATAAAATTAAAGAGGTGCTTTCCAAAAATGGTGGGGGGAATTTGGGAAGGGAATTCGTAAAAAAATTGTATATACTTTATGGTAGCAAGTCACTCTTGAACAAGACACCCCTTTCACTCTTTGTGTCAAGATTGGGAAGTCCAATTATCTCTTACTGATCATTTTCCATGAAAAGTCTTACATCTCAATCTCTCATCCATTTTTAGTCAGTGCTACTAAGATAATTGTCGTGTTTCCAATATGTTGAAGGGATGTTCAACCTCATTTAACCTATTTTACAGTACTTTAAGCCTTCTATCATGTCGACCATCCCTGATTCAATCATGAATCACTCTGTTCTACTTCAAATCTTGATGCATGTTTCATGTCGTTGATAGGGGATACATCAAGGCACTCTTGTGATGAATCACTTCTTATCAACATTAAAACATTATCTAGGAATTTGAGTTAGAAATTGTTTAGTACCTTGGAACTTGCATGCCTAGCAAGTTTACTCACCTTTGATGACAGGTTTACATTTTGGCCTTTCATCGATTCATTCTACAAGTATTCGACTTCATATCATTTATTTACACTTGGCAGAATGTACTAGATTACCTTAAGGGTCATTGTCACACGATTGGTAGTTCCTTTCGCATTTGTTAACGGTTTTCATCAATGAACGGTAATCAGATGGCTTCCACCATGTTCAAATTTGACACATTTATGCACATGGTTAACTTCGTATTATGGATAGATATATATGAAGACCTTGGATCGTGTCTTTCATATCTAGGTTGCATGGAGTTTTAAGTATTTATGACTTTTACATAGATCCAAAATGTATATATGGTGTCTATGTTCATACTAAGTTTTCCGAGCATGGATCCATGATGTATGTCTAATTTCCATGACTTCATTTTGTTGACATGGATATTTGTATGTATCCATACTTATATTTAGAGTTACTATGAGTATGGGAATGCCTATACCACAGTGATGATCATACGATATTATTATACTATAAGCCTTTGATTGTTGGTTGACAGGTTTCCATCCAGTTGGCTCCTTGCTTCAAGCCTTTGCGTCATAAGTCATTTCATTCATCATCCTTTTTCTAACTTCATACTTTCGCGTGCAATCTGTTACACATTATTTTTTTGCATCTATGGAAAATGATGTTGTACCCCTACCCTTCATTATCCGAAGTATCATTGCCACCAATCCCTTAAGAATATGGAAGAAATAACTCTCTATGGAAGATAAGATTTTTATGAAAATACCTTTAAAAACCCTATTTTTGAAGGTCGAAGCAGGTTTCACCAATATATCCTATGATGAAATAGGTTGAATAGCTAATGAATTGTGTCATCGACATAGTTTGTTGCATTACATGTTGTGTCTATTTTTTAACGTGGGTAAAAATTAAAAAAGAATAAAAATATTATATTCTATAAGCCTTGTGGAGGTATATTTTCATACGGTATGGATATTAACTCGCATCCCTTCCAAAGTTGATTTCATCCCTATCATAGTGGATCTCACCCCTACCTAAGTGGATCTTAACCTCCATCTCTTATCTCCTCTTACCCTTATCTAGTCTATAAATTCAATAGACTCTCATGGGGAAGGGGTTGGATTTTTGACCCTTGAAAGAACTTTGGCTCTCATAGTTCCATTGTATCTTGCTAAAGTATTATTGACGGTTCTAGACCCGCCAACGTATCAAGGGGATCTCCCAGGTAATAATTCCCAATTAGACCTTAGACCGTTTGGTGTAGGAGTCCCAACAGTGGGTCATATAGCAATGCCTTGACCGCGATTTTGCACAGAGGCAAGTAAGATAACTCTTTTAGTAGCAAGAGTGTGACCATTGCGATGAGTCAAATAAGGTGCATGAGATATTCTAACACATGTGGGTTGAGATGAGTGCACCCCTTGGCAACCTGTAACAGTACTTGGATGGAAATGGAACACACGAGCGAAGATGCATCACAAGCTGGAAAGAAAGTCAGCTGGAAATCCAAAGTGATGGTTAAACCAATCAACACATTTAAGAAAGATTCATACATTCTCATACAGATCAACCCATACATGTGTGCGTAAGAAAGAAAATGCATATGCCATTTAGAGTAAACAAGACAGCTGGAATACAATACAACATATGCATGAAACATGTTGGATTTTATTATATAAAGAAGTTTAAGTTCTAGTCATGCAATACATCCATGTACATCCGCTAGCCCCAACAGTGGAAGGTTACAACCACATCTGCCTGCTCCTTCAAAGAGATGTACTAGCTCTGTGTAGTGGAGAAGCCAAGGCGCATTACAATATTGTCCAACCTCTCTCCAAGATAGTCTTATCGGAAGCTTAGTTGACCAAAATCCCATAAAATGAGTTATGAGGGAATATTTATAGCAAAGGGTGGGGTGTACCTTGACATTTCCCTTTGTGACCATTAAACTACCCTCATCACTCTTCACCTACTCTATGATTGTTACATCCAACTATTCACACTTGACATGACTTAACATTACAATGCACATGTACCCATGTGAACAAAATGGCTTGAGATAGCCAAGCTAGACATCACTCTGACTTAGACAACCATGGAAGCCCAACTCCTCAACATCCTCATGTTGATCAACAATAACATATTGATGCCAATATCTATAGTCCTTGATGGTGTTCGTGTGTTCCGTGGTGACATCCGTCTGAAACCTGACTCTTGTCTCCATAGCATCTGGGTACACTACTCGGGATCCTTTGTCCAACTCATTTGAAGGCATGCGCATCATTGTCTTCAATGTGGTCGGACCAGCAACATACTTTTTCATGATGTTTGCACTGATGGGCATGTCTGGGCTGGTGGAAATGTGCATCAACTCATCGAAGTACGAGTCAAGCTCGAGTCAGACCTGTTTCCTTGTCTTCGCCTGGGTGAGAGTCCCAAGTGATGGGATCGCATGTTTGTGCACCACAACATCCATACTCTTGAATACTCGTGCATGGGAAGCCTATATGCTAGTGATGAACTGCAATAGCTCTTCATAATTCCGGATCTGACTCCAGATACGTGCTTTCAACTTGACCGCATTGACCCTCATCATATTAGGCAATTGAAGTGGGGCTCCCTTGTACTTCATCGTCCATGTTTTCATGTCATCAATAACAGCATGCAAGTTCATAAAGATACATGCTCTTCCAGCACATCGTTGCTACCATCTGTTGATATGGACGACTTCCTTGTGCATGGTACCAAACTTGGAGTACAATGCTTACATAACTGTGTCAAGGGATAATACTTCATCTAGTATTTCCTTCTTCATTTCAGCTCGGGTGGACATAGTCATCAAGTCTCCTCCTTCCTTGGACATTTGTAGTTCCTTTTCCATTCACTCATTCTCATCTATTAGAAAGTGAATACTTGAGCTAGTGGCTTCGGCATACACTCTGGTTGCATCGGCCAAGGCAACTGGATGTTTTCACACATCAGTCATGATCACTTATTCCTCAACTTGCACAAGAGACGTATGATCCTCTGGAGTTGACACTCTGTGAGAGTACACAACCTTATGTTGGGCTTTGTCAAACACGATGTTGTGCAGTTCTTCTTCCGGTCATTTGAGACTTTCTCATCATTTAGATGCATTGAAGTGGGTGATTCAACTTCTTTGTGGTGAGGCATGAGGTTGGTGTCCTATTTCAACTCCTACTACTCCATGTCTTCATCCAACTATTGAAGTGCTTGTTCTATCTCAAGAGCGAAGTCTTGCCCCTGCAATCATTCACCCTTTTCACCTGATGCTACATGTTTTGATGAATCGACTACTTGTACGAGCACTGCTTCGTCTATTTGCACATGTTTCACCCCTTGATCTATCTGTTGTTGTTGCACTTCCCTCTCCTATTTTTGCAGATCTTGTACCTTTCAGAGTTTCTCCCTCATCTCATGCAACTCCTTCTCTGTTTCTTCCATTCTCTTCTTATCCCTCTACCTTCGCGCGATTCTCTTGTGATGTTGGTGCCTCTTTGCCTCTTTAGCCATAGTTGCTTGCTCTACAAGTGGATCTTCTCAAAAATTTTAGTTTTTCTCCTCCTCCATGCGATCGACAATATTCATCTTACCTTTTTCACGCACTGGTATGCTTGCCTCCACTGCTGGGAGTGACTACAGGCTCAGGGACTACAATGTGCAATTTTCTGGGCCAGCAGTCACTGTCCCTCAGAAATGCGCAAAATATTCCTGGAGGACAGTGCTAGGAAGAAATGCGCATTTCTAGAGAGGAAGATAGAGCCTTCCTTCCCCATATTGCACAATGTTGTCTTAGTGAAGGAAGAGTCCAGACCAAGGTTGGCATGACTCGTCGACGGGAAACTGAAAGAAAATATGACAGTGAATGCATGGTGAAACTAAGTGATAGTAGAAGTGATTGACAATGCATGCAAACATGAATGAAATATTTAGCAAACGGATCAACATGCATGTGGGTGAAGCGATTCGCTGAATCGGTGACCATTCGTGAAGAACAGTTTCATGCATGCGACAATAGTGAGATAGCAACGAAAACTAAAACAGATCTAGGACAAACTAGTATACATGTAAATGACAGCAAGCGTTCAAAGAAACCAAGCAAACAACACTCACACAAGCGAATAGACAAAAAGCGATGAAAATGCTGAAAAAGACAAGTTGAGGCCACTTACTTGTGAATAGCTAAGACGGATGTGTCGAAAAGTCCTGGATGTGTTGTGGGATGTCATATCTCTAAGATCGATGTGAAAGAATGAGCTCTTATGCATCGAATAAATAATTTTTGGCTCATGACGCACATGCCACAAATCTAGGAAATAACGACACTTGGAGGAAGTTTCTAAAACAACTTTACATGTAACCTCCAGCTGCTAAAAATAGCTCCTTGAATCATGGGATGCTTTTTTCATGTTTCCTTTTGCTATTCTGGGATAAAGAAAGCCATGCATGTAAGTCAATTTTCCTTGGTCTCGGGTGGAATTAGTCAACCGGACTTCTCATGCATGAAGTAGCTCAACTGCTCAAGAAAAATGCACATTTTTGGCTGGGAGATGCACTGGATACCCAAGAGATTTGTGAAACATCTAGGTAGAGCAGCTAACTACTGCCAATATCTGCACAAATTCTGGGCTAAGCAGCCCTGCTAGGGAAAATTGCACAATTTTCACTCGGAGCGTTGACTGGTAGAATTGAACAATTCTGGAGGCTAGCGAGCTACCAGATAGGATTGCGTAATTTCTGGAGGGAAGGTTGGTTTCCCTCCATAAATGCACAATTTCTTGGGAGATTTTCTCAGCTTGCAACTGGACCAAGTCCGGGTGATCAGCTTGTGAGGGGAATGCATCAAGTTGTGATCGACAGGTTGTCCTTGTGCAAGAAAAACACTGAAGCTTGTGTACTTGACGAAGCAAGACAAGGTGTTGTGAAAGGTTGGTAGGGAGGCTCCAAAATGAAGCTAAGGAAAAATTTTGGAGGGTGGTTGTAGCTGCTACAGCACTTGGCGACACAGTAGTAGAACTCCAGCTCTCTGAATGGACCTTGTTCGTGAAATCAAGTCTAACACCTCCAAAAGTATTGTTCAGTTCTTAGTTCATCTTGGTTTCACACTAGCTTAATTGTAAGATGTAGCATCTGCCAAACTCTTGGTCAATTGACACACATTCCAAGCCAAGGAAACATAGTTGTTTCAATTGGGGTTGAGGGGTATATTGGTGTACAAGCAGTATGGTCATCAGAGTGTTAGTTTCATCTCTCGTGTTGTCTACTACCAACAGGCCTGGACAGTACCCTGGCAAAGTCATGTAGGAACACAAGCATGGCTCCGCTGCTGGCGAGCCTGGTCAGTACCTTGGTGGAATTACTTGCATCACCTCCCTGCGCAGGAATCCTTTCTCTTCTTTCGCCTTATTCATGTTTCATTTTGAATTTTTTGACTTTTCATTCTTTCATTTTTTTCATTTTTTTAACTATGCAAAACACTTATTCATTTCAGAGGCGAAAGAGGGATCCCGACTTATTGAGAGCAGAAGGGGTCATTCCAATAGAGAAGTAGTTTATTATATCTCTAACGTGCCTGTTAAGGTTTTTTCCCTCACCTTACTCTACTTGACTAACCTAACAAGGGTTAACCCAAAAACCACTGACTACAGAAGGTGACACTAATTAGTGTGCAAACGTTGTGTTTTCACCAAGGTTACGTATTTTCCTTCGACATATCATATACTAAAAGTAACAAGCTCTTCATACAAAGGCTAGATGACTAAAAACCAAGTAGTGATAGTTGTACAAGCCCTGTTGTACTTCACCAAGCTCGTTTCAAGAGTCATACATGGTTTCGTGCGAAACTAACCTACGAAAGAAACAAGCGAACTATACGATCGAAAAAAGTGAACTAACAAAAAAAAAAAGCAGAGCAAGAGAAGAAGTGAAAGCAAAAGCAAAGCAAGTAATCAAACAAACAAGCAGAAAAACAAACAAGAAAAGCGAGTAAGCAAACAAGCATGCAAGAAAACTGACTGAAAGCAAACACTACTCCTATTCCTACACTAATGGTGCATGATCCTGATCACATCAAGTGATATATCCAATGTAGCCACCGACGCATTGGTTGACCCATGTTGGTGAAGTCTTGGTCCGCAAGCAACCCAGTTGTGTGAACCAGCAATCAAGAAAGATATAACAATGAAGACAACCACACTTTGTGTTTCAAAGTGTCCACAGGACATAAGTGAGTGCAAGTGCATGATGAGTAGTTCATGGACTGATCATAGTGTTGTGTGACACTTCGTGCAATTTTGAAACATAAGCACACTCTTGACTGTGACATGCAAGAAAATGAAAGAAACAAAGACAACTTGCATCACAAATGAGTGCTTGCAATGTAAGATTCCTCCAATGCATGAGCGATGGGATCGTTTATTTTGAGTGGAGGAATTATGATCTATGTGTGTTGTGGATCTTCAATGCATACATATGAGTGATGAGGAGCCTTGGGTGATTGAAAAATTTCATGATCTGAAGTGAGAATAACCCCAAGAGAGTGAGGGCCTGACATAACCATCAGTTTTGGCTGAAGTGCCTCGACAGCCTTGGATGTTTCAACTTCTTCATTAGATAGATCATCATAAACTAGTGGCTTCGATAGATTAACTGTGATAGAGCCATGATCATGATCAAATATGGAAACAAATGGATCATGACCACCACGATCAAAAAAATCAATGCATCGACATTCTCATGATCAGATGAATCAAACAGAGGGGTATATGAAAAGGGAACAAACTCATCCTTTGTGTTTCCGGAAAAGACAGATTTAAGATCAAGTGGATTTTCAGTGAATAACTTATCCTCTCCATTATTGAATGATGGACCAACATCCAGCGAGTCCTGCGAGTGATCAACAATGGGTGCATCCATGGATGAAGATACACATGCGAAATCATGGATGGCAAGTTCACCAACAATGTTAGGAAAGAACGGAGGGGGCTCGGATGGAAGGGAGTCATCTTTCACTGAGAGTTGATGCTCAAGCTCCCACTCATGCTCTTTGTGAATGACAACACATGTTGGTTGTGCAACACCAACTCCGTCATTGGCTTGTTCCTCATTCACAACAAGTGAAGCGTCCGGAATGGACGAACACAAGACAGTATCATCTGGAGGAACACCCGAGTGTGAAGATGGAGGTCATAGAAAACAATGCATATGAGAACTCGAAAGACTCACAACCAAATCTGTGCGAAAATTGAGTGAAGTGATGTTGGGAGGATGTGAAAGTTGAACAAGTGCATGAGCATGATCCTGAACATCACTCGGCAGTGGTGGAGTTGTCGAATGAGGGGAAGGTGGACATTCACATGAGATTGTGTATCTCCCTCATTGAAGAATGTTGAGTGAGGCTTGACCTCAAGATTCTTCTTAGGATGGGCAGATTTCTTAAGGCAATACTTGAACTCGTCCCAAAGACAGGTGAATTTCATCTGGCCCTGAGTCTGAGCTTGAAACTACAAGTCACGGAATTTTTGCCAAAAATCTATAACTGATTCATGCGGAGCCTTCCATTGCTGTAATAGATTTTGGTCAAGATGGTCTAAATCAAAATGATAGAAAGTGTCTTCAATGAGATCACAAAAGTTCTCAAGTGAGTGCACGCTATTAGCCGGTAGGCTGAGCAACCATCGACGTGGAGACTCGCGAAGTGTGTGTGCAAGTAGCCAGTTGGCCTGTTTGTCAGAACACCCATCTTCCTCATGAAGCATGGAAAGAAATTAATGTAAGTACTCATGCCATGCCACTTCACCTTCACCATCATATGTGTAAGTGGACAAGAGATCGAAAAACTCCCCCATGATAAAGACATATTCACGATTTGAGAAACATCGCAGAGGGAGAAGAGTGCAAGAATCCATGAAAGGTATGCAAAGGTTCAAAACTGGATGAGAGGAAAGATCTTGTCATCAGGCCCTCCTTCTAGCACCAGAAACATTGACGGTGTTGGACCTGCCAACATCTCAAGGGGATCTCCCCAGTAAGAAGTCACAATTAGACCTCAGACCGTTTGGTGTAGGAGTCCCCACAGTGGGTCGTATAGTAATGCCTTGACCATGATTTCGCACAGAGGAAAGTAAGATAACTCTGTTATTAGCAATGGTGTGACTGCTGCGGTGAGTCAAAGAAGGTGCATGAGAGGTTCTAACACATGTGGGTTGAGATGAGTGCACCCCTTGGCAACCAGTAACCGTACTCAGATGGAAAGGGAACACATGAGAAAAGATGCATCACAAGCTGGAAAGCAAG
This sequence comes from Pinus tabuliformis, assembly GCA_031772625.1. Lineage (NCBI taxonomy): Eukaryota > Viridiplantae > Streptophyta > Pinopsida > Pinales > Pinaceae > Pinus > Pinus tabuliformis. The sequence continues at coordinate 1,415,307,016 of CM062819.1, read as the reverse complement.
TCAGCTGGAAAGCCAAATTGATCGTTAAACCAATCAACACATTTCATAAATATTCATACATGCTCATGCAGACCATTCTATACATGCATGCGTAAGAAAGGAAATACTATGCCATTTAGAGTAAACAAGACAGCTGGAATACAATACAACATATGCATGAAACATGTTGGCTCTTACTATTTAAAGAAGCGTAAGTTCCAGTCATACAATACATCCATGTACACCAGCTAGCCCCAACAGTGGAATGTTATAACCAAATCTGCCTGCTCCTCCAAAGAGATGTACTAGCTCTGTGCAGTGGAGAAGCCAAGGCGCATTACAATCCTATCGAGGCTCTCTCAAAGATAGTCTTATCGGAAGCTTGGCTGACCAAAAGCCCATACAATGAGTCATGAGTGGCTATTTATAGAAAAGGGTGGGGTGGCCCTTGACATTCCCCTTTGTGACCGCTCAAATATCCTCATGACCCTTCACCTACTCTATGACTATTACATCCAACTACTGACATTTGACTTACACTTAACATGGCTTAACATTACAATGCACATGCACCCATGTGAACAAAATGGCTTGAGCAAGCCAAGCTAGACATCACTCTGATTTAGACAACCATGGAAGTCCATTTCCTCAACATCCTCATGTTGATCAACAGTAACATATTGGTGCCAAGATCTGTAGTCCTTGATGGTGTCAATGTGTTCCGCGGTGACATCTGTCTGAAACCTGACTCTTTCCTCCATAGCATTCGGGTACACTGCTCAGGCTCCTCTGTCCAACTCGTCTGAAAGCATGCACATCATTGTCTTCAATGTGGCTAGACCAGCAACATATTTTTCATGATGTCTACACTGATGGGAAAGTCTAGGCTGGTGGCAATGCACATCAACTCGTCTAAGTACGGGTCAAGCTTGAGTCGGACCTGTTTCTTTGTCTTCACCTGGGTGAGAGTCCCAAGTGATGGGATCACATGTGTGTGCACCACAACATCCATACTCTTGAATATTTTTGCATGGGAAGCCTGTATGCTAGTGATGAACTATGAGAGCTCTTCATAATTCTGGATTTGACTACGGATACGTGCTTTCAACTCAACCGCATTGACCCTCATCATCTTAGGCAAGTGAAGTTGGGCTCCCTTGTACTTCATTGTCCATGTTTTCATGTCATCAATAGCAGCATGCAATTTCATCAAGATGCATGCTCTTCTACCACATTGTTGCTGCTATCCGTTGAGATGGATGACTGCCTTGTGCATAGTACGAAACTTGGAGTACAATGCTCGCATAACTATGTCAAGGGACAACACTTCATCTAGTATTGCCTTCTTCAGTTCAACTCGTGCAGACATAGTCACCAAGTCTCCTCCTTGCTTGGCCATTGTAGTTCCTTTTCCATTCACTCATTCTCAACTATTAGAAAGCAAAAACTTGAGCTAGTGGCTTCGGCATACACTCTGGTTGCATCGGCCAAGGCAGTTGGATGTTTGCGCACATCAGTCATGATCACTCTTTCCTCAACTTGTGTAGGGGACATATGATCCTTCGGAGTTGACACTCTGCGAGACTGCACAACCCTATGTTGATATTCATCGAACGAGATGTTGTGTAGTTCTTCTTCCAATTGATCACCAAGGATCTCAGTGCCTCCCTGGTCATTCGAGACTTGCTCATCATCTGGATGCATTGAAGCGGGTGAGTTGACCTCTTTGTGGTGAGGCGTGAGGTCGGTGTCCTGTTCCAAATCCCGTTGCTCCATGTTTGCATCCAACTGTTGAAGTGCTTGTTCTATCTCATGAGCGAAGCCTTGCCCCTATGATGGTTCACCCTGTTCTCCTAATACCAGCTGTTCTGATGAATCAACTACTTGTACTGGCACTGCTTCGTCTATTTGCACATGTTGTGCCCCCTGCTGTATATGTTGTTGTTGTGCTTCCCTCTCCTATTTGCGTAGCTCTTGTTCCCTTCAGAGTTTCTCCCTCATCTCATCCAACTCCTTCGCCGCTTCTTCCATTCTCTTCTTATCCCTCTCCCTTCGCTCAATTTGCTTGTCGCACTCATGCCTCTATAGCCATCGCTGCTTGCTCTACAAGTGGATTTGCTCGAAACTTGTAGCTTTTCTCCTCCTCCATGTGATCGAAAATATTCCTCTTACCTTTGTCACACACTGGTATGCTTACCTCGACTACTGGGAGTGACTGCAGGCTCAGGGATTGAATTGCGCAATTTTCTGGGCCAACAGTCACTGTCCCTCAAAAATGCGCAAAACAGTCTTGGAGGATAGTGTTGGGTAGAAATGCACATTTTTGTAGAGGAAGACAGAGGCTTCCTTCCCCATATTGCGCAATCTTGTCTTAGTGAAGGCGAAGTCCGGACCAAGGTTGGCCCAACTCGTCGACGGGCAACTGAAAGAAAATATGACAATGAATGCATGGAGACACTAAGTGATAGCATAAGTGATTGACAATGCATGCAAACATGAATGAAAGATTCATCAAACATATCAACATGCATGTGGTTGAAGCAATTCACTAAATCGGCGACCGTTCATGAAAAATAGTTTCATGCATGCGACAGTAGTGAGATAGCAACGAAAAATGAAACATATCTAGGAAAAGCTATTATACATGTAAATGATAGCAAGCATTCAAATAAATCAAGCAAACAACACTCACACAAGCGAATACACAAAAAGCAATAGAAATGTTGAAAAAGACAAGTTAAGGCCACTTACCTGTGAATAGTTGAGATGGATGTGTCGAAGAGTCCTGGATGTGTTGTGAGATGTCAGAGCTCCAAGATCGATGTGAAAGAATGAGCTTTGATGCATCGAATAAATAAGTTTTGTCTCATGATGTGCATGCCACAAATCTAGAAAAAAGCGACACTTGGAGGAAGTTTCTAAAACAAATTTGCATGTAACCTCTAGCTGCTAGAAATAGCTCCCTGAATCATGGGATGCCTTTTGCATGTTTCCTTTTGCTATTCCGGGAAAAATCAAGCCATGCATGCAAGTCAAGTTTCCTTGGTCCCAGGCGGAATTGTTCAACCGGACTGCGTATGCATGAAGTTGCTCAACTGCTCGAGAAAAATGGGCATTTCTGGTTGGGATCCGGGCTGGCTACCCAGGAGATTTGCCCAACTTCCGGGCAGAGCAGCTGACTTCTTACCAGATTTGTGCAAATTCTGGGCTAAGTAGCCTTGCTAGGGAAAATTGCGCAATTTTCACTTGGAGTGTTGATTGGCAGCATTACGCAATTCTGGAGCCCAACAGGTTGCCAAACAATATTGCGTAATTTCTAGAGGGAAGGCTAGTTTTCCTCCATAAATGTGCAATTTCTTGGGGAGCTTCTCAGTCTGCAGCTGGACCAAGTCCGCGTGATCAGCCTGTGAGGGGAATGCATCAAGCTATGATCGATAGGTTGTCCTTTTGCAAGCAAAACACTGAAGCTTTTGTACCTTAACGAAGCAATACAAGGTGTTGTGAAAGGTTGGTAGGGAGGCTCCAAAATGAAGCTAAGGAAAAATTTTGGAGGGTGGTTGTAGCTGCTACAACAAGTATCTAACCTATGATCATACTACTTTTGAAGGCAAGGCTTAGAGTGAATACAATTGGAAGGAGCTTCACAAAATCAAGGGATAAATTGTAATTTTCTTCCATATTTCATCAATACAAATACATTTTTCTTTCACACATTCATTGTTATAATGATTGGTACAACATTCCTTGATAACTTGTATAGTTTATGTTAAATCATTTATGTATCATGTGCTTTAATGATTTGTCTGTTGTTGTCTTTGCAGATCTTGGGTCGAAGCATCGAGGACAATATTGAAAGCAACAACAAAAAATAGCAAGGAAAAACGTCATTAAAAATTACATGAGTTATTCATCCCATTTCTTGCATCTATGATTTAATGGTAATGAACCTAGAGAGAGTTTTTATGTGTTTTTTTGTTTTGTTCTAGACTTGGTTTCCAAGTCTAGGGAGATTTGTCTTGTCTGCAAGATAATATTTCTCTATCAACAAATATCTCCATGAATTTGCACACTATTCCATGATAAATCAGACTATATTCTCTAGAAATTTGCTTCTCTTGGTAGAGGATAACAATTCCTATTTCTAGATATCATTCTTAACAAATTATTAGAGGAAACACTAAAAATGGGCTTCAACCTCAAGCTGATTAATGAAATGTATAATTAAGTATTGGTATTCAAAGACAAAGATAGGGAGATATATTTTGATCATTTAATCTTTGGAAAACGTTGTCGCGGATGTTATCTTAGTGGCCAAGGTGAATTAATATGTATTTGGAACACACAAGTATTAGAAAAATGGATTTTACATGTGGGTCTATAGAAATCCATACTGCAAAAATTAAAAACTTAAAGTGTATCATTTAATATCTTCCTTTAGTGGTTGTAGCACTAAATTTGTTACATCTTTATTGATTCCTTAATTGGTTTCTTTGAATATTTTCTAATTGTTTCTTTTGGCATATTTTAAATGTTGCTTTGAATGTGGACAAGGCATATTCGCCCACTATGTATTAATGGTAATGTTGTTTTTGTCTACAAATTCATGCTTAATTGTTGGAGACTTAGACTAGCTATAGAGACTCTTTTGGATATTGATATGAAGGTTGTGTGATATTTCATGGCTACATTGATTAGTTGATTTTTAATAAAGGTGTGGTCGTCCAACACTTGAACAATGCAAATGTTTCCCTCAACCTTGATTAGTTGTAAATCTTTGTATATGAAGAACTCATGTTCCCATGATGCCTCTTCTACTACTATGCTCTCCCATTTAATGAGGTAGTCATTAGTTACTTTATTTTGAAAATACTTAATTATTGTTTCAAGGATTGTTTATGATTTTTGTTTGGTTTTCTCTTCTTCAATAATCTCTGCTAATATAGATTGAATTAGGATATTGCCATCAATTATATTCTTTAAGAAAGAAACATGTAAGAATAGATGTACACTTGAATATGAAGGAAACGCCAATTTGCATGCCATGCTTCCAATCCTTTGTAACATGTGATAAGGACCATAGTATTTGGATGCTAAATTATTATCATTCTTTCATTACTTGAGAAACATTTGTTTGTATGGTTGTAACTGCCAATCCTCTTTTATGACATAATTTTTACTATGGTTTTTTACTCCTTTAGACTTAAAAATACATTGTTCCTTCATTTATGACAATAATTTCCTATATTATTCTAATATCAACACTTTCCCAAGGTATTTTTATTACTTTTTTTATTTCTAATTTTTTAATGTAATTAAATGCATTGTAAAAGCAATTTGTGTATTTTTATGAAATTCAAAAATTATCATTAATTCTCATATTTGCAGGTGAGCTAGGTAAAAATGGAGATATGAATTTTTCTCGTAGGCATCTCAAAATGGTGAAATACCTATTTGTTCGGGATGAAACTGCCTTGAGATGCTTGGCCAATGTGGGAACTCTGGTAGCAAAAACATAGCGGGATTTGTGAAAAACACTTAGATTTGAGTTTTAGAGATTGAATCCACTATCTAAGTGGCCAACAAGGTCATTTGGATCAGATCTCACTCTTAGAATAGGCTATAATTAATTTCAAACAATATTTTTGGATTTGTTATTAAATTTTTTCTTATAAAGGAAAGAAAATATGCCTTTTCAAGATATGTTATTAGTTTAAAAACTCAAATTTCAACTTGAGAACTTGGACTTTGATTTTAGACCTGTTATTATTCACTTTCATCAATTTATGGAATACTTTTGAATTTTTAACCTCTGGTTTTAAGTTAAGTGTGCTTGCTTGAGATGTAGAGGGCCCCCATCACTTGAGCTAGTACATTTTGTTCTTGTTGTGAATTATATTGGAAAATACTTGTTGCTTCATGTTGTTTTTCATCATATTTTCCATGTTTATATTCACTGATTGCATCCTATACATTCATAATTAAAACTGGTTATGAAACTAGCTTCTTGGAATATCATGTAGATAAGCTTTAAAAGCTAGTTTTGAACTGTTGTTTCTAGATGTTCTTTCCTAATTGTTTCATGGCTGTAATACTCATTTTCTAGAGATATTAATTTTTTTCTTAATATAGTTTTATCAAATGATTATTTAGTGTAGGGAAATTAGCATAGTAGTCATATTCTTTCAATTCAGCATAACCGTTATATTCTTTCAATTTGCATAACAAACATACTTTTTCAATTTTACATCAATGGAATACATCATTTCCTAAAGGTTTAAATGTGTTTAAGGATCATAAATTAGTCATTGGTTGAAATATTTGAGTAAATTTTATATTTATTATAAATACTAGTTAGATACTAAATACTAGTTACTAGTCACTAATCACTAGTTACTAGTTGTTTATTTTAGACTTTGATTAGATATAAGTTATCAAATTATACATTGATTAGCATGCCTTGATTTGATTATATATACTTTGGTTTGATTATCTTGAATATATTTTTTCTTGATCATCATAGTTATCATAGTTACATTTTATGAGCTGCATGACTATTCCTTTACATCATTGAATTTTTATTCTTGCTCATAGACCATAGATTCCAATGCCACTTCTAAGTTTTCAATATCATAGATCAGTTGTAGTTTGAAAAAAAACCTAATTGGCTAAAGAAAACAAGGCACCAAGAGTGTCATTCACCAACTTTCTAGGAGAAGAAGGCCCCAACCGTTTGAGAACTTTTCCTTTTTTCGTTGAATTTTTCAAACACCATATTCCCCTGATTTTTTTAATTTCTTTACTAGGATAGACTGATGGTATGAGAATATGCTAGCTAAAGGGATGAGTAGAATACTATGAGTGACCTTTCATCTTCACTCTCATGGATGGGGAAGTTCATAGTGCATTATCAACCTCTTAACTAGTATTGGGTCAAAATTTATTGAGTTTAATAAAAGACTATTAGAGTGCCAGCTTTCTTCTAATGGAAAGAAAGGCCTTAGTGCATTAATCAACCTCTTGTATCGAAAACCCATTTTGACCATTTTCATTTCTCATTATTTGAGTGAAATCTTAATATTTTGAACATGATTACATAAAGAAATTTTATTTGTTTAGGAAATTTCAGTATATGCCCAATCCAAAGTCTTTTCAAGTCAAGTCAGTGTGATTTCCATTGCAATCTTGTGTGATAGAGTAAGGAGATTTATTTCGAGCTTTGTTCATTAGGTAGTAACTTAGTCATGAAAATCAAGTCTATCCAAACTCTTGATATATTGTATTGTGTTTCCAGGTTTGCAAACACCATATTGATATAAATATCATGTCCTAGTTTAGGCCTCTAAATTATCCTGACAATAAACTCATAAATACACAATCATACACTTCAAAAGCACTTTTGTTACAATATTGATTTGCATGTTGTTTCATCCTATTTTTTGACATAACCAAGTTCTCCTCCAATAATTTTAGAACTTCTTATTGGTACTTTATGTGGTCGTCCACTACTTTAACCTTAACTTTCCATTTCAAGGGTGATGTGATGAATGGAGGATGATATCTATAAAATTCCATAAATCAGAATTTTTTTGATGAAGTATGGAAGGGTATGTTGTGCCACCATTTTTCCAAGGGAAACCACTTGACCTATTGAGTTTATTTTTTAGATACAAAACAACAAAAATACACTTCTAGGCATTTATTCACAATCTTAATTTTCCCATTAGATTGAGGATGGTAAGAGAAGATGTATACCAATTGAGTAACCAAACAAGAAAATATTTTAGGAAATTTTTCCAATAAAAATAAGATCTCTATCCTTTACAATAATCTTGGGGATTCCATCTAGTTTCTAAACTATTTCCATGAATGTGGTGGCTACTTTATTTGTTTTAAAAGGATGATAAAGAGAGTAAAAAATGAGAATAGTTTGTGAGTCAATACACTACCACCATGATGGAATTCTTTCCTGCCAACTTGCGTATACCTATAATAAAATGCACTAAAACATATTCCCAATGTTGACTTGGCATGGATAATGGTTATAGGATACTTAGGGTATTAACTTTTTGCGAAACCACACATTTGGCCACAAATCTTTGAAAATCATTTTTAAGACTTTCCCAAAAAAATATTGCTTGATCTTTTGGTAACTTTTCAGATACTCTAAACATCCTCTTATAGGAATAGTGTGCAATTCCAAGAAGAACTTTTGTTTGAGTTGAGAATTCTTACATCAATATAGGCAATATTGACATCACCATAAAAAAAATCATCTACATAAATTCATCTAATTCACTTGGGTTCTCTTGTAGTTGTGTTGACAGTGCTGGAAATTCGTCAACGAAGGGGGTATCCCTGATGTGAAGTCCCAATTAGACCTCACACCATTTGGAATAGGAGCCCCATCCCGAGTATCGATCCAACTGCCATATATTCTTATAGATTTTCCTTGGATACACATTTCAACACAGCAAAGTAATGCACTGGTAGTTTCAAATCAATGAGTGAATATGCCTTGTGAAATGTTCAATTGAGAAATGTATGGAGGTCCTTCTACCGAAAGGAAAGACAAAAGTGGGCCCTTTAAAGACAAGTAATAGTACTAATATATAGAAGGCACACGAGCATATACATAAGAATGAATCATTGATGAACCAGTGAAGTAGTTCACAAGGAAGTAATGATTGCTAAATGAAATACAACACACCTTCAACAATATAAGTACCAAATCCGTAGAAATATTTCAATTTCCTTAGTACAGATGAAACAACATACATCACAAACATTCAAAGAATAGTCTTACAATATTCACGACATATGCATGAAGGCATGTTGTCTCAACGAGCTTTCGAATTAAGTAAAAATTCCAAGATACATGAAGACAGTGATCACCACTAGCCCCAACAGTGGAGCATTAGAGTAGTCACTTGCTCCTCTAAAACAACTATCTTCCTCTCTAATTCCTAGTAGCAGGAGCCAAGGTGAAAAAATACTTTTGCATGTACCATGAGGGTGTATATGTAACAAATGGGGTGTTCATTCACCTCCCTTGTGACTCTTGGACTACCCTCATGATTGTTTGACTTCTATATGACCTTTCCAATTCCTATATGACTTTTTACATTACATGGATGACTCTTGGAATTCCACTTTCCATTACATTTCTCTAATATTTAATTTACATAATCCAAAAAATGATGTGTCATATGATGACTCGTGACATGACATGACATGACACTGAAGACATGGACTTCATGATGACATGGCCATGTCAACCCACTCTTTGATGTTTCTTTCTTTATGTCTTATTGAGAGATTGAACTTTCTCTTATTCTTCCTCCTCCTCATGGATTGAAGATAAGGAGTCTTTGATGTGATCTTGGTCTTCAACTATTGTTACAAATTAATGTCCCTTTATCTTCTCTTGATTGATCAACTTGCCTTTGTAGCAACAAAGGTGTCTTCTAGCATGGTCTCCTTCTCCATATCCTTCATCATCATCCTGTCATAGCATGATAGAGTACCTGTGACTACAATCCACTCATGGTAAGATGACATCAGTTTGATAACCCCTAGTCTAAGATGCTTCATGATGATTCATTAACTAAGATGAAACTGGGTGACAGATTGAGAGAGATAATTTAGGTTTGTGTAACTCAAGTAGTTAAGGTTCAGGATTGAGCCTTGAGACTATGCAATGCATTGTTCAGGCTGGGTTGGGCATGTCAACTGAACAATTGAGGGACTCACAGAGACAGCTTGAGGGCTTGATCAATGAGTTTCCCACTACACCGTTCTAAAAGGATAGGAGTCCAAGTGACTGTGCATTTGTGCAGTTTAGGAGCTCAAGGTTGAGGCTTGAATACTTATAATGTGTAATGCATATTGAAGGACTGTATGAAGAGGAAAAATGTGCAGTTCTGGAGCTTTGGGGTTGGGCTTGAGCACTGATATCAAGCAATGCATAGTTCTAGGAGGAAGATACTTCACACTGCGCAATTTCAAGAGACAATGTAGTTGATTAAGAACTGAGACTACACAATGTGCAGTTCAATTGGGCTGGATGAGGCTAAGTAGCCCAATCGGGGAGTTTTCCTAGTTTTGACTAAGTTTTGGATCAATGAGATGAATTTGAATATGAAAAAAACTTGATAATTATCACACACTTATATTACTTGACGGCACAACATGGGACACCTAGAACATATGAACAACATACTTTCCTCAAAGCGCCAACTCACTCCAAGTGCAACACTAAAGATAAGCTTTGCAATGACAATGATGACACTTGTGTGACAATGCTTGAAACTTTGGAAATGAGTATGATACATGTTTACATGATGATAAAAACTTATTTATCACAAATATTACCCCTTGAAATACATTATAACTAGCTTTTAAACAATGTGCAACACCTAACATGCTAAAAGACGACACATGCTATATGAAAAGAAAAGAGTGAACGACACTTGTGATATGCGAACAAGAGTGAAATTAACACATGCCAAAGCAAAGATAACATGAAAGTGATACTAATTAAAGTGAAAGCAAGTAAAATCGACAAGAAAAAACATGAAAGTGACACTCGTGGAAGCAAAGGTGCACAAAAGTAACAGTTTGAAAAACTAACCGAAATAGAAGTACAAACACAACCAAAAGTGAGAAATTGCCAGTGTCATTGTACACTGACTGTTGACGTGTGTTAGAAATTGCAAAGGCACTGTCCTGATGGATTTTGTTTCTCCTATTAAATCTTGTGTGAAATAATGTTTTCATGGATTCATTACGGACTGAGCATGTGCGAGCAGGTGACTTCGACACTTACAATCCAAGAAAGGAGCTCAAAGACTTGACAGAGAATTAACAAACCAAGAAGTGACTACAGAATGATCAATCGTTATATACATAGAAAGCTCCAAAATCCAAGTATAGGAAAAATTTTGCAAGGTGTTTGTTGCAGCAACAACACTTGGTGACACACTAGTAGAACTCCAACTTCTCTACCTTGGTAAATCATTTGTGCAGGGTATATTTCTTCAGGGAGTATTGATTCATAATTCATATTACTTTAGCTTTCCCACTTACTTCATATGTAAAAATATTCCCCTTCATTCCTTCTCGGTTGAACACAAACATATGACCAACAATATCACAACATTTCAAGACTATAGAAGGTAATGTAACATGCGAGCTTTATATTTTTAGAGTATAGTTTCTCATTTTTGGTGTTTCTCCACTACCAATAGGCCTGGAAAGTACCCCAATGGAGTCACTTAAGGAACACAAACATCACTATGCTGCCAGTGATCCTGGACAGTACCCCAGTTGAAGTTTCTTGCTTCACCTCCTTACACAGGTGTTGGGCCAATTAATTGTTCCTAAAAAGAACCAACTAATCTACTACACATTAATCTATCGACCCAAGGTTTCATTCTATTATTTCAAGGTTATCAACATTGTTTATGGAAGAGGAATGCAATCATGACTAGTCGTTATGGTCCTATGGAAAAGAAATACTAAAATATTAAAGGAATCAATTCAAGTGCAATCTCCAACTATTTCAAACCATTCAAATTATTAACTTCTAACAAGAAGTTGTTTCTTAGGGAATAGCTACTACAAAGTTAAAATATAACACTACATAATCATACTAACTAATAATGACTGATCAAATGAAATAGAAATCTATGATAATTCTACAGGAAATGAAAGAAAAGAATACTTCTTCTTAATGAATTAACCACAATAAATTTATCCTTATAAAAATTCCAATAAACCTTATTCAAGACAAAGCATTCAATTTAATAAATAAACAACAAGAAATTAAAACCATTACACAGATGAAAATAGATGGAACAGAGAAATCAAACACTAATTTTAATGGTACAAAAGAAGATAGTGTTGTCTCGGATCGGGCCCAAATACAGAATCAAACTACTTTACAGGGAAATCAGCACAGTAGACTAAGTCTGAATAATAAACACTTCCATTCAAATTGCAAAAAAACCAGTTGCAAAATAATCACAAGTCAGAGTTTGTATCAAAAATAATATTACAATTTGAACAACCTCTTTCGAGGTTCAAAACTAGTTTTTATATCATAACAACAGAGGATAAAGAATAGAGAATCTATTTTTAATAATGAGAGATCCTGGGAATCTGAAGATTCTCGGGATTGCTTGTTTAAGTTACAATGATCTTAATGCATCTGAGAAGCTAGGTCGAGAAACCATACTCAGCTAAATTGTTCCAAACAGGGTGTAACAGTTTGAGGCTTACACGGTATTCTCTAACCGTTCCAGGAAAAAACGATAAATATCAAAGAGCTAATAGATTACTATCACTATCAAGGATCTGTTTGTTAGAAATAATATTTTATTAATCAAATTCGTTCAGGAAATAATAAGATGATAAATATGTATAAAATACAACTAAATTCCCTACTCTATTCATTAACATGATTAAATTTCATAAAAGAATTTAGAAAATGATATGAAAATTGAGAAATGAGGCGAGGTAAATATGAAAAGTATAAGGCCCACCATCACCCCCCAACTGACCTTTCTGCATGACCTCATGCAAGTAAATCAACCGTGGAAACTTTGTCAGATACTCATTTCTTTTTAGGAGCTCTTCAAAAGCTACTAACTTACCTACTTCTGATAAGTCATGATCAAATTTATAAAATGATTGGGGACACCAAATCATAGGGCACCGATACCTGCATCCTATCCAGTGACTACCTCTTTCCAGCACCAAGTGAACATAGTCTTCTATTTTAGCCATAGAATACCAAAATTTATGATAACTGAAATGCTCTTTGTTTTGAATTCATTTGGTGATGCCTTCCATCTTTCCTTGGCTCCACGAAGAGAATCCTCTTTGATATCTTCCAGAGATTCCATTCTTGAGTGCAAAACATCATATTGGGATTGTACAAGTGCAGGAGAAACACCAGGTTTTTGTATGAAAATTCTATGACAAATTTGTGGACGAAAAGGATTTTGAGGTTCCCCTCTAACCCAAAGGTCAATGCCATTCTCTCATCTCTAGAAAGTATGGTAGGCCTTTTCCCACTTAACTTGGTTTCTAGAGAATGATATAAAATATTGAAATTAAATATATTTGATGAAAAGGACAAGATTTTATTCTACCTGTTCTTCTAAAAATAATTTATGCATATACATCTCACACATAAAATATTGTGTATACTCATCTTGTTTTGGAAAAATAGAAATAAAATCCAATACATTCATGAACTCATATGGTTGTCTCGATTGTATTTCTTTCACTTTAAGCAACAAATATAGCTCGAGCAAATATCAAGCTTAATTTCGAGCTTGGGACCTACATGCCAAGGCATATGAGTAAATAGAGAAAATTTCCTTTGTTTCCTCCACAAATTTCTTAAGGAGATCCTTTAAATTCTGGACCTTCTTTTCAGATGCTCTTAGTTGTGCATAGGTCTCATATTCCATTTTTGTTAATACTTTAAATCGTTGGAGTAGCTCTTGATGTTTCCTCTAAGGCACTACTTCTCCTTGATATCTTACTACGGTCTATTGTTGTTCCTCCATAGCTTTGTGTAGAATTATATTGGAGGCTTCTACAATCAGGGGAGTATAGGGAGGCACCTCTTCTATTTGTACCCCTTTATCATAAAAAGTAAATGGTGGATCGTTATGAATTCCTACTTCAATAAGGGTAGGAGGAATGTCCATTACTTGTACCTCAGGATCAGTCTGTGTTCCTTCTTCAACAACAATAGGAACAAGGTCTGTCTGAGTGTTGGCTTCATTAAGGACAAATATAACATCAGTCTGAACTCCCATTTCCTAAGTTTCCTACTTCTTTTTAGGTCTCTTGACATGATATCTGTAAAACAACTTGCTACGTCATATCCAATTCTTTAGTTGTTGTACTTTCCATGGAAGTTTCTTGTTTTCTCCTTTTAACTTTTCAATTTCCTTCTAGAGTTTTCCTTTTCCTTTCTTTCTCCCAATTTCAATACCTATGATCATCTGAGCAGGAATGGTAACGATGATTATTGGGGAGGAAACATAAACTACTATTTCGGGTTCCTTAGGAAGACTTTCCTGAGTGGGTTTGGATGTTGATAAGTTGTCAACTTTCCTTATCGTTATATCAGTACCAAAATCTAGAAGGTCCTTGGAAAAATTAATCTGAGGCTCAGCTAAAAATCCAATGCTAACATATTGTTCTTCATCAATAAAATTTTCAAAATATTGTGGAGTTGTTCCCTCCAGAGAGGAAGGCTCTAATAAAGTATCAACAAAGTCTTTATAACACCCTTGGGGTGAAACAATTTTAAGATCATTATCTGAATCCAGGATAACAGTGGCTATAGAATCAACAGGAGAAGTTACAACTGGTGTATTCAGTGAAAATCCCTATTCGAGAGGACTATCAGGATGGACTACAAGTTCTTCTATTGAAGTGGTCACAACTTTTCCAAAATGTGTAGTATCTAATAAATTTTCTATCCCTTCAAATGCTTGGACTATTGTTGTTTCCTATTCCATCTGATTTGAAGTTGATACATCTTGAGATGATTTTTCTTTTGTTAGATTTTCAAGAGGGTTCAAGGAAATCTGACCCTACTTTACAAGTTTAGTGGACCTCCTCCTTTAATTAGGAAGGGAAGCTAAAATTGATGCCATCCTCTTCTCCACTCTGCTAAGTTTTTGAGGTTTCTCAATTTGTACAGTCTCTTGTAAAATACTTTCTGTCATGGGGGTTTTATTTAAATTTTCCTCATCGTGTCCCTTTGATTGCTTATCAATACATAGAATGACACTAGATGTTCCAGCAATTGTTTCATTTTCCAAAGGAATGTCTTGATCATCACCAGGGTTTCTAAAGAACCCTTCCCAAGTCTGTTGGACTTGGCTAAGGCTTCCTATAGTTAATAGCTTGATAAGTCCATGGTGAATTACAATTGCGGCTTGGTCCTTGGACCTCCTTTATCTAGTAGCAATCTCATGCAATACTAAATTAAGAAAATATGGGAGGTTCAAAGTTACCTTTTGCCTCAGGGATGCCATAAGTTTAAGATGATGCCCCTTACCATGTTGTATCTTCCATCACAGGTGATGTACAACTGGACAATCTTTGTTATCTCCTTCCATGGCTCAGGTAATGAATTGGGGTTATACCCCTTCCCCTTTTTGATCAATTCTTCGCCAAGATTTAAGAATATAAGGGTCGTGTTCTGAAGAGAGGTGTGTATCCCATACCAATTTTATCCTTCCATTGAAAACCATGTCACTTCTGCTATTGCACTTTCATTTACTTGTACCTGTATGTTTCTCACCACTGCTACACCATTGTCCAATCTCTTAGTAAATTCCAGTGCTACCGCGTTGTCGAACCCCTGTATCCATTCAAAATATTCTATCCATATGACTTGAATTAAGATGTTGTGTGACTATTCTAAGACCTATCGTTGTGTGGGTTCATTACAGACTGAATTCCCACCCATTGTTAACTGTTCAACAAGGCGCAATCTTGCAGTTTGGAAACAACAAAATTCTCAATGTAAAAAGAAAGTAAGATTGTACAGAGTATAGAAGTTTCAATGAAATGCAATGGTATTAAAAAATGTAGATAATAGTCGTATGCGAGTGCCAATTCACCCCCCCAATAAGAGTAAAGGTCATTTTGACAAGATGACAAATTTGGCACATTTGGAAGATGATGGTACATCAATGCAGTGCAATAAAGTGACGGTCAAAAAGATAAATAGAAATCGTGATATATCTATGGTGCATGAGGAAATGATTATGATTCATGTGTGGTAATACTAGCATGGTTTATTAAAATCCATAGAGGATGTGGACAAAACAAAGGCATGGGGAAATGTGTACGTAGCACTAGATGGATGGAAGTAATAATTATATCAGTGTATCATTAGAGAAAAGAAAAGGAGCTTAATTTAGAATGTTGATTTTCTAGAAAAAGAATATTTCGTGTAGAATTATATTGAAATTCTCATAAAGAACCAAACATCACCACATTCTCATAAGGTTTTAAGAATGTCCGTAAATAGATTTAATGACCGTTCTTATTTTAGTTTTGAAGGAACAAAAATAAAATCTATATTGTAATTATTGGTTATACTTTAATATCACAATCATGGCTTCCGCTTCTAGCAGACATCCATAGCCTCAATAAGGTTTCCTTTTTAACCATTTGAGATGTCAATGTTCCATTTACTAAGAGATTTTCCAAATTTTATTGTTATAAAAAAATTTGAAGTATTTACAGAAGGCCATTGTTTTGGCATGGTGACCAGTTGATAAAAATGCCATTCACCAGAGCTAATGAGGTGAACAAGTCAGCTCATGATGAGACCTCTTGTCCTTTAACTTAAAATCCAAAGGCCATTACCCTGGCTTGGTAACCAGAAATGGTAATGTCACTCTGCTAGATCCTATGATCATGGTAGTTTGGTTCATGATGAGACCTCCTATCCTCTATTACATTATAGTTTTCATTAATCTTAATAGGTTACTTAGTAAATGGGGTGGCATGTCAACTCCTTAAGAGTTAGGGATGGTGTAAGAAGTATTATAGTAATTACTTTTCTAGATTGCTAATTTTGTCCTAAAAAATATTATGGTCGTTTATCGTTGGAAGATTGGAATTAAAATATATTCCATAAGTGGTGATGAAAGGAACAAAGTATAGGCATTATTGTAATTTGTCTACAATTTAGAAAGAATTAAAAATTCATGGAAATTTCAAAATTATGATAATGATTTATCATAAAAGATTCTCTAATGATAGCCACAAAACAAATTCATTTCCCATCATCATATAAGGATAAAGCTAAAAATGTTCATTTCCCTAAGGGAATAAAGATATCGCTAAAAAATGAGAATCACATGTTAAATATCAACATTTGTATTTAAAGGAAAAAACATTGTGCATAAAGAAACACTAGCATAATAAAATAAAAATCGGTTGTGACCGATGGAACAACAACTGTGACTGAGGAAATAGCGACTACGAGTAAGGGAACAAAAATTTTAAATGAGGAAATATCGGTTGTGACTAAGGAAACAACAACTGTGACTAAGGAAACATCGACTCCGACTAAGGGAACAAACATTATAAATGAGGAAACAACAGTTGTGACTAAGGGAACAACAACTATAAATGAGGAAGCCGATGAGTCCCATCAATAGGTACATATTGAAGATTAATATTCCATCCTTCAGCCTTAAAACTATCCTTCTCTTGCATTAATTCACATTTTTCATTATATTATCCTTAGTAAGAGGAGTAAAATGTCTTTGTCATAGTATGTGGCCTAATGTGGTTTAATTGCAGGATAATGAAGCATTTTTTAGTCTATTGCTATGCAAGGTCTTAATGGAGATAATTAGGAGATAGCCTAGGGGGTTTTTCCACCTCCTTAACTCCTTAAACTCAACTTGGGTTCACCATATCTCTCTCAGCAATTCGAGTTCATTGGCAGCAAAGTGACTCCTAGTCCAGGTGAAGATCAAGAAGGACAAGATCCAACATTTTCGAGATCGAGGGAACCATTTCTACTTTCAAGGGAGTTTCTTCAACTACCCTTTTGTATAAATAAACTAGAAGAAGATCTCATTAGGATTCAATGTTTTTTTCAGCTAGGTGTAGCAATTGAGCTCAAAGCTTGAATTTTTTATTTTCAACCTTTATGTGATGTATTAGACCTACACCTTTTTTATAATGAGAAGTTGGATTTTAAGTTGCATATGTGTTAGTTTCAAAGGGCAGAGACCTTTGGGTTTGGGCCCAACCCAGAGGCATTAGTCTCTCTTTTTTTACTTATGTTTCTTCTTGATTCCAATTGGTTCATAGTTTCTTGCATTTCCATAGAAATTAACCTATAAAATCCTATGGTTGCAGCCTCTACATCGTCTCTCTTGTGGGAGAATGAGTGGAAGGATTCACACCCACAACCCAAAAATATTATGTTTATGATTTCTTGGAAATAGATTAGTGTTAGTTGTCTTGTTTTACATTTTTTTTTCTGTAGCTTAGAAGTCAGTTTAGTGATTAGATCAGTGGTATTGCATGAATTAGATGTTATTGAAATTCAACTCATCTTTTCCATCATAAGTTATTTCATTTTCTAATGATAAATGGATGCATGCATGCAATTGATTGCGGGGATGGTTGATCTGCAGGAAAGGGCACCTTCACCACTTCCATCCTAAGCTCTTTCATCTTCTCCTTCCAGTTCCGAACTTATTCCAAAAACCCTGTTTTATAAGCCATTCTTCCTAGGTCCCCAAGAGCACTCATCATTAGTGCAAGCCAGGCCTCTGAGAGGTCCTGAGCTTGGATATGGGCTCAAATCAACCTCCTTTCATTTGCTTCAACTAATATCACCATTTTCATACCTTCAAGGAAACATTTTCACCATAAAAAACCACTCAGATTACAGGCCTTCCTGTAGCATTACGGGCCTCCTGTAGCAAACCTGTAGGAGAATCTTTCTTAAATAGTTTCAACCCCCACTGCAACTATGACTTATCATAGATGCATAATGACCCCCAACTATGATAATATGATCAGGGAAAGCTCCTAAGCCACTCCAAACCTCCCTTTCCTTCACTACAAAAATAGAGTAGAGTTAGCGTCTTTATTATGCAACTAGTTTATTGATTTATGAGCAAGTATGAACTAGGTAGGTGGTACATGCAATTTTGATTGTTAGTTTCATCAATTATGAAAGATAAATTAGTTTCCTTTCAGTAAGTAGATGAGATAATTTGATGAATTCTACAAGATAACATAGCTTTATTTCTGCAAGTAGGTTAACCTTTGTCCTTTCATGAATTGATTAGTTAGGGTTTTACAAGTTGAGTCAATTGCATTTCTATTTTCATAGCTAGAAGCAATTTCCAATTGTACTTTTATCAATATTTCATTTTAATTCAATAAGAGGAAGGGTCTTCGAGAATTTGTTGATCTAATATCATAACTGAGGGTGGCAAGAGTGGAATCCTATATGTTCTGCATATAACACTATCACCTCGAAGTTTGTATGATCCCTGGGTTGCTAATTTGAGTTGAGGATCCCCTTGGAGTTGATATATTCTTGGTCCAATACTAGGGCTCACCACTATTTGGCATCGTTCCCCAGGAGGTGTCTAAGTAGATGTTTATTTTTCTTAAGCATTGTTTTATGTTTTGCATACAGTTTTTGAAGAAGTAAAAAGAAAATCTTTCATGCCTCATAGGAGTAGGGATAATCAAGGAAAATTCTTACCAAAAATCCCCACACCCTCAAACGGTAAACCTTCACTCTTCTTCGATGACTGTGTTAGATTAGGTTAATTTATTAGTCGAAGGTTTTCAAAATATTATTTTGTTGTCTTGGAGGGGGTCAAATTCATACACGTTGTCATTGTTATAAGTTTGACCTTGTACTGTCTAGAAAGTCATTTTGAGCCTGGTCATCACCTTGATCATTAAAGTCCAATCATGGGAAGGGGTGTCTAAGTATTGGGAGATGTTATGATGACTGTTTAGTCAAGGTACTGAGAGTTCAATAGGATTTCTACTTGGTCATGTGTCTACAGTTAAAGGAATGGTGTTAAAGCATTATAGTCATTAATATCCCAATCTTTTTCCTTTATTCTCATCCCCTTATTCCCTTGTTATCTTAAATTCCCATATTCCTAATCATTCACATATCATCTAAACCCTAATAATTTCCCATACTCCCTACACTCATGCCAAACATGGAAGGCTTCTACACTCTGCGATGCAATTTCCTCTTAAATTGATTGTTTTAGTCACCATTTTTCATAACAGTTTATGACCACATGGAAGTGAATTTCGAAAAAAGGAAGGAGGTTTTTCTCAAAAATAGGTCAAAGAACAATAAAATCTTCCGTATTTTACATAGGTTTCATAGATCAGGAGATTCAATTGCATCTTCAAAGCCTGTTTTTTGGACTACAAAAATGCTCTGTATTAGACATAGTTTTGCAGAGTGGTTTCTAAGGCTCTAGGGAAGAATTTGAAGAAACTGAGAGAATTTTTTCTTAAACACAATCTCATATACCAAAACCTATCTCAAATTTTACACAGGTGCTATATTTTTGGAGTTACATGAGTCTAATGGTGGCCTATTCTCATAGTTTCTACTGACAGAATTAGGCATTGCGCACTCGCTACGCAGACTGTGCCCGGACTATCTCATGTACATTGGACGATGGACACCTGTCAAGTTTTGAATATGCTGGCATGGGGTACATGTGGTTTCCATCTCACCACCTTAAAATCTTGTCATGTATTATTTCTAGAAGGGTGAATTTTCCAGTGCTGCGCAACTACTACACAGGATTTTTGAACAGTTAGAAAAACAGTTTTTTGTGATTTTTCTATTTTAGTCATGGTGAATCAATTCAAATAATTTTATAAGTTAATTTGTATTAAAATAGTTTGTTTTTTATTTCAAAGGGACAAAATATGCTTTATTTTTTATGTTTGGAGGAAAATCATTTAAAAAACATCAGTTTACAATGTTTTTTCAATTTTGAACTGATCCTCTATTGGATCGAAGATACAGTGAACCTAAACATATTTTGATCCATGTATCTATTATTTATTTTCATGAATGAAGACAAAGAAGGTGGTTGTTGTTGGTTTCTCAATTTCTAGAGAAGTTATTGCAGTTATGATTGTGATTTGGTTTTAATGATCATGCTTGAATGTTGAGGGGGTTCCAGTCGATTTATGGAGATTCTTATGGTATGGATGTTTTTGGAATAAGTCTTTGTCTCTCAGTTTATATGTCGTTCTATTTTCTATTTTCTTCATACTAATTTAAAAGTATAGGGGGGCAATTATACTTGAATTCATTTTACATGCTCATGTCTAACTAAACCAAGTATATTTTAGTTGAAAATGAAATATGTATGCCTTTAAAAGTATTTTATTTTCTTCTTAATGATTATTGATCTAAGTTGCAGTGATAAATGTTATTATTTTTTCTCTTTTGATAAATGACTTGATACTCTTAGCTTTTCTATACTACAATTTTGTTATCCATTCTGAAGTTGTACTAATTAAGCCTCCATATATGAATTTGGTTGGAAATACATCATGATGTCACCATAGGGAGATCACTATCACTGTTATCCTTAGAATCCTATACCACCCCCATTATCAAATTCCAAACATTTTCAAAACTAGTATCTGTATGCTATAGAGTCAAATCTTTAGTTTTCATTAATTGAGGGAGCCCCCTCCAGCTAGAAAGGTCATTTTTCTAGCCCAAAGTGGTTTTTGGTTACCTTTGTGTCCCTTTCCTTAGCCTAAAGGTATTTACGGAGTCATAGCAGACTGTGAGATCCCCTCTCTGACTACAGGGGAGTTAGAAGACCCTCTAGGTGAGCAACCTCAAATTTTTGAAGAACCTACTGGGTAAGAAGAAGAACCCACTTCACCTACCCAAACTATGACTGAAAACAGAGACAATGAGGTTTTCCCTATTAGAGAGAGCAATGGAGAGGCTAGAATGAAGAACATAAACCCTACTACCCTTCCACACTTCAATGGATTAATCTTTGAGAATCATGATACATTCATGTTTGAATTTGTTGTTGTTGTTTGTAGGACCTATGACTATGCCTCTGATGAGCAGAAGCTAAAGTTATTTCCCTCTACCCTTAAATATGCAGCCTTGTGCTGATTTATGGGTTTGCCTGAGGGTAGCATCACTACCTGGGCTCAAATGGAACAAACCTCCAATAACAAGTACAGGTACTACAATAGGTCCAAATAAACCAAGGAAGAAATCTGTAGGATGACTCTTGGACTTGATGAATCCCTAGAAGACTATGAGGAGAGATTTCAACTCAATTATAGGATGGCCAGCTGCACCCTTGATCATGAATCACTCAAACTATTTCTTCTTTGAGGGATCAGGGAAGATATGTTGGAAACCTTAAAAATGTTGTCTGGAGGAGATATATCAGTTATCCTATGATGACATTAAAATTATGTTCAAGAATTACTCTAGGGCTACTAGGAAGAAGGGTAGGGCTATTCAAGGCTTGGTCAGTTCCTCTTCCTCTACAACATCCATTAAGAATGAGATAGGTAACATATTGGAGGATTTCAAGAGTGAATTTTTGAATACCTTTTCACGGAAAATGGATACCAAGAAAATCAAAACAAAGTAGGAGGAAGCAGAAAGGGCACTAGTTGTTTTCTGCTCAAGATGCACCAAAAGACATCCTAGGAACGAGTGCCCATTAAATGCCATAGAGGTTTTCCTAATCTGTGATGAAAACCATGCAATCGATAAGTTCCCTTCTTTTCCAGGACTAAACGTTGTATATCAAGGAGTAGAAAGGGGGTCAGAGAAAATTTGTTTCATCAATCAAAGAAGACCTCAAGGACCTAGGCCATATCAACAAGGCATGCAAAGTGAACACTACTCTTATTATAATCCAAATCAGAATACACCCTTGCAACCTTGGTACTCTTCCACTCACCCATCTTGTTCCACACCCCCTTCTTGGCCTTATGCTCCTCCATATCCTACTCAACCTGTCAACCATCCTTTTTAGCCATATCCACCCCAATCTTCTCAATGGGGAACCCATCACAAGGGTGGAGGCCTCAAGTTAAGCAACCTCTTACTTTACTATCTCCACCCCAACCTCAGCCACATATCAATCATCCTAATCCACCTAAGCAACCTCAAATGTCTTCTCAACAAAATCTTAACTCGAAAAACAAGCAATCACAGCAGGTCTATAGCAGAGAGACATCTTACCCTTCTTATGTTGTGGAAATCCAGGAGATCAACGTTTAATCCGAGAGAGTGCTTCGAGATAACCAACCACCTTATCCACCTGAAGAGATTGAAGGAGAGAAGGAATATGTTTTTCCTCAAGTCAACCCAACTCCTTTCACTAAAATGTTGATCCACCCTAGCCAACACACTCCATAAGAGGTTGAATTTTTGGGAGAATTAAAGAATTTGTGTGTTAGAATACCCCTTCTCCAGGCTATTAAATATGTTCCCATCTATAATAAGCTCATCAAGGAGAAATGTTTTAAAAATCCTGGGAGAAGAAAAAGATACACCCTCACTATAAATGTTGTTGGGAAATTATCTTATTTGACGCTTGGGAGGGTGATCTTCCTGAAATATCTAGACCCTAGAAGCCCTGTAGTAGATGTGCACATTGATGGCCTTATAATCCCTAACACCCTGATTGATCTTGGGGCTACAATAAATGTGATGACTAAGGAATACATGCTAAATATAAACCTCCAATGGGTTTTGAGAAACACCACCACAGTGAGAAAATTTGCATACAAATCCACAATAGCTCCTGAGGGAATTGTTGAAGATGTTATGGTCTCCATTGACTCTTGGGAGTATCCTACTGATTTCCTAGTTCTCCATCCAAAAACCAATTTTAATGGCTATCCTCTCATCTTGGGAAGGCCATGGTTAGCCATTGTTGATGCTTACATTAGTTGTAGGGTTGGGAACATGACCATTAAGAATGGACATTTGTCTAAATAGTTGGTATTGTATCCTCCTACTTAGCCTTCTATTGAGCATGGCTTACCCTTGTGGCTAGAAGAGGAGGAAGAAGATGAATTGTATCACACCACCCCCCACCCAATATGCACTCTGGACATCATTATAGGAGGGGGGCAACCTGATGAAGATGATCTCATTGACCATATCCTTCAGAATAAACCTCCCACTCCCATACCCATTAATGAGTTGATGAAAGAATCTGAGAGTAATCCTTGGCTTGAATTATGCCCTATTGAATCAAGTCCAGACCATGTCAAGATTTTAGAGTTTGGCCCATCCAGAAACTTAAATATCAACCCTTCGCTCTTGACCAAACAAGAATAATTGTTGTGCAAAGTGTTGAGACAACATCTGGATGCTTTTTCTTGGGGCTATAAGGAAATGAAAGGTGTGCATCCCTTGGTCTATACTCACCATATTTACATCAAGGAGGGATAAATCTTTTGCACCAACCCTAGAGGAGGATGAAACCATATCTTAATGACATTGTGAAGGAAGAATTGCAAAAACTAATAGATGCAGGGTTCAAATACCCTAGTTCAGATAGTGAGTGGGTGTCGCCTCTCATGTTAGTTCCTAAGAAGAATGTGTTGTGCAGAATCTACACGGATTACTGGGAGCTCAACAAGGCTACAAAGAAGGACCATTTTCCCTTGCCCTTCATTGACCAAGTCCTAGATGGCCTTGCAGGGAAGAAATTCTTCTCCTTCCTGGATGGATTTAGTGGATACAATCAAATCTAGATTAGCCCCGAAGACTAAGACAAGACCACATTCACATGTCCTTGGGGTACCTTTGCTTATAGAGTTCTTCCATTTGGTTTGTGCAATGCCCCTGCTACTTTCCAAAGGGCAATTTTGAGTATTTTGGTTGAATCCATTCACGAGTTTGTTGAAATATACATGGATGATTTCACTCATTATCATATGTGACTTCCATGAAGCTCTCTCCAATCTGTGCAAGTTTTTTTAAAAATGCATTGAAATTAATCTCTCTCTAAGCCCTGAGAAATGTGAGTTCTTGATGAATGAGGGGATTGTCCTTGATCATTCCATCACCAAGGAAGGGATACAGGTAGACCCAAACAAAATTTCCATCATCAAAATGGTCCCTACCCCTCAGAAGCAAAGGGATGTCAGGAGCTTCTAGATACTAGCAGGGTATTATAGGAGATTCATCCAAGACTTCAGTAAAGTGGCTTCACCTTTGTTTGGTTTACTGGTCAAAGATTTAGATTCTTATTGGACCAATAATTTTCAAGATGCCCTTGAAGTGTTGAAAGAAAAGTTGACCATTGCACCCATCCTAAGAGGTCCTAACTAGGAATTGCCTTTCCATATCCATATTAGAATAAGCTTCCATATGTTATTTACTTCATTAGTAAGAATTTGTATAAATCTAAGCTGAGTTACGCTATCACTAAAAAAGAGATCTTAGTTGTAGTGCATTCTTTAAACAAATTTAGGCTCTATATCACTGGGTATCAAACTTTTGTTCATACTAATCATGTAGCCATTAAATATTTAATGAACAAGCATGATGTTGATGCTAGGATAATTAGGTGTTTGTTATTGTTATAATAGTTTTATTTCACTATTATTGACAAACAAAGAAAAGGAAATGTGGTTGCAAATTTTTTGTCCAGGTTAACCTTGCCTGCAGGTAATGAAGAGATGGTGGATGATCAACTTCTAGATGAGCACCTTTTTTCCATATCGGTGATTTATCCTTGGTTTCATAACTTATAAAACTACTTAGTTATTGGGAGGTTCCCTCCTAATCTATCATCCAGGGAGAAAAGCAACATTGTAAGGAAAAGCTCTCCTTTCATTTGGACTGGGGGAAATAGTTTTAGATTGGGACCAAATCAAATCTTGAGGAGATGTGTAAGAAAGGAGGAGGTCTTGACATCCTCTCAGAATTTCATGATGGTCCTTGTGGAGGTCATTTTGCTACAAAAAGGACAACCTTTAAAGTTTTACAGGTTGGTTACTATTGGCCCACCTTACATCAAGATGCAAGGAGATATACCATTAGATGTGATCAGTGCCAAAGAATGGGAAAACTCACACCCAGGGATGAAGTTCCCCTACAACCACAAGTGGCCTTAGAGCCATTTGACAAGTGGGGCATGGATTTCATTAGGGCAATTGATCCAACATCAAGGTAGAAAAATTACATCATTGTGTGCACTGATTACTTGACAAAGTGGGCTGAGACAAAGGCAGTCAAAGTAGAAACTGAGCAGAAAGTGGCAGAATTTTTAAGAGAGAACATCTTCTACAAGTTTGGGTATCTAAGGGATGTAGTCACCAATCAAGGAGCACAATTCACATCCAATTTGAGGCAACACCATGTCAAGCACAAGACAGCCACTGCCTATCATCCTCAAGCAAATGGGAAAGTAGAGGTCACAAATAGAGCACTTGAGAGCATTCTCACCAAGGTTTTTAGTAGTTGAAGGAAAGATTGGGAAAAGAGACTAGTAGAGGCCACTTGGGCCTACAATACCACTTGGAAAACCACCACTAGATTCACTCCATATGATTTGGTTTATGGGAAGAAAGATCTGCTTTCTATTGAGTTTGAATATAACACTTTGAAAATGGCAGATCAGTTGGACTTAGATGTCACCACAACATAGCAAGAAAGGTTGCTCCAACTAAATGGATTAGATGAAATTAGAATGTAATCTCTCTTACACACTGAAGTCATAAAGTTGCAAAGGAAGGTCTTGCATGACAAGCATATCAAGGAAAATACTTTTCAAGAAGGGGATTCGGCCTTGTTATATGATTCTAGGTTCAAAGATTTTAAAGGGAAGCTAATGACACTATGGTTGGGCCCATACCTAGTGGAAAAGTGTTGTGAAAATGGATTTGTCAAGATCAGAACCATTGATGAGGAAGGAATTTCCTTGCTTGTAAATGGTTACATGTTGAAGTTATATAGAAGACCTATATCTAGGGAGGAATTTATCAGTTCAATTAGCAAGGAATTGAATGTGATTGGGCGTGTTATAGCTCCAAATCTCACCCTTGATATTTGTGATGCTCCATTTATGGCCTAGGGAAACCCCTCCTTCCAGACCTGGTCCAAATACTTAAAAAGTAGTGTTTTACTCCCTATACACGACATTTCCCTGAGCTAAACGCGTGTGTACGTGGGTTAGTGTATGCCCAACCCACTTATATGTCTTAAAACACTTAAAAAAATTAAATCTCCTTAATTTGAGTGGAGATCATGGGTTTTGACTGTTGATTACCTATTAGTGCCCATGGCCCAACTGTTCCCAACGAATTCCCAACTAAAAAACTACTTTGGGAGAAGTATAAAAAGGCTTTAATGGGAAGGCCTAATGGAGGAGAGAATGGAGAGAAAAATCACTCTACTAAGTTTATCCCTAATCATGTCTGAAGATCCTTATGCTTCCAACACTCCCCCCATTACAGGAAACCATTGTTTCCTTGAGATTTGATGTTATTTCACTAGTTGAGATATCTTTGTATGAGTCATGGAAGAAGCCTTTTGAAGACTTGGGATTCAACATATTTGTAGGGCAGTTCTGCTTGGAGCCAACAAGAGGAAGATTCCAGTGATATCATTTCTTGCTTTATTTTAGTTATCTGCAATAAAGAAACATTTTTCTTGTTCCCAAAATCAATCTTCTTCATGCATATGATGTTAATGTTATGGTTTACGTATGAATAATTGTTTCAATTGTATAACTAACTACCTTTCAATATGTTATGAATTTGATTTCTATATGATACTTGGTCCATATATTGCTATGCTTCTTTGAATTGGTTATTTTGCAGGTCTAAGGATAGAAAGGAACTCTGAGAGGGTTTGGACCCTGGCTGGATCTACTCGAACGAAGGACCCCCAGGTGCACCTCTCTTCGTGTAGTTTTCTTATTTAAGTATCATGGCTATGTGGAATGCTTGTTTTTTACTGTAGATAACCCCCACTCTGTTAGGGTGTTGACCCAAAACCCTAGGGGACTTTGTCCCTCAATAGAATTGGCGACTCCACTGGGGAAAATAGTATTGTTGTTCCTAGTTTGGGTTAATTTAAGCCAATCAGGGCTCGGCCTTTGATTTTCTTGTTGTAACTGAGTTGTCTGTTCTTATAGGAACTCAAATTTTAAGTCTGAGCAATTTCTTCAGACCCCTTTTTTTTCTTTTTCTTGTGAACTGTTATATACGCAGTTTTGTCAGGTTACAGAAGCATATGTACACAAGTTTCCCCATATGAACCTGCATATACACGTATTTGTGCATTGAAATAGTCGCGTATACCCTAATTTTCCAAGATTTTTGCAAAACTTTCTTGTTTATAAATTTTTTTTGCTGGTTTGAGTGTTTCCTGAGCAGTCAAGTTTGGTTTTCAGTCTGTGTTTTTACAGCAAGTTTTCGGTTTCGAATTCTCTCCGGTTGTGGAAAGTTTTGGTCTTGATTTGTTTTGTTGCAAGTGTCATCATTTGTGTTTGAGCACATGAGGTTTATCTCTAAGAATCTTGGTTGTTCTGGTCTTCCAGGGCAGAAAGATTGGTTTCAATCTTTGTGACAAACTTTTTCTTTGTGATCTTCTTGCTTTGTGTCAAAACTGCATCTTGTGGCCATTTTCTTTTCTTGCTTTTTGAAAGTTGTCTTTCTTGATCTTTTGATCATTATCACTAAGCTCTTTTTGCTACTTTTTGGTCATTAAGAGCATCTTGAAACACCAATTTTGTTGATTTTTCGTCCATTTTGAGTTGATAACTTGCAAAGTGTTTTTGTTGCCTATCTTTCGGTCTCAAAGTTTTCAATAGTATTTGGAGCATTTTTGAAAAGTTGTTTTTGTTTTTGCTTTTGAAGTAAACTTCTTGAAAACTTGGTCTTTTCTTTCTTTTTCCTTGTTTTGATTTGGTTTCATTTTGTGAGTGAAAGTGCATTTTTGTTTGACTTGAGATTTGCTTTTAGTGTTTAGACGAAAATGAGCATTAGCAACTTATATTCTATCTAAACATATTAAGTGGATATTTAGAAGCGATAAACAAGTTACTTTCATTCTTCGCTTTAGAGTAGTCTTAAGCTTTTTGCATCAGCATATACTCATTGCATTAGGATAGTTTGTGCATCTTTTAGGGCATTCATAGTTTTGTTAATTTTTGTGAGTGTGAAGCTTGTTAAAAGAAAAGAAAAGAAAAATTTATTTCTTTTTTAGAAGTTCCTTAGAACATGGTAGAAATTTCTTTCTTCGAAGAATGAAACGAGTGCATTTGCATATAGTTTGGTTTTTATTAATTTTTTTTGCGTTGAAAAACACCACAAGTTTCATTTCCGCTTATCCCTTGACTTAAGAACAGCGCATTTAAAAACAAGCGCTAATTAAAATATACTAGAACTTTTTTATATTGTCAATTTAGACACACCAACAAGTTTTAGGCTATTTTAGGGTCTTGGATTAGGTGTGTGGAGAGAAAAACTCTCCAAGGCCACTTTAAACTGTCAAACATAGAAGTCTGAATAACGAGTGCAAATCCAATAGCGTTAGGGAGACCAAGAAAGCTCCAGATCTGGGAGTTAAGCACGAGGGTTTTTGAAGATAAGGAAGAGAGATACCCCCTCTCCTACTTGTCAGATCTTACCTCAAGACTGTTCCGCCTGGCTTCTGACACTAGTTGGTAACCTTAGTTGCTAATCCTAGGGATCTACATAGGTGGCTACGAAGGGGAATCCCGTGGCACCTGAGGTCAACGTTGTATCACTCTCAGCAGTACTTCTGGAGGGCACCCTTGCGAAGCTTGGGGGCTTGCACCGGCACAGGCTGTTGTTAGGAGGTCAGCGTAACTTCCTCTGTTACCTTCATTGGTAGGACTGGGCCATCATTATCCCAGACTATCTTCGGAAGGCCCCTTACTTCACTTTCCTGTATTTTGGTGTCCGGTCCTCATCACCTGGAGCAGAAATACTTGAAAGTTGTTTGACTGGCTGACATCTTTTAGGGACTTTTTAGTGTGTGCTTTGTGCTCTTAGTTGGCCTAGCTTTCATTTTTTCTTGAGTCTTTAATTAGATCTTAATAAAAAATTCAAAGTGGCTGACCGATCGCCTAGACAGTCTCGAAGACTTCGTGGTCTTTCACCACCAAGTTTAGAGCCTTCTCCTAGAAGGCGCAAAGGTAATACTGCCAGTGGGTTTCATCCCGTGGCAGCTGACGCATCGAGGATTGATCCTCCCCCCGGGGGCATTAGTGTTCAGGATAGGCCTGGTACTTCCGCAGAACTAGAGAGGAACACCCTAGTTCTTTCTCGAGTTCTCTTTCAATCAGAAGATAACATTGAGGTAGAAGAACTCCCAGAGTTGTTAGCAACTCTGAATTCTCCTCTATCTTCTAATCATCCAGACGTATTACAATACATTGGGACTCTGATGCATAGACCGTCAAGTCCAAGTCATATTATGCACTTACCTTCAATGACCACCACTGGAAGCATGGCTTCTACCACAAGTGCTACAACCATGCAAACTCCAACATTAGTACAAGGGGGAGGAACTATTTCCATCCCCTCTGCATCTTTATTTAGGTATTTTGCTAGCACATCCTTAGTTGTGTCTACCTCCATTCCTTCTACGAGTGGAAATTCCCAAGCCAATGCATCTAGTTCTGGATTTTTCCCGTTTGGAACCCATTCACAGGGTATTCCATCAGTTCCATTTAGTGCCTCCACATCCATGATGGGTGGATCAACTTCATTTCATGGTTTTCCTTTTGGAAGTGGTCATATACCACATTCCAACCCGACGATAGGATCTATGCCTTTCTCCTCTACAGGTCAAGGCAGTAATCCCTTTCAAGGTTGGACTAATCCTGCGGTTAGTGGCATAGGAACTTGGAATCCGTTTTCTGGCCAACAAGGGAATAGGCCGTACTCCACAATTATGTTTTGAAGTATTCCTCCCTTAGCTTCTGCTTGGAATCCTTGTCAGGGGTTATCAAGTCCTTATAATGCTTTAGGATGGAGCTTCGCTGGTTATGGAGATTTTTCGGACGGAGTTGGTCAAACTCCGAGTTTTGCTGGATCACAAGGTTCAGTTGGTTCTGCTAGTTACTTTGGGCAACCTAGTGCCTTCCAAAATCCAGGCCAATCTTTTCAGAACTTTGGGAACTCCGCCCAGTCTGAGTGGAATCCCCAAGGTCCTCCTAGGCTTCCTTTTCTGGCATCGTTGAATTTTCCAGATCTCATGAAATTGATAAATGATCCAATCAGATACAATTCGGCCTAGCCTCCGGTCCCAACTAAACTCCCATCGGACATTCCAAAGTTCGAGGGGAAGGGCGGTGAAGACCCAGGTGACCATGTAACCACATTCCATTTGTGGTGCTCATCAAACTCCCTCATCGATGACTCGGTCAGGTTGAGACTTTTTCAATGCACCTTAACTGGCAATGCGGCTAAGTGGTATATAGAGTTGCCAGGGGGTAGCTTTACATTGTTTACCGATTTGGCTAACATTTTCCTAAATCATTTCCAGTTGTCATCCGTTATGATGCCGAAACTGAACTTCTGGCCAATTTCTGTCAGGATATGGCAACTCACATTTCTAATCATATTCAAGAATGGAGACAAAGAAAGAGGCTCATTAAAGCCAAAATTACTCCTGAATACCGTCTCGAATGGTTTTTGAAATCCCTACAACCTGAGATCTCTAAGGATGTCTCTCTATCCAGAGTCTATTTTGAAGAGAAAGCTATTTTCCGGGCCCAGCAGTTAGAATTGATTTACTCTCAGTCTGGGATTCTTCAGAAAATCTTGCCTGATGCTCCTAGGACTAAGGTTGATATAGCCAAGTTGAAGCCAGGTCCCCATGCGGATGGTATTGTTGGATCCATAGACACCAATCCGGTTAACCTATTGAGCCAATTGCAGCAGTTGTCTTTACAAACTGCTCCTACCAATCAAGTCACATTGTCTAACCCTTCGCCTTCTCAACCCTCTTCTGTTAATGCCGTCCAATCTTCCAACCCCAAAGGAAATCAAAATCCCAATGGGAAGAAGAAAGGACGAGGTAAGAAAAAGAGTCAAGATGGGAAGGCTAATGCAAATAAACCTGGCAATAATGCTGGTGGGGGTGGAAATGAGTCTAGAAAGAAAGTTAAGTTTCCATGCAAGCTATGCAGTGGAGACCATTTAACTCATCTCTACCCAAAAACTCAAGATGTTTAGCACTTTTTAGGGCGGCAAGGGACTTCTAGCTCTCAAGCTATGTTAACCAACCCTTTCCCCCAAAGGTAGCAGATGCTTGCTTGCGCGAATTCAAATCCTGGTACCTCTATAGGGGACAACCAGGAAGGGGATAAATCATCCAATGTTCTCATGATGGGTTATAATGTCCATGTGGACACTCGGTCACATGATTATGGTGAAACTAAAACATCCAAGGACAAATCTGCTCCTGGAACTACCAACCTTCATATTGAGCGACCCTCTGTCGAGACTATACCTTGGATACCGAAAGGTTCTACTAAACGCACGATTATCAATCCTAATGCTAGGGCCACCTAGAATTACTCCATTGTTGAGGATCTGGCTCAAATTCCATGCGCTATGTCCACTATAGAGGTTCTCCAGTCGTGTCCAGCTCAACAAAGTGCTTTTCTTTCGGCGATAGGGGCAGTTGATCCAAATAATTCTTTAGTGCTCACTTTCGACATGCTTAATGTCAAAAAGCAACTCCCTCATCATATGGCTTTTCAAATAAAGTCTACCTACTGGAAAATTAACATTTTTCAAACCGTTATTGATGAAGCAGCTTCCACGTGCATCACGTCGATGTCATGTTGGAAGGCCATTGGATCGCCTTCGGTTGTTCCTTCAGCTACCCTCCTGCCAGCATTTGACGGGCATTCTCATAAGCCGCATGGGATTATCCCGGCCTTCACATATGTGTTGGGGGATAAGTTGTTAATATCAAAGTAGAAGTCATTGATGCTAACCTATATCACAATCTCCTCTTAGGAAGGAACTGGGTATACGAAATGGATGTTGTTGCTTCGACTCTATTTCATGTCATTTACTTTCCTCATGAGGGGAAAATTGTTAAGGTTGATCAATTGGATTATTCTCCAGTTGATCCTCAAGAAACTTCGGATTCTAATGTTCCCTTAGTGGATAACCCTCATCTGCCCACTAAGAATCTGGGAGTTGGGATGTATTCTTCATTGATGGGTACATTTGATTTTCTCTCTCCTATCGCTAGAATCAATGTTGTTTCATCATCTAAGGAGTCTTTACGGGAAGATTTCTTCTGAACTCATTATTTTTCAGACCCTTGGACCTTGCCTTCACCTACGACCACATTAGATGAAGGACAAGTTGGTGGAATGGAATTTCCTATGTTTGCAGCAGAGCTTAGATATCAGTCTATCGTCAACTCTGTAGACAACCATTCTACTCCTTTCTCTGAGGAGGAGTTAGATGGTGATGTGGCCCCAGCTTGGACCCTTGATTCTACCTCTGCTATGGACTGCTTAGATATGGTTTTACCATTTGAGGAAGCAATACTAGAAGTAATGATGGGTGTAGAACGACTTTGGGAATACTTACACCATCGTTCATATTGTCTTCCTCCATTGCAGGAAGTAGAATCTAGGTTCTCCAAGCTGTTTACTAGTGATGTTTGTACGGTATCAAATCCTTTGGCTCCAGCACACTTTCGTGCCAAAGGTAATATGTCGGTGATTTCAAAAATGATATCTATAAACATCTCTAGGAACCCTAACGTGATCGAGAATCTCTTCATCGGAGCCGAATGTTCCCTTGAAGAAATTCAAATTTACACCGACCTTTTTAAGGAGTTTCGAGATGTATTCACTTGGTCTTATGAAGAAATGTCTGGCATTGATCCATCCATAGTTCAACATGAGATCAAGACGTATGAAAACGCTAAGCCGATTTGTCAGAAGCTTCAGTTGGTTAATTCTAGGAAAGCAGCAACTATTAAAGCTAAAGTATAGAAGCTGCTCAAGGCAGGTTTTATATACCCTATTCCTCTTACAGATTCGGTTTCTAATCCAGTCCCTGTAGATAAAAAGCAAGGAACAATCTGAGTATGCATTGACTTTAGAGACTTGAATAAAGCTTGTCCCAAAGATAATTACCCCACGCCATTTATTGATCAAATTATTGATGAAGGTGCGGATAATGAGATTTTCTCCTTCATGGACGGTTTTTCCGATTATAATCAGATCTCTATCCATCCTGAAGATCAGCATAAGACAACTTTTATATGTCCCTAGGGTACCTTTGCATACAGAAAGATGCCTTTTGGTCTTAAAAATGCTGGAGCTACCTTCTAGTGGGCCATGTCATACGCTTTCCACGAAAACAAACATATCATCGAAGCATACTTGGACAATTTAGCTTCTCGTTCTCGAAAGAGAATTGATCATCCTAGTCACCTTCGATTGGTTTTTGAACGATGTCGATTTTACAAGATCCGGTTGAATCCCAGTAAGTTCGTTTTCGCGATTACATCTGGTCAGTTATTAGGGTTCATTGTGTCAACTGAAGGGATTTGAGTTGATCCCTTCAAGGTAGAGGCAATAATTCAGTTGCCTCCCCCGTCCTCAATTCGACAACTTCAAAGTCTTCAAGGGAAGGCTAATTTCTTAAGAAGGTTTATAGCGAATTATGCCGAGATCACTAAAGGGTTTATGCTTTTGCTACGGAAAAGAGTTTCATTCATATGGTACGAATTTGAGCAGTGATCGTTTGATGCCTTGAAAAAGGCATTAGTCTCTGCCCTGCTTTTGAGTCCACCGAATTATGGTAGGGATTTCCTTTTATATCTCTGTTGTGGCCAGCAACACCCCCCCTTGTTCAATTAAGTATCAACCATGATACTGAATGAATGGGGACCCTTAGTTAATTTTTAAGGAAAAGCAAGAGTTTCTTTTTGAAGTTACAATCATACGCTTAGAAAAAGCCTCTTGGATATTTTAAGCCTAAGTCTATGATAAAGAGAAAATCTTTAAGGTCTCATTGCAAAAGGATAGGAAACACCTTCATTTCCCTTTTTTTTTTATGCACACCACCCTCGTGTTAATAATGACATCGCATCGCAACATAGTAATGCTCATAAAGAAAAAACTTAAAGATTCGCCAATCTGCGATAATGCCGATCGCTAGATCGCATATCGCAGAAATGAGCCAGGCAAGATTTGGTAAACATCAAATTTCTGCGATCTGCGATATTGCGATTGCTGCGATGCCACATCCATGCGATTTGCGATGATGCGATTAGCGATTGCGCGACATGCGAGGTTACGTCAGCAAATCATAAATCACTTTGGTACGAATCCTTCGGGCGCGCCATTCAAAGAAAAACCACTTACTATAATCTGACCCGAAATCATGTGCTTTTAATGATAGTAAATGAATTAGTTGTCAGTTATTAAATGGATTAAAGACGCGTGCCTTGGTAGAGATTTGCTTCACGTAAGGTGGCATATTTGATTTATCTGTTGCATTTAAAACTCTCCCATCACATTTCTGGATCAGTCATTTCCATTTCACTCGTAATCTGCAGGAACAAAGTGCTAAGACGACTCAGACAGAAACGCAAAGAGAAATGGGAAAGAAAAATAAAGCTCAAAGCTCCGAAGCGAGGGAGAAGACCAAGGAGATGGCGCCCCTGTACACAGACACAGCCTGTAACAGAGACGCGGGGATATCAACATGGGAAGGCATGTACATGCTGCTAGAGGAAGAAAAGCCTAGAATAATGAAGGTGACTGCTGTCGCGGGTGCACCACACTCTTCTGAGGCGTCCTTGGAGGACCTAGCATGTTCATTCCTTCACAAAATAGCGGCAAGACCCAAAATTCTACCATACACAGATATGATCAAGTGGATACTGGATGATACAGAATTGAAAAACAGACAATTCAAAGTTCATGGACATGGGCTCGTGGGATCGTTTGTTGCGCAAGATTTGAAGCTTATGTATCATCTTCCTGAACCGCAAGCGACCTATAATGCACAATTTGTTAAGAAGTTCACGGTAGAGAATCCAGATCTATCAGACACCACTAGAGAATGGTCTAGAAGAGACGAGCCGCTAAAAAAGGATAAAAACGGTATGTACAGCACTGGTTCCCTCACCTCTCCATATAGTTTTGCTGTGGCCATGCTCTGTAGGTTATTTGGAATGTCGGATATCAACAAGTTTTCATCTGAATGGCTGCCATTAATTGATGCTGCCACAAACGCCGACTTAGTAGATTGGGCCAAAATCCTTTCTGATACTCTATACACGGCTGTTGTCAATTACCGGTCTAAAAGATCCTTTTCAGAAAGGGTCTACCCTCCTTTTTATTTGGTTGCATATGTTATGGATTCTGTTTGTCTTGTATCTAATTTTCCTACAATGGGTTGGAAATGGACTACCCAAGACCCATTGCCCATCCATGTTTATCATAAGATCTTATGGGATTCCCAGTTTATCCCTCACTTTTACCAGATTTTCCATGGGCTTATTTTGCCCCTATATAGAATGATATATGATAAGGACCCCCCAAGGTGCTCTCCCAAGGCCCAAATCGACATCATCCCCATCGCGAGATGGTTTTGGGAAGAATGGTTTACTTACATTAGAGTTTTTGGAAGCACTGTACCTCCACATGTCCTACCCCTATATGTCCCTGATAAACTTTTGGCCCGGGAAATCGCTTATCAAACCTGTTCTGAAGGCGGCCTAACCAAAGACCTAAAGGAAAAGAAGAAGGCCATATGGCCTCAATTTCCCGTAACTTGTGGGGCCTTCTCTTTGTTTGATGTAGGATACGCTTTTGGCGAAGTGGAGAATGTGACATGTCTTCAATTATCTAAGTTCCCAGCAAGGCCATTCGACCCAAATGATGTGGCCCAAGAATTCACAACGAACGTCAAGATAAGAGTGTTCTCTGGAAAGAAAGATCCGTTTGATGATCTGTTTCAGAGTAAGAGTTCGCTCAAAGAAATTTTGCGGGAAGCTCAGTCGAGGTTGTCTCCAGGTGACCTCCAAAAATTCACATTATACAGAGAAAGAAGGCTGGCTAGTATTCCACTAGAGAGGCTACAACTACCTACTAGAGAACCAACTCCAAGCATCAACCTCAGTGAAAACTCCAGCACTTCCAGATCTAAGTCCAACACCGCGCAAGAAATATCTGAGCATCCTGAAGAGTCTGTTCACGACCAAGGAAAAAACGAAGAAACAACGAAAGACACAGCTCAGTCAAGTGCAATGTCTCAGCAGCAAGTTATCGCCTCACCACCAAGAGATGTCCCCCCTCCTGTCATCGAAGCACCGCTTGTCACGTCAGAGCTAGATAAAGAGTGGGAAACCTACAATGAATTGATCAATCTTGAAGGGAAAGTCCCGAAAACACCTGTGAATAATACATAGGTGGTGCAAGAAGTCGTTTCGACCATAGTCAGTAGTGCCACAGAAGCTGAACACCTTCCTATCGCTCCAACCTCAGAACTTCTACTTAACATAGAAGAAATTCCCCCACTGGATGTATTCTATAGTCCCCAACACAAAGCAGTTGTAAGGAGACAGAGAAAGAAAAGAAAGCTTGAGAATACACTGTCTCAAGATGCTGAACATTTGGACGTCTTATGGAAATACCCCAATAATAATCAGACTGAAAATCTTACAAAGTTGTCTCAGATTGCAGGAGCATATGCTTCTGCAACTATTGACAAGGCCTCTGAATTTCAGCAACTATTAAAGGAACAAGAAAATCATATACAACTGCTACAAAAACAGTTGCAACAAGCCAACGCGAACACTGAAGCTTCCAGACAGCTTGAAAAGCTACAGGAAGACTTTCAACAGATGCAGATAGGCTATCAAAGGAGTCTCGAAGAAAAAGAAAAACAACTGCAGACTTTGCAAGAAATAAATAAAGATGAGCCTAAGCTGGCAGAGTTTATTTCAGAATCTATCGGCTTGAACGATCAACTACTGCAGCAACAGGAAGAGTTGGGACGTAAAATATCACAGTGGAGTCACTATTGTGCGCTGAGCGACAAAATCACCAGTCAAGTGGTGGACTTGCAGAGTGACTATGATCAGAACGACAAGAGGGTAACAGAATATTTGACATGGCAAGATGATGAGGAAGGGAAAAGAGCAGGTGCGCCCAAGATTAATGAAAATCATAAAGAGTTGCTCTTTAATAAATGGGACGATCAAATCAGGCAAGCGAAGCAAGCAGCAGAGGCAACAGCGACACAGGCAAGCATTCTTATCGACTGTGTAAATGAGAATTTACACAGGGAAAATTTAATTGCAGAGACCACCCCGGGGTACCTACCAAACAAGTTGCAACTGGAAACAGAATGGAGGCAGAAAGCACAGGCAAAAGGGAAGGCAATCCAAGCATTGGCCAGGCTGAATTGGGAATGTTACTGGACGTATTCGGTTAAACCGCACAGCGAATGGATGACGGTGAAAAGCATTACAAACGCAGCCGAGAAGTTAGCGCCAGCTCTCGTAGATGCCGTTTTCGCAGCCCAGCTCAGCGCAGAAATCAGTCAGCCGACTCTTCTCAAGCCTATGCTGGACACTTGCAACTTTAAAGACCAAGTTCATAAGTGATTTCATTTAGAATGTTGTTTTTTTTCCTTTTAACTAGATTATAAAAAGGACGGTCATTTGAAAACCGTATCCTAAAATTTTGTAATGATACTATTATTAGAATTAGTAAGTAGTATTTTAACCCTTCTCATTGCATTGGAGAAGGGTCCAGAAATTTGTCAAAAACTTGTCCTCGGAACATGCACTTCTGCACCCTCAGAGGAGGTTTTGATAAATGGATGGATCGTGATTTATTTATGTTTGCATTTTAATATCTGCTACTGATGTTGCACTTCTGTACTCTTAGTAGATGTTAGAACAAGTAGAGATAAATCGTTATTGCTTGAAGTTTGTGAGTGAAATCAGTCATAAATGGTACTTTTATCTCTTGACCAATTTCTGCTTATATTCTGAGAGTGATATACAGTTTTAATTGTTTATATGTTAATGTATGAATGTGTGGTTTACCATTTGGCACTTTTGTACGGTGGAGTCATTTATTTGTGCTTGAAATATGAATAACTTATTATGCGATATGTTGTTCACAACTGTTTTGCCTAACTTTTTATGCAGAATGGTTTATCTTAATTGATTTATATTCTTATGATAGCTGAATGATCTTTATTACCAGTTATTATTCGAAATCTTTTTAGATCGCATAATAGAGGAAATCTACCCCGGGTTAGCGTAGATTAGATGTGTTGTTTCTTGTTAGATTACAATAGCATAGATACAGTTTAGAAGTTAGAGTTAAATTAGCTTAAATTACTTCTAGATCAGCATCATTAAACTCTACACACACACACACCCCTTACATTGGGAAACTGGTCCCATTATCCCCAGTCGGACCCGCTACACCAAATGGGCATGGAGCCGCCAACCAGGTTCCAGACCGGGTGGGTATCCCCCTTGTTGTTGACCCGATTTCCGGGCCCTCAACATATTTGGCGCTAGAAGGAGGGCCTGAACATAGTGTCTGTTGGAATGATTTCCAAACTGTAAAATTTGAAACAGGATGGCTGCTCATAAGATTCCTATTTGGAGTTGCATCCATGTTCCTACCTCTTCCAACACTCCACCAGATGTGGTAAGACTCTTGTCTCAGGTAAAATTCAACGGTAAGAATAATTCTTCTGCCTTTGATCATGCCCTTCAGTTTATTCAAAAAGTTTCAGGTTCTGATATTCAGAGAATTGATGAAGGCGTTTTGTGCAGGATTTTTACTCTTACATTCACAGCGGAAGCTAGAAAATGGTGCAGAACCCTCCCAGTTGCATCAATTCACAGCTGGGACCAATTCGTCGAGATTTTCATTTTGGAATTTGATTGTTATGACTACGACCGGGTATATGATGAAATTGATTATCTACGGAAGCAAGATGAACTCGTAAGTGATTTTAATATGCGATTTCATCTTAAATGTCTAAAGTATGATCTTGAGAGTGAGCTCACGGATGAAGAATCTTCAGATTATGATGAGTATTCCCTACCTCCTATGTCCGATCAAGCAGAAATTAGTTCAACCTTTGTTTCATTTTCTTCTAATATGAATGAACATTCCGAATTGAATACACAAATCATCTGTTAGGATATTCCGACACATAGGATATAGTTAAGATCAACTTGGTCTAGTTTAGAGTTAGGTATAGAGTTAGGTAAAGTGTCTTTCTTTACCGTTGTACATATTGTAACTTACAATCCGACGGTCACGATATGTAGTGATCCGACGGTTCACTCTCACCTCGGTATTATCGACACTTGATCCGTGGCTTGACACCCGATTGGTCCATGAGTTCTATTTAAAGCGCATGGAGGGTCATTGTTCGGGTAATCCGAGCATGAGAGAAGCTTATGTAAATTTTCATTCTTTGATTAATAAATTGTCTGTACCCACGTTGGGACAGGCCGTGGACTGTTTCCCTCCTTGCACTCTGAGGGTTTTAACCACGTCAAAAATACTGGTGTATTGATTTGAGATCTGGTTGTGAGCGGTGTCCTTTTGGTATTCTTTCTGAGGAACTTACCCTGTAAATTCCTACATGGTATCAAAGCTATTTGAGGGCCGCGTCCGTTGGTGATCCAAATCTGAAGCCGGTAGAACTGCATGCGGCTGTCGTTTCCTAGATCTGCTGTTTCTGACTGCTTTCGGGCCGAGAGGACTGCTCTGTTGCGTTCGGAGCATCTGTTTCAATGAGGAACCCCTTTCGTTTCACGCGAAAAGGTTTCCGGTAGCCCTAGCTGCGTCATTTTTCAGATCGGGAGGTATACAGTGTTTTTTTGCAGTTTACTGTCATTTTCTCTCTGCTTATTTCGGTTTCGGTTTATTTAGCCTTTTTTTTTCCCGGATCTATACCTTTCATTTCTGTGTATGCTCTTTGCCCTGCGACTCTGTGCGATCTGGGCAAATCAGAAACAGAAAGAAAGGATTTTTCTCATGCGTATGCTCTTTTCCCTGCACCTTAGTGTGATCTTGGAAAATCAGAAACATTGAGAAAAATATTTAGTTTTTCGGTTAAAAGCTAACTTTGAGATTTTTTTTTTAAATTCTAGTTTTTTGGCTAAAGCTAACTTTGAGCCGTAAGGTTCGTTTTTCTTTGCATATTCGTGTTGGGTTTTGTGTTTTGTGTTTTGTAGGGGAAAAGAGCCTTCCCAAGGCAAGCACGCAAATCGAGCCCCCCCCCCCCCCTCTCTCTCTCTCTCTCTCTCTCTCTCTCTCAAATATTTTGTATAGATCAATTGGTTCAAAGACTTTTTAAGAGAGTAGAGGTCTTGGGTTCAAGTCTCCATTTTGTGGGGGCGGATTTTTTCATTCCCGCACATTCGCGCACTTTGCCGGCAACGTCAACATTTTTTTTTCAAAAAGCCATAACTTCTTCATCCGGAAGCCTTTTTCAGAGCCGTTTTTTTTAAAACCGCCTATTTTTTCGAGATCTATCCATTGGACCACTTACTTTCAGCATCTTCAGCTTCAGGTTTTTTTCAAAAAATGGAAAGTCCATGCCAAGTCATTCTTGACAGCACTAACTACTTCCAATGGGTAGCCTACATGGGAGATTTACTTAGAAGTAAAGGTCTCTTCAGAATAGCCACAGACCAAGAGAAGAAACCCAAAGATGAAGACAAGGCCGAAAAATGGGAAAATAGACAAGATCAAGCACGTGGTTTGATAGGAATGTCTGTTTCTCCTGATCTTAGATTCCACATTGCAGAAATTGAAACTCCTCATGAAGCATTAGAAAAACTTGCTAAAGTTTTTGGGATTAAAAATGAAATTAGAGCCCATCAACTTGAGAATGAGTTGCTTACTTTGGATCCTAATAATTTTTCTTGCATTGAAGATTTCTTGTCCAAATTCAAGACCCTTAGATATCTCTTGGAAGGTGTTAAAGTTAAGAAAGAAGATGGTAACCTTATTTATTCCATCCTTACTAAGTTGGGACCAGCCTACTCTGTATTTGTT
Source organism: Pinus tabuliformis (assembly GCA_031772625.1). NCBI lineage: Eukaryota > Viridiplantae > Streptophyta > Pinopsida > Pinales > Pinaceae > Pinus > Pinus tabuliformis. The sequence goes on along the minus strand of CM062819.1, from coordinate 1,415,265,365 downwards.
TCCACTTTCCATTCTACAAGGGAAGCTTTCATTTGTCAAGGCAAAGACTACAAACCCCCTTCCTTTGACTCCTTTTGTGATTCCTTAATAAGAGAACAAGAAAAACTCTTACACCTTGGTCTTCTTAATCTTGGAAACTCTTCCTCGAAAGCGTTAGCCGCCCAGCAGCAACCAAATTCAAAGAATCCTAAGAAGTCTTATCCTCAAAGGAATGGTCCTAAACCAACTCAGCCTCAAGATGAAAGATCATTTCAGCAAAATGACAAGACCAATAAAAACAAATGGAAGAGGACTGACAGACATTGTAACTTTTGTAATCGAGATGGCCACTTAGAATCTAAATGCTTTAAGAAGATGGAAGCCTTGGAAGCCGCAATGAAGAAACATAACATCCATGTGGAGCCTACTTCAACTTCAACTTCTGGAATGGCACTTTCTGCATGTCGTTGTCAATCATCTCAGTCTGGTTATGCTTTAAATGTATCTTCTTCTTCTTCTCATTCTCATGAGTGGCTCATTGATTCTGGAGCCTCTTATCACATGGCCAAAAACCAAGCCATGTTTTCTTCTTTAAAAGATTGTAACACCAAAAATATATATGTTGGTGATGATAGATCTCTTAGTGTTGTAGGGACTGGAACTGTTCATCTAGACAATGGTCAGTTTAATGATGTATTATGTGTTCCAACCTTATCCTCCAACCTTCTATCTGTCTATCAGATAACTCATTCAGGTGAAGGCAAAATTGTTGAATTTTCACCTCATGATGTTGTAATCAAGGATCTAAAAGATCCTAAACAGATTCTAGCTACTGGTCTTGCTGATGATTCCACAAGGTTGTATAAGTTTCACAACTTTGGGTCATCAAATCTTCCCTCAGCATTTGTTGCTCATAATGATGAAGTGAGCAAACTTTGGCATGAGCGATTTGGTCACTTAAACTATCGCTCCCTTCAGCATCTATGTAAAGAAAATATGGTGACAGGTCTTCCTATGATATCTTGCAGAGATGGTGTTTGTTCCGGATGTGTACTCGGAAAACATCATCGGGACAGTTTTGACAAACGTGCCTCTTGGCACGCCTCAGCCCCTTTACAGCTTGTGCACAGTGATTTATGTGGTCCTCTTCCTGTTGCTTCATTCTCTGGTTGCAAGTACTTCTTAACGTTCATTGATGATTTCTCCAGACGCACTTGGGTATACTTCTTAAAACTCAAGAGCGAAGTATTTAACACTTTTTTGGCCTTCAAAGCCTTTGTTGAAAAACAATCTGGACATCAAATTCTTAAGCTACGAACTGATAATGGTGGAGAATATGTTAAAAACACATTCATCAACTTTTGCATTGAAAATGGAATTCAAATGCAACATACTGTTCCATACACTCCACAACAAAATGGTGTAGCTGAAAGGAAAAATCGCACCTTAAAGGAAATGGCTAATTGTATGCTGCAATCTAAAGGACTCAGTCTTAGTTTTTGGGCCGAAGCAATTAATTGTGCAAATTATATAATCAATCGCACTCCTACTAAGGTTCTAGAGAATATCACTCCAGAAGAAGCTTGGAGTTCCATTAAACCAGATGTAAGTCACTTTCGTGTGTTTGGAAGTGAAGCATGGGCCCATATTCCAGATGAAAAGCATAAAGCTTTAGAACCTAAGAGTGAGAAATGCACTTTTGTTGGATATTCTGAAGATGTAAAAGGTTACAGACTTATTCCATTTAAGTCCAAAAATGTTATCATTAGAAGAGATGTAAAATTTGATGAAAATAAATCGGCTTGCGAGCCTAGTCCGGCGGATGTGCCACCTCTTCCTATCTCTTCTACTTTTGAAAACATTTCTTCTTCAGATGATGAAAGTGAGGATGACAATCCTCCCCCACCTTCTCAGGATCCTCAACTTCCAAGATGGGTCCGTGCTACTCGAGATGCAGCAGGTGATCTTGCCGGTGATCCTACAGATCAGCGACGTACACGTTCTCAGTTTGAAAGAGCCTCTTCTTTACTGGCTCAAGCTCCAGTAAATCATGATCCTGACACTTTTGCAGAAGCTTCAGGCCATCCACATTGGGAAGCAGCTATGAATGAAGAATATCAGTCATTGATGACAAATGATACATGGGATCTTGTTCCTCTACCAACGGGACGAAAACTTGTAAGATGTAAATGGGTTTACAGAACCAAGTATGGACCAGATGGCAAAATTGATAAACATAAAGCTCGTCTTGTTGCTAAGGGCTTTTCACAGGTTGAAGGAATTGACTACACTGAAACCTTCACCCCTGTTGCCAAAATGAACTCTATCCGCCTTGTTCTTTCCCTTGCTGCCTCTTTAAAATGGGAAGTCCATCAAATGGATGTTAAATCTGCCTTCTTGCATGGGGACTTGCAGGAAGAAATCTATATGGAACAACCCATTGGCTTCATACAAACAGACTCAAGCCTTGTGTGTCGACTTAAGAAATCCCTTTATGGTCTCAAGCAGGCTCCTCGGGCTTGGTATGCCAAAATGGATAGCTTTCTTTTAGAATCTGGCTTTTCTAGGTGTCATTCTGACAATACTGTCTACACCAAGAAAGTGGGTGACTCTCTTATCATCCTTGTTCTTTATGTTGATGATCTTATCCTTACTGGTAGTGATCCCAACCTTATAAACCATGTGAAGTCTATCCTTAAAAAGAAATTTGAAATGACAGACTTAGGACACTTACACTATTTTCTCGGTCTTCAAGTCTTGCAATCCAAGGAGGGTATTTCCCTTTCCCAGTCCAAGTATGCTTGTGATATTCTTCGTCATTTTCACATGGAAGACTGTAAGCCAGCCCCTTCTCCCTTTCAGTCTGGAGTCAAACTTTCAGTCTCTTGTTCTTCTCCTGAAGTTGATGCTACCTTATACCGTCAACTTGTAGGAAAACTCTTGTACTTAACCCATACTCGTCCTGATCTTTCCTTTGCTGTTGGCCTTGTTGCTCGTTTTATGCAAAACCCCCGTGAAAGTCACTGGAAAGCAGCCAAAAGAATACTTCGTTATGTTCGAGGTACAGTACAGTTTGGGATTCATTACAGTGCCAAAGCAGCTCCTCTGTTAGTTGGTTTCACTGATTCTGATTGGGCTGGTGACCCTGATGATCGGAAGTCTACTGCCAGTTATGTCTTCACTCTTGGTTCAGGACCTATTACATGGGCTTGTAAGAAACAGGCTGCCATTTCTCTTTCGTCAGCAGAAGCAGAGTATCGTGGTGCCGTGGAAGCTAGTAAGGAAGCCTTGTGGCTTCGTCAGATCCTATCAGAGTTTGGCTTTGAGCAGCAGCATCCAACCTCCCTTTGGTGTGATAATCAAAGTGCCATTCAGCTATGCAAAGATCCAGTCCAGCATCAGCGCAGCAAACACATCGAACTACACATGCACTTCATCAGAAAACTCATTCATGACCATGCTCTTGAAGTACAATATTGTCCAACAGATGATCAGATTGCAGACATCTTCACAAAGGCTCTCACAGAGGCGAAGTTCACTAAACTTCGATATATGCTTAGAGTTCAGGAAGTTGTCACTAAGGGGGGATAGGCTCTAGTGCCTCCTTCCTTCTCCTATTGTGTCATATTTGTAAATCCTTCAATCCTATCCCAAGTTGTTCTTAAGGGGGGATGTTAGGATATTCCGACACATAGGATATAGTTAAGATCAACTTGGTCTAGTTTAGAGTTAGGTATAGAGTTAGGTAAAGTGTCTTTCTTTACCGTTGTACATATTGTAACTTACAATCCGACGGTCACGATATGTAGTGATCCGACGGTTCACTCTCACCTCGGTATTATCGACACTTGATCCGTGGCTTGACACCCGATTGGTCCATGAGTTCTATTTAAAGCGCATGGAGGGTCATTGTTCGGGTAATCCGAGCATGAGAGAAGCTTATGTAAATTTTCATTCTTTGATTAATAAATTTTCTGTACCCACGTTGGGACAGGCCGTGGACTGTTTCCCTCCTTGCACTCTGAGGGTTTTAACCATGTCAAAAATACTGGTGTATTGATTTGAGATCTGGTTGTGAGCGGTGTCCTTTTGGTATTCTTTCTGAGGAACTTACCCTGTAAATTCCTACATCATCTATAATGAAGAAAATCTGTGAAGCCTAGGGGTCATGCATGCTCTAATACCAGAAGACAAAAAGGAGAATGCTGAAGGAGAAACTACCTTGGAACCAGGAAATGACTTTGATACAAAGTCAGACAATATCATTCCAAATCAACAAATGCAGATGCCAAGGTTAGAACAACAAACTATGTCTCTTTCAAAAAGTGTTAGCACACAAAGGTATGATCTAAAACCCGATGCCTATGATAAATCTGATGAACAAAGTTTTTTCCATGATGTTTTCAAATGCATTGTTCTAGATTCGCATTTTTATCTTTATCCCGATGTTTTTAGTGATGATAATTTCTCCCCTCTCAATATTAAAGATATCTCAAAAAACACAGAGGGTTATTCAAATGACTCATCGTTAGATTTTCAAGATAAAGAGATAGCTTTAGCACATCCTTTGAACAATGTCAAACAAGAGCCACTTGACCTCCCTTGTCTGAAAATACATAATGAAAAAGAGAAGCCTAGGGAAATCTGTAAAATCATTTGTGATGGTTACTTTGACAACGATGATGTTGTTGAGTTATCCCAAGTAACTCAACTAGGTTCAGATAATGAGAAGCATCCTAAATCAGAAATCATATCAGTCAGCCCTCATTTCAAAGTAAAAGATCATTTACATGATTTTACTATCCAAGACAATACCTCGATCTATGATTCATATCATGAGGAAAGCTCCACACCTGTTTGTAATCATAACTCATCTCCCGATTCACAAGACCTGGCCAGTTCTCGTGAGGAGCAAGATGTTACAAGTAAATCCCAGTTGTACTGTAACACTATCTGTACAAATAGTCATTCCTCTCTTTCTCACCTGCACTCATTTTGTATAAAATCAGATTTCGTTTCAAATTTTCAAACTTTTGATAGACTATGTTTTAGCGATTTATATATGGGAACTTTCATTTCAAAAGAAATCGCTAAAAGCTCAGCGTTAACAAACAATAGGTTACAAGTCATTGAAACTAAAAAATCATCTTCACAACCTGGCTTGTTATCCTTCCTATTACGAGATCATCAATTCATAACAGAAATTCATCCAAATTTTGATGATCCAATAGGTATCCAGTTGGAAAGAAATTCTCATAAGAAAGGAAAATCAGACAGAATTCCAATTGAGGTTATATGTTCTTATTCTACAACTAATATTTACGATCCAAGGAAATTTTGGTTCTTTACACTAATGTTTGGAAGTTTCATACGGCTAGGAATAAAAATGAATAGATGGTTCCATTGGAAATATCATTTCACATAGTTATTTTCTGTATATAGTTAGAATAGGAGTAGGAGCAATTTAGCTAGGTTATTAGGTTTGCTTTTAATAATTGATAGGCAAAGTTATTCATATTCTGTACATAACCCTAGGGAATGTTTTTTGTGTGAAATATTTTTCTCCATAATAATGTTTGCTTTGGTTAACGGCATTTGGCATTTACTAAAGACACCTTTTCTCTGTTAAATTTTTTTTGAAACTTCTGCTTCTATGAACAGCAAATCTTTTAGGAATTTGATCTTTATTATCAATAGAACTTTAACTCAGATATGATACTAGTTTCAAATCCAAGAAATTTGAAGAAAGCTATCTTAGTGAAGAAATTGTCTTAGGTCAGTACGATGAAAGGTATCAATAATAAAATAAAGATTCTCTGTAGAAACAGCCATAACCAAACAACTCTATCATTGTCGTCCAGATCTTTCTTAAGGAAAGAAAATTTGACTTCCTCCCTGCTAAAGGAAAACGCAGCATTCAGAGGAACAATCCAAAAAGACACTATATCTCAAAGAATAAGAGGTCTCATCACGAGCCGGCTTATCATGATCACAGATATTATAACTTGTTGACTTTGCCAAAACTGTCTATCAAAACAGGGCAATGACTCAAGATTGTTGCAATCAAAAGACAAGGGGTCACATCACGAGCTAGCTTGTTCAGCAAAAGTGTAAATCAAGTGAATGACTGTGTCATAATTTTGGCCACCAAACCAAGGCATTGTTCTTTACAGAATAAAAAAGGAAAAAGTGTCAAAAAGGGTTTTTCTCCGAAAGAGTTGTAAATAACCTTAAGCAGGATAAAGGATCATTGCTGGGTAATGGGTAACCCTGTCGAGGCTATGGACGCCTGCTGGCAGCAGAGGCTCTACCTGCGACAAAGAAGCATATTTGAAAGAGGTTGTTACATAGGGAAGGCTTTATTTTATGTTTTACAAGACCAAGTAATGACTGATTTAAATGCAAGGACAAACTGAGGATGCAAGTAATTGAAATAGAAAGAGGTTGAAACAAAACATCATTGACAGTTTGAAGTATCATTTGCTCTATCTTTTTATAATAAAGTTCAAGTTTTCTAAAAAAAAAAAAAAAATTAGGAGTTTGAAAGCGTCAATATAAAAGCAGAGATAACTGGTTCTCCCAAGTGAATCGCCAATTGTTGTGGCCAGCAACACCCCCCCTTGTTCAATTAAGTATCAACCATGATACTGAATGAATGGGGGCCCTTAGTTAATTTTTAAGGAAAAGCAAGAGTTTCTTTTTGAAGTTACAATCATATGCTTAGAAAAAGCCTCTTGGATATTTTAAGCCTAAGTCTATGATAAAGAGAAAATCTTTAAGGTCGCATTGCAAAAGGATAGGAAACACCTTCATTTCCCTTTTTTTTTTATGCGCACCACCCTCGTGTTAATAATGACATCGCATCGCAACATAGTAATGCTCATAAAGAAAAAACTTAAATATTCGTCGATCTGCGATAACGCCGATCGCTAGATCGCATATCACAGAAATGAGCCAGGCAAGATTTGGTAAACATCAAATTTCTGCGATCTGCGATATTGCGATCGTTGCGATGCCACATCCATGAGATTTGCGATGATGCGGTTTGCGATGATGCGATTAGCGATCGCGAGACATGCGAGGTTATGTCAGCAAATCATAAATCACTTCGGTACGAATCCTTCAGGCGCGCCATTCAAAGAAAAACCATTTACTATAATCTGACCCGAAATCATGTGCTTTTAATGATAGTAAATGAATTAGTTGTCAGTTATTAAATGGATTAAAGACGCGTGCCTTGGTAGAGATTTGCTTCACGTAAGGTGGCATATTTGATTTATCTGTTGCATTTAAAACTCTCCCATCACCTTTCTGGATCAGTCATTTCCATTTCACTCGTAATCTGCAGGAACAAAGTGCTAAGACGACTCAGACAGAAACGCAAAGAGAAATGGGAAAGAAAAATAAAGCTCAAAGCTCCGAAGCGAGGGAGAAGACCAAGGAGATGGCGCCCCTGTACACAGACACAGCCTGTAACAGAGACGCGGGGATATCAACATGGGAAGGCATGTACAGGCTGCTAGAGGAAGAAAAGCCTAGAATAATGAAGGTGACTGCTGTCGCGGGTGCACCACGCTCTTCTGAGGCGTCCTTGGAGGACCTAGCATGTTCATTCCTTCACAGAATAGCGGCAAGACCCAAAATTCTACCATACACAGATATGATCAAGTGGATACTAGGTGATGCAGAATTGAAAAATAGACAATTCAAAGTTCATGGACATGGGCTTGTGGGATCGTTTGCTGCACAAGATTTGAAGCTTATGTATCATCTTCCTGAACCGCAAGCGACCTATAATGCACAATTTGTTAAGAAGTTCGTGGCAGAGAATCCAGATCTATCAGACACCACTGAAGAATGGTCTAGAAGAGACGAGCCGCTAAAAAAGGATAAAAACGGTATGTACAGCACTGGTTCCCTCACCTCTCCATATTGTTTTGCTGCGGCCATGCTCTGTAGGTTATTTGGAATGCCGGATATCAACAAGTTTTCATCTGAATGGCTGCCATTAATTGATACTGCCACAAACGCCGACTTAGTAGATTGGGCCAAAATCCTTTCTGATACTCTATACACGGCTGTTGTCAATTACCGGTCTAAAAGATCCTTTTCAGAAAGGGTCTACCCTCCTTTTTATTTGGCTGCATATGTTATGGATTCTGTTTGTATTGTATCTAATTTTCCTACTATGGGTTGGAAATGGACTACCCAAGACCCATTGCCCATCCATGTTTATCATAAGGTCTTATGGGATTCCCAGTTTATCCCTCACTTTTACGAGATTTTCCATGGGCTTATTTTGCCCCTATATAGAATGATATATGATAAGGACCCCCCAAGGTGCTCTCCCGAGGCCCAAATCCACATCATCCCCATCGCGAGATGGTTTGGGGAAGAATGGTTTACTTACATTAGAGTTTTTGGAAGCACTGTACCTCCACATGTCCTACCCCTATATGTCCCTGATAAACTTTTGACCCGGGAAATCGCTTATCAAACCTGTTCTGAAGGCGGCCTGACCAAAGACCTAAAGGACAAGAAGAAGGCCATATGGCCTCAATTTCCCGTAACTTGTGGGGCCTTCTCTTTGTTCAATGTAGGACACACTTTTGGCAAAGTGGAGAATGTGATGTGTCTTCAATTATTTAAGTTCCCAGCAAGGCCATTCGACCCAAATGATGTGGCCCAAGAATTCATAACGAACGTCAAGATAAGAGTGTTCTCTGGAAAGAAAGATCTGTTTGATGATCTGTTTCAGAGTAAGAGTTCGCTCAAAGAAATTTTGCGGGAAGCTCAGTCGAGGTTGTCTCCAGGTGACCTCCAAAAATTCACGTTATATAGAGAAAGAAGGCTGGCCAGTATTCCACTAGAGAGGCTGCAACTACCTACTAGAGAACCAACTCCAAGCATCAGCCTCAGTGAAAACTCCAGCACTTCCAGATCTAAGTCCAACGCCGCGCAAGAAGTATCTGAGCATCCTGAAGAGTCTGTTCACGACCAAGGAAAAAACGAAGAAACAACCAAAGACACAGCTCAGTCAAGTGCAATGTCTCAGCAGCAAGTTATCGCCTCACCACCAAGAGATGTCCCCCCTCCTATCACCGAAGCACCGCTTGTCACGTCAGAGCTAGATAAAGAGTGGGAAACCTTCAATGAATTGATCAATCTTTAAGGGCAAGTCCCGAAAACACCTGTGAATAATACATAGGTGGTGCAAGAAGTCGTTTCGACCATAGTCAGTAGTGCCACAGAAGCTGAACACCTTCCTATCGCTCCAACCTCAGAACTTCTACTTAACGTAGAAGAAATTCCCCCACTGGATGTATTCTATAGTCCCCAACACAAAGCAGTTGTAAGGAGATAGAGAAAGAAAAGAAAGCTTGAGAATACACTGTCTCAAGATGCTGAACATTTGGACGTCTTATGGAAAGACCCCAATAATTATCCGACTGAAAATCTTACAAAGCTGTCTCAGATTGCAGGAGCATATGCTTCTGCAACTATTGACAAGGCCTCTGAAGTTCAGCAACTATTAAAGGAACAAGAAAATAATATACAACTGCTACAACAACAGTTGCAACAAGCCAACGCGAACACTGAAGCTTCCAGACAGCTTGAAAAGCTACAGGAAGACTTTCAACAGATGCAGATAGGCTATCAAAGGAGTCTCGAAGAAAAAGAAAAACAACTGCAGACTTTGCAAGAAATGCATAAAGATGAGCCTAAGCTGGCAGAGTTTATTTCAGAATCTATCGGCTTGAACGAGCAACTACTGCAGCAACAGGAAGAGTTGGGACGTAAAATATCACAGTGGAGTCACTATTGTGCGCTGAGCGACAAAATCACCAGTCAAGTGGTGGACTTGCGGAGTGACTATGATCAGAACGACAAGAGGGTGACATATTATTTGACATGGCAAGATGATGAGGAAGGGAAAAGAGCAAGTGCGCCCAGGATTAATGAAAATCATAAAGAGTTTCTCTTTAATAAATGGGACGATCAAATCAGGCAGGCGGAGCAAGCAGCAGAGAAAGCAGCGACACAGGCAAGCATTCTTATCGACTGTGTAAATGAGAATTTACACAGGGAAAATTTAATTGCAGAGACCACCCCGTGCTACCTACCAAACAAGTTGCAACTGGAAACAGAATGGAGGCAGAAAGCACAGGCAAAAGGGAAGGCAATCCAAGCATTGGCCAGGCTGAATTGGGAATGTTACTGGACGTATTCGGTTAAACCACACAGCCAATGGATGACGGTGAAAAGCATTACAAACGCAGCCGAGAAGTTAGCGCCAGCTCTCGTAGATGCCGTTTTCGCAGCCCAGCTCAGCGCAGAAATCAGTCAGCCGACTCTTCTCAAGCCTATGCTGGACACTTGCAACTTTAAAGACCAAGTTCATAAGTGATTTCATTTAGAATGTTGTTTTTTTTCCTTTTAACTAGATTATAAAAAGGACGATCATTTGAAAACCGTACCCTAAAATTTTGTAATGATACTATTATTAGAATTAGGAAGTAGTATTTTAACCCTTCTCATTGCATTGGAGAAGGGTCCAGAAATTTGTCAAAAACTTGTCCTCGGAACATGCACTTCTGCACCCTCAGAGGAGGTTTTGATAAATGGATGGATCGTGATTTATTTATGTTTGCATTTTAATATCTGCTACTGATGTTGCACTTCTGTACTCTTAGTAGATGTTAGAACAAGTAGAGATAAATCGTTATTGCTTGAAGTTTGTGAGTGAAATCAGTCATAAATGGTACTTTTATCTCTTGACCAATTTCTGCTTATATTCTAAGAGTGATATACAATTTTAATTGTTTATATGTTAATGTATGAATGTGTGGTTTACCATTTGGCACTTTTGTACGGTGGAGTCATTTATTTGTGCTTGACATATGAATAACTTATTATGCGATATGTTGTTCACAACTGTTTTGCCTAACTTTTTATGCAGAATGGTTTATCTTAATTGATTTATATTCTGATGATAGCTGAATGATCTTTAGTACCAGTTATTGTTCGAAATCTTTTTAGATCGCATAATAGAGGAAATCTACCCCGGGTTAGCGTAGATTAGATGTGTTGTTTCTTGTTAGATTACAATAGCATAGATACAGTTTAGAAGTTAGAGTTAAATTAGCTTAAATTACTTCTAGATCAGCATCATTAAACTCTACACACACACACACCCCTTACATTGGGAAACTGGTCCCATTATCCCCATTCGGACCCGCTACACCAAACGGGCAAGGAGCCGCCAACCAGGTTCCGGACCGGGTGGGTATCCCCCTTGTTGTTGACCCGATTTCCGGGCCCTCAACAATCTCGCAGCTACAGAATCAACCATAGGTATGGTTCTCGTTTATGAAGACGGTGCTCTCATGGAGCATGTGATTTATTACTTGAGCCAAGGCTTGGTAGGTCCTTAACTTCGCTATTCTGCTGTTGAGAAGTTGGCTTTGGAAATTTTCCATGCTATCCAGTGGCTTCACCATTATATCTTGCTACACAAAACTTTTGTCTTAGCGGCAGTCAATCCGTTCCAATTTGTCCTTAGTAGGCGAGTGATTTGGGACAAATACAATCGATGGATCGTCATTTTACAAGAATTCGATCTCGAGTTCTTGTCCGCCAAGTCTAAGAAATCTATGGTTTTTGTGGAGTTAATTTCTAAGCTGCCTTGTGGAGAGGATACTATTTATGAGGAAAGCTTTCCCAACAAAAATCTATTCCTCATCTCTTCACTCAACCCCTGGTATGAAGATATCATTGTCTATCTCTAAACTTCTAAGTTTCCCTCTACTTTCTCTAAGGATGAACATCGAAAATTACGTCACCTGGCTAAGAACTATGTTATCATTGGTGATACATTATATCGCTGAAGGGTTGATTCAATCCTTAGGTGTTGTTTAACCTTAGAGGAAGTAGAGTCAGTGCTCAACGATTGCCATAGTGGAGCTTGTGGTAGTTATCTTTTAGGGCTTGCTACAACCCAGCGTATCTTACGTGAGGCTATTTTTGGCCTTTGCTCTTCAAAGATTGTGTTGAAGCAATCAAACGCTGTCACCCTTGTCAAGTTTATACTCGAAAGATGCGCGCACATCCAGCTCCTATTTTCCTTGTTGTCACTATCGGTCCTTTTACTAAGTAGGGTATTGATTTTACAACTTGTAATTCACCTTTAGCAGCGAATCACAAGTACATTATCGTGGTTGTAGACTACTTCACGAAGTGGGCTGAGGCCATGCCCACTTATAAAAACGATAGTGAAATAGCTGCATTGTTCATTTTCAATCAGATTATCTCAAGTTTCGGTATCCCAAGACAGATTGTCACTGACCATGGCAATCATTTCCAAAACCAACTAATGTCTGAATTGGCTCGTAAATTGGGTTTCCGGAAAGAGCACTCATCTCCATATTACCCTCAGGCCAATGGACAGGTTGAGGCTGTGAACAAAACCTTAAGACGATCCTGCAAAGGATGATTGACAAAAATCAGTCCAATTGGCATCTTATGTTGTATCCGGCTCTTTCGGCATACCGAACCTCGGTAAAGACTACCACAGGTTTTAAACCTTTTCAGTTAGTTTATGCGCTGGAATCTATCTTCCCTGTTGAATGCGAAATTCCATCTCTTAATTTAGTTGTTGATATCCTTCCAGAGACCTCAAGTCTCGAAGAGAACCTCCTTCATTTGGAACATCTCGATGAGCAGCGTCAAGATGCTGCCACAATCAATGAGGCTCATAAGAAAAGGGTTAAAACTTGGTACAATAAGGTTGTCCATCCTTGAGTCTTTTCTGAAGGCGACCTTGTCTTGGTCTATGACCAAGATAAGGACGCCTTGGGGGCAGGCAAGTTCAAGCCTATGTGGTACGGTCCCTTTACAATTAAACGATTTTTAGAAAAAGAGGCGTATGAGTTAGTCGATTTTGAAGGAAACAAGTTGGTAGAGCCCCGAAACGGGCTCTACCTTAAGAAGTACTTTGCTTAAGTAGCAAATAGGCAATGGCTTATTTGTACATTTTGTATTTTTCTACATATCTCATAGGGAGTTTTTTGATATCAACACTTTTTGGTCTGCTGTGGCAGGTGTTGATGGATGACTTGTTATATTATGGATTCATCGATGGTGCTAGTCGGCACACTCGGAACCTCGCTTCCGTAGCTTGGGTGATCTACTATCCAACTAGTCAGTTGATGTTGTCAAGGGGAGTATGCATTGGTCCCACATCAAATAATATGGCTGAGTACACTGTCGTCATTAATTTACTATGCGAAGCTATTTCTTATGGAATTGATTCGTTCGTAGTCTATCTTGATTCACAATTGATAGTGTCACAATTGAATAACATTTATCGGGTAAGGGATCCATGTTTATATCACTAGTATTTAAGGGTGAAGTTGTTGTAAACATCATTTACTTACATTAATTATTTTCACATTCCAAGATCTCATAATTGGTTAGCAGATTCAATCGCTAATCAAGCTTTAGACTGGCACATCATTCATTCATCACAATAAAATCAAGAATCAAAAAGTCAAAACTGTATATATATATATATATATATATATATCATAAAACATCTCGAGTGTACATAAATGTGTCTAAAATAATATACAAAAATTGGGACTCAAATGCCCATAATCAGGTCCAGTGCATCTAATACCCCGGCTTAGGATGAGCAGCTAAGTATGCGACTACTGCTTTGGCCACACGCCTAAGAGTTTGAACCCAGTCTCGTGGTATTCCAACCATGTGACGCTGCATGTCTATAGGGAGATTCTCTACAGCATCCATTGTTACTCGGTGAGTTAGTCTCACCAAGTGCCGCTAAACTATGTGTAGGAGTTGTTGTGTATCGGCAACCGCCTCTTCGGCACCTCGGTCGCGACATCCATGCCGTGGGAATCCATCTAGTCATACTAGTCCAATATCTAGAACATGATTATCATATTAGTCATTTGAATCCTATAAAAAATATTTTTCAAGTTCATTTTTTTTGAAAAATCATAAAAATCATAAAATCAAAAACATTTGATACCTATATTGCCCCATGCCGCGGCTGGTGGTAAAGCTAGATCAGGATCTCCTCAGAAGTCCGAGCCGGCATAGGGGTAATCATCCACTGAGATGATCTATTGCTACCACCAAGAGAAGAAGTCATCGTCAAAAGTTGTACGTGGCACGTCCCCACCTCCTAGTTGTTTCATCAGATCAGCCCACCTGCCCATCTGTGGATCTCGCGGGCTACTGATCAGAACTGGTACTCTAGGGCGTAGCGCTGGGACCCTCTCAAAAAATAAGGAGCACAGAATGGTCCCATACCCAAATTTTTTGGTCTGGCCCTTTTTGATAGATGATAGCTGGCTCTTCAAGTTGGTGAGAAGAGGAGTACACCAATCAAATACTGTGGTGAGATAGTCTACCGCCAAGCTCATGGCAAGCCGTGAAGCTTGGTGTAAGGAAGTTGATCCATTCACTCTGGCTATAGTGAATAGGATGATCCTCAATGATAAACTCTCCACGTGCTTGATTGGAATTTGGCTTCCAATCTTTTCTGGATGACCCGGGCAATATATATGCACATAGTCCTCGATAGAGAGGCTACCTCGTGATCTGCCCATGGAATGTACTACCTCTCCCCTCCGGGAAAGGCCTGTGATGAAATAGATATCCTCAATCTCTATCTTCAATGGCATTTGATCAATCATGAATGATTCATCCTCGATGCTCTAGTAGTGAATGAGCATTTTGCAAGCGAGTGTTTGCCTTCATATTTGGCATTTTGAAGAACTTTAGCAAACCACATCCTCTTAAGGCATCCAAGGCCTGTGGATCGTTCATAACCTCATCATCCACTATGGCATGCTCTCTTTCCCTCCAAGTGACTGGCATCCTGAGGAAAGAAATAAGTTTGGACCGTTAGTTTTTTGTTTTGAAGTTTTAACAGCATATACACGGGTCTGTTTCATACACAGTCGCATCTAGGGCCTGCATATACGCAGGTTTCATATAGCCAACCCGCGTATATGCCGCGACAAATTTTTTGACATAAATTCAACGATGAAACTTGAATTAAAATTTTTAAAACCAATCACAAATGAATACAAGATAAGTTTAAGTGTTACCTATTGATTTTGGGGAGATTTGAAAGGTCAAATGCAGCAAATGGCAAATCTTGCTTCTTTTTCTCCACTCCTTGTGCTCTCAACTCAAACGGTAACAATGGTGAGTCAAAAAGCTATTTTATAAGCTTTGAAAATGCCAAATTTTTTCAAAACTTGATTTTGTTTTGTCTCATGTAACTTTTAACTTGGGAGCTTGGAATGTCGACAATGGTTTGATTTTCAAGACATTTTGGACGCTTTTTCGACAGTTTTGAGTTAGTTCCATGATTGCAGACCCGTCATGGCAGGTATCATTTTCTCACTCGCATATAGGTTAGGGAAGCCATTTTTCTGTTGCATTATGCATACTAGCCTCCATTTGTCGATACACTTGCCATAGGGTCGATCCCATTGCATTATGGTTTGTAAACCATCTTCACTCACCGATTTTTAAATCATGACACAATAGTAGAGCCATCCTTTTCATGGGCGTCGTAATTAGCACCTCACTAACATTTTCTTCCCATGCTACTTCGATTTGAGTATGCTCGGGAGTCCTCTATAGTCCTACGATGACTTATGCGATGAAGACTCATTCCTTTTTTCTTCTTCGCTTCGTTCTAGCCTTATACCCTAGAGGCTCCTTCATGTTGAGTTGTACTACTGCATTGCATTTTGACCATTTGCACTTTTTGGCCTTGAGATGGCTTCACTTAGACTCGTGTTTAAGCCACTTTTTTCCCATGTCATCTGCAAAATCGAACATGCAATCCCTTAGCTTCTGTAACTTGACACCTTATGATTCATGGAAGGAACATACCTTTGAGTGTCTTTGACTAGTTTTTGCCTCCCTGCATTGACCATAGGATCATTCCAATCCCAGCAACTAGATGATATATTTCACCGACACTCATTATTTCCACTGTACTATAGCATTATTTTATTCCTTTTCCAGCTTAAAGAAAAAGACAAAAAAAAATATATTCCAAAAAGAGTGGGAATGGGACAATATTTCCATTTATTATTGGCAGCTAGAGTCAGTTGTGTCGCCCTTGAACAAAGCACTCAAAACAAAGTCTCCTCCGTTTGGGCGGGATTTTGTTTGACTTAGGTACGCCTTAATCTTGTTATTGAGTCAGTTCTCCTCCAGTTGGTTATCTCTTCCAATCATATGGAGAGTTCGTTCGTGCCTCCTGCATGACGAACTTATACAGAGTCACCATATGCTACCACATAGTCATCATTGAGTCATGATTTTGTTCAAGGGAAGTTAGCCTGAATCGGCCTCTCTGCGGTGTCTCTTAACTCATTTTTTAGTCGGGCATCCCTAGTTGTCAGTGTCTTGTCTATCATCACATCAGTTATATTGGTCCTTTACTCGTGCCGGTTTGAGAAGGTCTCCATTAACTTCTTGCTAGTGGGTCTTGTCCTTATCGACGATGACATCTTTCTCTAAGGACGGGCCTAGAGTCGTACCCTAGCCCTATTTTCATTATTGATAGGTCACCTTGTGCTCAACATTGATCAGTATCATGGGTCTTTGACTGAGTGGTTTCCCTTTCGACATCAGCTTACACTATCACACATTGGGATTCGTGTAGTACCTTGGTTTCCATTTGACCCTATTGGTGGATACCTCGCCTCTGTGTCAGCTTTCATTATTGGTTGGTTCAGAGGGTCTCTGTCATGCGCTAGCCACATCTTGTGTATGTTGGAAATGTGTTTCGGTTAGGTTACTACATCTTTTTTCATCTGATTCCTTCCACATTATTGGCCTGCGGGTTACACTCGCGCTAGATTGATGAAGGATGCCTTAATTCCTTCCTTCTAGCGGATCTTTCCCCATCGACTACGACTCATTGCTCTGGGGCAAAGGTCTAGAGTCCATTTGGCAGTACCTTGGGGTTTGCAGTCATCAGTGGCAGATCCTTCGCTATCGACAATGGGAAACCATCATTGTCTCCTGATTGATAGATTCTTACAGGTGTTCGACTCCAGCTCATCTATTCACACTTGTTAGATTATACTAGGTACCTTGACTCTCATTATCATTATCGGTGAGTAGTCTCTCATTTGTTAACGGTATACATCAATGACCGGTAATTAAACGATTTCTCACATGGTCGACTTCAGATCATTTATTCCCATGGTGTATAAATGTACCACGGAGGTCGGTGAAGACCTCGAGTTACATCAGCATTCATTGGTTCACTTGGAAATTTCTCCTATTTCTGCTAGTTGATACCACTCCACCTTATATGTTGCAGTCATTCATGGTGACATTCTATATGTTGGCACCTGAGTTTGCATTGTAGTACCATCTTATTCCATCATGTTCATTTGGTACTTTTGTGATCAGTATTTGATATCAGTGATCAGCTTCATCCTTCAGCATCATTGACATTCTTATATGTGATATTCATACATGTACTTGATCGATCGTGATCAGATGATCCATTATGTATTTTCCAGTCTTCTATACTTGTATACTTAGTGGATCTACTTGTACTTGATATGCGGACATGCTTTACTTTCTCTGAGCATGGGTATGCCTACCTCAGACAGTGTTTCTTTTTGATCTCCCTTTGTGGCTTGGCAGGCTGAATTCTGGTGAAGTCCTTCTCAGTTTTTGACAAGTTTCCTTTCCATGTACTTACTTAATACATTTTGGCCATCATGTACCCCTTCTGACCTCATATATTAGGGGGCATCTGATATAGCTCCAAATCTCACCCTTGATATTTTTGATGCTCCATTTATGTCCTAGGGCAACCCCTCCTTCTAGACCTGGTCCAAATACTTAAAAAATAGTGTTTTACTCCCTATACGCGACATTTCCCTGAGCTAAACGTGTGTGTATGCGGGTCAGTGTATACCCAACCCGCGTATATGTCTTAAAACACTTTAAAAAATTAAATATCCTTAATTTCGGGCGGAGATCACGGGTTTTACCTGTTGATTACCTATTAATGCTCGTGGCCCAACTGTTCCCAATGAATTCCCAACTAAAAAACTACTTTGGGAGAAGTATAAAAAGGCTTCAATGGGAAGGCCTAAGGGAGGAGAGAATAGATAGAAAAATCACTCTACTGAGATTATCCCTGATCAGGTCTGAAGATCCTTGTGCTTCCAGCACTCCCCCCATTACAGGAAACCCTTGTTTCCTTGATCTTTGATGTTATTTCACTAGTTGATATATCTTTGTATGTGTCATGGAAGGAGCCTTTTGAAGACTTGGGATTCGATGGATCTGGAGGACGGTTTCGCTTGGAGCCAACGAGAGGAAGATTCAAGTGATATCATTCCTTACTTTATTTTAGTTATCTGCAATAAAGAAACATTTGTCTTATTCCCGAAATCAATCTTCTTCATGTATATGATGTTAATGTTATGGTTTATGTATGAATAATTGTTTCAATTGTATAACTAACTACCTTTCAGTATGTTATGAAGTTGATTTCTATATGATACTTGGTCCATATATTTCTATGCTTCTTTGAATTGGTTGTTTTGCAGGTCTAAGGATCGAAAGGAACTCCGAGAGGGTTTGGACCCTGGCTGGATCTACCCGAACGAAGGACCCCCAGGTGCACCTCTCTTCACGTAGTTTGCTTATTTAAGTATCATCGTTGTGTGGAATGCTTTTTTTTTATTGTAGATAACCCCCACTCTACTAGGGTGTTGACCCAAAACCCTAGGGGAGTTTTTCCCTCAACAAGGGGTTTCATAGATTTCAATCCATATCACTCCTAGAAATTTAAAAAAAATAAATATAAAAACAAAAATAACAGGCCTGGATGAAAATCTCTAAGGCATCTGAGACCAACTCCTGGGTTGAAAACTTCTCTGAGGCAGCTCAGGAGAAAAAATAATAAATATCCCTAGGTGAAAACATCCCTTAGGCACCTAGGGTAGACATGCAGGTTGAAACCCTCCTCTGAGGCAGCACATGTGTCTCAAGAAAAAGAAAAAATAAAAAAAAAAGAGAAAAGAAAAAGAGAATAAGGAAGGAGATTATATCATAATTTGTAACCTTTCTTTTATTTTGCATAGTTGTACACACTAGCAGATTTCATGGCTATGGGCCAAAACCTACAAGATACCATCAATTCCTCTACCCATACACCTCATATCCATCCTCCCCATTCACATTATTATCTCTCTCCACCATCCCATCATTAATAAATCCAAAATTCACCTCCTCTCTCTGATGCTACAAGAAGGACATGTATTGCTACAAGAATGTCCTGTAATGCTACAGGAGGAACCTGTGGAGCTACAATGGGAGATCCAAGGAGGAAAACAATCCAAAATACCATCCTGACTCTAATAAATGATAAATAAGGTCCTCCTATGACTTTTCCATCACCCATCCATCATCTATCCACTCATTTCACCAATAAAACTGCTAAAAATATCCACTTCGCTCCACATTCAGGAAAAAAAAAAAAAAACAGAGAAGCTAACATTTTCTATCTCTATATTGCCTACACTACTCCTCCATGACTCTAATTATATACTCATAGCTCATCATCATCTCCCTCATGAAAAATAAAGACTTCAAGGGGAGAAAAAAAGACTACTACAGGAAGAAACTCCTCCTGTAGCATCTTGTACAACCACACAATAATCATTGATATCATGTTTTTTTTCCACTACCAAAAGGGATGATGAATATTTTTTTATAGCCATGAAGATACACCTCGTGATCAAGGATGCTTTCCACCAAAATCTAGAGCTTGGATATCATAATAAGCACATGTAAACACACAACAACAACAGTAGTCAAGGCAACATTAAAAATGAAGACATGCACAGGAAATAAGTCAAAGAGCTCAAATCCCTTGATCATAATGATGAATGGTCTAGCTCCATCATGCAGGTCTTTGCAACAAATCGATCCATAGGTAGGCTCAAGTATGGAAACCCTAACCTCCTCCCCCTGCATAAAAATGACACAAATGTGTTTTAAGTGAGAAAAGGTGTTTTAATAGGTTGAAGGTGGCCAGTGAACTTGGAAACCCTCGACTAGTCAACTCAAGTGTGAGTTAAGTCACCCATGCAACATGTAAAATTCAACTCAAAAAAATGGTGTCCTCGAAGATTGGGGTGATAATCACGAGGAGGGAGAGATGATTATAGTTAGTCGGGACAATAGTCAAAAAGAAGAAACTCGTGTTAATGCCAAGTCACTACAACACTCCAAGATTTTAGCCAAAAAAGGATATGATGTGTTGGCTCGACTTCATTTGCACCATCACTCATTCCAAAAACCAGTGTAGGAAGGACGAGATAACACATCAAGCAGCTAGAGTGCCACTGAGGAGTTTCGAACCCTATCTACATAGTGTTGTAGGAGAAAGCTATAGGCAAGCCTGCAATTGCTATAGGAGGGTCGAGAGGAGCTATAGGAGGAATTGAGAGGAGAAAAAGGAGTCATAGTGGCTTGATACTGTCTCAAAACCTTCATGCACACCCAAAATTTCTCTGATAAGAAGTAAGTGATACCCTCCTTATTTGTTTCTACACCCAATTTCATGAGCAGTTTTCTTGAAATTAAGAGCCTATAACAGTCAATTGATCAGTAGGGGATCCTTTTGGAAGTTGTTTTGGTTAAGATAAATAAAAATAGCTTGGTGGATATAAATTTGAGCACCCTTATTCCTCGCTATCACCAAGTATTGTTCCACTGTTTCACCATTTTTTATGCCATTGTTTCACCACTGGGAGTTCTTGAATTTTTGAATTCCACACCTACATAGCATCAAGGAGTAATAGAGAAGAGATGGGGGAGAGTTTAAAATAAGGGGTCCTTTAGACACCAAGATAATTCACCAACACCATCCAGTATTTGACATCTTCAGAAACCACCAGTGGTTGGGTTTCTTTGATCTACTAAAGGGGTATGATGATGATCTTGACCATGAATTTTCCATGGAATTACACTCTCAAGGGGAGGACAGTGCCACAACTGTTGTCAGAGAGTCGGAAATTTCTCTCAGTCCAGAAAATATCAACAAAGTGACCACCTTTCATTTAGGAATTAGATGGAGAAAAGAAGATAAGAAAGTAAGTGTCACTGCTAGGAAAAACTTCTTCCTTTCAAAAGAGAATCGTGTAGAAGACAAGAATGGAGTGAGGAGAGAATTTTTTCCTTACCGTTGGGATGATGTATCTTACCATATCCTTAAATACATATCTTGTGAAGGGAGATTAAGTGTAGTTTATGCCTACCGCTTCAGGTTTCTCCAGGAGATGAGATTCAAGGTAGAATTACCCATTTCTCAAAGACTTAGTGTCCCTCATTTCCTTTTGCAGTAAATCATGGAGATGAGTTAGAAGGTAAAGGAAGGAAAACACCAACATTTAGCTCACCATGGCCTCATCAAATCGATAGTGGTATATGCCCTGAACCACCTGATAATCCTTGTCCTATGGAACAAATTTGTAGACATGGATAGAGAGACTTTCATAAAAACACAAGACCACACACCAAGAGAGACTCTATCCTCTAGTGTTGGAGGAAGACAGGGAAAGATAGAGGAAGAAGAAGGAGAAAATATAGAAGAGGAGGAGGAAACAAGATTAGAAGAAGAAGAAATCAATACAGAGGAGGAAGAGGTAGAAAGAACAGAAGAAGAGGAAATAAAAGGAGAGGAAAAGAGGCAGCAGAGACAGAAGAAGGAGAAGTGCAAATGAAAGGAAAATAGGAGAAGAAGAAATAATAAGCCCTGAGAATACTTCTCCACCCCAAGGAATGGAAGAAACTGAACAGGAAGCATCTGCAACCTTAGCTACATTGGGCACTCCTATCAAGCCCAAGAGGAAGCAATCAAGACCAAGTCAAATGTATTTCAAAACCAGGAAGAGAACTAGAATTAGACAAGGAAAGCCAAAAACTCCTACAAGGGTTCCTATAATTATTGATGAGTCACCAAGAAAAAAGGAAGAAATTGGACCCAATGAGGGAAAAATTGAGAAGTTCACACCTCCTAAAACCAAAACCAAGTCACCCATAGCACCTATAAGTAGGCCTACCACTATATCTAACACCTTCAAGAAGCCAACTACATAATATTCCTTTGAGGAAGAGGAAAAATAGAAGCTATAGGAGGATTTTGGTTTTCTACAGGGGAGACAGGGTTTGCTACAAGAGGGGAAAAGTTTGCTATAGGTAGAACAAGGGAAGCTACAAGAGCCCAAGAAAGACTCACAATAGGTAGTCACCACCTCAAAAAAATGTTGTAAAATGCCTAAAATAGCTCCAAGAACATAGCCCACAACATAGATTGAGCTCCTACTTCAAATTCATTGAAGGAGGGAGGATTATTAGTGAAAAATTTGTAGCCCCACTCCTTTATGAGCTAGAGATAGAAAGAGGTAGAACCACAGATGGATGAAAATTACTAAATCTAATAAGGTAGAGGATGTAGGCCTCATGGAAGAAAAGGTCATTGAAATTAGCAAAGAATTAAGTGAGCTGAGAATGGGAGAGTCTATAATGAAGGAGAAACTACAGGAAGAAAACATGAGGTTGAGAGAGAGACTATAGGAGAAAGGAACACAACTTTCCACCATGGCAAGTCTCTCCATTGAAGCACTGCAATGTAGACAACCATCAAAGTCTTATGCCCTATTTCTCAAAAAACAAAACTTTGGCACAACATGGATCTATGCCCTTTCAGGGTTACAAGAAGTTCATTGAATTTTGCAGCAAAGCTAACATGGAAGATAAAGTAAAATTGGATGAATTTTACATGCACAAACTCACTTTGACAAATATGTATTTTTGGGATCCCAATGCAAGATTGGAAGATATGCAGCTGATGGCCTTAGCATCATAGATGACTCATGATGAGACAAGAGCTGAGAAAGTGAAAAGGGTAATGGCAAAGGAAGAAAAGGAACCATTGTATATTAGGACAGATCTAATGAGCCCAAGGGCTATCATTAGAAATCGTGGCCTCATCTCCAATGATGTTTCTTTAGCACCTAAATACTTTACTACCTAGGAGCAAGCCATTCTAGACTTTGAAGACACATTCAGGTTGTTGGGAACAGAAATTCTACAAGCTTTCCAAAGGAGATGGCATGTCTTACCCCACAGTCTATAGATCATAGAATATCACTCTCCTGAAAGGCTAAGGAATGCCTTGGAGAGAACACCATTATACAAGAGGATCATGCAGAGGATGAAAATTAGGTGGATAGGACTTAATCTCAGTCCACCCTTGCTGCTAGGCTTACAAGAAGGAAGAGATGAAGCATGAGAGTAGAAGGAATGGACATAAATATAGAGGAATGCAGGTGTTTACCCCCAAGAGGGAAAAACATCTTAGGAGTCTTGGCATGTCAAGGAGGCTAGAAGGGCCATGAAAGAGTTGCACATGGATGTCTGAGTTTCTCAGAGGATGAGAAACACCTTCAACATGGGGGTGATGATTGTTGGGACGAGAAAAAGGTATGTTTTCTATTGACTTTTACTATCTTTATGTGCAGAAGACGCAGATTGGACGATGATTGTTCAATTGACAGAACAACAGTAGCCTGTAAAGGAAAAAGACAGTGTCTGAGGCAAAGCAGTACAATGGAAGACCAGGCAGACCAATGCTATTTTATGATGGAATCAGATCGAGTATTGTGAAATCCTCAGGATCCCTTGATCCTAAGGATTCCCTTTTATCTATTTACTTTTCTAAACATTATATATAAGGCTAAAAGGCAAACTAGAGGGCTAGTTCAGAAATACACAGTTTGTAACTGTTCTTTTTGACATATAATAATTTCATCTTCATGATGTTGTAACTCTATTGTTTTAATGAAGAAGATTGTGTTTAATTCATAATCATCTTCTGAGTATCTAATCACGAGGACTTCCAGAGACTTTGGGACCAGTCAAGAGAAGATTTGTTGCTTCACCTATGTTATAATCCTTTCTGTTTATTCTTTATTGTTTTTTATTGTTAAGTTAATATCATTTAATTGCCGATAGGATTGATGATTCTGATTAACATTTGTTGTTTATTCAAGATTCAGATTTAGATGCACGTTAGATATGTGTAATGCTCTTGATTGAATTGCTTATGTAAGTTCAAGCACTAGATCATTGTTCATTCCAAGTAACGTTATCATAGACTTCAAAGACAGAATTGATTGCCTTCTGTAGCATGCTTACATTGTTATTTGATGTTCACTTATAACTTGTTGTTCATTTATCATTTGTTGTTCAATTACTATTTGTTTTTCAATTGTTTTAGTTCTCTTTCATGATTAAGTGAGTTAGTTTCAATTCTAATTAAGATTTCCAAGTGTGATTATTTCTAGTTGCAATCATATTTATTTGCTTTCATAATAGATTAAGTAGAATTGCAAAGTGTGTTATGAATCTCTCTTAGAGCTTTCAAAGTGGTTTGGATTGGATTTAAAAGAGGTAGTCATTAGCAATTGCAACGATTCCAATTTCTTTCATTGTCAGTTAACCTCTGAATTCACTGCATATATAGTGTTGACACTCTTGAAATAAAAAGACTTGCCCTGGGTTGATTATTAATGTATGAATTAAGATTTCCTGTAAAAAAGACATCTTAGTGCACCAACATTTTGGCGCCATTGTCGGGGAGAGTGTTTCAAAGTGATTCCCTTTTATCTTGTTGTAAAATAATTGGGTTTTAAAAACAGGAAGCAAGAACCTACATAACTAGCAAGTGCTTGCTCTCCAACCCGTTTTTCATAAAAAACATAGAGGTTAAATAGGAATAGGTTTTTTTATGAATGACCAGGAATAGAAAGATAGAAAAAGATCAGCACCCCCCATATAAATCCACAAAACCCAAGGGATTGGTGAACCTTGGGAGAACAACTTTTATAGACGAAATCGTAAGAAAAGAAGAGTCTCAAGCATCAGTAAGATTCCAGACTGTATCTGGGAAAAGCCCTACTATAATCCCTCAAGAACTAGGCTCTATCTGCAGCCTACGCTGAGATTCAAAGCCAAATTGGAGGATCTGAACAGAGTCTTCAGGTTACAGCAAATTTACATTATGATCCTCTACAAGAGGGAAAATCGTGTAACTTAAGAGAAGGAGAGGGAGAAACTAGTTGAACTACTAAAGAGGGACCTCAATTGTCTGAACAAGGATCTCCTATGATCCTAGATCTAGGCAATGTTGCAAAACCAACTCAGATTGCTAATCCTCTGCTTACTCAAATAGCACCCCCTAAAATCCCTGAAGGATATTGGCACATCTTTGACCAAATGGAAAATTAACCACCTCAAGGTCAAACCTCGACATTAGAATACCCCATAGTCGACCAAGTGGAAAATGCCCCTATGAAGGCTATTCCTTTGCAGAGCATCCCAACTTTTCAATGGATGATCACGGAGGATCTAGATGCCTTCCTGTTCAAGTTTGATGTCCTTTGCAGAGGGTATGACTACACCACAGATCCTCAAAAGCTAAAATTGTTCCCTTCTACTCTGAAAGCAGTAGCTTTAATATGGTTCATGGATCTGGGTGGACATACTATTAACTCTTGGGATGATATGAAAACTTCCTTCCTCACAAGATACCAAGAATTTTGCAAGACTAGGGAGCTAAAAGATGAAATCTTTAAGATGGCTGCAAAGGATAATGAAACTCTAGAAGAATATGTCGAATGGTTTCATTATAATTTGTAGAGATCTCCACACACCACCTTACCAAAAGAATTCCTAAAAGCTATCTTAATTAAAGGAATGAAAGAAGAATGGATAGAAACTCTAAATTTAATGGGGAAAGGAGATATTTCTCAAGAATATTATGATGAAATCATTCTCTTGTGTATCAGGTGTTAGCAAAGAAGCACACTTACAGGAGCAAGAAGCCGATATCCCATGAATAGGGGAAGCAAACCACACAGTGGAGGCATAACACAAATGGAAATCAGTAACCTCATGGAAGATTTAAAGATGGGCATTCTGGGCACCCTCATAATGCAGTTGGACATCCTATAGGCTAAACAGAAACAAGCATTAGCAGAACAAAACTTGGCCATTTTCTGCCCACACTGCCGAAAGAAGCACAACCAACGGGAGTGTCCATTGGATATGGTTAAGACATGCGCTATTTGTACCAAGGATCACACCACTGAACAATGTCCTTCACTTCCAGGGCTGAAAGAAGTCTTCAAGGAAGCAGAAGAATAGACAGAGCCAATGTATCTAATGAACCAATGTCGACAGTGGCAAGCCAAACCTACAGGTATGTCACAAGACACATCCCAATCTTTCCTTCTTCATTGTTTAATCAGCAACAGAACACTAGGGTAGCATGGCAAGGACAATCACCTTACTAGAATTGGCAATCCCTTCCATTCCCTATGACACCTTGTCCAACTCAATCCTTTATGGGTAATGGCTAGCCAAATTCTCCTTTTACTCCTATTTGGAAAAGTAATCCCTATCCATCCCAGTGGCCTGCCTCCACTTCTGAAAATCGAAACTGGTCTACGAATTGGCAGCGACCTTTGGGAATATACAATACTCCTATTGGGATAGGTCCTCAACCTCAACCTACATTATTAGCTCCTTATCCATTATAGCAAAATCCTCAACCTCTTTTGCACCCTCAATTGCCAGCTCAACCGAATCCAAATCCTAATAACAGACTGGTTCAGCTGGTGCAATTGTCAAAAGCTCGGACTATGTGATTGAACAAAAAGAATGTAATGAACTTAGATTGAGGTCGGGATGTATCATCACCCCTGAGGAAAATAGGGACCAGCCATCAATTGAGATCGAAACCCCACCTATACATATACCACCACCTGTAATTGATACAGAAATAGAGCAAGGAGAAGAGACAGATCAACATAAAGATCCTGAGAAACTCACAGTCACTTCTCCCCTATTTCCTAAAAGGTTAACAATACCTACACCAATTTTTTATCTAGATTTTGATCTTGTAGGGGAACTAAAAAATCTTTGTATAAAAATTCCTCTCCTTTGGGCCATCCAAGATATTCCCATCTATGCTAAAACAATTAAAGAGCTATGTGTAAAGAAGCCTGTGAGGAAAGAAAAAACTTCACCCACCATTCATGTTGTAGGAACCTTATTTGATTTACTCTTGGGAGGGGAAACTCTAGTAAAGTATGAAGATCCTGGGAACCCCATAGTTACAGTTCAGATATATGGTCGTTCCTTTCCCAATACACTAGTGGATCTGGGTGCAACCATTAACATCTTAACAGTAGAAACTTCTCAAGCACTTGGTATTATAGCTCTGGAACCAACCACCACCCTACTAGAACTTGTTGATCGTTCGGTGGTAAGGCCAGAAGGAACTTTATAAGATATTATGGTTTATGTTTATTCATGGGAGTATCCAGTATATTTTCTTGTTATAAATCCAAAGAGTCGAATGGATGGGCACCCTCTGATTTTGGGCCGACGTTGGCTGGCAACAGTTAATGCTTATATAGGTTGTTGAGAAGGAAGCATGACCATTGCTAAGGGGGATGCTGTAAAAAATCTTGTTTTATATCCTCCTGCCAAACCAAGTCTTCCCATTGTAAAAATATGTAAACAACCACCTCCATACTTGGAAGAAAGAATCTATTCACCACTCATAGTAGCAGAAGCACTTGAATTCAAAGATCAGACTGAAGATGATGTTATCAACAAATTTATCAATCAGCCAGCTAATGTGAGCAATGTCAAATGTCAAGTTTTAAAAGAAATTCTTGATAATGAATCCTTGGAAGATCCTTTGAAGGATTCTGATGATTAGCATATCCAGACGACTGTTGTTCATAACAGCAAGCCTATTGAGATTGAACTAGGAAAAGTCCTAAATATTAATGATAGTATGGACAGTGATCAGCAGCAAAAGCTCATTCAGGTCCTGCAAAAATATAAAAGGGCTTTTGCCTGGGATTATCCTGACATGAAGTTTATAGACCCACAGTTGTGTACACATCACATCTACACCGAAAAGGATGCTCGTCCTATCTGGCAGCCTCAGCGGAGATTGAATCCGCATCTCAAGGACATTGTAAAAGAAGAATTACAGAAGTTGTTAGAAGTGAATTCGATTTATCTTATTTCGGATAGAAAATGGGTCTCTCCATTGGTGGTTGTCACCAAAAAAAATGGGAAGTGGCATATCTATGTGTATTATCGAGAATTGAACAAGGCAACACATAACGAACACTTCCCTCTTCCATTTATTGATCAAGTCCTTGATACTTTAGGAGGGAAGCAAAATTTTTCCTTTCTAGACGGCTTCAGCGACTAATCAGATTCAAATCCCCCCTAAAGACCAAGACAAAACAACCTTCACCCGCCCCTAGGGTACATTCTCTTACAAAGTGTTACCATTTGGCTTATGCAACGCCCCAACTACATTTCCGAGAGATATACTCAACATTTTTGTTGATCTGATAAATGAAGGACTTGAAGTTTATATGGATGACTTTACCTCGTATGGGGATGACTTTAATCAAGTACTTCAAACACTAGAAAAGGTTTTAGAATGATGCATTGCTACCAGGTTATGTTTAAGCAATGTCAAGTGTCACATGATGATGACCGAAAGCGTAATATTGGGACACTACATTTCTGCAGCAGGGATACAGGTAGATCAAGCAAAAATATAGGTAATTATTTTACTGCCTACACCCTATACTCAGATGAAGGTACGTAGATTCTTGGGATATGCAAGTTATTATCGCAGGTTTATCAAAAAAATTTCACAAATTGCTGCATCTTTATATGCTTTAAATGGAAATGTTGATTTAAAAGGTTTGACAAATGTGACACATCTTTTACAAGTTTAAAGAAACTAGTCTCGACGGCACCAGTATTATATGTACCAAATTGGGAGTTGCCTTTTCACATATCCAAGATGCAGCAATAGGCATTGTCTTCAGCAGGAGGAGGACAGAAAACCTTATGCTATATATTATATTAGCAAAAATCTTGTTGTTGCAGAACTTAATTATACAGTAATAGAAAAAGAATTCTTAGCTGTCATTTATGCCATAAACAAATTTAGACATTATATAACTGGATACCAAGTTTTTCTTTATGCTGATCACTCTACCATTAGGTATTTAGCTAACAAACCTATCACAAATGGTTAAGTGACTCATTGGATATTGCTTTTGCAGGAGTTTTACATTACTATCAAAGATCGTCCGAGGAAGGAAAACCTAGTTGCTAATTTTCTGTCTCGAGTCCCAAAGATAAATGATCCACTAGTAGTGGATGACCAATTTTTAGATGAGCATTTTCTTGTCGTATCATTCAAGGTGCCATGGTATGTAGATGTAGCAAACTATCTGGCAGTGGGGAAGTTGCCCAAGCATTTGACAGCAAGGGAAAGGAAACAGATTGTCCAGCACAAGCCCGATTCTCTTGGATTGGCGGATATCTTTTTCACATAGGGTTTGATATTTGTATACGTAGATGCATTCGCAAGGATGAGATTTATGACATCCTGGAGGCTTGCCATGACAAGCCTTGTGGGGGACACTTTGCAGATCGAAGGACAGGGCATAAGGTACTACATATGGGCTATTATTCACCCACAATTTTTAAAGATGCTAAGAAATATGCCTAGGCTTGTGATATCTGCCAAAGGATGGGCCGGCCTACCCAATTTGATGAAATGTTGTTGCAACCCCAACTAGTCATAGAACCCTTTGAACGATGGTCATTGGAATTTATTGGCCCATTCCATCCGCCATCAAATCAAAAGGCCTATATACTAGTTGCCATAGATTATGTGACGAAATGGGTGGAAACAGTGGATTTTCCAAGAGCTATAGAGGAAGCTGTGATTAACTTCCTTTTTGGGATATTTGTGCGGTATTATTTACCGTGGGAAGTGATAACAAATGGGGGAGGACAATTTGTAGGACACAAGATTACAACCACTCTCAGAAACCATCACACTGCACACAGTATCACTTCCCCGTATCACTCGCAGGCAAACGAGCAGGTTGAAAGCACCAATAAGGTCATTGAAGCAATTCTTACCAAGACAGTCTCAACACATCAGTGAGACTGGGCTACTAGACTGCTAGAGACCTTGTGAGCCTATCACATGACTTGGAGGAATATTAATGGATACTCTCCGTACCAACTCGTGTTTGGCAAAGAACCTATTTTTCCGATTGAATTCGAAATAAATACTTTAAGAATGGCTCAGGAAGTGGGATTGGATTTAACATAAGCCCAAACCAAGCGACTTCAACAAATCAACGAACTAGACGAGGCTCGACTACTTTCTCTCCAACAGACTACAATTATCCAATAGCAAAGGGCAAAGTGGCATGACAGCCTTATCAAAAAGAAGACATTTTAGAAAGGAGATTGGGAACTCCTTTATGACTCCAAATTCCAAGACTTTCTGGGCAAGTTACAAACAAGATGGCTCGGCCCTTATGAAATTCAAGAAGTACATAACAATGGTACTCTCAATTTGACTACCATTGATGAGTATGGGCATTATTTCAACGTGAATGGGCATCAGACACGTCTCTATCAAAAACCACTCACCAAGGAGTCTTTCTGCCAACAGGTACGTGAGGACCCCACCATGCAAATTCTAGCTACAGGGAGTGATGACCTGGCAGCTTTTCTTTCGTAAAATTGTGATTTTCTTTAACTATAAATAACGTATATATTCCTTTTTTCTTATTGATTGCAATTTAGTTAGGCATCACCCTGTAAATATGAGGATTTTTCTTGTTTTAGGTGTTTGATAAGTTTTGTTCAATCGATTGAACAATTGTTGTTCAATCAATTGAACAACACTTATGCTTGTGTTTGTGTTGTTGTTCAAGCGATTGAATGATTGTTGTTCAATCAATTGAACATCACTTATTTTTTTTTGTGTGTTGCTTTTCAATCAATTGAACAACACTTATTTTTCTATTTATATTGTTTTTCAATCAATTGAACAACACTTTTTTTTGCATGCGTATTGTTGTTCAATCGATTGAAATATCGTTGTTCAATCGATTGAATGATCGTTGTTCAATCAATTGAACAACGCTTATTTTTGCACATGAGTTGTTGTTCGATCGACTGAACAATTGTTGTTTAATCAATTGAATAACACTTTGTATGTTTTGTTGTTCAATCAATTAAATGGTTGATGTTCAATCAATTGAACTGCACTTTTTTCGTTTTTTGTTTTGATGTTCAATCAATTGAACAACACTTTGTGTGTTTTTCTATTCAACAGGTTGAATGATTGTTGTTCAATCAATTGAACAGTACTTTTTGCATTTTTCAATTTTTTTGTTCAATCAATTGAATGATTGTTGTTCAAACAATTGAATAGCACTCCTGTGTTTTTAATTTGGCTGTTCAATTGATTGAACGATTGTTGTTCAATCAATTGAACAACACTGTTTGCGTTTTACAATTTTTGTTGTTCAATCGATTGAGCGATTGTTGTTCAATCAATTGAACAACACTTTGTGCGTTTTATGATTTTTTTTGTTGTTCAATTGATTGAATGATTGTTGTTCAATCAATTGAACAACACGTTTTTTCCTTTTTCGATTTGGTTGTTAATCGATTGAAAAATTGTCGTTCAATCCATTGAACAACGCTTTCTCATTTTTTTCCTTTTACGATTTTTTTTGTTCAATGGATTGAACGATTGTTTTTCAATAAATTGAACAACACGTTTTGTAATTTTTCGATTTTTATGTTCAATCGATTGAATGATTCCCGTTCAATCCATTGAATAGCACTTTTGCATTTTTTCCTTTTTTGATTTTATTGTTCAATCGATTGAATGATTGATGTTCAATCAATTGAACGATGCTTTTGCATTTTTTTCCTTTCAATTTTGTTGTTCAATTGATTGAACGATTGTTGTTCAATCAATTGAACAGCACTTTTGTGTCTTTTTCTTTTCGATTTCATTGTTCAAACAATTGAATGATCGGTGTTCAATCAATTGAACATCACTTTAGCACTTCTACGATTGTTGTTCAATCAATTGAACAACAATTTTTGCATTTTTGTGTTGTTGTTCAATCCATTGAATAACATTTTTTTGAGTGAATGATTTTCAATCAATTGAATAAGCCCTGATTTTGATTTTTGTGTGTAATCGGTAGAACAAACAACTGTGATTTATCTTTGTTGTTTCTTCGTCGGTCACTCTTTTTTCCATTTTTATTTCTCTTTTATGTTTCGAATAAAAACCATCTGGGTGGATTTGTGCCTAAGATAAAGAAAAATAGTAAGGTTAATATCATTATGACCCATAAAACCTTTGGATGGTCATCTTTATTCAAAAGCTGACACAGTGCATCTTTATAATGACTTGCTGAATATCTTTTCTTTGGACATATCATAAAATGATTTATTATTTTAATACCATGTTGATTTATATTTCATACTTTCAAATGGATAAATCCCTTTGATATGATGATATGGGGGTAAAAGTATAAATTTTCATTGGCATTTTTTTTACTTCTTACACCATCCTTGACTCTTAAGGAGTAAATGAGCCTCCCTCTTTTTACAATAAAAGCATCAAAATATGAAAATATGAAAATAAATAAATATGAAAATGCAACAAACATTGTCTTAAAGAGGATAGGGGGTCTCATCATGAGCCAACCTACCATGATCATAAGGATGTAACAGGTGACATTCCATTTTGGCCACCAAACCAAGGTAATGACCTTCTTGATAATTAAAATTGTCAGAAGGACAGGGGGTCTCATCACAAGCCAACGTGATCACTTTTTTATATCCTGGTGAATGGCACTATGATTATTTGGTCACCATGCCAGCATAGTGGTCTCTTTATGGCAAGAAAATAAAGAATCATCTACATACTAAAAGGAGGACTCTGGCTCATTTGTGGGGTTAAAAAGCAACCCTGTCGAGGCTATGAATGCCTGCTGGCAGCAGTGGCTCTGCTTGTGGTATTGGAGTACTATGTAACATTGCCAAATTCTCTCTATTATATTACCACCTATGGATTCGTTTCTAAAGGAAATTTCCCATTTGAATAACATTCCTAAAAAGACAACATGCATGGTAACTTATATTTTATATTCATTATATCATATATGTCCAATCACTTTAATGACAGTCATTAATACTTACCGTCGATCATGCATTTGTTACTAATACCACTTAAGGTAAAAATATTTTGACATAATGATTTAAATATCTATTTTAATTTACGGCCATTGCAAATCTGATGACGTGTATTGCTTTAATTTCCTTGTCGTATATTGCGCCACTTTTTATTGATTGGTTGCCTGCATTTATGTATTACCGACGCTTTCTCCTATTTTTCCCATGCTTTGTAGATGTGGACACCCTTTTCCCATTGGAGGGGGGATGGTTTGCATATGAACAACATGTGTGATAATTATTAAACTAATTTTCGGTTTAAGGACGACATGATGATTGTGTATGTGTAATTATTATCAAAGTATTTTTTATTGGAATAAGGATGGCAACCATTATGGATCACATGCGGATTGATTATGCGCCTGCATCAAATATTTCTTACGAGACAAATGACTTGACTGTATATGATATTAATTCCCAAAACAACATCATTTCCCTGTTAATTCTTTAACGTTCTCTGCTGCTGTTCTAAACTGCGAAAGTGCAAGAGAAGTGCATGCAAGTGAACTAGTCATAGGAAAACATCAGCCATGGGAGGTACAGCTATCCAAAATGAACCCACAATTCTCATGTTATCAGACCTGGCTCGTGCAATTCTCGAGCGTGTTGGTTGGCTGCAATATTTGAATTAATTGCAGGGATTTCACGAAGAGATGACACTTGAATTTCTGCAGAATTTGCAGAATGGCAGCACCATGGTAAGAGGCGGGAACATAATGGTCTCCAAAGCAGTCATACCCAAAGTCACTAGACTTCCAGCTAAGGAAACAAAATGGATAGATAAACATGTCCTTATGTACAATGCGGTCGTAGTATTTCAAGACCCAAGCGAGAAATTGGTGTGAACAAGGAAATGGATTCACCCTTCAGCGTTAATATAGCCATGGAAGGAATTGGAATTCATTGTGAAAAGGTACATCACATGCGACGATCGACAACATGTGGTAAAGTCCTGCCAACTCAAACGGTTAGCCATCTTAAAACAGAAAATTTCAGTAAATTTGTTGTTTTATTTGGATTCCCCATTGCATGATGTTGCTCGTCGAGTTAGAAAAGTAAAGGACCCACACACAGTCATCAGTCATCATGGGTTGATCAAATTGATTATCATGCATGGACTGGCCCAGCAGCAGCTAACCTGGGACAATATTGTAAATCCTACTTTGGCCCCACCTATAGAAAACCCAACAACAGAACAGCAAGGGCCAAGAACCCTAGGTCCGAGAAGGACACTGAAAAGGAATAATTCCTCTGTGCCCTTGAACCCAGCAAAACGAAGGCGCTCTGTGCGGGTGAAGTCACAGCGACAAACCCCAATTCAAACAAATGAGGCTAGGCCATCTCACACACCACCTCCAAGTCCGCAAAATGATTCCTTGCAATACTATGAGGAAGAGGTGGCCAGGGTGCTGGAAAACATGGGGATATTTGTTCAAGGAAGAGAACAATATGAGAATGTTGAAGGACATAATTGTGCCCCCAACCAGTCTACCTCTGCTGAGAACCCTAGTTATGATCAAACCCTATCATTTACTAATTCTTTGGAAGAATAGAGGGAACCAGTCCCTTCTGTGGAAAAACCCCTGGAAGCAGAAGTGCATGAAGAAGAAACCATTAGAGAAGAAAATAAATTAGCAGCAACCAGTCCATCGGACTCCCCAGCTGAAGAAAATCCTACAAATGAAACCCTCGGAGATGAAAATCAACCAAGCAATGCTACTTTTATGAAGTCCCCTGAGGACGAGGCCCACCTAGAAGAAAGCCCAGAGAACGATAATTGCTTAGGAGACACCATTCCATTGGGGTCTCCTACGAGAGAAATTCATGATGAAAAAGAACTGGAAAGTGAAGCTCCATCGGGAGATACAGTTCCAATTGAAACCCTCCCTAATGCCGACATAATTCCACCTGAGCGTGAACCTAAGGTAAATGAAATTGCACCACCGCCAGTCAGAAGTCTCACAACAAAGAAAACCTACAAGGACAGGCTCAAAAAAATGCTTAAAAAGTATAGGAAACAAAAGAGAATAATTGGGCAGCTAAGACAGTGGTTAAAGAAGCAGACAAGGTCAGAAAATTGAAAGTGGAAATGGAGACCATAGGGACACAAACAGAACATTGTTATGGAAAAGATGTTGAAACCTAGACTGAGATTCTTTTGGTTTATTCAAAGGAAACTCAGACAGAGCCATGTATTGTAGAAGGAAATGAAATGTAGACTGAATACCCCTGTGGTTTCCCACAGGAGACCCAAACGGACTTCCCTACTGTGAACGATGTCATTCAAACTGATGCTAAAGAAAGCATCCTAGTTGATTATTGCATGATTTAAGAAGCAACCTCGCCTGCTGTTCAGAATGAGCCTATGAAAACACAGGATAATCAGGCCCAAACAGAGGAGACACCTGCTTACATTCCCCTAGTAAGGGAAGAAGTCATTAGAAAATTGCAGGATGAACTAACTAAGGTCTAATAGGAATTAACTCAGCACAAAAAGGAAGTAGTGCCCCTACGTGTACATCAAGAATTAAGGAAGAAGTTTGAGGCACTCACAGCCACTGAGGATGAGACCTTCGCTCAGTACAAGGCTAAGCAGAAAAAGGTTGAAAAAGCACAGGTCAAATTACAGAAGGCTAAAGAGAAATTGGAGACTATTTTCTCTCTTTATTCAGACACCCTGTCATGCTGAGCTCCTACTACAAACTATGCATTATTCCTCCTAGAAAGGTACCTCCTGCTGAAAATAAAAGTTGTTAAGGCTAGCAAGTCTGTGGAAATCAAGACTACCCCAGACTTTTTCAAGTGCTTCAGAGAGCAGAATGAGCAAGTATAACGCCTCTTGTGTGAACTTTACATGCATAATTTCTTTTTAGAAGATGAAAGAGATAGCAACCCTGGCCCCTTTATAGGGGATATCCAATTCCAAGCCTTTCTTTCCTTTGCTACTAACCAGATAAAATGGGCCAAGGCCCATAATACTTTTAGAAAACGGGAATATGGCATCAACCAATGGGTTAGGGGGATCCTACAAAACCCCTGCATCTCTCTGCCAGGCACAAGCAATTTATGAAGCGAGCTGGTGTTTTGGGCCAATTAGGGCCATTCCAAACAGACATTTTACAAGCTAGGAAGGAGTACTTCCAGGAGATCAAGGAAGAAGCCTTGTTTGTAGCCAGACAAAGGTGGGAAGTCTCTAGCAATACTATTAGGAACATAGAACCATTAAGATACCGGAACTTTAAAGTTGCCTCCTCGCGCTTCCATAAATATAGTAACATGGTCTTAACCACGGGTCTTGAGTGGATAGGATGTTGGTATAGGATCCCAATCATATGGTATCCCCCAGACAGGTATCGCTGTGATTATAACCTAACAGATCAAGAAGTGAACTAGGCTTTTGTTGTGCTTAAGAAGGAAAATGGTTTCAAAGTTTATAAGGAGGAGGTATATCCTGCCTATTCCCTAACTCAGATGCACCTAAACCATTTAATTTCATGAGGACATGCAATAAGGTAATTTTTTGGAGAATGTTGGGACGAGAAAAAGGTACCTTTTCTCCTTGTAAATAGCTTTATTTAGCATTCATCTTCACATGTCTATCTTCATTTTATGGATAAAAGTAGAGGAAAAAACAACTGAAGTTGGGTAAAAGAAATCAATAACAAATTAGATGAATCTAAGAACGAAAAACTGACTTTTACTATCTTTATGTGTAGAAGACATGGATTGGACGATGGATGTTCAATCGACCGAACAACAGTAGCCCATAAAGCAAAAAGACACTGTTTGAGGCAACGCAGGATAGTGGAATACCGAGCAGACCGATGTTATTTTATGACAGAATCAGATCGAGTATTGTGAAATCCTCAGGATCCCCTGATCCTGAGGATTCGCTTTTATCTATTTACTTTTCTAAATGTTATATATAAGGCCGAAAGGCAAACTGCACAGCTAGTTCAAAAATACACAATTTGTAACTATTCTTTTTGACATATAATACTTTCATCTTGGTGATGTTGTAACTTTGTTACTTGTTTTAATGAAGAAGACTGTGTTTAATTCATAATCATCTTCTAAGTATCTAATAGCGGGGACTTCTGGAGACTTTGGGCCCAATCAAGAGAAGATTTGTTGCTTCACCTGTGTTATAATCCTTTTTGTTTATTCTTTATTGTTTGTTATTGTTAAGTTAATATCATTTAATTGGCGAGAGGATTGACGATTATAATTCACATTTGTTGTTTATTCAAGGTTCAAATTTAGTTGCATGTTAGATATGTGTAATACTCTTGATTGAATTGGTTATGTCAGTTCTAGCACTAGATCATTATTCATTCCAACTAATGTTATCATAGACTTCAAAGACAGAATTGATTGCCTTCCGTAGGATGCTTACATGGTAATTTGTTGTTCACTTATTACTTGTTGTTCATTCATAATTTTTTGTTCAATTATCATTTGTTGTTCAATTACTATTTGTTGTTCAATTGTTTTAGCTCTCTTTCATGATTAAGCGAGTTAGTTTCAATTCCAATTAAGATTGCCAAGTGTGATTCTTTCTAGTTGTAATCAAATTTATTTGCTTTCAGATTAGATTAAGTAGAATTGCAAAGTGTTTTATGAATCTCTCTTAGAGTTATTTATTTCAGAGTGGTTTGGATTGGATTTAAAATAGATATTCATTATCAATTGCAATGATTCCAATTTCTTTCATTGTCATTTAACCTCTGAATTCACTGCATATATAGTGCTGACACTCTTGAAATAAAAAGACTTTCCCTGGGTTGATTATTAATGTAGGAATTAAGATTGCCTATAGAAAAGACATCTTAGTGCACCAACAATGATGAGTCCCATCAATAGGTACATTTTGAAGATTAATGTGCCATCCTCCAACCTTAAAACTATTCTTCTCTTGCATTAATTCACATTTTTTGTTATATTATGTTTAGTAAGATGAGTAAAAGGTTTTTTTCATAGTATGTAGCCTAATGTGGTTTAATTACAAGAGAATGGAGCATTTTTAAGGCTATTACTATGCAGGGTCTTAGTGGAGAAAAATAGGATAGAATCTAGGGGTTTTTTCCACCTCCTTAACTCCCTAAACTCAGCTTGGGATCACCATATCCTCTATCACCAGTTTGAGTTCATTGGTAGCTGAGTGACTCCTAGTCCAAGTGAAGATCAAGAAGGAAAGCATCCACCATTTTCGAGATCAAGGAGGGAACCATTCCTACTTTCAAGGGGGCTGCTTTAGTTGCCCATTTGTATAAACAAACTAGAAGAAGAGCTCATTAGGATTCAAAATTTTTTCCCATTGAGTTCCAAGCTTGACATTGTTATTTTCAACTTCTATGGGATGTATTAGCCCAACACTTTTTTGATAATGAGAAGTTATATTTTAAGTTTCATCTGAGTTAGTTTCAGAGGGACAGGACCCTTAGTTTTGGGCCCAACCCAAAGGCTTTGGTCCCTCTTGTGTACTTATGTTTCTTATTAATTCCATGTAGTTCATAATTTCTGGAATTTCAGTAGAAATTAACCTATAAAATCTTGTGGTTGTAGCCTCTACATCATCTCTCTTGTGGGAGAATGAGTGGAAGGATTCACACCCACAACCCAAAAATATTGTGTTTATTATTTCTTGGAGGTAGATTAGTGTTAGTTTTCCTATTTTAAATTTGTTTTGAGTAGCTTAGAATTCATTTTAGTGATTAGATCAGTGGTCTTGCATGAATTAGACGTTATTGAAATTCAACTCATCTTTTACATCATTATTTATTTCATTTTGTTGATGATAAATGGATGCATGCATGTGATTGATTACAGGGCTGGTTGATCTATAGGGAAGGGCACCTTCACCACTTCCATCCTAATCTCTCTCGTCTTCTCTTTCCACTTCCAAACATTGTCCCAAAACACTATTTTATAAGCCACTCTACCTAGGTCACTAAGAGCACTCATCCTAGTGCAAGGCAGGCCTCTAAGAGGTCCTGAGCTTGGATAGGGGATCAAATCAACCTCCTTTCATTTTCTTCAACTACTATCCACCTCTCCATACCCTCAAAATAGCATTTTCACCTTCAAATACCATTTGGATGCCCTCCTATAGCATTACAAGCTTGCCTATAGCATTCTAGGCCTCCTGTAGCAATCGCCTGTAGAAAACTTGTAGCAACATTTTCGACCCCCACTGAAAATTTGACTTAGAATAGATGAATAATGACCCCCAACTATGATAATATGATCAGGGAAATCTCCTTGGCCACTCCAAACCTTCCTTTCCTTCACTGCAAAAACAAAGTAGAGTTAGTTTCTTTATTATGCAAATAGGTTTTTGATTTATGAGCAAGTATGAATTAGGTAGGTGGTACATGCAATTTTGATTTGTAGTTTGATGAATTATGAAAGATAAATTAGTTTCCTTTCTGAAAGTAGATGAGATAATTTGATGAATTCTGCAAGATAACATAGCTTTATTTCTGTAATTAGGTTAACCTTTGTCCTTTCATGAATTGATTAGTTAGGGTTTTACAAGTTGAGTAAATGGCATTTCTATTTTCATAGCTAGAAGAAATTTCCAATTGTCTTTTTATCAAGATTTCATTCTAATTCAATAAGAGGAAGGGTCTTTGAGCACTTGTTGATGTAATGTCATAACTAAGGGTGGCATGAGTGGAATCCTATATGTTGTGCATATAGCATTGTCACCTCAACATTTGTACGAACCCTGGGTTCATAATTTGAGTTGATGATCCATTAGGAGTTGCAACATTCTTGGTGCAATACTAGGGCTCACCAGAAACTGTGGTTGTGACTAAGGAAACAACAATTATGACTGAGGAAACAACAGTTGTGGCTACGAAAACATCAACTGTGACTAAGAAAACAACGGTTATGGCTAAGGAAACAACAAATGTGACTGAGGAAACATGGGTTGTAGCTAAGGAAACAACAACTGTGACTAAGGAAACAATAGTTGTGGCTAAGGAAATAGCAATTGTGACTGAGGAAATAACAGTTGTGGCTAAGGAAACAACAACTGTGACTAAGGAAACAACAGTTGTGACTAAGGAAACAAAAAATGTGATAAAAACAAATTAACGATGATTTATTTTTATTTATTTATTTTATTAAGAAATATATATATACATTATGTACAAAATAAAGAAAAATTGCTCAAAAAGATTTACCTGATTGTGGCCGCGGGGAAATTGCCCCGATCAACTACAACCTGCAGATTAGCATCAATACCAATTTTGTGAATAAAAAAATCTTTGGTAAGTGGGTGATGGTATAGACAGAGATGATTCCCATTGGCAAGGAATGAAATACCATCATTATCAATTGAAAAAAGGAATATTTTTCCATTGACATAAACTTCGGTAATTTCGTAAGGGCTAAGCCACCTCATTTGAAGTTTATCTGGGAAATCTTGGAATATAGAATCATATAGCAGCGCCCAATATCCTTTCTGGAAATTTTTATTTTTAATCAATCTATCATTCCATTTAGCCCTCTGCTACGAATTACAGCATCCATTGTAAAGCAAGAAGACGCATTTCATCTCATTCGTTGAGTAACTGTAACCAATGTGTCTATGCTTCTGTGAGGTCCAATTCAACTTCCTTGGTAGTTTTGAGAGTCTTAACTTCGATATCAATTGGAAAAATGGGTTCCTTATCGAAAACGAGCTGATAAGGTGAATAGCTAGTAGTATTATC
This sequence comes from Pinus tabuliformis, assembly GCA_031772625.1. Lineage (NCBI taxonomy): Eukaryota > Viridiplantae > Streptophyta > Pinopsida > Pinales > Pinaceae > Pinus > Pinus tabuliformis. Next base: position 1,415,224,383 of record CM062819.1, on the reverse strand, counting down.
CCAGGTTGTTCGATAGGCCCATAAGGGCTCCGAGAAGCCCAATCTCAATGATTCAGAGATATTGTTTTAGTTAAAATTGCCTATAAGACTTTATTAGTGCTTTCCACTTTCCCATTTGCTTGCGTATGATAAGGAGAAGTAACTTTTTGTTTAACATGGTAATTTTGCAACGTGGTTGAAGTTTTGTGAGTAGTGAACTGTGATCCCCTATCTATTACAAGCTCTCGAGGCAGCCCATATCAAATAAATAGTTCGAACATAAAACTAATGACTGCTTCTTTCGTGGCCCTTGGGTGTGCTACTGCTTCCACCCATTGTCCACCCATTTAGTAACGTAATCTGTACAAACCAGAATACATGTTTTTTTATTTGAAGGCAGGTTAAATGGGCCTACAAAGTCCATTTCCCATCTTTCAAATGGTTCTAGTACAATTTGCGATTGAATGGGAATTTCATCAGAATGAATGGCATGAACCATCCTTTGATAGATATTTCAACTCCGAACGTATTTCTTCACATATTTAAATATTGTGGGCCAAAAATAGCCCATGCATAATACTTTGTGTCCAGTTCTCCGATCAGCAAAGTGACCCCCACAAGGCTCATCATGGCAGGCCCTGCATATCATAAATTTGATATTCTGTAACACATCTTTGAATCTGAAGATTAGCCCCTGTCTAAAAAAGGTAACCTTCCATCCATGAAAAGTGTGTGTTCCACTGGATAATAAGCTTCTTTTCCCGAGATGAAAAACGTGATGGCAATTTTCCAGCTGCCAGATAATTTGCTACATCATCATACTAGGGTGTTTTGACAGTTACATCAAACAAATGATCATCCAAGAATTGGTCTTAAATTGGGGAAGAATTGACTACAGCTGGAATTCTTAACAAAAAATCTACAACAAGGTTTTCTTTTCCTAGCCTATCTTTTATGGTAATGTCAAACTCCTCCAATAGCAATAACCAGCGAGTTACTCTACCATTGATAACAGGTTTGTTATCTAAATAATGAATGGTAGAATGATTAGTGTACAAAAAAACTGGATATCCTTTTATGTAATGGAAAAATTTATTTATGGCATAAATAATAACTAAAATTTATTTTTCTGTCACAGTGTAATTTAGTTCAATCGGTGTAAGGTTCTTGCTAATGTAATAAATCGCATGTTTTTTATCATCTTCTTGTCTGAGGATTGCTCCTATCGCCATATCTCATGCATCTAAGGATATATGAAATGGTAAATTCCAATTTGTTCCCCACAACACAGGAGTTGTTGAGACCATCCTCTTTAAATCTGCAAAAGAAGTATCACATTTATCAGTCCATTCAAATTCCACATGTCCAGTCAATACATACAAAGGTGTTGCAATTTTTGAAAATTTTGCTATAAAACAGTGATAATAACTAGCATAACCAAGGAAACTATGTACCTTTGTCTGCGTTCGAGGAGTAGGAAGTTTAAGAATTACCTCGATCTTAGCTGGATCTACCTGAATGCCTATAGCAGAAATAAAATGTCCCAGAACTATGCCCTCTGTCATCATCATGTGACATTTTTCATGACTGAGACACAACCTGGTGGCTATACATCGTGCAAGAAACTTTCTCAAGATTCTGCAAAGCTTGGTCAAATTCATCACCATAGGGGGTAAATTCATCCATATATAGTTCAAATCCCTCACAAATAAAGTTAGAAAAAATACTAAGAATTTCCCTTTTAAAAGTGGTTGATGAATTACACAACCCAAATGGTAGGACTCTATATGAAAAAGTTCCCCATGGAAGGTGAGTGTAGTTTTGTCTTGGCCTTCAAGGGAAATTTTTATTTGATTATATCCACTGAACCCATCTAAGAAAGAAAAATATTTTTCCCAGCAAGAGTGTCGACTTTATCCACAAAAGGAAGGGGAAAATGACCCTTCTACGTGAATTTATTTAATTCTCTACAGTCGACACAAATTCTCCATTTGCCATTATTTTTGGAGAGTACCACTAATGGTGAAGCCCACTGACTATCAAAAATAGGATATATAAAATTTACATCAAGAAGTTTTTGAATTTCTTGTTTTACTATCTCTGAGGTGTGGATTTAGTCTTGTTTGTGGTTGATGAATGGCATTGGCATATTTCTCAATATAAATATGATGTGTACATAGTTGTGGCTCGATCCCCTTCATATCTAAATATTCCCAAGAAAAATCTTGTTTATATTTTGTAAGAATTTGAATCAACCTTTCATATTGGAGGTAATTAAGGTCAGCATTAATGTTTAGGGTTTTTCCATGCTCGAATTGAATAGGAATATTGTTGTGAAATGCAGTCGTAGGTATGCATTCTGTGTTCTAATTGTCTAATGGATCTCCTTAGGCTTCATTTTCAAGCACAAATTTCAACATTTGACAGGTTGGGTTCCCAATAATAGAAGGTTGATTAATGAATCCATTAATTACATCATCCTCGATCTATTTTTTAAATATAATGGCTTTATCAACAGTAAGAGGAGAGCATAAATTTCCTTCCTGATATTTCAATGACTGCTCCATACAAAGTTTATCATTTTCTGATTTCTCTTGATTTTTGAGCGATCTTTTGAAAAGATGGTTCTTCCAGATCTTAGACATAGTTCATTACATTATAAAGAAGAAGGGGGATCTGAACTTTCCAGAATTTCGAAAAATTGCACAGGTCTACTCTTTGTATTCGGGTTTTCTTGTGCAGGTAACTAAGGTTGAAGTGGAGGTGGAGTGTTTGAAGGTAATTGAAGTGGATATTGTACCAGTGGTTGATTTTGTTTCTAAGTCATTGCCCATATTGATTGATTAATTGGTCCAGTGGGGCGTTTCCAATTCTAGGACCATATTAACCCTTCAGTAGATTGATGTGTCCATTGCGGAGGATACACATTATTTGATGTATTTGGACATGAAGTTATGGAATATTGTTGATTCGGCCAAGAGGGGTCGCAGAATGACTGATTTGTCCAGGGTCGTAAACTATATGGTTGTGGCTGCCAAGAATTAGGAGAATGTTTCTAGCCCTGCCAATTTGATCCAGGAAATTTTTGTTGTGAAAATTGTCCAGAAAAAACCATAGAAGTGTCCTGCGGCGTACCTGATGGGTGATTCTTCCATTGTCATCATTTTGCCACAAAATATGATGGTTTGGTTCTTCTTCAACTTCCTTAAATATAGCCTTCATCCCAAGAAGTGAAGGGTAGTGATCAGTTTAATGATTTTTGGTGAAAATGGTGCATGTCTCAACTGTGTGCAATGAATATTCCTTATGACTATGCTTCTTTCGACAACGAGGTCATAAAATAGCCAATACATGTTCTTCTTCAGCCTATTTTTGTTTAACCTGAAAAACATCGAACTGTGTTGTGAGGGTACTTAAAATATCATTTTTAAATTCTTCTAAAAGATTACCAATTTTTGTTCATGTAACTCCACCTGTGGTTCTGCTAGATCTGCTAAGAGGATCATGAGTTCCAGGTTTTGTTTGTGTACTTCCTTGTGAAAACCTTATACATATTTTTATGTTGTCTTCATATTCTTCTTTGGAAATGTCACCTTTCCCCATTAAATTAAGTGTTTCTATCCATTCATCTTTCATGCCTCTAATCAAAGCAGTTTTTAATACATCCTTAGGTAGGGTAGTGTATGGTGATCTTTGCAAATTATATTGGAATATTTCAAAATATTCTTCCAAAGTTTCATCTTCTTTTGACATAGTTTTAAATATTTCTTCCCTTAAATCCCTAGATCGACAATAGTCTTGATATTTAGTAAGGAATGATTCTTTCATTTTATCCCATGGGGTTATGGTACCACCTCCCAGCCCCATGAGCCATCGTAATGCTACTCCTTTTACGATAGAAGGAAACAATTTTAATTTTTTAGGGTTGGTAGTATAATCATAACCTCGACATAAAACATCAAACTCAAACAAAAATGCATCAGGATCTTCAGAAGCCATTCCATGGAAATTTGGAAGGTTCTGCAATGGAATAGCCTTCATTGGTGCATTAGCCTGTGGATCAACAATAGGATATTCTATGGTTGAAGTTTTTGTTCCTACTGCTACATTTTCCATTTGGTTAAATATATGGCATTAATCTTCAAGAATCCCCTAATCAGGATGTACTATCTACAAAGTAATATATTAACGGGGTTTTAGACCTTAACCAGGTCTCACGACACTATTCATATCAGGAACTTCAATTTCTCTCCTTAAAACAAGTGTCGCAGGGAATTCTGGATCAGAAGGTCATGGGTATGGTTCACTTGTCTCACCTCCCCCTTCCCTTAAGTTACAAGAGTGCCCCTCACTCTTACTAGAAGGAATGAGATGCCTAACATATATGTTTTGGAAGTTATGCTCGAACCCTATAGTTTTATCATGAATCTCAGTGTTCGTTGCAGCATATGACCCTTCCCAAGTACTGCTTCTGGACCTACCAACGCTTCAAACCCTGATTTGCGAATGATTTTGTCTATAAAGTTCATTCTTCCAAGGCCAACTTGACCTTGGGTTTTGGTGGTTTTCGGGGTATATTTATGATCTATATCTATCTGGTTCCTAATCTTTGGCTTCTTTCTAGTCATACACACTAAACGATCTAAATGTATCAACTAAGGGTAGGCACTAGCACAATATTTTTACTTGAGTGCATGCGAAGGTTCTTACCTTCTGTCTTGAGTACCCATTCCTCAAAGATACAATTAACACTCTCTTTGACAACCTCCCTGGAAACGACACCAAAATTTTGGGCCAATTAATTGTTCCTAAAAGGGACCAACTAATCTACTACACATTAATCTATCAACCCGAGGTTTCGTTTTGTTATTTCAAGGTTATCAATATTATTTGTGTAAGATGAATGAAATTATGACTAGTTTTTATGGTCCTATGGAAAATAAATACTACAATATTAAAGGAATCAATTCAAAATGCAATCTCCAACAGAAAATTATTAAAATTATTAACTTTTACAAATATTAGAAGGAAACAGCTAAAGAAAACATATTGAACAACAAGCTGTTTCTTAGGGAACAACTACTACACATTGAAAACACTGCACGATCATACTAACTAACAGTGATTGATCAAATGAAGTAGAAATCTATGATAATTCTACTGGAAATGAAAGAAAAGAATACTCCTTAATGAATTAACCACAACAAATCTATCCTTATAACAATTCCAATAAACCTGATTCAAGACAGAGCATTCAATTTAATAAATCAATAGCGAGAAATTAAAACCATTACACAAATGAAAATATATGGAACAGAGAAATCAAATGTTGATTTTAATGGTGCAAAAGAAGACAACGTTGTCCCACGATCGGGCCCAAATCCGAAATCAAACTTCCTTACAGAAAAATAAGCACAGTAGAGTAAGTCTGAATAATAAATTCTTCCATTCAAATTGTTGAGAAACTAATTGCCAAATAATCATAAGTCAAAGTTTGTATCCAAGATAATATTCCAATTCGAACAACCTCTTTCGAGTTTCAACACTAGTTTGTTGGGCGCAGCCCAACTTGGCCTAAATTTTGATGAAGACTCTACATTTTGGGGATCGGAGTGCAAAGTAAAGGATGTAGTGGAGCGCTAAGTGGACCGCGCAGTGCAGCTATGAAGCGCCAAAGTGGACCACGTTGTAGATATACCACGCGGTATATGAGCTTTGAAGCAGGTCAAAGCCCCTCCCTTTTTTAAAAATAACATTATTTTGTATATGATGAATGGTTTTCAGACCATGGTAGCTTGTATTAGGAGAGTTCACAGTATATGGATTGTGGTATTGCGATGATATATCCCTCAATGCAATAGTATATATAGGGATGAATAATAAAGAAGAGGACAGCCTAATCTTGAAGGATCACATCTTGTGTTGAATGGTTGTATCTTTGTGAATTGTGGTTTTGGGCAATAAGGTGAGGCTCTGCAACTCAGTGTTCAGAGGCTTAAGTCCACAACTGAGTGTGTATACTTCCTGTATCTGAGTGTGTAGGCCAAGAATTGTTTGTTGTAAAAATTCTCTGTTATAAGCAACAATTCTTGTGGATGTAGTCCCACATTGGGATGAACGATGGTAAAATTTATGTTTTCATGTGTTTATTTGCTTATTATCTGTTGTAGCGTAACAGTTGCGCTTTATTTCAGTACAGTTTCATTTTATTGCAGCGGAATAATGGTTAAGGGTTTATATGATATGTTTTAAGTGATGAATGTAATGTGGCAAAGTAATGTATATGAATGCAAAGTAATTTATGAATGTTAAGTATAAGAAAACACAAAAATTACCACAAGGAATCAACCCTCAAGGCTGCATAAACCTAGTTCTGCATCCTCCCATAGTCACTTCGGGTGAGACTACGATTTGCTTACAGGTCGTTGTCGAAAGGGCCAGTGATTAAGGGTTTTTTTGGTGTGCAATAAAATATTTGAATCTGGATCATCCCAACCTAAAGCCAACAAATGGTTTCGTTTTTGGGATCGGGGTCCATTTGAGGGATATGTTTATGTGGAATCCGTCGAAGAAGGAAATTCAATATTGGGTAGAACAGAAGGAACGTGAATTTGCAAATCAAGAGAATAGAAGTCCTCATCTGTCATATGAAAGGTGGTTACAGAAGTATATTTTCGAAGATAAATACGAAATTTTCTTCAGTTCGTTTTATGTGGAGTTGTACAAGTCGATATCAAGGTTGACTGAAAGAAATTATTATTTTAAAGAAGATGAACCTAGCGAGTGGACTTGTGAACTAATACAAAATATCAAAAACATCGACAATAGGATTTCAAGAGCTGTTGATTTCTAGATTGATAGCATCTTGGGAGGATTCATTACTGAGTTCGCGATAGAATTAAATATTTCCTATAGTGAAGCATAACAAAAAAATTTCAAAGTACCGTGAGGTAAGTACTTGAGATCTTTGAAACTCTGGATTTAGATGCTTTTGTGTGAAAAGGGAGTTTTTTGAATGCAATCAAATTATTAGTTTACTTATGTTTGGAGAAGATCTGAAGAAGAGACTTGAACAACACAAAGTGGAAAAATATATAGAATAGACACTAGAACGAGATCTCTTGGCCAAGATCCAAAGACTATCATAGAAACTGACTATAGCCATCTTTTAATTGAATCTAAAAGTGAAGAAATCCTTCCTAAGAACCCTGAGGTAACTCTCTAGTATTCACCCTTTCAGCCTGAACGTTCGTCGAAGCTACAATCTAGTAATAGTTAGGGTAATTTTGGTTTTCCCCATCCCCCTACCCCCCATCCCCCTCCCCTTACGAATCCCCCTCCCCCTCCCCCTCCGAGAACAAATATGGTCGATGATATTAAGCTACCTTTTTTTAAAGGAACTCGATCGAAGGATCCAGAATAATTTTGGTTTTTATGCCAATCAGTATGGACAATGAAGCAGGTCCATGATGAAAATATAAAGAAAGCGTGGATTGTCATGACATTCTGAGATTGAGCGTTAACATGGTACATGAAGTATTCAAGCGATTAGATCATGTCATTCACAGATATTAAAACAACGCTGGTAAAAGAATTCAAGAAACCAAAGTCTGAATCGTAGTGCATCACAGAGCTAAAAGAAATCAAACAATGGCCTATTGAATCTATTTGGGAATTTTACCAGAGATTCAAGGTATTATTAGATCAGGTGATCTTCGACATAGCTCCACAACAGCATAAGGAATGGTTCATAGTTGCGCTGCTTCCACATATCAGATTTTCTCTGACACAACATAAGATAAAAATTCAAGCTAAAGCTCTAGAGATGGCGATGAAATTAGAGGCTTTTCTTATAGAATATACTAATGCAGGTATGCAACAGATTCAGAGTCAACTAGAAAATTTTGTAGAAATTTTGAATAATATAACACTTATTCACAGAGATTATCCTGATTATACACTATTTGCGGAATGCATGCATAATACATAACCTCCTCTACGTTGATCATCAATTTTACGGAATTAAAAAAAAATGAAACATCAATCGCATGTGCACATTAACACAGTATGTAATGGGGAAAGCATACAGCTGAAAACCCCCAACTATTTGTATATTATAATGATAGAACATGTAACAGTACATAGTACAATACTCCTCACAAGTACTCAGTACTATCTCCACCTGCTACACACAAACTAGCTCAGATCTGAATCAAGTCACAGGTTCAAATCTCCTCCACTGTTTTCCTGCCTCTGCTGCGCAATCCAAAACAAGAATAGGATCCAATCCAAGCTCAAATTTCCTTGGCTTGTACTGCACAATCCTCATTGGCAATCTCAATCAATGATTGTTCAAATAGCATGCACAGCTATAGTCACAACTGATAGTAGTCTCACTCTTTCACCCACCTCTAACACTTGTCTCTACTGAACTGTCCATGCACTGAGTTAACTGATGTATTCTTTAGTTGATTTATGATTTAATAATTAGTGAATTAATTAATAATTAATTCACATCACTCATCACTAGTGTATTTGACAGTTAGACTAAATACAACTAGTTCAACTAAGTCAAACTAAACACAATTCCATCAACTCCTCAATCAACTCCACCAAAATCAATCACTTGAGTTCTAACTGAAGTCCATCATGCAATAGCTCAACTGACCCATAAGAAAAGCATATTTCCTTCTGGCAGTTGCATGTGCCACATCCGTAGCTCGAACTGAAGTGCTCCAAGAGGATAAGATAATGTTTATAGTCCAAATATTATTAAGAGCTAATAATATTCGACTGTTCTATTTTTAGACCGGCAGTCTAAAAATAGACTCCACCCATATGTCTAAAAATAGAAGTCTATCTATTTTTACCAACATGACCAATCATCCACAAATAGCATCCTGCAACTCATAGACCATGATCCATATGTCTAAAAATAGACATAGTCTAAAAATAGACTTTGCACCAAAAATAGCCTGCGGGCCCACTTAGTGAAGGTGACTTCTTTTCACTAAGCTCCATCATCTTGTTGCATTTTCAACACTCCATCTCAACAATATATGGATTATTTGCAACCCCTATACTGCAACTCTGGAATGTTCTGCATGCAACACATTTGCCCGATCCACTTGTTCCAACAACACTTAGAACAAAAACACTCCCAACTGACCACTATGTTGGGCTAGGAACATACTCTGATGCTGAAGCTCTACTTGGTGCTGACAAGTGCTCCCTCTTTGACATCTACGCTACTGCAACATCTCCATGCATCTCACACCATTGCACACCTCTCTGTGCCACCTAGCACTGTGCAAAACACTTGTGCCTCTCGCATTGTTGCAGACTACTAGCTATGTGCTGTCCTGGGATTCCCTACACTATCGCTCTCTCTGCTACTCCATCCGCATATGTCTCTACCCAATTAGTCAATTCTTGCTACTACACATTAGGGCTCCCGTAGCAAGGTCTCATCCAAGAGGTTGGGTACCTCAAGGATCCTGCCCCTCCTCCTTGGGACGATCACTCTATATCGCCCCACCTCCTACTTGGAGGCATGGATGCATGTGATCCCTCAGCCCACTTGGCTCGAAGTTTCCCCCTACTAGAGGTCTCTGCATGAGTAGATGTCTCTACTCGATCTCCTCTCAGCTTCCCTTGTTGTGGCTACTCCACAACCTCCTGAAGCTGTTGCACCAATCGTGGCTCCTCCAAAATCGTCTGAGACTTCTTCTAGCTCTGCATGTTGAGAGGTAATATACGCTCCCTCTCAACCACCAAGTCTCCATCAGTTGCCTCACTGCTCAAGGCTTTGTATGCATCTTGAACCTCAAGAGCATACAGGTTCTTGACTCGTGAACCAATCTTCTTCACCTATCTAGTGATGATGTGTCCAAGGAAAACCTTTCCCTTACTGAAGACTACATCATAGCCTCTATCTTCCAGCATCGCGATCGACACCAAGTTTCTCTTCAGTCCTGGTACATACTTGACATCGGTCAAGGTAAGGTGAGCTCCATGCTCCCTTTAAAAAATAATCGTGCCTACACCTGAGACATTATACTTCTCATCATTACCCATTGCTATGAGTATCTGGAGATCTTTCTCCTCCAAAGTACTGAAAAAAATCTTGTCACTGGTCATGTGGAAAGAAGCTCCACTGTCAAGAAACCAACCACTTCCCACCATGAAACCATGCATGCAAAGAGTGTGAAATCCAACTCAAACTGTGAAGCAAGTGCCTCACCTTCAGATCCTTCCTCGGATCTCGTCCTGGATTTCCTCCATGGAAAATTTGAAGCATAATGGCCCACCTCGTGACAACGAAAGCATCACACTTTGGATTTGTCAACCTTCTTCCCATCATTGGAAGAACTAGATTCAGAAAGAGAACCCTTCTCCTTCCCCTTCTTTGCTTTGGCAGCCAAAGAGCAATTTTCTTCATCAGATGCCTTTGATGAAGATCCGTCCCTGGTATTCCGCCTGATCTCCTCTTGCACAAGATCAGACCAAAGTCTCTCCCATCCTGGCAATTTCTCCCGACCATTGACAGAGTCTTGATAGGAATGCCAACTCTTCAAAAGACCAAGGAGAGTCAAGCTCACAAAGTCCTCATCATCGACAGTCACCCCCACACTTCCCAGCTCATCCTGGCATTGTGTGAACTTCGTGAGATACTTGGGCATACTGTCTCCATTCTCACACTTAATGTTTCTGAGTTTATCCTTGAGCGCCAACTTCCTCTAGTCGCTCTTTCTTTGGAATAAATCTGTCAATGCTTTCCACATCAAGTATGGAGAAGCCTTTTCGTGCAGGCTGGATAAAATGTGATCCTTCACGCCCTCCAATAGAATCCTTCGACACTTTGCTGTCTTCTTTTGCCAAGCCTCAACGTGAGCAGCATCAGTAGGATTTGGGACCTCAGCCTCTATGAACTCCTTCAACCCATTGTCATCTAACACTGCCTATATCCTGTCTTTCCATGCAATATAATTCGAGCTTCCTTCAAGGGCATACTCCAATTGCAATTCTTTGAAAGACATTTCAACTTTGACACCAAGAAAACACTGCTACAAATTCGAATTCCACCAGCTCAAAACTCAACTGCTTCTGATCTAAAATTCATGAGAACAAAGTATTTCTCGTACAGAGATTGACTGTATGGGCTTTTACCGGATATCTCACCTTCCAAAAGAAGGATGAATCCAGAGGCTACCTAGCCCGATTACAGACTCTGCCTGAAGAAATAAAATGTAATCACTTTCTAAATAAGAGATCTGATGATCAACTTCGCTCTGATACCATGTAGAAATTTTGAATAATATAACACTTATTCACATAGATTATCCTGATTATACACTATTTGTGGAATGCATGCATAATACATAACCTCCTCTACGTTGATCATCAATTTTGCGGAATTAAAAATAATGAAACATCAATCACATGCGCACAGTAACACAGTATGTAATGGGGAAAGCATGTAGCTGAAAACCCCCAACTATCTGTATATTATAATGATAGAGAACATGTAACAATACATAGTACAATACTCCTCACAAGTACTCAGTACTATCTCCACCTGCTACACACAAACTAGCTCAGATTTGAATCAAGTCACAGGTTCAAATCTCCTCCACTGTTTGCCTGCCTCTACTGCGCAATCGAAAATGAGAATAGGATCCAATCCAAGCTCGAATTCCCTTGGCTTGTACTGCGCAATCCTCATTGGCAATCTCAATCAATGATTGTGCAAATCTCATGCACAACTATAGTCACAACTGATAGTAGTCTCACTCTTTCACCCACCTCTAACACTTGTCTCCACTGAACTATCCATGCACTGAGTTAACTGATGTATTATTTAGTTGATTTATGAGTTAATAATTAGTGAATTAATTAATAATTAATTCACATCACTCATCACTAGTGTATTTAACAGTTAGACTAAATACAACTAGTTCAACTAAGTCAAACTAAACACAACTCCATCAACTCCTCAATCAACTCCACCAAACTCAATCACTTGAGTTATAACTGAAGTCCATCATGCAATAGCTCAACTGACCCATAAGAAAAGCATATTTCCTTCTGGCAGTTGCATGTGCCACATCCGTAGCTTGAACTGGAGTGCTCCAAGAGGATAAGATAACGTTTATAGTCCAAATATTATTAAGAGCTAATAATATTCAATTGTTCTATTTTTAGACTGGCAGTGTAAAAATAGACTCCGGCCATATGTCTAAAAATAGAAGTCCATCTATTTTTACCAACATGACCAATCATCCACAAATAGCATCTTGCAACTCATAGACCATGATCCATATGTCTAAAAATAGACTTTGCACCAAAAATAGCCCGCGGGCCCACTTAGTGAAGGCGACTTTTTTTCACTAAGCTCCATCATCTTGTTGCATTTTCAACAAATTTGACTCTATAGTTACAAGATATAAAGAAAAGAAAATAAGTCAGAGAAGAAGTGTGGTGTACAAAATGAAAATCAGAAGGCCACTCTAAAGAACAATGCTCTCCCTTCATAAATTACTTGGCTAGTGGAGCACTAAATCCTTTAAATGTCGAATCCAACCTATGGTGCGAGATATGAAAAACTAGAGATGAACATCGCTCCGAAGATTGTTATTTTTTTAAAAACTATGTGCAGGCTCCCAGGAATTTATATTGCAAGTTTTGCAAATTAGTAGGATGTGATGAGAACCATTGTTGAGCTTATGAACTAATGATGGGTCATGGTGATGACACTTAAAGAATGAAAGTAGAAGAACTGGACATGAGGATAATTGACAACACATTAGTCGAGGTGGTCATCAAGGAAGAGGTCAAGGTGGCAGAGCTGGTCGAGGACGTGGAAAAATTATTTGGTATAACTATGGGCAGCCAAGACACTTTGCGAGAGACTATCAGAATCCCACTACGACATGTAAGTATTGTAAATTTTTGGACCATGTAATAGAAGAATGTCTGGTACTTATGGAAAAAATGCAAGAAAAGAGAAACCAGCAGCCGACACGGAATATCCAGATGATCCCCTCCGAAAGAAGAACGGATGGTCCCCAAATCAATATTGTTACTAGAATTGGAGTTGCGACAAGTGATTACAAAGTAAATGAAAATAAGGAATCTAAGATTGCATGGATCAGAAATACTGCTGAAAAAGCTCTTGTCTTTGATATTCATAAGGAAAAATAGGTGGTTATGGAAGCCAAGTGAAGCTTTATGGATGTTGGAGCTTCGACATCTAGTTCTTAGCCAAAATAGAAAATTAACTACCACATAGCATCAGCTTCGACACAAAAATGAGCTTTGACAAAAAATCAGGAGTCAGTGAACCAAGAAAGTATTTTAAAGTCTTTTTTGCAAACTTGTATGAAGTTATTAAGAGATCAAAAGTTTGTAGAAGGAATTTAGGAATTGATAGATTCAGGTGTATCTAAATAAATACCGTGAAGTGAGTTGCGCACAGTTAAAAATTTGCATCAGCAAAAGAGAACATGTAGAGAAATTAGGCTTAGTGTGTAGATAGGAGACTATGAGATGGACCAAGTTATTTTAGATCTAAGATCTAAAGCTAATGTTGTGATGAAATAGACATGGGATTTAATGGGTAAGTTGAAGTTACAGTGGTCACCTATTTAGCTAAGGATGGAAAATCAGCAGAAGATCTTCCCCTTAGGAAGACTATTAGGTGTGACAGTGGACATTGAAGGAGTTCGCACTACCGTTGACTTTGAAGTAATATAATTGTGGATGACAGTAACCCCTATCTTGCATTGCTTGGACTTGATTTGGCATTTGATAACATGGATATAATTAATCTAAAGAAGTGACAAATGATATTTGAAGGGAATAATATGAGGGTAATTGTTCCCTTGGATCCATCAGAAGGAGCGAGGTATACAAAACCAGTTAAAGAAGAATACTACACAGCTGATATAGATCATATTTATCCATTGACAGCAAAGGAATAGGATTTTGTTAACCCTACTGTAGTGGGAAACTTAACTTGGGAGCATGACATTTCTTGTGCATCAGACTCAGAACAAGAATTGGAGAATTGACAAAACATACCACATGAAGTATCTACAAGGCGTTGTGCAAGAGTTACTAAATTAGTTCGCTGCATGACATCTGAGGTATGTAACCTTCCTTATTATGATGGCTTGGGTGATGTGAACGTTTTTCTTGATGATTATGAGGAATAGGTTCCAGAAATTCAAATATTATTAGCTTTGGATATAGCCCTAAAGTATACTACTGCTAGATGGTGGGGTGCACATAAGAAGAATATAGAAGGTTTGCAAGAAGGTCGAATATTGATGTGGATAAGGTTTGGTCAGATAAACATAGAAATGGAGCTTAAATATGATGGTGAAACCAATCCCAGGGAGCATATCCAGTTATGTACTACATCATGGAAGGAGATTCCACAACAATAATGGGTACATGGTTTCATTCATACATTGGATACTATTCCTCAGAACTGGTACTTAGAAACAGAGCTTTGACATGGTACTGTTATTTGGGAAGATATGGTTGATGGGTTTATATTGACATTTAGCTTTGAAGGTGATTGTCGATATATAGATTAATCCCTTCAAACATTTATGAGGAATATCTTTGAAAATATAGCTCCAAGGACATGACAGCAACCTGATTAGGTTGCACAGATAGAACATGCACTAGAATGCTACAACCTTATTGTAGAAAACTAAGAAGATCCTCACAACATTGACATAGCAGAAACAGAAGGACACCATGAACTAAATGGACGTGATCTAGAGATACCAGATATAAAAAAAAAATCCAGTAAAGACAAAAAAGGTGAATATAAGATCAGAAGAGGAACCAAAGTTTGCAACTATAGGAGAATATTGGGACGAAGAAATAGTTAGCAAGGTTACATAATTACTTCATGAATATCAAGAGTTGTTTCCCACTAAGTTTTCAGAAATGAAGGGTATAGTAGGAGATTTAGGAGTTATGAAGATCCCCCTTAAGCCTAATATGAAGTCAGTCAAGCAAAGACCTTACAGATTGAATCTGAAATATAAGGAGAAAGTAAAAGTTGAATTGGATAAGATGATAGCAGTAGGAGTCATCGAACCTGTGGAAGAATTAGAATGGGTAAGTCCTATGGTGGTACAAGAAAAGAAAAATCAAGGAGAAAACAGGATTTATGTTGATTTGAGGAATTTAAATGATGCATGTTTACATGATCCTTTCCCTATCCCTTTCATAGATGAAGTATTAGACAATGTAGGAGGTCAAGAATTTTATTCATTTACAGATGGATTTTCAAGATATCATCAGATTATAATTGCACCTAAATATCGACATAAGACCACCTTTGCTACAGAATGGGGTTCATATCAATACACAGTGATGCCTTTTGGATTGAAGAATGCCCCTGCTATATTTTCAAGAGTGGTGGTCGTAGCTTTCAAAGAATATATCCACAAGTTTCTAGAGGTATACTTTGATGATTGGACAATATTTGGGTTGTTAAGCAAACATATTGGAAGTTTAAGACTTATGCTTGATACATGTAGACAATATCATATCTCCTTGAACTTGAAGAAGTGCATATTTTGTGTACCTTTTGGCATATTGCTGAGACATATTGTTTGCAAGCAAGGATTGATGTTGGACCCCGTGAAAATTGCTATCATTATAAATCTACCTCCACTAAAGACAGTAAGACAGCTTCACACTACATTGGGACATACACGATATTATAGAAAGTTTATCAAAGGATATGCTCAGATTATTGCACCTATGGAAAAATTGTTGAAAAAAGATGTCACTTTTCAATGGGATGAAGAATTTCAAAGGAGCCTGTCGGCCATAAGTTATTCTTGCGGACAAGACCGACCTCCCTAGTATCTAATGATATCTAGCGACAAGCAAACCAAACAAATTCTATCTTTCTCTAAATATGAAATTTATAAATAAAGGCAAACAAGTGTTCTAGGCCTACCTCGGGTCCAGTGCAACTTTGTGGAAGCCATGCTCCATTGATCCAAATGAGCTCCCTTGTAAAGAATCTACAAACACAAACAAGCACACACATTAAATAGCACCTGAAAAGCCAATATAATAAAGCATACTTATCATGATGATCAAGGAATTCATGAAACAAACCATATAAGATAGTTTGTTGAGAAAAATGAATCTGATTGTATTAACTTTAATCAAAGAAGAACTTTACAACCTTGGTGCCTTGATGTTGTACAAGTTCCTCCCAGGGTCCAGCAAAAATCTCCTCCACTTTGACAAGTTTCACTCTCTTCCCAATGAAGCCAAAAGGTATGTAATCTCTCTCTCTCAAGCTTAACTAGTAAGTCTCAATTCCAACAGCATTTACCCTCAAAAATGTTCAGCTTCTAACCTTCCTAGCAACTAGCCCAATGCCTTAATTTATAGTGCAATGGAGGGAAGTTACTAGGTCCACCTTCAAAGGGATAAAGCCCTCCTTCAAAGGGATAATCTCCTCTCATCAAGGGATTAGCTCCTTTAATTTTGGGATGCATGAACCACCTGGGAGCGAACCATCCACATCAAGATTCCTTCTAGAATCATCCAGAATTAACCACAAGTGATTTTTTAAGAATAAACTTGCGCCTTTTTTACTTTCACAGGGGTCCGCGCCCACTCCTTTAGAGACAGAGCGGGCAGGTCCGCAGGTAACATGAACCAGGGGTGCGGGACCGCAGGTAACAGTAAGAGAAAGTGCGGAACCAGAGATTTATTGATTTTTAAAGTCTTTCTCTCATTTCTAAAGCTTGACATGAAGAGCTGAGGTTTGAGACTTGCTAAGGAGGACAGTATGAATGATGATAGACCCATACTGACTGCAAATTATCATGGTGACAATATTTTGTGTAACAGATTGCCCCCTAAAGTGCGAAGTTTGTAGTAGATGAGGATTTCATTTATCATCTAAGAAGAGTGAAGTACTTTATCATTTCGAGGATCATCTTGTGGAGAGCCCGTTGGAACCTTTAAAAACATTCAATACAAAATATATATATGAGAACATATCATCACTGAGGTAGGCATTCCCATACTCAGATCAAAACTGACTAGAAAACTAACTACTGCTCTCATATAGGAATGATCTTGTAATACATCACAATTATAGACACATGTAGACACAGTATGGATGCAGCCATCTATTTATGAATAGTCCACTGTATAATGAATACAAAATTCCTCGCAGCCTGGATGGTGGAAACTAGATCCAGGGTCTTGATTTCTACTTCCAGAAACAGTACGATTCTATCCATGTGAATGAATGTGTCGAAGTCGAACATGGTAGAAACCACTTGATTACCAGTCAATGATGTAAATTGTTAACAACTGTGAGAGAAACCACCAGTAATGTCAATGGCTCTCAAAGTACTCAATACAATCCATGAAATGTGAATAGATGTGTTGATGTCGAACATGTCACGAAATCCTTTGATCGAAGGTCAATGATGTAACCTATCGTCGAAGGTGAGAAACCTGCCATTGAGGCATGCATATTCTAAGGCACTGACGATTTCTAGATAATGAGCTGAAGTCGATAGAAAGCGATCCGTCGTAGGCAAGCCCACAACACAAAATCATAGATCAAGTTTGAAGAAATATAGTTGCAAGGACTGACTCAAGGATGGTCAATATGGATGATAGATATTTTTCAGATGAATGGTTTATTTGCACTGACCTCTTGAACACATAACGACACAGTAGATGGTTTGGTGACAATTGACCCAAAGTTAATACCCAGAAACCGGCTGAAGACTTTCAATATGGTTTGATCAACTATTAGGCAAAGGATTTCCCAACCCAGGTGAATAAAAAGTGTCGTGTTCAAGAGTAGTTACAAAGTATGACAAACAGGCTCATTTTTCTCTCTTTCCCCCACCATTTCTGGCAAGTACCTCTTTATTTTTGACAAGCTTGAGGAGGATAACATTTGTTTGATTATAAGCTCATCCTTCGGATGAGTCCAACTTAGTTTAAATTCAAACCCTAAGAAGGAGTGGTCCATTCCTGTTTGTAATTGAACAGGTCCTTTACTGTTAAATTTTAACGAGTCCAGTATAGGAGAAACTCGGCGTTTTTCAATTTTAGAGAGTCTGAAAAAACTTAAGAAAACTCCATGGTTGTCCTTTTTCATAAAATTGTGTCTCCCAAGCCTGAAAAGGAATAAAATAATACTTTAGAGAACCGCTTGATCATTATAACCAAGGAGTACTTTTCATAATTAGTGCCTCTGATCCAAAAAAGTAAAAAAGCGACCAATGACACGTCATTTTATAACCAATATCGAATTTGAAACGACAAAAATCCAGCAATCTTTTCATGTTTTTACGGTCGGAAAAGGGTTGTAAGTGGACCGTCTTTTTAGTTCCATTTTAACGAGCTTAAAAAGAAAAACGCGGCAATCTTTTCATATTTTAGGAGTCATAAAAGAGCTTAAAGGTGACTCTAATGTTTTTTGTCGAAAATGACCAATTTTTCCTAAAAAATCTGTTATCCTGCACAAAAACTCAAACATTACTCATACCTGTTTAAAATAGATAAAAATGCCTCGAAAGTTACCTCTTTAAAGTGAAAAATAAACAAATTAAAAACTCATTTATTCAAAAAATCTTATAAAAAGGGCTCTTGTAAATTCATTTTTACCATTTGACTTCAGAGTGAGAAAAGAGAGCTTTTGGTCAGAAACTTCCCGTGAAGATTGGAATCGAACGCCATCTCCTCCAGGTAATCCATCATACTCTTTCATTTCATCCGTTTGAAAATTGTTTTTAGGGTTTTATTTTGTTTTTTAGGAAATTTCTAGGTTAAAAACCCGCGCGCGGGGGTCCGCGGGCATAGCATAGGAAACCTGTGGACCCCGACTTTTTCGTAAAAGGAAAAAAGTCAGGGGTCCGCACTTGCCGTGAAGGCAGAGTGCGGGCCTACGCACTGTCTCTAGCAGAGAGGGTGCGGTCCCCGCAGCATAGGTTTTCAAACCTAAATTTTTCAAATTCCACCCAAAAATTTTGATTTTATATATTCTAATCTTATTTTTTATTGAATGTAGGGTAAACATCATGCTTGATTGGCGGGAACGGGAGCACGAGGATGTATATCTCGCCGCGATTAATCATCAACCTTCGATAGATGCATTGAAGGCATGCAGTTTATACAAATTCTGGGCCATACCTGGCATGAGGGCCCAGGTGGACTTTTTGCAGTGGCTGGTAGACAGGTGGAATATACAAGACCAATGTTTCTTTATTGGTGGCCACCAGCTCAAAATGGAGTCGGAAGACATTTACTTTCTAACTAGTTTGCCTAAGAGAGGTGAGCATTTGACTCTATTCGGGACTAGGCCAGGTGGCCAATCTGTCGATAGCCTCCGGCTAGAGTTTTGCAATGACCAAACTAGAGACAAAGGGATAGATATCAAAACCATATCCAATCCTGAGCTCAAAGTGATTACGTTTACTGTTACCAGGCTCTGCGGAAGCGCAGCACTACATGTAGCCACTGGATCCCAAATGCGGATGGCAGTACACTGCTTTCGAGGCACCATCTGCAACTGGTGCGAGGCTGTGTTGGCTAATATAAAACGCCAGCTGACTAGAGCAAAAAACGGACAACTGAAGACCTTTGGATATGGTGCTTTAGTTGTGAGCTTTGGTCTAGAGAGGGTCCCAATGTTGGTCCCACAGCATCTCACTGTTGGAGCTGGACTTCCCCGAGAGCCCAAACTGATGCGTTGGGTTGCATTTATGGCCCGTCATCCTGAGGAGGGAACAGAAGTCGTTCGATTTACTCCTGAGTACTTTCATTGGTTGGAGAACCAAGTTTTTGTTATTGAGGGCTTTCCTTATGCTAGGGTAGATTATCATGGTGACCCAGACATGGCTCTTCCACCAGGAGAGCAATGGGATGACTCAGGTAAAATCATTTTCAACATTTTCTAATTTAATTTTATTTTTTTTGTTTTTATAAATCATCCCAAAATTGATAGTAAAAGTTTCAAATGCAGATGTAGGTCCAAAGTGACCAGCCACTCTCCAGCCCTATGAGAGGAAATAACCAGCTGCAGCAGCGCCAGTCCCACAGGACGAATCTATGGAGACTTTGGCCGAATTGGAGAGCCATCTAGAGCGTTTGACAGCAAACATTCCAGAGGCCAGCATAGATAACATTCCTCTTAGGCTACAGCGCTATGTGATTGGGGTCCCAGGACCTTTCAGGAGGTTCCTTTGTAGGGTGGCCCGTACAGTGGTTTCTTATCGTGATCATCACCAGTGATAGGATGATCGCCTGTTGTAGACACATGTGACATTTTTTGCTTTTTGTACTATCATTTTTGACGATCATAAGGTGTTTTTCAACCTACAATCGAAGACGATGCATATTTGACACACTTCTATGCTATACTATATCACTATTACAGGCTTATCTTGTAAAACATGTTATGGAATGTTTTTAAATTTACTTTTATGATTATTGCAAATGTCTACTTAACATTCGAGAAGAAATTGCATCTGCTAATGTATTTAAATATCTTGGAATATCCTAATATTCAATATAGTCAAATTCACGTTCCAAGAGACGAACTCTCAAAAATAATCTCAATAACACTGGATTTCTAATGGCATATACTCTATTAAGTTGTAATACAACAAGTTCAGAATCTAACCTCACTATCAAACTCCGAATCCCTAATGAGATGGATTCAGATAATAACTCAATCACTGCACTATACTCTACAATGTTGTTCGTTGTTTGACCGAGGCTTACCCCATGCATAGATACCAACTCATCAGAGGGCGAATAGATAACCCAAGCTGCGGAAGAAATGTTCCGTGTATTACGACAAGCACCATCAGCAAAACCAATGTATGTTTGGAGAGACGTCGACATATGCAATATCAAGAGTAAAATCAAGAAAATCATGAATAATGACAAAAAACACTCTCTAAGCTAAGCACACTTTTTAATCTAAAACACTCCAGCTAGAAAGAAAACTAACCTAACTAAAAATCTCCACACCCAGATTTAAGCATAATACCTCTTCACGTAAAGACCATTTCTGGGTTTACCTAAAGAGACCTCGTCAAAGTCTACCAATTCATAGGCCCCCTTTGCCAGCTTTCGCTTAACAACATAAGGACCATGCGACATGGGTACGAATTTTCCAACGCCTACTTTATCATTTTCTTGATCGTACAATAAGACTAGGTCTCATTCCGAAAAAATTACGAGGGGTAACATTTCGATCATACTGAGCTTTAATACGTTTGGCATGAGCTTCGATTGCTAGTGCAACATCACGTTGATTCTCATCTAGCTGAGCCAAGTACAACAAACGTTTTTCCTCTTCAAAAGTGGTTGGAAGTAATTCTATGGCCATTTGCAATGATGGGATTTTGCATTCAATGGGTAACACAGCTTCCAAACCATAAACTAGTTGGAAAGGAGTGAAACTGGTTGACGGTTTTACTGAGGTTTGATACGCCCAAAGCGCTGAAAATAGCATGTTATGCCAATTCAACCTATGAATCCCAATGATTCGTCGGATCATGATGACTAGAACTTTGTTGATGGCTTCAACCAGACCATTAGCCTGTGGATAATATGGAGTTGAACTATCGTGACGCAAGCCAAGTTGGTCTATAAGTTCAGTCATCATAATATTTCGAAAATGATGCCCATGATCAATGATAATCGCTTGTGGAACACCAAACCTAGCAATTATATGATTGAACATGAAAATCACAGCAATTTTGCCGTCTGCCTCAAATGTAGGCATCGCCTCGGCCCACTTGGTAAAATAATCTACCGCAAGGATGCTATATGCATGCCCCCCGGCCGAGTGAGGGTTACATGTAATAAAATCGATACCCCATTTCGCAAAAGGACCGACGGCAATTATAGGGTGGAGAGGATCAGGTGGAGCGCGCATCTTTCGATCAAAAATTTGGCAGTCGTGGCATTTTCGAACCACGTTAATACAATCTTTAAACAAAGACGACCAGAAATAGCCAGCGCGCAATATCTTTTAGGTTGTGGCAAACCCAGACATATGACCGCCACACGCTCTAGAGTGACAGTCATTTAGAACCCTTTCAGCTTCCTCATGAGTTAAACAACGTCGGAAAACAGAGTCCGCCCCACGACGATAAAGTGTATCTCCAATGATTTTGAATTGTTGGGACTGGAATCGTATTTTTCGACTTTTTGTTCTTGAAATTTCTGGCCGAAAGGATTGGGTTTGGAGATAAACTATGATATCCCCATACCATGGATCTAAAGTGCTTATTAGAAACAAGGATTCGTTCGCAATGGGCTCCTCTGCCACAGTTTCAGTTTTAGCACGCAGGAAGTCACACATCAACTCCGCAAAAACTAAAGATTTCTTTGACTTAGACTTTTCAAATTCCAAGTCAAACTCCTGCAAGATCACAATCCATTTGGAGTACTTGCCCCCTAGCAATTGTTTGGTCAAAATATAGAGCATAGCGCTGCAATCAGAAATTACTATAGTTTTACGTAGTAAAATGTAATGATGAAAATGTTGGGCAGCTTGAACAGCTGCCAATGCCAATTTCTCCACATGTGAATATTTTAGCTCAGTTGGATTTAAAGTTTGACTAAGGTAATATATCACATGTTAACTACCGAATTCATCTTCCTGAACTAACACCATTCCAATGGTGGAATGTGAGGCGGCGAGATATAAGAAGTAGTCCTGGTTGTAGTTGGGAGGATGCAGTAACAGTGCATGGGTCAACGCGTGTTTTAGTGCATCAAAAGATTTGTCAGCTATCTCATCCCAAAAGAATGGAGTATTCTGTTTCAACAACCAGGTAAAACCCTTTGTGATCTCGGCGTAGTTAGGAATGAATCGACATAAAAAGTTTTCTTTCCCTTGCAAACTTTGGAGTTAGCGAAGACTCGAAGGAGGAGGCAATTTGACAATAGCTTCAACCTTCGAGGGATTGACGCAAATGTCGGCTTTCGAAACAACAAACCCCAGTAACCGACCAGTTTCTATACAGAAAACACACTTGTGTGGATTCAACCTAATTCGATAATGCCTACACCTCATAAAGATTTCTCGTAAATGGATGAGATGTTCAGCTCTATGTAATGAATGAGCAGGTAAATCATTGAGATAGGGTTGCACAATGTGCTTGATGTCATGAAACGCGTAAGACATGGCTCTTTGAAAAGTTTCCCCGGCGTTCTTGAGCCCAAAGGGTAATTTGCAATAAGCAAATGTCCCCCATGGACAAATGAAATCCGTTTTTGGTTGATCAGCAGGTAGAATATTTATTTGATTGTATCCAGAAAAACCATCCATGAAGAAGAATATTTCACTGCCGGCACAATCATCAATGATTTGATCGATATAGGGAGTTGGGTAATTGTCTTTTGGACAGGCTCGATTAATATCCCTATAATCGATACATATTCTTATTGTTCCTTGCTTTTTGTTAACAGGAACAATATTCGATACCCAATCTGTTAACGGAATTGGATAAATGAAACCTGCTTTAAGTAATTTTTCAACTTCTGCTTTAATTGCAGCAGCTTTTCGCGGGTGAATCTGACGCAAACGTTGCCGGACGGGTTTAGCATCCGGGTAAGTTTTGATTTCATGAACAACAATTGCTGGGTCAATTCCTGGCATTTCCTCATATGACCAGGCAAACACGTCGCGGAATTCTCGAAATAGGGCCTTATATGTTTGAATTTCATTTTCCGTACAAGAGGCACCTGTATGAATGTTTTCAACAATTCCAGGCTTACTCGAAATATCAATAGGAATAGTTCGAGAAATGTTTCCCAAATTTAATTCAGAATCTGGATTTTTCATTGGATTCTGAGGTTCCTTGACATAATCAGTCGTAAAAATAGATGAAAAATTATTTTCAAAGCGATCAATCTCAGGTAAAAATGAAGATCTATGATGAAGATCTTCCCATGGTAAATCATCAACACACAGGATTTCACGAATTTGCTCATTAGTGTGAACAAGTTTGGAAAAAGTTGTCGAATCTGAGTTTGATGTTGAAAGTGATTCTTCATGGACCACATTCATTAAGTCAATTTCGGCTGAAGAAGGGTCGGAAAACGACTACACGGCCTAATACGCAATTTCATATGGACTCAAAGGCATAGCATTACCAAATGAATCTATCTTAGATTCGAAAGGTACGATCCAAGGATCATCATAAACAATAGTACCTAATGAAATCATATGAATGGTTGTAGTAGAAGACGATGCGTTGAGAGGAGGAAAGGGAAAAGTTCCTAGTAAACCAGAATCTTTTACTAGTCCTACTCCAACATCCTTATAAGGGATAGTTGTTTTGCCGACATGCTGAATACTTTCAGAAGAGGCTAGGTCGGATGAAAAGTAAGTTAGCTGGTCTATAGTTACTATCTTTCCATTATGAGGGAACTTTATAAGCCGAAAGACCGATGAGACAATAGCTGTCATAGCGTAAGACCAACTACGACCCAAGAGAAGGTTGTAATCTAGAGGGGCATCAACCACCTCCACATCTAGATTAACAGTTTTGCCTTCAACCCCTATAGGTAAATCCTGGAGAATGCCAAAAGGATGGAACCCACGGCCATCAAAGGCCTTTAGAATTATTGGGGATTGATTAAGTGTAGGAGAACCAAGTGATCGCCAACACTGGATCGACATAATACACGTTGAGGCTCCCTCATCAATCACAATCCTATAACAAGGTTTGTTTTTGACTAACACTGGAATCTGGAAAGCCATTTGATGAGGTAAGCGAGGTGTACTATTTTCTAGATCGAAAATTATAAGGTTCGAGTCCTAAATGTCAACAGCTCCTATAGCTGACAATTAGCAATTTACGTTGTGTTGGACATGATTGCAGCACCTCCAAAGCCGACATTGCTGAAGGTGAAATAGCCTAATCTTCAACAATGTTATAGTTTTGAGCCGCTCTCGCATGTGGATTGAAATCTGAATTTCGAAGTATACCCTTGGCGGGCGGTTTGATTACTAAGTCTGGGTTAGGTTTCTTGATCTGTAGTGGATCGGAACCGGGAGCTGAAGTTGATGGGTTCGAATTAGAAGATTCTACTTCCTTACCACCAACAGGACTTTTACTTCCATAATCTTGCGATCGAGTCACAATCCTAACATGGGACATCATCATTATGGGTTCTTCTAAGGCATTTGAGGAAGAACCTATTATCTTACTGTCTTGACTAGGAAAAGGATCCTTCAAAACAGCAGGCGTTTGGGAACCTTTGACGATTTTCGCAACCTCAACGCGATGAGGGCAGTCTCTTGTAAAATGTTCTTCGTCACAAATGAGACAAGGATAACGAGGTTTGCGTTTCTCATCAGTAGATTCTGTTTTTTTCGGGTTTCTCTTTCGAATTTTTATCTGTTTTATTTTTCTTCTTCCCTTTCTTTTTACCACCGGATTTTGATTTGGCTGTAGATGACTCTACAACATGAATATCGGCAGAAATTTCCGCGGAAGAATCTCCTGTCGGGGAATCTGGTAAAGTTATGATAGGAGAAGATTTCTTGGAAGATTTCTTCTTACATTTGGTATTAACCATACCAATCATACCATCAGCGGCATGAGACCCTGAAGGAGCTACAGTTATTTGATTTTGTTTAGGAAGGTCGGGATTTTCTCATGTAACGTACCTGACTGCGTATAAACTAAGTCAAGGTACTAAGCTTGATCATTTACTTGCTCTTCAGTAACGACTCCTGCCTTAGCTACATCCTCAGTGATTTTCGGTAATAAAGATTTGACAAACCATTCTGCTAAGATCTGATCCGGAATAAAAACTTTCACTAAACGCCATCGACGTCTCCATTCATGAATGTGATCTGAAATGTAAGTGGACGTTGACTATTTTAATGAAGTTAATAATTTCGTGCCATTGTCATATCTGACTGGCAACTAAAAATGACTTAAAAACGAAGTAGCTAACTGACTAAAGTTATAAAAAGTGGCTCGCGGTAACTCAATGTACCACTTGGCTACAAGACCAATTAGAGTGCATTGAAAAAGCCTTAAACGGATTGAATCATATGAAATGGAGTTAGATGCACACCAGAGGTGATAAGTCATCACATGGTTCGACAGGTCCTCTCCTGATTTGCCTTCAAACTTAGGAATATCACTAGGCAACTTATTTGGCATTGGCAGCCAAAACGGAAGATAGTTAATTGGATCGTTCATAAGGCGCGACAAGTCAGGCAAGTCCAAAGTTGCAATGAATGGTAACTGACGATTAGGGTCCCTGAAACCCTGGGTCATGAGACCAGCCCCAGGAGGAGGATATCCAGGATAACTAGGAATGGGAATTGCATTTGGGATATTATATCCTCCTGGAAAACCAGGATTAACCGGACCGTACTGGGGTTGTTGAGGTTGTTGATATGTATATCCAGGGTACGGTTGATACTGATAGACTGGCTACTGCACAGCAGGACCGAATTGGTACTGTCGCTGGTACGGTTGATAAGTAAATTGAGGTTGACTTGTGACAACCGTACTTGAACCAGGTTGTCCTACAGGCATTTGAACCAAAGTCTGAATTGTGGGTCCAGACTGGGGTAAATATGCTTGAGGAGTTGATACAAGAATAGTAGAAACTAGAGCTGTCGATACTCCAGAAGTAGGTGGGGTATATTGAACAGATGTTACAGCAGTTGCAGCAGTCGTTTGAGGCGGAGTTCGAGGTGAACTAGGCCCAGGTTGAGAAACTACAGAAGGTGCAGAGGTTTGAATAGTAGGCTGGACAGGTTGCTGGGGTGAACCAGAAACCAAGGGTTGTCCAGATTGATATGACAACTGCACATTTGATTGCAAGATATGTTGAGATTGAGATGGATCCCATAGCAGGTTGAGCATATTGGGGACCATAACCGGGTTGAGGGTATGGTTGATAATTCAAAGGTAAATTTCCAACTCCTTGGACAAATGATTGACCGGAAGGTGGTTGGAAACCTTGGGTTGGGTACTGACCTTGAGGTTGATAACCTTGAGGCACGTACTGATACTGGGGTTGACCTTGAGGTACATATTGATACTGTGATTGACCTTGAGGTACATACTGAGTCTGGGGTTGACCTTGAGGAATGTACTGTCCCGCGGGTATGTGTTGTCCTTGAGGATGCCCCCCAGGTGGTAATTGGGTACCTTGAGGTTGCCCCCCAGGCGATAATTGAGGACCTTGAGGCTACCCCCCAGGTGGTAATTGGCCACCTTGAGGTTGCGGATTCGGAATGGTACCTGACATCATAAGAATATCTTCTACACTCAATGGCTTAGTTCCGTTATTACCAGTTAATAACCCTTGTTCAATAGGTTGAGGAGATGCTCCCGAAAAAGTACAAGTAAGTGACTGATACCTAGAGGGAACAAAAGGACCACCATATAAAACGTTTTCTGGAGATTGAGAAAACATGGATGATTGTCTCGACATATTTAACGGAGGATAATAACCCCTAGGTGTTGGATGAAAAGGAATGCCAGGTGGTGAAAAACTTAGTCCCAGGTTTTCCAAAAAATTGGTCAATGAAAGATACCAAGCGTCCCTCCTAGGTGGACTGTAAAAGATCAATTCACAATCCCTAAGTTCTATAGCTGGTTGATTTTCAGGGATAGGGATACCTTCTTCTGGAGTAACAAGTTCTTCAATAGCTATAAGTCCAGAAGGAAGATTTTGGGTAATGACGCTTTCTACCCTGGGTGAACCAGGACCACTGGAAGTTGGAGAGGCAAATCCTAATGTTGGAGTAGCAACAGGTTCAGTTTCAGGTTCAGATATTTCAGGTTCCTCAGCTAAATCGCTAGTAGAAGAAAAACTACCAGTAACTTCGGAAAAAGAAACAGGTTCTAAAATATACTTTGGTGCTTGAACTTGGTGATCAGGATGTACAACCAAAGAAGACTCTCCTTCTTCAGGTGACCCAACTCTACTGTCACTAGGAGTTACAAGGGCTTGAAGCCCTTCAAGCTGGCTCGGTGAAGACTCAAGAGGTTGGCCCCGAAGTCTACGGGACTTCCTCGGTAATTCATCCATGATTATATATTTTAACTACTTCACACGCAAACAAAGAAAAATCTCAATGAAAACCACCTAAAGTCTCTAAAGAACCAAACAATTTTGAATCACACGCCTAAAGAATCTAGGAGGTCAAACCACACACAAACAGTAACTTTCCGTACCGAAAACACTAGTTGGTGATGAAATCCAACGTCGCAGAATTCAATACAGAAATGGCGGTTGGAACAGTTACCCCAACAACCTGCTTAATGAATAGACTGGCACAAGTTTCTCCACTAAACCGTCTCGAGTGAAGAGAACCCCCCAGAAAATCGAAGTGAGTCTAGACGACGTCTGCTCTAGGTACAGTGGGATCTTCCCTCCACCATCACCTTAGGAAAGAATCCTATAGAATATGGTCACTATGGTTACCAACGGAAACAAATATACATGGGGGAACAGTCTGTGATCCGATACACACGCAAGGGCAGAGTAGCAAGCTCAATCCCCTTGAAGGCTCCTTGACATAATCCAAGGTTTACCAACAAGTGACCCCAGGCTCCTCGACAATGGTTAATCCAAGGTTTACTGTTTTTAATACGTGTATATCTAGTATCGTTCCCAATGAGGAAGGATTGATTACCCCACTGGTTCGGACACAATCTCGTGCTTGACTCCTATAAGAGGAGCTTCGCAGAGCATAGATGTAACAATTGGAATTTATCTCCTACCGCAAGATACAGCTACTTGTTTGTTTTACTATCTTGGAGAGTTAATTACTCCCTACTCCAAGATACTAGCCTAAGCTATGTTGGTGATAAAGAGCCCTAGAAATAAAAAGATTACTATATAGATTTTACTTTAAGCGTTATTTTTATTGGTTTTTTCTTAAGTCAAAAGGTGCGGAGATGAAACTTATGGTGTGAAGACTTGACTCCAAATCACTAAAAATGCACTTAAGATGAAAAACAATCCTTTTTCTTCAACGAATTTCTAGCTAGAGAAAGAGTTGAGAATGCAAATGCTTGTAAAAATAAATCTTTCCTTGACAATCAAAATAAAAAGAAGAGCTTTTTGTCTTTTTCAATACACTCAAAAACGAGACAACTAGTTATGCTCACGAAAATTTCCCTTTTCTTTTCAAACACTCAAATACTACAAAAACAAACTTTTTCAAAAGAGATTTTTTTTATTTTTATAAAACACTCAAAACTATGGAAAAATCTAATCTTGAGATCTATAAATTCTAAAAAACTATTTGAAGTAAAGCTTACAAGATTTCTTTTCAAGGATGTTTTACTTAGTTATGAGCAAACTAAGGACTAATTTGTCTAAAATCACAAATCAGTCAAAAAACAACCAACTTTTGTTTTCTTTTGTAAAAATGAAATCCAAAACTTTCAACACGAGTTCTTTCGAAGTTTCACAAAGAGAAAAACAAGATGGATTCTTCAACAAAGGCAGATTTTGCAAAACGGTCAGACTCATAAGAAGGCCAGCAAAGACCAAGGTGATCTGAGGTTTCTAAGGCTTCTAAGCTCTGAGTTACTACAAGACCAAAACGAAAATCAAGCCCGGCACACAAAACCTCTAGGAATTTCACCTGAAACCCTAATGCCAATGGAATTAACCTAAGAAAAGTTCTTGACAAGTCACGTACAGATCTGGGCAGAGCCAAAAAACACATAAACAAAACCTAAGCTGACTGAATGAGAAAATTTCAAGTTTTTCAAAATTTTGACAGGGTCCACAGGCCCCCAGTTTACCCACGTGCGGTACTGCTCTGTGTGTAAAGCAAAAGTGCGGGTATGTCCGCACTGTGTTACAAGCAGAGGGTGCGGTCCTCTCCCAAAAGTACGAAAAACAAAAAATAATTCAATATCTACTAAACCTACCCAATCCCACACACATCAAGCCAAAAACAGAAAGAAAGACACAGTTTCTCAAGTCAAAGTAAAAGCAAAGGAAAAAATCAAAAATTCAAGTCCCCAATATGGTCGCCATTTTGTCGGCCGGTTAAGTCGTTCTTGCGGACAAGACCGACCTCCCTAGTATCTAATGATATCTAGTGACAAGCAAACCAAACAAATTCTATCTTTATCTAAATATGCAATTTATAAATAAAGGCAAACAAGTGTTTTAGGCCTACCTCGGGTCGAGTGCAAGTTTGTGGAAGCCACGCTCCGTTGATCCAAATGAGCTCCCTTGTAAAGAATCTACAAACACAAACAAGCACACACATTAAATAGCACCTGAAAAGCCAATATAATAAAGCATACTTATCATGATGATCAAGGAATTCATGAAACAAACCATATAAGACAATTTGTTGAGAAAAATGAATCTGATTGTATTAACCTTCATCAAAGAAGAACTTTACAACCTTGGTGCCTTGATGCTGTACAAGCTCCTCCCCGGTTCCAGCAAGAATCTCCTCTACTTTGACAAGTTTCACTCTCTTCCCAATGAAGCCAAAAGGTATGTAATCTCTCCTCTCAAGCTTAACTAGGAAGCAATTCCAACATCATTTACCCTCAAAAATGTTCAGCTTCTAACCTCCCTAGCAACCAGCCCAATGCCTTAATTTATAGTGCAATGGAGGGAAGTTACTAGGTCCACCTTCAAAGGGATAAAGCCCTCCTTCAAAGGGATAAGCTCCTCTCATCAAGGGATTAGCTCCTTTAGTTTTGGGATGCATGAACCACCTAGGAGTGAACCATCCACGTCAAGATTCCTTCTAAATCATCCAGAATTAACCACAAGTGAGTTTTTAAGAATAAACTTGCACCTTTTTTACTTTCACAGGGGTCCACGCCCACTCCTTTAGAGACAGAGCGGGTAGGTCCGCAGGTAACATGAACCAAGGGTGCGGGACCGCAGGTAACAGTAAGAGAAAGTGCGGAACCAAAGCTTTATTGATTTTTAAAGTCTTTCTCTCATTTCTAAAGCTTGACATGAAGAGCTGAGGTTTGAGACTTGCTAAGGAGGACAGTATGAATGATGATAGACCCATACTGACTGCAAATAGTCATAGTGACAATATTTTGTGTAACAGATTGCCCCCTAAAGTGCGAAGTCTGTAGTAGATGAGGATTTCATTTATCATCTAAGAAGAGTGAAGTACTTTATCACTTCGAGGATCATCTTATGGAGAGCCCGGTTGGAACCTGTAAAAACATTCAATACAAAATATATATATATGAGATCATATCATCGCTGAGGTAGGCATTCCCATACTCACATCAAAACTGACTAGAAAACTAACTATTTCTCTGATATAGGAATGATCTTGTAATACATCACAAGTATAGACACATGTAGACACAGTATGGACGCAACCATCTGTTTATGAATAGTCCACTGTATAATGAATACAAAATTCCTCGCAGCCTGGATGGTGGAAACTAGATCCAGGGTCTTGATTTCTACTTCCAGAAATAGTACGATTCTATCCATGTGAATGAATGTGTCGAAGTCGAACATGGTAGAAACCACTTGATTACCAGTCAATGATGTAAACTGTTAACAACTGTGAGAGAAACCACCAGTAATGTCAATGGCTCTCAAAGTACTCAATACAATCCATGAAATGTGAATAGATGTGTTGATGTCGAACATGTCACGGAATCCTTTGATCGAAGGTCAATGATGTAACCTATCGTCGAAGGCGAGAAACCTACCATTGAGGCATGTAGATTCCAAGGTACTGACGATTTCTAGATCATCTTTCTAGATAATGAGTTGAAGTCGATAGAAAGCGATCCGTCGTAGACAAGCCCACAACACGAAATCATAGATCAAGTTTGAAGAAATATAGTTGCAAGGACTGACTCAGGGATGGTCAAGATGGATGACAGATATTTTGCAGATGAATGGTTTATTTGCACTGACCTCTTGAACACATAACGACACAGCAGATGGTTTGGTGACAATTGACCCAAAGTTAATACCCAGAAACTGGCTGAAGACTTTCAATATGGTTTGATCAACTGTTAGGCAAATGATTTCCCAACCCAGGTGAACAAAAAGTGTCGTGTTCAAGAGTGGTTACAAAGTATGACAAACAGGCTCATTTTTCTCTCTTTTCCCCCACCATTTCTAGCAAGTACTTCTTTATTTTTGACAAGCTTGAGGAGGATAACATTTGCTTGATTATAAGCTCATCCTTCAGATGAGTCCAACTTAGTTTAAATTCGAACCCTAAGAAGGAGTGGTTCGTTCCTGTTTGTAATTGAACAGGTCCTTTACTGTTAAATTTTAACGAGTCCAATATAGGAGAAACTCGGCGTTTTTCAATTTTAGAGAGTTTGAAAAAACTTAAGAAAACTCCATGGTTGTCCGTTTTCGTAAATTTGTGTCTCCCAAGCCTGAAAAAGTATAAAATAATACTTGAGAGAACTGCTTGATCATTACGACCAAGGATTACTTTTCATAATTAGTGCCTCTAATCCAAAAAAGTAAAAAAGCGACCAATGACATGTCGTTTTATAACCAATATCGAATTTGAAACGACAAAATTCCGGCAATATTTTCATGTTTTTACGATCGGAAAAGGGCTGTAAGTGAACCGTCTTTTTAGTTTTGTTTTAGCGAACTTAAAAAGAAAAACTCGGCAATCTTTTCATATTTTAGGAGTCAGAAAAGAGCTTAAAGGTGACTCTAATGTTTTTTGTCGAAAATGACCAATTTTTCCTGAAAAATCTGTTATCTTGCACAAAAACTCAAACATTACTCATACCTGTTTAAAATAGATAAAAATGCCTCAAAAGTTACCTCTTTACAGTGAAAAATAAACAAATTAAAAACTCATTTATTCAGAAAAGCTTATAAAAAGGGCTTTTGTAAATTCATTTTTACCATTTGACTTCAGAGTGAGAAAAGAGAGCTTTTGGTCAGAAACTTCCTGTGAAGATTGCGGAAAATCTGTCCGTTGGAATCGAACGCCGTCTCATCTAGGTAATCCACATCATCATACTCTTTCATTTCATCTGTTTGAAAATTGTTTTTAGGGTTTTATTTTGTTTTTTAGGAAATTTCTAGGTTAAAAACCCGCGCGCGGGGGTCCGCAGGCATAGCATAGGAAACCTGCGGACCCCGACTTTTTCGTAAAAGGAAAAAAGTCAGGGGTCCGCACCTGTCGTGAAGGCAGAGTGCGGACCTATGCACTATCTCTAACAGAGAGGTTGCGGTCCCCGCATCATAGGTTTTCAAACCTAAATTTTTCAAATTCCACCCAAAAATTTTGATTTTATATATTCTAATCCTCTTTTTTAGTGAATGTAGGGTATACATCATGCTTGATTGGCAGGAATGGGAGCACGAGGATGTAGATCTCGCCGCGATTAATCATAAACCTTCGATTGATGCATTGAAGGCATGAATTTTATACAAATTTTGGGCCATACCTGGCATGAGGGCCCAGGTGGACTTTTTGCAGTGGTTGGTTGGCAGGTGGAATATACAGGACCAATGTTTCTTTATTGGTGGCCACCAGCTTGAAATGGAGCCAGAAGACATTTACTTTCTGACTGGTTTGCCTAAGAGAGGTGAACATTTGACTCTATTCGGGACTAGGCCAGGTGGCCAGTCTGTCGATAACATCCGGCGAGAGTTTTGCAACGACCAAACTAGAGACAAAGGGATAGATATCAAAACCATATCCCGTCCTGAGCTCAAAGTGATTATGTTTACTGTTACCAGGCTCTGCGGAAGCGCAGCACTACATGTAGCCACTGGATCCCAAATGCGGATGGCAGTAGACTACTTTCGAGGCACCATCTTCAACTGGTGCGAGGTTGTGTTGGCTAATATAAAAGGCCAACTGACTAGAGCAAAGAACGGACAACTGAAGACCTTTGGATATGGTGCTTTAGTTGTGAGCTTTGGTCTAGAGAGGGTCCCAACGTTGGTCCCACAGCATCTTACTGTTGGAGCTGGACTTCCCCGAGAGCCCAAACTGATGTGTTGGGTTGTAGTTATGGCCCATCATCCTGAGGAGGGAACAGAAGTCGTTCGATTTACTCAGGACTTTCCTTATGCTGGGGTAGATTATCATGGTGACCCAGACATGGCTCTTCCACCAAGAGAGCAATGGGATGACTCAGGTAAAATCATTTTCAACATTTTCTAATTTAATTTTTTTTTTGTTTATAAATCGTCCCAAAATTGATAGTAAAAGTTTTAAATGCAGATGTAGGTCCACAGCGACTAGCCACTCTCCAGCCCTATGAGAGGAAACAACCAGCTGCAGCAGCGCTAGTCCCACAGGACGAATCTATGGAGACTTTGGCCGAATTGGAGAGCCATCTAGAGCGTTTGACAGCAAACATTCCAAAGACCAGCATAGATGACATTCCTCTTAGGCTACAGCGCTATGTGATTGGGGTCCCAAGACCTTTCAGGAGGTTCCTTTGTAGGGTGGCCCATACAGTGGTTTCTTAT
The DNA here is from genome assembly GCA_031772625.1 of Pinus tabuliformis. Taxonomy (NCBI): domain Eukaryota; kingdom Viridiplantae; phylum Streptophyta; class Pinopsida; order Pinales; family Pinaceae; genus Pinus; species Pinus tabuliformis. Next base: position 1,415,189,886 of record CM062819.1, on the reverse strand, counting down.
CGTGATCATCACCAGTGATAAGATGATCGCCTGTTGTAGACACATATGACATTTTTTGCTTTATGTATTATCATTTTTGCCGATCATAAGGTGTTTTTCAACCTATAATCGAGGACGATGTATATTTGACACACTTCTATGCTATACTATATCACTATTACCGGCTTATCTTGTAAATAATGTTATGGAATGTTTTTAAATTTACCTGTATGATTATTGTAAATGTCTACTTAACATTCGAGAAGCAATTGCATCTGCTAATGTATTTAAATATCTTGGAATATGTTGATATTCAATATAGTCAAATTCACATTCCAAGAGACGAACTCTCAAAAATAATCTCAATAACACTGGATTTCTAATGGCATATACTCTATTAAGCTGTAATACAACAAGTTCAGAATCTAACCTCACTATCAAACTCTGAATCCCAAATGAGATGGATTCAGATAATAACTCAATCACTGCACTATATTCTGCAATGTTGTTCGTTGTTTGACCGAGGCTTACCCCATGCATAGATACCAACTCATCAGAGGGCAAATAGATAACCCAAGCTGCGGAAGAAATGTTCCGTGTATTAAGACAAGCACCATCAGCAAAACCAATGTATTTTTGGAGAGACGTCGACATCTACAATATCAAGAGTAAAATCAAGATAAGCAGGAATAATGACAAAAAACACTCTCTAAGTTAAGCACACTTTTTAATCTAAAACACACCAGCTAGAAATAAAACTAACCTAACTAAAAATCTCCACACCCAGATTTAAGCATAATACCTCTTTAGGTAAAGACCATTTCTGGGTTTACCTAAAGAGGCCTCGTCAAAGTCTACCAATTCATAGGCCCCTTTTGCCAGATTTCTCTTAACAACATAAGGACCATGCCACATGGGTACGAATTTTCCAGCGCCTAATTTATCATTTTCTTGATCGTACAATAAGACTAGGTCTCCTTCCAAAAAATTATGAGGGGTAACATTTCGATCATGCTGAGCTTTAATAAATTTGGCATGAGCTTCGATTGCTAGTGCAGCATCACGTCGATTCTCATCTAGCTGAGCTAAGTACAACAAACGTTTTTCCTCTTCAGAAGTGGCTGGAATTAATTCTATGGCCATTTGCAATGACGGGATTTCGCATTCAATGGGTAACACAGCTTCCAAACCATAAACTAGTTGGAAAGGAGTGAAACTGGTTGACGTTTTTACTGAGGTTCGATATGCCCAAAGCGCTGAAAATAGCATGTTATGCCAATTCAACCTATGAATCCCAATGATTCTTCGGATCATGATGACTAGAACTTTGTTGATGGCTTCAACCAGACCATTAGCCTGTGGATAATATGGAGTTGGACTATCATGACGCAAGCCAAGTTGGTCTGTAAGTTCAGTCATCATAATATTTTGAAAATGATGCCCATGATCAGTGATAATTGCTTGTGGAACGCCAAACCTAGCAATTATATGATTGAACACGAAAATCGCAGCAGTTTTTCCATCTGCCTCAAATGTAGGCATCGCCTTGGCCCACTTGGTAAACTAATCTACCGCAAGGATGATATATTCATGCCCCCCAACTGAGTGAGGGTTACATGTAATAAAATCGATACCCCATTTCACAAAAGGACCGACGGAAATTATAGGGTGGAGAGGAGCAGGTGGAGCGCGCATCTTTCGATCAAAAATTTGGCAGTTGTGGCATTTTCAGACCACGTTAATACAATCTTTAAACAAAGACGGCCAGAAATAGCCAGCGCGCAATATCTTTTGGGCTGTGGCAAACCCAGACATATGACCGCCACATGCTCTATAGTGACAGTCATTTAGAACCCTTTCATCTTCCTCATGAGTTAAACAACGTCGGAAAACCGAGTCTGCCCCACGATCATAAAGTGTATCTCCAATAATTTTGAATTGTTGGGACTGGAATCGTATTTTTCGACATTCTGATCTTGAAATTTCTGGCCGAAAGGATTGGGTTTGGAGATAAACTATGATATCCCCATACCATGGATGTAAAGTGTTGATTAGAAACAAGGATTCGTCCGCAATGGGCTCCTCCGCCACAGTTTCAGTGTCAGCACGCGGGAAGTCACACATCAACTCCGAAAAAGCTAAAGATTTCTTTGACTTAGACTTTTCAAATTCCAAGTCGAACTCCTGCGGGATCACAATCCATTTGGAGTACTTGCCCCCTAGCAATTGTTTGGTCAAAATATAGAGCATAGGGTTGCAATCGGAAATTACTATAGTTTTACGTAGTAAAATGTAATGACAAAAATGTTGGACAGCTTGAACAGCTGCCAATGCCAATTTCTCCACATGTGAATATTTTAGCTCAGTTTGATTTAAATTTTGACTAAGGTAATATATCACATGTTCACTACCAAATTCATCTTCCTGAACTAACACCATTCCAATGGTGGAATGCGAATCGACGAGATATAAGAAGTAGTCCAGGTTGTAGTTGGGAGGATGCAGTAACGGTGCATGGGTCAACGCGTGTTTTAGTGCATTAAAATATTTGTCAGCTATCTCATCCCAAAAGAATGGAGTATTCTGTTTCAACAACCGGGAAAACCCTTTGTGATCTCGGCGTAGTTAGGAATGAATCAACGTAAAAAGTTTGCTTTCCCTTGCAAACTTTGGAGTTGGTGAAGACTCGAAGGAGGAGGCAATTTGAAAATAGCTTCAACCTTCGAGGGATAGACGTGAATGTCGGCTTTCGAAACATCAAACCCCAGTAACCGACCCATTTCTATACAGAAAACACACTTGTGTGGATTCAACCTAATTCGATAATGCCTACACCTCATAAAGATTGCTCGTAAATGGATGAGATGATCAGCTCGATGTAATGAATGAGCAGGTAAATCATCGAGATAAGGTTGCACAATGTGCTTGATGTCATGAAATGCGTAAGACATGGCTCTTTGAAAAGTTGCCCCGGCGTTCTTGAGCCCAAAGGGTAATTTGCAATAAGAAAATGTCCCCCATGGACAAATGAAAGCCGTTTTTGGTTGATCAACAGGTAGAATATTTATTTGATTGTATCCAGAAAAACCTCCATGAAGGAGAATATTTCACTGCCGGCACAATCATCAATGATTTGATCGATATAGGGAGTTGGGTAATTGTCTTTTGGAAAAGCTCGATTAATATCCCTATAATCGATACATATTCTTATTTTTCCTTGCTTTTTGTTAACAGGAACAATATTCGATACCCAATCCGTTAACGGAATTGGATAAGTGAAACCTGCTTTAAGTAATTTTTCAACTTTTGCTTTAATTGCAGCAGCTTTTCGCGGGTGAATCTAACGCAAATGTTGTCGGACGGGTTTAACATCCGGGTAAGTTTTGATTTCATGAACAAAAATTGCTAGGTCAATTCCTGGCATTTCCTCATATGACCAAGCAAACACGTCGCAGAATTCTTGAAATAGGGCCTTATATGTTTGAATTTCATTTTCCATACAAGAGGCACCTATATGAATTTTTTCAACAATTCTAGGCTTAACCGAAATATCAATAGGAATAGTTCGAGAAATGTTTCCCAAATTTAATTCAGAATCTGGATTTTTCATTGGATTCTGAGGTTCCTTGACATAATCAGTCGTAAAAATAGATGAAAAAATATTTTCAAAGTGATCAATCTCAGGTAAAAACGAAGATCTATGATGAAGATCTTCCCATGGTAAATCATCAACACACAGGATTTCACGAATTTACTCATCAGTGTGAACAAGCTCGGAAAACGTTGTTGAATCTAAGTTTGATGTTGAAAGTGATTCTTCATGGACCACATTCATTAAGTCAATTTCAGTTGAAGAAAGGCCGGAAAACGACTGCACAGCCTGATACGCAATTTCATATGGACTCAAAGGCATAGCATTACCAAATGAATCTATCTCAGATTCGGAAGGTACGATCCAAGGATCATCATAAACAATACTATCTGATGAAATCATATGAATGGTTGTAGTAGAAGACGATGCGTTGAGAGGAGGAAAGAGAAAAGTTCCTAGTAAACCAAAATCTTTTACTAGTCCTACTCCAACATCCTTATAAGGGATAGTTGTTTTTCCGACATGCTTAATACTTTCAGAAGAGGCTAGGTCGGATGAAAAGTAAGTTAGCTGGTCTATAGTTACGATCTTTCCATTATGAGGGAACTTTATAAGCCGAAAGACCGATGAAACAACAGCTGTCATAGCGTAAGACCAACTGTGACCCAAGAGAAGGTTGTAATCTAGAGGGGCATCAACCACCTCCACATCTTGATGAGTGACCAAGGTTCACATTTCTTGAACAATACTATTGAAGCATTAACTGAGGAATTTAAAGTTTATCACGAAAATACTAACCCTTATCATCCTCAGGCCAATGGAACTATGGAAGCATTTAACAAGATTTTGGAGAGTGCACTGACTAAGATATGCAATGTAAAAAAACATGATTGGGATCTTAGAATTCCAGTAGGATTATGGGTTTACAGGACTACATGCAAGAAGTTGACAGGCCAGACACCCTTCAAGTTGGTTTATAGGAAAGAAGCAGTGATTCCCATGGAATACATTGTCCCTAGCTTAAGGACAAATATGGAAAACGCTGACATATTAAAGGAAAGAATGTCGCAGTTGATTGCTTTGGAAGAAGACAAATTTATAGTCGGATTCCATTAGAAAGTACAAAAAGAAAGAGAAACCTCCTGGCATGATAGGAATATTAAGAAAAAGAAGTTCCAGATAGGAGACCTTGTTCTCCTCTATGACTGTAACTTTGTGAAGTTCCCAGGAAAATTCAAAATGCATTGGTTATGCCCATATGTTATATGGTATATTACTGAGGGAGGCACAATTTAGTTAGCGAAGTTAAATGGAGAAGTGATTTGGGGAAAATTAAATGGAAGCAGGTTGAATTTGTATAGGGACAGCCCTGCCCCTAAAACTTCGCTCTAAGGAAAAAGGCAAAAAGTCTTAGTGCCACCTGCAGTTGAAAGTGGGCATTAGACTAAAACTACGTTGTAAAGAGCTTCGACGTAGGAAGTTACTTCGGTACAGTCTGGGGTATGTCAAAGTTCAAAGAAGTCGCGGCATGGGATGGGATGTGCACGACAGTGTAGAATGTGTCGAAGTTCACCAGAAAATAGAAATATGATCGTTAAAAGGGAAAAATACGCGGAAAGTTGCATTTATAAGGACAAGTTGGCAAGATCTAAGGATAGATATGAAATTAATGAGTAAATCTAAACGCAATATGGAAAAAATAAAATCTAATGATGGGGTTCGAAGTGAAAAATTATTATATATAAGTTGCCTTCCACCCAGATTAAGAACTTTTCTTAATCGAGAGCTCAAATGTTCATAGTGTGAAGAAATATTAGAGAATTTCTGCATGAACATTTTCCAACTGAATAATTTGTGTGTATATTCGACGAAAGAGGCATAGAAGGAGTAATGGAAGCAACCATCACAACAACTGTTGGTACTCCCACACCATCAGCTCAGATTCCCATAGTAGCAACACCCACAGTAGCATCAGTTAGAGCATCATCACCGCAAAAACAAAGGAGATCACGAAGAAAGAATTCGGCTAAGGAAGTGAGAAGAAAGAAGAAACAATATAAGAAAGTCACTAAACCTCAGCAAAAACCTAATCCAATCAAATAAAACGATGAAGAAGTAGAGGAGATACAGGAGGAGGAAGTTAGCACAGTATTTTTATCACCCCTATCACCATACATCCCATTGAGGAAACCAAATGCCAAACCTGTAAAAGAATCAAAAGATGCGAAGTATGGCACATTTACACCCTTATTGCCAGAAGTAGTACCCTTTAAAGGAGAAGTTTTAGAAAAAATCCACAACTCAAGTTCACAGATTATGATTTTAACGACAAGAAGAAGTACCCTTAGTTCGCACCAAATCGATATTTGAAACTAGTGCACTACCCGGACAACGGAGTGACAAGGTTAGAGCCACAAAAATGGGTGAACGGGTTGGCGCAATCAAGACAGTTAAATATGTTGAATGTGTTGCACTTCGGAAAAAGTGCAGGAAGCACAGCATGTGTGAGGCAGTTGCTTGTGCTGATGCACGATGGAAATTTATGGTTGGGGAATAAGATCCCCATAGACCCTATGTTGATCTGTAGGATCACAATATTACCATACCAAGGATGGAACCCCGTGGAGGAGTTCATTGGAAAAGACCGAGACCATGCTATAGTAGAAAATATGAAGAAAAATTTTGGGTTGGTTAAAGGAAAGAGTGGCTACAACATAAATTTGATCAAATACCAAGAAGTTCGCTTTGCGGTGCACATATTGGTCGAGAAGATTATGAGGAAATGTCACGTGAACAAAGTTCTTGTGTCGGTGGTGTCATTGGTCGTGCAGTGTGCCAACAGGGTTCAGTATAACTAGGCTGGATACCTATGCAAAGAGTTCTTGGATGACTGTCGTTAGGTCCAGGAGAAAGGTACAATTTTCCACTATGCTTGGGTTATTTTGATTATTGTTAATAGTTATGTTGGCATGGAGAGAACTAGAGGAGGCACAATTCCCTTAGGTGCCTAAATTTACCTGTGAAGCCGCGAGGTATGCTTCGCTATGGTTTACCACCAACACGTTGCGTGCACAATAAAATAGAATATTTTTTGTACTGTATCACATGGATTTACATATGCTAGTGAACCAGCATCCCCGACTCTTGTCGAGCTTATACGAGAAGTATAGATCTGTGGTGAAGTTCAAAGCACATTTTCACAAGGTAAACATACAGGCGCGTAGGGATATAAAGAAGAAATGGCATGCCTTGCCATATATGGTGATTGAAGACAATATTTCAACGCATATATAGGCCTGGCCCAAAGAATGGATGACTCCACTAGAGATAACAAGAGACATTGAGACAAAAGGAGAAGAGGTGGACACTTCGCAGCATGGCGAAGCCAATGGAAAAGATAAGGAGTAGGATGAACATGAGTCAAAGGAGGAAGAACATCATGATGAGGGTCAGCAAGATCCTCTTGAGGGAGATGAGCAAACCAAGGAGACAAAAAAGGAAAAAATAGAAAAGATTGTCGTGGAATAGAGGAAGGCAGAGGGTGAAGCTGCCTAAAAGATAAAGAAGAAGTAGAAGGCCGATAAAACGAAGGATATCATGGTCCTTACTAATGAGGACTTAGATCAAATTGGGGGAATGATATAGGAAGCAACAACAAAATCCTGGAATAGATTCGAAGATCGCTACGATGCACTTCTGATAAGTGTTGCAAAGTGCATCGCAGAATTGAAGATATTAGCGCAGACGATTAGACAACCTGCATAGGTAGAGGAAAGGGTTGGAGAAAAAAGGGAGATAGAGCCTACGCTTGCAGAAAGGCTATCATAGATACTTGCAAGAGCCTTACAGTTTGACTTTGAAAAACTACAGTAGCAGGTTAAAGAATGGAAGCACGTCAACATGAACATTGTAGCAGTGTCACTGCCAAGACTAAACAAGCTACAAATGGAGATAATTGAAGAACTGAAGATGAGGGAACAACATACATTGCAGATAAATATATAGGTAGAAAAAGAGAAAATTAGGCTTTGGCAGAAGCTTGAGCAGGTGATGCAAGAAAAGGATCAAATGGTAGAGGAAGGCCAAAAGATCAAGGAGGTGGTTGAATCCACATGTAAATATATTTCAAACCTTGATGTCCGAGAGGAAGAGCCAGTAGAAGAAAAGGTCACGAAGATCGGCTTTGCAATGAAGGTGTATAAGGACAAAAATTTTGAAATGCAATTCAAGTACGAATTGTAGATTATTGAGTTGCAAATGAAGTTGTAGCCAACTACGCCACAGGAAGTAAGGGATCAGAGAGAGACTGACCTAAAGACTGTAATGGCCAGCATCTCTGCAGCATTGAAAACTGTGGTAAGTTGTTAGATAAAAGTTTGCAAGTTTGGATTTTGCTGCAAGAAGAAGTGCAGCAGAAGCAGCAGTAGTTAGAAGAGATTCGGGAAGCTTCAAAGACCTTAGCAATCTCACAGAGGCTCGTGAAAATCAATGAGAGTAAGGCCCTCCAGAAGAACATTAAGGAACTAAAGAAGGAGGAGCATATTTTGATAGAGAGGACTCAACCTTGGCAAGATGAGGCCCTCCAATTATCATAGGCAGTGGATGAGAAGCTTTAGGAGCTTCAACAAAGGGAAACAGTGTTGGTGCAGAAGGCTGCAGAACATGTAACAGAAGCATTGTTGGAAGAATCACATAGTGAGGACAAGAAGGTGACATAAACACTCTAGCAGTTCAACCAAGCCTACAACAACATCGCAGCAAAAATTAGAGGCAAAGCAACTAAGTGACTCGGGACGAGTCACATGTGAGTATTGGGGGCTTGTTGGGCGCAACGTAACTTGGCCTAAATTTTGATGAATACTCCACACTTTGGGGACAGAAGTGTGAAGTAAAGGACACAGCAGAGCATGAACTGGATCGCACAATGGAGCAGCGAAGCACCAAAGTGGACCGCGCAGTAGATATATCGCGCAGTATATGGGCTTAGGAGCGGGTCTAACCCCATCCATTTTTGTAAAAGAATATTATTTTTTATATGATGAATGGTTTTTGGACCATAGTATCTTGTATTAGGGGAGTCCATAGTATATGGACTGTGGTATTGCAATGATATATCCCTCAATGTAATAGTATATATAGGTATGAATAATAAATTAGAAGATAGCCTAGTCTTGAAGAATCACATCATGTGTTGAATGGTTGTATCTTTGTGAATTTTTGTTTTGGGCAAGAAGGTGATGCTCTGTAGTTGAGTGCACAGAGGCTTAATTCCATAGCTAGGTGCGCGAACTGCATGCAGCTGAGTGCGCGGACCAAGAACTGTTTTTTGTACAAATTCTCTATTATAAGCAATAGTTCTTGTGGACACAGTCCCACATTGGATGAACCACAATAAAATATGTGCCTTCATGTGTTTATTTGCTTATTATCTATTGTAGCGTAGCAATTGCATTTTATTATAGCGCAATAATGGTTAACGGTTTCTATGATATGTTTTAAGTGATGAATGTAATGTGGCGAAGTAATGTATATGAATGTGAAGTAATTTATGAATGTTAAGTATAAGAAAACACAAAAATACCACATGGCATCATCCCTCAAGGCTGCAAAAACCTAGTTTCTGCATCCTCCCATAGTCACTTTGTGTGAGACTACGATCTGCTTGCAGGTCATTGCCGAAAAGGCCACTGATTAAGGGTTTTGTTGGTGAACAGTAAAATAATAAAACCTAGGTCATCCCAACCTAAACCAAACACAGTTCTTATATCATAACAATAGAGGATAAAGGCCAGAGAATCTATCTTTAATAATGAGCCATCCAAAGAATCTGAAGATTCTCAAGATTTCTCTTTTAAGTTACAATGGTCTTAATTCATCCAAAAATCTAGGTCGATAAGTCATCCTCAACTAAATTGTTCCAAACAGGGTGTAATAGTTTGAGGCTTGCGCGATATTCCCTGACCGTTCCAAGAAACAACAACAAATATTAATGAGCCAATAGATTCTTGTCAATATCAAGGACATGTTTGTTAGAAATAGAGTTTTATTAATCAAATTCATTCAAGAAATAATAAGATGATAAATACAAATAGAATACATCTAAATTACATACTGTACTCATTAACATGATTAAATTTCACAAAAGACTTTAGAAAAATGATATGAAATTGACAAATAAGTCAAGGAAAATATGACAAATATAAGGCCCACTAATAGGAAGCCTTTCTCTCCTTTCACCCTTTATTAATTTATTTTATATAAAACTATGCATCAACACTTACTTATTTCGTGGGTGGAATAGGGATCCCAACTTATTGAGAGCAGAAGAGGTTGTTCCTTCGTAGAAGCATATGTAAGACCTATGATATTGGTTTTATTGTTTAGGTTTTCCCCTTGTCCTTCTGTACTTGATTGGATTAGTGTGGAAAACACTGAAATGTAAAGAACCAATCATAGGCATGAGGTTTCTTGAATAGACACGGATATCATGGTTCGGCACAAAGATTTCCTCATGCAAGAATCTTATTTTTCGACAAAACATCATCGATCAAAAGATAGCCAAGACGGAGAAGAAGGGATGAAGGTTAGACAAATGTTTCAATGTCACAAAGTTCTCTTCTATTTTTCCACATTGTCTTTGGAGCCAAAAGGAACATCCTTTATGCAAAGTCTTATTAAACAAAACATGAAAGAAGAGACAAGACACAACAAAAGACCAAAATCGAAAGGACAAACTAAATGGGGGCTAACTAGAAAGGGGACACAAGATAAAAGTTAGAAAGCAAAAGAGAGACTATAGAATACGAGTGTAGGATGAGTGCAAGAGGGGGAAACTAAAATGTAGCTAGACCTACTCCTAATATAACCAACTAGAAGTTTAGGGTCAAGTGTAATGAAACTTCTAGTCAAGCCATCATAGTTGTTATCGACTTGCAATCAAAAAGATACGATCAATTAAAACTAATATAAAGAAACGTGTAACAAAAAAGATAAGATCGTGATTAACTTGCACAAAAAATAGAACGTTTTTCTTGTCAGAAAAAAGATGTGTCATAGCCACTACTTGTACCCAACTTGCGATCTTACCTTTTTGATGAAAATTACAAATAGAAAAACCTCGAAATATTCTTATGAATGCACCTTCATCTGTGCCATCCTTCTTAGCAATCATGAGAAAATACTGAAACTTGTTATTAGCAAAAGGACTTTATAAGTAAGATTCTTCCAAGAAATCATAGATTGGATCGTGAAATTTGAAACAAACCTCTTTAAAACCCCCAAAACCTTGAAAAAATGAACTTTCAATTAGAATCACAAGGTCAGGATGAGAATATTTTGAGGGAAAATGGATTTGATCACATTCAATCGGCATGTTAAGAGAGTGAGGACATGACATAACCATCAGTGAAGGTTGAAGTGCCTCAAATTCTTGGCTAGTATCTAATTATTGAGATGAAAAACTATAAATATCGAAGGATTTAAAACAAATGTCATTGGATGTGCTGATGGTAAAATTGTAAGTTGAATGACAATCATTAGACACAGAATCATGATCAAATGGGCCAATTAAAGCATCAGACTCCCAGTTTGTTACTAACAAGGATAAATCATTTTTAACAGTTTCGTGAATGCTCTGAATAGTACAACAAAATTCCTCGCATGTTGAATGTGACAAATCATCTTCCCGTAACTAGTGACAAATTGTAAAATCATCGTAATCATAACAAGAATTGAAGAGGAATGCTAGTATAGAAAATATATGAGACTAGTTAAGGTGTAATGTATGAAAAAGAGGAAATTGATTCAAGAAATAAGTCAAGCACTTGATAACACTCAAGATGATTTTTGGTTTCATCAAAACATCCACAAGAGAAACTAGGATCATATTATTCACCATAGCACTCAACAGATATGAATTCTTCGACCAAAGATAATCTTTAAATCAATCAGCTTCGAAATTCCACGCATTCACAAAAGGTATAGACTCCAAAAATGGATTCGATACAAGAGGTTTACATGGGGGATGAATTCACCATAATAGTATGATCAAAGACTCAATCTTGAGAAATAGGAAAATTGTAATGAGAAATCCTGAAAACCATCAAGAATGAGTTTGCATCTAGCAAAACAATACGAATGAAAGTATTATGTGAGAAAATCCATATCTGACATGGTTTAGGGATTTCACCACGATTGCAAGATCCTAACATAACAATCAATTAGAGATGAAGTGCCTCAGCTTCCTGAAAAGTTCTGGAACTTTGAAAAGACAGATAAAAACATTTTGTAAACTGAGTCAGATCATAGATTGCATGTGGACAATTTCCATCGATTAAGTTAACACGATGAACGTTATCTGGATGGGAGTTATCTTCATCACTGGTTTGATCAAATTTTACAACTTCAACAAACATATTACTCAATTCATAATATTATTTTGATTGCAAATCTGAAGATGTATGAATTGAAGAAATCTCACGATCCAATTGATTCGAAGGGTTGTCCCCAAGAAAACAGGATATGTTAAGGAATTGAATGGGTGCTCTATAATTTCATTGTTTTCTTCTTCCTTGTGGATAATATCACTAATTTGTGTCAATTAAGAGGTTAACTCATCAGATGAATAGCTTGAAGAGCATGTAGTATCTTCATTGCAATTTGGTGCATTAAAAATAGTAGAGCACAACAAATAGGGAAGTGAAGAGGAAGAAGTCTTCATAAGCGAATTTTCTTTGACCGAAACAAAATTGAAATCTAAATCTTTCAATACAAAATATTCTTGAGAAAATAAAAAATAATATGGTGCACATGGGCATCCATCATCATATATGTCAACAGAGTAATCCTCATTAGAATGATTAGTTTCCCAAGACTTCATATTGATTACGAGAATTGATTATATTTGATTGATGACCAAGATTACTAGATTCATTATCAGCCAAGAATGAGGAAATACTATCTTCACATGGAGGATTTTGAGAAAGAGAAGAAATATCGAAATAATCCTCACCTTCCTACTCCTCTATCTATGAAATGTGACTACCGCCCACCTAATCACTTTTTGGATTTGGAATAGGTTGATCAAGAAAATAATGGGGCAAGGGATCATGGGAATAGGTGATAGAGGATGAAAAGGATCAAAATCAAATCCAAGACTAAATTTATGAGTGTTATCACCATCATGAGGAATGGAAATATTAGTCTTCACCATAGGCTTCATGAACCATTCTGGGATCTCCACCATGGGATCTGAATCATGAAAAGCAGAAGGAGGATGAGTAGATGGATTAAGAATTTTATTTTCATATTTGCCAACTTTATTATCATTTCAAAAGGGCACCCACATTGGAACTTAAAAGGGAGGACGACAAGGAACAAAAGCAATAGTAGGTTCCTCCTCTAAAATTAAGGGTGTCTCATGACTTACAATAGTTGGGGAAGAAGAGACATCGGGTGGTTTCGGTTCACTCTGCAAAGAGATATGAACCAAACACTCAAAATTTTGTTTAAATAAATCCCAATCCGTGTCTTCTTTAGGACATTCATAATAGATGTGAAAGAATTGATCAGATATATCCTCAGTTGGTTTATTGGGCTTCATTCTTAGTTGACTAATCCTTTTATAAACATCTCGGTAATCATACCTATCAAATGCTAAATGAATCTCTTTGATGAGGTGTTCAAGAGAATGAATGGAAGAAGGTGGTAAAGTGTGACACCATTGGTTAACTCAACCTTGAAGGGTGAGAGAGAAGAGAAATCAATTTCATATTATTCATAAAACTTAAGGAAAATAGATGCATGCTCGGCAATGGATGTATCACCCTCACCATCAAACTTGAAATGAGACAACTCATGGAGAGGCTCATCGGGGTTTGAAAGTTTATTGGGGGATAGGTTAGGAAAACACATTGGGAGTATGATTTGAGGATCATCCAATTAAGATATGAGATTCAAAATAGACTCAACAGGCACAGCTTGTCATTTTCCCTCCTTCTAGTGCCATTTGTTGATGGTGATGGAAAATTTTCAACCAAGGGGGTCTCCCTGATGTGAAGTCCCAATTATGCCTCACACCATTTGGAATAGGATCCTCATCCAGGGTGTCAACCCGGATGGCATATATTCTTATAGATTTTCCTTTGATACACAGTTCAGCACAAGAGAGAAATGCATAGGTAGTTTCAGATCAACGAGTGAGTATGCCTTGTGAAATGTTAAAATATGGAATGTATCAAGGTCATAATTCTATTGAAAGGGAAGATCAAAGTGGGCCCTTTAAAGATAAGTAATACTACTAATCTAGAAAAGGCACACAAGCATACACACAAGAATGAATCGTTGATCAACCAGCAAAATAGTTCATAAGGAAGCAGCAATTGTTAAAACAAATACAACAAACCATCAACAACATAACTACTAAATCCATCAATATAGTTCAATTTCCTTGGTACAGATGAAACAACATACATCGCAAACATTCAAAGAATAGTCTTATAATATTCATGACATATGCATGAAGGCATATTGGCTAAACGAGCATATGAATTAAGTAAAAGTTCCAAGATACATCAAGACAGTGAACACCACTAGCCCCAACAGTCGAGCGTTAGAGCAATCACTTACTCCTCCAAAATAAAAAAATTTCCTCTCTAATGCTTGGTAGCAAGAGCCAATGTCAAAAAGTCCTTTTGCATGTACCATGAGGGTATATGTAACAAATGTGGTGCTCATTCACCTCCCTTGTGACTCTTGGACTACTCTCATGATTGTTTGACTTCTCTATGACCTTTTGACTTCCTACATGACTTTTCACATTACATGGATGACTCTTGGACTTCCACTTCACATTACATTTCTCTAATATTTAATTTACATAATCCACAAAATGATGTGGCATATGATGACTCGTGACATGACATGACAATGATGACATGGACTTCAAGATGACATGACGATGTCAAGTTTCTCTTTGCTATTACTTTCTTTCTGTCTTCTTGAGAGATGGGACTTGCTCTTCTTCTTCCTTCTCCTCATGGCTTGAAGATAAGGAGTATTTAATGTGATCTTGGTCTTCAGATTCTATTGCAAACCAATTCCCCCTTTGTCTTCTCTTAATTTATCAACTTGTATTTCCATCTACAAAGGTGTATTCTAGCATGGTCTCCTTCTCCATTTCCTTCATCATCATACTGTCATAGCATGATAGAGTTCCTGTGACTGCAATCCACTCATGGAAAGATGATATCAGTCCAACAACCCCTAGTCTAAGATGCTTCATGATGATTCATTGACTGAGTTGGAACGGGGTGACAGACTGAGAGAGAGGATCTAGGGTTGTGCAGTTGCACAACTCAAGCAGTCAAGGGTCAAGATTGAGCCTTGAGATTGTGCATTGTATAGTTCAAGTTGGGTTGGGCATGTCAACTACACAGTTGAGGGCTTTAGCACTGAGTTTTCCTACTGTGCAGTTCTGGAAGGAGAGGAGGTCAAGTGACTGTTGGGACTCAGAAATGTCATATTTTCATCCACCTTTTTCTTCACTATTCCTTACATTTCATCATTCCATTAACCTTTTATCATATCATTTTCATAAATACATTTGGGTTTCACCTTCTTATTTTCCATTTTATTCATTTTTGTATTACAAGTGAATTTATGATTAAATATTAGAAAATATACATATTTTTATATATATCTCAAGAATATGTGAGTTTTGTGATGTGTAGGAAATATGTGAAGAATTAATATCTCCTCCACCATATTAAGGAGATAATTATGCAAGCCTATTCCTAAGGAGAAAATCATGGAGAATTTGGTTGGCATATCTTATCCTATTCCTAAGGAGAAAATCATGGAGGATTTGGTTGGCATATCTTATCCTATTCCTAAGGAGAAAATCATGGAGGATTTGGTTGGCATATCTTATCCAAGATATGTGAGAGATTTATGGAGGATTCAAAGGGATCATATTTTGTAATAATGGGAAAGTAGTTAAAAATGCTTGAGAGATTTGTGGGATCATATTTTGTAATAATGGGAAAGTAGATTAGTGGATGATCATTATGAGTTTGTTACTCATCCCATTGTATAAATAGGAGTACAATCTCCTCCATTTGTAATCGGGAAGTTTTTGTAATCTTAGAATTTTGGAGTATGTAATCTTAGAAGCTTAGAGTTGTAATCTTAGAGTTGGTTTGTAATGAAGATTTTGAAATAAAGGATCATACTTCAATTTTGCTTCTACATCTGAGTCTCCATTGAAGTGGTGTGCTGGTGGAGTTATGGAGGGCCCCCATGGCCTCACTTGCATGTTTATTTGTTTATAATTTATTTTATGTTTTTGTTTGGTTTCAGCTTTCAAGTTTTGTTAAATGTTCTAATATTAGAAGAGTCTTATTTGAAGGTGTTCTTGTAAGAGAACCATAAGATCTCATACAATTATTAGATCTAGGTTTATTTCATTTCAGCTTTTAATTTCTTATTAGATGTTCTAATGTTGGAAGAGATCTTGTAGAATATGTTCTTGTAAGAGAATCATAGATCTCAAACAATTGTTAGATCTAAGTTTGATTAGTTATTGAAAGAGATCTTAATGAATATTTTCTTGTAAGGAGACTTTAAGATCTTGGACAAATTAGGAATCTTTCTAGATCTATATATTTTAGATAAGCACTTCTAAGTTTACCTTCCCGGGTTGACATTAAATTAAACTCTAATTTGCATCCGCATTTTAGACCACACAGTGACTTCTTAGTTTTGTAGTTCATGATCTCAAGGCTGAGGCTTGAGGATTGAGACCCACAATGTGTAGTAAAGGATTGGCTGGAGAGGAAAACTGCATAGTTCTAGAGCTCAGGGGTTGGGCTTGAGCACTGAGATTTCACAATGTGTAGTTTTGGGAGACATATATTGTGCATTTCATAGTTCCAAGAGACAAGGTTGATGCTTTAGGATTGATACTGCACAGTGCACAGTTTGGTTGGGCTAGATGAGGCTGAGCAGCCCAACTGGGGAGTTTTCCTAGTTTTGACTAAGTGTGGGATCAGTGAGATGAAGTTGAATAGGAACAAGACTTGAGCATGATCACACACTTAGATTACTTAACAACACAACATAGGACACCCAGAACATATGAACAACATACTTTCCTCAATGCAGAAATATTGCAACAACTCACTCCAAGTGTGACACTAAAGATACACTTTGTGACGACAGTGACGACACTTGTGTGACAGTGCTTGAAACTTTGGAAATGAGTATGATACATGTTTACATGATGAGAAAACTCATTATCACAAAGATTACCCCTTGAAACACACTAGAACTAGATTTTATACAATGTGCGACACTTAACATGCTAAAAGACAACATGTGTTATATGAAAAGAAAAGTTTGAATGACACTTGCGATATGCGAATGACAATGAAAGTGACACATGTCAAAGATAAGATAACATGAAAAAAATACTAATTAAAGTGAAATAAAGAAAAAGCGACACTCAAAAACATGAAAGTGACACTCAAAAAACCAAAGGTGCACAAAAGCAATAGTTTGAAATACTCAACGAAATAGAAGTACAAGCACAGCCAAAAGTGAGAGACTATCTATCAATGTGGATTGATCATTGTATAATAATTGTTTTGATGGACTATTCTAGTCATGTTCAAGCTTGCATGAAAGAATGTGTTCATGAATTCATTATGGATTTAGCATATGTGATAAGGTGACTTTGACACTTACAATCCAAGAAAGGAGCTCAAAGACTTAACAGATAATTAACCAACCAAGAAGTGACTACAGAATGACTAATCGCAAGATCCACAATAGGCTCCAAAATCATAGTATAGGAAAAGTTTTGGAGGGTGTTTGTCGCAGTGACAACAAATTGTTGAATAATCTTGCATACCTTCTTATCTTTCTTCCATTCTATCCTTTCTTGTTCCACCCAATTATAGTATGGAATGAAAAAATCACACAATAAACACTACATCTCTTCTTGTTTCGTTGAAAGTGAATTTTCCACCATATTTTATTTTTATTTTTTTTAATAATTCCAAAGTCATAACCTATCATTTTTTTAACCCATTTTTGTTGTTTTTCTAAAGATAATTTTTGTTCCAAGTACTTCAAATTATTATGATCCATTTTTACCTTGAAGTGTATTCCAATTAGGTAAGGGTGTCATTTCTTAACTTCAAGTAATATAACCAACATTTTCTTTTCATAAATGGGTTTGAGTAAGTTATTTCATTTAATCTAGCTACATTCAAAATCATTGGGCATTCCATATTGTATTAAAATTACACCAGTACCATTCCTCGAGGCATCATGCTCCATAATAATGGTTTTTGTGAAGTTAAGTGTTTCTAGGATAGGATTCATGCACATAGCCTTCTTAATTTTTTCAAACGTTTTGGTTGACTCTTAAATCCAACAAAATCCTTTTTTTTTAAGAAATATGTTATTTGTGATGTTATTTTACCACAATCCTTAACAAACTTGTAGTAATATCCCACCAATCCTAAGAACATTTTTAATATTCTTCAAGGTTTTAGGAATTCGCCATTCCATCATAGATTTAATTTTGTTAGGATCCACTTTGACACCTTCATGATATAAAATATGACCCGGCTATGCCACTTCTTGAACTGTAAAGGTATATTTGGAAGAATTTTCATATAGCTCATTCAATAGTTTTAAGACCATGTCAACATGTTGTCGATTCTCTTCTTAGGATTTGTTGTAGATTAGTACATCATCAAAAATTAATAACACAATTTTTTTAAGGGTTTGAAAATAAAATTCATCAATTTTTGAAATGTTGAAGGTGCATTGGTAAGGCCATATGGAATCACTTATAATGACCTTCAATTTTTTTAAATGATATTTTGGACATATCTTATTGCCTCATTATAATTTAATGATATCCAAATTTGAAATCCAACTTAGTGAAGAAAATTTCTCCTTGTGGTTCATTTAATAATTCATCAATGACATGAATATGAAACTTATATTTAATGGTCATTTTGGTGATTTGTCTATAATTTAGACACATACACCATGAATCTTCCTTTTTTTGAACCATCGTTAGTGGTGAAGAGATATCACTTTGCCTAGGTTGAATGATGCCAACCTCTAACATTTCTTGAATCATACGCTCAATCTATTTCTTTTGTGCATATGAATACTTGTAAGTCCTAATGTTAGGTGGTACACTTCCTAGTTTCAAATGAATAACATGGTAATGATTTCATGCAAGTGGAAGAAACTAGAATTTTTTCAAATACCTTTGAATGTTTCTCAACAACCATTTGGATATCCATCAGAGTAAAGGATCTAGATGTTTAAACATATAGTGAGAAAAATTGTGCAATTACAACATTTTGTCATTTTTTGAGTGATTTTCTCTTATTGTTAGATCTTTTCACTTTAGAAGGTTTCCCTTACATACCACTTAGTTCAATTTCCTTTCCTTTTGAGGATAATCTCATGAAAAGTTCTTGAAACTTAAGAATCATTATTCCCAATTATTGTAACCATTGGAACCCTAATACAACATTAGCACCACCCATTTGGATTGAAAACATGATATTGTCTAATTAATACTCCCCCATAGTGAGCTCAATATTATGGAACTTCCCTGAACAATTTGTTGTACCTCCATTTGTAATCATCATTTGATACTCTAGAATTGGAAATATAAACCAATTAAGAAGTTTTTATAATTTGAAATTAATGAAGTTATGGGTACTACAAGAATCAATCCATGTAGCTACCTTTTTTCTTTTGATATATCCTTCTATCTTGAGGGTTTACAAACTACTAATGCTAGTCAGTGATTAGAAGATATGATTGGAGTAGTTTATTCCAGTTCTAGATCTTGTGATGGTTCCAATTCTTGATATTCTTCTTCTTCACAATCCATATAGAATAATTTCTTCTAATTGAATCTATGCCCCTTACTATACTTGTCATTATAATTGAAACATTGTAAGTTTGTTCCTTTTTCATCCATTTCTCACAGTGTTAACCCTGTAGGTTGAGTAAGTTTAGGAGAGGGAACATGGTTCTCTCTATAGTTGTTGGCGGCCACTCTTTTCGTAATCACATATTTACTTTTAACTTTCCTGGCCACATTGAAAGCATTCTTTAGGGAAATAGGCTAGAAGAGACATGCCTCACGTTGAATGGTGTCCTTTAAAATTCCCATAAACAGATCTAATAAATTATCTTGTGGATTTTTATTTATCTTGAGAAATTGTTTTTGGAATTTCTAAATGTGCTATGTAATTGGATCTCTTTCTCATATATTTATCAATTTGCTAAATAATATATTTCTATTAATGTTCCCATAATGTTCTACCAATTCATCCATAAAAATGGACCAAGCAACATTAGAATCATTTTTTTCCCAATCCATTAATCGATCATATTATAAATATAAGGATGAAAAATTTACCTTTAGTGAAGTTGTAACTTTGTGTAGATAAAATAATTATTCCATCTAGAATATCCATGTTATATGATCTTTACAATTAGATTTCATCGTATCAATCTTTGGAATTAAGTATTTCCTTGGAGCCAAGTTGAATGCTTGATGATCTCTATATTGGAGTGATTCATAATCATGATTATGGGACTCAATCCTCATTATCTCCAAATTTGTTAAAAAAATCTCAAATGTAACCAATTTTCAATAATTTTTTTCTCCCCATTTTTAGGATTTTCTTGCATCCCAATCTCACCTTTAGGGATCCTCTCGCCTAAGGGTACGTAAGATAATGGTTGAGATGGAATTTGTAAATTTTCCATCTTTTGATATATATTTTGTTCCATATTTTCTATCTTTCTTTTTCCATGTTTTCATTCATTTTGTCCATATGTATATGTGTATTTATCATCAAGTTGTTCTTTTTCACCAACCTATCACTCAAATTGTTAAATTGTTTTTACAATTTGGATAGCTATTTCTATATCGCTTGAATTTCGTTATGAATTATGGTTGAGCTATTTGGAGGTTTAATTGGTGTTGTAATTGTGGAGCACCTTTTTTCGTGTGGAAATTTATCTATATTTATTGTATATTTATCTTTACCATGGTTTGCAAAATATATCTTCTAATCAATTTATGTAAATTGCAAGTTACATAACTTTAAAACCTTGATTTGGATACTATTTTCTAGGCCAATATTGCACCTAATATGTACCTTTGATTTTGAAATTTTGTTTTGTGGTAGCCTAATATGTCTTCTATACAATCTTATAGGTCTAATGGAATTTTTTCATGCTACAAAAATTCATGGTAACTTTTCCAAAAAAAACGTGTTTTTGTCCCTTCCAAGAAAATGAAGTTGTACGACCTGCCACACGTTCAATTTATCTTATCTAATTTTAATATTTTTACTTGATATACTATGGGCATAATTTCACTCAATTTGTATCTTTACAAAATCATATATTACCATTTCACCTAGAGCACTTATTTGAGACTAGTATTAGTGCTTGTCGAAAACCTCAATTTCCATGGAAAATATAAAAAAATGTAGCAAACCTAAACCAAAAGTTTTTATTGCAAGTAATTAGATGTGTGTCCTCTTGGTCCTAAAATTTAATATTCTAAAACTTCACCAAAACAAATTTATGTCCATTTTACCAAGAACATATGTTTGAGACTAGTGTTAGGAGTAGTCAGAAATCATGCTTTTCACGAGAAATAACTCAAAAATAATATTGAACCAAAACTTAGATTTTTTTATAGTGTGTTCTTTGATATTTCACGTCAAGTTTCCAATAATTTTTCTACCTAAAGTTCCCCATAAAAAATGTTAGACTGAAACTTCTAAGGTGACTCATTTGAAGGAGAAAAATCCTAGTATTGTGTGCTATAATATAAAATGTTATGCATCTAACACCAAAAATAGCAGAGAGAGAAAGAGAGATAACTACATGCATTTGTAATGAAATATAATAATGAATGTGAAGCCTCTTCAAAGGGGAAACCTCCTTTTATAATAAATGTATAATATGAGATCATCTAAAAATAGGTTTCCTTGTTATATATAATAGGATACAAAGGGTACACTTATAATTAAAGGGTCTAGATGATTTATAACTCAATATATATATGGAATTATCAAGGGATTATGTGGGGATTTATGATTTAACATGGGTTTTGTCTAGGAATTAGCAATACTGTTTTTGAAATTGGACCTACATCTTCACAACATTTGAAATGTTATAGTCCCAATTACCCAAATTCATCTAGGTCGTACAAGGAAAAAAATTAAAGGAAGGAAAGGAAATTGAACACACACACAAAGAAATATAGAAAATATCAAAATAATACGGTGAAAACCCAACTTCTATTATGTTGATGGTGTTGAACCTGCCAACATTCAGGGGATCTCCCCGATATGAAGTGCCAACTAGACCTCACACCGTTTGGTGTAGGAGTCACATCCGGTATGATGGCTCGGTTTCCATTATCTTAAAGGTTTGCCTTAGCTCTTGCTTGTCAGCACATGAGAGTGGTCTACTTTGTCTTTGAACATCGAGGTTCACGTGCCTGGTCAGTGCTTAGTGTTACTTGTGTCAAGGTTCTTTCACCGTAGAGGGAGAGGGTGAAAATGAGTCTCAAGTCGAAAGGGAATAGTCCCAACTCTGTCAGAGACACACAACACAGCAGGACATGCATAGCTTCCGACGGATTAGTCCACACGGATGCGGTAGTCGCAAACACACATTGAATGGATATCACGTACAACACCAAGCGGAATAGTCCACACAAGTGCGACGGTCATTATAACAAGTTTATGAGAATGGTTATGTCAAGTCTCCGGCAGAATAGTCCACATGGGTGAGACAACGTTAAAAACTTATACAAAACATTTTCATAAGCATTTGTATTAGAACAACCAAATTAGTCTTACAAACAAATACAATACATGTGTGAAAATGTGATGGCCTATTATCAGGCTTCTGAATTAAGTGAAACTTCCAAGACACATCAGTAAACCATTACAACACTAACCCTGATAGCGAGGTGTTGGAACCAATTCTCACTCCTCAAAGAAAAGACTATAGATTCTCAAGGTTGTGTGGGAGGAGCCAAGGTGAAAATTCCTTTGCACGTACAAATGAGGGGTATATATAACCAAGGGTGAAACTGACCCTTGTGACTGTTCAAATTCCCTCATGACTGTTTGACCTACATGACTCTTCAACCTTACACATGGGTCTCTTGGACTTCCACGTTACATTACATCAATTACAACAGTATGGCCCATAGTAGTGATGTGGCTAAGATGACTCATGACATGACTCGACACAACAGAGATGGTACGTTCATGTTGCTGGTGGTATCCATGTCGAGCTATAGTGCTGCTAAGTGATGAATGTTCTCTTGGTGTATCATAGTTTCACCTCTGCATGGCAAGTTGTGCGAAGTCATTGATGGTCTTGGTGTTTGCTTGATGTTGTATGTGCATGTCTCTCCTTCGATCGTACTTGGCATGCTTCATGTGTTCATTTGTTCACGAACAATTCTCCTTGCATGTGATCCTTGTTCATCACATTCATTTTCACGCAATGTCTCATCCATGTACCTATATCTACAGTCACTCATGATGAGACGACATTAAATCCAGAAATCTCCTAGTTTACCATGATGCATTATCTTTAGCTTTTGGATGTAGGTGACCGGGAGAGAGGACAAGGCTCTGAAAATGCAGAGAGCACATTTCAGGTCAGGATGTGGGCTCCGGGCACTGTCAATGAAAATTACACATAGGTCATTGGGAGGCTGATATGGGCAGTCTGGATCAGCAGTGGCTATCTGCGGGATCTGTCTCAGCTAGAGGGAAGATCTATGCAATTATTACAGGGAGATAGTGTAGGCAGTAGGGGGACACTAGCCGTGAAAACTTCGCAATCTCTGGGGAGGCTAGAAGCGGGCTGCAAGAGTTTGTTGGCTAAAACTATGTAGAGAAGGGAGGCTAGCCTGCAGGACATCCCTGCGCATTTTCTGGGCTAAGCGGGATGTTGATCAACTAGGAGGTAGCCCATGAAAACTGCGTAGTTTTCAAGAGGAGCAGCAAGTTGGGTGATAGGATGACTGGATGGCAGAACTATGCAAATTATGAGGATAATGCAGTGACAGACAGCAGGTGTCTTTCCGGCATGTCTATGCAATTTCTTCAGATAGCAGAAGTGGGCATGCTTGGCATCTTCTATGCAATGTTTTGGAGAAGTTAGGCTTGGGGTCACTGCCTAGTCAAGCTATCTAGTTGACCAGCTATAGGCTTGATGGCTTTGCTTGTAGGCAGTGTAGATTGATATGGCTTGCTAAGAAAATTTTGTGTTGTTTTGGGTGACAGTCATCAGGTTGGCTCCAGGATTGCGCACTGCAAACTACTTGGTAAGCAGCCTCAAGCTTTGTGCAATTCTGGGTAGTAGTACATGATCACTGAGGGTTGAGACTGTGCAGTGTAGCTCAATGAAGGTCTAGCTATTGGAGGGTAGTTTGGTTGATAGAGCTTCAGCAAAATGACTATCTCTGAGAAAGTGACTTCATACATGCATGACCTTGCAAACACACACTCAACATGACTTGATGACAAGACACCTCGAACCATCAAGACAACATACAATTAGTGTAACTGACCGATAGGTGCAAGCAATAAGTGCGACGCTTGAGATAGATCGTTGAATGACCACAACGACACTTGCGCGACATTGCATACAACTTTGTGTGTGAATGCGACAGATCCTTACATAGTGAATACAACTTGTACACATGAAGACGGTCATGAACATAGCTAGAACATAGCTACAAACATGACATTGTGACCAACATGATAAAAGATGTATAGTAAATGATCAAGCAAGGAGGGTAAGAAGACTTAAGACGAGCTCATGGGATGAGCCCAAGTGCTTGCACACATCAAGGAAAAACCCAAAGAAGGCTTTGAAATTAGATGCGGGCCAAAATTTTAGAGGGTGTTGTAGTCGCTACAACACTTGGCGACACATTGGTTGAATACCAACTTCTCTATTTTGGTCCATTGACAGCGCAAGGCTTCGGTCTATCAGGGAGTGTTGAATCATTGTGTGGGTTACTTCAGCTTCCCTACTTACCCCATGGACAGACATGGTTCACCTTTTTCCAGCTCAATGAAACACAACAACACGTTTCATCTTGATCACAATGTTTCGAAATCGGGAAGGGTAGTTTGGCTTACGAGTTAAGAAATTCAGAGTATAATTTTTCATCTCTAGTGTTGCTCCTTTGCCAGCAGGCCTGAATAGTACCCCGATGGAGTCACATGGTAACACAGGCATTGCTCCACTACCAGCGAGCCTAGTCAGTACCCCGGTGGATTTGCATGCTTCCTCTCTCTACGCAGGAAGCCTTTCTCTTCTTTTGCCTCTGTATTTTTAAAAGAGGACTGTGCATAGGCATTTATTTATTTTTGGGGAAAAAGAGGGATCCTAACTTATTGGGAGCAAAAGGGGTTGTTCCTTCAGAGAATCATGTAATACCTCTCACATAGGTTTGCTTGTTTATATTTTCCCCTTCTTCGTTCTACTAGTTAGATGAGCTTGAACACACAGAGAAGAAGGCTGAGTACAAGCATGGGGTTTCCCAGTGTGGACACAGGTTCATGGTTGGACCCAAGCTTCTCTTGTAGACGACTTGTATTTTCCTTCAATACTTCATCAGCTAAAGGTTATAACCAAGCACAAAGAAGATAGATAATGGACTAACCAAGTGTTGCAGTGTCACAAGAATCTTTAGATCTCAGCCACATACTCATTCAAAAGCCAGAACTCATTAAAGGGCAATACTTATTTACAAAACCAAAAAATAGCAAGATACTAAGAAAAAAAAAAATGAAATGAAAATAGTAAGCAAAACGAAAAGACAATAAGCAGTAAACAGACTATGTACATGACGCAGGGCGTGGCCCTGGCTCACTGGAAATAGTGTTTGAGATCTTGGCCATTGACAAGAAGGTTGTCAATCCTCCCTTCAAGTGATTGCAGATGGTACATGTGTGGGCTAAGCTTCTCATGGATAGTATACAGACCAATCCACAGGGACTATATGTTTGCCTTTGTCGTCATGGGGTTTGTCCCATTTCAAGACCAAGTCACTAACATCAAAGTTAGCGTTCCCTGTGGAATTCTTGTCGAACCATCTCTTGATACGGTTCTGGTGGAGTGTAAATTTTTATTTTTCTTTCATCCTTTCTTCCTGTAGCTTGTGAAGTTTATCCTTCCTAAGCTAAACTAGTAGACAAGGATTTCCTTGGGATTCTTGAGACAATTGGAGTGCAAGAAAGTAGATGTTTAGCGGTAGGATGGCTTCTTTCCCATAAACTAGGAAGTATGGAGAAGTGTTCAGAGAGAGTTTGGGTGTTACGTGGTTAGCCCATAAGGCATTTGTCAAGATGGAGTGCTAGTTACGTTGTTCAAAGTAAATGATCTTTTTGATTATGTAGATAAGGTTTTTATTTGTGGATCCTACGAGACCATTTTCCTATGGGTAGTAGTTAGATGAGTGTTTAAGCACAATACCATACTACAATGAAAAATCATAAATCTTCAAAGATGAAAATTGAGTTGCATAGTCAAACACAAGTGATATTGGAACACCAAAGCTTGAGGTGATGTTCTGTTGGAGGAAGTTGATGACTTCCTGGTCCTTCACGCGCTTGAGTGGAACTGCTTCTGTCCATCACGTGAAGTAATCAGTAGCTGTCAAGATGTAGTGGTGTTGTTTTGACGAATGTGCGAAAATTTCCCCAATAATATCCAGGCCCCATTGTTGGAATGGTTCAGTCACTACAACAAGGTGTAGCGGGGTTGCTGACCTTCGTGATCGGTCAGCACATCGCTGACAGACCAAGCACTTACGTGCGTAACTGTGTGCATCCTTGAACAATGAGGGCTAGTAAAAACTAGATCGCATAACTTTTTGTGCAATGGTATTTCCCATGAAGTGGCCCCCAACTAGTTCATCATGCAGATCATGCAAGACCTTCTCTGATTCATGTGCCTCCAGGCACCTGAGAAAGATCCCATTACAGTGCTTTCTGTAAAGCACTCTGTGCACCAATTGATAGGATAAAGCTTTGAGGTGAAGTGCCCTCTTCTGTCTCATGGAGAAGTGAGAGGGTATGGTTCCTTGCTCAAGGTACTGGCACACATCTTCGTACCAATAGTTTCTACATGCAGCGGGTGGTGCTCGCTCTACATCATACATCTCGATTTCTTTCTCCCAACCAATGAGCTCTTCTTCTTCCTCCTATGTGTTGACTGCTTCAGCTGTGAGTCTACAGAGACCATGACCCTTAATAGTGTGAACCAGATTGATGTCAAGATCATACTCTTCAGGGAAAATTTTAAGAACCCCCCCTAAATTTATAAATATAATAAATGGGTGAATCTCCATGGTATATAGGAAAAATGGAAGGCGATTTTATCAATAATATAATATGTATATATAATTTTTTGGCGAATCTCTCACCAGGCATGGCGAATATTTTACTCAATTATAAAATCTTGTAAGATCTTGGTGAGTCTTTCACTAAATAATAAAACTTTGTAAAGTCCTAGTGAATCTTAGCATAGGCTCCATGCTAGTTTAATTCCCCCATTTAAATAGGCTACATTCGAGGTGAATACCATGGGTCAATACCATGTGCCATTTTGGTGAATACCATGGGTCAATACCATGTGCCATTTTTATTTTTATTAATTCTAATATTAGGGTTAATAATGGTTTTTTGCATGGTATTAATAACAATCTAGTCCATGGTATTTGTCCCATAGTATTTTGGCCATAGGTTTCACCTAAATATAACCCATTTTTTGAGTGTTCGTAAATATAAGGTGACTTATGGAGTAAATATAAAAAAAAAAGTTTTATTTGTTTACCATACCTCTCGTTTATTTATATTTTTTTATTAATTTACCATATCTCTTTTACAAATATGGTATTTGGCCCATAGGATTCACTTAAATAAAACCTCTTTCTTGAGCCTTCATAAATAGAATGAGGGTTATGGACTAAATATAAAAAGAGGTTTTATTTATTTACGAAACGTCTAGTTTATTTATATTTTTATTTATTTACCATACCTCTTGAGTAAGTATAAAAAGACGTTTTATTTATTTACCATACCTCCACTTTACTTATATTTTTATTTGTTTACACCCTTACATGTATATAAGGTGACTTATGGAGTAAATATAGAAAATGTTTTATTTATTTACGATACCTCTCACTTATTTATATTTTTATTAATTTACCATACCTCTTTTATAAATATGGTATTTGGCCCATAGGATTCACTTAAATAAAACCTATTCTTGAAAATGGGCGAATGGATTCACTTAAATAAAACCTATTCTTGAAAATGGGCGAATGGAAGGTTGTAAGTCCTAATTTCAAGGGCTAAATTTACCTTTTTTACCCTCTCCCTTAAAATAAGGTGGGCTATTTGAGGTGATTTGTAAAAATGTACTATGATACAAAATATTCGCCCACTAAAAATTTAAAATCCCTTAATTTCGCCAAAGGGCGAACATTCGCCCCTAAAATTATCCTTAATACTCTTACAACCCTGTCATCCAGTTCACTCATCGTTCACCCAGCTCTTGTTGTACAAGCAGTGAGTGGACTTCTGGGTGAGGCACATAGACTATGCAATGGTTCTTCAACAAGTAGGGTCTAAAGTGTTTGACCGCCTTTTATATTGTGTATTCTTGTTTGTCAATGGCAAGGTAGTTGAGTTTGGGTCCTTGCATTCTTGCCCTCATGAAGGAGATGGGACATTCATTGTTCAGCTCATCCTTCTGAGTGAGTACTATAGCCAACGAGTTGTCAGAGGTGAAGGTGTATAGGAAGAAATCTTTGTTGAAATCTGGGTTGTAAAGTGCATACGCTTCTACTATAACCTACTTGATATGGGTGAATCAATTCTTTTCCCTCTGGCCCTAGTTGCAGACTGCATCCTTCTTTATCATGTGTTGCATTGGTTTCACTATCTACGCATAGTCCGAGATGAAAATCTGAAGGAAGTTTATCTTTCCCAAGAAGGACTGCATTGCTTTCTTGTTGGTTGGGTGAGGGATTTGTGTAATGGTATAGACTCAGTCTGGATCAACCTTGATCCCACTTATGGCAATGGTGTGCCTAAGGAGGTTCCCCTTAGACACTGCAAACACGCTCTTTTTGGGATTCTAGGAAATCCTATATTTCCAGCATCACTCAAATATCTTCTTTAGATGGCGTATGTGGTCTGACCATTTTCTGGAAAACACAGTCATGTCATCAAGGTACACCACTATGCTCTATCCGATGAGTCCACGGAAGGCGATGTCCATGGCGCGCTGAAAGGTTGCGCCTACATTCATGAGCCCAAATGGCATTCGTCTGTATGCAAACGTGGCCCACTTGGTACTGAAGGTAGTTTTAAGTCGATCAGGTTCCACTACCATAACCTGGTTATATCCTGAAAACCTGTCAAGTAAGGATAAGATATCTACCCCAGATAGTATCTGTAAAATATGTTCCATAGACGGTACGCGGTAATTGTCTTTGTCCAAGGCACAGTTCAAGTTTCGAAAATCAATGCACAAGTGGATCTCGCCAAACTTCTTACATACAGGAACAAGGTTGGAAACCGATGTGGAATGAAAAACTCTGTATATGATCCATGCATCCAACAGCTTGGTCAGCTCTTTTTGTATGAGGGGTTCAAGTCAGGGATGTTCTGCTGAAATGGATTGACCCCTTCTTTGATTGGAATCACATGTTAGATTATTTGTGTGTCGTACATTTTCAGATCGTCATATGTCCACGCGAACACATCCTGGTATTGTTTGAACAAGTGGACAAAGGCTTGTCACTCCTGCTGTGTGCAACATGTACTAAGATTGACGAACTTTGGATCTTGTTCTGTTCCCAGGTTTATTTGTTTGTGCATCATGGAGGAACTATGGGTTTTGTTGTTCCTTGGCCCCTAAAAGTGGTTCTGCAAGTCATACATATTTTCTAGAGATACCACACCCTTAGGGATGAGGTTGCCTTTCTTGTCATCGGGCCCAACTTGCAGAGAATTCTCATGCTCATCTTTGTCAATCATTGCATATTTAAAGACATCAGTGTTGGCCATGAAGTGTATTATCACGATTTCTGAATCACCTACCACTTTGAGCGCAGCAACATTGAGGTTGATGGCCTTTTGGAATCCCAACATGAGTGCTTTGTATTCATCAATGTTGTTCATGCACTCAAACTCCAAGCGGCTCAAGATCAAATGTTCCCTGTGTTTTGGGTCAATCAAGATACACCCAGCTCTAGAGCCATCCTATGTCTTTGATCTGTCAAAGTACATGGTCCACAACTCATCTATACACAGACTGTTCGAGGCACTTGTACTACTACTACTACTGTTGCTACTACTACTAGTGTTACAATGTGTTGTACAGGTTTCATTTCCATCAATTGGGCAAGGAAGGAGACCCAACTGCATCTTTGATGGGGTTGAAGCTGGTTGTGCGAGATAACACCTCAATGTTGTTTCCAAGAGGCAGTTGTCGAACATGAGCTTTATGAAAGCCAACGGTTCATTCTCACCATTGATGGGATTGATGCTATGTCTCATGTATCTCTTAGATAACACCTGGATCTGATTTATTTTTCCCTAGTATAGAAGCCACAAGTGTGACCATTCTGTAGAAAAGTACCCATTCAACTTGCTAGAAAAATCTCTGCTAAGCAGTAAGCCATATGCTTCTGGTATGTCCACAACAACAATGTTGATGCACAGGTGAACTCAGCCATCATGAGATAAACAAATGATCACATCCCAAAGTTCACCAATGGCTGGTATGTATGTCTGATCAAGTTGGATGATTTGCACAGATGTCTTGCTCCATTTCGCATTGTTCTTGGCGATGAAGAGTGGCATGACATTGTCTGATGCGCCAGAATCAACCAAACAGTTGTGAGAAATTGCAGTTAAATATTTCAAATGAAAGTAAGAATGGAGGGCAAATAGAGTTTGCTTCTTCCATTCGGAGTGTGTTGAGCACAGTTGTGAGTGAACCTAGATATGTGCTTGTTCCGTTGCTAGTAGAGGTTGCGCTTTCTACAGATGTTTTCCCCAGTGCACGTAGCAAAATATCTCGCTGACTTTGAAACTTAGCCAACTCAAATAAAGAGAATTTTGTGCGATTTTTCTTCATGTCTTCCACAATGTTTGAGTCAAGAGCAGGTAGACTCACCGAGATGTTCAGGGTCAGACTCATGTTTGTACTCTCCAGCAGAGGGTTCTGCGATTTCCTGCTCAACAGTTCAAGCTTTTCCCGCATTTCCCCAAATATAGGGGGAGCCCCTTGACTTCTGAGATGGTATCGACCATTTTTTGGGGGGTTGCTTCTCAGTGTTTGTTTTCTACGTTGCTTGTGAGCATTGATACATGTTGATCACCTGCCCAGTGCTAGGTGCCTCATCAAGTGTAGCATCTTAATCATCGTCTATTTCTCTCGGATGGCACTGCATATTTCTCACTACATTCAGTGTGTGGTTGCATACTAAGTCCACAACTCATTTCCAATCCGAACAAGACCCTTCTAGGTGATCTTCTCTATGGAATGAGAAAAAA
Source organism: Pinus tabuliformis (assembly GCA_031772625.1). NCBI lineage: Eukaryota > Viridiplantae > Streptophyta > Pinopsida > Pinales > Pinaceae > Pinus > Pinus tabuliformis. The sequence goes on along the minus strand of CM062819.1, from coordinate 1,415,158,635 downwards.
TCATCATTCGTGCAATGTTCTATCTGGAACACTAGCGATTTTAGCCATGAATAACTTGTTGCTTGATGAAATGCTTCCTTTTTATTGTCTGGGTGGCCACTACTTGCAAATGTGTGGATCATTTGTTGTTTCAGCTCAGACACTTATGTTGTCAATTTCTTGACAAGATGAGTAAGGGTTTCAATATCACTTGCTTCCTTGTCTTTACCCTTGCCCAAGATCACGAGGGTGTCTCGTAATCCCTGTTGGAAGACTGGAGGTTCCTCTCTGTTCTCAATAGCTTCTACCAGACCTTTGAGTATGGCAAGAACTACTTCTTCCACCGATGATACAACAACTCCTGTGGGAGTGGTCTTTGGCTTCTTTGATGTGTATGGAAGATCTTGTATTCCTAGGATCAGTTTGACTATTTTTGCAAACTAACGGGTCATGGGACGAACAGAGCAGAGGTGCTGATATGAAATTTTGTGTTCACATCTGAGAGGTGAGGAGTAACCAACTTCATAGTTGCGCATAGGTGAGAGGGAGTGTGATTTACTGCCTTGACCAGATGATTGATGAGTGGGGTGAGAGGAAATTCAGCAATAAACAACTGGCGGCCCTCCTTTTAGCACAAGAAATGTTGACGGTGTTTAACTCGACAACATTCATGGGATCTCCCTGGTATGAAGTCCCAAGTAGACCTCACACTATTTGGTGTAGGAGTCCCATCCGATATGATGGCCCAGTTGCCATTATCTTAAAGGTTTGCCTTAGCTCTTGCTTGTTAGCACATGAGAGTGGTCTGCTTTGTCTTCAAACAATGAGGTTCGCGTGCCTGGTGAGTGCTTAGTGTTACTTGTGTCAAGGTTCTTTCACTGCAAAGGGAGAGGGTGGAAGTGAGTCTCAAGTTGAAAGGGAATAGTCCCAACTCTGTTAGAGACACACAACACAATAGGACATGTGTAGCTTCTGGCAGAGTTGTCCACATGGATACAGAAATCGCAAACACATAGTGAACTGATAACACGTACAACACCCAACGGAATTGTCCACACGAATGTGACAATCGTTATAACAAGTTTATGAGAATGGTTATGTCGAGTGTCTGGCGGAATAGTCCACATGGGTGAGACAGCGTTAACAACTTATATAACACATCTTCGTAAGTATATGTATTAGAACAACCAGAATAGTTCAACTATTTTAATACAAGTCAAACCAACATGCATTACAAGTGTCCAAAGAATAGTCTTACAAACAAATACAATACATGTGTGAAAATGTGTTGGCATATTACCAAGCTTCTAAATTAATTGAAAGTTCCAAGACACATAGGTACACCATTACGTCACTAACCCCAATAGCAGGGCGTTGGAGCCACAATTCGCTCCTCAAAGAAAAGACTACAGACTCTCATGGATGTGTGGGAGCAGCCAAGGTGAAAATTCCTTTGCATGTACAAATGAGGGGTATATATAGCCAAAGGTGAAACTGATCCTTGTGACTATTTGACTTCCCTCATGACTGTTTGACTTATATGACTCTTCAACTTTACATGTGGGTCTCTTGGACTTCCACGTTACATTACATCGATTATAACAGTATGGCCTACAGTAGTGATGTGGCTAAGATGACTCATGACATGACTTGACACGACAAAGCTGGTATGTTCATGTTGTTGGTGGTGTCCATGTCGAGCCGCAGTGCTGCTAAGTGATGAATGTGATCTTGGTGTATCATAGCTTCACTTCTGCATGGAAAGGTGTGCGGAGTGTTCGATGGTCTTGGCTTTCGCTTGATGTTACACGTGCATGTCTCTCCTTCGCTCGTTGGCATGCTTCATGTGTTCGTCCATTCCCGAACAAGTCTCCTAATATGTACTCCTTGTTCATCTCGTTCGTCGTCGCGCCATGTCTCATCCATGTACCTGTATCTACAGTCACTCATGACGAGATGACATCAAATCTAGAAATCTCCTAGTCTACCATGATTCATTATCTTTCGCTTTCTGGTGTAGGTTCCTGGGAGAGAGGACAAGGCTCTAAAAGTGCGCAGAGCACATTTCGGATTCGAATGCAGGCTCCGCACAATGTCAAATGAAAATTTCACGGAGGTCACTAGGAGGCTCAGATGGGCAGTCTGGATCAGCAATGACTGTCTATGGGATCTGGTTAGGCTAGAGGGCAGATCTACACAATTTTTCCAGGGAGACAGTGGAGGTAGCAGGGGGACACTAGCAGTGAAAACTGCACAAATTCTCCGGGGAGGTTGGCAGCGGGCTACGGGACGCTGCTGGCCAAAACTACGCAGCGCTGGGAGGTTGGCCTGCAGGACATCCTTTCGTAGTTTCTGGGTTGAGTGGGATCTTGGGCAGCTGAGAGGAAGCCCATGAAAACTATGTAGTTTTCATGAGGAGTAGCAGGTCGGTTGACAGGATGACTGGCTGGCAGAATTGCACAAATTTTGAGGACAATGCAGTGACAGGCAGCAGGTGTTTGTCCAGCATGTTTGTGAAGTTTATTCAGTCAATGGAACCGGGCATGCTTGGCAGCTTCTACGCAAATTTTTGGAGGAGTGAGGCTCGGGTTCACTGCCCAGCCAACCTCTCTAGTTGACCAGCTATAGGCTTGATGGCTTTTCTTGTGGGCAGCACAGATTGAGATGGCTTGCTGAGAAAATTTTTCGATGTTTTGGGTGGCAGTCAGTGGGATCGACTCTAGGATTGTGTAGTGCAGACTACCTCGGAGGCAGCCTCAAGGTCTACACAATCCTGGGCAGCAGTACATGATCATTGAGGGCTGAGACTGCGTAGTGCAGCTCAACGGAGGTCCAACTGTTGAAGGGTGGTCCGATCGATAGAGTTTCAGAAAAATGACTACGTGTGTGAGCGAGTGACTTCGTACATGCATGACCTCGTGAACACAAACTCAACATGACTTGACAACAAGACACCTCGAACCATCAAGACAACATACACAGTGTGACTGACCGACGGGTGTGAGCGACAAGTGTGACACTTGAGATAGATCATTGATGACCACAACGAAAGTTGCGCGACATTGCATACAACTTCGTGTGTGAGTGCCACAGATGCTTACATAGTGAATACAACTTGTACACACGAAGACGGTTGTGAACATAGCCAGAACATGGCTGCAAGCATGACATTGTGACCAACACGCTAAAAGATGTCTTGTGAACGAGCAAGAGAGGAGGGTGCGAAGAATTAAGATGAGCTCATGGGATGAGCCTGAGTGCTTGCAAACATCAAGGAAAAACCCAAGGAAGGCTCTGAAATTGGATGCGGGCCAAAATTTGGAGGGTGTTGTAGCTGCTACAACATATTGCTAAATATAATAATAGAGTAATATAGAACACAAACTGGCTAGAATGGTGGTAGCTACATATAAAGGGGGGGGGGGGATGGAGGCTACATGTATTCACAAAAAGCTATTACAAGAGGCCAATAGAATGTCTTTTTGAAATAACCTTACATATCCAATACCCTAAACCTAGAATATGAAGCAACAAAATTTTTGTGGGCCTCGAGGTGGTTAGTTGGTACATCAACTTCCCGATGGCACAAAATTATGCATACAGTGTTTATTTGGGGTGCATAGTATCCTATTCGAGAGAAACGTTTGAGGATTAAAACGTTTGGCTAGGACTAGGGCACGCCATGGAAACTCTTGGACCCACAAATGGTTGAAAACTATAATTTAGGGACTCAAAATAGCCCTATAAGTTTGGAAACTGAAAAACCCATAGAAACACTGCCAAGAAGATAGATAATCATTTATTCAATGGAAGAGGTGAGTGGCTACTGATATCCACTTGGATCACAAATATTTACATAAAAATGTCTTGTTGTGATCAAGAATAAGTTTAGGAGACATATTGAAGGCTTTATTCATTGTATGTTCCAAAGGAAAAATTTTGGGTATGCCTAATTCTTTTTGTTGTTAATAAGTTTTCCCATTTTAAACTCAGAAAAATGTATATTACTAAAGGAAAATCTAATTGTAGTTGATGTGAGCTACAATGAACTATACTCACGATCGTAAGTATTTCAAGATAACCTTTATTTTTTTACATCATTTATTTTGTATATAACTTAATAAGATGATGAGTATCTACAATCAACATCTATTCATCATTTTAATGAGCAATTTCTATTATATTTTTTCAATTCATAATTTACAAATAATTGTTACAATGCATGGGTGTTTTGTTTCCTTGGTGGCTAGCCTTTTGCAATTGGACCAAAATCCTACACCATCAAGAGCTAGACTAGACCAGGTGTATAATTGGAAGCACCAAAACAAGGTGCATAATTGGAAGCACCAAAACAAGGGAATACAGGCTTAACCAATCATAACCATGAACCCACTTGATATGTTTGAAAAGAAATTAGATTCAATATATGCATTGATGGGAATCAACATGCATGAAATACTTAATGTATTCACTTAAATGAACATTAGGATTTAAAAACTTGATAAAGCTTACAATGGTTGTTTGAAAGAGAGAGTGAAAGTGGAAAATCAAAGAAAGTTACTTTTCCTCTTCCTCGTCTCAACACCAAGTACATTTTCAACAATGTTTTCATATTGTCTTGTAGGTGCTTTATAGCTAATTTCGTCTAAGTATTACCATTCTTGCACATTAGCTAAACTATAACTACTTGAAAGTGACTTGAGACCTTTCTAATTACTATGGTGTAGGTGAAGCTTTGTCTCAATATATTTAAAATAATTCCTCACGTTATTTTCCTAAGAGTGAAAGAAGATAAGATGGAAGTTAGTTGCAAGTTTATTGAAAAGGAAATGTGGTGTTGCATGTTGGTGTAGATGCAATGACATAGGTGAGGCGACAACAAAGTGGTTGAGAATATAGAGTTATTTTAGTCCTTCGAAGGCCACACTTAATATAATTAAATCGTTGATAGAATTCATTTTATGAAAATTGTAGTTGCGCAAAACTTTTCCACCAACCCAAGAATAATGCTTCAATTGTTTGAACCAATATAATTGTGAACAAATAATTTTTTGTAAAACATTTAATACATAAATGCTAAACTATACCAAAATTTTAGGATAAAATTAAAATTATTAAAAGTCAAAATGAAGTAATGCAAGCTCAACCATGAACTCATTGATATACTACTAGGACTTCGAAAGGGACTAACAAGATGTACATCACGTTGATCCACATCATAAGTATCAGCCTCAAAGATAAATAAGCACATAAAATATTAATATAGGGGACCGAAATCTTGTTAGGAAGGGTATATTTAAAATGGTTTAATAATATTACCAGCAAGGAGATGAATTTAAAATTATTAAATTATATCATCATCAAGAACCAAGTGACATAAAAGTTAATATTGATAATATTTAGAATTATTGTTACATTAATAGGTGTAACATAACTCTTATTTGGCAGTGGAGGTGGAAGAGTCTGGTTGTCTTGGTTAAAGGCAATGCAAGACAAAGGTAGAGCGGAGGTGGAAGAGTCTCGTTGTCTTGGTTAAAGGCAATGCAAGACAAAGGTAGAGTGTAGATTTATTAGAATGATGCTATATTTACAGGTGGTAAACATTGATAGTGGTAATTTCAGGTTTTAATATTGTATAATTGTTGCAAGTAAATTTAAAAAAAATAGAAAATATATAATGGCACAAACACATATTAACAAAAATATTTTACTCTAGAAGCTAAAATTCAGAAAACCAAAAATATTTTTCCAGTATATTTCGTTTTTATAGTGTTATGATATAACAGGTATATCTTGTGGTATCCATAAATTTACAATCCATTTAACTTTTATTATAATAGAACGGTCCCTTAACTAGAATTACAAAACCATAGGTTGAACCACCATGCTTCACAAAAATACTAAAAGTGAAAGCTATGTGCAAAAAATAGATGAAAAAGTTGCCTAAACTTTTTTTTGGGTAGGGGGCACTACCCTTTAACCCTTGCAACCTCCCTGCTAGACCTAACACAATGTATAACACAAGCGGATAGTCATCCAAATAATATAACACATACCCAATAGCAAATAAGAGATACATATTGAGGATGGTGTAAAAGTATTTGAATTTGTTAATATACAATTATTGCATCACCGTGGGCACACAAAACTAGTTGATAACCATTTCAAGATAAAGTTGGAAACCAAAGATATATGTGAATTCATGAGTTTACCCCTATTTCATGATTGTGGATGAGAATATAACCATTTCAATATGGATTCTATGTGATGTAACATTGACAAGAATTAAAAAAAAAAAAAAATCCACAACTACTATTTACACTTTGAAACAACATTTTTATGCTCAGAAACCTTGAATACAATGTCATCCTTTTCTTTTTCACTCTAGTTTCTATTGTTCTTTTCATTAAATGGAGAATGGGTTTAAGGATGTAAGAAATTATGCCTTGCAACCAGATTTTGTTTTAAGGGGATTTTAAATTTTGATTTTTTTTAAGTATCAAGTGATTTAAAATATAGTTTAGTTGTAATGAAAAATAATTCAATGTGGCTTGTTTCGATTACAAAATATGGGGAACTTTTAAGATACACCTTGATAAGTTTGTATTAGATGATGGGAAGTTGTTGGTGGAGAAGGTGTACCTAGGTAATGTCAAACCCATTCCATCACACAAGTATATGCCCCTCCTTTTCTTAGAATGATTGTCAATAGGAGCCTATAACATAGAATTTTGGTGGTGCACTTCATTACTAGACAACTTTCTTGTGGGGAGAGCTTAGGATAGTCACCTTCCCTGACTCTAAAACAATCAATGCATATCAACTTTTCATATTACATCCCACTAAAGAACTGCTCGATGGAAAATGGGCATCGATCTCCCTAGTCGTGAAGTTTAGGATTACAATGTCCCTAAAGAATCATGGAGAAACATAGAGAAAATCCAAAATAATTTCATCGCTTATAATCTCAAAATTAAGAGAAATATACCCCATTTTATTCTCCTCATAGAAGTGATTCTTTAATCCATTGAGGGAGTGATTATGACTAAGTACATAAAGTAAAAGAATGATAGTATCAACATGGAATACAAGAGGCTTCCTAAGATTTCTTTGAACTCCAATGAAAACCATCTACGACTAAAATAAGGTTGGCATAAGGATGCCAATTCTTAGATAAGCCATTAGGGAATAAAGGAAGAGGTTTCCTTGTAGAATAAACATAATATTAAAAATATTATTATATATACATTTAAGGAGTAATTGTGGTGCAATAAATAAATAGAAGATAAAAGAAAATTATGGTACTCTAAGGAAGTGATCAACCCTAATTTATAAGATCAAAATATCTATCTATTTTGATTGGCATAAAGAAGAAAATGCATGTTTCTAAAATAGGAACATACTCTCACAAATTCCATGGTGAAACAAGGTGATTTAAAATTCCTATAATGTCATGTGCTGAAAGAATTTGTCATATTTATGACACTAAGAGGGTTGAAGATGAAAAATTCTCTCTTAGAATGCTTTGTGTACACCCACATTTGATACTATTTTAAAAATACGTGTTACAATATTGACTTTCCTAACCTTTTAGTTCAGCAAAACTATGGTGATTTAGAAATGCTTCTTGTAAATCATTTCGAGCACAAAAATGAAATTCTAAAGAAAACCAAGTAATCCCTTTCCTTTGTTAATATTTGTTAGACCAAATTGGTCTTAGTGGACATTTACCATCAACATCATCAACATCAATTAGTTGATTGATTTTTGGAATGTAACAATGGTCATATAACCTTATACTTTCCTTCAATTGTCCTAGATGGTGTTCTAGACTTATGTGTTGTTTCAATTTTATTTTATTTCTCCATTTCAAATGGGGGCTTACTCTATCCAAACCATTTGTTTCCATATTTGTGGGACTTCTGCATTGGTGACCTTTAATAGTTTACCAAAACCTTCCAAATTGTTACGATGGTTGAGCATATGCACATCATTATTTAAAAATGTTGTCACATTGTCCCTCGTCATTGGCATTACAAATACCCTAATATAAGTCATATTAATTCTCAATAACCTAGGGCTACATGAATTTTCCGATTGATTCCATTTCTATAAAGGTTGTAGTATTTATTGAATGGAAGGTGGCATCATAAACGGTTGTGATAGAATAAGGTTTCTTCCTCTAATTGTTTTGGTCACACACAAATGCAACAACCTCTACATTTTGGTTGGAATACTTCCTTAATTATGATTATGCACAGTCCTAGGCTTTATCCTTCATGTGATATTTGATGGTTGTTATTGCAATTTATGTTAGCCAGAAATTTCTCTATGTGTCATATAGCGGCACAAAAATAATGATTATGAGATACCTTGAATTTCTTTCTTTTCACTGTCGACAACATAGTTCTCTTTCATACGTACATTTTCCCTTCTTTTGTTTGAATTTGTATGACATCAAAATACTCAATTTTTAGTAGTGGAGTACTTTTTTTTCAACATAAATTCTAAACTTTTAATGACCAAAATCTAGATTAGACATGTCATAAGAGAAGAATGTGGCCAAGGGCCAAATCATAATTTGGTTCTAATAGCAGCGAAAGGAACAAAGTTTATTTATTAAGGAATATCCAATAGGATAAATAATTAAAATTCATATAAAACAAATAATATATTAAATAGTAAATGAATAAGATAGTTGATGTGACATAATGCCATGTGATCGCATACTTTTAACATCAATTAGTCACAATGGTTGATAGTTCATGTCCCTTTATTATGTCATATCCTTCGTTAAGATGTGTCACTTTATTATTATTGTTGTTGTTTTTTTGGCATTGATGATGTTTATCTGTATAGTTAACTTTATTACATGAATAATGAAAACCTATTCTTTCACATATTTTAAATATGTCTCTCTCTTGTTTAGTTTATTCATATATTTAGTAGGTGTGCGGTGTTCTTATTAGCAGATTGAAATATATAGAGATCAAATAATAAATTTACCTATAATGATTACAACAAATATATTTTACAATCACAATCACCAAATAAAAAACTATAATAGCACCAAAATGTTATACCTTTATTACTAGAAGCAAAGTTCACTTGCCTTTCAAGGGGGAAACCTCCAATTACAAATAAATTCATAATACAGATCATTACATTGTTGCTACATCTTTATATAATACTTTCTATTTTCTAGGAACATTCGAAAAAATTAAGTTTCTAGTATGTGGAACCTTATAGTAATTCTTCTTACATTTATTCATTACACACTACTACATGGGTATTATTTAGGTCATATAGTTTCAATACATAGCAGTACCTAGAAACATATCTATTATTGGGTATGTGTTAAATTCTTTGAACGATTATCATATCCTCATGTGTTGTACATTGTGGTGGGTGCAGCAAGGGGGTCACAAAGGGGTTCACAAGGAGGAAGAAGACACCCTATGCGAGGGTTCAGGGGAAACACTCCCAAATTTGTTTTTCAGAAGTTTCTAGAATCTACTTCGGTAGTTTCAACACATGGTTTTCACGTTTAGCGGTATTGTGGCACATTGTGGCTTTTCCCATGGTTTTGTAGTTTTGGTTAAAGAAGTATTATTGTATTATAATCCATGATAAATGGATTAGCATTTTATGGATTCCATGGGATATATATATATTGTATTTTAATTATTGTAAAGAATAATATACTAAAAAAACTTGTTGGTCTTTCCATTTTAGGTTTCTCGATCCTCAAATCTTGGTGTTAATGTGTGTATTTTCCATTACATCTTCTGTTTTATTAAGAATATATTCACAATTGTTAATTCCACATGGTTAAAACGTACATCCATATACTTATGTGATCCAAGTGGATATCAATGGCAACTCACCTCTTCCACTAACTCAACAGTGCTTTAACTTCTTGGAAATTTTACTATGGCTTTTTAGGTCGCAAATTTGTAGGGCAATTTTGAGGCCCTAAAAGATGTTTTTTGGAAATTATGGGGGTCATGGGTTGTCATGGCATGCCTTGGTCCTAGTCAAAATATTTCATCCTAGTATATTTCTTTCCAACAAGCTACTATGTGCCCAAAACAAAGATCATATGAAAAAGGTGCAGCCCCAGGAAGTTGATGTACCAACTGACCACCTAGTGGCCCGCAAACCTTTTGGTGCTTCATCTTCTTGAGTTATGATTTTGGATAAAAGGCCATTGTTTTTCCCTCTTGTAATATCTTTTGTAAACGTGTGTAGCCATCATATCTCCCTCTTCATAGATAGTTACCACCATTTTAGCAAGTCAGTGTTCTACAATATTCACCTATTTTATTTATTAATAGAAATAGGATTTTCACCATAGTATTGTGATCTCTATTATATTTATTTATATGTTTATTTAATTTTGTGTAATACCTTTCATTTCATTCCTTGTACAACCTGGATTAGTGGTATCGGAGAAATATACTCCTTGTTATTTCTCAGTGCATGTCCCCGACAAGGGTTGGGTACAAAGAGTTGGGTCTTAAACTAGTTTCAATTTGGAATGATTGGTCTTTACAAACCAAGAAACCTACCATGGTGGAAGAAAAGAGCAATGAAAGAGCATGATATTCTATCAAGATTTTTCTCAATGAAGCACTCACATGACAGAGCAATGATATTATGGAAAATTTCATCCAGATCCTTCAACGAATTCTAACAATGGCTAAGGCATCTACAACAAGTGACAACTTAAAAGGTACAAGTTAACTTTGATATTCCCTTATTTGAAGGCCAAATATATGTAGATGCTTTGGGAAAATGGTTAAACCTATTAGAGGGCTATTACTCTATAAAAAGATATAACAATGAAAATATCACCCATTTGCTTCTAAAATCCCTTCCCCGTGTGAAAGATTGGCGGGAAAGTTAGTGGGAGAAAAACAATGATGATGAGTTTGTGTTATTAAAGAAGGACTCACCTAGGAATATTTTGTTGATTCCTTCCAAGAGGAATTCTACCTTGTAGGTAAAATTATGACCAAAACACGAGATGGATAACTCTGAGATAAGAGAGAGACCAAATGATCCCAGAATACACCAATATTTTCCATACCTTATGCTGAAAGTTAGGTATAAAATACTTTGAGTGGCACCTCAATTAGAAGTATTGTAGTGGTCTACATAAGTACATCAAAACATAGATGGATTTATTCGACATGTCCTCACTAAATTCACTTATTGATATGTTTTCAAAGTTGAGCAGAACTTGAGCAAAGGAATAAGCGAGAGTTCAAGTTTGCAAATCAACTATAATAGAAGACTAGAAAAGATAACCCAAACTTGTAGAAAAAGGCATAGATAAAGGAGATGCAACCTTAAGACAAACAATAATAGGAAATCTAAAAAGGACACTAGAAAGTGGTGTGAGTTTCACAAAATCCCCACCCACAATAATGATGAATTCCCATCAAAACAATCATTATTGGCAAATCTTAAATAAAATGAAATGGACTTTGGCTCTATTTATGATTCAGAATAGGGGGATCATCAATGTAGAATCCAATGCCACCATCATGACCATAAATATCCAACCAGAGGAGCTTGAAGAATGGGAGTGCCTCTTTTGTTCACCAATGTGGGTGAAGGGGACTCCACTACATTTCATTGTTGGTAGCTGGAGCTAGAAGAACCTGATCTTAAACAAGGTCATTAATAGATTGAAACTACTTACAATTACACACCCCAACCATACACTACTATTTGGTTGAGCCATGGACGGGACATTCATGCTAGACAACAATGCCACCTAGTCTACATTATCAAGCCCTTCAATGTTGAGGTATTGTGTGATGTTGCCCCACTTAAAGTTTGTGATGTTCTTCTAGGAAAACCTTATATGTGTAAATTTCATGTTGTTTATGATTCTCACCCCTGTAATTTCATTTTTACTTTAAGATTTTAGCTTTATAGGGTACCAAAGGTAGTTTTGACTACTACAATGCCATTGATATCAACAAAATAGCGTCAAAAGGTAATCTCTCAAATTTCAACGTTTTTCCTCCTCATGTTTTTGTCAAAATGTTAAAGGAAGGTCATCATAACCACACGACCTCGTCATGGCCTCTCTACACAAAAAAATAGGTGGACAAGATTATAGATACATATATAGATATCTTTGCCCCACTTGTGGGGGTGACTCAACATTTCCAAGTCAAACATTCAATTCACTTGATATCTATTTCCTCTTTACCTAATGACCCAATATATAAATGTTGTCTCTTGGATAATGAGGAATTAAAACATTAGAGTCATGAGCTCAACCAAAAGGACCACATTTGATTAAGATCCTCACCTTGCAGGACTCTAATTGTGTCGATGCAGAAGAAGGATGGGACATGGAGACTGTATTTATAGAGCCTTGAACAAAATCACTGTTAAGAATGGATACTCAATCCCCTGGATTGAAAATATTCTTAATCATCTTAAGGGTGCAAAGTTCTTTAGTAATATTGATCTAAATTTAGGCTACCACCAATTTCCAATTAAAGAAATTGATGTATGGAAGATAACATTAAAACTAAGGAAGGCCTTTTTGAGTGGTTGGTCACGCCCATTGGATTGACTAATTCTATAGAAACATTCATGAGGATGATGGATGATATCCTATAGTCATTCACAAACTCTTTTTGTGGTTTTATATTTGGATGGCATCTTCATCTTTAGTAGAACTTGGGCATAACATTTTCAGCACATTCAGTGGGTCCAGAGCACCCTATGACAACAAAATTTGTATGCTCATTTGGTGAAATGCTCATTTGGCATGTAGAGAATTCAATATTTGGGATAAATCAAGGATGAACATGGAGTGCATATGGACCCAACCAATATCTAATTCATCTAATATTTGCTAGCCCTCACAACTATAGCTTGTTGGACCTTGCTAAATTGTACCAACGGTTTATGTCAGGGTTCTTTCATATCACTTGACCCTTAATTCAAGTGACCAAGGGTGGAAATAAAGAAACTTTTTCATAGTCTAAGTCACAACAGAAAGCATTCAAGGGACTGAAACACCGCCTCTACTCCATACCAACCCTCACCCTACTAGAGTTACAACAACCATTTGAGATTGAGATAGATGCCTTTGAATATGCTATTAGTTTAGTCCTCACTCAACAAGGACATCCAATAGCCTATCATAGTGAAACAATCCTTGATATTGTCCATAGATACCCCATCTATGACAAGGAGATGTACTCCATCACGCAGGCATGACAACAGTGGAAGCATTATATTCTTGGGAAGGAGACGATCATCCACATTGATCACAATAATTTGCAATTCATGCAAACACAAGGAAAGATACAGAATGACCTCCGTCATATATGTTCCACATACATACAATATTTCTGATTGAATATAAAATGCAAGAAGAATATCACCAATCATGTTGCATATTACCTTATTCAACCCCAAATTTTGGCACGAACCATAGTTCTTTTTGTGGGCACAAAACCTCCAAGTGACCATAATTATACAATGACGACTTTGACTTCCATGCCACATACCAAAAATTGATCACAAGAAAATAAATTTTATACTTCCACCTTTAGTAGGAACTCTTGTGCTAGCTAGGTCACCTTTGTGTTCCTTCAAGTGATCATGCGAATATGATCTAGTAGGCACAATAAGTTGGGTGGTGGGGCACTCTAGTGTGGAGAAGAAAATAATTGTACTTCAAGAGTATTTCTACTAGCTAAAGCTTCATAAGGATGTTCATCAACATATTATATTGTGCACTACCTATACATTGCTAAACCAACCATTAAGAATCATGGGTTATATACTCCTCTACCTACCCCAAATAAATCATTGGAGTCAATATCCATGGATTACATGCAAAATTTTCCACCAATAATGGTAATGATTTTGTGTTTGTGGCTTTTGATCAATTATATAATATGGCCATTTTGTCACCATGAAAGAAGAGTATCATAGTAATAACCACTACTAAACTCTTCCTTGAGTGGGTTCATTTCAGGATACCTTGGACTTTTATTTCATATAGGTACACTAGGTTCCTCGGTACCTTCTAGTCCAACCTATGGTCTTTGACGAATACCAAGTTCACCACATCAACTTCCTTTCATTCCCAAATAGATGGACAAACATAAGTGGTCAATAGGATTATTGTGCATATCTTTCACATGTACAACTCAAAGCAACCATGTGTATCGGATGAAATCATTCCATAGTTTAGCATAGTTATAGCAGAGACCTCCATAGCTATGTTGGCCATAGTCCTTTTTAGGTTTTGCTTGGGGTTCCAACCATTGGCCCCAATTGATGTATATATTCCCATTGAATATTCACTTGAATATTCATCCCATGCTCATGTTGAGGCAGATAAAGTAGAATTTTTTTTGAATGGATCCAACATCTCCAACAATAGGTCCATGATATCCTGCATAAAGTTGATGATAAGCAATGACATGACTAGCATAGGGTTCTATGCAGGTTTTAATTTGATGATAGGGTGTGGTTTCATTTACAAAAAGAGAACCTCACAAGCTCCCACATGAGTCTCATACCATTTTGGCATGGGCCTTACACAATCACAAAGGTTTTGGGTGAAAATGATTTTGAATTAAATATTTCCTATTTCCTTGTGTTGCACCCAATATTTAATGTGGAGTTTCTTTGACCATATTTTCCACCTATTGGACACCTCGAAGGTGATTGAGAAATTAACCCCCATAGAAATCAATCTTGATTGCATTGAATAGGACACAATGGATTGGATAACAAACACCAAGACAAAGCATACCCACAAGTGGCACATACAACTCTACTAGGTGTTCAAAGTATGGTAGCTTTTTTATAAAGGAAAGTGGCTCACCAAGAGCCATATTTATCAGAATTTACCCCATATGATGAGAGAATTTGATGAAATGGAGGTAATTTTTTCCTAAAGAGGGGGGGTTGATCCATGTGGATATTGGTGGCCACCCACTCTACAGTAAATCAAAGTTTTGCGTAGAAAATTATAGCGTGAGAGGGAGTTAGTCACATTATAAGTGAAGGGTTCACTACAATGTCGAAGTTGCAGGAAGGTATCCAATATGAGGACAGGTTGGAGGGGTTGTCCAACTATAGTCCATGGAAGGAAAGGATTAAGTTGATATTGCAGGTCAACATGATCTGGGACTTTTCAGAGAAAGAGATCAAGAAGCCAACCGACCCTAAGGATCTGGAAATATGGGAAGTTTTGGATGCGAGGGCAAGACTAATCATCCTAGATGGCGTGAGGGATGACTTAATACCTCATTTGTCCAAGAAGAACACTGCACATGAGATGTGGGTATCTCTTCATAATTTGTTCCAGAATAAGAACGAGAACCGGGTATTGGTATTGGAGGATAAGTTGAAGTCCACCAAGATATTAAAGGTTGAAAGTGTGACCTCATATCTGACGAGATTGTCTCAGGTCAAAGATGAGCTTGCTGCCATCGGTGTTTCAGTCTCAGATGGAGATATGATATGGATTACTTTGAAAGGGTTCACCAAGGAATGGAAGCCCTTCATCAAAGGCATTGTTTCTAATGAGAAGTTGCCAGACTGGGATAGGATGGGGGATGACTTCATTCAGGAAGAGTCGTGATATGAGGATCTTCAACCGAAGCAGAAAGATTCAAATGATGACATGGAACTTGCATCACAAATGAAGGGTAAGCACAAGAAGGACTTGAGTAAATTCAAGTGTTTCAATTGTGGCGAGATGGGTCATTTTTCATCAAAGTGTCCGAAGAAAAAGGGAGATGATGAGAAAAAAAAAAGGATTTTTGTCACCCTTATTTCCAATAAAGCAGAGATGGATGAGCTCGCTAGAAGTTTGGAAGGCAAAGAGGACAATTTTGCTATGATTTCTCATTTCTCACAGAGTACTATCAAAGAGGATGGATGGTACATGGACAGTGGTGCGATGAAGCATATGATAAGGTCACATGATATTTTTGAGACTCTATCCGATGGGACTCAAAGTTTCACATGGTGTTTGTCGACAAGAGTCACTTAGAGATCTGAGGATCGAGTGTGGTGCCATTTAGTATGGAAACAGAATGCATGATGTGGGTCTAAGATGTAATATTTGTACCAGGACTCTTATATAATATGCTCTCCATCTCAATGATGGAGAAGAAGGGGTTTGAGGTCTTATTCCAGGATGAAAGTGCAATACTCAGGCTCAGAGGCTCTAATTCTAATGGGATTGTACTCAGAGTTAGAGAGAATGGTCTCTACAGGTTGACTACCAAGCTTGAGGATAATGGAAAGAAGAAGGGACAAGTGTAGGTTCCAGAGAAGAAGGAGGAAGTGTAGGTGTAGGTGCAGGCTTCAGAGGAGAAGGCACAGGTTTTCTAGAAGAAGGTACACTTTTTCGAGAAGGTCCAGGTTCCAAAGACTCAAAATGAGTCTAGTTTGAGAGGGAGCTTGCAGATTCAGAGGGAGACTTTTCAACCCAAGAAGAGCATGTGGTTGGTAGTGAGCAAGGGTTCTCTTACAATTGCCAAGAAGGAATCATGGAAAGAGTGGAAGATGTTATAGGATAAGAAGAAGAAGTAGGTTGCTTGTGGTAGTGACAGTGGCACTTCCAAGAAGGGCGTAGTTCACCGTACATGGATTGTTGCGATTGTGAGCGCCAAGAGATGGGCAAGTGTTGCAAGCAGTGATGATGATGACAAGAGACTTCCTAGTCTTGGAAGTACCTCCCTCACTAAGAGGGAGTGTTGAATTGTGTAGCTTGGGAAGTACTCCAAGCCCTAGGGTTCAAGGTTTGGAGGAAAAAGCACCACAAGTGCAGCTTGTGGGCTTGTAACCCAAGTATAGGGTTTTGGAACCCATAGTGTTTTTGGGAAAATCCATGATGGGTTCACAACATGTGATGAATGAGGATGATAGTGCTTATAAAGACGACTCTAATGCATCAAAAATCATCTGAATCCAAGTTGTCGTCAGAGAGATATGAATTTTTGAAGTTGACATAATAAATATTGGATTTTCAAGTAAGTCAACTTGAAGAAAATTCCAAGTAGATGTGTTTCTTCATGTGAACTCATTAGAGGCAGTAAAGCCTATATATTGAGGATGAGTTTAGTCATTTAAGGCATCCAACAAAGGCAATATACCTCTGAAATTTTCGGTGGAGAAAGGTGAGCCTAAGCCGCAGCGAGAGCCTAAGGGCAGCGTGGAAGAGGACAAAAAGGAAAACGTACTTCTGTGATTGGGCAGCAGAAGATGTAGGGAAATCATGGCACATTTGAATGGTTCTTTTGCTTGTGTTAAGGGATTTTTTTTTGTTGGGTTTGCAGGAAAAAATTGGAGCTAAACTGCAGTAAGAAGAAGACCTAAAGACAACGTGAAAAATCCTAAGGGACAGTGTGGTTTCTTTGTTTGTTATAGGTGACAGCGTGGAGGAAAAAGGATTGTTTTAAGGTGTGAATAGGATTGCCTTAAGTGTGAATTAGGGCCACCATGAAGGGTTGTCTAGGCCGAGGACAATGGAAGGATAAATGTAGTCTTTAAGGGCATTTGTGTGGGTCTATTGTGGAGACAAAATCTATAGCAAGTTGCTGAGCTAGGTCGAAGGCCATAGCCAGCAAATTAAGGTTGTTCTAGGTGTTGCATTGAGGGTTATACAACGAACAAGGAGCAGTGTGGTGGTGAAAGGGTCTGAACTTGGAGAATCGCAGCCCTAGAGGCTTGAAGTGCTGAAGTTTGTTAATGTTAGAGGGATGATAGGTATGCCCTAACCAGTGATGCAGTGACAACAATGCAGCAAGGTGAACAACAGTGTTTTGAGGTGTCTTTGGTCAAAGTATTTGACTAGTTTGGATCGGATTGTCAAGCATCCTATTGAAGCCAATTGGAGGACATTCTAAGGTGGCGTAATGCCTTCCTAGGTGCAAATTCAGCAGTGACAGTATTGGGTGTCATAGCGTTGGTTGGAGGGAAGCATGTTGGCTACCCAAAGTAGCCCTAGACGAGTTATCTTGAAGGACGAATAGCAGTTGAAGGTTTGGTGAAGGATGGTGCCAAGGTGCAACACTTTGATGGACTAAATTTGTTTCTAGAATGGAAAATTGGAGCTCGGGAATTGGCCAACCCAGAGAGCAGTTGATGAGCCTGTGTTAATTTTAGCAGATGTGACTTGCAACAATGATAGGAGGTAGCCCTCTTGGAGTATCGATCTGTATTGGTCTTGATGGATTAAGGCACTACTGTTGAGAAATATGGGTGCGATGGACCGTAGGACAAGATACAACATAGAAGTGTTGCAGCCAAGTTTGTCATTGTACCTTGTAACCATAGACTGTTGTACTTATCATACTTGGATTAATATAACGAAGATTGGTGATTGTACGTTATTGTACAATTTTTTTTAAACTTTGTATCATTATGCGTATTAATTTACTTCTTTATATTTCCGCTGTGCAAATTAGTTTATGGTTGATATTCTTGGTTTGGTAGCATCAATTATTTTAAGGCTCTAACCTAGACCCAAAGTCGTGGATATTCAACATGGTATCTGAGCATGTCTGAGCTACTTTGGAAGTAAGTAAATTAGTGTTGTGCATAGCAAAGTACAGTGTGAGAGGGAGTTGGTCACATTTTGAGTGAAGGGTTCACTACAATGTCGAAGTTGCAGGCAGGTATCTGATATGAGGATAGGTTGGAGGGGTTGTCCAACTATAGTCCATGGAAGGAAAGGATCAAGTTTATCTTGCAGGTCAACAAAATCTGGTCTTTTGCCAAGAAAGAGATCAAGAAACCAACCAACCCTAAAGAGCTGGAAATATGGGAAGATTTGGATGCGAGGGAGAGACTGATCATCCTAGATGGTGTGAGGGATGCCCTAATACCTCATTTTTCCAAAAAGAACACCACACATGAGATGTGGGTATCTCTTCAGAATTTGTTCCACAATAAGAACGAGAATCGGTTATTGGTATTGGAGGATAAGTTGAAGTCCACCAAGATGTTAAAGGGTGAAAGTGTGACCCCGTATCTCATGAGATTGTCTCAAGTCAAAGATGAGATTGTTGCCATCAGTGTGACTCTCTTAGATGGATATATGGTAAGGGTTTCCTTGAAAGGGTTCACCAAGGAATGGAATCCCTTCATCAAAGGGATCATTGCCAGGGAGAAGCTGCAATAATGGGATAGGTTGTGAGATGACTTCATTCAGGAAGAGTTGCGAGATGAGGATCCTCAGCTAAAGCAGAAAGCTTCAACTGATGACATGCCAATTTCATCACAAATGAAGGGTAAGCACAAGAAGGACTTGATTAAAGTCAAGTGTTTCAACTGTGGTGAGATGGGTCGTTTTTCATCAAAATGTCTGAATAAAAAGGGAGATGATGAGAAAAGAAAGGGGAAGCAGGTCACCCTTAATTCCAATAAAGTAGAGATGGATGAGCTCATTAGAAGATTAGAAGATTAGAAGATGAAGAGGATGATTTTGTTATGATTTCTCATTTCTCACTGTGTACTATCAAAGAGGATGGATGGTACATGGACAGTGGTGCGATGAAGCATATGACAGGGTCACAAGATATTTTTTAGACTCTAGTTGGATGGGA
The DNA here is from genome assembly GCA_031772625.1 of Pinus tabuliformis. Classification (NCBI taxonomy): domain Eukaryota; kingdom Viridiplantae; phylum Streptophyta; class Pinopsida; order Pinales; family Pinaceae; genus Pinus; species Pinus tabuliformis. The sequence goes on along the minus strand of CM062819.1, from coordinate 1,415,139,040 downwards.
CTCAAAGTTTCATATGTTGTTGGGTGACAAGAGTCAGTTAGAGATATGAGGATCGGGTGTGGTTCATTCAGGATGGAGACAGGATGCATGATGCGGGTCCAGGATGTACTGTTTTTACCAGGACTAAGATATAATGTGCTATCCATATCAATGATGGAGAAGAAGGGGTTTAAGGTCTTATTCTAGGATGGAAAGGAAAGACTCAGTCTTAGAGCCTCTAATTTTGATGGGATTGTACTTAGAGTTAGAGAGCATGGTCTCTATAGGTTGACTGCCAAGCCTGAGGATCATGGAAAGAGGCAGGGACATATGCAGGTTCCGGAGAAGAAAAAGTAAGTGCAGGCGCAGGTGCAAGCTTCAGAGGAGAAGGCACAGGTTCCCCAGAAGAAGGTACACTTTTCCTAGAAGGTCCAGGTTCCAAAGACTCGTAAGGAGTCTAGTTCGAGAGGGAGCTTGCAAATTTAGAGGGAGACTATGCAGCCCAAGAAGAGCATGTGGTCAGTGGTGAGCAAGGCTGCTCCTACAACTACCAAGAAGGAATCATGGAAAGAGTGGAATATATTACAGGATAATTAGAAGAAGTGGTTTTTTCTAGCAGTGACAGTGACACTTCTAAGAAGGGCATAGTTCACTATACAGGGATTGCTACGATTGTGAGCACCAAGAGTTGGGAAAGTGTTGCAAGTAATCACAATGATGACGAGATACTTCCTAGTCTTGGAAGTACCTCCCTCGATAAGAGGGAGTGTTTAATTGTGTAGCTTCAGAGGTACTCCAAGCCTTAATGTTCAGGGTTTGGAGGACAAAGCGCCACAAGGGCAGCTTGTAGGCTTGGAACCCAAGTATGGGGTTTTGGCACCCATCATTTTTTGGGGCAAAACCATGATCAATTCATGGCATGTGATGGATGAGAATGATAGTGCTCGGAAAGACAATTCCAACGCATCGAAAATCATCTGAATCTAAGTTTTCGTTAGAGAGATATGAATTTTTGAAGTTGACATAATAAATATTGGATTTTCAGGTAGGCTGATTTGAAGAAAATTCCAAGTAGACGTGTCTCTTCATGTGAACTTGTTGGAGGCAGTAAAGCCTATATATTGAGGGAAAGTTGAGTCATTCTAGGCATCCAACAAAGGAAATATACCTCTGAAATTTTCGATGGAGAAAGGTGAGCCTAAACGACAGCAAGGAGAACCTAAGGACAATGTGGAAGAGGGAAAAAAGGACAAATACTTTTGTGATTGGGCCGTAGGACCTGTAGGGACAGCGTGGCACATTTGAAGGGTTTTTTTTCCTATGGTAAGGGAAGTTATTTGGTTGGGTTTGCAGGATAGGATTGGCGTTAAACCATAGTAAGAAGAAGACCTAAAGATAGAGTGAAAAAACCTAAGGGACAATGTGGTTCTCTGTTTGTTGTAGGTGACAGCGTGGAGGAGAAAGGATTGTTTTAAGGTATGAATAGGGTTGTCTTAAGTATGGATTAGGGCTAGCATGAAGGGTTGTCTAGTTCGAGGAAAATGGAAGGATAAATGCAGTCTTTAAGGGCATTTGTGTGGGTCTATTGTGGAGGTAAAATCTACAGCAAGTCGATGAGCTAGGCTACAGGCCATAGCGAGCAACCTGAGGCTATTATAGGTGTTGCGTTGACGGTTATACAACAAGCAAGGAGCAATGTGGTGGTGTAAGGGTCTCACCTTGGAGAACTACAACCATAGAGGCTCGAGGTGCTGAAATTTGTGAAGGTTAGAGGGCTAATAGGTATGCCCTAACCAATGATGTAGTGATAGCAGTGCAGCAAGGTGAACAATAGTGTTTTTAGGTGTATTGGATCAAATTATTTGACTAGTTTGGATCAGATTGTCAACCAGCCTGTCCAAGCCAATTGGAGGGCATTCTGAGGTGGTGTAATGCCTTCCTAGATGCAGATTCAACAGTGATAGTATTGGGTGTCATAGAGCTGTTTGGAGTGCAGTGTGTTGGCTACCCAAAGTAGCCCTAGATGAGCTATCTTGAAGGACGAAGAGCAGTTTAAGGTTGGGTGAGGGATCGTGCCGAAGTGAAGCACTTTGATGGAATAAAATTGTTGCTAGTGTGGCAGATTGGAGCTCGGGAATTAGCCAACCCAGAGAGAATTTGATGAGCAGGTGTTCATTGTAGCACAGATGACTTGCAGCAATGATAGGAGGCAACCCTCTTGGAGTCTTGATGTGTAGTGGTCTTGATGGACTAAGGCACTACTAGTGAGAAGTACGGGTGTGACGGACTGGCAAGACAAGATACGACATAGAAGTGTTGCAGCAAATTTTGTTATGGTATCTTGTAACCATAGATTGTTTTATTGATCATATTTGGATTAATATAACAAAGATTGGTGATTTTACATTATTGTACAACTTTTTTTTTTTTAATTTTGTATCATTGTGCATATTGATTCACTGCTTTATATTTCCGTTGTGAAAATTAGTTTACGATTGAGATTCTTTTTTTGGTAGCATCAGTGATTTTAAGACTCTAACCTAGACCCAAGCTCGCAGAAATTCAACATGGTATCATAGTGTGTCTGAGCTACTTTGGAAGTAAATGAATCATAGTTGTGTGGAGCAAAGTACAATGTGAGAGGGAGTTGGTCACATTGTGAATGAAGGGTTCACTACAATGTCAAAGTTGCAGGCAAATATCCGATATGAGGACGGTTGGAGGGGTTGACCAACTATAGTCCATGGAAGGAAAGGATCAAGTTGATCTTGCAGGTCAATAGGATCTGGGATTTTTCCGAGAAAGAGATCAAGAAGCCAACCGACCCTAAGGAGCTGGAAATATGGGAAGATTTGGATGCAAGGGCGAGACTAATCATCCTAGATGGTGTGAGGGATGCCCTAATACCTCATTTGTCTAGGAAGAACACCACACATGATATGTGGGTATCTCTTCAAAAAAATTTCCTGAATAAGAACGAAAACTAGGTATTGGTATTCGAGGATAAGTTGAATTCCACCAAGATGTTAAAGGGTGAAAGTGTGACCTCGTATCTGACGAGCTTATCTTAGGTCCAAGATGAGAATGCTTCCATTGGTGTGACTATCTGAGATGGAGATATGGTAAGGATTTCCTTAAAAGGGTTCACCGAGGAATGGAAGCCCTTCATCAAAGGGATCATTGCCAAGGAGAAGTTTCCAGACTTGGATAGGTTGTGGGATGACTTAATTCAGGAAAAGTTGCGAGACAAGGATCGTCAGCTGAAGCAGAAAGCTTCAAATGATGACATGGCACTTACATCATGAATGAAGGGTAAGCACAAGAAGGACTTGAGTAAAGAAAAGTGTTTCAACTGTGGCGATACGGGTCATTTTTCATTGAAATGTTCGAAGAAAAAGGAAGATGATGAGAAAAGAAAAGGGAAGCAGGTCGCCCTTATTTCCAATAAAGCAAATATGGATGAGCTCGCTAGAAGATTGGAAGACGAAGAGTAGGATTTTGCTATGATTTTTCATTTCTCGCAGAGTACTATCAAAGAGGATGGATGGTACATGGACAATGATGCGACGAAGCATATAATAGCGTCACATGATATTTTTGAGACTCTAGCTAGATGGGACTCAAAGTTGCACATGGTATTGGGCGACAAGAGTCAGTTGGAGATCCGAGGATCGGGTGTGGTTCCATTCAGGATGTGGACAGGATGCATGATGCGGGTACAGGATGTACTATTTGTACCAGGACTCATATATAATGTGCTCTCCATCTCAATGATTGAGAAGAAGGGGTTTGAGGTCTTATTCCAAGATGGAAAGGAAAGACTTAGGCTCAGAGCCTCTATGTCCGATGGGATCGTACTCGGAGTTAGAGAGCAAGGTCTCTATAGGTTGATTGCCAAGCCTAAGGATCATGGAAAGAAGCAGGGACATGTACAAGTTCCAGAGAGGCAGGAGCAAGTGCAGGTGTAGTTGCAGGCTTTAGAGGAGAAGGCAGAGGTTTTCGAGAAGAGGTTACACTTTTCCGAGAAGGTCCAAGTTCCAAAGACTCAGAAGGAGTCTAGTTCGAGAGGGAGCTTTTAGTTTTAGAGGGAGACTCTGTAGCCCAAGAAGAGCACATGGTCAATGGTGAGAAAGGGTGCTCCTACAATGGCAAAGAAGGAATCATGGAAAGAGTATAATAAGTTATAGGATAAGAAGAATAATCAAGTTAGTTTTGGCAGTGACAGCAACACTTCCAAGAAATGCATACTTCACCGTACAAGGATTGTTGCCATTGTGAGCGCTAAGAGTTGGGCAAGTGTTGCAAGCAGTGATGATTATGATGATATACTTCCTAGTCTTGGAAGTGCCCCCCTTGCTAAGAGGGAGTCTTGAATTATGTAGCTTGGGAGGTACTCCAATCCCTAGGGTTCAAGGTTTGGAGGACAAAGCACCACAAGGGCATCTTGTGGGCTTGGAACCCAAGTATGGGGTTTTAGCACCCATCGTTTTTTAAGGAAAAACCATGATGGATTCACGACATGTGATGGATGAGGATGATAGTGCTCAGAAAGAAAATTCCAACGCATTGAAAAAAATAATATGAATATGAGTTTTCGTTAGAGAGATATAAACTTTTGAAGTTGACATAATAAATATTGGATTTTCAAGTAGGTCGACTTGAAGAAAATTCCAAGTAGACATGTCTCTTCATGTGAACTCATTGGAGGCAATAAAGCCTATATATTGAGGGTGAGTTGAGTCATTTAAGGCACAAATAAAGGCAATATACCTCTGAAATTTTCAATGGAGAAAGGTGAGCCTAAGCCGCAACAAGGAGAGCCTAAGGATAGCATAAAAGAGGGGAAAAATGACAACGTACTTTTGTGATTGGGTTGTAGGAGTAGTAGGGACAACATTGCACATTTGAAGGGTTGTTTTTCTTGTGTTAAGGTATGTTATTTGGCTAGGTTTGCAGGATATAATTGGAGCTAAACCGCAGTAAGAAGAAGACCTAAAGACAGCTTGAAAAAGCCTAAGGGACAGTGTGGTTCTTTGTTTGTTGTAGGTGACAGAGTGGAGGAGAAAGAATTGTTTTAAGGTGTGAATAGGGTTGTCTCAATTGAATATTAGGGCCTACATGAAGGGTTGTTTAGGCTGAGGGAAATGGAAGGATAGACACAGTTGTTAAGGGAATTTGTGTGGGTCTGTTGTGGAGACAAAATCTACAGAAAGTTGTTGAGCTAGGTTGCAGGCCATAGCCAACTACTTGAGGTTGTTCTAGGTGTTACGTTGAGGGTTATACAACCAGCAAGGAGCAGCATGCTAGTGGAAGGTTCTCACCTTGGAGAACTACAACCCTAGAGGCTTGAAGTGCTAAAATTTTTGAAGGTTATAGGTATGATAGGTATGCCCTAACCAATGATGTGGTGACAATAGTGCAACAAGGTGAACAACGGTGTTTTGAGGTGTATTGGGTCAAATTATTTGACTAGTTTGGATTAGATTGTCAAGCAGCCTGTTGAAGCCAATAAGAGGAAATTCTGAGGTGGTGTAATGCCTTCCTAGGTTCAGAGTCAGCAGTGACAGTATTGGGTGTCAAATATCTGGTTGGAGGGCAGTGTGTTGGCTACCTAAATTAGCCCTAGACGAGATATCTTGAAGTGTTGGCTGCCAAAGTGAAACTCTTTGATGGACTAAATTTGTTTCTAGCATGGCAGATTGGAGCTCAGGAATTTGCCAACCCAGAGAGAATTTGATGAGCCTGTGTTCTTTGTAGTGGATGTGACTTGCAGCAGTGATAGGAGGTAGCCCTCTTGGAGTCTCGATGTGTAGTGGCTTTAATGGACTAAGGCACTACTAGTGAGCAGTACATGTGCGACGAACCGGCAGGACAAGATATGACATAGTAGTGTTGCAGCCAAGTTTGTCATTCTATCTTGTAACCATAGACTGTTGTATTTATTAGATTTGGATTAATATAACGAAGATTGGTTATTGTAAAATTTTGTTTAAAACTGTTTATCATTGTGCGTATTGATTTACTACTTTATATTTTCTGCTATGCAAATTATTTTAAGGTTGAGATTATTGGTTTGGTAGCGTTAGTGATTTTAAGACTCTAACCTAGACACAACGTCGTGGAAATTCATCATTTTCTATGGGTAACCACTGAACCTAGAGGAAAATATTTTTGAGGTAACTCATCTCAAATAGACTTCAAAACACTTGTTGACGTCTTCAATATGACCATCCCAATGGGGGTGGTATGCAAGACTAAGGCACAATTGAGTTACCTAGAGCCTAAACATTTCTTGCCAAAAATTACTAATGAAAGTGGCGTCATGGTCCATTACAATAGATTACGACCTATAATGGAGTTTAAAGATATTTCCCTTGCAAACTTGAGCAATTGTAAGAAGCTTTAATGGGATGTTGTAGAGCACAAAATGAGAATACTTGAAAATTTGATCAAAAACAAACATAACGATAGGTTTATTGCCAAATTTAGGTAATCACATAATGAATTCAATAAAATTATCAGTCGACATAGGAGGAAAAATAGGCAAAGGTTGTAGTTTGTGTAGACTCTTCACTATTTCTCCCTTGTGTCATTAGAAAAGGTTGCATTTGGACACAAAATTTTGGATGTATTTCTTCATGCCTTCCCAAAAAATTTAATGTCTCATCCATTCATATGTTCTATGAAAGATAAACTAACCAACTATTGGATGTGTATGGTGCTCAAATAAAATAAGGGATTTAAAGGTGGATTGTTTGCTCAAATTTAAGCTCCCTTTATAGTGAAGCTCTTCATTGCACCAAGTAAGAAACCTAGAGATATGGGAACCATTCCTTATAGAATTAATTTAACTAGTCTACTACAACAATACACCATCAATTATCATATTCTTATTGCACTTCTTATAAACAAAATCGTAATCATATCCCAACATTTGGGTAACCCATTTCTATTGTTACAGAGAGGAAATCACTCTCTAGAAAATATTTGAGGCTATGATGATTAATTTTAATATGGAAACATTGCTCAAGCAAGTGGGGATGCCAAATATACATAACATGTAACATAGCCACAATTTCTTCTACATATGTGGATTTGCCCAAGTGTGACCCACCTTCTCATTTAGCCTTTTGAGCTCTATGGCCTGGATCGACATATCCTCCATGGATTTTACTAGCTCTATTGTTTTCTTTTTTGCAGTACCTGTTGTTGTAGATTCAGTGGTGATTGGCAGTGTTGTGGCAGGTGGAGCTGTAGGTGCCAATGATGCTGCCAATGTTGAAGGAACTGTAGTAGAAACAGTGAGTGGCAAGTCCTAGAAGTGGTGGCCAAGTCACTTTGTTTGGACTCAATCAATGTGTCTAACTCCTTCTCTGTTTCTTTCAGTTGGTCATTTAGCTTTAGGACCAAGTCCGTAAGTTGTTCTTGTCCTTTTTATGTCTCCGGGACTTCTGTTGTTTGTGGGTGATGTAATGGTGAAATCTTGAGTTGCTTCTTCAAAGCAGCTATGTCATCATTCTTCTTCTTTATCAATTTTTTGGTGGCCTTTACATCTTTGGGGTCGTGTCCCAACTCAATGATTAAGTCCTCTAAGGACTTGATTCTGGTGTCTTTGGCCTATGAAGCGGCCTTCTCCAATTGGAACTGAGCTGATATGTTATTCAAGGAGTTTTGCAGTTGGTGGGCTGCGATGGCTTTCCCTGTCAAGGTGGAGTAAATCATCTCTCCTACCTACTTGTGCAGCTCAATTTGGTCAATAGGATGTATTTCCTTTATCAATACTTCAAAATCTATCTTTTTGAAGTTTGTTGTTGTTCTTGGTTGTTGAGTAGTGGGCTTCATAAATGTCATTTTCATTTTTCCTTCTTTCACATCATAGGTCGACATAAGCCTTGTCTGATTGGTAGGGGCCATCTTTAAGTACTGTGCATAAGTTTGGGCTTTTAGCCTCTCATTTCTTGCTTTTATGTCCTTGTACCTTTCTCTAATGTCTTGTTCTTTGTCCGTTGGCATCCTGAATGAGGACACTTCAACACTCTGTTGCCTTTCCAACATTTGAGTGTGTGATGTGGAAGGTTCTAGTGTGCCCCTAGAGGGAGTGGCATGCATGCTTCCTTCTCTTTCTGTGCTGGTGGCCCCAACTGTTTCTTCTGTGAATTCCTATTCAGAGACAGGATTTATCCTTTGCCTTTTGACCAGGCTGGTCTCTGCATATGCCTGTGCGGTTGCTTTGCCTGAAGTAGTGGCCTCTTCCCTATTTCTTTTGAGGCTTTTCTCCTCATTTGGGCGAGTTTGCAAGACTGGGGGAGTACTCATGATGGGTTGTGATATACATGTTTGAGTTAACTCCTCTGATAAGTCTGGTTGTTCTAACTTTTTTTACACCTAGGATTCTTCTTCTAAATGTGATTCACTTTGTGCCTAAGATTATCCTTGTGCCTGTGATTCACTTTGTGCCTGAGATTCTCCTTATGCCTGTGATTCTTATTGGGATTGAGATTATTCTTAGGCTTGAGATTCTTCTTGGACCTGGGATCCTCCTGGCACCTGTAGGAAAGAACTCTCATCAAGTTGTTTCTCTAGATCAATTAGAGAATTTTCAACAGTAACTTCAGTGTTATCCCTGTCCACTAAAGTATTCTCCACCCATTCCAATTGATTTGCATATTTTTCTATTTCAGGGATTCGGTGGTGAATGTAGGGAGCCATCTTGTTTTTCTGTCTTCTATTGCAGATGAAGTCCAAGGGATCATATCTCCACATGAAGCTCTGTTTTAGATTAAGTCTCTGAAGGATTTTCTCTGCTTCCTTTCCAGCTTCTCGACTATTACACACAAAGGGGCCTAGTTGATCTTTGATTCTGAGCTGGGCCTTATTTTTGGTTTTGACAAAATGTACCTCATCTAAATTGATTATTTGCCTGTAGTACTCCAGAGAAAATAACCTCATTGGGAGGTATCTAGGTAGTTTATATGGGGCCAACTCACAACCATAGATCTTAATTTCAGTGTTATTTTGGTACAAGTACCAATCTCCCACTTTGTGTTGTTCTGAAAGCTATAGGATTCTTTTGATATCTGAATTGATTCTTGGAGGAGGGTTGCCTATCAGCATTGTTACTATAGGATGTACAAAAAGATATATGAAGTGTGTATAGGGATATGGAGAGTCATACTTATGGATCAAAGGAGTCCAAAAAATCACTAACCTAGGGTGACCTTTAGTATCAAGCTTTTGGAGAGTAAAGGGGAACTTGACAACTTGAAAATATAGAAAAAGGTGGTATAAAACTGAGGAATACTTGAATACTCTCTTGTTACTCATTCTAAGAAATTGGTCATGCATCCTATCTGTTATGAACTTGGCATAATCATACATGATAGCAGGAGGCTTTCCTCGAGTGAAAATGGACATGAAGGCTAAGATGATTTCATTTATATACTCACTAATGGTGTAACCTAATACACAAGAAATCATTGCTACAATGTCCTCACCAAATGGGGAAAATATGGTAGCCACATATGGAGGAGGATCTTTTGGGATATGCTTTTCCTCCCCGATGAAGGTTTGGAACATCTCAGCAAGTTTTTTAGTGGTAAGCTTGGGGAATTAGTCTAATAGGTCTCTAATTGAAATAGGGGTTAGATTTTGCCCTGGTTGAAGTTGAAGCATTTCATTGATTAACTCGACAGTGATGGTGAAAAGTATGGTTTGGTCAGGGGACAACACTGCTCTTTGACTGGGGATGTAGTTTTCATGGCAATAATGGACAATTTCTGGAAAAATGTGCACTTTAGCGAATTGATACTTGAGCAAATTAGACTCCCAAAGACCAATTTTATCAGTGTGGTTCAGGTATTGATCTCTATATCGGCAGTATAGTTTGATAGGGGATTCAAGGACAGAGGTGTCCTTGATTTGGAAATCTTTATCAGTAAGGGGAAGGTGGTCCAAGTCCAGGTGAGGAGTGGAAATTGGTCTGACATCCATGGCAATTGGGGCTGCCATTCTCAGTTCTTGTGGATTTGAGAATGGGGGAGGTAAATTTTCAGTCTTTTAGGGTAATGGTGGTTCAATTCCAGGTGGGTTTAAGTTATCAGAGTTTCTCTTTAATTTCAATTAAGAAAACTCAGCAATTGGCTCTGAAATTGACAGGGTTTTCAGTGAATTATGGTTTAAATACCTAGAATTTGAAGAAAACTAGGTCTGAACCAGGTAACTAGCAACTGTGAACGGTTGAAAAGGCTATGAGCAGGCTGGAAGGCGATCTAGGAGCTTTGTAGCGTCTTCAGGGTGAAATTGTACGTGGGTTGATAGCTTGGACATTCACAGACGCGTGCATGGAAGTTTACACTTAAAAAAATGATAAAAATAATAATTTGGGGCTTTTTTGGCTTTATACGCAAAAGTTAATTTGGCGAGTACAAGTGAACAGTGACTGTTTTGGTGAGTAGTGGGTTGGTGGTAAGTGATATGCTTTGCACAGCTTTTGGGCGCTTGACGGTATTTGGGGGAGGCCGCCCGATTCCATTCATCGAGCGCCACGTTGCCTCGGGGGCCCAGCGGATTATAGGCCATTTTGGGCGGCTAACGTTTGGATTTCGAGCCCTTCCGAAATCAACACGGGCCATCAGATGGGGAGGGGAGAGATCGTGTGGTGGTCGGGCGATGGAGTTGCACGAAAGGTAATGGGGGGGCCCGGCGGGCGTTTAAGTGCGGCGGTTTTGGTTTAATGAGAGATTAAGGCGGGGATTAAGGTATCGGGCAAGATTTAATTGGGTTTTTTAACTAACTTAATCGAGGATCGATTAGTTAGTGGGTCTGGGGTAGAAAACCTTAGTTTATATAATTAAACTAGGGTGGGATTAATTAATATTGTGGGAGTTAATATATATACGGGAAACGGGTTTTCATTAGGGATTTAATAAATAAGTTAATAATTTAGTCAAATGAGTAGAAGGGGCACCATACCCTAAGCATATGATTTTCATGTTTTTAATTCTTTCCAATAAAACTTAGGATATAGTGTTTTTTGTGGGTTTTTGATATGAAAAAGAGTTATGTGGGGGAACAAATACTTTTCCTAGGTAAAAGTGATTTAACCTTAGGAAAGAATATTATTTAGGGAAAATGAATGAACTGAAGGGGGGAATGAATGCTTATGAGGGGATTTAGTACTTATTGCCTATAAGTCTTTGAGCCGAGAGTTCGATCCCTCCAAAATTCAAAGAAATGCTCTAAGCCTCTTTGACTTAAGGTTTTTAAGTACTTTGATCTTTATTGTGGGAAATTAGTTAAGAAAAAGGTGAAATGAATGAGGGAAATTAATTAATTTACTTTGATATCCATCTACATGCTTGAGTGCCCATTCACATTTGGAACTTTTATAATCAAAAAGATGATGCACATGCTTTTGTCTAATCAATCATTAAAATTCTGCAACCTTTCTTCTACTTACCCACCTACTCATCCTATCATTTTTACTTCTCTTTATTAGGGTGCATTTGAGCTAGCAAACCCTTATCAAACATTTTTATTTTTCTTTACAATAGTAAACTAACTAAATCTAACCTTATTACATCCAAGGGCTTAGATTAAACAGTTGAGCTCCTTTTATTTACTCTACCTAATATACTTATCTACCAAGATTAAATAGTTTGGTCAGATTTTATTCTCTATCTATGGACATGAAATTGAAATATGAAATAGTCAAGCTTAAACATTTTGACTATCAAGGATTGTGGAAAAGATTAAAAATTGCACACAATCATTTATTTGCACAAAAATTAAATAGTAGTGGCATTTTGACTTGCTCACTTTCATGGTCTTTTATTTTCTTGGAGTTCATATTTTTCATCCTTTTTTTTTTACCTTTTTATTCTTTTTGTCCTTTGATTATTCTTTTAGGACATACCCTCTTTACATTTTTTAATTTTTTGAATATGGAAAACATTTGCAGAAAGCAAAGGTATGTACATATTACAGGTTTAATCTCAGCCATTCAAAAATTATGACTCCTATTGGTATAGGAACCTAACAGTGGCTCCACTTGGGGATGGCATTTCCTAGTGAAATGTCAAGAACTTGTAGATCAATGGCCTTCTAAATTGTTGTGATGTCACTCTGCAACTTTTTCCCTTTTCACTTTTCTGCCTTATTGCTATTTATGACAGTAAAACTTTTGAAGCTTAGGGCCTTCTCTTCGGGCTTCAACTTCAAAAAAATCACCATCCAATCAACTCTAGACTTTTGAAAAACAGAATATGTACAAATGATTAGTGAAATCAGTAACTAGGTTCAATGTAGTGTTTAAGAATTTGACCATTAACTGGTCCTCCTTCTACTTCTGTGCCATCCATTTCTCTGAGGAAGAAAGCATTATTACCTTTGAAAGCATAGATGATATATGGGCCTTTCCATAGGAAATCAAATTTCCCATGTTTACCTTTATCCTCTCTCCTTGAATCCCATTTCAAAACTTTGTCCCCTAGGTAAAAATCTTTTGCCTTAGTCCTTTTATCAAAAGTCTTCTTAATCCTTTCCTACACAACTTGAGATCTGATGTACACTTATTCCCTAGTCTGATGTAAGTGATTTGTTTGGTTGATTCTTCTTTGGATGTCATTTGGTTCAACCTACAACTCTTGGAGCAGCTTCATCAATGGTGTTCCCAAGGAAGATGGGAAAATAGCTTCCACTCCATAAACTAATTGATAAGGACTGGTACCAATGGATTTCTTTGTGGTTAGCCTGTCTACCCATAAGGCATTCACTAGCTTCTTATTCCATGTTTTCTTGTTGTCTTCTGATAATTTTTTGATGATATTTACCAGACTTTTGTTTGAGGACTCTGCTAGTCCATTTCCTTGAGGGCAATAAGCTGTGGAATGGCCCAAAGTTATATGGTACTTATTACAGAAATCAATCATTCTCTTATATTTGAAGTTTGTTGCATTATCAGCGATGATCTTGGTTGGGCACCCAAATCTAGATAAGATGTTGGATTCAAGGAAGGTTATTATAACAGTGTCAATGGCTTGCCTTGATGTTATGGCTTCTATCCATTTAGTAAAATAATTTGTAGCAATGAGGATCCATTTGTGTTGGGCAGAGAAAGGTGGGTGGAATTCACCAATGAAGTCAAGACCCCATTGTTGAAAAGGTGCTTCAGCGGATATTGGTTTTAGGGGCAGGGGTAAAAGATTTTTCTTTCCTTCAAAAATTTGGCATTTATGACATGAAGTTACAAATTTCTTTACATCAGAAAACAAAGTGGGCCAATAGAAATCGGCTCTAAGAATTTTGTCAGCAGTGGTTTTCCAGTAAAGATGTGCTCCACAGTCACCTGCATGAAACTCTTGCAACACCTTGTCAGATTCTTCTTTCAGTAAACAGTTAAGAAGGATACCTTCATGATTCCTCCAAAACAAAGCATTGTGAATTATGCAAAATTTTAAAGATTTCATTTTTTAAAATCTACTTTTGGTCCTGGATAATTCAAGAGGAACTTGTAGATTTTGTAAAACATATATGATGTCAGGATACCATGGTGATTCAATAAAGGCCTGGTTGATTGGTGGAATCACCATCTCCTCTCCATTATCCATTTCCGCAATAAAATTTATATCTAAGACCTGATAGTTCGATTCAGCTATGAGCTTGGCTAAACCTTTGATTAACTTTGTTGGCTTGATTTCTAGGTCATATTCTAATATAGTAGCAATCCATTTCCCTCTCTTTCCATCTGGACCATCCTGAGTTAAGATATCCTTGACTACTGAATTGGGGACATAAGCTATTATATGAGAATATAAAATGTAAACTTTAAAATCTTTTCTAGCTTTGACCAAAGCAAAAGCTTGTTTTTCCATTATATTGTATTTTAAAGGGGCATCTTTCAGGGCTTTGCTAAAAAAGGCAATAGGTTGTTCATAACCCTCATCATTTTTCTGCAGTAGGACTGCAGCAATTGTGTGTTTTGAGGCAAAAGAAAATATAATGAAATCCCTATCAAACTTTGGACTGATCAAAACTGGTGTTTTTGTTAAGGCTAGCTTAATATCTTCAAAGGACTTCTTAGCCTCAACTGTCCATTTTATGGTCGAACCTTTTTTCAACATATTGTTTAATGACCTAATTAATTATGCTAAGTTAGAAATAAATCTTCTAAGAAAGTTTATTTTCCCTAAAAAGGCTTGTAATTCTTTAATGCTCCTAGGATGTTGTATCTGTAAGATGGCTTCAATTCTTGCAGGATCTATTCAGATACCATCTTTAGAGATTATGTGGCCTAACAATTTTCCCTCTTCTAACCCAAATAAAGATTTTTTAGGATTCAAAGAAATTCCATACTTCCTACATTTGATGAAGACCTGCCTTAGATGATCTAAGTGTTGTTTGTCAGATTTTGAGAATACAGTGATATCATCTAAGTATATTACTAGGAAGTCATGAATTTCCTTAGCAAAAGCTATGTCCATAGCTCTTTGAAAGGTGGCCCCTGCATTTTTTAATCCAAAAGGCATCTTCACATACATGAATGTGCCACAAGGAGTAGTGAATGTAGTTTTCATGTGCCACAAGGAGTAGTGAATGTAGTTTTAGCCTGGTCATATGGGTGAACTAAAATCTAATTGTAACCAGAAAACCCATCCAATAATGAGATTCTGGTTGACCCTACTATCCTTTGTAATATATGATCCATTTTAGGGAGAGGGTAATTGTCTTTGAGTGAAACTTTATTGAGATTCCTGAGATCAAAACACAGTCTAATCTCACCAGTTTTCTTCCTTGTTGGCACCAAATTTGAAACCCAATCAGAGAATCTAATTGGTGCTATTATCTTGGCTTCATACATCCTTCTGATTTCCTTTTCAATAGAAGGAAATAGAATGGGATTAATCCTCCTAAGCTTCTGTCTAAAAGGTTTCTGGTTTTCTTTTATGGGGTTGTATGTTGTATTATGCTGGTGTCATAGGACTTGAGGTCCTCATAACTCCAAGCAAAGACATCTTGGAATTCCTTTAACAGTTCAATGTATTTCACTTTTTCAGTAGGAGGTAAGGACTTCAAAAGTTTTATCAATTTTGGATTTTCCTCAGTACCTATATTACACTCCTCTATATCAGATTTTAAGGGTTCCATTTTTTGTTTTCTAGGGACATCATTTGAATCAAACAAGTCTTCCAAAGGGGTTAATCCTTTGGGCAAAAAGTTGTCTTTGAGATTAATGATTTCAAAATCTTTGTTAATTGTCTCTTAAATTTCAACTTGCTTTAGGTTTTGTACATCTGATTTTGTAAATTTAGTGGGATGGAATCTATCTATCTCTTCATCTTCTATTTTGTTAATGTATATTTTATCTTTAAAATTAGGATCTAATGTTATGTCAGTATCTATATTACTATTTACAAATTCCTCCTCTAAGGTTAAAAAATTGTTTATTTGTTGCTCATCAGCAAATACTTGCTAGTTTTTCAAGTTATCTGGGATAGCAGGTATGTGCCTAACCTCAGCAGTGTATTGATGGTTAGGTTGGAATGGTAACTTACAAGTGTTGGCAAACATTGCTAAACTATGAGCCTGCATATTATGCTTCCTAGGAATTACAGCAACTTTGGTTTCTAGGAAAGTGTTTAGTATTTCTATAATGGTTCCTCTGTAACAACTTAATCTAGGGTATTTGGTCATATATACAGCTTTAATCTGATTTATCACTAATTCAAAGTCTCCCATAATAGAAACTCGTATAGCTCCTAAATTTCTAACTGATTTAAGACCTATAAGAAGTGCTTCATACTCAGCCATGTTGCTAGTGCATTTGAAATTTAGTCTGTAAGCATGGCCCTCTGAGTGATCATTCTCCAGATTATAAATCCATACTCCTGCTCCTGCTCCTAACTTGTTCACTGATCCATCGAATTCAAGGTGCCATAATATCTCATGTTCATAATTTTCACTGTTAGGGGGAAGAAAATTTTCCTTGTTTGAGGTGTTTTGATCATCTTTTTTATCTGAAATCTCTTGAGTTTGGACAATCTCATTCTTAGTTGTTACTACAATTTCTTTTGGTTCTGAAATAGTGTTGTTTGAAGTGGTTTGTTGTGTTTTTTCAGCATTATACAAAATAAAAGAATCAATGTCAGAGTGCATGGAGTAGATAGGGAAGTTTTGAGGTCTATCCCAGCTACTCACCACATATTTCATTAGGGTCTCTCTGTACAGCTTCTTAGGTTGTCCAAAGACTGATATTGTGGCATATGACATGTCAAGTTGCAAAGATCCTTGGAGTTTGGCCCCCCATGATCTAGACAAGAGCATGCCATATTTAGGTGGGATGTAAGCTACTACTATATCCATGAGAATAGTCTTAGCAGGTTATTGTACTAAGGAAACACACAATTCTTTGATTAACCCTAAACACTTTACTTGACTTGAATCAAATGAAAACAAGTCTTTGTAAGGTCTAGTAATATCCAAATTTAACTTTTCCATAACTGATTTAGGCATTAAATTGTGTGAAGCTCCTGAATCTAACATTGCATTGTGTAAGATTTTATCATGAATGCTAAGGCTAATATAAAAGGGTGGTATCCCTCCTTCTAACGGTTTACCATTAACATCAGGACCGAATATAAGCTCAGGTTGATCATCAAACAAGTTAACAGAGTCTTCATTCTCAACAAAGTTTAAGGTCTTGTTTATTTGAGACTTGTAAGTTTCATTTTTAATCAGCTCTATTAAGGGGACTGAAATTTTTAGTTTAGCAACCTCTGCTCCCAAATTGAAAGGCAAAGGGGCTTTTTCTGTTTGAGTGTTTGGAATTTTGATAGCAGGATTTGGAGTAGGTTGCTCTTCTTTTTCTGCATTTGAAGTCTTTTTTTGTGGATTTTCTAATAAGGTGTTTGGAGATTTCTCCACTGTCTCCTTGGAGGGGATTGAAGTGGATGATTGATCATCAAGGGGTTGGTCATTGGTTATATCTACAATGGTGGGACTAGAAGAGTTCTGATTTGGTCTAGAGAGGCTTTGGAGAGTCTTAGTAAATGGAATTATTTTGGTTTTCTTAGGTTGATTTGGCACTGTTTTCTTGGCCTGGTCAGGAGTATCAGAATTCTTTTTACTCCTTAGATTGTATTGTTTATGTACTTCAAAAATGGGAGAATCATACCCTTGCTTGTAATCAAATGATTCTCCGGATTGGGTCTGCAATTGCTGCAACATATGTAGTTCCTGCTCATCTTGGGTCAAAAAAACAGTTTCCTCATCATCTAATCCCATAAAGTTAATTTGTGTCTTGTTCAAGGTCTTCTGAATGCGATGTTTCAGCATAGTTTTCTTGAAAAGGAGGCCTAATATTCTGATCAGGCCCATTCTTCCAAGTGTTTTGATTTTGATTCTTTCTAAAGTTTGGATTTCTCACTGGACATGTTTGTTGATTATCCCAGTGAAGCTTCCTCTCAATGTTCTCTATCCTATCCATCAGTTTTTCCATTCCTTTGGTCAGGACATCTATTTTAAGGTCAAAGGGTAAGGCTTCATCTTTCAAGGGTTCTCTCCTCTCATTCCTAACCCTAGCTCTTTTTGCTAGCAATTTAGCTTCTACACTAACTGCTACACTTTGCATGTCTTCTAAAGTTGGAGGATTTCTCTCTCTAAGTTGGAATGCCATATCAGTATCAAACCCATTAGGAAACTTTATCAGAGCTAAGTCAGGTGGGGGTCTAAGATTGACTGGTATTGCATTGTATATATTATTAAATCTGGTACAGTAATCCTAGACTGTTTCATTTGGTCCTCTTCTGATGCTCTCGTATTCTGAAAGGATCTGTAGAGGGTCCTTTTTCTTTTCCCATATATTTAGAAATTGATGATAAAATACTTCTAAATTATCTATACTATTAGCAAGTAAATCTCTAAACCATTTTTTCACATCACCAGCCAGAGTCTGAGCAAAAAGTCTCAATTGAACATCTCCAATATCAATTTCATGTAATTCAAAGAAATCTGTCATTTTGTTTGTATGTTGTTGTGATGTATAAGTTCCTATGCCATCGAATTGAAAACTTTTGTTCTGGTAATCTTGTGGCATGGCACCACGTGGAGCAAGTAACACAAGAGAAGCATATATATTTTCCATGGCTCTAAGTTGGGCAGGACTAAGAAGTGGGGTAGGGGTACCAGGTGATGATACAGTAGTTGATGGAGAACTGGAAGTAATGGGTGACTGATATGTAATTATAGGTTGGTCGGGAAGTGAAGGTATAAATGGAGGTGAGGAATGAACTTCAGAGGTGGAAGGGAATAATGGTGAACTAAGGGTAGTTGACACTGGTTCAAAGAGCTCGGGGATCTTAGCATGACTGAGGGGAATTTAGAATATATTGATCAATTGACAGGTTTGCCTTTTGGACTTCAAGATCTGCAATAAACTATGGATCTAGAACTATGTCATCAAGTGGACTTTCAGACCTGGTTCTAAATAGGGAAAGGTCAAATGACTCATCAAAGGGGAGGTCTTCTAAAAACAACCACTCATCAGGGCATGAATCTGCTTTGATTGAAGGTATTAGACTTCCTTAACTCTCTTGTCTTCTGGATCTTCTTGAAATCAGGTTGGGATTATCCACTACTGGGGGAGGATTTAGATCTGGGTTGGCCCTAGTATAGTGAGTTCTCCTTGAATCCAGAGTTTCGAACTTTTCTAGTTACTTTCTTTTTGTAAAATTTGATAAATAACTTCTAATAAACCCTTCAAGAGGCTTGAAATAAATATTTGAAATTTCCCAAAGGTTTATTAAGACTGAGGATTTGATGTCCCCGGCATGGTCGCCACCATGTTATCACTCAGAACTTTTACCTAGAAGTTATCAAAAGAAGGAATAATCCAAGGTAACCACAAACCAATCTTCAGACTCAGGTTCTAGCCAACCTAAGTCCAAAGAGGGCTCTCTCTTTATAATTTAACTTTGTTTGGGTGGGATTTTAGGCTAGTTCTTAGTGTTCATAAGGTTTTGATTTTGGTTGGGTGGTGGACTTCTAGGAACAGATGAATAGAGCTAGGTCTTCAAGCCATTGGGCTATGGAATCAATCAAAGGATAGCATAACTAGACCAAATCATTAAAGGGAATGTTCACAGGGCAGGCTAGCAAAGAAAAAGGCAAATCTTCAGGTTTAATGGATGAGATGGTTCTAACTAGGGTGAAAGGGCAATGAAGAATCCTTAGATCGAGATCAGAATGAAAGAACGCAGGTGATCATGAACAAAGGGAAATTAAGAATCCTTTGCTATAGACCACGGAGGAAACTATGGAAGCGAGGGAGCAGTCAAGAATTCCCTAACTAAGATAGTTTAGCAGAAATCATTAAGAATGTAAACAGTCAAGACATAGTGCAGTTAAGCAAGTTCTAAAATATCATTCCTAGTTTAACATTCAGATTTCATAGAAACATATACGATTATTATGAAACATAAGGAAAATAAATAATACACATGAGAGAATACTTATTTGATATTCGCTTCACACAAGAATCTTGAAAAATATCTGAGCTTTATTCCATGATCCAGCAAGCCAATCTAGTTTTTTGATACAATAGGACTTTGATTTGAGAGAAAAGTCTACAGAAATGTCTTTGAATCCACCCTAAATACTTCGAAATATGAAGTATTTATACAAAAAATATTTACAAAATATCTCATAACAATATGAGATTTAATCTAGGGAATCAAAATATCTTCAAGCATGAAGGTAGGGACAGATGGAAAACTACATCATGATGTCCCTCTTATTGTGGTAGTGCTGGTTGTTGCAGTTGAATTTGAGCCCTTTAAGCTGGCTGATATTTGTACGCTAGAATCATCTTTATCTTTAATCTTTCACTAATACTCTTTAACCTGCTACTCTTTGACCCTGTTGATCTGTCTTTTACTTGTTTCATCTGGCTGCCTTCAGATTTACTGTGGTAACTTATAGTAAATCTGTCATTTTTTCCCACCATTCATCCTCAAGTAACTTTACTTTTAGCATTCTTCTGTAGATTTCGTCTGCCTCTATGTATTTAGAAAAATTGGGCTTGGTGACAAACAAATGTTTCACCTCATGCTCTAGAAAAAACAGATTCTCCAAAGTATCATACAATACTTTTCCAGTTGGCAAGGCTTTGATACCTGAAGTGCTTGCTTGTTCCTTGGCCAACTTCCTTAGTCTATCAGTGTAGTCCAATTGGGTCATAAGTTTATCATGGATGACCATAGGACTGGGAAGGCCTTTGTCCCTCAAAATTTGAAATTTGGCCATGAATCTGTCAATGGCCACCTACATGTTATGGCATTTTTCTTCTAAGTTGACCATAAGGTTTCTTTTGGAAAGAACCTTTTTAACTTCTATGATGGCTTCAGTCCTATCCTCTACACCAAGCTCATTAAGCTCATGTTTGTTCTTACTGTTCAGGAAGTGGATGAGTCGATTTGCATCCTCAGGTTGGTCTCCTAAATCTTCCCTTACTTTCTGAATAGCCTCAGTGGCCACTTTCACCAATTCAGTCTGCTCAAATATAACTTGAATTGATGGCCAAATATCATTGACAAAGTCAATGATATTGGCCCAGAGCATCTCTTTGGTCTGTCCTAGTGGCTTTTACAGTGTTAAATCTTTTTCTAGGACTTTGATCTTCTCACCCATCCTTAGGGCTTTCTGTGTTTCTTCTCTCTGCTGAATTTGGGCAAGCTTATAGTCAGTTTCTAAGCTTTCCACTTTCTCCTTTAGCCTTTTGAGCTATGTCGCCTAGATTGACATATCCTCCATGGCTTTTACTAGCTCTGCTATTTTCCTTGTTGGAGTACCTACTATTGTAGATCCAGTGGTGATTAGCAGTGTTGTGGCAGGTGGAGCTGTAAGTGCCAATGATGCTGCCAATGTTGAAGGAATTGTAGTAGAAACAGTGGGAATGGAAGTCCTAGAAGTGGTGGCCAAGTCACTTTGTTTGGACTGAATCAATGTGTCTAACTCCTTCTCTGTTTCTTTCAGTTGGTCATTTAGCTTTAGGACCAAGTCCATAAGCTCTTCTTGTCCTTTTTGTGTCTCCAGGACTTCTGTTGTTTGTGGGTGATGTAATGGTGGAATCTTGAGTTGCTTCTTCAAAGCAGCTATGTCATCATTCTTCTTCTTTATCAATTTTTCGGTGGCCTTTACATCTTTGGGATCGTGTCCCAACTCAATGATTAAGTCCTCTAAGGACTTGATTCTGGTGTCTTTGGCCTGTGAAGAGGCCTTATCCAATTGGAACTAAGCTGATATGTTATTCAAGGAGTTTTGCAATTGGTGGGCTGTGATGGCTTTCCCTGTCAAGGTGGAGTAAATCATCTCCCCTGTCTGCTTGTGTAGCTCAATCTGGTCAATAGGATGTATGTCCTTTGCCAGTACTTCAAAATCTATCTTTTTGAAGTCTGCTGCTATTCTTGGTTGCTGAGTAGTGGGCTTCATAAATGTCATCTTCATTTTGCCTTCTTTCACATCATAGGCTGACATAAGCCTTGTCTGATTGGTAGGGGCCATCTTTAAGTACTGTGCATAAGTTTGGGCTTTTAGCCTCTCATTTCTGGCTTTTATGTCCTTGTACCTTTCTCTGATGTCTTAGTCTCTGTCAACTGGCATCCTGAATAAGGACAATTCAACACTATGTTGCCTTTCCAACATCTGAGTGTGTGATATGGAAGGTTCTAGTGTGCCCCTAGAGGGAGTGGCATGCATGCTTCCTTTTTTCTGTGCTAGTGGCCCCAACTATTTCTTCTATGAATTCCTGTTCAGAGACAGGATTTATCCTTTGCCTTTTGACCAGGCTGGTCTCTTCATATTCTTGTGCACTTTCTTTGTCTGAAGTAGTGGCTTCTTCCCTCTTTCTTTTAAGACTTTTCTCATCATTTAGAGGAGTTTGCAAGATTGGGGGAGTACTCATGATGGGCTCTGGTATACCTGTTTGAGTTAACTCCTCTAATAAGTCTGGTTGTTCTGTCTCTTCTTGCACCTAGGATTCTTCTTCTACATGTGATTCACTTTGTACCTAAGATTCTCCTTATGCCTGTGATTCACTTTGTGCCTGAGATTCTCCTTGTGCCTGTGATTCTTCTTGGGCTTGAGATTCTTCTTGGACCTGGGATCCTCCTGGAACCTACAGGAAAGAACCCTCATCAAGTTGTTTCTCTAGATCAATTAGAGCATTTTCAACAGCAACTTCAGTGCTATCCATGTCCACTAAAGTATTCTCCACCCATTCCAATTGATTTGCATATTTTTCTATTTCAGGGATCCGGTGGTGAATGTAAGGAGCCATCTTGTTTTTCTGTCTTCTGTTGCAGATGAAGTCCAAGGGATCATATCTCCACATGAAGCTCTATTTTAGATTAAGTCTCTAAAGGATTTTCTCTGCTTCCTTTCCAGCTTCTCGGCTATTACACACAAAGGGGCCTAGTTGATCTTTGATTTTGAGTTGGGCCTTCTTTTTGGTTTTGATAAAATGTACCTCATCTTAATTGATTATCCGCCTGTAGTACTCTTGAGAAAATAATCTCATTGGGAGGTATCTGGGTAGTTTATATGGGGCCAAATCACAGCCATAGATCCTAATTTCAGTGTGATTTTGGTACAAGTAGCAATCTCCCACTTTGTGTTGTTTTTAAAGCTATAGGGTTCTTCTAATATCTGAAATGATTCTTGGAGGAGGGCTACCTATCAGCATTGTTACTATAGGATGTACAAAAGATATATGAAGTCTGTATAGGGATATGGGGAGTCATACTTATGGATCAAAGGAGTCCAGAAAATCACTGACCTAGGGTGACCTTTAGTATCAAGATTTTGGAGAGTAAAGGGGAACTTGTCAGCTTGGTAATATAGAAAAAGGTGGTATAAAACTAAGGAATATTTGAATACTCTCTCATTACTCATTCTAAGAAATTGGTCATGCATCCTATCAACTATGAACTTGGCATAATCATGCATGATAGCAGGAGGCTGTCCTGGAGTGAAAATGGACATGAAGGCTAAAATGATTTCATCTATATACTCACTAGTGGTGTAACCTAAGACACAAGAAATCATTGCTACAATGTCCTGACCAAATGGGGAAAATATGGTAGCCACATATGGAGGAGGATCTTTTGGGATATGCTTTTCCTCCCTGATGAAGGTTTGGAACATCTTAGCAAGTTTTGCAGTGGTAAGCTTTGGGAATCAGTCTAATAGGTCTCAAATTGAAATAGGGGTTATATTTTGCCCTGGTTGAAGTTGCAGCATTTCATTGATTAACTCGGCTGTGATGGTGAAAAGTATGGTTTGGTCAGGGGACATCACTGGTCTTTGACTGGGGATGTAGTTTGCATGGAAATAATGGACAATTTTTGGAAAATGTGCACTTCAGGGAATTGATACTTGCACAAATTAGACTCCCAAATACCAATTTTATCAGCGTGGTTCAGGTATCAATCTCTATATCGGTAGTATAGTTTGATAGGGGATTCAAGGATAGAGGTGTCCTTGATTTGGAAATATTTATCAACAAGGGGAAGGTGGTCCAAGTACAGGTGAAGAGTGGAAATTGGTCTGACATCCATGGAAATTGGGGCTGCCATTCTCAGTTCTTATGGATTTGAGAATGGGGGAGGTAAATTGTCAATCTTTTAGGGCAATGGTGATTCAATTCCAGGTGGGTTTAAGTTATCAGAGTTTCTCTTTAATTTCAATTAAGAAAACTTAGCAACTAGTTCTAAAATTGACAGGGTTTTCAATGAATTATGGTTTAAATACCTGGAATTTGAAGAAAACTAGGTCTGAACCAGGTAACTGGCAACTGTGAATGGTTGAAAAGGCTATGAGCAAGCTGGAAGGTGATCTAGGAGCTTTGTAGCATCTTCAGGGTGCAATTGTACGTGGGTTGACATCTTGGATGTTCACAGATGCGTGCATGGAAGTTTACAGTTAAAAAAAAGGATAAAAACAATAAATTGGGGCTTTTTTGGCTTTATACGCAAAAGTCAATTTGGCAAGTACGGTTGAACAATGACTGTTTTGGCATGTAGTGGGCTAGCAATAAGTGGTTTTCTTCGCATAAATTTTGGGCGCTTGGCGATATTTGGGGGAGGCCGCCCGATTCTATTCATCGAGCGCCACGTTGCCTCAGGGGCCCAGCAGAAAACAACCCATTTTGGGCGGGTAACGTTTAGATTTCGGGCCCTTCCGAAATTAACACAGGTCATCAGATGGGGAGGGGAGAGATCGTGCGGTGGTCAGGCAATGGAGTTGCACGGAAGGTAATGGGGGGACCCGACAAGCGTTTAAGAGCGGCGGTTTTGGATTAATGAGAGATTAAGGCGGAGATTAAGGTATCAGGCGGGATTTGATTAGGTTTTTTAACTAACTTAATCGAGGATCGATTAGTTAGTGGGTCCGGGGTAGAAAACCTTAGTTTATATAATTAAACTAGGAAGGGATTAATTAATATTGCGGGAGTTAATATATATATGGGAAACAGGTTTTCATTAGGGATTTAATAAATAAGTTAATAATTTAGTCAAATGAGCAGAAGGGACACCATACCCTAAGCATATGAGTTTTCATGTTTTTAATGCTTTCTGATAAAAATTAGGATATAGTGTTTTTTGTGGGTTTTTTCTATGAAAAAGAGTTATGTGGGGGAACAAATACTTTTCCTAGGTAAAAGTGATTTAACCTTAGGAAAGAATATTATTTAGGGAAAATGAATGAACTGAAGGGGGGGAATGAATGCTTATGATGGGATTTAGTAATTATTGCCTATAATTCATTGAGTCGAGGGTCTGGTTCCTCCAAAAGTCAGAGAAATGCTCTGAGCCTCTTTGACTTAAGGTTTTTAAGTACTTTGATATTTATTGTGGGAAATTAGTTAAGTAAAAGGTGAAATGAATGAGGAAAATTAATTAATTGACTTTGATATCCATCTACATGCTTGAGTGCCCATTCACATTTGGAACTTTTATGATCAAAAAGTTGATGCACATGCTTTTGTCTAATCAATCATCAAAATTCTGCAACCTTTCTTCTACTTACCCACCTACTCATCCTACCATTTTACTTCTCTTTATTAGGGTGCATTTGAGCTAGCAAACCCTTATCAAACATTTTTATTTTTTTTTACAATAGTAAACTAACTAAATCTAACCTTATTACATCCAAGGGCTCAGATTAAACAGTTGATCTCCTTTTATTTACTCTACCTAATCTACTTATCTGCCAAGATTAAACAGTTTGGTCAGATTTTATTCTCTATCTATGGACATGAAATTGAAACATGAAATAGCCAAGCTTAAACATTTTGACTATCATGGATTGTGGCAAAGATTACAAACTACACACAATCATTTATTTTGCACAAAAAGTAAATAGTAGTGGCATTTTGACTTGCTCACTTTCATGGTGTTTTCTTTTCTTGGGGTTCATATTTTTCATCTTTTGTTTTTTTTTTTTTACCTTTTTATTCTTTTTGTCCTTTGATTATTCTTTTAGGACATACCCTCTTTACATTTTTTCATTTTTTGAATATGGAAAACATTTGCAGAAAGCAAAGTTATGTACATATTACAGGTTTAATATCAGCCATTCAAAAATTATGACTCATATTGGTATAGGAACCTAACACTCCTTACATTTATACCTAGGAAAATATTTCTCTTCATAATTGTAGCAGAGAACTGTTAGGCAGAAAAATCCCTCTTGCAGTCAAGAGCGATCTCCCTATACCTCAAAGAAATATAGTAACAAACAACAAAGAATTGTTACCTTTCCCTAAGCTATGATTGACTGAAACAAACAATATGATAGAGGTCACTTACCATTTAATCGAAATGCCTGATGAAGTCCCTTTCAAAGCTTTCGACCATCCGCTTCTCCTCAATGCTTTAGAGATTATTCCAGTGCTTCCCACGGCTTCTCCATGAAGTCCTAAAGGAGATCTGCATAGATAGAAACATACACAATATCAAATCATCTAGTATATATCATTAAAGATAAAGAAACTAATTAACTCAATCATATATCATAAATTGATCACTATGCAATCATAAGCTATGTGGGTGATTGTTGTTGGGAAAAGTATCCAATACGGAATGACCCTATCCCACTCTAAGGGTGATAGTACCTCAGCAACAATCAAAGCAAAGCTATTTGAGATTACTTCTTTATGAGATGTAAGAGAGGGGAGAAAGAGATCCACTAACCGTTGTCTTCCGCTAATGATTGATCCAATCTTCTCTCTTTGCTGCTTGCTCCCAGCTCCTTGCTCTTTCACTGGCCCAGCTACACCAAGATCCTGCAAAATGGCAAGAGAGGGAAACTACAAGAAGCATACATTCATAATTGATTCAAGGATTAGAATAAATCAAATACACAAGTATAACAATACACCATTGAGACACATGCATATAGAAGAACCTCAAATGCTTTATTAATGGAAGAAGTAAAGTTCAGGAAGTAATACAACCATAAAAGGCCCAATCCAGCATCACCTCCCAGCAGAAAGAAATCTCCTCTTCACCTCCTTCAAGCAAATCACCCAATAGTTCTATACTCAAACCAACAGCACTTCCTTACATTCACAAGATTCCAGCCTCCCTAGACCTCATGAGAGAGCTCTATATATAGGAGTTTTGGAGAAAGGATGAGTCAGCTTGAGCTTGGCATGGAGCTGACTAGTGTCCTCTCCCACTTCAGTTATTCTTTAGTTCTTGAGTCCACTTGGAGGTTCTTTCTTCCACTTGGAGATCTAGACCCTCTTACTCATCACAAATCGAATTCCCTGATCCAAGTGTCATTTTGGAAGCTTCCTGGGCATTGACACCTTGAGGAATGACTGTGCCACTTGGCCAAACTCGCCCAGCGCAGGTAGCCTTCTTTGCAGTTGACATTCAGCGCAGGTACACAGTGGAGCAGTTGACATTCAGCGCAGATGCTCAGTGGAGCAGTTGACATGATCCAGAATTAGCTTGTTTTTGAGTGTTTTCAGGTGGAGAACTGATATTCAGTGCTGTGGTTTGCTGACCTTGTTCCTCTAGGGGTAGGAACAACATGTTTAGGGACTTTGGATCCCTTAGATTATGGACATTTCATGCTTCATGCTGTAAGGCACAAAAATGTCTATAACAGTGATCAAGAAATCCCACAAATGATATCAAAGAAGACATACTTGGGAAACACGAGTTGCTTTAATATTAATAAAATGGAGAATAAACTTACAACCTAAAAGCCTTAATGTTACAAGTCTCTTCTCACAATCTCCAACCCTCTCCTTGAATGAATAGCCTCCCAACCTTATTTCTACAACATAATCCTACTTCCAACAGTCCTCCTCAATCCTCATACTTGTGTTAGCTTTA
This sequence comes from Pinus tabuliformis, assembly GCA_031772625.1. Taxonomy (NCBI): domain Eukaryota; kingdom Viridiplantae; phylum Streptophyta; class Pinopsida; order Pinales; family Pinaceae; genus Pinus; species Pinus tabuliformis. The sequence continues at coordinate 1,415,111,660 of CM062819.1, read as the reverse complement.
TAGGCCAAGGAGGGGAAGTTTTGGATCCATTTACCAAGGGATGAGATTGACTAATGCAACTAGCTCAAAAATAGAAGAAAAGATAGATAAACGACTTCAAAATCAACCTCTTCGAGGGGGCAACCTCCTTTACATTACACAAATGAGTGATTATTGGATGATACAAATGACAAAACCTCCTTTCTATATATAGGAGTCTAAGGGATCACAATATAATCAAATCTGACATAACAATAATAATATAAGGGCACAACAATAACAATAGTGGGCTTTTATGGGGCACAATAATAACAATATGGGGACAATAGGGGCACACCAATACAAATAAGGGCTACAATGACAATATTAATGGGGCAATCAATAGTATTATAGGGACATAACATGCCTCTCTCCTTCAAAAAAGTGTTGTCCTCAACGCTTGAGTAGTTTTGGATGCTTCTGTATAAAATTATCATCCTCCCATGTGGAATCTTTAGTGGGTAAGTTCTTCCACTTGATTAGATACTCTGAAATTGATCGATTTCCTAGATGTAGAGTTCTTGTTTCTATGACTGCTTCAGGTTCCAATATGATTTTTCCTTCCTTGTCAAGTTCTGGAAATATTGTTTGAATTGGGAGTTTGTCAGCTACAACCTTCTTTAAGCATGAAATATGGAAAACTGGGTGCACTCTGGGAGCTGCAGGAAGCTCCAATTTGTATGCCATAGTACCAATCTTTTGCAACACCTTGTATGGACCATAATAATTTCGTGATAATTTATTATCCTTCTTAGCTTGCTTGAGGGACATTTGTTTATATGGTTGTAGCCGTAGAAATACCCAGTCACCTACATCAAAACTTCTTTCATTGCGATGTTGATCTACCTGTTGTTTCATTCTATTCTGTGCCAAAGTGAGGTTATCCTTTAAGAGTCAGAGAACTTGTTGTTGATGCTCAATGTGATCTTCCATTGCTTGAACCTTATAATTTTCTCTTAAATATGGTGTGACGGACGGTGGATGATATCCATAAAGTGCCATAAATAAGGTCATTTTTGCTACAGTATGGAAGGAAGTGTTCTACCACCATTTAGCCAAAGGCAACCATTTGACCCATTTTGTCTGTTTATCAGATACAAAGCAACAAATATATCCTTGCAAACATTTGTTAACTATCTCAGTTTGCCCATCAGATTGAGGATGATAAGATGAGCTATGAGCTAACTAAGTACCAAGACAAGAAAATAATTTTGTCCAAAAATTTCTAGTGAAAATGGGATCTCTATCGCTTACAATAATCATTTGGTTTCCACGTAGCTTTTGAATTGCTTCCATAAATGTAGTATAAATTGTACTCACTTTAAATGGATGAGATAATGCACAAAAGTGTGCATACTTGGTAAGTTTTTAAACTACCACCATGATGACACTCTTTCCTTCGGACTTGGGTAAACCTGTGATAAAATCCATTGAAACCTCCTCCCAACGTTGACTTGTAATGGATAAAGGTTGTAATAGGCCTGGGGTCTTAATTGTTTCAACTTTATTTTGTTGGCAAACCAAACATTCCACCACAAACTTTTGAATATCAAATTTAAGGCCATCCCAAAAAAATTCCTTCTTAACCCTGTGGTAGGTTTTTAAAAATCATGAGTGCCCTCCTAAGGGAAAGGTGTGCAATTCCATAATAATATTTTGTTTGAGTTGGGAATTCTTATATAGATATAAGCAATCTTTGTACCATAACGAATCATTTTTCCAGCTAAATGCATCTGTAGAATTTTCTCTACAAATCAGCTAGTTCACTGATCTCATGTAGAAATTTCACTTGCATATCAAACTGATATATGTAATGTCCTAAAGCATAATAGTAGATCTACATCTACCATAAACTTTGCGGAAGCTAATCACCCATGAGAAACATCAAGCATGAACACATATAACTAATAAGAAGGAATCAATCACACATAACACAGAAGAAATAACCCGAGGAAAGCCTCAACATAAAACCCCACTCTTTGTATTATCATACATACGATTTATACAAAGCCTTATCTCTCACACAGCTAGCCAGCTCTCAGTACAATCCTCACAAATGAAGGTGGAAATACATCAAGATTACACAAAGCCTTAGCTCTCACAGCTAGCCAGCTCTTAGTGTGATCCTCCTGGATGCTCACAGGCAATCAAGCCTTCTCCTAAGCCTTCTCCTCTGCCCTCCAAGCCTCCTATTTCCTTGCACAGTTTTTCTTGGGTGATCCTCCTGTTACCAAGTGTAACACTGATCTCACACCCTGTAAAACTGCACAATCCTCAAAGAACCTTAATCCTTCTTCTTGGATGATTTTCCTTTATAGGAAAAATATTCATCCAACTGATAGTACACTGTCCCTTCTCTAATCTCAACTAGGTCTCTGTCTGAACTGACATGCATGAGTTATCCATGAGTGAATACTCAGTTATCTGAAATACGATAGTTACATGCATGCAAGCATCAACAAACTATATCTCATTAATTTAGCAACTTGTTAAATTAATCTAACTGAACTTGACTAAGTTAAACTAAGTCAACTGATCCTCTCAATATAGAACTCATCCTTAATTCCTCAATCAGTGGAGCAAATCAAGGACACATTCCCCAATCAGTGGAGAAATAATTGCATGTTCTCACAAAGACTTCAAGTTTGCTTTTCCTTAACTAATTAACTCATGGAGAATTAATTAATTAATATTCCAAACTGCTGGTAAGACCAAATTCGAATTTACTTCCTATAGATAGACCAGGGACTACTATAAATAGGAAGGGACCCAGAAATGCTATTTTTAGCAATTTCACCTCTCACCTAAGGTGGCCAAAATGCTCATTGGCCAAACTTCTATTTTTAGAAGTGCCATTTTTAGCAGTTCTATTTTTAGCACTTCCTAAATTTAGCCTTTCTTGTTGCATACTTTTCAACAATATCATATGTATTGGGATCTAGTTGTAACTTTTGAATGAGTGTCCACACTTCTTCGTCATTCTTCCATTGATCCCTTGCTTTGTTTATCCAATCTGGTTGGATAATAGAAATGGCGCAAAGCAATGCTTCCACATCCTCATCCTTTCCTGAGAGTGCATCTGCCACAACATTTTGCTTCCCTTTTTTGTAGATGATTTCAAAGTCATAACCCAACATCTTTGTGACCCATTTTTGTTGCTCTTCTAAAGATAATCTTTGTTCTAGAAAGTATTTAAGACTATCATGATCCGTTTTTACCTTGATGTGTCTTCCCATTAGGTAGGGTCGCCATTTCTTAAGTGCATGCAGTATTGCCAACATTTCCTTCTCATAATAGCTTTATGTAAATACTTTCCTTTGATTGGACGACTTTTGAAAGCAATAGGTCTTTCTTCTTGCATTAAAACAACACCAATTCCATTTCCTGAAGCATCACATTCCACAATAAAGGTTTTTGTGAAGTCCGGCATAGCTAAGACCGGTGCTTGGCACATTTCCTCTTTAAGATGTTCAAAGGCCTTCGTTGCTTCTGGAGCCCATGAAAATGCATCTTTCTTCAATAATGTTGTTAAAGGTGCTGCTATTCTCCCATAATTCTTAACAAACCTGCGGTAATACCCTTTCAACCTAAGAAATCCTCTCAAATGCTTTATGGATGTCGGGATTTTCCATTCCTTAATAGCTTTAATTTTGCTAGTGTAATATTCCTAATTAGCTATGGTTAATTGGAATATTCGATTTTGTTTGATTTTTTCCTTCTATAGTTATTTGTAAATAAAAAGTGAGGAAGGGGGAACATAACTCACTTTAGAATAAAAAGTCACTTCCTAGGTAGCACAACGTTTTGACTTAAGGGGGAACCAAGGGGGGGCCCAAAGGGGGACGCAAAAATGGGGCCCACGCAAACACATGGAGGGACTGCGCAGGAGGGAAGGAACACATCGCAAGAAGGGGATCACGCAGGAGAAAGTGAGCCTAGGGATTGTGAGAGGCAGAGGCTATAAAATAGAGAGGAACCCCCTCATTTGGGATCATTCTGGTTATGAGAATTTGTGATAGTCATTTCGACTTAGAGCACACTAGCTGTTTAGCTAGTTTGCAGCACTGTTTAGTGCATTGAGTGTCTCCGTTCAGAGATCTCACCCTTAGCCCCGGGGGACTTTGAGTGCCTACTCGGGCAAGGTATTTCCATTGGCATTCAAGCAGTAGATTTATCAGCATTTCAGCCGCAATTCCATCAGCATTTCAGCAGTAGTTTCATCAGCGTCTTTGAGGAACTGCGCAAAACCCCCAGGGGGTGATTTTTGGGGGTCGGCCATTTCAGAAAAGCTTTCTGGGTTTTTCTAGGTTTTTTTAGTAGAGTCTGATTCCAGAGTTTCAACCTTTTCTGAGGAGGGGAGTAGCCCCAAATCCTCATTCGATTTCCAAAAGCATGGCAGTTTCCCAGCAGCTAGGATGCAGACCAGTGTGAGGCCATTCCAGGAAAGCTTTCTGGGTTTTTCTGGGTTTCTTGAGTAGAGCTTGAATCCAAAGTTTTAGCTTTTTCCGAGGAGGGGAGCAGCCCCAAATCATCATTTGTTTTCTAGCAGTAGCAGTAGCACAGCAGCAACATCCATGCAAAGAGGCCATTCTATCATTCTGAGAGTATTTCTTCACTTGCCTTGTGCAATTCGAGGTGCCATCTGTTTAATCACCTCTTGTACTCATTTATTGCTCAGTATAATAAAATGGCTTAGCATTTCTCGCTGCATTTCTTGTGTATCTGCTTATATTTCTAGTTTACATTATTATATGTTGTTCCACTATTATTTTATCACTTCTGGGTTATTATATCATTTGCACATATTTGGTTGGAGTTTTTACTGGGGTTTGAGGAATATTTTGGGTTAGGAATATTACAGTGGTATCAAAGCATAGATCTGGCTCAGCCTGTGGAGCTAGCAATCTATGACACCGGGGGAAAAACCCTATATCTGTTACAGAGGTCAGAGATACAGAGACACTGGGCATAGGTTGGAGAATACCTACGGAGAGGGAGATTGTGTTCATGTGGCAGACGCAGAACAAGAGGAACCTGTGGTAGATGTAGAACAGAGAGAGCCATTAGTGGACGCAGAGCAGACGGCAGATGAGGACGGGAAGAGATTTGCAGATATGCTCCTCAAATCAGTGTAGGAGCTGTCGAGGCATATTGAGGTGATGGGGCAAAGATTCATGGCAGTAGAGGCCAGACAGTGGGAGACCCCACGAGTTTTTTAGATTGGTGAGGGATCAGGTGCATCCCATCACTTGCCAGAGCAGTGTGATACTGCACAGCAGGGGGCCTCACATGCCCCTACACGCTCTATCATGCCCACCTTCTTAGGAGCAGACACAGGGGCCGCAGCCCAGCAAGAGGCAGAGCCCGGGCATATGGGTGATTATTTTGCAGAATACCAGACCTATGGGCAGGAGTTCAGGGAAGCCCTCTCATTCAGAGATTTTGTTCAGCTCCAATGGGATAGCAGACCCTGCGATCATCACAGAGGGTACCGGCATTACCATGATGGCGACACCCACCGTGCAGCAAGCAGATTCCACTTGCCTACGTTTGATGGCTCATCAAATAGTTCGGCAAAGTCTTGGGTGGAGAAGCTAGACATTTATTTCCAGCTTAACCAGATGTCAGAGGTAGAGGCCATCAAGGTGGCAACGTTGCATTTGGATGGCAAGGCCCAGGATTGGTAGTTTCATGGGATGGTTACATTGGGGCTCTCCACAGTGACGTCATATGCTGAGTTTACCATGAGACTGATGGAGCGATTTGATCGGAGGGATCCAGAGCAGCATTTCGTTGAGCTGACGAGGCTCAAACAGACAAGGAGCCCAGAGACCTACATTGCATATTTCTTGAGGGTCTCCGTGATGGTGCCAGACCTATCCATGGCACGGAGGGTCTATATGTATGTTGAGGGGTTAGCAAAGCCACTTCGGGGTTTAGTCTAATCCACTAAACCAGCTATGCTCCAAGACGCTATCAGCAGGACCCGCGACTTACAGGATGTCTTACCCAGGACCCAGACACCTTACCCCCAGAGACAGACTTTCTAGTAGAAGGGGAAGGATGTGAGGATTCCACCTCCAAAGGGGAATCCAAGACGAGTACATCTTAACGATGATGCCAGGAGGGAGCTGAAGAAGAAGCGGTTGTGCTTCACTTGTCAGGAGCCATGGGCACCAGGACATAGATGTGTTGCTGGTAAAGCACATTTTATTGAGGTCTTCTCTGAGAGCAGTGGAGAAGAGGATGACAAGGAGGATGTGGAGGCAGGAGATAGCCATGCCATATAGGGGCCTTTGCCACCTCCACCACCACCAGCAGGTGGTGCATCTTTTGCACCCACTGGAGGGGCCCTTGCAGCGTTGCGGGGAGTTCCCAGTATCTGATGCTACGCGTACGAGGGGCAGTACATGGCCAACACGTATCAGTTTTGATTGACAGTGGGGCAACCCACAACTTCATCGATGCCCAGATGGTTGAGCGGAGAGGTATACAAATAGAGAGCTTCGATGAGTTTTCAGTCTTGGTCCCAGGAGATTAGACCATGACGTGTGCTCGTTATGTTCCAGAGCTTTTAGTGATGATGGGCACCTACACATTGACTGACCACTTTTTCGTGGTCGATATTCCAGACACCAACATGATACTAGGTGTTCAGTGGCTTATCACTCTAGGGAAGGCCACGACAGATTGGAAGACCCTGGAGATGGAGTGGGATGATGAGAAGATAGGGAGGCATGAGAAGATATGGGGACAGCACACATATCCACCATAGACTGTCTCGGCTCATCGGATGGAGGCAATCTTCCGAAAGGGAGACATAGACTGCGCAGTGGAGCTGCGTGCATCAGAGGCAGGAACTACAGGGCACACGGTACACCCAGAGATACAGTCTATCCTTAATCGGTATGCCATAGTGTTTGGGGAGATTCCACCAGGACAGCCACCAGATCGAGGGTTTGAGCACACCATCGAGCTTGAGCAGGGCATACAGGCCATGATTACCACCCCCTATAGGCACCCCAAGGCCTATCAGGATGAGATTGAGCGGGTTATCCTGGAGTTGCTTGCATTGCCAGATTTCACGCAGCCATTTGTTTTGAAGTGTGATGCGTCGGGAGAGGGGATCGGCATAGTATTGATGCAGGGAGGTCACCTTATAGCATTTGAGAGCCGGAAGATCCTTCCGCATGAGAGGTTGTATTGCATATGCGACAAGGAGATGTTGGCCATCATGCATGCATTGGCTAACTACCGGCAGTATTTGGTAGGAAACAGGTTCAAGATGAGGACTGGTCACAACAGCCTCAAGTTCCTTTTGGAGCAGAAGCAGCTACAGGAGAGGCAGCAGAAGTGGATTAGTAAGATCCAAGCATATGACTTTGACATTGAGTATGTCAAAGGTAAGAACAACGTGGTAGCAGATGCCCTTTCACGTAGACCAGCCATGTCGACTCTTATGAGCTTGGATACAGATTGGAGGGCTCGACTCTTAGTAGAGTACTCCAAGGACAAATTTGCATGTGAGGTTCTGGATGGGCAGGTGGCAGATGATAGGTACAGGGTGGTCGATGAGATCATCTACTACAGGGACCGGATCTTCTTGACTGAGGGGTCTCAGCTCAAGAAGAAGATACTCCAGGCATCACATGATTCCCCATTGGGAGGACATCAGGGTTTTACCAAAACCTACAGGGCCATTAAGGAGAGGTTCTCATGCAAGGGCCTCAAGGAGGACGTACTCCAACACATATGGGAGTGTGATTTTTGCCAGAGGAACAAGGGAGAGATGAGCCATCCTGCAAGATTATTGCAGCCTCTTCCCATTCTGGGGGGGAAATGGGAGAGTATTTCGATGGATTTCATCACAGGGTTGCCCATGGTACAGGGCAAGGATTGTATCTTTGTTATCATTGATCGACTGACGAAGTACACACATTTCTTTGCCATATCCACACACTATACAGTAGCACAGGGGGCCGAACTGTTCTTCAGGGAGATCTTCAGGCTACATGGTCTTCCTAAGACCATCGTCAGTGATAGGGACAACCGTTTCATGGGCGGGTTTTGGCAGGAGCTTTTCCGATTGGTGGGGACGGAGTTGACACCGAGTACTAGCTATCACCCACAGACAGACGGATAGACAGAGATAGTTAACAAGTGGCTGGAGGGCTACTTGCGTAACTATGTCATTGGGCAGCAGCGAGCATGGCTGAAGTGGATGCATCTAGGGGAGTACTGCTACAATACTTCGCATCACATGTCCATTGGCATGTCACCATTCTATGACTTATATGGGTATCATCCTTTATCTTTTTTCGACGTGATGTTTGGTGATAGCAAGGCTCCTAGAGCCAAGATTTGGATCCAAGAGAGTCAGGATATCCTCCGAGCTCTCAAGGATAACATGGCTACAGTGCAGAACCAGCAGAAGCTTTATGCCGACAGGGGTCGGGTGGAGAGGCAGTTCGAGGTAGGGAACATGGTCTACCTATGATTACAACCATACCGACAGTCATCGCTGAAGCAGAAGGGGGTTGAGAAGCTCAAGCCCTGCTTTTATGGGCCATACAGGGTAATACGCAGGATTGGACAGGTTGCATATGAGTTGGAGCTGCCCCAAGGCAGCAAGATTCATAACATTTTTCATATATCATGCCCGAAGAAGGCATTGGGGCAGCAGGTGACCGTGACGGATGAGCTACCACCCATGGATGATGAGGGGCATTTGCTATTGCAGCCGGAGGATATCATTGACTATAGGGAGAGACGGTTGCGGAGCAGGACGGTCCGGGAATTCTTGGTGAGGTGAAAGAATTTGCCGGATGAGGATGCCACTTGGGAGAGTGAGGAGATCTTACAACATCCATCACTTCAGTTGCTTGAGGACAAGCAACATTTTGCCGAGGGAGACTGTAATATTCCTAATTAGCTATGGCTAATTGGAATATTCGATTTTGTTTGATTTTTTCCTTCTATAGTTATTTGTAAATAAAAAGTGAGGAAGGGCGAACATAACTCACTTTAGAATAAAAAGTCACTTCCTAGGTAGCACAACGTTGTGACTTAAGGGGGAACCAAGGGGGCCAAAGGGGGATGCAGAAATGGGGCCCACGCAGACACCTGGAGGGACTGCACAGGAGGGAAGGAACACATGGCAAGATGGGGATCACACAAGAGAAAGTGAGCCTAGGGATTATAAGAGGCAGAGGCTATAAAATAGAGAGGAACTCCCTCATTTGGGATCATTCTGGTTATGAGAATTTGTGATAGTCATTTCGACTTAGAGCATGCTGGTTGTTTAGCTAGTCTGCAGCACTGTTTAGTGCATTGAGTGTCTCCGTTCGAAGATCTCACCCTTAGCCCCGGGGGACTTCAAGTGCTTGCTCGAGTAAGGTATTTCCATTGGCATTCTAGCAGTAGATTCATCAACATTTCAGCCACAGTTCCATCAACATTTCAGTAGCAGTTTCATCAGCGTTTTTGAGGAACTGCGCAGAACCCCAAGGGGGTGATTTTCGGGGGTCGTCCATTTCAGAAAATCTTTCTGGGTTTTTCTGGGTTTTTGTAGTAGAGTCTGATTGCAAATTTTTAGCCTTTTATGAAGGGAGTAGCCCCAAATCCTCATTCGATTTCCAACAGTAGCAACAGCATGGCAGTTTCCCAGCAGCTGGGACGCAGATCAGTGTGAGGCCATTCCAGGAAAGCTTTCTGGGTTTTTCTGGGTTTCTTGAGTAGAGCTCGAATCCAAAGTTTCAGCTTTTTTCGAGGAGGGGAGTAGCCCCAAATCATCATTTGTTTTCTAGTAGCAACAGTAGCACAGCAGCAACATCCACACAGAGAGGCCATTCTGTCATTCTGAGAGTATTTCTTCACTTGCCTTGTGCAAGTTGAGGTGCCATCTGTCTAATCACCTCTTGTACTCATTTATTGCTCAATATAATAAAATGGCTTAGCATTTCTCGCTGCATTTCTTGTGTATCTGCTTATATTTCCGGTTTACATTATTATATGTTGTTCCACTGTGATTTTATCACTTCTGGGTTATTATATCATTTGCACATATTTGGTTGGAGTTTTTACTGTGGTTTGAGGAATATTTCGGGTTAGGAATATTACAGCTAGGGTCTACCTTAACACCTTAATGAGATACAATATGACCCAGATATTCCACCTCTTGTACTCCAAGGAAACATTTGGATCTTTTTGCATATAATTGTTTCTCCTCCAATAGTTTGAGCACTCTGTCAACATGTTGTACATGATCCTTCCAGAACCTGTTGTAGATTTGTATATCATCAAAAAATACTAACACAAATTTTCTAAGGAAGGGTTTGAAAATGGAATTCATCAAACCTTGAAATGTATAAGGTGCATTGGTAAGGCCAAAAAGAATGACCAAAAATTCATAATGACCCTCATGAGTTCTAAATGATGTTTTTGCAATGTCTTCAGTCTTCATTCTAATTTGATGATATCCTGGACTAAGATCCAACTTGGTGAAGTAAATTGATCCATGCAATTCATCCAATAATTCATCAATGACAGGAATGGGAAATTTATCTTTAATAGTAAGCTTGTTGAGCTCCCTATAATCCAGACACATGCACCATGATCCATCCTTCTTATGCACCAATACTACTGGAGTAGCGAAAGAACTTTAACTAGGTTGAATTATACCAACCTCTAGCATTTCTGCAACCATACATTCAAGTTCACTCTTTTGGGCATAGGGATATTTGTAAGGCCTGATGTTTGGAGGAACAGTTCCTGAAATCAAATGAATATCATGATCATGATCACGAATAGGTGGGAGGCCTTTGGGAGTCTCAAATACCTTGGAATGATTGTCCAAGACTTTTTGGAGATCTCGAGAAATAGATGATTTCGATGTGGGAACCTTTAGCGAACATAATTGTGAAATTACGCCTAGTTGTTCTTTCTTTAGAATCTTTGTCATTCCGTTAGAGCTAATTATCTTTCCCAGTTTCCCTACGATACCCCTTAATTCCACTTCCTTTCCTTCCGAAGAAAATTTCAAGAAAATTTCTTGAAAATTAAAAACTATCATTAGGGGATTTTTGATGTCTAAAATGGGCCTCCTAAGGAAATTATAAAATAATAGTGGAAAGAATAAAATAAGGTTAGATTACATCATCAAATTTTAGAGGGAAAAAAGAAAAAACTAATTTTTCAACTCGTATTTTCAACTTATATCCCTATTGGTTTACTCAAATTTCAAGCGGGAACACTCATTAGATGTAGAATTTGATTCCTCATCAAAGAAGTACCCATGTTGCATAGTTTCGATGGACCGTGTTACATGAAAAATGAGAAATACATTAAAAATGTGATTGCAATCACGTTTTTTCATGTATTTCTCATTTTTTGTGTAGTAAGGTCCATCGAAAGTATGCAACATGGGTACTCCTTAGATGAGGAATTAAATTTTGCATCAAATAGGTACTCCAGCTCGAAATTTGAATAAAATATTATGGAGATGAGTTGAAAATACAAGTTGAAAAAGTAGTTTTATTATTTTATTATTTTTTAATCTTTTTATTTTTTTACCCAAAAAATGGTGAATCATCCCCCATGGTTGACATCATCATCTTGAATCCTATTTGTTCTTATAAATTTTATTTTGGTTATACATTTTCTTAGGAGGCCCATTTTAGACCTCAAAAGTTCTCTAATGCATACCTAAAAATTGTAGCCATTAGACTCCTAGTACAACATCAGCACCACCCATTGAAATCGAAAGCATTGGATTATTCAATATATATTCTCCCATGGATAACTTGATATTATGGCACTTTCCAGAGCAATTTATGGTTCATCCACTTGCAACCATCACTTGACACTCTGGTGTTGGATATAGGAAGCAATTTGATTAGGGATCAGTGTTTTAGCTAAAAATGAAAGTGATCAAAATTGCTTCAGACCTGAATGACTGGATAGAGTTCATCTCCAGGATTCCAATGCCACAAACAGTTCGAAAAACTGACATCGTATGCAAAATTTAGAGCTTCTAAAAGTTTGGTAAAAAAAAAGCCTCGCGAGGCCAGCCCCCACCCCATGTGACTAAGCGCCCAAACCAGGAGCCAGGGGCCAACTATTAAGCGGGATTAGTGTGCCACTAATTAGTTTAGCATTTATTTAATCCGTAATTAAGTTGGTGGAATTTATGGTGGAGCCACTAAATCCGGAACTGCCACCAAACTTGGTGGACTTAACTGGAGTCTCTCCAGATTTAGCGAAGGTTTTCTAGGAAAAACTGTTTGAGCCATAACTTACTCAATTCTCAGCCAAATTTCGAAAATGAATAGTCATTTTTGGCTAATTGGCATGCTAGAAACTCATTGGAGTAGGTTGCAGAGGCATAAGAGGTCATCTACAGGTGTTTTTGGTCACTTGAAGATTTTTGAAGCCTAGGGCCACTAGGTGTTGGAGGTCATTACCAGAGCAGCTGGTAACCAAATTGAGTAAACAAATAGTCATTTTTGGCTAATTGGCATGCTGGGAACTCATTGGAGTAGGTTTCAGAGGAAGAAGAGGTAATCTATAGGTGTTTTTGGTCACTTGAATATTTTTTAAGCCCAGGGCCACGAGGTATTGGAGGCCACTCCCAGAGCAACTAGTAACCGAATTGAGTAAAAAAGTAGTCATTTATGATAGATTTGAATGTTTTACAATAATTGGAAAAGGTTTCCAAGAGAATTGGATGCATGTAACATCAATTTGAGCACTATTGAAGCTAATAAAAAGGCCCACACTATGAAGTTGGACTAAGGAGATGTAGCCTAAGAGGGGTGAACTCCTTCAACAAAAATTTGTGCATTGAGCTCTGTTATTTGTTATTGCTGTGTTTTTATATGCAATTTTTCATCCATTTAAATTCATGCTTTTAATTTCATACAAACACTAAATTTCACCAAGTTAGATGAATTGGCAATGACATGCTCGTGTATAAACTCTTTATGGATAAGCAAACCAAACCATAGAAAATTTTATATCTGGAAATGGTACTAGCACAACATTAACTAGAAATCAATTTTAGATCAAATTGGTAGCAAAGGACAAGGTCTTTCTTGATTTTCTTGAACGGTTTAATAGTTTCAATTGTTGTTATGATTACAAGATTGAAGTTGCAGAGAGGAGAAGGGAAGCTACTGATAACTAGTCCTGAGATTAGGACAGAAGAAGGTTGAGAAAGAATCATCCTCAACCAAAGGAACACTCAAGGCATCACCTGAATCACCTCAAGTTCCATCTCCATCAGTTGAGAATCAAGAGGCACAGGTTTCACAAGAGGTTGAAGTGATTAAAGATGTACAATCAGTACAAATTTCTGAGCCTGAATCCATAGCCATTATGTCTGGAGAAAGAGAGCATCAAGGTTCCTCTTCAGAAGAGGAAGAATTCAAGAAAGCTTTCTATACTTTGACTCAGATGGTGAAAGTCCTCTATGAAGAAAGGAACACCAGAATGGTTGGAGAGAGTTCTAAACCTCCACAAGGAGAAGGAAGCTCAGAGAACAAAAAAGATGAAAAGAAGGATTCCAAAGGCAATGGTGGAAAGCCACCTCCATGTCCACCATCCTCATCATCTTCACCATCTCACACAGCATCATATTCCACTACCACCACTGCCCATACTCATTCCAAAACCCCAAAATGAAAAACTCCATTACTAAAATTGGACATAAAATTCGAACTTCCCATGTACAATGGAGAAGTGAATGCAGAAAAGTTGGACAATTGGATTCGAAAGTTGGAGGTATACTGCAGAATTTAGAGCCTTCAAGAAGACGACATAAAGATCAAGTTGGCTTCACTAAGGCTAGAAGGAGCTGCACTAGTTTTGTGGGAAGCAAGGACTCAAGAGGAAATGTGAATCCATGGTAAGATATTCATTTCTTGGGTTGAATTTGTTTATGCAATTAAAAGACAGTTTTATCCTTTAGCCTATATGCAAAAAGCCATTATGAGTTGGCAAAACTTTAGGCAGCTTAAAGGCCAAACAGTCCAAGATTATACACAGGAGTTTAGGAAAAAGGCTTTGTTATTAGGAGTAAACTTGAATTCACAAGACACACTCTTGAAATATATTGGAGGTTTACATTCCTATTTGTAGCATATTATCCTTATGTTTAACCCAATCAACTTAGATGAAGTATGTGTGCAAGCCACGCATCTTGAGGCAAGGGGAAAACAAAACATAGAGGAGAAAGGTCAAAGCGAGGGTAAGGGAAAAGAGAAGGGAGGAAAATGGAAGGAAATAAGAATGCAAATATCAAGAAAGAGAAGGAAAAACTCACATGAAAAAATTGTTCAAACACTGGCCATGATGCACACTAGTGTTGGAAACTTCATCCAGAATTAAAACTAGATAGATTGAAAGCCAAAGAGAAGGGAAAAATTGTTGCTATAGCTAAAAAAGACTTTGGGTCAGATTCAGGAGAGGAGACAAAAATTACAGCTATGGGTTTGAAAGGTCAACATGTTGAAAGTACTAGTTCCTCAAATAGTCACAACAACGCTCCAAATGAAGACAAAAGGGAAGAGTTGTTCACTGTCAGAGTAATCTCAAATCATACCAAGATTGATGCACTCTTTGATAGTGGATCACAAGCAAACTTAATTTCAGAAGACTTAGTTAAAGAACTTAAACTTGAAACCATACCACATCATAAACCATACCCTTTGGGTTGGATAGTTAAGGATGCCAATTTACAGGTTTCAACGAAATGCATTTTTATATTTGCTATTACTACAAACTTTGTTGATGAAGTCGAGTTAGACATGGTTCCACTTGACATTTCTGGAATTATCTTTGGAAGTCCATATTTGAATGATAGGGAAGCGGTGTTTTATCACTATGAGCACAAATATCATTTGCTTAAATATGGGGTGAAGTATATTGTGAGAGCTCGTCACAAGAAATTGAACATTTCTTTAGTTAATGCAAGGAAAATGAAGAGGCTAGTGAATGCAACTCAAAACTTAACATTGTTGATGATCAAACAAAGAGATGTTTTGAATCATAATTTTCATAAAGATGCTTATATTTGTAATGGATTGTTTCAAAATGATAATAGTTTGCCTTTGAAAGAAGGTGAAAAACATTTGCAGCAGCCAACATTGGTGTTGAGCGGTGTTGAAAACAAGGTGCTGGTGCAAGAAGTTGCAAAGGTCAAAGAGAAGAGGACAAAGCAGCTTGGAAAAGAAGGCATGGGTTTCACAAATGTTCATTGTTGGTTTCCAAAAGGCACATTACAATGGCGAAGAAACTTGGGCAAGAGTCGACTCAAGTATAAGGCAAAAGCAGCTAAAAATCGCCATAGAGACAAAGTGCAAGGTGAGAAAGATTCCAAG
Source organism: Pinus tabuliformis (assembly GCA_031772625.1). Taxonomy (NCBI): domain Eukaryota; kingdom Viridiplantae; phylum Streptophyta; class Pinopsida; order Pinales; family Pinaceae; genus Pinus; species Pinus tabuliformis. The sequence goes on along the minus strand of CM062819.1, from coordinate 1,415,096,265 downwards.
TTTCCTTTGATTGTTGACCAAGGTAGGAACAAGATGTTTTCTACAAAATTAGATTGTTGTTCTGTAAATTCAAAAATATTGCAGCATGACGGTGTCAAAGATAGCAATAGATGGTCGTCGGAATCAAGAAAAAATTTGACTTTTTATGAAAAGCTCCAAATGATGAAATTAGGAAAACTTCAATGGATAAAGACTAGAAGGATGATGGAACAGTCCCCTCATCAACATAATCAGTGATCAAGAAAGCTTTTGGGGTCCAAAAGGCTTCTAGTGGGGAGGAATAATCAAGGATCAGTGTTTTAGCTAAACAATGAAAGTGCTCAGAATTGCTTTAGACATGAATGACTGGATAGAGTTCATCTCCAAGATTCCAATTCCATGAACGGTTCAAAAAACTGACATCGTATGCAAAAGTTAGGTAAAAAAAAGCCCCGCGGGGCCAACCCCCACCCCATGTGACCAAGCGCCCGAACCAGGAGCTAGGGGCCAACTGTTAAGCGGGATTAGTGTGCCACTAATTAGTTTAGCATTTAATTAATCTGTAATTAAGTTGGCGGAATTTATGGTGGAGCCACTAAATCCGGAACTACCACCAAACTTGGCGGACTTAACTGGAGTCTCTCCAGATTTAGCAGAGGTTTTCTAGGAAAAACTGTTTGAGCCATAACTTACTCAATTCTCAGCCAAATTTCGAAAATGAATAGTCATTTTTGGCTAATTGGCATGTTGGAACTCATTGGAGCAAGTTGCGGAGGCAGAAGAGGTCATCTACAGGTGTTTTTGGTCACTTGAAGATTTTTTAAGAATAGGGACACCAAGTGTTGGAGGCCATTACTAGAGCAGCTGGTAACCAAATTGAGTTAAAAAATAGTCATTTTTGGCTAATTGGAATGTTAGGAACTCATTGGAGTAGGTTTCAGAGGTAGAAGAGGTCAAATACAGGTGTTTTTAGAAACTTGAATATTTTTTAAGCCTAGGGCCACCAGGTGTTAGAGGCCATTCCCAGAGTAGCTGGTAACCAAATTGAGTAAACTCATAGATTTGAATGTTTTAAACTCATTGGAATATGTTCCAAGAGCATTGCATGCATGTAATAGGAATTTGAGAACTATTGAAGCTAATACAAAGGCCCACACTATGAATCTGGACCAAGGAGATGCAGCCCAGGAGGGGTGAACTCCTTCAACAAAAATTTTTGTATTGAGCTCTGTTATTTGTGCTTGCTGTGTTTTTTTATGTTGTTGTTCAGCCATTTAAATTCACGCCTTTAAGTTCATGCAAAACACTAAATTTCACCAAGTTATATGAATTGACAATCACATGCTCATGGATAAACTCTTTATGGATAAGCAAACCAAAGCAAAGAAAAATTTATATTTGGAAATGATACTAGCACAACATTAACTAGCAATTAATTTCAGATCACAATTCAATTCCTTGGCTATATTACAATGAATAAAATTATGGGTACTGCCCGAATCAATCAACACTATTACCTTTTTCTTCTTGATATGTCATTTTATCTTGATAGCTTGAGGAGCGGTAATTCCAGTCAATGCATTACAAGATATGGTCGGATTCATTTCTTCTTTCTGTAGGGTTTTTTCTTGGTGTATATCCTCTTCCTTTTATGTTTCTTATTCCTTTTCTTCCTCCTCTTCACAATCTATGTAAAATAATTTTTTCTCAGCACACTCATGACCTTTACTATATTTTCTATCACAATTGTAACAAAGCCCTCTTGCTCTTTTTTCTTCCAATTGTTGTGGTGTCAACCTTGTAGGTTGTGGAAGGCTAGGGGAAACAACACTTCCATCTTTGATGCCATGTAACTGACATCCTTTAAAAATCCCATGTGGACCTATGAGTTATGGGTCCACATATACAACGAAAGCCTTTGCATTGGTGGATTTTAACAAAACCCGACCAATCACCAAACAGCGGAATAACACAGAACCTGCCAATGAATGCCGGACCCACTCCAAATGCATACAGCCGAAACCCAAATAAAATAAATCCCAGTTCAATTCTTATCGGATCCGCCTTTCCCACAAATATTATTGGATTAATTCTCCATTGTTGATCTTACCCTTTCAATCTGACGGTTGATGGTTCACCTGATCAACCAACCTAATCGGTGATCCCCCACCGTTTGATCAAAACACACTTGATCCAATGGTCAGCAGTGATATCGGACGGGGATCATGTGCGATGTTTAACCGCCCTTACGGAGCTGATAAGGAATATAAATCCTTGATCTATAAATGTTTGGGATGGTTTTAAAATTAAAGATCGATGACTTTATGACTTGATATCCATTGGATATAAGAGGCCATTAAATCTACGGTTTGTGGGACTTCAACTAGCACACGTTTTAAAAACGGCTTAACCCCCGCAGTTGATTGTGACCTAAGAGTTGAATATGAGATCGACAGCTAGGAATGAGTGCGGGGCTTCAGCCACGGTCAAGAATTACGTACACTCTTACCCCTGCAATTGTTGATCATTGTCGGATCTGCCAGCCAACAAACGGTCCTGATTTATTCTGGGGTTTCTTCACAAATTTAACAAGTTCCACCAAGACTTAGCACTTTCGCCAAGTTAGTCAGTCTCTAAACTATATACTCTGGTTTCTTAAAACATATCCAGGCTCTTAACTGTTCACTGTAATTACAGAGGATTCGGCCTACGATCTATGAAACCAATCACATAACAAAAGATCACGCAAAACAAGCTTTGTACACAAACTCCTTTTGTTCATAACAGTCTTTACATAATGTACAGAACATCTCGTGCTCTGATCTGTTCTCTCTACACTATCTAACCTCTGTGTAACACACTCTACCTACTCTAACACACTCAATACTGAATTACACAAAGAAATACACAATCCACACTGTATTCATATTGATAACTATTTACAGAAGAAATAGTCACACTCGACTATTTTCAGTTCTCCCCTCGCTCATCCATCCTATCTTTCCATCTGAATCTAACCCCTCACTCATTCCAAAAGATTACAATTTATACAAAATGTGGATTCATGAACCCATTTGGTTCAGATCCAGAAATCTCTCATTCTTCCCTAAAGAATCTCTTCACTCCACTCTTTTCTCAAACAAATGCTAATTTAAGCTTTCACATCCCTCATATCCTATTCAAACCAGATAATCTAAATTCTCTATGCAGGGAGGATCAATCAACTACTTATACCCTTTTCTGCTCAGATTTTGACAACAAATAAAACACTCACATACATTTAAATTAATAAAATTAATTAATCTCTTGTCTTCCAACCCTTTGTTAGCCACAGCATGTGATCATACCATCACATTGCTGACTAGGTCTAAATGCTCCTGCATCAAACTCCCAAAGTTGAAATTTTTCATGACCTCTTGGTCATGTGTTTCTTCTGTTGATCATCCAGTATCCCAAACTTTACTCTGTAACTGGTCATCACTTTCATCATGCTGCTAATTCAATTCTTCTGCCACTGTCACTTTTGTTCTTCCAGGATTCCAAATCTTATGTTGTTTCTATCCACTTTCTTTGCTGATACAAATTTCTTTTGTTAATTTCTCTTCCTTGATGTCCCTCTTCTTAACTGACTTCATCTTCCACACCTTCTCAACTTCCTCTTTACAATTTGTTCTTAGCTTAACTCCACTGACATCTATATGTTGAACATTCTGCCTTACCATAGAAAATATGAAATTTTTGTCCAATTCTTCTTCACCTCTGTCATTTACAAACGGTTGCTTGTACTCTATAGCTTCCCTTTCATTATCATTAAAGATAATATTTCCCTTTATGTTATCAAGTTTATCTAATAACTTTTCCAGTAATTTGAATCTTCCCTCATCTCCAGTAAGCATATAATTTGCATATGACTCCTCTTTCTTGTATAAAACTGAATTTCTGCCACAATTAATAGATTTAAAGTTACTATGGATTTTTGTCTCAAAAGATAACTCTTCCATCAAGTCCTTATATTGATCCTCTGCAAAATTTATAAAATTGTCAATAAATTTCATTTGAGCACTTTCATGTTCATTGCAGAATATTCCCTATTTTGACACAAAAATGTCATTCAACAATTCAAGAATTAAAATCTCCTGAAATATATTATTGTGAAGTATCCTTTCACCTTTTGTACAACTAATTAATGTTGTTTCATCTTTACCTACAACGAAAACAAAATTCTGGTTTTCTAAAGCTTCTTCATGGTTTACAGATTCATAAAAATAATCCACTTTAAAATCATAGAATTCCTGAACTTCTGTATTTGTCAACATCATCATACATTCCTTCACATTTTCCACACTGTTTGCATTTTCTACTGAAGATACTTCATTCTGGTTATCATCACAAATTTCCATTTGTTTGTCTTCAGCTTCCTTAATCATGACAATTTCCCTGTCAATACCATCATTCTCAAAAGTATTAAATACATGCTCAAAATATCCTTCTATTTCAACTATTTCCTCAAACAGTTTCACTTCTTCATCAACATGCATGAGCACATTGTCCAATTGTTGTTCATCACTTGTCAAACCTGAAAATATACACATCATGTCAGTTTCAAAAATACAAGGCTCTTCATCTGAACTCTCATTGACCAGACCTTCATGCTCCTTTGAACTATTTGGATAGTTCACTAAGTTATTGAGAAATTCTTCCTCAACATCTTTGATTTCCTTTTCATCAAAGAAAACTTCTGGGACTACAACTTCTTGACTTTGCTTGACAATTTCATCATAAGTCTGCATAACATCCCCCTGTCCTTCACAATTTTCTCCAACACTCAGTTTATCCAAATAAGACAACAATGTCTCCTTCTCTTCTATGATAATACTTTTATCTTTCAAAGATTTCCTTGACTTAACTTCTTCAGCTGAGTTCTCTGTGTCAGCTTTGCTTCTCTTCTCTTCACAACCCTGCAATGCATTAGCTTCTCTCCCTCTATCCATTTTCCATTGGTTTTCTATCCATGTTAATATTCCTTCTAACATGATCCAATAAGTTTTCACTAAGAGAAGACACAACCATTTACTCATACCTTTTAATTTTCTCCACCAATCGAAGTCTTGAAAGTCTTCTTGCACCTCCTTTTCTATTTTTCTTATCTCTGCCTCTTTCATAGAGTCAATTTCATTTGGCTGCATACCTACAAATTTACATTCACACAAATAATTAATCCCAAAATTATGAGATTCTCTTGCCTGTGAAGATGCTACCAACACCTTTCTCTCATGCTGATCTGTATAGATCATCTCTTCGTCATTATCATCACTATCATCATTGTCTCCTTCCCAAAGGAGAGATCCTTTCTCTGGTTCACAAATGGATTATACTCTTTCATCCTCAACTTTTCGAAGGATTAATTTCTTAGCAAACAATTCTCTAACAGGCCACATAACTCTTTTCCCCATATAAATTCCTTGTTCCAAATATTCTTTGATTCCTTTTTGTACTAGCTTCTTCAAATGGTTGAGTTCTACCTTCATCTCAACCAACTCTATGTCCATTTCTTATTTACTCATTCTTTTGAGTCCAGCTACTTTGGCACTCTTTTTCCTCTGTACCCCTGTTATTACTATCAATAGTCAATTCCATTTCTTCCTTTGGTGAAATTTCCTTGTTCACTAGTGAGCTGCAACTAGCCCTTTCTTTCATCTGTAACAAGTCTTCTTCATGCCTCACCAAAATTTTCTAAGTTTAGCCTTTTGTCATCTATTGGTTCTTTCCTTGAACCTTTCACTGACTAGCAATTCTACCCAACACTCCTCTTGTTGGAATTGTTATCTTTAAGACAACTCTACCCACAATCACAATTGTGGAGCTGCCTCAACAACTTCTACCCAACCGCAGTTGGAAGTTGTTCTTAGCTTCTCTTGAACACTCCTTTCTCTAGGCTGTTGCATCTTCAATTGCTCACTTCCTTCTTTCATTCAGTAATTTCATTTACTGTTGGGTACTGTCACCTTTACTCATCTGAGAGTTCTTCTTCCTTCATCTTCTTTAACATAGCTCATGTGCTATGATGTTGATACAATTCATTCTTCCTTCCAGCAATTTTGCTACTTCCATTGACCTGTACAATCTTATCTCAAGATACATCAAAGCATCTTTCAAACCTGCCAATTTTCCTTCAAAGGTGTCTTAAACTAATTCCCATTCCATCAGTTAAATCTTTGCCAAATGATTCATCTGTTCACTATTTCATTTAAACTTCTCCATTCAAAAGGCTCCATACAGTCAACAACTAGTATTCATCTTACGATTAAGATTCAACTTGAAATTCACCTATATTTACAAATTCATGACACACTACAAATTCCTTCTGATAATCTGTTGTAAGAAAATCTTGTCTTGCTTCTACAAATTCCAAAATTCATTCCTTGTAGTGGTTCTTCTTTCAGTCCTATTAAACCCAATCTTTGTTCTTTCAACCATCAATATCATTGTCTTCAACAATACTTTAAGCAATCCTTAATCATTAAAATTCTTCAAATCATTTAAATGATTTCAACCATAGCAATCCACTCTTCTATTTGACTTTAAATTCAAAACCTTCTACTTCAATTTTGCTTTCAAATCAAACCAATCATTCAATCAATTTACATGGAAATTTGATTTATCTAAAAGGAAATTTTCACTCCCTTGTTGTTCTCCAAACATCCAAACAAATCTCTCTGCTGACAGAGGATTCACCTTTTCCTTGTTCCGATATCAGTGGCATTTGCATTAAATTATTTTGAGCTCTAATTTTATTTTGATTATTCTAACATGCAGATATCTCCAATATTTAACATTATTGTACTTCTATGCAGAATCATTTTATGCTCTGATACCAAAAATGATGCCACATAACTGACAAACTTTAAAAATCCCATGTGGACCTATGAGTTATGGGTCCACATATAAAACGGAAGCCTTTGCATTGGTGTATTTTAACAAAACCCGACCAATCACCAAACAGCGAAATAACACAAAACCCGCCAACGAACGTCTGACCCACTCCAAACGCATACAACCGAAACCCAAATAAAATAAATCCCAGTTCAATTCCTATCGAATCCGCCTTTCCCAAAAATATTATCGGATTAATTATCCGTCGTTGATCTTACCCTTTCAATCTGACGGTTGATGGTTCACCCAATCAACCAACCTCATCGATGATCCCCCACTGTTTGAGCAAAACACACTTGATCCAACAGTCAGCAGCGTTATCGAACGGGGATCATGCGTGACATTTAACCGCCCTTACGGAGTTGATAAGGAATATAAATCCTTGATCTATAAATGTTCAGGTCTGGTTTTGAAATTAAATATCGATCACTTTATGACCCGATATCCGTTGGATATAAGAGGCCATCAAATCTACGGTTTGCGGGACTTCAACTAGCACACGGTTTAAAAATGGCTTAACTCCCGTAGTTGACTGTGACTTAAGAGTTGAATATGAGATCGACGACTAGGAGTGAGTGCGGGGCTTTAGCCATGATCAAGAAATCCGTACACTCTTACCCCCGCAATTGTTGATCACCGTCGGATCTGCCAGCCAACGGACGGTCCTGATTTATTCTGGGGTTTCTTCACAAATTTAACAAGTTCTGCCAAGACTTATCACTTCTGTCGAGTTATTCAGTCTCTAAACTATACACTTTGGTTTCTTGAAACATATCCAAGCTCTTAATTGTTCACTGTAATTACAGAGGATTCGGCCTACGATCTATCAAACCAATCACATAACAAAAGATCACACAAAAAAAGCTTTGTACACAAACTCCTTTTGTTCATAATAGTCTTTACATAATGTACAAAACATCTCGTGCTCTAATCTGTTCTCTCTACACTATCTAACCTCTGTGTAACACACGCTGCCTACTCTAACACACTTAATACTGAATTACAAAAAGAAATACAAAATCCACATTGTATTCATATTGATAACTATTTACAGAAGAAACAGTAACACTCGACTATTTTCAGTTCTCCCCTCGCTCATCCATCCTATCTTTCCATCTGAATCTAATCCCTCACTCCTTCCAAAAGATTACAATTTATACAAAATGTGGATTCATGAACTGATTTGGTTCAGATCCAGAAATCTCTCATTATTCCCTAAAGAATCTCTTCACTCCACTCTTTTCTCAAACAAATGTTAATTTAAGCTTTCACATCCCTCATATCCTATTCAAACCAAATAATCTAACTTCTCCACGTAGGGAGGATCAATCAGCTACTTATACCCTTTTCTGCTCAAATTTTGACAACAAATAAAACACTCTCATACATTTAAATTAATAAAATTAATTAATCTCTTGTCTTCCAACCCTTTGTTAGCCACAACATGTGATCATACCATCACATTTCTGACTAGGTCTAAGTGCTCCTGCATCAATCTTTATAGTTGTGAGTGGTAGGCTTCCTTGTTGCCATAATTTTGCTTTCCATTTTTCTTGCCAACCTAAATTCCTTCTCCAATTAATCAGGTTCCCAAAGGCGAACCTCATGTTGGATGTTATCCTTTAAAGTCCCTATGAACACATGAATCCTATGCTCCTTTGGAATATCTTTTACCCTTATATTCATTTTTGAAAGTCCTCAATGTGCTCCATCATTGAACCCTTTTGTTTGAGATTTATCAGTTGGCTAAAAAAGGTGTTGCTTTTTGTATCCTCATAATGTGCTATCATTTCTTCCGTAAAAATTTCCCAAGTGACAATTTGTTTATGAGAGAAAATCCATCGATACCATACAAACTGATTTGGTTCCAAATATAAAGTTGCAATGCATACCTTTTGTGTGTTTTTCACATTATGGAGATCAAAATATTGCTCCATCTGTAGTATCCATGTTACGGGATCCTTGCCATCAAACTTCCTCATATCGATATTTGGAACATGGTGGGTCTTCAATCCAACGTTAGAGTCTGTGAAATCATGATTAACATTTTGTTTGCTCTCATCATGAGTTTCATTTACTACCGTTTCGCCATTAGTAAGCATTTCTTATAGCATCTTTGTCAAATCTATCTTCGAATCTTCCATGTTTCCTTTCAATTTTTCTTCTATACCATCCATCTTAGCATCCACGCCATTCATATTAGTTTCCATGCCATCCATCTTAGCTTCCACACCATTCATATTAGCTTCCGTGCCTTTCTTTAAACCATCCATCTTAGCTTCTATTACCTTTTGTGGGAGTGAAATTAGTTTCACTTGGTCTCGTAATTTTGATATATCTTGTTTCATTTCTTCCTCTTCTTCATGAGTCATGTTAGAGCTTTCAGGTTTCTTACTAGGTGTTTCCATTTTCTTTCTTCAGGGCATCAATTAATGATAATTATGCTTCACTATGCCCTTTGAATCACTTCAAACTACTTTTTCAACCCAAACTTATGCAAAATTTTAAAAAGATTACAGACTTTTTTTTCACTTTGTTGGAGCTCGGTATTGAATCTGTTGTAGCTCTGTAATTGCGGATCTACAAGGTTTGAAATTTCATCCTGCGGTATCGCTCTGAGTCCTCTTTCCAGTGCCACTAGTCTGATCGAACTTGGTGATGAGCCTCATCATTGGGTAACTATATGGACCTTAGTACACCTCCAAGCTTATTAAAATCAACTCTTCTCATAATTCCTTACATATTTTAATTATATTTTGCTTAATGAGATGAGTAAAAGTAAGATGTTATGTCTAGTGGTCTAATGTGCATTGATTGTAGGCTTTTGAGAGAAAATCATGGCAATTTTGGCTAATTAAGGGAAGAAACTCGAATGAGACAAGGAGGAGATATTGTAGGAGATAGATCCTCCTCATTTAATACTCACTCATTCGAATATTCCTCCATCAAATCACACTATCTCGGAGTTGCAAGCAGCCGAGTCATGAAGATCATGGGCAACTGAGCCAGTGACAGTTAAGAGCCAGTTCATCTTGAGTTTGGGAGCCAAGCCTCCCTAGATTTAAGGAAGTCGTTGGAGACTTCAGTTGTATAAATAAGGAGGCCTAGAGCCTCATTAGGATTCGGATTTTTTATGTAAGAGCACTAAGCATTTTCGAGTTCAAGACTTTTGGAAGACATTGTTATGTAATTTTTCTGATATGATAATGAGAATGAGAATTTCCTTGATCCAGAACTGAGTTGACTCAAAGGGTTAGGTCCCAACCCTAGTAGCAAAGGCTCCTCTTCTTGTACTTGTATGCCTAGTTGATTTCATAGATTAATGGTTGAATTGGTTTTAGAATTATTTCATTGAAGTAGTTGTGAATTTGATTAGTTTGCTTCCATTTGTGCATTACTTTAGAAGTAGCTTATAAAGATAAAGGAATACCAAAAAGTTCTTAGCAGGTGGCTTTGGCCTCACTCCTCCGTTTAGGGACCATGGTTTGATGAAAGAACTCCTATGCAGCTCCAAAAAGATAGAATTCTGATTTCTTATGGAATTTAGGGTTTTCTGCTACTTAGGCTGGCATATTTTTAGTTTTCAACAATAGGATTCAATTGTCATTTCTGATATATTTATCCTTGTATTAGATCTCATAGTGTTTCACATTATTCTACAAGTATATCCATGCATGAACTAGGCAACTAGATAATGAAATTATGTTTTCTTTAGTTGATTGAAAATACTTCTTGTTTAACATGATTCATGGATAAATGCCAACGATTGATGCAGTGAGGGAGTTTCAACAGTGTAGGGAGATCTCATGACCAGCAACCCCAGCCTAACCTCATCCATCCATGATCATCAAAAGCCACTAAGTCCCTCAACCAATTCATCATTCCATAAGAACAACTTTCCAGGTTTGTTGAGCAAATCCAACCATCTTACAAACTTTGTTTTGAGCTCTGAAGAAGTCTTAGCCACTCCCTTGCCTTATTTCTCCCATCATTCACCTTCCCTAAGCCCTACACCACCTTCCAAATCACTCCTATTGCTCTTGGCCGGATACTGTAGGAGCATTAGGACATCCTGTAGGAAGCATTAGCGCATTCTGTAGGATGACCTGTAGTGGCCTATTTTGAGGCCAAATTATGGAAAAATCTTCCAGCAAGACAAGAGAAGACCCCTACTTGCCTCCCAAGCCATCTGACCTTTCACCACCTTCTCTAACCCACCTGTCACATCACCAAGAGGATTTAGCATTCATATTTTTCACACAAAAAAGGGACAAAAACGAAAAAAGAGTTATTATGTTCATTTACATGTACAGTAGTAGAGTGTTTGGTTATTTCAGATTGCATGCCTAGGACAGTAGGATTACACACATGTTAACTTAGCATTCTTTTGAAGTAAATCCTCTTGGAAATTAGTTAGATGAGTGGTGTGTTTAAGCATTTGATTTCAGTCTTTCCTTACTACAGTAGACAATATTTCAGTTAGTGAAAATTTCCCCTTTCCTCATTTGTAATAAAACTTATTCTGAATCAATAGAAGGCTATTTTGAGAAACCATAGTGGTTTATCGCCAGCCTAGTAGTGACAAAGAGTGGACCCATTACATTTGCTTGTGTATATAGCACTATCACCTCCAAGTTTGTACAAACCCCGGATTGATAAAGTAAAGTTGGTAGCCCCTGGAGTTGCAGCATTCTTGCTGCAATTTTGGTGCTCATCACTTTTTGGTGCCGTTGTTGGGGAGTTTTCTGAGTAAGATGTGATTTCTGCTTTCTTTCTTCCATTTCTTATCTCTAACATACTGCTATTAGCTTCATTTCTGCAAAAGTAATTGTAAGTTTGTTTTCTTTCTTCTATATTCTACAAGTGAGATTTCATTTAGCAGTTAGTTTCCATTTAGTTTGTTATTTCAATTCTGCAATTAGTCTCAAAGCTTGAAAAAGCCACAAAACAAAACAAAAACACTTCTTTCATGCCTCATAGGAATAGGGATAACTTAGGAAAATTTCTACCAAATACCCCCACCACTTCAAACAGCCAACCTTCCCTCTTCTTCGATAGCTGTGAATTGGAGGACTCCTTAAGCGAACAACCAAATATTTTTGAAGAGCCTACAGGGGAAGAAGAAGAAGGAGAACCCATTCCAACTGACCTAATGGCTAAAAATAGAAATGATAGAGGAGATAGAGAAATAATTGAGGGTGTTTTTCCCATCAAAGAAATTAATGGGGATACCAAGATGAAAAACATAAGTCCCTCTGCTCTTCCTCATTTCCATGGCCTGACCTCAGAAGATCTAGATACTTTCTTGTTTGAGTTTGTTGTCATATGCAAAACTTATGATTACACCACTGATGAGCAGAAGTTGAAATTATTCCCATCCACTCTCAAGGATGTAGCTTTGCGGTGGTTAATGGGTTTACCTGGGGATATCATCACAACTTAGGCTCAGATGCATCAAGCCTTCAACAACAAATATCGAGACTACTGAAGGTCCAAAGACACTAAAGAGGAAATTTTTATGATGACCTTGGGGCATGATGAATCCCTAGAGGATTATGAAGAAAGATTCTAGCTTAGCTACAAAAGGTGTTGGGAACGGGTCCCCCGGGGTTATTTTTGGGACTAAAAGCCTAAGTTTGGGGTAGAAAACCTGAAATTTGTATAAAGGAATGTAAAGTCTCCACATTTTGTGGTCGTGGAGTGCGAAGATATCAAGAGTCAAAAATGGTTTTCACCCTTAGTTTAGATAGTTTGTGTCGTCTATAGAGATCTACCCTTGGTCCACAGACCATGGGATTGTATAAAAAGAGAGTCTTAGAAGAGTTTAAGGGGAGGAAGTAGAGTTCTAAGTAATTTGGAGCTAAGAGCGAGAGTCTTCGCGTAGGAAGAGGCTCTACAACTGAGTGTGCAGAGGCCTAGGTGATCCAGGTGGCTCTAGAGACACACACAGGACAGAGAGAGCTTATGGAAGCTCAAAAATTGAAGCAATCAGAATGCTTTCAAACTAGGACCAAAACGTAAATCTTTTCGTCCTGATCACAACGGTGCGAACGGTTCGTTAATCCGAGCTCGTATGAGGGAGAACAAGCTAGTCAAAGTTTTGGTCAAAGTTGGGTTGTGGGCCAGGTTTAAGTGTCCTACAATCTGACCGACCCCGAGGCATGAAACCTAGCTCCCGAAAGCAGTCAAAATTTTGGCCTTGTTAATTTTCCCAATATCCCTTATTTTCTAAAGATTTGGAAAAACCACCCCTATTTCTATTAAAAGCAAAAAAAAAAAAAAAAAATTGAGGTGGCGGACCACCAACCCCGCCACCCCCCAACCAACATATAAATTTTTGATGTTATTTTGGGTTAGCAGCCATTACCCGACCGAACCCTCCCTCACCACCGGAGAAACCATAACGTTCAACTATATTTGGGGTGGGCGGGCCACCTCTGGTGGACCTAGCCCACACCCCTTTCCACCTTACGTAATATGCAAACAGCCATAGCGGGGCCAACGGGGATCTAACCCGCCCGGCCCACGTGGGTCAGCCCCCACCGGGTGGCTCCATGGATTAAACAACAAAACCCCTCATAAATACGTAACCAAACCCTCATACAATGCACCAAATAAAATAATGTGCCAACCTTAATTCATTGCAGAACTATGGAGGGTATGGGGCAGGCCGCCCAATGCGGACCCGACCCCCTACAAAATACACATGTGGTGTGTTTTTTTTTTAAACTATAATGTATGAAAAAAGGGAGGGGTGGGGTTTGACCACCCGGCCCCTCCTCAACAAACTGTTATTGTTACCAATGCACCAATGGTGCTTTTTGTAAAATCCACCCATAAATTGATATAAACTCATCATTTCATTAGTGCGCCCGAGCACGGAGGAACCAGGAGCGGGCACGGAAATCGAGACGCAGTTTTTTTTAATTTATTGCTGGTGGAACCATGATTGGGCGAAATTTCCAGGAGGGTGAAATTTTTGCAGTGTCCAAATTAGACAAACTTTATGTTGATCTTATGCCTCTCAGTGACACGAACGCGATGGCACAGTCAGTTTCCTTATCTAAGTAGCCGATTTGCAGAGGACCCAGAGGATGGAATCTTTGAGGAATCTAGGGGGAATCTAAAAGATTCCTTGAGCCCCAAATTTCCACTTTCTCAGAATTCAGAAATTTGACAGTCGATTTTGCACTATTCGATGCCACAAATCTGATGGTGTTTTAATATTTTCCATTTACTCAATTCATTTTTTGGCCACTTTTCTAAGTGGAATGCAAGTGTCAGCATTCATGTGCAAGCAATCATTCCATGCGATTCGACACCGCGAGGTTGATGGCATGAACAGCTTCAGCAGTTTGACATCCTCTTCTTCAGATGGCCCCATGATGTGAGGTATAAGTAGTGTGTTCATGTACTTCTTTTGCTATGCATTGTGCCACACAGATCCCTGTTTGATGTTTGCTGAGGGATCTTGTTTCTTACTTGTTTTCATGATACCTGCTTGATGTGATGCGGAATCATTTGTGGGATGTACTTGTTGTCATGATTCGTCATGTTTTGTTTGAGATCCATTTGTCGTTATGTTGATGGGATTCTCATGTTGTTGCCATGTATGTTTGCACTGAGATCCCCTTTATGCCATGTTGGTGGGATGCTCATTATCATCATGCATGAGTTTTTGTCATACTAATAGGAGTCCTTTTTGATTGAGAGTTCCTGTAGCAGAACATCTCTTGGTGCCACTCCTGCGTGAGGGCACTTTCCTTGTATGATAGCAATGCCACCTCTTATGTACATCATCACTATTGACAGCACTTAATGCAGCGGCCTACACCATATTGACATCTGGGCCCAGAGATGTAGTCCCCCATGGACGAACTCCGTTGTCAATGGCTTATGTTTTCATGTGTTGATGAATGACATGTTCCTCTTCCTTACAGCATGCAGATGTATTCATTTATGTTCTTTTCAAAATGCAATTTAACACATCATGAAAGTAAAAGGTCTTGGAAGGGTCCTTTGTCACACCCAGACCTGGATAAAGTGGTATCAGAGTGGTCTTTGCGTGGATGTGAATTGCAAGCATGAACAATGGAAGATGCAGCGACAGAGGATGAAAAAGCGATGTACGAGACCAAACTCAAAATTTCCAAAAGGGTTGAAATAATGTGTGAAACTCTAAGAGAGAGACAGAGGAAAAGGATAGACTGTAGCTTCAGTTGCAAACCACGGAAGAGGCCCTGGAAGAACTGAAACACAACAACCAAAGTCTTCAAATAGATAACATTGAATTGAAGATGCTTCTACATGAAGAGAAAGAGGAGAAACATAGTTTTCTACAACAGCTACAAGCAAAGGATGAGGCCTTGGAAAAGCTGCAGCGTGACCCATGAGAGGTAAAAATTAGTTCTCCATCTTCATATATGTTTCCTGATGATGATTTCGTTGTTTTTGAAAATCATACCACAGGAATTGTCTCCAAACTATTGAAGAAAATGGGGTATAAAGCAAAAGCCTTGGGTGTTAATGGCCAAGGCATTGTCAACCCCATCAAAGTAGAAGAATTACCCCGTCAGATAGGACTTGGGTATGTCAGAAAGGAAGTTGGGGAATGCGTCGAAACAGCTAGAGAACCACCAACAATAGATGACGAGAGGCCCTCATTATTTCTTTCCAAATCAACAGAGGAGGTAAAAGATGTTGATTTCCTTTTGATTTCGTCTTCACATGGTATGATTTCTGTTGGAGATTTGGAGATCCCAATTACAGGGACAAACATGAGGCTCCTTACAAGGACAAGGCTCAAGGAGGAAAAAGAACTTGGTGTTAATAACCAAGACATAACTCAACCATTAGAGGTTGTGCAGAGACCTCAATTTGCAAGCTTGAGATACACCAAAGGAGAATTCTTGAAGGTGCCAGATTCTTTCGAGACATCGTCGAAATCGTCGAGGAAGGAGAATGATGGGAACACATCCCCATCATCCCATGGTAGTGTCCATTGCAAGAAAAGAGATGAGGCAAGCTCTCATCACCATAATGGCTGTTGGGTAGCAGATCCCCCCATAGCATGTTTTTGGGGCTTAAAGCCCGAGTTTTGGTCAATGTAATGTAAAGACCCCATGAAATGCGGGCACGGAGCGCGAGAGTCTAGGGTTGTCCACCCTAAAATAATTTAATTTAATGTAAAGTGTGTCGGCCTACCCATGGTCCGCGGACCATGGGATTGTATAAATAGAGTGAGGCTCTAAGTGTAAAGATAGTTTTGAGTTTTTGAAAAAGAAATAGATAGATGTGAAGGCATGGTTAGAAGATAGAAGTGGATCTGGAGGTAGTGGGTCGTAGTAGTAGGTAGAGGCTCTGTAGCTGAGTGCGCGGAGGCCTAGTAGAGTCCGCAGCTGAGTGCGTGGACCCCTGCAGCTGAGTGCAAAGGGTGGAGTCGGGTGTGTAACCGAACTCGAGTATTAATAAAGATAAGGTTGACTTAGAATATTGTGCGTCTATTTGTAGATCTATATTTCTATGTTCTGGTTACCTTTATGCATCTATATTATTTTCAAGTACGTGCGCTTATCTGAAAGTTGAATAAGTAATAAGAATATTGGGCCTGCACAAAATAAGTTAAGCACTAATATAATAGCACAGTAAAGATCGGATCATAATAATACTATATTTACAAAGGTGCGCACGGGTTGTGAAGGATAGAAAGTTGCACGGAGCAATGCAGCACGCAGGTTAGGATCGCGAACCTCCAGAACCTTCATCAAGACATCCCTAAGGTGTGGACACCTAGTTCCAACACCCTCCCATACTACTTCAGGTGAGACCTCAGTCTGCACTCCACAGACTATTGCCGAAAGGGCCAGTAGTACTAGGATTTGCTTGGCTAAACTCACTGTTGAACCTGGGTCAAACCCCACATTGCCAACAAATGGTTCCATTGTCGGGACCGGGATCTGCCTAAGGGATGTCTGATGTCGTGCCACTGGAACCCAACAAAGAAGGAAATTGAAGAGTGATTGGACAAGAAGATTCATGAGTTCGCGACACAGGAAAATAGAACTCCGCAAGTATCTGAGAAAAGGTGGCTGGATCGTTACGTGTATATGGAGATCCACGACATTTTTTTTCCATCCTTTCCCTCTGAACTGTATGAGTGGATCGTGAGATTAGCCGATAGCCAGGGAAGGTGTAAGCTCAACCAACCGATACTGTGGACTCTGGAATTAGTGCACATACTAGAGGCATCAGAAGACAAGATCGTGCGAGTTGTGGACCATTGGCTCGACCGGATAATAGGGGAATTTATCACTGAGTTTGTGGTGGACATAACCGTGAGCTACAGCGAGGCAGAATGACATTTTCTCAAGGGACCACGAGGTAAGTATATTAAATCTTTGAATACCTAGATTAAGATGTTTTTATGTGAAAAACGGGTTATGTGAATACATTAATGTTTGGGACGATGTGGAGCAGAAATATCTACAAAGGTAGCGGGGAATTAGCAACCAGCCCGTTAATTTCACCTTTGCGAGAGAGTGAGGAAGAGCTCGCTCGAGTCTCTCCGAGAAGTGTTGTCAACTTGATAAGGCAGCGCATTCCATAGTTACCACCTCCACCCATGCCACCACCCACTTCACCTCCTCAGCTCCATCTCCATCCACTCCACCTCCACCAACCCCGCAATTCAGCATGGTGAGCACGATCAAGCTACCCGTATTCAAAGGAGTAGGGAATGAGGATCCAAACCAGTTCTGGTTCGTGGTAAGAGAAGTGTGGGAAGCACAAGGGGTCATGGACGACAACATTAAGAAGGCCACATTGGTGAGCGTGTTACAGGATCATGCGTTGACATGGTATATCAAGCACTCTAATGACCACCCGAACACAGGGATAGCAGAGATCTAAAATGCATTGAACAGACAATTTAGCCGGCTGAAATCAGAAACATAGTTAATCATCAGGCTTAAAGAGATCGCGATGCTTCCAAGCGAGACCCCCTGGAATCTAGATCAGCGGCTGAAGAGTACGATCCGCGAGGCTAATATGATGCTAACAGATGCACAGCATCGTGCATGGTTTGTGGCATCTCTGACACCGCACATGAGGACGACGTTGTCAGAACAGAAGCTTTCAACCTAGGCCGAAGCGTTGGAAATGGCGATGAGGTTGCATGAGACCCCAATACAAGATCCTGGGTTGGGGGTTCAACAAATCCAGGCACAACTACAGAATCTCTACCTGGAAATGCAGAGATTGAAGCAGGATAGGGCACCGTGGCCAGAGGCGTGCGAAGAAGTATGGTGCGTAAAATGCAAAGGCCAAGGCCATGACAAGGACCATTGTCCAATATTCGCGAACTACTTGGTAGGAGGGGGCCAATTTCATTGAGACCAAAGGCACAGGAAGGGCCAAGAGGGACACCCACGTTATGGTGCGCGATCTGTCAAATAGGAGGAAAACACGCGATGGATAATTTTCATTTGTTGCAGAAGTATAAACAGACTCCCCATCAGTTGTTTTGTAATTTCTTCAAGTCAGTAGGCCACGACGAGAGCACTTGTCGTAGTTACAAGTTAATGATGGATCAGACACAAGCCTATAGGATGCAGACAGAAACGCAAGACCTCGACCCAGCTGCGGGGATGGCGCGTGTTGGATTTCAAGGGCGAGGTTGAGGACGAGGAGGAATGGGACGAGGAAGGGGCCGTGAACAGTTAATTTGTTACAATTGTGGATGACCAGGGCACTATGCCCACGATTGTACCAACCCAACAAGAACATCATGTTCATATTGTGCTCAATTTGATCATGAAATAATAGATTGTCCTACGTTGATCACATAGATGTGTGAGAAAGGGGTACTCCAGCCTCCTCCGACTCAAAATATCCAAATGATGAGGTCTAAACTACACAAAGAAGACCCAAATGTGAACATGATGCTTAGAAGCGGTGTGACCACCGGGGAAGATAAGGGGAAGCAACCTGAGGAAGATACATGGGTTCGTAAGGCTCCCACAAAGGAACCTGAGTTTGGCTTAGAACACGCAAAGGAGACGTTCATGGAAGCTAAGAAGAGCTTCATGGAGGCCTCCACTTTAGGTACTAAGGATCAACCAGAGACAGGAATGGATTCTTCCATGCTCACTACCTTTTTGGAGACATGCATGAAACTGTTGCGCGACAATAAGGCAATTAAGGGACTACAGGAATTGATCACTAGGTGCACAGGGTCAGGGGAACCGCTCGTAGTCTGGAAACTGGGAAAGAATGCATTGCGCACCAGGAGGGAAATGAGATTGACGGGGTAGATTGGGGAGTACGAAATGGATCAGGTCATCCTAGATCTGGGATCGAATGCGAATGTGTTACTGAATCAAACATGGGAACGCATGGGAAGGCCAGTGTTTCAGTGGTCCCCTATTCAATTACGAATGACGAACCAATAGAAGATTTTTCCCATGGGGAGGTTGCAAGGGGCAACAGTTGATATCGAGGGCGCGAGCACACAGACGGACTTTGAAGTAATAGAGATTGTCGATGACAGCAATCCCTATCTCACGTTGCTAGGAATAGACTGGGCCACTGATATGAATGGAGTCATCAACCTGAAGAATCGGAAGATGATTTTCAAGAAATATTCCCTACGCGTAGTAGTCCTGCTAGACCCAGTCAAAGGAGCGCGCTACACTGAACCAGTGTGCGACAATGAAAGCGACGATGAGCTCGATTGTATTTACCAGATAACGGCGTGAGACCAGGATTAGGTGAACCTGACTATAGATGGGAGAATCTCTTCGGAGTGTGACAGCTCCTCTACTTCGAACTCAGACAAAGAAGTAGAGCACTGGCAGGACAGGTTGCACAAAGTGACAACTCTGAATTGCAACATGATGATTAGATCACTGCGTTGCATGACGATAGAGGCCAGGGAACTGCCAACATATGATGGAGTGACACTGGTGGATGAATTCCTAGACAAATTTGAAAGCACAGTACAATAACAGTAGCGGTACAGTGCGATAGAATGGGCACTGCGCACAACACCCGCATGATGGTGGAGTACACATCAGGAGACAATTGTAAACTAGTGCGAATGTCGAAGGTGGATGCGCTTACGGTTTGGAATCCCCTAGCATTGAACGAGAATCAGGCAACCACGACAGAGTAGCTTGCGCACTCACCTGTGTCGATGGGTGCAGACGTGTGCTGCGCAGTCCACATAAGCACACCCTAGACTAAGGATCAAAAATCGGAACCAGACGCAGCAGTAGGAAAAGCGACACGCACCACAAACATCCCACGTAGAAGCATCCAGGAAGGTATGTGGGATCCTTAACAAGGTTCACTAGGCCAGACGAACTGATTGGGACCTGCGCATCCCAGCGGTCTGATGGGCCTCTAGGGCCATGTACAAGAATCTAAGCGCAGGGACGATCCCGAAGATGACGGGCAGAGTCAAGGCCATAGTTTTGGGAGGAAGGAATCCTCACATAGTTGGAACAATACGCGGGGACCAGGACGAAGGAATTATGCAGTCGCGTAAGGTCAAACATATGAAGAATCAGGAAGCCATTCAATGGGGGAACCTTAAGATTCGCGAACTCAAATATCGGGTATGATTGAGGAAGAAAAGTGTGTTAATGGATGCAAAAATCAAAGAACTGGAAACCGAATCCGCCCAAGCATGTTGCGTCAATCAAATAAGAATGACTGAGCAAGATATGGGCTGAAATACTACTACATTAGAAGATTTCTGCTGAGAATTTATGGCTCTGCTACCATGGCTATGACCGCACATTACCCGACAAAGTAACCTTGGGAGCACACCGCATAAGGAAGAATGCGCAGCGCTGACTGTCGCGAGGGAAATTGAGGAGTGCTCGTGGACTAGGCTGGAAATTGAATTGAAGCGTCGCACAGGTGGTGTGACCACCTAACTATCTGTGGAGAGCATAGTCTCAATGCTCCAAATAGTTTAAAGAGAGCACAGGACTATAAAAGAGTTTGTATGGGAGCTGCGCGATATGGCGGTTGCGCGCAGGATCGGTAAGTCACCGAGGTCGCAGCCGCACATATGGGGCTACGCTGCTGTGTGGGTAGGCTGGGAGGTGACCGTTGGTGTCACTATTCATGACAAGAGGTCCAATTTAAGGCAAAAACGAGCGGTTGGTGGGAAATTAATACACAAATTAAGAGCTAGATTTGGGACGATCTGCCACCAAGAAGGCATTAATGACTCAGAAGTGGGGGGAAGGGTCGAATTCAAATTCAAAAGACGCTATAAAACACCCAGGGCCAACCACAAGGCAACACTTGGTTGTTTGAGAATTGAGCAAGTAAAGAGCATTTAGCACCACGTACTCCTACCATCCTCAAGTGTAGACACAATGACGGCTGCTAGAACAAGAGTGCGATTCACTGAAGTTACCGCAGAACCCTGTATGGCCCAGGAGGAGCCTGGAGAGACAGCAGCCGTGCTAGAAGTTCCAAAATCACCACGCACATCGTGGCCATAGAAAGATAAACAAAAGATGGGGCCAGTCTATGTATCCCCAAGAAACCCACGGTTTGGTAAATTGTCAATGGCAGAGAAAGGAAAAGCCATCACCATTGAAATAGAGGAGGAGGAGGAAGACTTGCAAGCTCTGATCGCCCAAATTTAGGTGCAAGATGATGAGGCAGAGGATGTCTCCCAAATGCATTCCGCGACAAAGTTACCTCCTTACATCCACCCATCGAAGGGGAAAGCCGAGATACCGAAAGACCTGGAGGCCACAAAGAGTGCGCTCCAGACCCCGCTCCTCCCCGATGATATAAGGTTTGAAGGTTCGTCGTTGGGACAAGTACCTACTATGAATTTCAAATATTGGGACCTTGTGGATAGCGAGAAGTTCCCACAGTTGGTCGCAGAGAGGTTACTGAAGCAGAAATGGTTGCGCGGTGTGGAGAGGGCTAGGTTACTCCATCTACGATGGATACCCCACTACCACCACGCGCCCATCACCATTTTTGTCATCAGGCATCTGCTGTGCCTGGTGCATGATGGGTATCTCTAGCTGGAAGAGCCAATCCCCATCATGGCTGATCTAATTCACCGAATTTCTTGGCTGCCAGTCAAAGGAAACAACCCCGCGGCCATAGCAGGAAAAAGCAGCGACTTTTCCCTCGCAGAAGCAATGAAGGCCAAGTATAAACTAGAAAAGAGAAAGAGGGGCTACATAATAGAAAGCATTAAGGACCAAGGGGCGCATGTAGCCACCCAGCTACTAGCTGGCAAGCTAATGAGGAAATGATGTGCCAATGAAGTACCAACATCTATGATTACGTTGGCAGAGCAATGCGCAGAGGGGGTCCAGTTCAACTGGGCGTAGTTCCTCTGCGACAAATTTTTGACGAACTACAGGGAGGCCCACGAGTAGGGTAAGACCTTCCACTATGCGTGGTTGCTCTTATCCATCCTGTTGGTTGCAAGGGAGCTGCTGGAGGACAGCTAGTTTCCCACTACTGAGGGTGACCTGCCCGAAGCCACAAGCTACACCTCGCTCTAGGCTACAAAAGACGCGAACAGGATTTTTGAGATAAAAGTGTTATGGGTGTTCGTGGAGGTGAGCATCCGAACATGGATCAACCACAGGCCATGCTTGTCCCCTACAGTTCATAGCAGCTTGCAAAGTGTGACAGAATTCAAGGCGGATATGCATAACCCATATATCCAGGCGCGCAAGGATCCTACACGAAAATGGGTGAAGCTTCCATTCATAGCAATGGATGATGCGATCTTTGCAGTCATGGATTCATGGCCTCCGGAGTGGCATGCCCCAGACTTGGCAGAAATGGAGAAGGTCGCAGCGCAGCAACGAAAGAAGGACACTAAGCTGCGCATCGCGCAGCTGTCTGAGAGGAGGTGCCAAGAACAAGAAGCAACCACACAGTAGAAGGCGGTTGATACAGCAGCAGCAACACAAACAGCAGAGAACACAACCGCGCCAACCAGAAAGCCCAAGGAGGGCTAGGAGAGGTCCACGGGGTAGCAGACCGGGGAAGGGGACAAGACAGAGGAACGCGCGGACCCTAGTTCCACATCAACCCAACTCAAGTGACTGCGCGACCCTGAAAAAACAGTTCCCTAAAATAAGGGAAAATCCACAAAGACATCCGTTGACCCGATCACGCTCACAGAAGGTGATCTATTGGATATCAGCGAAACGATTCGTGAGGTCACAAAGGACGCACTCCAGGAATTGCGACTGGAGTAGAACACTGTGTCAGGGACGCTTAGCGCACAGCTACAAGGCTTACAGGTACAACGCCCCCAAACAGGTACAATGGCCCAGTATGTTGCATCAGGAACTTCCGAGGCCGAACAGACGCTGCGTGCCCATATGGGCAACACCTTCGTCTTGCCCGAAGGCACGCTAACAACAGCAAGCAAGGGTGACTGAGCTATGATGAGCAGCATGAAAGGCGTTGGCTTGATCTTGGTCACCATACCACGTGAAATTCAGTACCAACTATAGGATGGGGTCATCGCAGAGCTCCACGCTCGGGAAGGCCGAGCGATCTAGGTCCTGAATGAATAGAAAATCAACATGGACTAGCTCAACATCCAATGGGATGAGTTGGTTGTGTAGGCTCATGGATTGGAGCAGGCCATAGAGGATGCATGGAGGAAACGGCAAAGGTTCAATTGGAACTAAACCTACAGATCATCGAGCTGTGATTAAAGGCACGGCCCTCCACACCCCCAGAAGTTAGAGTGCAGCACACCCACCCTATCCAGATGGGGTTGGAAAAAATTGGTCAGGAAACACAGGGTTGCACCAGGATGTTGGAGCAAGCACTAACCATACTTACGCACCTATAGGAAGACCCGAACCTACAGCTCCTAGAGACAAAAGCGCGCGAGTTGCAACAGGACTACAACAGTGTTTGGGGCACCGTGTAGACAGTTGCCCTTACTCAATGACTTGCCAGAATATAGCAGGCAATGGCACTTAAGGACCGATTAGATGCCACGCACCAAAAGGAAGCCCTGCTTAAAGCACACATCCAACCATGGATCGATGAAGCGTTCACAATTACAGCTACCATTGAAGGGAAGCTGGCACAAATGCGGGAACTATGTGCTGCAGACACCAAAGCTGCACGAGACCTGCTGCATGGACTTTGTGAAAAGATCGTCGCACTAGCAGAGTGACTCGGGACGAGTAACGATGATTGTGTTGGGGGCCTGTTTGGTAGCAGATCCCCCCATATCATGTTTTTGGGGCTTAAAGCCCAAGTTTTGGTTAATGTAATGTAAAGACCCCGTGAAATGCGGGCGCGGAGCGCGAGAGTCTAGGGTTGTCCACCCTAAAATAATGTAATTTAATTTAAAGTGTGTCAGCCTACCCATGGTCCGTGGACCATGGGATTGTATAAATAGATCGAAGCTCTAAGTGTAAAGATAGTTCTGATTTTTTGAAAAATAAATAGATTGATGTGAAGGCATGGTTAGAAGATAGAAGTGGATCAGAAGGTGGTGGGTCATAGTAGTAGGTAGAGGCTCTGCAGCTGAATGCGCAGAGGCCTAGTAGAGTCCGCAACTGAGTGTGTGGACCCCTGCTACTGAGTGCACAGGGTGGAGTCGGGTCTGTAACTGAACTTGAGTATTAATAAAGATAAGGTTGATTCAGAATATTGTGCATCTGTTTGTAGATCTTTATTTCTATGTTTTGGTTACCTTTATGCATCTATATTGTTTTCGAGTACGCGTGCTTATCTGAAATTTGAATAAGTAATAAGAATATTGGGCCTGCACAAACTAAGTTAAACACTAATATAATAGCACAGTAAAGATCAGATCAGAATAATATTGTATTTACAAAGGTGTGCATGGGTTGTGAAGGATATAAAGTTGCGCAAAGCAACACAGCACGCAGGTTAGGATCGCGAACCTCCATAATCTTCATCAAGACATCCCTAGGGTGCAGAAACCTGGTTCTAGCACCCTCCCATACTACTTTGGGTGAGACCTCAGTCCGTGCTCCGTGGACTATTGCCGAAAGGGCCAGTAGTACTGGGATTTGCTTGGCTAAACTCATTGTTGAACCTGGGTCAAGCCCCATGTAGCCAACAATGGCACCAGCGACAGCAAGGAAAGGTATAACCAGTTTTGATATTCAAATGTTCATTTAGATTATAATCATGTTGTTAAAGATGGACATAAAATATGGCATCGAAAAACATGTACCTTTTGTGGATTACATAACCATACATTTTCTAAGTGTTGGAAAAGAATCGCAGCACACAAAATGATGACGCGTGAAAGACCCTCTCAACAATAGGTAAAGAAACATGTTAAACATATCTGGATGAAGAAGACCTATTGCAGTCATTGCGACAGAAGTGGCCATCAAAGAGCCACATGTTGGAGGCTCCATCCAGAGTAGCACCTTAAAAACAAAGTGTCGGTGCGTTGGTATCTGACTTCCTTGTTGGTTGCTTACTGGTTTGGTTGTCCAGATCTATGTTGGTATCTGACTTCTTGGTTGGTTTCTTTCTGGGAAATGACTTCCTTGTTGGTTGCTTTCTGGCAAATGAAGCAATTGTTCGACAAGGAAAACTGCCACAAGGAGGTGACCCATTCACATTGATAAGTGAAAAATGGTTTCTAGATATGTTAGCTTGTCACGGTCATGTTTTTGCAAATCATTTGTTGCATTTTAAAATGTAAAAGTGATGATGTGTTTTCCATCACTTGTTCAACAACAATGATGTCTGGTCTTATTTTGAGTTGCATGATAAACTGTGAAAGGATGTCGTGTTTCCATCACTTGTCAAAACGAAATAGTGTTTGGCCTCATTTTTGTAAATCATGTGTTGCAGTGATGATGTATTTTCCATCACTTGTTGGAGCAACAATGATATGTTGGCCTTATTTTCGTAGCTGGGGTATTGTGTCCATCTGGATGTAAACTTGATCACTGAGTATGTGTTATAAACTCGTGGCAAGTGTGGGATGCTTGGGTCATTAGTTGGTCATGAAATTCAAGCATGCAATTTGCAAAAAAATGTACTACAGGCTGCAAAGGTTGCGGGGGTCGGCTCATCGCTTAAGGCTCCGAAGAACAAAGGTGAAGGAGATGGAAGCGAGACCTTTCAGGATGCTTGTGATGTAGACAAGGTACAGAGAAGTTGTGGATTATTTATCATGATTTTGGAGGACCAAAAGCTCCTCAGTGAGGAGGATTGATCCAAGTGGCTCCAGAGACACACACAGGATAAAGAGGGCTTATGGAAGCTCGAAAACGGAACCGATCAGAATGCTTTCAAACTAGGACCAGAGCGTATATCTTGTCGTCCTGATCGCAACGGTGTGAACGGTTCG
This sequence comes from Pinus tabuliformis, assembly GCA_031772625.1. NCBI lineage: Eukaryota > Viridiplantae > Streptophyta > Pinopsida > Pinales > Pinaceae > Pinus > Pinus tabuliformis. The sequence continues at coordinate 1,415,069,981 of CM062819.1, read as the reverse complement.
TCAATCCGAGCTCGTATGAGGGAGAACGAGCCAATAAAAGTTTTGGTAAAGGTTGGGTTGTGGGCCAGGTTTAAGTGTCCTACAATTTGACTAGCCCTGGGGCATGAAACCTAGCTCCTGAAAGCTATTAAAATTGTGGCCTCATTAATTTGCCCAATATCCCTTATTTTCTAAAGATTTGGAAAAACCACCCCTATTTCTATAAAAATAAAAAATAAAATATTTTTGGGGTGGCGGGCCACCAACCGCGCCACCCCCCCAACCAACATATAAAATTTTTATGTTATTTTGGGTCGGCGGCCATTACCCTGTTGAACCCTCCCTCACCACCGGAGCAACCATAACGTTAAACTGTATTTGGGGTTGGCGGGCCACCTCCGGTGGACCTGGCCCACACCCCTGTCCACCTTACGTAATATGCAAACAGTGATAGCGGGGCCAATGGGGATCGAACCCGCCCGGCCCACGTGAGCCGGGCCCCACTAGGCGGCCCCATTGATTAAACAACGAAACCCCCCAAAATATGTAACCAAACCCTCATAGAACGCGCCAAATAAAATAATGTGCCAACCTTAATTCAATGTAGAACTGCAGAGGGTATGGGGTGGGCCGCCCAATGCGGACTCGACCCCCAGCAAAATACACATGATGTTTTTTTTAACTATAATGTATTAAAAAAGGGAGGGGCAGGGTTTGACCACCTGACCCCTCCTCAACAAACTGTTATTATTACAAATGCACCAACGGTGCTTTTTGTAAACTCCACCCATAAATTGATATAAACCTGTCATTTCATCAGTGCGCCCGAGCATGGAGGAACTAGGAGAGGGCATGGAAACCAAGACGCAGTTTTTTTTAAATTTATTGCAGGTGGAACCATGATTGGGTGAAATTTTAAGGAGGGTGAAATTTTTGCAGTGTCCAAATTTGACAAACTTTATGTCGATCTTACACCTCTCAGCGACACGAACCCGATGGCACAGTTAGTTTCCTGATTTGAGCAGTCGATTTACAAAGAACCCGGAGGAGGGAATCTTTGAGGAATCTAGGGAGAATCTAAAAGATTCCTTGAGCCCCAGATTTCCACTTTCTCAGAATTCAGAAATTTAAAAGTCGATTTTGCACTATTCGATGCCACAAATCTAATGTTGTGTTCATATTTTCCATTTTCTCATTTCATTTTTCAGCCACTTTTCAAAGTGGAATGTAGGTGTCAGCATTCATGTGCGAGCAGTGATTCCATGCGATTCGAAGCCGCAAGGTTGATGGCACGAACAGCTTCATCAGTTTGACATCCTCTTCTTTAGATGGCCCTAGGATGTGAGGTATATGCAGTGTGTTCATGTACTTCTTTTGCTATGCATTGTGTTGCACAGATCCATGTTTAATGTTTGATGAGGGATCTTGTTTCTTACTTGTTTTCATGATTCCTGCTTGATGTGATGCAGAATCATTTGTGGGATGTACTTGTTGTCATGATTCGTCTTGTTTTGTTTGTGATCCATTTGTCATCATGTTGATGGGATACTCATGTTTTTGCCATGTATGTTTGCATTGAGATCCCTTTTATGCCATGTTGGCGGGATGCTCATTATCATCATGCATGAGTTTGTGTCATACTGATAAGAGTCCTTTTTTACTGAGAGTTCCTATAGCGAAATATCTCTTGGTGCCACTCCTGCGTGAGGGCACTTTCCTTGTATGATATCTACGTCACCTCTTATGTACATCATCACTATTGACAGCACTTAATGCAGCGGCCTACACCATCTTGACATCGGGGCCTGAAGACGTAGTCCCTCATGGACGAACTCCGTTATCAACGGCTTATGCTTTCATCTGTTGATGAATGTCATGTTCCTCTTCCTTACAACATGCAGATGTATTCATTTATGTTCTTTTAAAAATGCAATTTAACACATCACTAAAGTAAAAGGTCTTGGAAGAGTCCTTTGTCACACCCAAACCTGGATCACTAGGGTAGAAGTCTGCAGCTGAGTGTGTGGACCCCTGCAGTTATGTGCGCATGGCAGATTGAGTCTGTATTGGAAATTTGAATCGTCAATAAAGAGAAGTATTCTAAAGTTATTGTGTATTTTGCCTCTGTGGATTGCATGTGATTATGTTATGTTAAGTTCTAGGTTTATATTATAATGATAATTTGATGCGCGAATATATATATATGTTTATATATGTTATATGAACGCAAATAAGAATATATGTTTACGCGAAGATAATCTTAATTGCATGGTAAAACTGGCGAAAACTTAAGATAAATCGGGAAATTATACAATAACCCGGTAACAAAGGCGCATAAGTGCCTGAGTCACCAGTTAGGGTTGCGCAAAGGATGATCGTATACCTTAGCGAAGGTTCTAAGAGACGGAAGAGAAAGTGCATCGATAAACCCTAAAGGCTTATCTATATGTGCGAAGGAAGGGTGTAAGGTATAAAACCGACATCACAACCATCTCGAGGTGTGGAAACTTGGTTCTTGCATCTGCCCATATTGCTTCGGGTGAGACTTCGGTCCGCGCTCTGCAGACCGATGCCGAAAGGACTAGTAGTGTAGGGATTTACTTGGCTGACTAACGTTGAACCTAGGTCAGGCCCATCAAGCTAACAAATGGTTCCATTACCGGGACTGGGATCTTCATAACAAGATGTGTGATGGCGCATCATTGGAATCCAACTAATAAGGAGATTGAAGACTGGTTGGATAGAAAGATCCATGAATTCGCGGCGCAAGAAAATAGGAATCCGCGATTGAAAAAGGAACAGTGGTTGGACAGATATATGTACATAGAAATTCATGAAATCTTCTTATGTTCTTTCCCAGTTGAATTATATGAGTGGATCATGAAGTTTGCAAACAGTCAGGGAAGGTGGAGGCTTGCCAATCTGATTTTCTGGACCCAGAGTTAGTGCATAGATTGGAAGCCTCTAAAGATAAGATCGTGTGAGTTTTCGATCATTGGCTCGATCGTATCATAGGAGGGTTTGTGACAGAGTTCGTGGTTGATACTTCGGTCAGCTACAGCGAAGCAGAGCACCACTTCTTCAAGGGGCCGCATCGTAAGAATTTGAAATCATTAAATACTTGGTTTAAGATGCTCTTGTGTGAAAATCGGGTCATGCAGTTACCTTGATGTTCAGAGCTATGCGAAGTGGAAGGTCTTTCAAGGATGGAGGGATGTTACAGATTCATTTGGGCACATCACTCCCATCATTCAGATCAATACAATTAGGGCTCCTCAAACCCTAATTCAGTTACTACATGCCCTAGACAAGTCACCTCTTTGAATGCCTCCTTCCCTGAGAGTTCTTCGGCTTGAAACCCTACACAATTGCCTCTTTGAGGGACCAGCGTAGCCTTGGATAGGGGTAAGTATGCTTCAGTGCAGGTAGGCCCATGTTAGGGTGATCTGCAGAGCACCTAGGCCCACTTTGACCTGCACTGGGCGAGATTGAGCGAAATTGACATAGGGTTGTAGAACCTCTATTTTACACCTATTTGTCTACCATTTTCCTCCACTTTTCCTTATCTTTTCTTCACTTTTGCCTCATTCTCACCATAAAACCTCTCAGATCATTACATTCAGTGTCAATAAGCATGATCAAGCAAGTTTTGCTAATGGATGACTATTTGTTTAGTTTTTGACTTACTTGCAGAAATCCCGCAGCTATCTGATGATCCCGCAGCTATCTGAAGATCCTGCAGCCTTTTTGTTAAACACTATGATCCACGTGTCGGTTTGCTAGACGGGCCACATGGGCACTCAGGTATCAGTGTGCTCGAGGTTCCTGTCCCATTGTTCCAGCCATCCACGTCACTTTCACCCATGGTCAAAGCTGGTTTAGCCACGGTCAACTCAAGGTGGTTTAAACGGTGTTTGAGAGCTGTTTGGTCACGTCACCTTAAATGGTGATCTGTCTATGTTCTACAGATGGCAGAGGACGCAATCTAACATAGGATTTATTATCCATGTCGACAGAACCACTAAACTCGTCCACGCAGCCGTGATGTGTCAAAGGACCTTTAATACGCATACTGTTTTATTGTTTTTCTGTTAACTAGCTGTACGCGTAGGCTATCTTAGAAGCTCCTATAAATTGATGCGTCTGCGTACGCTCAAAGAACTTTTGGATTAGTTGTAATTTGCTGCACTTGTGTTGAACTTAGAAGCTTTTGTGAACTCTGTTTTCTAGTGCTATTCCAGCACTCTGTTTTGTAAACTTTTTGCAAATGGAGAAATCAATATAGCACTGTTTTGAAGTTTCCAGATCTTTGAGTTCTCTTGTGGCTGAATGAACAGAGGGCCCCTGCTCATCTCAGCCTTTGTAAAGTATTTCCTGTGCAGCATTTCATTATTTTCTTATTTATTTCCTTAAGCATGTATAGTTTCATTTACTTGTTTTCCTTTCTTTTCAGCTGATCAGTGTTATTTCTTTGCAGGTTTCTTTTAGCCCGGGATTTATTTTTATATGTGTTGTGTTTGCTTTACAGCTAATGGTATTTGAAGTTGACAATTCAAGTGCTGCCTTTTGTCTTTATAGTTAGTTTTTAATCTTATTTCTCAAAGAGCTGTTAATATACATGAATGATCTTCATCATAAACTGTTATCTTTTAAGATCAAAATATCACTAACTTGCAGCTTGTTTGGGTGCTTTTTGGACTGTTCTTAAGCTACTTTCTTTCCGTACTTTACACAGTACATGTGCTTTGAAGTATCGAGTTAGAAAGAGTAAATCATTACCACTAGTCTTTAAAGTAGAACTTTTGATTTTAAAGTGCTTCCTAGACTATTTCCTCACTACTTTCTAATCATGCTTTCCATAGTACATATGGTTGAAGTAGAGAATTAGAAATAGCAAATTATTATCATTAGTCTTTCAAGCATATTTTTCTCACTTTTATAATTCCACTTAAGCTACTTTCTTTCCGTGCTTTACACAGTACATGTGCTTTGAGGCATCGAGTTAGAGAGAGATAATCTTTATTCTTGGGTTTTAAAAGTGATTCTCTTTTCTTTTATTAGCAGCAACTTGAACGGTGTCTAGTGCCATTGGTAGTGGTCATTTGCTTTCAAGTTTATTTCAAGTCATTTCAATTCATTTATTCTTTCCAAGCATTTCCTTTCAAGCAATTAGTTAGAGATCACTCCACACACACTTCCACTCATTTAGAATTCACTCTACACACACACCATCACTCACTTGTTTATAAATTCTCACTCCATCTTAGGAACATAATTAACCACAACAACACCCCCCAATGATAAGAAAAACTCTAAGAGGTTACTTAAGTACATATAGTACACCCTCACTTCATCAGCTTACGAGCCCCGGGTTGACAATAAATACTAGCAATTTAGATAACACTAAATTGACTAAACATTTTGGCGCCGTTGCCGGGGAAGTGAAATTAAGTAGCCATATTCTTAGAAGAAAAAAAATATAAAAAAAAACTTCAAGAAAAGAAGTTAATAACCTATCTAAGTATGCTCTCCTCTTGCACTTTGAAGTGATCTGGAGGATCAAAAAGGAGAAAGTTATTGATCTAATAGTTTCTTGAGTATGCTCTCTTCTTGCACCTAGAGTGAACTGGAAGATCAGAAAAAGAACTATTTAACTTGACTTGAAGATAAAATAAAAATGACATGCATAGAGCTAGAGATTCTAGGGGAAGGTTTTTAGCTAGAGCTCGAAGTTCAATTTTTACAAGTCCATCTGCTTCAAGAAATAGACAAGAGACACCTCCCTTATCTCCAACCGAAACTCCTAGTCCTGAAATTCAAGAGCCAAGAGTTGACTCTCCTATACCTTCTATTGAGTTTGAACTAGGAAGAGACTCTTCTCTTTCTCCTACCAGAAAACCAATTGTAATTGAAGAAATAGACTCACCTGAAGAGGAAGGAGAAATCTCTTCTCATTCACCCTTTGTAGAAGAACCAGAAGATTTTGAAATCCCTAGGAGAATCATCATGGCAGAAGAAGAAGGAGGAGGTAGAGGTAGAGGAGGAGGAGGAGGAAATAACAATAACAATGGAGGAGGTAGAGGTCCCATTGGAGGAAATAGAGATGGGGATAACACATTTGGGTTTCCCATTGTTGATGAGGACTCCCGAGCCACCATGAAAAACATATCACCATCCGTTCTCCCAAATTTTCATGGATTAAGAACTGAGGACCCTGAAACATTCTTGTTTGAATTTGAAGTTGTGTGTCGAACTTATGACTATCTAGATGATACTCAGAAACTCAAACTGTTCCCATCAACATTAAAAGATCAAGCTTTGAAATGGTTCATGGGGTTACTTACTCAGTCCATTAGGACCTGGGATGAAATGAAACAAACCTTTTTGGATAGGTATTTGGACTATTGTATGCCTACTAATCATAAGGATGAGGTTTTTAAAATGATGCAAAAAGAAGATGAGAGCTTAGAAGATTTACTTGAGAGATTTCAATATAATTTAAAAAGAGCAAAAATGAACACCTTGGATGAAGAGACCTTAAAAGCCCTCTTATTAAAAGCCATTAGGGATGAATGGATAGATATCTTAAACATGATGGGGAAATGGGATATTTCCCAACTTCCTCTCAGTGATATAGCAGAACTATGTACCCATCTCTCAAGAGGCAAATCAAAAACTCAAAAAGGGCCTAGAGATCCTTCTCTCCTTAGGGCAAATAAATCTGCAACAGGATCAGTGAGTAGGGCTGAAATCGGTAATATGCTAGATGAATTTAAAACTGACATCTTAGGGAGTCTTAGTGAACAAATTGATACCCTTAAGATTCAGAATAAACAAAAAGCAGAAGCCGAGGCTATGACCATCTTTTGCCCGAAGTGTAGAAAGAAGCATACTTTAAGGGAATGTCCCTTGGAAGCACAAGTTGTGGAAACCTGTGTAATTTGCTCAGAAACTCATGAGACCAAGGAATGTCCTTCAATCCCTGGCCTCAAAGCAGTCTTTCAAGAAGATCCAAGTACGCTTGAATCTCTTTGTTTTGTTGCAAGAAGACCTTGGCAGGGGCAGCAAAATCAAGGGTTTAACAACTCTATGAATTTCCAGCCCCCACCAAATTGGAATCCTTGGCAACAACCTTGGTCACAACCACAAAATCCTTTCCAAGCATGGTTGCAAAGCATGCAAATGCAAAATCCTTATGGGAGATTTGCCCAATTCTATCAATATCCTCAATCCTTTCAGAATCAGCAAGCTCCCCAACTTCCAAATCAAGGTCAACAACTGTCATTACCATTCCCTCAACAACAACAACCTCCTCCACAAAATCAAAATTCTCAACTCTTGTTACAATCTCAGCAGAGGCCAAATCAACTTCTCTCTCAACCTCAACCAAACCCCAATAATAGGAATCCTCAAAATGCTTATGTGATGGAAGGTCAACCACTTATGGAAGGTCAACCATTCCCTACCTATATGGTTGTCCCTCTCAATGAGGTCCAACTCAGATCAGGTAGAATCCTAGACCAACCTTCTACAAGTGCTCAACAACCAAACATTTCTAAGGAAGAATCTCTCAAAGCCAATAAGGGTTCTGAAGTATCCCTTCAAAACCCAAGCATTAAAGAAAAAGAAAAAGAATCAACTCCCTTAGTAGAGCAACCCACATCTTCAGCTATTCCTCCTTTTCCTGAAAGATTGCAAATTGATAAAGGAGTGGAGAAGCAGATTTGGTTGCCTGACTATAGCTTTCTAGATGAATTGAAAAATGTCTGTATCAAGATTCCCTTGTTAACAGCCATTAAGGAGATTCCCATTCTAGCAAAGACAATAAAGGAGATGAGTTTGAAAAAAACAATAAAAAGAACCAGAGACACAAAAAGGATACATCTAGTTGGAAAAATTGCAGACATTATGATGGGTAAAATTACCATGCAAAAATATGTAGATCCCGGTATCCCTATTGTTAAAACTCACATTAATGGGGTTGAAATCCCAAATACCTTGATTGACTTAGGAGCCGCTATCAACATTATGAGTAGACAGACCATGGATCAGTTAAAACTTCCTAACCTTCTCTTTACACCTACTTTGCTGCAACTTGCAGACAGATCAATCATTAAACCTGATGGTGTATTGGAAGACATTCCAGTCTCACTAGACTCTTGGGAATATCCAGTTGATTTTATGATTTTAACTCCCAAGAACAATCTAGGAGGACATCCTCTTATTCTAGGAAGACCTTGGCTGGCCACAGCTGATGCTTTCATAAGTTGTAGGTCGGGAGACATGTATATATCAGATGGTAATTCTACCAAGAAATTCAACTTGTATCCTCCTGCAAAAGCAATAACAGAAATAGGAGAAGATGAGTGGATTGATGATGAGGATACTCTTCAACCTGTTTTAACCATCTCTGAAATCAGTGAGGACAGTCAAATTCTAAATACATTAGAAAATTTTGAGGCACCTTTAGAATATGACTCTTCACAATTCCAGTTAGATGCAGATATTGAATATCTTTCCTCTAGACAGATGTCTCTCTTCTCAATGGAAGAGTTTGGTAGTTCTACAGTTGAAGTCTTTCCAGGAAAAACATTAAATATTAACAAGAACTTGGAAAGACTACAACAAGAAGAATTAACTAAACTGTTGCAAAAACATTCCACTGCCTTTGCATGGGAATATACTGACATGAAAGGAATCGACCCTAAGACTTGTATTCATCATATTTACATTGAAGAAAACAGCAGACCTATTAGGCAGCCACAAAGACGGATGAATCCAAATCTTAGGGAAATTGTGAAAGAAGAACTTCAGAAATTGCTCAAGGTAAACTTCATTTACCCCATTTCAGATAGCCAATGGGTTTCTCCCTTGGTTATAGTGCCCAAAAAGAATGGTAAATGGAGAGTTTGCATTGACTATCGAGAATTGAACAAAGCAACCTTAAAGGATCATTTTCCTCTACCTTTTATTGATCAGGTATTAGACACTTTAGCAGGTAAAAAGTATTTCTCATTCTTGGATGGTTTTAGTGGTTACAATCAGATTCAGGTAGCACCTGAAGATCAAGACAAAACCACCTTTACTTGTCCTTGGGGGACTTTTGCCTATCGAGTACTCCCTTTTGGTTTGTGCAATGCACCTGCTACATTTCAAAGGGCTGTACTAGGAATCTTTTCAGATCTGATTCATGATTGTGTAGAGGTATACATGGACGATTTCACAGTCTATGGTAATACATTTGGAGAAGCTTTGGCAAATTTGGAAAAAGTACTGGTAAGATGTAAGGAAACAAATCTTTCTTTAAGTCATGAAAAGTGTTTTATGATGTTTACTGAAGGGATTGTTTTAGGACATCATATTTCAGGAGATGGAATCAAAGTTGATAGATCTAAAGTAGAAGTCATCTCTAAGTTACCTGTTCCAAATTGCCAAAGAGATGTTAGAAGTTTTCTTGGGTTTACTGGTTATTACAGAAGATTTATTGAGAACTTCACTAAGATAGCATCCCCTCTTTTCAAATTACTCACTAAAGATTGTGAATTTAAGTGGGATCCTGAATGTCAATCTGCCTTTGAAGCTTTAAAGACTAGAATATCTGAAGCACCCATTTTAAGGGGTCCAAATTGGAAACTCCCTTTCCACATTTCTAGTGATGCTTCAGATACAGCTTTAGGAGCTGTTTTGGGACAAAAGGATTTGATCCCTTATGCCATTTATTACACGAGTAAGAATTTGACTCCTACTGAGTTAAATTATACTGTTACTGAAAAGGAGTTTCTAGCCGTTGTTCATGCTATAAACAAGTTTAGACACTATATAACCGGCTATGAAACCTTTGTCCACACTGATCACTCTGCCATTAGATACCTCATGAACAAACCCGTCACTAATGGTAGAGTTACAAGATGGCTTTTGCTTTTACAAGAATTCAACATAACTGTGTTAGATCGACCAGGTAAACAGAACACAGTAGCTGACTTCTTGTCTAGAATCCAAAACACTAATGAGGACTCTCCGGTAGAGGATAAATTTCCAGATGAGTATTTGTTTGCAGTAACTACCAAAACCCTTGGTATGCTGATATTGCTAATTATTTAGTTTCTGGAAAATTACCTTTACATTTATTTCCTAATGAGAAAAGGAAAATCATTCAGGATAGTTCACTTTATTCTTGGATTTCTAATGAATTGTTCAGAACAGGGCCAGATTTGATGATCAGAAGATGTGTACGAGAGGATGAGATGCCTGACATCCTTAAGGCATGTCATGACGAACCTTGTGGCGGACATTTTTCTGATAAGAGGACTGCCTATAAAATCCTTTCATCAGGATATTATTGGCCTTCTCTCTTTAAGGATGCAAAGCAATATGTTAAAAGGTGTGACAGTTGTCAAAGAACTGGGAGACCAACTCTTTCAAATGAAATGTCACTACAGCCACAGGTATGCATCCAACCTTTCGAGAAATGGGCTCTAGATTTTGTTGGACCAATTAATCCGCCATCCAAGCAAAATAGATATATACTGGTTTGTACTGATTATGTTACCAAGTGGGTAGAAGCTATAGCATTAACTTCTGCTACTGAAAATTCAGTTGTTCAATTTCTTTTCAAGGATATTTTCACTCGTTTTGGTGTCCCAAGAGAAATTGTAACAGATCAGGGAAGCCAGTTTACATCAAGGATGGTAGAAAAGCTTATGGAGGAATATAAAATTAAGCATAGAACATCTACTCCATACCATCCGCAAGCGAATGGTCAAGTAGAATCTACAAATAAAGTTCTTGAAAGCATCATCACAAAGACTGTTCATCTTCATAGAAGAGATTGGGCAGAAAGGCTTCCTGAAGCCTTATGGGCCTATAGAACTACATGGAGGAACACTACAGGACATTCTCCCTATGAACTTGTTTATGGGAAGGAAGTCTTGTTCCCCATTGAGTTCCAAATCAAGACCTTCAAGACAGCAGTTCAATTGGGGATGAGCTTATCAGAAGCCCAGAAGCACAGAATGGACCAATTAAATGAACTAGATGAAATGAGACAAGATGCAATTCTAAGAACCGATCTAGTTCAGCACCAAAGAAGCAAATGGCATGATCGACATATCAAAGAGAAGAAGTTTCAAAAGGGTGATTGGACACTCTTGTTTGATTCAAAATTTAAGGACTTCAAAGGAAAATTTCAAACTCATTGGCTTGGGCCATATGAGATTGATGAAGTCTTTAATAATGGAGCAGTTAGAGTGAAGACTATTGATGAACTTCAAACTCCCTTTATTGTGAATGGCCACCGGTTAAAAGTCTACCACAAGCCACTCTCAAAAGAGGAGTTTGTTAAGTTATTCCAAGGCGATTCTGAAATGAGGCTGGTGGAGAAGAATTCTTCTCCTCCATCAGCCTAATCTCTGTTTCTTTCAATTTCAATAAAAAAAAAAAAAAAAAAAAAGAAAAAAAAAAAAGAAAAAAAAAGGAGAAAAAAATGAATAAATGTATGAGCCTGAAAACCAATCTCTGATTGGCAGTCTCATGCAGAAAACATAAGGTGAAAATCAGGATCACCTGACACCTAATGTTTTCCAAAAAAAAAAATCTCTCTCTCTTTCATTTCCATTTCATTTATTTCATCTCACCATTTTCTTCCATCTTACCATCTTCACTTCACCTCACCGCTTTTCATTCATTCCTTCATTCCATTTCACTTCATTAATAAAGTTTTTTTTAGGCAACTAAAGTATTTTATGCAGCTGGAAGACTTCATTACAGTTTCTGCAGCCATTTGACAATCCTGCAGCCGATTAGCTTTCCTGCAGCCTTCTGTACCTGCACAAGAAACACAGTTTGTCTGAAGAAAATATTTACAGTTTAAAATCATCAAAGACAAGGAGAAAAGATCATGTGCTAGCAATAAAGTTTACAAAAGGTTAGTAAATCATCAGAAGCCAAATCAAAAGTAATCCGAGGTATGTTCAAAACTCTAAACCTATGGTTATTTCATTATGCGGAATTTTCTGGGTTATGTCTTGTTGGCCACTAAACGTAATGATTACCCATTTTCTTTTTCCCATGCGACTACAAATCTCCGAATCCTCCACGTCTACCAGCTCATAATAACCACGATTTTTGAAATTACATATGGCTGTTTCGGTCATTAAGGTCCTGTACCCTAATGACGTAACCTACCGCATTACGTCTCTCAGTTCTCGTTCCGCAGCCATGTGTCATTCCACAGCCGAAATTGGAGGATGTAGCTGTTCCGTTCATCATTTCAAAACCCTCTATGCTCATAACACCCTATTCCTCGCCATTATCTCCCTTGTTTCGTTTTCACTCACTACGATTACCTTCATAAACCATCCTCTGTTTTCCCTCTGCCGTATAGCCCGTAAACCTGTGATACAGTCGTATTACGACTGTTAGTCACCGTTTTTACCGTGTCCACGCTAATTCCACCGCTTAACTCTAAATTCAAGCCGTGAATTCCCGGTGTCTGAGGCTGTTTATGCACCGTATACCCTCTGTTCCACAGAGTCTGAACAGAGACCGAGAAGTTACTGTGTGAAATTACGGAGTTACTGTGTAAGGTCACCATCAAATTTGTGTTTAAACAGAGCTGAGGAGTCGATGGGAAAGCTTTTGAGGGCTGAACCCGAAGGTTCGAAATTCTTGGAGGCATATCCTCAGGTTGAGGAGGCACTACAAAGAGCCAATTGGTTACAATGTATCAGAAAGTTTAAGGGCTACCATAAAGAAGTAACCAAAGCCTTTGCAAGATCATTTGAGGATAAAGACAGTCAGGCAATTGTGGGTGATTTAACAATTACAGTCAGCGAAGGAAGCATAGCAAGGGCTACCTCTCTTCCACAAACCGGTGAACGTTGGTTCAAAAACCGGGCAGTCCAGGATCAACAATGGAAGCGGATTTTTAAAAACCCAGGTATGGACACAAGTGTTTTCACCAAAGGAATTCCAATTTCCCATGTTAAAGAAGAATGGAAAATTCTATTGTTATTAGTACAAAAGTTTTTCACCTGTGAAGGGAGATTTGGAGTGTTGTATGTCTATCATGGTAAAATTATGCTGCAGTTTCAAGGAGAACATGATATAAATCTTCCTTATTTCCTATTTCAAAGCCTTAGGAAAATGTGTTCCATGGCTCAACGAAATCCACGAAATGTAGAAGCTTACCTCTGTCACCATGGTCTTGTAAAATTATTGATAGAAGAACAGTTAAAAGAAAAACAAGACACATGGGAAAAATTCCTTGTAAGGAATCATTTTGCAGAGCCTGGAGAGTCTTCTATACCTAGAAAAAGCAGAAGGAAGAGAAAGGAAAGTATCTCTGAGACTGATGTCTTAGAAGGACAAACTATAGAAGAAATAGAAGTCCATCATCCTGAACCTGAGATTGAACCCACGGAAGACAGTGCTCAAGAGGTCATCTCAGAAACCCTCGCTGAACTTGCCAAGGAAGCTGCCAAAAAGAAAAGAGAGGACAAAAAGAAACAAAAACAAGATAAGGGGAAATCCATAATCCGAGAAACTGACCAGACCCCAGAGCATTCTAGTGGTGAAGAAAGAGATAACCAGCCTTTAGCACAAAGGGTAGCTAAACTCCATGAGAAAACTGCCCTCTCTGAGAAAATAAAAGTTCAAAAACCAAAGGAAAAGGCACAAAAAGAAACACAGAGTGCTGCCACTGTAAGAAGGAGTAGTAGACTGCAGAATAAAAGGAAAGCCACGAGGACACTCTTCGTTGATCTTAGCACACCTGAGAAGGGTGCTACACAAGCAGACCTTGAGGATAGTCCATCATCACGTGAGGCAGCTACTCCTCCAAGAGAAGACAGTCCATTTCAGCCGGAGTTTGAAACTGAAATTGAACATGAATATAGTCCAAGGAAGTCACCAATTGTTGACCCAATTCAACAAGAGGTGTACAACTATTATGAGACATTGGAGCAAAACACTGCTGGCCCAAGTAATGTCATACCTCATGAGCAGCAAATAGATTTACTTAAACAAGAAATCTATGAACTTGAAGTGCTGAACCGTCACATTAAACAGAGAAATGAAGAAATGAAGCAGCAAGCTGATATTGCCAAGGCAATCCAAGATAATACCTATCTTCACATGAGCATGTGGCAGAAGAAACACAGCAGACTCAAGAAGAGATGCAGAAGGCTGAACAGAGCCTTAATTAATTTGAAATTCAGATGCATGTTCAAGAGGCCAAAGGTTAATGTTTCTACACAAAGGAAGAGAAGGAGGTTGGATGTCCTAGCTGAGGCATCCCAGCAGATGGACTGAATTGTGTTTTCATTGCATGAGGACATGCAATACCCTCGGAGTGGGGGTATGTAGAACCTCTATTTTACACCTATTTGTCTACCATTTTCCTCCACTTTTCCTTATCTTTTCTTCACTTTTGCCTCATTCTCACCATAAAACCTCTCAGATCATTACATTCAGTGTCAATAAGCATGATCAAGCAAGTTTTGCTAATGGATGACTATTTGTTTAGTTTTTGACTTACTTGCAGAAATCCCGCAGCTATCTGATGATCCCGCAGCTATCTGAAGATCCTGCAGCCTTTTTGTTAAACACTATGATCCACGTGTCGGTTTGCTAGACGGGCCACATGGGCACTCAGGTATCAGTGTGCTCGAGGTTCCTGTCCCATTGTTCCAGCCATCCACGTCACTTTCACCCATGGTCAAAGCTGGTTTAGCCACGGTCAACTCAAGGTGGTTTAAACGGTGTTTGAGAGCTGTTTGGTCACGTCACCTTAAATGGTGATCTGTCTATGTTCTACAGATGGCAGAGGACGCAATCTAACATAGGATTTATTATCCATGTCGACAGAACCACTAAACTCGTCCACGCAGCCGTGATGTGTCAAAGGACCTTTAATACGCATACTGTTTTATTGTTTTTCTGTTAACTAGCTGTACGCGTAGGCTATCTTAGAAGCTCCTATAAATTGATGCGTCTGCGTACGCTCAAAGAACTTTTGGATTAGTTGTAATTTGCTGCACATGTGTTGAACTTAGAAGCTTTTGTGAACTCTGTTTTCTAGTGCTATTCCAGCACTCTGTTTTGTAAACTTTTTGCAAATGGAGAAATCAATATAGCACTGTTTTGAAGTTTCCAGATCTTTGAGTTCTCTTGTGGCTGAATGAACAGAGGGCCCCTGCTCATCTCAGCCTTTGTAAAGTATTTCCTGTGCAGCATTTCATTATTTTCTTATTTATTTCCTTAAGCATGTATAGTTTCATTTACTTGTTTTCCTTTCTTTTCAGCTGATCAGTGTTATTTCTTTGCAGGTTTCTTTTAGCCCGGGATTTATTTTTATATGTGTTGTGTTTGCTTTACAGCTAATGGTATTTGAAGTTGACAATTCAAGTGCTGCCTTTTGTCTTTATAGTTAGTTTTTAATCTTATTTCTCAAAGAGTTGTTAATATACATGAATGATCTTCATCATAAACTGTTATCTTTTAAGATCAAAATATCACTAACTTGCAGCTTGTTTGGGTGCTTTTTGGACTGTTCTTAAGCTACTTTCTTTCCGTACTTTACACAGTACATGTGCTTTGAAGTATCGAGTTAGAAAGAGTAAATCATTACCACTAGTCTTTAAAGTAGAACTTTTGATTTTAAAGTGCTTCCTAGACTATTTCCTCACTACTTTCTAATCATGCTTTCCATAGTACATATGGTTGAAGTAGAGAATTAGAAATAGCAAATTATTATCATTAGTCTTTCAAGCATATTTTTCTCACTTTTATAATTCCACTTAAGCTACTTTCTTTCCGTGCTTTACACAGTACATGTGCTTTGAGGCATCGAGTTAGAGAGAGATAATCTTTATTCTTGGGTTTTAAAAGTGATTCTCTTTTCTTTTATTAGCAGCAACTTGAACGGTGTCTAGTGCCATTGGTAGTGGTCATTTTCTTTCAAGTTTATTTCAAGTCATTTCAATTCATTTATTCTTTCCAAGCATTTCCTTTCAAGCAATTAGTTAGAGATCACTCCACACACACTTCCACTCATTTAGAATTCACTCTACACACACACCATCACTCACTTGTTTATAAATTCTCACTCCATCTTAGGAACATAATTAACCACAACAACACCCCCCAACGATAAGAAAAACTCTAAGAGGTTACTTAAGTACATATAGTACACCCTCACTTCATCAGCTTACGAGCCCCGGGTTGACAATAAATACTAGCAATTTAGATAACACTAAATTGACTAAACAAGGGTTCTGGGAATATTCTCATATTTTGGATCCATCTAAATGATTCCCACACTCATCATCTCCTATGAGCTTGAAAATGGATGAGGAATGAGTTAAGTTACCTCTTATCCTCTCATCCCTTCCTCCATGGAAACTAACTCTAATTATGGAAGGTCATTCAATACCCTCATTTATGACAAAACTTCCTCCTTTGGCCTATAAATTGAGCACTCATTTAAGTGATCAGGGGCTGGACTTTGAGAATTTGTAAACAGATACGGTTGGAGTGAGAATTGAGTTTGTAAGTGAGTAGTGTTATATTGTTGGAGTGTTGTGCTATTGATATGATGTTGGTTGGAACCCAAACTGGAAGAGTGGCAATGGATCAGACTTCATGGTTGTAATTCTTCCTTCAATCTAATAAAGTGGTTTACACCCTTTTTCCATATGCTTATCTTGATATATGATGTTTATATGTGTGAATGTATCTGATTCCATTTACTTATATTTGATAGATCTCTTGCTTTGATTGGTTCTCTGTCTTCTGTTTATGCTTGCAAGTACTTTTGGAGTGAGTTAAGTTCCAAAAGGAGCGACGTGAGTCAAACAAAGGAGACAAAAGGAAAGCGAAAGAACAAGTAGGTCTTCTAATCCCTTTGTCTTATTTATCGTTTATAGAAAAAGGATAAGCACTTTAAATCTTTTGTTCTAGGTATAGCTACCTACCTAGGGAATTAGTATTTATCCATAGATACCAAATTCCTCATAATAAAGGAGAAAAGGTCCTGAGTATAGCCCACTGATTGAGCCTCCTTTGAGTGACGACGAAGGAGAAGCGCAGGCTTCTCCATTGAGTGTTATTCAGTTGATAAGACAAGGGTTCCCATGAATACCTACACCACCTCTATCCTCATCCCATCCATCCACACCACCTCCATCCTCACCGCCACCACTTACCCCATCACCCACACCACCGCCACCTCCACCACTATTCAACATGGCAAACTCCGTAAAGCTACCTGCATTCAAGGGCATAGGAAATGAAGATCTGGACCAGTTTTGGTTCGTCGTGAAGGCTATATGGGAAGCTCAGGGTATCAGGGACGATCAAATGAAGAAATCAACATTGGTTAGTTCCTTGCAAGACCATGCACTAACGTGGTACATTAAGTACAGTATTGATAACTCGACGTCCGCGTTGGCAAATATCTAAATTGCGTTGAATAGGGAATTTAGCAGACCTAAGTCTCAAGCGCAATCCATTGTGGGATTTAAGGAGATCATGATGAAGCCTGGGGAGACACCCTGGGATTTGGATCAACGATTGAAGTGTACAATATGTGAAGCCAACATGAACCTAACTGATGGGTAGCACGGCGAATGGTTTGGGGCCTTGCTCTTGCCTCACCTAAGGGTTGTGTTATCACAACAAAAGATCGGGACCCAGGAAGAAGCTCTGGATATCATGATGAGACTGCATGAGACACCAATGCAAGATCCTAATATGGGGGTTCAGCAGATTCACACGCAGTTGTAGAACCTTTGCCTCGAAATTCAAAGTCTAAAGAAAGACAGAACATCTCGGCTAGAGGCACGCGAAGAAGTCTGGTGCCTGAAATGAAAAGGTCAGGGGCATGACAAGGATCATTGTCCAGTCTTTGCAAACTATGTTGCAACAGGGGGACCAATGCCTCTAAGGCCGAATGTTGCAACAGGGCCCGCACTATGGTGTGCTATATGCCAAGTAGTTGGGAAGCATGCGACTAACAATTGCCATTTGCCGCAGAAATTTGTACATACACCACAACAGCTCTTCTGCAATTTCTGCCAATCAATAGGTCATGATGAGCGCAATTGTCATAGTTATGAATTAATGATGGACAGGACACTTGCATACAGGGTGCAGGTAGGAACACGGCCTCTAGACCAAGGTGCTTGGGGAGCACGAGGTGAGTATCAGGGGCGTGGTCGAGGCCGAGATGGAGGAGGGCCTGCTAGAGGCCGAGAGCAGCTTATTTTTTACAATTATGGAGGACCAGGACACTACTGAGAGACTTCACGAACCCGACGCAACTTTCAAGCCGCTATTATACTCAGTTTGACCATGTGACTAAGTATTTCCCTATATTGTTGGCTAAGATTCGCGAAAAGGGGGCACAGCCTCCGCAGCCAATGCAGAACCTCCAGATGATGAAGGTTGAGCCTCGCGAGGAAGACCCGAACGTAAACATTATGCTGCGAAGTGGAACGACGACTGGTGAGGATAAAGGGAAGCAACCTACAGAAGGTGAGTGGGTATGCAAAGCACCAGAAAAGGAGATCGGGTTTGATCTGGAGCGCGCAAAAGAAACATTTATGGAAGCAAAGAAAAGCTTCGTTGAGGCCTCTACCTCAGGAAGTTAGGATAAACCGGTTGAAGAAATGGACCCATCCATGATTACCACATTCTTGGAGACCTGTATGAAACTACTCCGCGATAGTAAGGCTATGAAGGGACTGCAGGAACTGATCAATAGGTGCGTTGGCAAGGACAGTGCTACTGGCGAACCGCGCATAGTCAGAAAGCTTGGTATGCATAAGGAAAGGACAGGACGTGAGATGAGACTCACCGCACAGATAGGAAAATATGAGATGGATCAAGTTATTCTGGATGTAGGGTTGTACGTGAATGTTTTGCCTAAGCAGACATGGGAGCGGATGGGGAGACCTGCGCTACAGTGGTCTCTGATCCTGTTAAGAATGGTGAATCAACAGAAAATCATCCCAATGGGGAGGTTGCAGGGGGTAACAGTGGACATCGAAGGCACGAGCGCACTGGTGGATTTTGAAGTAACAGAGATTGTGGATGATAGAAATCCCCACCCCGCGCTCCTTGGGATCAATTGGGCCACTGACATAAATGGGGTAATCAATCTGAAGAAGCGAACGATGAGATTTGAAAAGAAATCACTCCACATAGTGGTGCCACTGGACCCTGCAGAAGGACCGCACTATACAGAACTGGTCCATGATTATGAAAGTGATGAAAATTTGGATCAGATTTACAAGATAACGGTGTGAAACCAGGATTGGGTGAATCCAACAGCAGACGGACGTATTGCATCGGACTGCGAGAGCTCCTACACATCAGATTCAGATGAAGAATTAGAGCACTCACAGAACGGGCTGCATGAAGTATCTGCGATGCACTGTAATATGATGACCAAGTCGTTGCCTGCGTCTCATCAAAGGTAAGAAATCTGCCTCACTATGATGAGCTAACTGACGTTGATCACTTTTTGGATGCATTCAAAAGGGAAGTACCCAAGAAGCATCACTTCCAGGCATTAGATTGGTCACTGCATGCTACACCTGCAAGATGGTGGGGTACGCACAAGGGTAGTTTCGATGATTAGTGTGAATATAGGGGGATGTTGAGGATACGCTTTGGCCACCCAAAGGTATGATTAATAGAAAAGTATGATGGGAGGAATGATCCACATGATCATTTGGCCAAATGGACTGAAGCATATGGAGTGAAGTCTCAGCCAGAGTGGGTCCATCTTTTTTTTCATACCTTGGAGGTTATACCAATGAATTGGTACTTGGAGACAGAACTCTGTCATGGCATTGAAGAATGGGATGTTTTGTGCCAAGGATTTTTGATGACGTTCAGTTTTGAGGATGGATTTGAGTCCATCGATGAAGCGTTGCATGAGGTTAAGATAGCCATATTTAGGATACCGCAGGATCCTCTAGACCTGATTCAACCTGATTAGTCTACCCAGCTAAGCCACACGCTGGAATGTGACAATGTAACAACAGAAGAAGAAGACAAAGAACTGAGAAAGATTAATATCCTGGAGACTGAAGGTCCCCGCAGAGTTGAAGGACCATAGCTAGAGAACCCAAACATAATTGAGCCACTCAAGACCAGGCAAGTGAACATTGGCACAGAGGCAGAACCGAAGTTTGCAAAGATTAGTTACTATTGGGACGACACGACAGTAAATAAGGTTGTCGAACTGCTTCGCAAATATCAGGACTTATTCCCCACGAAGTTTTCCGATCTGAAAGGGATAATAGGAGACCTAGGTGTCATGAATATCACCCTAAAGTCAGACGCGAAACCTGTGAAACAAAGACCTTACTACCTCAATCCGAAGTATAAGGAAATGGTCCGCATTGAGTTAGATAAGATGCTCGCGGTGAGTATTGTTGAACCAGTCGAAGAATCTAATTGGGTAAGCCCAATAGTGGTTCAGAAGAAGAAACAAAAGGAAGAAATAAGGATATGTGAAGATCTCAGCAAATTGAATGATGCTTGTGTGCATGATCCTATCCCAACCCCGTTCACCGACGAGGTCTTGGATACTATAGGCAGCGAAGAAGCATACTCTTTCACTGATGGGTTCTCTGGGTACCATCAGATCAAAATCGCATCTAAGGATAGTAGCAAGATGACCTTCACGACTGAATGGGGATGTTTTCAATACAACGTAATGCCTTTTGGGCTGAAGAATGTGCCAGCAATCTTTTCATGCATAGTCATTGCAGCATTCAAGGACTTCATTCATAAATTTCTAGAGGTATACTTTGAAGATTGGACAGTGTTTGATTGTTCAAGCACCATGTGGAAAGTCTATGCTTGATGCTAGATACATGTAGGAGAGATGGTAGACCCCACGAAGATCACAGTGATAATCAACTTAGAGGCGTCGAGGAGTGTGAAACAGTTACGCACAACTCTAGGGCATACCAGATACTATAGGAAGTTAATCAAGGACTATGCCCAGATCACCGCACCTAAGGAGAAATTATTGAAAAAGGGATGCTACGTTCTGTTGGAATGATGAATGTCAGAAGAGCTTGGATGTGCTAAAAGAGAAAATGGTCACCACGCCGATCCTAGTCTTCCCATATTGGAAGAAGGAATTTCATGTGCACATGGACACATCATGTATTGCACTAGGAGTCTTATTGACACAAGCCGTTGAGGGAGAATTGGATCATCCTATAGCGTTCACAAGTAGGAAGTTGTCTAAAGTAGAGAAAAATTATTCTAGGACAGAGCACGAAGAATTAGCTATGGTGTACGCGCTCAAGTAGTTCAGGCACTATTTGTTTTGCGAACACTTTAAGGTATACACAGATCATTCCATGTTGAAGTACATGGTCAACATGCTTGTGTTGGGGGTGGAAATATGTAGGTGGTTGTTGTTGTTCCAGGAGTACGACTTCCAAGTTATTGTGAAGCCAGGATGACCGAATGCAAGACCTGATCATCTGTCACGCATTGAAACTAGAGAGGAACTTACTAATTTAGAGGAATGACTACTTGACACACATCTCTTTGCAGTGCAGATCGTGGATAGTCACTTTGAAGATATTATCCAATTCCTAATGACAAGAACAGCTCTGGAAGGTTATGCAGGTCAACAGAAGAAGGAACTGGTAGTGCGCGCAGCAGACTTTTTTATCATTACAGGGCACTTGTACAAAATGGGATAAGACAAAATATTGCGACATTATGTGCCTAACTTTGAACGAAGCAGCATCCTCGTTGAGGCTCATGGAAGAGCCATGGTAGGATCTGTAGTGTAACTACTTAGGTTGTCAGTACCTAAGTCACCACGGTTGCCCAGGTTGAGGCCTACCGCAACCAAGGAGTGTCCAAAGAACAAGAAAGGCAAGCAGGTTGTGACACCACAGCTGGTGCGTGCATCACCTAGAAAGCACCCACAGAAGGATAAGCCCACCGAACAGGAAAATGGAAAGGTGGTTGACCTAGAGCCGGAAGAAGAGGTTGAAGAAATCTCCATGGAAGATGAGGATATTGCGGTGGAAACAAAGGATGTTGAGGTTGAGGGGTCTAACCCCATTTCTAAGCTACCTGAGTACATTCCTCCGTGCAGGGGAAAAATGAAGGTGCTGAAGGATATTGATGAGAGTAAGGTCACCCTGCACACACCCCTACTGCTAGAGAAAATTGTCTTTGAGGGACCGTGCTTGGGGCGTGTCCCCCTTCTAAAATTGGAAGCCTAGGATTTAGCTGACATGGAGCGTTTCCCTCATTTAGCGATAGGCTAACTTATGCACCCTGTCTTCCACAAAAACACTGGAGTGACCGCTTTGGAGCTAAAGAAGTGGTTGAAAGGCGTGAATAAGGAAAGCCCACTAAACCTGTTGTGGGTGCAGTATTACAACCATGTGCCCATCATGATGATCATGTTCAAGTAACTATTGTGCTTGGTGCATTATGGGTGTCTATGGCTGGAGGAGTCGATACCCATCACTGACATGTTGATCCATAAGATCACATGGCTGTCGCACTTAAGAGAAAACCTGACCATGGCATTTGGCAGAAAGGTCAGCGAGCATGCCCTTGCTGAGGCGATGAAGGAAAAATTCAAGCTAGTAAAGAATCTGTGTGGCTACGCCATCACGAGTATCTATGACCCCGCGGTCAAAGTGGCGACGCAAATCTTGGCAGGAAAGGTCATGAGGAAGTGTCGCGCAGATGAAGTGCCGGCACCAGTGATAGCCTTGGTGGCCCAATGCACAGAGGGTGTACAGTTTAACTAGGTGCACTACCTCTGCAGTGAGTTCCTCATGAACTTTCACGAAGCGTAGGATCATAGTAAGACATTCCACTATGCATGGCTACTATTGTCCATAGTGTTGGTTGCATGGGAGCTACCCGAGGATAGCCAGTTCCCTCCGGTCGCGCCAGACCTATCGGAAGAAGTGAAGTTTGCTTTGCTATGGGCTATGAAGGATCCTTAGTAGATCAAGGATAGCAAGATCTTCTGGATCTTGATGGATATGAGTATCCATAAGGCCATCAACCGTAAGCCGCGGTTGTCACCAACAAATTTTCATATGTTGTAAGAGTACGTGGAATTCAAGGCCGACTTACACCATGTCTCAATACGTGTGCAAAAGGACCCTCAATAGAAGTGGCATGACCTGCCATACTTGGACACAAACGACACAATTGCAGCAGTCCTCAATCGTTAGCTGACATATTGGCGCACTGCCACGGACTTGACAGTTGGATCTAGCAAGTCCATCATGTTAGTGTTGATATCTTCATCCCTCCATCAGTGATCAAAATTCTCTTGTTGCATTGAATTTTAGGTGTCTCATCTGATCAGCTGCATTCCATTAGGATCATGGATCATCTGATGGTAGTGGCATTTTATAAATTTTTCCCTCATGATCTTTACCTGCTGGCCCATTTTCAGGTCATTTATAGTCATTTTTGTTTTTATATCTGCAAAAAGTCATTTTTAGGGTTTTAGGTCTCATTAGGTCTAGGGTTTGTCCTCAAGATCTTGTAAAAGCTCAATAATGGTCAGCAGGTACATGAGGAGGTCAAGTAAAGTCTCTGCAACAAATATTTCAATAATCACATGCTCAGTGATTGTTTTTTCCTCAAAGCCCTGTTTTGAGGAAAAATAGAGTTTTTTATGTTTTATGTAATTTCATTTTTCCTATATGTAATAATTTTGAGATGCAGCCCTAGTCACTTTGCCAAGCTTCTGCATTCCATCACCTGCAAAAGAGTCAAAAAGTCAAAGCATTTAGTCCATCAAAAGCAAAAAACAGTGAAACTGCCAAAACAGAGTTTTAGATTATAAGTGAAAGGCAAACATTACAAATTGGGTTTTTATAAGTGGAAAATTAAAATCCTTTGTATATAAAGTCTTCGTCATGTTGAAGAAGTTTATTTGTGTCCAAAGACTGAAAGAGAACAAAATTCAAGTCGTTTTTGAGCCGAAGGAGTGAATTTGCAGCCAAACCCTAAAAATTTCAAGGCGCGGCGCACCTGGGTCAAGGAGCAGCACACTCGACCAGCGCGGCGCATACAACGCAGGTTTTACATTGAAATTGTAACTATCGCGACGCACCAGTGAGGCGCGGTGCACCTGTTAGTGGGCGTGGCACACTTGCCTCCAAAGCCCGAACTCATTCAAAGTGCCTCCTCCAAGCTTCAAACTTGCAAATTCTTCATTCCACAAGTAAGTTAACATCTCCATATTTCCATTGCAAGGGTTTTCATCAATTAGCATGGTGTTTCAAATAGGTTAAAACAAAACCCTAGTTCCTTGCACAGTTGTATTAAGAAAGCTGCCTAGGTTTTGCAAAGTTACAGTTTTTGCTGTTAAATTCCCATCCTACCATTTTCACATCCCCTCACTACAATTTCATTCACCTCTTTTCCCATTACCTCTTTCACTTACAACTACATATTTCCCCTATCCCCAAAACTGAAAACCCTAATCCCTAACCTCACTTCTCCCAAACCCTATTTAACATCTTTAATCCCTAAATATCATTCCCCAAACCCTGTCATTCCTAGAAACCCTACAAGCAGCATCCCAACCCCTCATTCACATTCCCTATCATATTAAATCCCTATTATTTAGCAACAAATACCTAAATACCTATTGTCTTTATAAAATCTCTTAATACTCATCTAAGAAACATCAAACAATGGAAAACTTGGAGTCAGATTCATCTTATGACAAAAATGAGGAAACAGTAAGTGACTCCTCCGAAGAAATTCATGCACCAAGGAGACCTCACAAGGGTGGAAAACATATTCGGGAGGAGCCCACTACACTTATTGAGTTGTTGGCTTGTCCAATTGCTGTAGCATGCTTCAAACATCAGTCCTGCTATCAATTTTGTGAGATGGTGGAAAGAGTCAAATACCATCATGAGCCAGCCAGATTGTTTGTCCTCCATCTTCATAACGGTCAGGTCAATTTGGCAGGTGTGACATTCACTTTGAAATCGGCATCTATAGCTAAAGCAACAGGTATTCCGAATGTGGGTGAGCAATGGAACAAGAGACAGCTGGTGGACAGGGAACATTATGAGCCTTATATCAAGGCTAGTTTTCAGAGGCAGATTAGTAGAGTTTTCCCTTTCAGGTATCTTCAGGACATAAATGCTCCATTGATGAAGCTTATAATCAAATATTTCAGCTGTGAAGGCAGATTTTCTCGCCTGTATGCCTACCATATCAGATTATTGATGCATTTCACTAGAGTGAGGATGATGAAACTCCCCTATTTCATATGCCGGAATATTGAGAAAATGACCACATTAGTGCAAAGGAAACCTCCTCATTAGCAGTATAACAGCATCTATCACTTTTCATTAATCAAGATTGTGGTATTGCATCAGCTTAGTTTACTGAATGTTTCATGGGAGGATTTCATTTCACATGAGGTCTTCGCAAGCTCTCAAGTACCTCCACCAATTTTTCATGAGGCAGGAGAGTCTTCACATCAGCAAGAGATGCATGAGACTCAAATCACCAGTGTGTCAGTGTTTGTCACCTACCAAAAGGGCACAAGGAGATTGTTTGCAGCAGCAAAACGAGTACTATCTCCACCCGGGGTGGAAGCGGTCTCGTTTCCTTCAACAGCAAAGTAGGTACAGGACAAGGGTAAGCATCCATTGCATGATGAGGGGCCTTCAAAAGGTCAAGAGAGAGATTTCATTCTCATTCAGGATGATAACACCGATTTGGGCTCTCAAAGCTCAAAGCTCAAGGAGATCGTTCAGGAACAGCAAGCTGACATTCATGACTTGTCTGTCAACCTGGAAAGAGCCAAGTGGATAACCAACTATCTTGAGCAGAGGAACAAACAACTAGAGGATTAGCAAACCATCATGGAGCTCCAAAACATAAGAGAAAACCGGCAAGATGCCAAGAGGAGGAAAGTCAAGTTAACACCACTTGAACAAGAAATTGATGCTGATTGTGAATATTGGCTTGAGAGGGTAAACATGCACTTGGAAAAGATGTTGGAGAAGGCCAAAAAAGAGAAAAATATGTTGAGGCACATGACCTATCACTATTTGGCGAGAAACAAAGTTTGCAAAGCAAGAATTAGGATTTTGAAGGCCAAGTTGAGGAAAGCTTTGAGGAAGAGGAAAGAGCAAGACAAGCTCAAGATTTTGGTTGAGGCTTCCTTAGCCAAACATAGCACTTGATGTAGGACACTCAGCCCAAATTTCAAGAAATTTGGGATACTTTTTTCCAATTTTGAATTTTTGGAGCAAAACACAGGTTTTTCTGCCTGATGCACCGCGCCACCTGGCGCGCGCTTTTTCTAGGGACCTCCTTTGGAGGAAAACTCAACATTTTTGGATTTCTCAGTCAAAAATATGGATTCCCACAAACGACCAAGAAATTTTGTCTAGTTTTGAGCTTCCAAAAGGGTCAAAAACACCTCAAAATGCCCTTTCTGCCCCTTTTTGGCCACACAGGAAGCAGTGTTGGGGGAACTCATTTTTGGAGGGAAAATGAACTCCAAATTCAGAAATTCCACTTGTTCTAGAAATTAGACAGGCGGATCTTTCCAACAAGCCCACTTGGACAAAATTTGTGCACAGGAAGGCCTCCAAAATTAGATGCAAAAAGGCGCTATGCACAGGGACAGACGGAGCAGGGAGGAACGGACCCGGAGACGACTCTGTTCCACACCAAGCACGACAGAGATCCAGAAAAAGTAGGGCTACAGAAGAAGTCTAAGGCTAGCAATACGTCTCTCCACCCGATCACCCTAACAGAGGGGGAATTGAATGACATAGGTGATACAGTGAGGGATGCCACCGCAAAACTGCTGCACCAGTTCGACCAACAGCAGCAGCACACTTTGGGTGTTAACCAAACGGGTTTGTGTGAGCTGCAGTCCACACATCACAGGTATAGGCCGGTGTGGTGTCAACCATTTTGGCACTTGGCACCTCCAAAGTCGCAAGAATGTTGCACACACGGGATCCCCGAGAAATAGTGATGTCGGATGGAGCATTGACTGCAGAGATAGAAGCTAACAAGCCCGCTGTCAGTACCCTAAAGGGAGTTGGACTTAACTTGGCCGCACTTCCCAGTGAGGTGCTTCACCTTTTGCCGCATGGTGTGATGGTGAAACTGCGGGCCCGTGAACAACGCGCATTATAGGTAATCAATGACCAGAAGATCAACAACTCCCAGATGGTTATACAGCGAGACTCCGCCATTGACCTCATGAAAGACCTTACGAACAAGATTCAGCGCATAGCTAAGATTGTGGTTAAGGCATACAGATCTGTCCCGGAGCTGGACATTCCCGAGGCTAAGCCAGTAGATTTGCAACTTCGAAAGCTCGCTACTGGAGTACACAACGCACGCACAGAATTGGAAAAGGTCCAGTTGGAATTAAACCTCAAAGTCGTAGAGTTGTAGTTGAAGGCCCAGCCTTCGACTCCACCAAAAATCAGAGAACAATGTGATTCAGTTGTGAAAGACGTCGTAGTAGCAGTGGACAGCGTAGTAAAGGACTGCACAACACTCTTTGAGTAGTCGCTCGAGGTGGTCACCAGCCTGCAAGAAGACCCCACTATGTAGAGGCTGGAAACAGAAGTGTGGGAGCTACAACAATGCTACGACGAAGTTAAAGCAACGACACGCACTGTCGCCATCACACAGAGGCTAGCAAAGCTGCAGGAGGCCAAGGCTTTGAAAGAGAAGGTAGATGCAGCTTAGAACAAGGAAGCAATGTTGAAGGCTCGCTTACAACCTTGGTTGGACGAGGCCTATTTGATCATAGCTGCTATTAAAGGCAAGCTAGCTAGTCTCTAGAAGACTCAGCAGAAGATTCAGTCAAACGGTGCAAGGATAGCAATGGAGCAGCTGATCGAGAATATGAAGCACAAGGATAATTTTAGGGGCGAATGTTCGCCCTTTGGCGAGATTAAGGGGTTTTAAATTTTTAGTGGGCGAATATTTTGTATCATAGTACATTTTTACAAATCACCTCAAATAGCCCACCTTATTTTAAGGGAGGGGGTAAAAAAGGTAAATTTAGCCCTTGAAATTAGGACTTACAACCTTCAATTCGCCCATTTTCAAGAATAGGTTTTATTTAAGTGAATCCATTCGCCCATTTTCAAGAATAGGTTTTATTTAAGTGAATCCTATGGGCCAAATACCATATTTATAAAAGAGGTATGGTAAATTAATAAAAATATAAATAAATGAGAGGTATGGTAAATAAATAAAACATTTTTTAAATTTACTCCATAAGTCACCTTATATACATGTAAGGGTGTAAACAAATAAAAATATAAGTAAAGTGGAGGTATGGTAAATAAATAAAACGTCTTTTTATACTTACTCAAAAGGTATGGTAAATAAATAAAAATATAAATAAACTAGACGTATTGTAAATAAATAAAACCTCTTTTTATATTTAGTCCATAACCCTCGTTCTATTTATGAAGGCTCAAGAAAGAGGTTTTATTTAAGTGAATCCTATGGGCCAAATATCATATTTGTAAAAGAGGTATGGTAAATTAATAAAAATATAAATAAACGAGAGGTATGGTAAACAAATAAAACATTTTTTTTATATTTACTCCATAAGTCACCTTATATTTACGAACACTCAAAAAATGGGTTATATTTAGGTGAAACCTATGGCCAAAATACTATGGGACAAATACCATGGACTAGATTGTTATTAATACCATGCAAAAAACCATTATTAACCCTAATATTAGAATTAATAAAAATAAAAATGGCATATGGTATTGACCCATGGTATTCACCAAAATGGCACATGGTATTGACCCATGGTATTCACCTGGAATGTAGCCTATTTAAATGGGGGAATTTACAAAGTTTCATTCTATAGTGAAAGACTCGCCAAGATCTTAAAAGATTTTATAATTGAGTAAAATATTCGCCATGCCTGGTGAGAGATTCGCCAAAAAATTATATATACATATTATATTATTGATAAAATCGCCTTCCATTTTTCTTATATACCATGGAGATTCGCCCATTTATTATATTTATAAATTTATGGGGGGTTCTTAAAATTTTCCCTGATGAAGCAGGAGGCAACGCAGTGTACCGTCGAAGTTGCAGTAGTCCAAGTTGAGCTAGGAGGTCTTCGCGACAAGATCTCCGCACCAGTTGAGTGACTCGAGGGCGAGTCACCATGTTTGTGTTAGGGGCCTGTTAGGAACGGGTCCCCTAGGGTTATTTTTTGGAATAAAAGCCCAAGTTTGGGGCAGAAAGGCCGAATTTTGTATGAAGGAATGTAAAGTCTCTGCATTTTGTGGCCATGGAGCACAAAGATATCAAGAGTCAAAAAGGGTTTTCCGCCCTTAGTTTAGATAGCTTGTGTCGGCTTTAGAGATCTTCCCTTGCTCTGCAAACCATGGGATTGTATAAAAAGGGAGTCTTAGAAGAGTCTAAGGGGAGGAAGTAGAGTTCTAAGTAAGTTGGAGCTAACATCGAGAGTCTTAGCATAAGAAGAGGCTCTGCAGCTGAGTGCACAGAGGCCTAGGGTAGAAGTCTGTAGCTAAGTGTGTGGACCCCTGTAGTTGTGTGCACAGGGCAGATAGAGTCTGTATTGGAAATCCGAATCATCAATAAAGAGAAGTATTATGAAGTTACTGTGTTTTTTGCCTCTGTGGATTACATGCGATTATGTTATGTTAAGTTCTGGGTTTATGTTATAATGTTAATTTGATGCGTGAATATATATGTTTCTATCTGTTATATGAATGCAAAATAAGGATATATGTTTACACGAAAATAATATTAATTGCATGGTAAAATTGGCGAACACGTAAGATAATTCGGGAAATTATACATTAACGTAGTAACAAAGGCATGTAAGTTTTTGAGTCACTGGTTAGGGTTGTGCAAAGGATGATCATATACCTTCGTGGAGGTTCTAAGAGATGGAAGAGAAAGTACATTGATAAGCCTTAAGGGATTATCTATTGTCACGAAGGAAGGGTTTAAGGTATAGAACAGACATCACAACCATCTCAAGGTGCGGAAACTTGGTTCCTGCATCCCCCCCATACTGCTTTGAGTGAGACTTCAATCTGCACTCCACAGACCAATGCCGAAAGGACCAGTAGTGTGGGGATTTTCTTGGCTAACTAATGTTGAACCTGGGTCAAGGCCCATCAAGCCAACAAAAGGGCCAATTGCACACTTGATCTTGAATCGCTGAAGCTAGTCCTGCTCCGAGGGGTAAGGGAATATCTTCTGGATACCTTGAACCTGCTAGTAGGAGGGGACATCTACCAGCTACCTTATGAAGATATCAAGGTTTTCTTTAGTAACCATTCTAGGGTAGCTAGAAAAAAGGGTAGGGGTAGTCAACCAATGGCCAGCTCATCCTCTTCCAACACATCCATAAAAGGTGAAATTGGAAATATGCTGCAAGATTTCAAGAGTGAAATGTTACAAACCGTTTCCCTATAGATGGACATTATGCACATCAAGAGAAAGCAGGAGGAACCCAAGAGAGCATTAGCCATCTTCTACCCTAGATGCATAAGGAGGCACCCTAGGAATGAATTTCCATTAAACCTAATTGAAATATGCTCAGTCTGTGAAGAAAATAACTCTACAGACAAGTGCCCTTCTCTACTTGGACTAAAAGTTGTGTATCAAGGAACTGAAGGAGTGACTGAACATCTCTGCTACATAAATCAAAGGAGACCCCATGGGTCTCAGCCATACCA
This sequence comes from Pinus tabuliformis, assembly GCA_031772625.1. NCBI lineage: Eukaryota > Viridiplantae > Streptophyta > Pinopsida > Pinales > Pinaceae > Pinus > Pinus tabuliformis. The sequence goes on along the minus strand of CM062819.1, from coordinate 1,415,039,220 downwards.
GCAGGGCATGCAAGGGTCATCCCATGCATATTACAACCCTAACAAGAACACATACATTCCCTCTTAGGGGCCCCCTGCTCATCCCTCCTGGTCTACACCTTCTCCTTGGTCTTTTGCACCTCAGTACCATTCCTAGCTGACCAACCAGTCATTTTAGCCATATACTCCGCCACAGCCTCAGTAGAATGCATCACCCCAGGGGTGGAGGCCCCCATACAACAATTCTCCAGCTTTATTGCCTTCACCTCCTACTCAACAACAGCTTTTACACCCTGCTCCACTTAAACAAGCTCAGATGCCTGCCCAACCAAATCCAAACTTGAAAACAGACAGGCACAGCAAGTATACAGTGGAGAGACATCCTATCCTTCTTATGCTTTGGAGATTCAGGAAATCAACCTAAGATCTGGGAGAGTACTCCCGGAAAACCAACCTCCATCTCCACCTAGGGAGAGTGGGGAGGAAAGAGAGGAAAGCATGCGTAGAGTGAACCCACCACCCTTTCCTGAGAGATTAACTCATCCAGTTTAGCCTACCCCAGAATAGAATGAACTTCTGGGTGAATTGAAAAGTCTATGTGTCAAAATTCCACTTCTCCAAGCCATTACAGAGAAGTGTTTCAAACATCCAGGGAGGCGAAAAAGAGACACCCCTACCATTAATGTCATTGGAAAGTTGTCTAACTTAATGTTGGGGCAGGTAATTTGCCCAAAGTGTTTGGACCCTAGAAGCCCTGTAGTAGATGTGCACATCAATGGCACCATTGTCCCACACACTTTGATTGATCTTAGGGCTTCCATTAATGTAATGACTAAGGAAACCATGCTCAAGCTCAATCTCCAAGGTTCATTAAGAAAGACCACAACAGTCTTGCAACTTGCAAACCATTCCACAGTAGCCCCTGAGGGGATTGTTGAGGATGTGATGGTCTCCATTGACTCCTAGGAGTACCCTGCAGACTTCCTAGTTCTCCAACCTAAGGCCAAGCTTAGTGGTCATCCTCTCATACTTGGGAGGCCTTGGTTAGCCACTGTCGATGCCTACATCAGTTGCAGGGATGAAAATATGATTATCAAAAATGGGCATATTTCCAAGCACTTGGTATTGTACCCTCCTACTCAACCATCTCTAGAACATGACTTACCTTTATGGCTATAAGAGGAGGAATAAGATGAAATCTACTCAGCCCAACTCTATACCCTAGAAATTGCCATGGGAGGTGGACAGTCGATTGAAGATGATTTAATTGAACACATACTCCAAAGTCCAACTCCCAGCACCTTGTCCTTAGAGGAAGTAGTAAAGGAAACCAAGAGAAACCATTAGATTGATCTATGCTTATCTGATTCAAACCCTACTTGTTTCAAAATAATAGAATTCAGCCCTAAGAGAACTTTGAAAATCAACCCCTCTCTTTTTGTACACCAAGAAAAAAAGTTGTGTAACATGCTAAGGGAACATTTGGATGCCTTTGCTTGGAGTTGCAAGGAAATGAATGGAGTGCACCCCTTGGTGTGTACTCACCATATTTATATCAAATAAGGTTGCAAACCAGTTCGACAACCCCAAAGGAGAATGAATCCAGCTCTCGAGGATATAGTAGAAGAACTACAAAAGCTTCTAGATGCAGGATTCATTTACCCTATCTCAGACAGTGAGTGGGTTTATCCTTTGGTGTTGGTTCCAAAGAAAAATGGGAATTGGAGGATTTGTGTCGATTACAGAGAATTAAATAAAGCAACCAAGAAGGACCATTTCCCTCTACCTTTTATGGACCAAGTGCTAGATGGCCTAGCAGGGAAAAAGTTTTTTTCTTTCCTGGACGGATTCAACGGACAATCAAATCTATATTAGCCTAGAGGATCAGGATAAAACCACCTTCACCTATCCTTGGGGTACTTTCACTTATAGGGTCCTTCCTTTTGGCCTATGAAATGCCCCTGTCACTTTCCAATGGGCAGTCCTGAGTATCTCTGCCGAGCTAGTCCATGAGGCAGTAGAAATTTATATGGATGATTTTACACCCTATGGGTGTGATTTCCAGGAGGCTCTGTCCAACTTGGGTAAGGTGCTAAACAAATGCATTGAAATGAAATTGTCCCTTAGTCCCGAAAAATGTGAGTTCTTGATGACTGTGGGGACTATTCTAGGTCATTCAATATCCTAGAATAGACTGCAGGTGTTGGCTTGTTGGGGCCTGACCCAGGTTCAGAGTTAATTAGCCAAACAAATCCCTATACTACTGGCCCTTTCGGCAACAGTCCGCATAGCGTGGACTGAGGTCTCACCCGCAGTAGTATGGCGGGGCGGTGCTGGAACCAGGTTTTTGTACCCTTGAGATGTCTGATGGTTTGATTTGGCCCAACTATTAGTCCCTTCGCGCAGGTTACTTCGCACACTTCCTTGGCCTTCGCGCCCTAATATATTCACCTTCACGCAGCCCTAACCATGGTTGTGGAGCTTTCGTGCTACTGGAGCAGCGCTCTGCACTATTTCCCTAAGTCACACCCGAGATCTTACTTATCTTCTTACACCAGTTAGTTATCTTCACGTAAATGGATGCCTTATGTTATATTTATTTATACAACACATTCATATGATTTCACACAGCAAATAAATAGTAAACTTGCAATTCATACCCAATAATACATAAAATAGGAAAATATACACAGAAATATGGTATAACTTCTCTTTTATTAATTCTTCCCACATTTACAGACTCGACCTACCCTGCGCACTCAGATGCAGGGGTCCACGCACTCAGCTACGGACTAATAGGCCTCTGCGCACTCAGTTGTAGAGCCTTATCCTACTCTACGACCCAAAGACACAATTTACACTTGACTCAACGCTTCATCAATCCCTTAGACTCATCATGCTTCCTTAGATGTTCTTTCTACACTTAGAGCCTCGCTCTATTTATACAATCCCATGGTCCACGGACCATGCATAGATCTTTCAAACTGACATTACATTACAAAACCAAGGGTGGACAACCCTGTGACTCTATTATGACTTCGCGCTCTGCGCCCACAAAAAACAGAGTCTTTACAATGGACTTAATCAAAACTTGGGCTTTAAGCCCCAAAACATGCCTTGGGGGCATTCCACGCCCAACAGGCCCCCAACACAAACATCGTGACTTGCCCCTAAGTCACTCTATCGGTGTAGAGATCTTCACACAAAGACCCTCTAACTCCGCTCGAATAGCTGCAAGGTCGGCAGCGCACTAAGCGGATGCCTACTGAATCTCATGTACACGTTGTTCCGAGACCGCGGTGTCGGAACTGCTTCCTTACATCTGTTCCTACGTCCCCTGCATTTGTGCGAGCTTTCCTTCAATTATTGTTGTAATGATGAAGGCCTCGTCGGTCCAAGGCTGAACGTGCACCTTCAAGACTTCTTCTCTATGTCGTGCTGTGTACACCTGCTCTTTCAGTGCTTTGCCCTATTGCATTAGCGCGAGCCTCTGAGTGAGGGCCACCATCTGCGCGGTCCCTTTGACACTGTCATACGGCTGCGGGAGCTCACGCACCTTAGTCTCTAAGAATTGGATGTTAGGGTCCTCATGCAGATTGGTGAGGACCTCAAATGACTCTTTCAACATCCTGGTGCAGTCCCTTACTGCACTACTGATCTCTTCCATCCTCGATGTTATAGCGCTGGTGCATTGTTCTCTTATTTCCGGAGGGGTGGACGGTTGCGCCTTAGACTGCAGCTCTGCTATCTGAAGGTTCAGCTCCAGCTGAACCTTGTTCATTTCTTCTCACGCCTCTCCCACCCCTGCTACTAATCTATGGATGTGCACCTCTGCTGGTGCGTCTACTGGGATGGCCAACTCAGGGACCATCTAGCAGGCTTCTTCTAGTACCTGTACCATCTGCCTGTTCTACGACACCACTTCGTCGCGTTGCAAGCTCAACTACTCCATGTTGATCTTTTGCTCCCTCAGCACTTGCAACACGTTGTTCTCCCTCGCCCGTAGTTCTGCAGTAATTCCATTTGCATAACATAGAGTGTCTCCCGGGAAGCGCAACCATGTTGATCCCTATCCCTTTTAGTGCACTAACCGTAGGCTTGTCGGCTTCATTTGTTGTAACTAGTGCCCCCTCTGGCAGCACTATGGTGTTGGTTTTTCGAGCACGTAGCATTTTCTCGACGACAACTGTCCCTACTATAAGGCTGGTCGAAAGGGTACCAACCTAAGGAGTGCGCACCTGCAACTCCTGAATTTGCGCTCTGAGGGCCCCCAACATAATCTGGTTCTCCTCCATGAAGTTCTAGAGGGGCTCAGTGATGACGTCGCACACGGTTTCACCTATGTCATGCAGATCACCCTCAGTAAGGGTGATTGGGTCAATCGACAGCTTGGAGGCTTTCACCTATTTGCGCAGCCCTGTCTGCTTGCTCGGGTGCTGGCACTTCAGTAGTGTTGACGTTGTTTGTGGGTCTGTGCCGCCCTCTTCTTCCTCTATTTCCATCTCTTTCTTCTGCCCATTCGAAGGTGAATTCTGGCCCTCACGCACCTTCTTGCCTACATCCTGTGCTACTACTGCTATGGCCTTTTGTTGGCTTATTGGGGCCTGACCCAGGTTCAGATTTAAGTTAGCCAAACAAATCCCGGTACTACTAGCTCTTTCAGCAACAGTTCACGAAGCACAGACTGAGGTCTCACTCGAAGTAGTATGGGAGGGTGCTAGAATCAGGTTTCCGCACCCTAGAGATGTCTGATGATTTCAAGTGGTCGGCAGTTCGACCCTGCACGCACGTCGCTACGCACACTTTCCTGTACCTCACAGCCTGAGACGCTGCCTTCGCATAGCCCTACTCAGGAGTCGAACGTTGTTCTTCTACGTTATTACCCAAGACTTCACTGATATTCTACTGTTAGTTTATTAACTTAGCCTACTTGCGTACTTTAAGTTATACTCAACAATATAAACCATTCATACAGGTGCACGGAGTAAATAAATAGTATATTTGCAATTTATATCAAACATGCATTAACCCAAGGACAGATACACAAATTGGTAACAAAACTTCTCTTTATTAATTCTTCCTCGGTTATAGACTCGACTCCACCCTGCGCACTCAGCTGCAGGGGTCCGCACCCTCAGTTGCGGACTACTAGGCCTCTGCGCACTCAACTGCAGATCCTTCTCCTACTCTATTACCCAAAGACACACTTAGTCACTCAGACTCGTTCTCTTTCTCTCTACTTCTTCTACTTCGCTATCTCTTACACTTAGAGCATCACTCTATTTATACAATCCCATGGTCCACGGACCATGGGTAGGCCGATATTACATTACAAAACTAGGGCAGACAACCCTGTGACTCTATCATACATTTCGTGCTCCACGCCCGCAATTCGCGGAGTCTTTACAACAAGATTAGGTCAAAACTTGGGCTTTGAGCCCCAAAACATGCCTTGGGGGGATTCCATGCCCAACAGGCCCCAAACACAAACATCGTGACTCGCCCTCGAGTCACTCGGTCGGCGCGGTGATCTTGGCACGGAGTCCCTCCAACTGTTCTCGAATTGTGCTGAGGTCCACAGCGCACTGAGCTGCTGCTTGTTGGATCTACTACATCCGTTGTTCTGAGACCTCTGTGTCTGGGGTGCTTCTCTTCATCAATGTGTTCATCCTCTGTATGTTCATGAGCTTGCCTTCGATGCTTACCATGATGGTGAAGGCCTGGTCAATCCAAGGCTGGACGCATGCTTTTAGAACTGCCTCCTTATGCCATGTCCCGTCCACCTATTCTTTTAGTGCCTTATCCTACTTTATCCTCACAAGCCTCTGGGTGAGGACCACTATCTGTGCAGTTCCTCGAACACTATCATACTACTATTGGAGTTCACGCGCCTTTGTCTCTAAGCACTAGATGTTGGGGTCCTCCTACAGAGTTGTGAGGACCTCAAGTGGTTCTTCTAACATATTGGTGCAGTCTCGCACTGCACCTATGATTTCCTCCAATCCCGTTGTGATAGCGCTAGCGCGTTGTTCCCTGACTTCCGGGGGAGTGGATGGCTGCGCCTTTAACCGTAGCTTGGCAATTTGAATATTCAACTCCAACTGAACGTTTTTCGTTTCTTCCTTGGCCTTGCGGACTCCTCATGCTAGCCTGTGGTTCCACACCTCCGTTGGTAGAACTGCTAGGATGGCCAGCTCCGAGACACTTCGGCAAGCATCGCCTACCACCTGCACGAGTTGTTGACTTTACGACACCAATTCATCGCACTACAAGCTGAGTTGTTCCATATTTATCTTTTTCTCACTGAGGACTTGGAGCGCGTGGCTCTCCCTAGCGCGCAACTCAATTATTATCCCATCCTGCAACAGATATAGTGTCTCACGCAGGAGGGCAGCCAGATTAACACTGAGACCTTTCATCGTGCTCACCAAAAACCTATCGGCCTCATTTGATGTTATTAGCGCCCCTTCCAACAACACTATTGTGTTTGTTGTCCTCGCATGCAACATCTGCTCTACTGCTGAGGATCCTACTGCGAGGTTGGTTGAAAGGGTACCAACCTGAGGGGGGCACACATGTAATTCCTGCAACTGCACTTGGAGGGCACCCAACACAATCTGGTTCTCTCGCATGAAATCCTAAAGAGCCTCATTTGTGACATCATGCACCGTCTTGCCGATGTCATGCAGATCACCCTCGGTTAGGGTGATCGAGTCAATGGCCAATTTCGAGGCCTTGACCTTCTTCCTCGGTCCTACTCACTCTACCAGGTCTTGGTGCTTCAACTGTGTGGACATGGTACGTGGGTCCATGCCTCCTTCTTTTGATTTGGCTTCCTCTACTTCCTGCTCTTGCGAAGGTGTTGCTTGGCCCTTGCCCACCTTCGCGGCTTCTTCCTGTGTTGTTGCTGCTACTGCAGCCTTTTCCTACTCAGCTACTTTCTGTGTCGTTTCCAATGCTGCCCGCACCTCAGTTGTTGCTTGTTACATAGTAATTTGTCACTACCTTCATCCCAGTCTTTCTACTGTGTCATGTGTCCCAATGAAACATGCTCATACTGAACAAATGCACTATGATGTTGCCATGACCCACTTTTCCTAAGTTTTCTACCTCATCACGACTCTGGACTTAATATACGCGATGAACAGCGCTTGTAAATAGTCTATCGCGCTTCCAGCGCGGAAGTAAATCTGTTTCCCGTGACGAACCGATTTCATGCTCCAGCGCGGGGATACTTATTATCTTTAGCGATGATCTGACTGGCTACATAGCTCACTAGTGATGTCAGCGCTAAGGATCTGTTATACACTCATGACGATTCAGATTGGGCGAATTCATTCCAACAATGGGCCTTCTGGATGTCTCTAGACTTGGTCGTTGGCATAGCTTGTGTTGCCCTTCCTTCTCTGGTATGGAAATTCCATCAATTGTGCTACCTTCCTTGGGGATAAGCTCTCTTTTCAACCTTTCATGGAGACTCCTTCTCCTATTTAAACTCTCACCATTGCTATGCTCTACTAGTTGGCTAGTTGGTAAATTCTTGGATTGAGCTGTGCTGTTAGTGTTTTTACTAGATAGCTGGTGTGGGTGTGACAAGTGTGGGATTGTTGATAGCCTGTGAGAGGTTGTGAAGTGCCCTTAACTTTGTGTAAAACTTATGAGTGAGAGAGAACTTTGTATGTTGGGAGATCCATCTTCAAATAGTGAATGCTTGAGAAATACACTAGTTGGACCCTCTGAGAAGGCTTGCGACATCAAGACTTTGGTTGTAAGCTTGCTCTCATTTCATTATTAATACAATCAATGATTTTTTCTTATGTCTTGTATGTAATTTACTTGATAGCTCATGACTTCTTGACTTTGTGAGTAAATAGATCATTGTTGTTTTCCGGTTACGTGCTTTGTTGTATTTCCTTTGCATTGTTTCAGGTTGATCACTCATCGAGGAGAAGGAAGAAAAAGCTGGAGCAGTGCAACGAAACCCCATCGACCACCGATTGAGGTAGGCCTCCAACTATGACTATTTAAGGAAATCTATTGTTGATCTGTCCTTGTTGTGACTAGACCCACTCTAGGGCTAGAGGGGTTGTCTCTGTCCGCAGAGGGAACACTTTCCTGCATCACAAGTTGGCGACTCCGCTGCGGAGTTTGGCCTATGTTTTTCTCTTGTTTTCTCTTGTCTTGATCTTGATTTGGTCTCTCTTGAAGTTTGGGATTAACTATTAGTCTTTTGAGTTTCCTGGGTTGATCTGGGAAATACCTCTATTTGATTGAAGGATTGACTGGTTTTGGTTTGGGAGTTTTTGTTCGCCTGTCATTGTTTTGAACATCATCACGAATAATAGTTTAACAGTCACGTTGTCATCGCGCTCACCCTTTTGTAATATCTTGTGCGTCGCTTAATAACGTCACACAGTCACGACGACTCTGAAAATCCATCCATCGCGGAAAAGTCATGTACTTCCGCGATGACATTGCTCTGTTGCTGCAGTTAGTTCTTTATCAGCGCTAGTTGCTTGTGTATGTCCCATGCTGATTGCTGTAGAATTGATTTTTTCAATTCTGCCTCCTGAGTCCATCAGTCCTACTGGCCCCTTGATTTTTTTCACTTTCTTAGTAGCTTGTTTTTCACTATTTATGGTTAAGGCACTCTTTCGTTAGCTTTGTTGAACGAATCTTGCATTTTCTCCTATGTGACCTAGTTCATTATTTCAAGTTTCTTGAATCAGTTGGCTTGGTTGCTGGTTTGCTCAAGGTTTGTTTGCATCTTTCTTGTTGGTTTGATTAAGCCTTCCCCATTGCTCGTTTTTGGTTGATTATTTAGTGACTGTTATTGAACCAATCCTTGGTATTGATTCGATTTCTTTTCACTACCGAACATAGATCACAATTTTTTGGATCAACCGGTTTTTTCTACACTTGCTTGTTTGCTTATTTGTTTCTCCTAGATTTAAAGACATCAAAATCAAAAAGATTACATTCATTTAGTATACGAAAGTGAAATTGAATTTGCATTTCAAGTTTTCATATTGGAAATCGAATGATAAAATCTCTCATTAGTAGTATCTGTGCACTTTAGGAAATGATGTATGTATGCATTGAGTGACTGTCTTTGTTTATCTTGGTTTTCTTGGTTTGGGAATGATCTCTCTACCCTCCCATAGGTAGGTTGTTATAGACATATTTGGGCACTGCAACCCTAATCACATATGTCCATAAACCAAGGGCTTCTAAGTCCTTAAAAGTGTTGTTTCATACCCTAAAGGAGCAAGGTCAGCTGATTACATCATCTCCTAGAAGTTCTCCATGAAAAGCTACTCAGAACTAGTCAAAGCAAGACCATACAGACTGCCCAGTGCTAAAGGTGCAATGCATCTCACCTACCACATGCAAAAAGTGCGATGCATACTAGAAATCCCTTTTATAGGGTGCGATGAGCGAGAGCAGACAAATGGCACAAGCAGTTTTCTAGGTGGAAACCCAGAGAATCTTCTAGAAACTGCTCATTTGACAATTTCCTCCCTGAGTTCGCCCAGGGATGAGTAAGAGATCTAAAATCTCCATGTGGAACTAGGAACTATCAAAGAGATGACACTAATCAAAATCCCAGAAGCTGACTCACCCCCCTGCAAATATCTATAAATGGATCCCTCATCCAAGAGATCCAGAGGTTGGAATTCGGTAATTTGCAAAGAGGTGTTGTTGGTTTCTCTTTGAAGACATTGTTGGGTGATCTTGCTTTGTGTGAGGTGAAGAGGGCTTTCAAGCTGGGAGGATGGCGCTGGGTTAGACCAAGTGGTTGTAATCCTCTCTTCCGTGACTTTTACTAATAAGGCTATTTGAGTTTTCCTCCATATTCTTCTGTATCTCTGAATACTGTGTTTGTTGTATGCATTTGTATGGTCAATATATATCTTATCCTATATTGTTTACAGTGAAAGATCTCTATGCTTTGATGGTATTATGCTGTTTTGAATCTACAGGTGCTCTTTGAAGCTGGACAAGTAAGGAAGCAGTGGCGAGATTCTGTCAAAGGGGAAAGGAAACAAGCAAGGAGCCAAGCAGAAGACTGAGGTTGGTACTCTCTACTTCTTTCTCATCTCTCTCTCGTAAAGGAAAAATAAGTCACTTTAATCTGTTTGTTTCTAATATAGCTACCCGTCTTAGTTGGACTAGCAGCTCTCAATAGACACTAGATTTCCCGATAACATAGGTATTCATTGAAGTAAAAGGATATTTCGCTCATTCTAGCTACATCCTAGGATTTGTTGTATACATACGGTAAGGCCTGAAAACTGAAACATAATTCAAGATCAACTCTAAAATGAACTGAATAAACCTAACAATGCATTGGAACATAACGCACACTGTTTAGAGGTCTAGGCTAGAGACGTGCTCCAGCGTCATTAAACCTAAACACTATTGTTTGCACTCAAGGTTGGGTGATTGGTCTAGTACGGAATTGTGCTCCCATTTACCGTCGAGTATATGTTGGGAGACCCCACTAGGTTATCATCCTTTATCCTTAGGAAGCCATGTCTTCCACCTTGCAAACCATAACACACCGAACACAGCATTCAGGAAGATTGACTGTCGTACAGAAAGTCCTTGGTTTCATATGACTGCCAAGGTGTATATGCAGTTTTACGAGTTGTTTGGTAAACCTTTTGCCTAGTTCCTCCAGAGTAGTCACTTTCATTCCTTTTCGGACTCCCTAAAAGAAAAGGTCCATTTGAGCACTTGTCACTTTAGGCTCATTAAATATTCGAAGGCGACTAGAGTCATCTTTTCATCCTTTTCTCAACTCTTTAAAGATGAAAAGATCAAGTTCTGTTCCTATGTCTTAAAATTTATTCGGCCACGTTCACATTTACCCTATTAGATCTTGTTTGCGTTTTAGCTTGTGTAGGGTTCTTTCTCGTTAAGTTTTCCTAGGATTTTTGAATTGAATCATCCTGGCGGAATCACCGATCCCGTCTCCCGTTCCAAGTGACCAAGGGTCTCCATCTTCTATTGCTCCTGAGGCACCGGTTGTTAGTGATACTCTCCCTGTTATTCCGAGTATCCAACCGCTTAACTCTCGCGCCCCAGAAGACGAGTCTTACGATATTCATTGGAACCCCGTTTGGGAGCCTTCCGAAGAAGATATCCCTGTTACTTCTCCTAGTGTCTCAGTCCCAATGTCTTCTTCTGACATGGATGACACATCCCCCGTCACGAGTGAAGAATCCTTTGTGACGAGCGGTGAAATTCCTATCCCAGCAGAAACTTCACCCTTCTGTGTCACCCCTCTCAGTGTCACGCTACCTTTATGCTATAAGGCTTTGAGGCATGTTATGGTTTCTAGAACTCCCCTTACGAGTTCCATGTGGCCTCGTACCGTCACTCCGACTTCGAAGCCTTTTACCCCTCAAATTCACAATGTGTCTGTCACCTCAGTCCCGACTATCCCAACTATTTGTATGGCTTCTTCAGCCCCTGTTGTTAGTGCCATCACTGCATCCTCAATTGTGACCACTGTTGCTGGACCTTCTTCTGGTTCCATTCCAGCAGGGGGGAATATGATCAATATTTACAAGCTCTTCAGAATCCAGATCCCCAAGATTCGTTTCATTATTACGATTCTCGAGGAGCTCATATTTATTAGCCCGGACCTTTGCCATCTCAACCTGCGGTTGAGGTCTCGGTTCCGTTATTCGTTGCTTGGGGTACCATCGCTTATCATGGTGGCCAATTACCCTCTGCCAATTTTCAAGGACCACCCTATCAAGGTCAGTCGTCTTACGCACAGCCCTCTAATGGAAAATAGTATTACGGAAAACCTTATCCAGCACAACCTAAAGGCCCACAAGGAAAACCCTTCCAGGGACAACCTTCGGCCTCTAGTGGTTCATCTTTTACCTATTACAGGCAACCTTCTAGTAATCTGGGACAACCTTACATACAACAAGGCCAACCTAGTGTTCAGCAAGGCTACCCTTCTAGGCAAGTCGGTCAGCCTTACATTCAGCAAGGCCAACCCACTGTCCAGTCTAGTCAACCATCTGGACAAATTGGTCAGCCTCAAATCCAACCAGGCCAACCAACTATCCAGTCTACTCAGCCATCCGGTCAATCAGGAAAACCCTCAATTGTGCAAGGACAACCCAATACCCAGCAAACTCAACCTTCTAAGCAAATGGGTCAACCTCAATCTCAACTGGGTCAACCTTCTGGCCAGACAGCTCAACCGCAGTTCACTCAAGGACATCCATCTGGGTCGGCTCAACCGGGCACTCAAATGATTATTGCTTCTCAAGCTCCACCCGGTTTTCAGTCCTAGTTTGGGCTCCAGACCCAATCCAGTCCTCAAATGCAGGTTGGATCCCAATCTCAACCTGATTATCAAACGCAGCCTGGCCCCCAAGTTCAGTTTGGAGCCCGGCCGCCTTATGGTTTCCAGCAATCCCAAGGGCAAACCCAATTTTCCCCATACCAAAATTATCAACAACTGCAGGTGAGTCCTTACCAGAATTACCAGCAACCATATGTTGCTCCTGCGGGCCAAGTTGGTAATCAATGGAATGCTGGGGGGCAGATCCAGGGTCAACCGTCTAGTTACAACTATAACCCCTATGGACAAAATCCCTACGGACAGAACCCTTCTGGGCCAAATCCGTCCGGACAAAATCAATGGGGGCAACAAGCAGCTGGCTAGAACTCTGGTGCTACCTCCTACCCACGGCCTCAGATGTCCTTTAACCCTCAATTACCCTTTTTAGCAATGTTGGAGTTACCGGATGTGTCCAAACTGACAAATGATCCTATTCTTCATAATTTGTATTGGCCACCGGTTCCAACTAAGATTCCCGGTGATTGTCCCAAGTTTGACGGTAAAGCTGGAGAAGATCCCCAAGCCCACGTCATGACTTATCATCTATGGTGTTCATCAAATTCGTGGCTTGATGATTCAATCCAACTCCACCTTTTTAAATGGACCCTCAATGGCTCTACTGCTAAATGGTGTATTGAGTTAGCTCGCGGATCTTTTCAGGACTTTAACTCATTGTCTATGGCATTTTTAACTCATTTTCAGTTGTTGATTCGATATGAGATGGGCACACATCTCCTGACATCCTTAAAACAAACAACGGCTATGCATATCTTCGATCATATCCATGAATGGAGGCGGCGTCACCAGTTGATTAAGTTTTGGATTCCCGATCAGCTTCTGACCGACTGGTTCACGACCTCATTTGTTGGTCCGATAGCACAGGACATTGCTATGGGGGCATGTGTAACTGAAGAGTAGGCTATTGTGTGTGCTCAGTACCTTGACTTGGTTTACTCCCAGTCTGGTACATTATATGATTATTTTCCTGATGCCTCGAGGCCCGGAACTTCCAAAGCCTTGCCAACACCATCTGTTGACGGCGTCATTGGTTCTGTTAATCCATCCTCTAAGGAATCTTCCGTGAACCCTGGGAAGCAAAATTCGAATGCTCTGAATGAAAATACTTCTCAGGCTGTATCCAATTCTGGTAATACTTCCAAGGTTAACACCGTCTAGTCCACCACGACAGACAAAGCCTCAAAAGGAAAGAAGAAGGGAAAAGCAAAGAATAAAGTTGATCAACCGAAGCAGGATTCCACTAAACCTCCACCCAAGGAAGGTGCCAAACGCAAGCCTAAGTATCCTTGCCTTATCTGTGACGAGGATCACTATACCAAAGACTGCCTGAGGTGGTCTAAAGTTAGTCGTTTGTTGAAAGGTGCCCCTGGGACTCCTGTCGTGCTCAAAGAACCTTTTCCCTCGCAGCAAACACAAATGGTGGTTGATCCATCCTAATCCTCTTCTCCCTTTGGTTCTCAGGTGTTTATGGCTGGGACAATTCCCGTCCACATTAGTACTCGAGAAAAAGAATATCCGTCGTATGCCGGGAAAGAGGCTGAGGTCCTCTCTAGCACTCCTCCGTCCAGTTCTGGTCCCCTCCATATCGAGAGACCTAGCACTAAATGACCATCTGACCCCATCCTAAAGGTGTACTCCGAAAATCTTCTTACAACCCTAATTCTCGTGCTGCTCAGCACTGTAGCATCGTTGAGGACTTAACCCAGGCTCCGTCAGGTATGTCCACTTTAGAAGTTCTCCAAAGCTGCCCCTCTCAGAGGAAGTCCTTGTTATCGACCATCAGTGGCATTGACCTGGCCGACTCAGATTTGATTACTTTTGACTTAGACAGTCATATACCGAGACTACCTCACCAAATTGCCTTCCTTATCCAGGTCATCATCAATTCTAAAATGATTCATCGTACTGTCATTGATGAAGGCACTTCTACTTGCATAATGTCTGTTGCTTGTTGGAAGGCTATTGGTTCTCCAACTCTAAGCCAGTCTCCTACGACCTTGGAAGCCTTTGATGGGAGAGAGTCTCGTCCTTATGGTATACTCCAATGCTTGCCTATTACTTTAGAAGGGAAGACGGTTGAAGTGGAGGTTGAAGTCGTTGATGCCAATTTAACTTACAACCTCCTTTTGGGACGAAGCTAGACATATGCCATGCAAGCCATGGCTTCATCTCTATTTCATGTCATTCGTTTCCCTCATCAGGGGAAGATCATCACAGTAGACCAGCTATCTTTCTTCGCCTCCTCCTCTTCTGATGGCAATGTGCCTTTTGTGGAGCATACCTCTATTCCATGTGAAAGTGTGGGAGTTGGACTCTTTAAAGATCCTGCCCTTACGGGTGTTTTTTCACTCCTGCCTCCTAACATCGCTCCCATTAATATGATTTCTATTCGCTCTGATCCTTGGGTTCTTCCCCTCGCTGATCAGATAGAATCCTAGGGCGATGAGATGCCGTTGAGTCCTGCCGAGCTCAACTACGTCGAAATTGTTTCTGCATTAGCTCCACCCTCTGAATCTGCTCCTTCGAGTAGAGCTCTCGACTCGTACGCTCATTCCCCTTGGCTTGGAGATGGTGCTTCTTCAGACCCTTTAAAGGAAATTTTTCCTTCTGATGAAGCCATTATTGAGACCATGTCTTTCGAGGAACCCCCTTGGTCTGATCATCACCATCGTTCCTCGTTTCTTCCAGTCCACCGGGAAATGCTTACCTGTCTCGAGCAGTTTGCTCCTTGTCTCCCATCCCAACCCCTCCAGACACCCATTCAAGTTCATCAAGTGTCTTCTGAATGGAACATGGGAAACATCACACAAACTCAGCCAATCAACATCTCTGTTAAACCAGGGATTGTCAAGCACATCCATGTTGAAGTAACCTATACTCCGAAGGAGATTCAACTTTATACTAATCTTTTTCGTGAATTCCGTGATTTGTTTGCTTGTTCTTACAAAGAGATGCCCGGCATCGATCCTAGCATCGTGGTGCATGAGATACCTACATATCCGGGTGCTAAGCCTATTCAGCAGCGTTTACGCCACGTGCACCCCCGAAAGGCTACAGCTATTAAAGTGGAAGTTGAAAAGCTTCTTAAGGCTAGTTTTATTTACCCCATCCCACTCATAGATTGGGTCTCTAATATTGTCCCTGTGACTAAAAAACAGGGCACTATCAGGGTATGTGTTGATTATCGTGATATTAATCGGGCTTGTCCCAAAGATAACTACCCTACACCCTTCATTGACCAGCTCATTGATGAGTGTGCCAGGAGTGAAATGTACTCATTCATGGATGGCTTTTCTGGTTATAACCAGATTAATATTGCACCTGCAGATCAACACAAGACCACCTTTATTTGTGTGTGGGGCACTTTCGCCTATAAAAATCTCCCCTTCAGTTTAAAAAATGTCGATTCTACCTTCCAGTACGCAATGTCCTATGCATTCCATGATATTCGACACATTGTGCAGCCTTACCTGGATGATCTGCCGGCTCATTCAGCAAAGCGCCAGGACCATCCAGCTCACCTTCGCGAAATTTTCCTCCGTTTTCGACACTATCGTATCCGGCTTAATCCACATAAGTGTGTCTTCTGCGTTGAGTCAGGCAGACTTCTCGAGTTCATCGTCTCCTGAGAGGGTATCCGTCTGGATCCCCTTAAATTCGAAGCCATCCTGAATCTCCCTCCCCCTGCTTCTTTGCAGCAATTGTAGAGTTTCCAGGGTAAAGCGAATTTTTTATAACGATTCATTCCGAACTATGTTGAAGTGGCCAAAGGCTATACGTGGTTATTAAAGCAGGATACCCCTTTTCTTTGGGATGTCGCTGCACAAGAGTCATTCGAGCACCTTAAGGCCCTCCTTGTTTCTGCTATGTTGTTGCATCCTCTGGATTATCATCGTGACTACACTCTGTATTTAGCCGCTGTCGATACCACTATTGGCATGGTTTTAGTTCAAGATGATGATGATGACACTGAGCATGTCGTTTACTATCTCAACCGCAATTTACTAGATACAGAAACTCAATATGCCTATGTTGAGAAATTGGCATTATCCACTATCTGAAGACGGTCACACAGCGATGCAATTTTTATTTAATCATGTTATCTCACATTTCGGAGTCCCTCAGGCTATCGTCACTGATCACGACAAACATTTCCATAATCATATGATGACTGAGTTAACAACCCAACTAGGCTTGCAGCATGATAGCTCGACACCATACTATCCTCAGGCCAATGGCCAAGTAGAAGCCATCAACAAAGTTATAGTTACGATGCTTCAACACACCATCGGCATGCACAAGTCCAACTGGCACTTGATGTTGTTCTCTGCCTTATGGGCCTACCGAACTTCTGTGAAGGATGCCACTGGGTTCACCCCGTTCCAACTGGTGTACGGGCTGGAGGCTACCCTTCTGATTGAGTGTGAGATCCCTTCTTTGAAATTAACCGTCGAATTACTCCCCAACACTACTCCAGTAGAAGAACGTCTTCTCTACCTAGAGCGGCTAGACGAGACTCGTCGACTAGCCTCTCTAGCTATTGAAGCACAGAAAAAGAGAGTGAAAACTCACTTCGATCGTATTGTTCATCCTCATTCTTTCGTTGAAGGAGATTTAGTCCTGCTCTATGATCAAGCAAATGATAAGCTAGGGGTAGGCAAATTCGAGCCCATGTGGCACGGGCCTTATATTGTAAAGCGAGTTTTGCAAAAAGGGGCCTATGAGCTGATTGATTATGAAGGGAACCCTCTAGATAAGCCCCGAAATGGACTTTACCTGAAAAATATTATGCGTGAACTCCATTAACTCTGATTTGTACATATGTGTGTTTTCAGCAGGTGTATTGTGTGTGTGTTTTCATGTTTGGCGTGGTGTGTAGGCATAATTTCCGCTTATTGTGTCTTTTGCTTCATATGCAGATGTCCGGTACACCTTACGTTGGTTTCGCTAATGGTGCCTGCTGCAGTACCCGCAATCTTTCTTCTACAGCATGGGTGATCTACGATCCTCACGGTGAGTTAGTAGACCTTCAAGGTGTTTGTCTGGGTTGTACCACAAACAATGTCGTTAAATATAGTGCTATTATTGGTTGTGAATCTGGATTCTCAGCTTGTGGTCCACCAGCTTAATGGGTGTTATTCCGTCAGAGACCATCGGATTTTAAGGTTGTATTTACATGTTAAATTGTTAGAAAGGAATTTTTATTTTATCACATATCAGCACATTCCCAGAAGATTAAACACATTAACTGATGCATTAGAAAACCATGTATTAGACAAACATTTGCATAACATGTAATCAAACAGCATATAGAAGCACTGAGGTGCTCAAAAAATAAGTGTATATGTCCAAATAGAGTCTGTGTTTCCCATACATCCGAGACACATGTCTCTCAAAAATCAGCAGGAAATAAAACCTAGGCATCTACTTTGGTGGGTTATGCTCCCTATAGCACACCACCGCTTGTGCCACTCGCCTCAAAAGGTGGTGCACCCTGGGTATCACTCCTACTGTATGGATCTGGAACTTTATGGGGACCTCCTCGACCCCCATGTAATCAGGGATCCCCGCCGTCAAGCCCTCAAGATTTTGGGCCACTGTCTCCACCGGATCACCAGCTGGGGAAGCCAAGGCCAGCGCTCTGATGCCTTGTGGATCCCTCCGTGCCTCTGGAGCCAGTCCTACCAGCCTCACTGGCCCCACATCTGAAAATACCATAGAGTAAGCAATTAGGACATATACATGAAAAAATATAAAAAAATATATATATCATAAAAAATAAAATGCAAAAATAATGTGATCAAGTGTCTCACCACCATCGTCCCACTGCTCGCCAGCAGGCAGCTGCATGTCGGGGTCTCCACGAAAGTGCATTCCAGCATATAGTCAGTCCTTGATGAAGATCATCTGGTGATCCAGCCACTCACGGAATAGTGTCCCCCATGACACTGGTCAGGCGCCACCTCCTTGTGGCATAACGTGTGCCCACTGGGTGATCCTGGTCTCCCGTGGTTTGGGCGCGTACATGTCCATGTCCTGTAACTGCAATGATGGCACCCGCTCTAGCATGAGCGGGATCAAGATGGACCCATAGCCAAACTATTTCGTCTCTCCTCGACGAAAGTTGGTAAGTTGTCTCTTCATATTGGCCGTCATTGTTTCCACCAAGTTGAACATGGTCGGATTGAGACATTCGAGAGCCAACCGGAGATGGGTCTTTGATGCCTCGTGTTGGGCTTGGGAGCCCACTGCCCTTGTCACCATAAATAGCACTACACGAAGAACCACGTCTTCCACCGTTGGAATTGCCACCTTCCCGCTCTTTGACTTGCATGCCCGTGGGCACACTCGTGCCATCAGCATCTCTAGAGATTCGCCCCCGGGTCGCTGCCCCTCTAGAATTGGCCTCTCACCGCGACGGGACAATCCGGTCAAGAAATATATGTCCGTGGCATCGAACTCAATGTCTCGGCCTCGGATTATGAATTTTCCGTCTGTCGGATTCCAGGCACGGATTATCAGCTCTAATAAATCGGGTTGGGCCCGAAGGTGCGGAGTGAGGAAGAATTTTAGCAACCCGCACGCATGTAAAGTATTTCAATACCCAACATCAGCAAAAGCTTCCACATCGTTATCATCATGAGTTCGTTCCTGCCAAAAAAATTCCATGATTTCCTGCATGACGAGAAAAAATGAATTAGAACTTCGTTTACAAATTTCAGTCCATAATTTTCACAAAAAAATAATTTTGCGTCGTCATCACGACTGTTTTTAAAACAGTCGCGATGGCGCGAAGTTGACAGTTCATTTTTCTCGCGGTCATCGCAAGAATACATCATATTCTCACGATGATCGGAAAGCGTTACGTGTAAATCGCGCTCGGTCATCGTAGACCCGAACGGCATACCCCCAATGACTGAGCAGCAGACTCCGACTAAAAATTTTTTCTAAACTTACATGTCTAACGCTAAAATGCGTTAAAAAGCTACTGAAATGAAGCGCAGGAAGAAGTCTACTTACCTGGTAGAAGTTTCACAACGAACCGTGGACGAATGAGGCCAAAATTAGCTCGCAAACTTTGCTAAGGTTGGTGCTCCAAAACGCTCCAAGGTGAAATGCACAGTGCCAATGGTAAAAATAAATGGATTACCCCCCTTTTATAGTAATTTTTTAAAATTAAAAAATTATATTTTAAAATGTGGGTTTTTTCCTCATTTTTATCACATGGTTAATTAAAGTTTTGGCTTTTTAACTATGTTTCTGCATATATTGATCATTTTATGTCGAATGGGTTTACGTTTGACGTGTTTTCCTTAGAGCTACAGGTAGTGGAGTTATCTCATGCTTCGTGTACACTTGGTCCGTAAAGTCCTCTTTAACGCTCTTTTCCGACTTAAAAGATGAAAAGATAACCGAGCTATCCCTTTGACTCATTAAACGAAATAAGGGGTGGTAAATTTTAAGCTCTTTTCCGACCGTGTAAACGCGAAAAGATTGCCGGGCTTTTGTCGTTTCAGGTTCGTTACTGGTTACGAAATGACGTGACATTGATCACTTTTCTACTTTTTCAGGTCGAGGTCACTAATCACGAAAAGTACTCCTTGATCGTAATGGTCAAGCGGTTCTTTCGAGTATCATTTTATACTTTTTCGGGCTCGAAAGACACAAATCTACGAAAAAGGACCTCCCTAGATTTTTCTTTTCCATGTATTTTTCAAACTCTCTAAACATGAAAAAGACTCTGAGTTTTACCTATGTCAGACTCGTTAAACCCTGACGACATTGGACTCGTCACCATGACGAGACTCGAGCTTCTCCTCCCTAGGGCTCGTTAAACTATTACTAGGTTGGATTCGACCGACAGTCAAACTTATATTACAAGCATATGCTATCCCCTTCAAGCTTGTTTTCAAAAATAATTGGGGTACTCGCCAGCAATGGTGGGGGAAAATTTGGAAATCATCATTGGCAACTAGTCACTCTTGAACATCGACACTTTTGTTTCTTGTCGGGTTGGGATATCCATACATCGTCATTTGGCCTTCCATGGGTTTGGGTTTTCATTTCGCCTCATTCCATCTGATCCATGTTGTCTCCATCGAGCCTCTGGTCCCTTGGTACCTGAATGCTGCCACCCTCCAGAGTCGTGTCACCGACATGTTCAAGAGTATAATCCTTCTGCAGTTTACATCCCTGCCTCCTCCTCTGATACTCTATTTCGCCATCTACTGCTTGTTCCTTATCTTGTGTCGTTGATGGGGGAAACATTATGGCCCTCCTGCGACGGGTCGTCTCCTGTCAACATCAGCTCATTATCCAGGAGATTTATCTAGAGATCCCCTTTGGTACCTTAGCGCTTGCATGCTTCAATGGCAAGTTCTTCGCACTTGACGGTCGACTTTCATCATTGGTCATCGATTGGGTGATTCCACGAGTGTTCGACTTCAGCTCCTTCTTCACACTTCGTGGATTGTGCTAGACTGTACCTTGAGAACCATTGGCATTATTGGTGGTTTCTCTCGCGCTTGTTAACGGTTTCCATCATTGACCAGTAATCAAGCGACTTTCTATCATGCTCGACCTCAGCACATCTATTCGCATGCTAGAATTTGTACTATGATCGGTTGGGTTCAAGACCCCGAACTCATATTACACATGTTCGAGTTGTGTGGATTGGTTCGTGATTACATGACTCATTGATGGATGGATGCGACCACACCTGAGTCTTCATGGATGGCTACGACCATACCTTTATTATTATCATGGTCTTATTAGCTGGATGGCTGCGTCCATACCACAGACCTAGTTCGTATGTCTTTTGGATGGCTGCGCCCATGCCTAGACTACATGTATTTCACTATCAGAGATATCAGTTGTACTTGCGTCTACAGGTTCTTCTAGATGGTGTTCTAGATCAGTCAATTTCGTAAAGCATTTCACCCCTCCCATTCTCTCGGGCTTCATACTTTAGGGGGCATCTATTACACAATAATTTGTCACTGCCTTCATCCCAGTCTTTCTATTGTGTCATGTGTCCCAATGAAACATGCTCATACTGAACAAATGCTCTCTGATATTGCCATGACCCACTTTTCCTAAGTTTTCTACCTCATCACAACTCTGGACTTAATATACGCGATGAACAGTGCTTGTAAATAGTCTGGTCGTGCTTCCAGCGCGGAAGTACATCTGTTTCCTGCGACGGACCAATTTCATGCTCTAGCGCGGGGATACTTATTATCTTTAGCAATGATCTGACTGGCTACATTGCTCACTAGCGATGTCAGCGCTAAGGATCTGTTATACACTCATGATGATCCAGATTGGGCGAATTCATTCCAACAGTCGGCCTTCTAGATGTCTCTAGACTTGGTCGTTGGCATAGGTTGTGTCGCCCTTCCTTCTCTGGTATGGCAGTTCCATCAATTGTGCTACCTTCCTTGGGGATAAGCTCTCTTTTCCACCTTTCATGGAGACTCCTTATCCTATTTAAACTCTCACCATTGCTATGCTCTGCTAGTTGGCTAGTTGGTAAATTCTTGGATTGAGTTGTCTTGTTATTGTTTTTGATAGATAGTTGGTGTGGGCGCGACAAGTGTGGGATTGTTGATAGCTTGTGGGAGGTTGTGAAGTGCCCTTAACTTTGTGTAAAACTTATGAGTGAGAGAGAACTTTGTATGTTGGGAGATCCATCTTCAAAGAGTGAATGCTTGAGAAATACGCTGGTTGGACCCTCTGAGAACGCTTGCGACGTCAAGACTTTGGTTGTAAGTTTGCTCTCATTTCATTATTAATACAATCAATGATGTTTTCCTATGTCTTCTATGTAATTTACTTGATAGCTCATGACTTCTTGACTTTGTGAGTAAATAGATCATTGTTGTTTTCTGGTTACGTGCTTTGTTGTATTTCCTTTGCATTGTTTCAGGTTGATCACTCATTGAGGAGAAGGAAGCGGAAGCTGGAGCAGTGCAATGGAACCCCATTGACCATCGGTTGAGGTAGGCCTCCAACTATGACTGTTTAAGGAAATCTATTGTTGATCTGTCCTTACTGTGACTAGACCCACTCTAGGGCTAGAGGGGTTGCCTCTGTCCACAAAGGGAACACTTTCCTGCATCACATTGTTGTTTCCTTCTGCCTTTTCTCGTCCAATTGTGTGATGCGCAGCTTGGCATCATCTTTCTTCTTCTTTGATGTTGACCTCTCAAGTTCCGCAATGTCTAGGGGGTGCCATTCCGGTGGCCATGCCTCCAAGACATTGAAAATGGTGTCGCTAGTGGCTACAAAGGGTATCTTTGTCCACTACTTCGTTGGATCCTTTCACGCCCTGATGTATATATTATGCATGTCTACTTTGAATTCTTCGAAACTCTGTACACTGTTGTACACCGTGTGCAACAAGCGCAGCTTCCCGTTGATCCACATTCGGATGTTCATCTCCATGAGCACCCAGAAGATCTTGTTGTCACGTATCCTTTTCGCATTCTTTGTGGCCCAGAGCGAAGCGTACTTCGTGACCTCCGGTAAATCTCTGTCAATTATGGGGAATTGACTATCCTCCGGAAATTCCCCTGCTACAAGCACTATGGACAGCAACATCCATGCATAGTGGAAGGTTTTACCCTGCTCCTGGGCTTCACGACAATTCTTCAAGAATTCTGTGTAGAGGAATTCATCCCAGTTAAACTGGACCCCCTCCGCACACTGCTCGACCAATGCAATCACCGGTGCAAGTACCTTGTCTGTGCGGCACTTTCGCATAACTTTGCCTGCCAGGATTTGGATTGCTATGCATATGGCTTTATCCTTGATGCTGGAGATGGCGTAGCCCCTCTTCTTCTTCTCCAGCTTGTACTTCGTCTTCATGGCCTCCGCGAGGGCCAAATCACTACCCTTCCCTTCCGATATGGTCGCGGGGTCCTTTCCTTTGTATGGTAGCCGGGAAATGCGATGAATTAGGTCTGCCGTGATGGGGATGGGCTCCTCCAACCATAGATACCCATCATGCACCAGGCAGAGCAACTGCCTGATGACGAAAATGGCTATTGGGGTGTGGTGGAAATGCGGCACCCATAGTAGGTTCAGTAGCCCGGCCTTTTCCACTCTGCGCAGCCACTTTCGCGGCTCTAACATTGTCACCACCCCCGCGATGTTCTGCTTCATGAGGTTCCCAGTCTCCAGGTGAGGGAACTTCTCGTGGTCAACGAGGTCCCAATCTTCAAATTTCATGGTTGGCACGCGGCCCAGGTGTGTGCCTTCAAACATAATGCCATCTAGGAGGAGTGGGGTCTGGAGTGAGTTCTTGGTTTCATCTAGGTCCTTGGGCACTTTGGCCTTCCCTTTTCATGAGGGGACATATGCAGGCAGTTTTTTCGCAGAGTGTGTAGGTTGAATATCCACCTCCATGCCTTCGTCTTCTTCCTCTGTGATGATAAGGACCTACAAATCTTCTTCTTCCTCATTTTTTTCTATCATGACAGCTTTCCCCTTCTCTTCCATTGACAATTTGCTGTGCAGCGGGTTCCTTGGGGACATACGTACAGGAACCATTGCTTGTTTATCCTTCTTGGGACTTGGCATACATGGTGATTTGGGGATCTTTGCCACAACCCCGGCACCTTCTGGAACATCCTCCATAGTTATGGCCTGCGTGGCCTTGCCAACGGTCACCTCTTCTATTCCAGACCATCCTTAGTTGTTGTCATTGTATCTGGGTTGTAATCTGGCACTTGCAAATTCAGGGGCTCAATCAACGCTTAGCTCATAATGCTCAGGGCTCTGCTCAATCGCTCAATTCTCAACTGACCAATTGTTGTTTGTTGGGCAGCCCTTTGTGTTTTATAGCACTTTTTAAATTTGAAGTCAACCATTCCCCCCAATTCCGGTTCATTAATGCATTCTTCGCGGCAGATTTTCCCAAATCTTGCCCATTAATCACGTCTTAAATGCTTGCCGCCCACTCCATTTGGCCTTAAGTCGAGCATCCCATCGTGAATAGTGACTTCAACGGTCACTTTCCAGCCAACCTACACGGCAATGCAGAGCCCCATGCGCAGTCGCAGACCTTGTGACTCTCTACTTCCCCTGGCTAGTCAGGTGGTCGCACCACCCGTGGGGGGCTCCATCCGGTCCTCCATCATGGTTATCGGAAAATCCCCACCTTCTATTTTTGTGATCGACATCTCACACTTCACCATTTGCAACACGCTACCCTAGTCACTATGCTTAGCAATATGCGGTCCAAGCCGAGGCATCAAACTAACCAATTCACAGCAATAGTTCTCAAACTTGTCAGTATGATCGTGCGCACCTTGCCTTATCATCCTAGCTTTTTTGGCTAGAAACTCTTCCTTTATCTCGTCCTCTAGCTTCTTGACCTCTACATCCATCAAAGCACTTTTCTTCCTTAACAGTACCCTTTCTTTTTCAAGTTCGCGAAGTCTAAGGTGGAAGTGGTATGTGCAGAATTCGTTGCCTTATCAAACTGATCACACTTCTTGGTGAAACTTTCGCAAGCTCTTCATTGCTTTCTCGAGGAGGTGAAATCAAGGGGCTAGTTTCTAATTATTCTCTACCTTCATTTCTGTAGATCCTCCCACTTCGTGTAGCCCCAAACACCAATTTAATCGCATAACCCGCTTTTCACATAGTAGCATTTTAATCCAAGTGTTCAAAGATTTAACGTACTTACCTCATGGTCCTTTGAGGAAGTGTCGTTCCACCTCGCTATAGCTGACTAAAGTATCTACCATGAACTCAGTGATAAACCCTCCTATAATTTGATCAAGCCAATGGTCCACAACGTGCGCGATCTTATCTTCCAATGCTTCTAGTCTACGCACCAACTCTGGAGTCCACACAATAGGTTTTTCGAGCCTACACCTTCCCTGATTGTATGCTAGCTTCGCGATCCACTCATACAACTCAAAGGGGAAGGATGCAAAGAAAATTTTGTGGATTTCCGTATATAAGTAGCACTCTAACCACTCTTCCTTCGATACTCATAGACTCCTATTTTCTTGCCCTGTGAACTCGTGAATCTTTCTGTCCAACCACTCTTCAATTTCTTTCTTTGTCAGATTTCAGTGACACGACATCAGACATCTCTTATGCAGATCCCAGTCCCAACAACAGAACCATTTGTTGGCTTATTAGGGCCTGACCCAGGTTCAGAGTTGATTTAGCCAAACAAATCCCGATACTACTGGCCCTTTCCGCAACAGTCCGCGGAGCGTAGACTGAGGTCTCACCCGAAGTAGTATGGGAGGGTGCTAGAACCATGTTTTCGCACCCTGGAGATGTCTGATGAGTTCAAGTGGTTTTCAGTTCCACCTTGGGTGCACATCACTATGTGCACTTTCCCATACCTCGTGGCCTGAGACGCTGCCTTCGCGCAGCCCTACTGGGGGGTCGAACGTTGTTCTTTTGCATTATTACCCAAGACTTCACTGATATTCTATAGTTAGTTGATTAGCTTAGCCTACTTGCATACTTCAAGTTATACTTAACAATATAAACCATTCATACAGGTGCACGAAGTAAATAAAAAGTATATTTGCAATTTATATCAAACATGCATTAACCCAAGGAACCCAAGGACAGATACACAAATTGGTAACAAAACTTCTCTTTATTAATTCTTCCTTGGTTACAGATTCAACTCCGCCCTACGCACTCAGCTGCAGGGGTCCACGCACTCAGTTGCGAACTACTAGGCCTCTGCGCACTCAGCTACAGAGCCTTCTCCTACTCTATGACCTAAAGATACACTTAGTCACTCAAACTCTTTCTCTTTCTCTCTACTTCTTCTACTTCTCTATCTCTTACACTTAGAGCCTCTCTCTATTTATACAATCCCATGGTCCATAGACCATGGGTAGGCTGACATTACATTACAAAACTAGGGCAAACAACCCTGTGACTCTATCATACATTTTGTGCTCCGCGCCCGCAATTCACAGAGTCTTTACAACAATATTAGGTCAAAACTTGGGCTTTGAGCCCCAAAACATGCCTTGGGGGTATTCCATACCCAACACCTCTTTTTGTTCTGCTGCTGTCTGCGCAGCATCCCGCACCTCCTACGCTTTTGCTTCTGCTGCTTCTTTCCTTCTCTTCTCTGCCAATTGCTCCATGCGCAATTCGACCTCCTCTTTCTTCTTCTACGTAGCAGACTTCTCCACCATCGTGATGTCTGGGGCACGCCACTCCGGTGGCCATGTCTCCAGTACATTGAAAATTACATCATCTGTGGCTATGAAGGGTAGCTCGCTCCATTTCTTGGTCGGGTCCTTACGCACTCCATTTGGCCTCAAGTCAAGCATCACGTGAATACTGACTCCAATGGTCACTTTCCAGCCAACCCGCACAGCAGCTCAGCCCCCCTTATGCGATCGCAGACCATGTGACACTTTGCTCCTGCGCGCAGCTTCAACATTGCGCAGCTCCCGGGCAGAGTAGTTTATAGTCCCGCACCTCCTTTCAACTTCCTGGAGCGCTAAGATTGTACTTCCCACGGCTTGTCAGGTGGCCGCGCCACCTGTATAGGGTTTCAACCAGTAATTCATTACTTTTACTAGAAAACAACCACCTTTTATTGTTACTGGTTGCATCGTGCAATTTATCATCTACAGCGCGCCACCATGGGTGATCTGTTTAGTAATATGTGGTCCAATCCAAGGCATCAGGCTGATCAATTCTTTTCGGTAGTCCCCAAAGTTGTCAACGGGACCGCGCACACCCTGTTTTATCACCCTGGTTTCCTTATCGAGAAAATCCTTCTTTATTTTGTCCTCAAGCTTCTTGACTTCCACTTCCACTGGAGCACTTTTCTCCCTTAATCGTACCCTTTCTTTCATAAGTTCTTGGAGCCTAAGATCACCCTGTCAGATTTCTTCCTCAAGTCCCAAGTGTTCTGCTTCATTCAGCTGCGCGATCCCTTATTCCAAGGCTCCACGAGCTGTCATATCGATCGACGTTGTTATGCACGGACTAGGCATTTTATACTCAATGGAGATTACAGCGTTCACTCCATACTGTAGCCTCAGAGGCGTCTGCTCCGTCAGTTTCTTGCACGTTGTTCTATAAGCCAATAGAACGTTGGTGTGCGCAAGTCCCAATTAGTCTGCTGCTCATTGTGTACATTGTTCAGCGCTTCGCATACTTCGTTAAAGGCTTCTGCGTGCATAGATTTCTTCCCACTCATTCCCCCCATACACCTTTGTTCCATCCTAAGGGGTCATTCGCACAAGTGCCTTTCCCGCACATGCTTACTAACCGTGTCTCCCAACGCAAAGTCTATGTGCATCCGCACAGGTTTTATGACATATTCCTGTATCCATCAAGACAGGTGTGCGCACAGACCGTTATGGTCGGCAATCTTGTCTGTTAACCGCATCTGAGGCTTCCCAAACTGTATGCACATCAGTCTCCTACATTCATGCCAATTCTCGAAACTTCCTTGGTGCGCGCCCCACCATCTCGCGGGAGTAGCGCGCAATACCCATTTCAAAGCCTTGAACCGTTGTTGTTCCAGCACCTCCCTTTCGAATCTGTTCAGGGATTCATCTACCTCGCTCAACCCATCATACGTAGGAAGATCCCTTACCTTTGTTGATATGCATCGCAATGATCTCGTCATCATGTTACAGTTCAGCATGGTTACCTCATGTAACCGGTTCTGCCATGGCTCTATCTCTTCATTAGAATCCGATGTACAGGAGCTTTCGTACTCCCATGAGATTCACCCATCTGTGGTGGGATTTACCCAGTCTTTCTCTCACGCGATTATCTTGTAGATGCAGTCCAAGTCGTCGTCGCTTTCATAGTCGCACACTGGCTCTGTGTAGCGCTATCCTTCTGCAGGGTCCAAAGGTACGACTACATGCGGGGACTTTTTCTCAAAAATCATCTTGCGCTTCTTCAGATTTATCACCCCATTCATGTCAGTGGCCCAATCTATCCCTAATAGCACAAGGTAGGGATTTATATCATCAACAATCTCTATCACTTCAAAATCTTCCAGCGCACTCACTCCTTCGATATCCATGGTGATACCCTACAATCTACCCATAGGTAAGATATTTTTCTGGTTCGCCATTCGCAGTTGGATAGGAGACCATTGCAGCGTAGGCCTTCCCATACGCTCCCATGTTTGATTCAACAGAACGTTCGCATCTGATCCTAGGCCCAGAATCACTTGGTCCATGTCATATTCCCCAATCTGCGTGGTCAATCTCATCTCTCTTCCCGTCCTCATCACATGCTTTCCAATCTTCTGGACTACACGCAATTCTCCTAGCACGGTCCCAGCGCATCTATTTATAAGTTCCTGTAGTCCCTTTATAGCCTTACTGTCGTGCAGCAGCTTCATGCATGTTTCCAAGAACGTTGTAAGCATTGATGGGTCCATGTCCGGCTCTGGTCTGTCTTTGCTTCCTGAAGTGGAGGCATCAGCGAAGCTCTTCATAGCTTCCATGAAAGTTTCCTTACCACGCTCCAAATCAAATTATGGTTCTTTCGTCGGAGCCTTGGGAACCCAAGTACTCTCTTCAGGCTGCTTGCCTTTGTCATCCCATGTTGTAATTCCACTTCGGAGCACAATATTCACATTAGGGTCTTCCTCGCATGGCTCAGACCTCATCATTTGTAGGTTTTGAGTCGGGGGAGGTTGGAGTGCTCCCTTGTCGCGCAGCTACGCTATCAGTGTGGGACAATCCTCCGTCTCATGATCAAACAATGTACAATACAAGCATGATGGATGCGTTAGATTCGTACAATCACGGGCATAATGCCCTAGCCCTCTGCAATTGTAACATATCAGCTTTCCACGACCTCTCCCAGGTCCTCCTACACCTCGACCTCGTCCGCGCCCCTGAAATTCGGTTCAAGCCATCCCTGTGTTCTGGTCAAGGGGCTACGTTTCGGCCTGAACTCTATAGGTAGGAGTCCTATCCATCATCATTTCATAGCTTCTACAGGTGCACTCATCATGTCCCACTGATCTACAGAAAGTATAGAACAACTGTTGCGAATTCTGTGTGTACTTTTGCAATAAATGGCAGTTGTCTATAGCATGCTTTCCTCCTATTTGACAAATCGTGCACCACAAAGCAGGCACCATGCTAGGTCCTTCTTGTGCCTCTGGTCTCAACGGCATTGGTCCTCCTCCCGCGAGGTAATTCACGAAAACTGGGCAGTGGCCCTTGTCATGACCCTAACCCTTACATTTAACCCACCATACTTCGTCGCGCACCTCTAGGCGAGTTGTCATGTCCTGTTTCAAACTTTGCATCTCAAGGCACAAGTTTTTCAACTGCACATGAATCTATTGAACTCCCAGGTTAGGATCCTGTATCAGGGTCTCATGCAGTCTCATAGCGATCTCAAGGCTTCGGCCTGAGTTGTTAGCCTCTGTTATGACCATGTGTTCCTTAAATGTGGTGTTAACAATGCTACGAACCATTCGCGGCGTTTTCCATCCATCAAAGTCATGTTAGCTTCGCGAATTGTGTACTTCAGTCTTTGATCCAACTCCCAAGGTGTCTCACCTGGTAGCATTGTGATCTCCTTGAACCCAATGACCGAGTGCACCTCTGACTTCGGCCTACTAAACTCTCTGTTTAGCGCAATCTGGATATCCATGATCCCCGCATTTGGATTGTCATTGGAATGTTTAATGTACCAGGTCAGCGCGCGATCCTGCAGAGCACTGACCAACATCGATTTCTTTATATTGTCATTTGTAACTCCCTACACTTCCCATACAGCTTTTATCACGAACCAAAACTAGTCTGGATCTTCATTTCCTACTCCCTTGAAAACTGGCAATTTTATCACGCTTTCCATATTGACTCACGGTGGTGGCAGAGGTGGTATGGGCGAAGATGGGGGTGAAGACGGTGAAACTAGCAGTGGTGTGGGTGGGGGTGGTATGCACAGAATCCTCTTCCTTATCAAATTGTTCGCACTTCTTGGTGAGACCTTCACGAGCTCTTCCTCGACTCCTCGCAGAGGTGAAATCAAGGGGCTAGTTTCTAGTTCTGCACTACCTTCGTTTCTGTAAATTCTTCCACTCTGCGTAGCCCTAAACATTAATGTATTTGCATAACCTGCTTTTCACACAGTAGCATCCTAATACAAGTGTTAAAAGACTTAACGTACTTACCTCGCAATCCTTTGAGGAAGCGTTGCTCTACATCGTTGTAGCTGACTGAAGTATCTACCACGAAATCAGTAATGAATCCTCCTATAATTTGATCCAGCCAGTGATCAACAGTGTGCGCGATATTATCCTCCGATGCTTCCAATCTGCGCACCAATTCTAGAGTCCACACAATAGGTCTCTCGAGCTTGCACCTTCCTTGGCTATCTGCTAGCTTCGCGATCCACTCGTATAGCTCAGTAGGGAAAGATGCGAAGAAAATTTCATCAATCTATGTGTACAAGTAACAATCTAACCACTCTTCTTTTGATAGTCGCGGATTCATGTTCTCCTGTGCCGCGAACTCATGAATCTTCCTATCTAACCAATCTTCAATTCCTTTCTTATTTGGATTCCAGTGATACGACATCAAACATCTCTATGCAGATCTCGGTCCCAGCAACAGAACCATTTGTTGGCTTGTTGGGGCCTGACCTAGGTTTAGATTTAATTAGCCAAACAAATCCCTTTACTACTGGCCCTTTCGGCAACAGTCTGCGGAGCGCAAACTGAGGTCTCACCTGAAGTAGCATGGGGAGGGGTGCTGGAACCAGGTTTCCACACCCTTGAGATGTCTGATGGTTTGATTTGGTCCAACTGTTAGTCCCTTCGCGTAAGTTATTTCGAGCACTTCCCTGGCCTTCACACCCTGATATATTCACCTTCGCATAGCCCTAACCAGGGTTGTGGAGCATCCGCGTTGCTGGAGCAGCACTCTACACTATTTCCCTAAGTCACACCTAAGATCTTACTTATCTTCTTACACCAGTTAGTTATCTTCGCGTAAATGGATGCCTTATGTTATATTTATTTATATAGCACATTCATATGAGTTCGCGCAAAAAATAAATAGTAAACTTGCAATTCATACCCAATAATACATAAAACAGGAAAAGATACACAGAAATATGGTATAACTTCTCTTTTATTAATTATTCCCATGGTTACAGACTCGACCTACCCTGCGCACTCAGCTACAAGGGTCTGCGCACTTAGCTGTGGACTACTAGGCATCTGCGCACTTAGCTACAGGGGTCTATGCACTCAGCTGCGGACTACTAGGCCTCTGTGCACTCAGCTACAGGGGTCTGCGCACTCAGCTACGGACTACTAGGCCTCTGCGCACTCAGTTGCAGAGCCTTCTCCTACTCTACGACCCAAAGACATGATTTACACTTGACTCAATGCTTCATCAATCCCTTAGACTCATCATGCTTCCTTAGATGTTCTTTCTAAACTTAGAGCCTCACTCTATTTATACAATCCCATGGTCTGTAGACCATGGGTAGATCTTTCAAACCAACATTACATTACAAAACCAAGGGCAGACAACCCTGTGACTCTATTAAGACTTCATGCTCCGTGCTCACAAATCGCAGAGTCTTTACAATGGACTTAATCAAAACTTGGTATTTAAGCCCCAAAACATGCCTTGGGGTGATTCCACGCCCAACAACAGGTGGACCCAAATAAGACAGCCATCATCCAAACTTCAAAGGGTCCCACCTCCGCAAAAACTGAGGGATCTTAAAAGTTTTATAGGTTTAGTTGGATACTATAGGAGGTTTATAAAATACTTCAGCAAGTTAGCTTCTCCTTTATTTGGGTTATTGGCCAAAGACTCTGAATTTTTATGGTCAGAAAGTTGTCAAGAGGCCTTGGACACCCTAAAGGACAAGTTGACCACTGCACCTATTCTCTGAGGCCCAAATTGGGCCCTTCCTTTCCATATACATGTTGATGCCTCTCACAAAGCCATAGGAGCAGCTCTAGGCCAAATAGATGACAAGTTACCTTATGCCATTTACTTCATCAGTAAGAATTTGTCAAAAGTCGAATCGAACTACATAGTGACTGAAAAGGAGCTCCTAGTTGTTATGCATTCATTGAACAAATTTAGGCATTACATTACAAGTTACCAAACATTTGTACACATTGACTATGCTACAATTAAATACTTGATGAATAAACCTGATGTGAATACCCAGATTATTAGATGGTTACTTTCATTAGAACAGTTTTATCTAACTATTATTGATAAACCTAGCAAGGAGAATGTTGTTGCAGATTTTTTTATCCAGATTGACTTTTCCTGTAGGGGAGGAAGGAATGGTTGATGATCAGTTACTGGATAAACACATATTCTCCATTTCATTTCTCTCTCCATGGTTTGATGACATAGCAAATTACTTGGTGTCTGCACAATTTCCACTAAATTTTTCCTCCAAAGAAAAAAGCAAGATTGTGTGGAAGAGCACCCAATTCACTTGGATTGGGGGCAACCTCTTCAAACTAGGCCCGGATCAAATTATAAGAAGACGTGTCAGGGAGGAGGACGTCTTTGAAATCCTTCTAACCTGTCATGATGGGCCTTGTGGAGATCACTTTGTAGCCAAAAGGATAGCATTCAAAGGTGCTCCAAGTTGGTTATTACTAGCCCACTCTTCACCAAGATGTAAGGAGGTATACTAGTCAGTGTGGTCGATGCCAAAGGATGGAGAAACCTACCCCAAGGAATGAAATGCCTTTGCAACCTCAAGTGAATTTCAAGCCATTTGACAAGTGGGGCATGGATTTCATTAGACCCATTGAGCCTCCATCCAGGAAAAATCAGTACATAATTGTGTGCACTGACTATTTAACCAAGTGGGTTGAAGCCAAGGCCATCAAAGAAGCAACAAAGGAGAAATTGGCTGATTTCTTAAGGGAAAATGTATTTTATAAGTTTGGGTACCCTAGAGAATTGGTCACTGATCAAGGTAGTCAATTTACATCTCACATGATTGAAAATCTGTTAAGCTAGCACAAGTTCAAGCATAAAACATCCACTCCTTACCACCCACAAGCTAATGAGCAAGTGGAGGTAACCAATAGAGTGCTGGAAGGAATTCTTACTAAAGTGATTAGCAACAGCAGAAAGGACTGGAAAGATATATTAGTTGAGGCCACCTGAGCCTATAATACCACCTGGAAGACCACCACTGGATTCAATCCTTATGAGCTAATCTATGGGAAGAAGGCCTGATGTCCATTGAATTTGAATACAACACCTTAAGAATGGAAGTACAGCTACATCTAGATCTCACCAGGGCACCACAAGAGAGATTGCTCTAGCTAAATGGGTTAGATGAGTTTAGGATGTAGGCCCTCCTGCACACAGAGGTGACTCAAGTTCAAAGGAATATTTGGCATGACAAGAACATAAAGGACAAACGGTTTCAAGAAGGTGATTGGGTTTTGTTGTATTATTCTAGATATAAGAATTTTAAAGGAAAGTTAAGGACTAGACGGTTAGGGCCTTATTTCATAGAAAAATGCCATGATAATGGTTCAATACAGATAAGAACCATTGATGCAGAGGCTACTCATTTACTTGTCAATGGGTATAGATCGAAGGTCTACAAGAAGCCCTCGTCAAAACAAGAATTCATCAATGGCATCAGTAAGACAGTGATGGTGGTGGAGAAAGTCTCAGCTTCTACCCCATCAAGTCCCTGAATGAAAAAAAAAAAAAACAAAACAAAACAAAACAAAACAAAAACAAAAACAAAAAACAAAAACAAAAAACAAAACAAAACAAAAAACAAAAAACAAACAACAAACAACAAAAAACAAAAAACAAACAACAAACAACAAACAACAAAAAAACAAAACTAAACAAAACTAAACTAAACTAAACTAAACAAAACAAAACAAAAAAACAAAACAAAACAAAACAAAACAAAACAAAAACAAAACAAAGCGAAAACAAAACAAAAAAACAAAAAAACAAAAAAAAAAACCAAAAAACAAAGAGCAAAAAACCAAAAAACAAAAAACAAAAAACCAAAAACCAAAAAAAAAAAAAAAAACAAACAAACAAACAAACAAACAAAAACAAAAACCAAAAAACAAAAAAACAAAAACACAAAAACAAAAAAACAAAAACTAAAAATCAAAAAACTAAAAAACTAAAAAAAACTAAAAAACAAAAAAACAAAAACAAAAAAACAAAAAACAAAAAAACAAAAAACAAAAAACAAAAAAACAAAAACAAAAAAACAAAAAACAAAAAAAGACTCAGGTGAAAACCTCTTGAGTCGGCCCAATGGTGTCGAAGAAAAAAGAAAAATAAAAAGATCTCTGGGTAAAACCCTCTTTTGAGGCACCCAGGGCAAGCAGCGAGGATGAAAACCTCTTGGAGGCACACTAGTTGTTTTCAAAAAAAAAACAAAAAAGAGAGAAAAGAAAATTTTTGAAAATGTTGTTTGCAGGTCAGCAGGAGGAGGATCAGAGCAACTTGAGAGGAGCAAAAGGACCTATTCAATCCATATTTTCATTCCTCCATCCCATATTCTTCATTATCCCATCAATCCCTCCAATTATGAGCTCCTCCAGCTCAGTTTACACAAGCTTTGTGTTTTCTGCAGGATTCCCTAAAAACCTACAGGAGATTCCTATAGGAATTACAGTGGCTTGGGAATCCCAAGAAAAGTGACCCTAGAGCAAGGGGATGACCAGCCTGTGTCAAAAAAATAAAATTTTTACTCCACCACCTCATCAACATGCCTCCCATCACCATGTTACCCCTGCATTCATCCAATAAGTCAATTCCAAAAAGATTACAATTTTCAAAGAAAAGGAAAAAAAACAAATAGAAGAGGGTGAGAACAGAGGACAAGGGGACAATACCTGAAGGCTATACCTCTCACCTACCAATCACTAGACCCCTTCTCTACCCATGACAACAATCCTCATGCTCCAGAAGTAAAAAAAAAAATGAAAAGTTTAGGGGAGAGGCAGCTACAGGACATCCTGTAGGTTTCTTGTAGGAAATCCTGTAGCAGCCTATCCCATAAAAGGAAATTTCACAAGGTTGCAGTGATCCTCAAGATAGATATCCCAATGTCAAGGAATCTTCTCCAGAGCTCAGCAATAGCAATAGGATCATTAGCATCACTCTCCAGTACCTGCACATCAAAGGAAGGAAGCATCAAAAGAGGCTAATACAAAATATATATCTATCTATATATATATATATATATATATATATATATGCAACAAATACACAACACAGGGACATCATTCTCCAACAAGAAGCATCATCAAAGCATCTTACCCACAGGTATGTCATCTTGCTTATGCTCTCTTGTTAGCACGATATAATAAAAAAATGTAGGATATGTAAGAGTTGGTTTTATAAGCAAAGGTGACCAGCTAACTTGGCCGCCTTTGGCTAGTCAATGAGCAGAAAACAGTTAGACCACTCCACATGTCGCAGCAGTCAAATCAGAGGAAAAAGGGAGATAATTCCAAAAATGGTTAAATTACGCATGATCGAAGTGGGAGATGATTACAAGGAGAGGAGGAATGATGGAGTGATAGTGGGACCAACGGTCCAAAAATGGGTGCTCATACTTAGGCAGCCAACACACCATCCCACACGATCACCCATATGAGGAAATAAAACATTGGTTTCCATGCAAAGAAGGCATTCGCAATCTCGAGGATTCATTGAAACAAGGTTGCTCTCAGCCTCTTGAAGCAGCATCTATAGGAAATATAGTGAGTATTTTGTAGCGCAGGGGCACCTACAAGATCCTATAGGAAAACCTTCAGGATCCTACACGAAGACCTACAGGATACAGAGCAGTGATCTACAGTGGGAAATTAGGGAGGAAAGATCAAAGGTTTACCTCATCAGACAGTAACTAGGAGGTAGGAGCTATACCTTCCCATATTTTCCATTTAGAAATAAAGAAAAAATCCTCCATTTGGTTAAGGAAGTTGTAGTCTAGGGGAATTATATTGTATAGTTATCATTTTAAATCTCTCACCCACTAGAATTCTCGAAATATACTCATACAAGCCTCCACAATTACCAAGGCAAAGATGGCAGGGGGTTTTAACAGGAGGGAACTCACAAACACAGTAAGAATTCATCAGCACCCTCCTGTAGTAGAAATCTTCACAAGGCACAATTGGATGGGTTTCTTTGAAAGAATGAGGGGATACGATGATGAGGTGGCCAGAGACTTTTCTCTCTCACTCATACCTCTCACTAGGACCCATGCCACTGCTGTGGTGAAAGGCCTATTAGTAGAAATCACCCTTGAAGTCATAAGTAGAATCACCACACTTCCTTTAGGGTTGCCTTGGAGAAAAGAAGATAAGGGTAACAACACCCTTGCAAAGAAGAAATTCTTTTTGGAAGGGGAGGAGGCAATGGAGGACAAAAATGGAGTCAGAAGAGAAAGCCTTCCATACCCTTGGAATGAAGTTAGCTACCACCTCATTAAATATATATCATGTGAAGGGAGATACAGTGTGGTGTATGGATACCATTTCAGGCTTCTCCAAGAACTGAGATTTGGATCAGACACACCTCCTCAAAATAGACTAAGTACGCCATACTTTCTTCTTCAATGAATGATAAATATGAGCATCGAAGTGTAGGAGGGAAAACATCAACAACTAGCCCATCATGGGTTAATCAAACGTATCCTAGGAGATGCTCTCCAAAACCTAAGACTACCTATTACATGGACAACTTTCAGATACATGCAGGCAAAGGGAGAAATAAAAGCTCTTGAATATGAAAAAATCCCCACTGCTAGTGAAAGGGATGAAGAGGAAACAATGGAGGAAAATGAGGAAGAGACAAAAGAAGAAACAAAAGAAGAAATAGATGAACAGAGTGAGGAACTGGAGGAAGAAGAGGAAGAAAAAGACAAGGATGAGAAGGAGAATTAGAAAGAGGAAACAAAACAGAAAGAAGAATAGAGGTTTACAATTCAAGGCAAAGAAGGGGAAGAATCAATAAGGGAATCTCCAGAACCCACTAAGAAAGAGGCAATAGCTTCTCTTTCTACCCTAAGTACACCTATCAAGTCAAAAGGGAAGAGACAGAGACAAACCCCATTGTACTTTAGGACAAGAAAAAGCACAAGGATCAGGCAAGGAAAACCTCAAACACCCACCAAAATTTCCATTGTCATTGAAGACTCACCAAAGCAGCAAGAAAAGATAGCTCCTCCTAAGAAAAACCAAGGAGAAGGATCATTAGGGCAATCCTCTCCCAAATCTCCCATCCCCTATGTTAGGAGGCCTGCCTCATCAACGGGAAAAGGTCTCCTATAGGAGACACAGAAAGACCTACAAGAAGCAGAGGCCATCCTATAGGAAACTCAGAACATGAACTAAGAAGGTATCACTCAGCAAGATACAAAGAAGGAAGACCTAGAACTGAGAGAACCTAGTCCTCAACCCAACCTAGACTCTTACTACAAGTTCATTGAAGGGAGTAGGGTCATCCCACGGAATTTTCCATCCCCTTATTCTTTGAGCATGAAAAAGAAAGGGAAAGCACACACGGGTGGATGCAAATTGCAAAATCCAAATGAGTGAAGGATGTGGGCCACATGGAGGAGAAAATAAAGGAGATGGTCAAAGAACTGAGCAGCATAAGGTACAGAGAGGCAATGATGAAAGCTCATTTGGAAGCAGAGAATGCATGGCTAAGGGGACAGCTACAAGAAAGGGAAATCAAGTTGGCAGCTATGGTCAGTTTATCCTTAGAGGCAATCCAGTGCAGGATGCCAGCAAAGTCTTATGCCTTGTAGCTTAAGGAATAATGGCTGCAATTCCAAATTAAGATTCAGCACAGAGAGGCATTATTCCCTTCCAAGAATATAGACAATTCATTAATCTCTATGATCAAAGCACTTTGGAAGATAGAGCAAAAATGTGTGAGTTTTAATTACACAACTTGGCCTTGACATATTTAAATGTGTGGGACCCAAATTCAAAACTAAGGGACTTGCAACTGATGGCCTTAGAATCATGGATGAATCATGAGGAGGCAAGCGCTGCATAGATGAAGAAGGTAATGGCAAGAGAAGAGACAGAACCCCTCATGATAAAAGTTTAGCAATCTAACCCAATGGTTGTCATCAGCACCCACAACCTGATTGCAAATGATCCTAAGCTTGCACCTAGGTACCTTTTTGCCCAAGAACAAGGAGTCACAAACTTTGAAGACATGTTCAGACTGTTAGGAGATGATAGCATGCAAGCTTGCCAAAGGAGATGGAACACATTTCCCTACAACCTGAAAATCAGAGAATGAGAGAGGCACTAAAGAGAACACCCATGTACAAGCAAGCTCTACAAAGACTCAAAGTAAATTGAATTGTCTTGAGAGTCAGTCCACCACTACTCTTAGGAATGTTGGAAGGAAGGGAGGAAGAGGAAGAAAGAAAGTAGTGGGAAGAGATAGAGAGGAAGGCAGGATTTTATTCACATGAAGAAGAAACTATAGTAGAAGCATGGGATGTCAGGGAGGCCACCAAAGCAATGAAGGACATGGATATAGATTCAGTTGGTCAAAGGATGAGAAACACTTTCAGTAGGGGGGTGATGATGAGCCTCATCAATGGGTAACTATATGGACCTTAGTACACCTCCAAGCTTATTAAAATAAACTCTTCTCATAAACATATTTTAATTATATTTTGCTTAATGAGATGAGTAAAAGTAAGATGTTATGTCTAGTGGTCTAATGTGCATTGATTGCAGGTTTCTAAGAGCAAATCAAGGAAATTTTGGCTAATTAAGGGCAGAAATTTGAATGAGATGATGAGAGATTATAGGAGATATATCATCCTCATTTAATCCTCACTCATTCGAATATTCCTCCATCAAATCACACTAGCTCGGAGTTACAAACAGTCGAGTCATGAAGATCATGGGCAGCTGAGCCAGTGACAATTAAGAGCCAGTTCATCTTGAGTTTGGGAGCCAAGCCTCCCTAGATTTAAGGAAGTCATTGGAGAATTCAGTTGTATAAATAAGGAAGCCTAAAGCCTCATTAGGATTTAGATTTTTTTATGTAAGAGAACTAAGCATTTTCGAGTTCAAGACTTGTGGAAGACATTGTTATGTAATTTTTCTGATATGATAATGAGAATGAGCATTTCCTTGATCCAACACTGAGTTGAATCAAAGGGCTAAAGCTCTTGGGTTAGGGCCCAACCCTAGTAGCAAAGGCTCCTCTTCTTGTACTTGTATGCTTAGTTGATTTCATAGATTAATGGTTGAATTGGTTTTAGCATTATTTCATTGCAAGTAGTTGTGAATTTGATTAGTTTGCTTCCATTTGTGCATTACTTTAGCAGTAGCTTAGAAAGATAAAGGAATACCAAAAAGTTTTTAACATGTGGATTTGGCCTCACTCCTCCCTTTAGGGACCATGGTTTGAGGAAAGAACTCCTATGCAGCCCCAAAAAGACAGAATTCTGATTTCTTATGGAATTTAGGGTTTTCTGCTACTTAGGCCAACATCTTTTCAGTTTTCAAGAATAGGATTTAATTTTCATTTCTGATATCTTCAGCCTTGTATTAGATCTCATAGTGTTTCACATTATTCTACAAGTATTTCCATGCATGAACTAGGCAACTAGATAATGAAATTTTGTTTTCTTTAGTTGATTGAAAATATTTCTTGTTTGACATGATTCATGGATAAATGCCAGTGATTGATGTAGTGCAGGAGTTTCAACAGTGTAAGGAGATCTCATGACCAACAACCCCATCCTAACCTCATCCATCCATGATCATAAAAAGTCACTAAGTCCCTCAACCAATTCATCATTCCATAAGAACAACTTTATAGGTTTGTTGAGCAAATCCAACCATCTTGCAAACTCTGTTTTCAGCTCTGAAGAAGTATTATTCACTCCCTTGCCTTATTTCTCCCACCATTCACCTTCCCTAAGCCCTACACCACCTTCCAAATCACTCTTATTACTCTCGGTCGGATCCTGTAGGAATACAAGGGATCCTGTAGGATGACCTGTAGTGGCCTGTTTTGAGGTTGAATTGTGGAAAAAGCATCCAGAAATACAGGAGAAGACCCCTACTTGCCTCCCAAGCCATCTGACCTTTCACCACCATCTCTAACCCACCTGCCACATCACCAAGAGGATTTAGCATTCATATTTTTCACACAAAAAAGGATAAAAAGGACAAAAGAGTTATTATGTTCATTTACATGCACAACAGTAGAGTGTTTGGTTATTTCAGATTGCATGCCTAGGACCGTAGGATTACACATATGTTAAATTAGCATTCTTTTGAAGTAAAGCCTCTTAGCAATTAGTTAGATGAGTGGTGTGTTTAAGCATTTGATTTTAGTCTTTCCTTACTGCAGTAGACAATATTTCAGTTAGTGTAAATTCCCCCTTTCCTCATTAGTAATAAAACTTCTTCTGAATCAATAGAAGGCTAGTTTGAGAAACCATAGTGGTTTATCGCCAGCCTAGCAGTGACAAAGAGTGGACCCATCACATCTGCTTGTGTATACAGCATTGTCACCTCCAAGTTTGTACGAACCCCAGGTTGATAAAGTAAAGTTGGTAGCCCCAGGAGTTGCAGCATTCTTGCTGCAATACTGGTGCTCATCACTTGGATTATCCAAGAAATAGTTATGCTCAATCTGCCAAGATGACCTGATTATATGCTTTTTCAGTAGATCGAATTTGTACAAAGTTCCACGTGTCACTGTTTTGACCTTCAGATCTAAAAATGATACACAGAAAACTACAGTTTGTCCTCTTTCTTTAA
This sequence comes from Pinus tabuliformis, assembly GCA_031772625.1. Classification (NCBI taxonomy): domain Eukaryota; kingdom Viridiplantae; phylum Streptophyta; class Pinopsida; order Pinales; family Pinaceae; genus Pinus; species Pinus tabuliformis. The sequence goes on along the minus strand of CM062819.1, from coordinate 1,414,998,043 downwards.
CTTCTTATGAAATTTCAATCCAATGTTCAAAGATAAAGTTATGATGTTTTTCCCAAGGTCACCTATTTGGGATGTAATTCGGGAGCCTACAAAAACCATATCTTCCTTGGATCATATCTCCGAAAATATAGAGAAAAAAGTTCGAAAATTTAGACCTGAGGTTCATCGATATTTCGGCTCTAATGGGTTTTAATTTCATCTTCTGAAACATCGTAGAAAAAAAGTTATAGCAAAAATTCCGCGATGACCTGTTTAGAGCAGCGAAACCCTAGAATCCAAAGCTCTAATACCAAATGTTATGCAACCAGCTTTCAAAATAGAAAAAAAGATAGATAAATGACTTCAAAATCAGGCTCTTCAAGGGGGAAACCTCCTTTACATTACACAAATGAATAATTCTTGGATGACACAAATGACAAAACGTCCTTTCTATATATAGGAGTCTAAGGGGTAAGCCGACATAACAATAATATAGTAAGAGCACAACAATAACAATAGTGGGATTTTATGGGGCACAATAATAACAATATGGAGACAACAAGGGAACAACAATAAAAATAAGGGCTAAAATGACAATAGTAATGGGGGAATCACTAGTATTATAGGGACCTAACGTAGGGGTTCCACAAAGAGAGGGAGTAGCTCCATGATGGGAGGGATCAAGGCTGAATAGGCATCCATTTGAAGCTTGTTAGTTGGGAAAGATAAGACTAACAATGATTCTAAACTTTACTTTTTATTTTTACATGCGTTAATTCATGTGTGCAGGCCACAGTGTAAGAGAGTGCACACTTTTGTGTAGTTTCTAATGGATTCTTCTACGTATGCACAGAGATTGACTAGGGAACTGCGCAGGAAACCAAAAATGGGGTTTTGAACCATGAGATCCAGAAATTTCATTCTCTTTGGGATAATTTCATTTCTAGCTTTGTAAGGGGATGCTTTGGAACACATTATGGATAGTGAAATATCCAAACCGATGGTCAATTTCCCAATGCGACAAAATGACATGTAACAGCTTGCCCCCTAAAGTGCAAAGTCATAAGAGATGTTTTGATGATTGAAGTGCTTTATCATGCCAATCTTTGGGTTAGAGACTACAGTGGGAGACCTGAAACAATCAATCAAATGTTACAATGAAATATATAATCATCGTTATGGTAGGCATTCCCATACTCAGAACATAAATGTCTCAAAGAACCAGTACGGAAATACATCTAAAGATCCATGTCAATAGATGATATAGTATGGACACAACCATCAATGGATCTATGTTTACAATCATGAATATTTAATAACTCCATGCAACTTGGATGGATGAAACTAGATCCATGGTCTTGATCTCCATCTCTCGATCCATAGTATGAATCTAGCCATGCAAGTGAATGTCTCGTAGTCGAACATGGTAGAAACCACTTGATTATTGGTCAACGATGTGAACCGTTAACAATTGAAAAAGAAACCACCAATAATTATAATTTCTCTCGAGGTACTTCCAATACAATCTATGAAGTGTGAATAGATGTGTTGATGTCGAACACACATAGAATCATTTGATCGAAGGTCATTGATGAGGACTTGTCATCGAAAGTGAGAAACCTTCCATTAAGGCATGCAGACTCCAAGGTAGCAAAGGTTTCTAGATAAACTTCCTAGATAGTGAGTTGAAGTCGATAGGAGGTGACCCGTCACAGGAACGACACGAAATTCATGTCAAGTTTTGAAGAACAGTAGTTTGGAGTAATCTAGGACTGACTTAGGGATGGTCGACGTGATTGAAGACTATGAATGGAAAAGTAATTTGAACTGAGGTTGGACTTCTCTTGAACATATCAGCGACACGACATTCTGACTTGGCAACATTTGACTTAAAATATAATACCCAAAACCAACTGAAGACTTTCAATGAGGTATGGTAAATTAGGAGGTAAATGGATTTCCCAACCCGAGCACAAAAGTGACAAAGTGTCATGTTCAAAAGCAACATACTGCCTTTTATTAAATAAAAAACAAAGATTCTTTCTCACTTTTCCCCCACCATTATTGGCAAGTACCTCTTTGTTTTTTACAAGCTTGAGGAGGTTAACATATGATTGTCATGTAAGCTCATCCTTTGGATGAGTCCTTCGAATTATTTTTAACGAACCCTAATAAGGAGTGGTTCGGTCCCGTCATGTTTAACGAGTCATGCATTGTTTAAGTTTTATGAGTCTAGTGAAGACCTAACTCGATGTCGTTTTCATGTTTAAAGAGTTTGAAAAGACACAAAATGAAAAATCGTTCAGTTCTTTCAACGTAAATTTTAACGAGCCCACTGAAAGTAAAGCTCAATGTTTTTCAGTTTTAGAGAGTCAGGAGAAAAACATATGTAAACTCCACAGTGTCATTTTTCATAAATTGAGTCCCTCAAGCCCGAAAAAGGGTAAAATAATGTTGGAGAGAACTCTATTGACCATGATTATTCAACGTATACCTTTTTTGTAAATAGTCTAATTAAGTTCATAAATGGGGTAAACTTATACTGAATAGATGACTGTTCATTTACTTTTACAAGTTTGAATAGTCAAGTACTCGGCGATCTTTTCATGTTTAGGGAGCCTAAAAAGGGCGTAAAGAGAACTCCTTGTTTCTCTTTTTCATAAGTTTTAATGAGTTCGAAAAAGTGATAAAAATATATACTCAAGGCAAAAATGATTTGTTTTCCTTAATAGCCTGTGTCTGCACACTTAAACTCAAAAATCATCATCACTACTCAAAAATATAGTCAAAAACATTATAAATTTGGATTTTAAAGGCTAATAGGCAAAAAATAATATTTTAATAGGCCTAAAAACTTATAAAAACCCAAAAAAGTAAAACTTTTTTACCATTTGTTTTTTTACCCTTTGAGAGTGATAGAGCTCATTTTTCACCAAGAACTTCAGAGGCAGATTCTGGGCAAACTGTTGGATGAAATCACGATTCATCTTCTCCAGGTAAATCATTTCTCTGAGATCTTCATTTTCATGGTTTTTATTTTGCATTTCACCATGTATTTAGGTTTTTTGGGGAGGGTTTTCAAACAGAAAATTTATCTCTATGTTCGTAGTTTACCCTTATGAGGCTTGTGCAAATCGAATGAGTTTTTCACACTAAAAATCATGATGTGCACAATTTCTAAGGCTAGAATTGTGCACATACACACTATTTTGTTCAATTAGTTGTGCACAGCACCAAGGGAATAAATTTTTTAATAGAAAATGCCCAAATTACTTGCAAAATTTCACCATGATATTTTCTAATGATCCTCCATGTTTGTTTACAAGGTTTTAAGTCGCGAAAATGGAGTGGAGAGAGCGTGAACATGAAGAACAAGAAATAGATGCTTTGCACCATCTAGAAACTATACACGCATTAACAAATTGTGGCTTGTACAAGTTTTTCACTATTCTGAGCATGAATGCCCAACTAGACTTGCTAGAGTGGATAGTGGGAAAGTGGAATGTACAAGAGGAATGCTTCATAATTGGAGACCATGGGCTCATTATTGATACTAATGACATTTAATTCTTATCTGGGTTCCCACGTCACAGGGTGGAAATTTCTCTATATGGACATAGGCGAGGTGGAAAAACAAATGTTATGAAACCAGCTCACAAAAAGATAGAAAAGATATATCAACACCTTAGAAATAAAAGCCTCTTCAAGCGGGGAACCTCCTTTACATTACACAAATGAACAATTCTTAGATGATACAAATGACAAGACCTCCTTTCTATATATAGGAGTCTAAGGGGTCATAATATAATCAGAGCCGACATAACAATAATAATGTAAGGGCACAATAATAAAAATAGTGGGCTTCTATGGGGCACAATAATAACAATATGGGGACTACATGGGCACAACAATATAATAAGGGGGTTGTACTAATAACAATAAGGGGTTAGACTAGTAGTATAGTGACCTAACATGCCCCTCTCCTTCAAAAAGTGTTGTCCTCAATGCTTGAGTAGTTCTTGCTACTTCTGTATAAAATTCTTGTCCTCCCATGTGGAATCTTTAGCGGGTAAGTTCTTCCACTTGATGAGATACTCTGAAATTGATCGATTTCGTAGCTATCGGGTTCTTGTTTCTATGACTACTCCAGGCTCCAATATGACTTTTCCTTCCTCGTCAAGTTCTGGCAATATTGTTTGAACTGTGATCTTTTGCAACTTTTGAATGAGTGGCCACACTTCTTCATCCTTCTTCCATTCATACCTTGCTTCGTTTATCCAATCTGGTTGGATAATAGAAATGGCACACAACAATGCTTCCACATCCTCATCCTTTCTTGAGAGTGCATCTGCCACAACATTTTGCTTCCCTTTTTTGTAGATGATTTCAAAGTCATAACCCAACATCTTTGTGACCCATTTTTGTTTCTCTTCAAAGGATAATCTTTGTTCTAAAAAGTATTTAATACTATCATGATCCGTTTTTACCTTGAAGTGTCTTCCGATTAGGTAAGGTCGCCATTTCTTAAGTGCATGTAGTATTGCCAACATTTCCTTCTCATAAATAGCTTTCTTGAGGGACATTTGTTTGTATGTATGTAACCATAAAAATAACCAATCACCTACATCAAAACTTCTTTCATTGCAATGTTGATATGCCTGTTGTTTCATTCGATTATGCACCAAAGTGGCGTTATCCTTTAAAAGTTGGAGAACTTGTTGTTGATGCTCAATGTGATCTTTCACTGCTTGAATCCTTTTCTTCTTGATATGTCCTTCTATATTGAGAGTTTTATGAGTGGTAATTTCTTCCAGTGCATTAAAAGATATGGTCGGATTCATTTCTTGATGCTCTATGTGATCTTTCACTTCTTGAACATTTATCTTCTTGATATGTCCTTCTATCTTGATAGTTTTAGGAGTGGTAATTCCGACCATTGCATTACAAGATATGGTCGGATTCATTTCTTCTTTCTTGATGTGGTATTTCACTTCTTGAACCTTTTTCTTCTTGATATGTCCTTCTATCTTAATAGTTTGAGGAGTAGTAATTCCAGCCAATGCATTACAAGATATGGTCGGATTCATTTCTTCTTTTTCTGGGGTTGGTTCTTGGTGTATATACTCTTCTTTTGACGTTTCTTGATCCTTTTCTTCCTCCTCTCCACAATCAATGTAAAATAATTTATTCTCAACACACTTATGACCTTTAACGTATTTGTTATCACAATTGTAACAAAGCCCTTTTTCTTTTTTTTCTTCCAATTATTGTGGTGTAACCCTTGTAGGTTGTGGAAGGCTAGGAGAAACAACACTTCCATCTTTATAGTTGTGAGGGGTAGACTTCCTTGTTGCCATAATTCTGCTTTCCACTTTGTAACAAAGCCCTTTTGCTCTTTTTTCTTCCAATTGTTGTGGTGTTGCTCTAAAGAAGGTGTTGTGCTTTGTATCCTCATAATGTGCTATAATTTCCTCTGTGAAAATTGAACACGTAATAAGTGGTTTACGAAAACAAAGCCCTTTATACCATAAAAATTGATCTTGTTCTAAATATGAAGATGAAATACATACTTTTTGTAACAATGGTACACCATGTAGATCAAAATATTTCTCCATCTATAGTATCCAATTTACCGAACCCTTGCCATCAAACTTCCTCATCTCGATTTTTCTTGATTTTAGGAACTCGATATTGAAACGACTGTAACTCTGTAATTTCAGATATCCAAGTTCTGAAATTTATTCCTACGGTATCTCTCTGAGTTCCCTTTCTAACCCCGCAAGTCTGATCAGAATTTGATTATCCAAGGAAGAGTTATGCCAAATCTCCCACGGTGACCTGATTATAGACTAGTTCAGTAGAGTGAACTTGTACAACGTGCCACATCTCACTGTTTCAATCTTAGTACCTGAAACTAATATATAGAAAACTACAGGAAGTTCTATTTCTGTAACTTCTTATGAAATTTAAATCTGATGCTCAGAGAGACAGTTATGACAATTTTCCCACAGTGACCTGTTTGGAATGTAATTCATGGGTCTGCAAAAACCCTAACTTCCTTAGACTATATATTCGAAAATATAGCGAGACAAGCTCTGAAATTTGCAGTTGAGGTTTAGACCAGTTTCTTCTCAAATGGGTTTTTGTTTTAGCTTTAGAGACTTTGTAGCGAAAGGGTTATAGCGCAAATCCCATGATGACCTGTTTTAGCTTAAATTCTAGAGATTGCAAAAACCCTAACTTCCTCAGATCATATCTCTGAAACTATAGCAAGACAGGCTTTGAAATTCAGACCCGAGGTTCAATGCGATTTCATCTCAAATGGGTTTTTTTTTAACTTCTGAAACATCGCAGTGGTGGGACCCAGTATTGCAGCAATAATGCTGCAACTCCTGGAACTCCCTTCTTTAATTTTATCAACCCGGTAGTCCGTAACAAACTTGGAAGCGACAGTGTTGTATGCACAAGTACTAGCTCTTGCCGCAACTGTCACTTGGTCAGCTAGCACAAGTCCACTAGGGGCTTAAGCCAACTTCTATGAGCTCTGAGAAGAAGATTTTTAACTGATGGATGAAAGCTAACTAAAGGGAAGCTAATCTACTTGCAGAAAGAAACTGAAAAGCTGAAAGGAAATGCAAACCCTAATTTTACTAGCTAGCCCTACTGATGCGAAAAAGAGGATGCAAGCTATTGAAAGAGATGCCATTGACTTCTAGGAAGGTAAAATGCATGTTTCTAAGCTACTTCTACAGTAACATCTGAAAAAAAAAAAAACATCTTTTTGTATTTTTAAATAAGTTGTCAGAATTATCATGCATGTGCTTTAACTGTTTTGACTGTGCAGAGGTGGGTTGGTGAGAGGAAATGCTTGCAGAAGGTTGGGAAGGTTCAAAGAGGGCCTAAGTGGTCCCTAGCACCCTTCTAGAGAGTTTCACAAAGTTTGGCTATCAAGAAACCTCATTCATGAGCTTCTACAGGGTTCTACAGGATGTTCTGGAATTTCTACATGATGTCTGTAATTTTTCTACAGGATGTTCAGAAATGGGATTTTGGAGGATGGATGGAGGAAGAAAGATGAAGGAGTGGGTATGGAGGTGAGATAGGGGTGTGAGGATGTCCAGGACTTGGTGAATGAGGCTGAAGAGCACCTAAGGGGATTGGGTTGGTTCAAAGATAAGAGAAGCAATGTTGTGTGAGCGTATAGGAACTAGGGCAAAGTGAGAAAATGGCAAACGTAAGGCAATGATTCTAAGTAGAGGATGAAGCAGTTGGGATTGATGGAGAATGGGCAGATAAAGAAGGATAACAGGTGCTCTGCAAGTTGTTTTTCAAACGAAACAAAAAAGGATTTGGAAGATCAAAGACCTAGTTACGTTAGTCTATTTTGACCTAGATAACAGCAAAGAAATGGAACAGAAGTTTATTTGCACTGAAATCAGATGAAATAACTATGCAACTAAGCAATCAAGACTCTGAATATGTGACCAACTTCTGCAAATAAAAATTGAACACTAATGATTGCATGGCAAAGCAAAGTCAGTTTTTTTGTGGGCAGCAAGGTCACCTTGATCCCAGCTCCTGATCCCACTGAGGGAGAGGTGAAATCAGAGGTGCTTGATGGCCTTTTTCTGAAGCTCTTCCCTGTTAATAACCTAGCAACTCAATCTGAACATAAAAATCCTTTTTAATCTTCAAAAGAAATCTAAATAACAAAGCAAGATTTAAATCTAAATAGAAGATTTTATTCTAAGAATGCAGCGAAAACACATAAAAGTAAACAAAGGAGGTACTAGGCACTTGAGATGGGCCCAAACCCAAGAGTTACAGCCTCCTAAGAGAGATTTAGAGCTGGTGCAAGTCTGGATTCATCTTTATTGAGCAAGAAAAGAAGAGTTACATCAAAAACTGTCCACAAGGGAAAAGCTTACAAATGTGCTGAAATGCAAAGCTAAACTAGTGCCTAAAAAATGACTAAAAATCGAACTACAAACTAGCTAACTTCTGCCTACAAAGTGACTAACTGAAATGAGGCCCTAAGCCCTCTTATTTATACAAGTTGAGGACCCCAACAGCCCTCCTAAACTTTAGCACTTCGCCTGCCAAGACTTGTAGTTAACAGCACTTTTACTCGCACTTGCTCGACTACCCTTGTGATAATCAATTTGGTGGCCCTTGAACTCCGAGCTAATGGTGGGCCCATAAATGAAGGGGACACCTTCCTAAAAATCCTATCCCTTGTTCTCCCACGAATTTGGCTGCAAGTGCTCATTAAAACCTTTGATTTTGTTTCAAAATTGACTAAAAATCTGCACAAAGCACCCATTAGACTTGTTGGCATAATGACTAACCCAATTCACTCTATTAGCATAAATATAATCAAAAACATGCAATAAACTAATGAGAATGGTGGATTAAGTCAAATTAGGAGGTTGAATGAGCCCATATAATTATCCATTTTTGGGGCTCAGGTCAAGATTAGGCTCAGGTTGAATGAGCCCATATAATTATCCTGTAGAAAGCCTAATCTTGACCTGAATGTGACCAAATCCTCAGAGAGGTGAGTGGCCATGGAGGGAGTGTCCGAAGGGATGTCCTGGAGCCTGGTACGGACTTCTTTCCTCTTTTTGCGCGCCCCTCTTTTCCTACAAAGTATTCACTGCAACCTGCAATTTTTCACAGAGATTAGTCCTGCTTTTTTTTTTTTTTTCTCTTTTCTCTTTTTTCTTTTTTTTTTGAAAACAACTAGGGTGCCTCATGGAGGTTTTCACCCTAATTGCCTGCCTTGGGCGCCTCCAAGGGAGGTTTTCACCCAGGGATCTTATTCTCTTTTCTCTTTTTTCTTTTTTCTTTTTTCTTTTTTTTTTTCAACCCATTAACCACCTCATGGAGGTTTTCCATCAATGAGCCAATCTAAGGCGCCTCCGAGGGGGTTTTCACCTTAGATTTTTCCTCTTATTTCCATTTTTTCATTTTTTCATTTTTTTTTTCTTTTTTCTCTTTTTTCTACCCTACCCTACTTGAAAAACAAAATTCTTTTCAAGTATAGGAATACTTCCAATGGAGCCATGTGCACATCGAGATTAGAGACAAGATGATGTGGCGGCTTGAGATGCATGCTTTGACAGTTATTCGGATTTCAGAGACCAAATGATTTGACTTTGAAGGATCAAACATAGCTGAGGAAGAGAGTACTGCTGCAACTTAGTGACTGTCTGGAACCATATCTCAATATAGCTCTGATATCCTTGGTCCTTTTGCTGATCTGGATCATTCTCCATATCTTCTTTTATCATGACCTTCACATCTTCCTCTTTTTGCTGAGTTTTCTCTTGAATACATGGAAGATTTGATGGTAACCATGAGGGAGCTTTCTCGATCTCTGATTCTGATCTCTTCTCTTCATCAAGTGTAGCCCATGTTTCTTTGATCTTTTCTTTTGAATCTTCTTTTTCCTTTGGTCCTTCAATGTTGTCAATATAATCTCTGTTTTGCAATACTCTTCCTGAGCTATGGTGAAGATCATCGAGCTCAAGAGGAGTCATGTGGACATGCCGTGCCTCAACTTTGCAATTGTGTTGAACTGCTCCAATGGGCAGGTTTGGGAATGGTGGTATGGGTAGTTGAGTGGGGGTGTGGATTTGAGATGGATGTGGATGGGGTTGTGGTTGGGTAGGCATTTGGGGCTGCCTTGGTGGAGGAGGAGGCGATGGTTGCGGCTGAGCAGGTGGTGGGGGCAAAGGAGTGGGAGGAGAGTTGTACTGGGGCCTCCACCCTTGATGAGGTGCATTCCACTGAGGCTATGGCCGAGCATAAGAATGAAACGAATGAGCAACTGGTTGGGCATAATATGGATCTGTGAAGGAATAAGGAGGAGGTGTAAACCAGGAAGGATGAGCAGGGAGACCCCAAGAAGGCATGAAAGTGGCTTGATAGGGGTCATAATAGGTCTCAATGTCCCTTGCAGTTCCTGCTGGTAAGATCTAGGTCCATGTGGCCTCCTTTGGTTCATATAATAGAGTGATTCAGTGGCCTCTTTGGTTCTCTGATATGCATCTTTAAGTCCGGGCAAGGAAGGACACTGATCTGTAGGATGGTCTCTTTCACAGACAAAACACACTTCTATGAGTGCAATGGACATACGTTCCTAGGATGCTTTCTAGTGCATCTGGGACAAAAGATGGCCAAAGCGCTCTTGGCTTCCTCTTGCTTCCTTTAGATCTATAGGGTATCCAGTTGCATGGCAAGAAACTGCCTCATCTCACTCTTGAAATCTTCCATCTAATTTGAAAATTCATTTTTGGATAAGGTACTGCTCCCAACATTTCTGCTTGTAGCCATTTGCTCCAGAGGAATGTTTTCTTCTTCTTCTTCCCTTGAGGTTCTTCAAATATGTCTTGCTGTCCACCTAAGGGTTCTTTAATCACAGCCATCGAAGAAGAGAGAAGGTTGGCTGTGTGAAGCAGTGGGGGTGTTGTGCAATCATTTTTCTGAATTATCTCTACTCCTACAAGGCATGAAAGGAAATCTTTTTGGTTGATTTTTGCTTTTTTCTACTTGTACCTGCAAAAACTAAAATAGATTGAACTGCAACTAACTATCTTGCTGAAATGAGAATGCGAAATTGAAATGAAAGCAGGAAAGGACTAATCTATTTTGCTCAAATGAAATTGGAGGAATGAAATGCTAGGCTACGCTTGCGGAATTGAAATGCTAATCTACGCTTGCAGAAATGAAATTGTGGAATTGAAATGCTAATCTATGAAAGCGGGAAATGCTAATCTACTTTTGCATAAACGAAATTGCATAATGGAAATGAAATAAACTACTTAGAAGAAGGTTGTAGTGGAAAATAGAAGAAAAGCAGCAATCACCAATACTCTGACGCTTCCCCGGCAACGGCGCCAAAAAGAGTGGTGGGCCCCAGTATTGCAGCAATAATGTTGCAACTCCTGTAACTCCCTTCTTTAATTTTATCAACCCGGTAGTTCGTAACAAACTTAGAAGCGACAGTGCTGTATGCACAAGTACTAGCTCTTGCCGCAGCTGTCACTTGGTCAACTAGCACAAGTCCACTAGGGGCTTAAGCCAACTTCTATGAGCTCTGAGAAGAAGATTTTTAACTGATGGATGAAAGCTAACTAAAGGGAAGCTAATCTACTTGCAGAAAGAAACTAAAAAGCTGAAAGGAAATGCAAACCCTAGCAAACCCTAACTTTACCAGCTAGCCCTACTGATGCGAAAAAAAGGATGCAAGCTACTGAAAGAGATGCCATTGACTTCTAGGAAGGTAAAATGCATGTTTCTAAGCTACTTCTACAGTAACATCTGGAAAAAAAAAAAAAAAAAAACATCTTTTTGTATTTTTGAATAAGTTGTCAGAATTATCATGCATGTGCTTTAACTGTTTTGACTGTGTAGAGATGGGTTGGTGAGAGGAAATGCTTGCAGAAGGTTGGGAAGGTTCAAAGAGGGCCTAAGGGGTCCCTATCACCCTTCTAGAGAGTTTCACAAAGCTTTTCTATCAAGAAACCTCATTCGTGAGCTTCTACAGGGTTCTACAAGATGTTCTGGAATTTCTACAGGATGTCTGTAATTTTTCTACAGGATGTTCAGAAATGGGATTTTGGAGGATGGATGGAGGAAGAAAGATGAAGGAGTGGGTATGGAGGTGAGTTAGGGGTGTGAGGATGTCCAGGACTTGGTGAATGAGGCTAAAGAGTGGCTAAGGTGATTGGGTTGGTTCAAAGATAAGAGAAGCAATGTTGTGTGAGAGTATAGGAACTAGGGCAGAGTGAGCAAATGGAAAACGTAAGGCAAGGATTCTAAGTAGAGGATTAAGCATGTGGGATTGATGGAGAATGGGCATATAAATAAGGATAACAGGTGCTCTGCAAGTTGTTTTTCAAACAAAACAAACAAGGATTTGGAAGATCAAAGACCTAGTTACGTTAGTCTATTTTGACCTAGATAACAGCAAAGAAATAGAACAGAAGTTTATTTGCACTGAAATCAGATGAAATAACTATGCAACTAAGCAATCAAGACTCTGAACATGTGACCAACTTCTGCAAATAAAAATCTAACACTAATGATTGCATGGCAAAGCAAAGCCAGTGTTTTTGTGGGCAACAAGGTCACCTTGATCCCAGCTCCTGATCCCACTGAGGGAGAGGTGAAATCAGAGGTGCATGATGGCCTTTTTCTGAAGCTCTTCCCTGTTAATAACCTATCAACTCAATCTGAACATAAAAAGCCTTTTTAATCATCAAAATAAATGTAAATAACAAAGCAAGATTTAAATCTAAATAGCAGATTTTATTCTAAGAATGCAGCAAAAACACATAAAAGTAAACAAAGGAGGTTCTGGGCACTTGAGATGGGCCCAACCCCAAGAGCTACAACCTCCTAAGAGAGATTTAGAGCTGGTGCAAAGCTGGATTCATCTTTATTGAGCAAGAAAAGAAGAGTTACATCAAAAACTGTCCACAAGGGGAAAGCTTACAAATGTGCTGAAATGCAGAGCTAAACTAGTGCCTAAAAAATGACTAAAAATCGAACTACAAACTAGCTAACTTCTGCCTACAAAGTGACTAACTAAAATGAGGCCCTAAGCCCTCTTATTTATACAAATTGAGGACCCCAACAGCCCTCCTAAACTTTAGGAACTCGGCTGCCAAGACCTGTAGTTAACAGCACTTTTACTAGCACTTGCTCGGCTGCCCTTGTGATAATCGATTTGGTGGCCCTTGAACTCCGAGCTGATGGTGGAGAATTCGAGGTAAGGGCCCATAAATGAAGGGGACACCTTCCTAAAAATCCTCTCCCTCATTCTCCCATGAATTTGGCTACCAAGTGCTCATTAAAACCTTTGATTTTGTTTCAAAATTGACTAAAAATCTGCATAAAGCACCCATTAGACTTGTTGGCATAATGACTAACCCAATTCACTCTATTAGCATAAATATAATCAAAAACATGCAATAAACTAATGAGAATGGTGGATTAAGTCGAATTAGGAGGTTGAATGAGCCCATATAATTATCCATTTTTGGGGATCATCACGCAAAAAAAAAAAAAAAATAATAATAATAATAATAATAAAATAATAAATAATAAAATAAAAATAATAATATATATATATATATAGAAATAATAATAATAATAATAGCAAAAATGCCAGGATGACTTGTTTGGAGCAGCGAAACCCTAGAATCCAAAGCTCTGATACCAAATGTTATGAAACCAACTCACAAAAAGATAGAAAAGATAGATCAACACCTTAGAAATAAGCCTCTTCGAGGGGGAAACCTCCTTTACATTACACAAATGAACAATTATTAGATGATACAAATGACAAGACCTCCTTTCTATATATAGGAGTCTAAGCGGTCATAATATAATCAGAGCCGACATAACAATAATAATGTAAGGGCACAATAATAACAATAGTGGGCTTCTATGGGGCACAATAATAACAATATGGGGACTACATGGGCACAACAATATAATAAGGGGGTTGTACTAATAACAATAAGGGGTTAGACTAGTAGTATAGTGACCTAACAATGAACATGAAGAACAAGACATAGCTGCTTTGAACCATCTAAAGACTATACAAGCATTAACAAACTGTGGCTTGTACAAGTTTTTCACTATTCTGAGCATGAATGCCCAACTAGACTTGCTAGAGTGGATAGTGGGAAAGTGGAATGTACAAGAAGAATGCTTCATAATTGGAGACCATAGGCTCATTATTGATGCTAATGACATTTACTTCTTATTTGGGCTCCCACGTCACAGGGTAGAAATTTCTCTGTATGGACATAGGCGAGGTGGAAAAACAAATGCCACCTATCTGATACAACATTGCACTCCAAGATTTGCTCTCAAATATGGGAGAATTGACATCAAAACCATAGTGAGGCTTCCTTTAAAATTTATTGGGTTCATTGTTGCACGACTATGTGGAAGTGCAGCTCTTCACTTGCTTACAAAGGCTCATATGCAAACCATCATGGAGTGTTTGCAACCTACAATATTCAACTGGTGTGAGGCAGTAATTGCCAATATGAAAGGGAAACTAACTATATTCAAAACTGGCAAACACAAGAATTTTGGGCATGTTCCTTTTTCATCACATTTTCTCTAGAGCGGATCCCTCTTCTCGCTCCACAGGTAGCTATAGAGAGAGGATGAACTCGGGACCCTCGCATGCTAAAATGGGTCACACTAATGGCACGCCACGGAGGTGGCGAAGGACCAAGGATTCGGTATACTCATGATCTTTGTGTGGCTAGAAAATCAAATCATCATAATTGAATATTTTCCATATGCAAGCATGGATTACACAGGTGATCCAGATATGCCACTACTAGCTGGGATGCAGTGGGGCGATCTAGGTAAAAACTTCACACTTTGGTTGTTTTTGAATATTTCAATTTTTTGTTGTTTTTTTTGGCATCGAAAACTAATTTTCCTAAATGATCATGCAGATGTGGCCCCGATTACATAAGCAGGGTTATGTAGATATGATAGACACAGTGAGCAGTCAATGGCTCCTGCAGTGCAGAACTCAGATGCAGCAGAGGCATTGACTGAGTTGGAGTACAACATTGAGAGGTTGACTATGTACATCTTGGTTGTCGGTATTGATGACTTGCCTCTCTATTATGAAAGGAAAACTATGTGGGTTCCTGGTCCTATTAGTCGCTTACTATGACAAGTAGCTCACGTTGTTGTTTGCTACCATGATCATCATGTGTAGCCTCTAGTATTAGGGCTACATTTTTTCTTTTTGATGATGTACAGGCATGTCTGGATAATAAAGGCCATGGGGCCTCATGTCTTTGGATGAAATTTTTGTAAAAACATACTTTTTACAAACATTTTACTTAATGAAAACTACTACTTCTATTTCAGTCTATCTTGTACAATATATGGATGAATATTGTTTTTACTTTCTTACAGATGTTTACCAATGTCAATGCATCAGTAATCAAATGTAACACAAGATAAATAGGAAAAGTAATAGAAAATCATAAAAATATGCTCAAAAAATTGTTGCACACAAAACGTAATTACAATGTACCCATGAAGAGGCACATGCCCCCTGAGCTTTGTTTGATCTGCTTAAGTAATCGATATAGGCAGATGAAATAAAGGTTTATTGATAAAATCACATAAAATACTCGATTTAAAAGGGACTTGTTTCATTTTTAACGAGATTGAAATAGAACTATGCTCATGAATTTCATAAAGTGGTTTCATTTTTATGCGAGATTGAAATGAAAATAACTATGCTTAGACTTTGTTTCATTTTTTAGCAAGGTTGGCATAATAAAAGAATCCTCCTCTCAGGCACTTGTTTCATTTCTACCAAGGTTGACATAGTAGAACCATCCTCACAATTATTTGTTTCATTTTTTAACGAGGTTGACACGGTAAAGAACTATCCTCTTGGGTATATGTTTCATTTTTTAACAAGGTTAACACAGTAAAATAATTATCCTCATAACCACTTGGATTGTGGCTTCCATTTAGAAGAAACACATGTTAAGGGATAATTCTTGACCATAGCCTCCAAGAGATCTTCATCAGAACGAAGAATAGCTCTCTGGAAGGAATACATGTGAAGAGAATCTGAAGGGGTAAGAAAATCGATTTCAAATTCCCCCATAAGGTTCCCTATGTCAATTACCGATTTAAGTCATAAGAAGTCGAGAAAACAATGAGAGGCTCGCTTACATCAGTTACTGAAGACATGGGAGTGGTTTCCACATAATTAAACCGTGGCGGGGTAGATACCACTTGCAGATAAGGAACATTCAAGGATGTCGAATGGCTGGTAGTCAAACCAATATCAATGAATGAAAGTGAGGAAAAGACATCATGCAAAAGAGTGTCAATACAACAACTTCCATGGCATAGACATAGTCTCACCCAAGCAGAAAATTGAAATCTAATGGACCTTGGACTACGATAAGATCAATACAAATAGTTTTATCTTCCAGAGTAATAGGTAACTCATGAAGGATCCCTAAAGGCTCGCTAATGGTTTTGTTAAAGGCCAAAAGATTATGTGTAACAGGCATAAGTTGAGGGGAACCCAAAGCTTTCCAAGCAGATGAAGATAAAATAATGACATAATCACCTTCATCTATATATGTGTGATGCACATTCTTACCATACGCTTTCATAATTATTTGGAAATGGGTGGAAGAAGGAATACGAGGCTATGTCAGTCTACTCCAATCAAAGGAAATAGCCTCATTAGTTGGAGGGGAATCAATGGAAACATGTGAAATTCCCCCATGTATAGAAGAATCTGAAGTAACAAGAAGAACATGATCGGTATTAAGTTAACTTTCTTAAGGGAGAGTGGGATCAACTAAAGATAGAATTAAGTTGACCACTTGATCAACCAATGGCTCATCAACTTGAGTGATATGTGTTTCACTCTCCAATGGAAGAGTGGGATTGAATGTACTTGGAATTAGATCAATCACTTTGTCAACTGATGGTAGGTTGAGAGAAATTTTATGGTAACCAGTTGGAAGTTGTTGATGTGGAACAGTAAGTTTTTCCAACAATTTTGAGGCTTTGTCCATATGAGGGCAAAGGTGACTATGATGAATCCCTTTGCATAACCTACAAGGAAACCTAACTTTACCCTTTTTCCCATGAACCTCACAATCACTGGTTGATGGATCAACAGTAAGTTGATAAGAATTTTTTGACCATACTTCCAAGACCTTAGGAATACCAGGACAATCAATAAGGAAGTGGTCACCCTTACAAAGCTTGCAAGGGTATCTAGGCTTGCGATGCATACTGGAAGTTTCCTCAACATTACCATTACCTACAACCATGGTTGGTTGGTTGACTTCTTTCTTATCTTGCTTCTTCTTCTTCTTCCCTTTCTTCTTCTTCTTAGTCACCTAGTTACTAGCATCAAGGCTTTTACCAAGCGAAGAAGAAGAAAGGGAGGAGGACATGTTAGGTGAAGAAGGTAAAGGGTCAATAAGAGGCTAGTGATGTTGAGATGATGTACTCGGTTGAGGTGAAAAACTTGGTTGAGGTGGAATAGTTTAGGTATTTTGGATCAAAGAAGTTGAAACAACCACACCAGTAAACTTATTGTGAATCTAGGAAGTGACAATGTAGTCATATAAGGAGGACTAGAATTTGAAAAATCAAGGAGAGGATTAGGGTTCCTGTTAAAAGGGATGTCTTTATCAATAAATTTTGGCATTGTTGTTATTAGATTCAACGTAGATAAATAGACTAACAATATTAACAATTAAAAATCACAATCCACACTTAAGGTTTGTAAAAAAAGTAAAAACAAGCAAATAACATGCATTAGTAAATCTAAGGAATCAAACCATGCAAACAAGCTTTTCATAGCAAAATGTCTAGTTGGTGATGAAACCCAATGTTGGAGAGATCAAAGTGAAAAGTGGCTATAGATAGAGTGGGTGGAACCAGTTACACTGACAACCTGCTTAATGTACACAATATGGTGCACGTAAACTTCATTTATGTCATCTTGAATGAAGAATACCCTCCAAAAAGGTCGAAGTGAGTCTAGCCAACGTCTGTTCTAGGTACAGCGGAGACTTCCCCTTCGTCATCACCTCAAGTAAAATCCCTAAGATTATGGTCTCTAAGGTTACCATGTAAAACAATTTAACCTGTGGGGGACAGTTGCAAATCGGATGTACACACAAGGGCAGAGTAACAAAGCTCAATCTCCTTGAAAGTTCCTTAACGTGGTTAATCTGAGGTTTACTTCCAAGTGACTCCCAAGTACCTTTCGACATTGTTTTTAATACGTTTAAATCACTCTATCATAGCCAATGAAGTGGGGTTGATCACTCCACTAGGTCCGATATGATCTCGTGCTTGACTCCTTTGTAAGGGGAGCTTCCTAGAGAAAAATTGCAGTAAATGGATTTTTCTCCCTATTACAAGATGCTAATGTTTGTTTGCAGTTTTGGAAAGTCATCTCATTTCCCTATTCCAAATCCCTACAACTTGATCTAATGTAGGTGGAAAAGAGCCCTAAGATAATAAAAAAATAAAAATAAAAATAAATAAATAAATAAAAATAAAATAAAATAAATAAAATCTAGATTGATTTTATTAGCGTTGATTTTAAGATCTATTATTTACTCAAAGGTAATGGAGGTGAAACTGATGGAATTATGACTTGATGCAAATATTAATGCAATTGAAAATGAAAATGTTATCTTTTCATTTCAACGAATTTCTATCTAAGGAAAGAGTCTTTCAATTTTTTCAATGAAAATGTAAAAACTCTTAGATCCCACTATATCCCTTTTCCTACAATGCAGATATCCAATTTAAAATTACCCAAATATTGAAATTAACTTCAAAATTTTCACTTTTTCCCAATAACACAAATAATCAAGAAACTCCTCTTTAACATACAACCACTCATAAACTTGCAAAATGCAAGAAGAAACCAATGAACACTAAAATGAATTTTCCCTAATTTAATTCTATGAATTCACTTGCAGTAAAGAGTACAGTTCATAAATACTTCAACAATGGAAGGAAAATTATTTTTTGTTTCGAAACTAGCATAAAAAGTACTTTTCACAAATAATACCCAGTCTTTTAAATCATTGCTTTTCACACACAAAACAATCTTTCACAAAAGAGAAAACCAAACTCAAGACTTGATCTGATCGAAAGAAGAAAGACAAAAAGACAAAAAGGCAACACCAACTTATCTCTCTTTTTATAGATCGACCATTCACTAGATGAGACTTTACCCTAGTTTGCGAAAACAAGAAAATTACAAGCAAATCCTTTCAAAACACTCAGCTAGACTGAAAGAGATTCAAAGAAGGTACAGACAAGTGTAACAAAATAGGAAAAACCAAAAACTCTGGACTTGATGAGGATAAAACTGAAATTTTCAAAATTTCCAAGTATGTGTGCAAGTCATAGAGAAAATCAGTGCACATGCGCACTGTTGCAGAAACAAAATTGTGCAGAAGTGTGCTTTGTGCCTAAAGATAAAGTGCACACAGCGGGAAATTTTGGAAAAAATAAAAAACAAGTCAAATAAAACCCAAAATCTAGATTTTTAAGATTTCCAAACACTCAGAGAGGGATTCTACAGAAGGTTCAAAAGGTCAAACAAGGAAAATAATGGAGAGTGAGATGATCCCCAGTGGAGTCGCCAATTTGTTATGCGGACTTATCCCTCTTGCGGACAAGAGCGATCTCCCTAGACCTCAGAGAAATCTAGTAACAAACAACAAAGAATTACTACCTTTCCCTAAGCTACGATTGACTGAAACAAACAATATGATAGAGATCACTTACCATTTAATCGAAATGCCTGATGAAGTCCCTTTCAGAGCTTTCAACCATCCGCTTCTCCTCGATGCTTTAGATATCATTCTAGTGCTTCCCACAGCTTCTCCATGATGTCCTAAAGGAGATCTGCATAGACAGAAACATACACAAGATCAAAGCATCCAATATATAGCATAAAATATAAATTAACTAATTAACTCAATCATATATCATAAATTGATCAATATGCAATCATAACTTATGTGGGTGATCAAGGAATCCCACAAATGATATCAAAGAAGACATAATTGGGAAAGAACAGTTGCTTTAATATTAATAAAATGGATAATAAACTTACAACCTCAAAGCCTTGATGTTACAAGTCTCTTCTCACAATATCCAACCCTCTCCTTGAATGAATAGCCTCCCAACCTTATTTCTATAGCATAAGCCTACTTCCAACAGTCCTCCTCAATCCTCAGGCTTGTGTTAGCTTTATAGGCCAAGGAGGGGAAGTTTGGGATCCATTTCCCAAGGGATGAGATCCATTAATGGTGGGATAGGGGTTCCACAAAGAGAGGGAGTAGCTCCATGATGGGAGGGATCAGGGCTGAATAGGCATCCATTCGAATCTTGTTAGTTGGGAAATATACGACTAACAATGCTTCTAGACTTTACTTTTTATTTTTACATGCATTAAGTCATGTGTGCAAGCCACAGTGTAAGACAGTGTGCACTTTTGCACAGTTCTAATGGACTCTTCTGCGTATGCACAAAGATTGACTAGGGAACTGTGCAGGAAGCCAAAAACAGGGTTTTGAACCATGAGACCCATAAATTTCATTCTCTTAGGAAAATTTTGGTTTCTAGCTTTGCAAGGGGATGCTTTGGAACACACTTATGGATAGCAAAAGATCCAAACTAATGGTCACTTTCTCAATGTGAAAAAATGATGTGTAACAAGAACATTAAGTTGGTGCTTTGAAATTACAACATATGTTAATTTAAGGAGGAGAGAGATTGGTGGTTAAAGATGGGGAATAAAGGATTTTTTTATTTGGACATTCATGACCCTTTAGACTTCCTAGGCTCTTTGAGAGGCTTTTAGTCAAATAATAGGGAAAGCAATGAATATTGGGGCACATATGTCTTCCTTCAAACCATTGATAAAGAACTCCCTAAAGAAGGTATATGATGTGTCTTCAATTTGGAAAGCAAATTGCTCAAAATAGAGATAAATTCTTCAACTATACTAAGATTGGTTAAGTAGCCCAAATAATGGGTGTCTGGTTCAAAACATATATATATATATATATATATATATATATATATATATTCACTACAATTTGTGTCCAAACAATATAACCTTCTTTGGAGTTCTTATGCCATTTCCATCATTGGAAATTTTTAGGATCTAATTATAAGACACACACACAAAGTTTAATTAAGCCATTTGTGATGCCATGTAGGGAAAAATAATGTTCCATTTGAGTGACCCATCATGTAGGGTTGTAGACATCCAATTTATTTAGGTCTAATTTAGGGAATCAATTCCATGTCTGATTCATAGGATCATGAACAAATTGTTGAGACTCAAGCCCCATCATATTGGATTATTCAACTCCCCCTAGTTGGAATAATTGTTCCTTGAGTTGAGTGTATATTCCCATGAGTTTTTTTAGTTTGGCATTGATGGAAGAAAATTTGTACTTAGAAAAGGAGTAGGTATGGCCTAATATGTGTTACAACTCATCACACAAAGTTTCTAAGGTTGAGACTTGATTTGTGAGATCATGATTTTTGGTCAACATATGGATGGGGGTGCATAATAAAAGTTTACTACAGAGTAGTACTAGTGTGATTAATGTTTCTTTTTAGGGTTATTCAGATAGTATTTGATTAGTGCGGTGAGTGAGTCCATGAAAAGGGATTACTAGAGAGTGGTACCATGATGATTAAGGAAACATAAGGAATTAATTGAGATAGTTCCCAAATAAGTGTGTGAGAGGACCCAATTATTTTTTCTTCTTCTTCTTCTTTATAATTTTAAAGCAAATGGAATTATACTTGCACATCAATAATACTATTCTCAAAGAATGTTTGAAATATAAATACTATGTATTATGAAGGAATTTTGTTCATTGGTAGTAGGAAATAGGGTTTCTAATGACTAAATGGACAATTTTTCAAGGAAACCCTTTTGTATGAGTTTCCAAAACTGGCAGTAAGGAGTAGGGCTTCAAGTGTCTTAAGGACAAGGGAGTGTCAGGTGTTATACCTCTATGATATATGCACATTCCAACAATATTATTCAACCGAAATCCTTAATAATCTAATGAAGGAGGCTTGATTGCACCCTTAATCATACCATCCAATTACCCAGGTAGTAGAGAGTAATCTTCATAGGTGCTATTATTGGTGTCACTAAGTAGCCAAATGGTCAATCAAGTTATATAACACTAGTTTTAGGAAGCCTAGAGGACTTCCAAAAGTAGATGTCGTCTGATGTGTTACTACTTCAAGGAGTGCTAAAAAAGATTGCAAATATTTCCAAGAATGTGAAACCTCTTGTATCTTGTACGTGTATGCTTCCCATATCATAGTTTTACCTATTAAACAACATATCATTATGTTATTTATAGACATTGAAACACATCTCAAGCCTGCAAAAAACAAAACAAAAACAAAAACAAAAACAAAAAAACAAAAACAAAAACAAAAAACAAAACAAAACAAAAAAAACACAAAAACAAAAACAAAAAACAAAAACAAAACCAAACAAAAACAAAAACAACAAAAACAAAAACCAAAAACCAAAACAAAACAAAACAAACAAAACAAACAAACAAAACAAAAACAAACAAACAAAACAAAAACAAACAAAACAAACAAACAAAACAAACAAACAAACAAACAAACAAAACAAACAAACAAAACAAAACACAAAAACAAAACAAAAAAACAAAAAATAAACAAAAAAAACAAACAAACAAAACACAACATTGTAAAATATGTACTCAAGAAAGTGCTCTGATGCCATTTATGGTGTTTCATATTTTACCTCCATTGAGTACAAAAATAAAAATAGATTGCAACCATAATAAGCAAATCAAGAACCATAATAGCATCAAAATGTTATACCTTTATTAGTAGAAGCAATGTTCACTAGCTTCTTTGAGGGGGCAACCTCCAATTGAGAGTATTCTAATTACAAAAAAAAATCACAAGACATCTCTTTACATTGATTTCACATATTTATATAGTACTTTCTACCTCCTAGGAACATTCTAGAGAAGAAACTTTATAGTAGGCGAACCTTTCTAGTAAGTCTTCTTACACTTATTACTTTCACTCTAATACATAGGCTTATTTACTAGATATCGTGTCCATAGATAACAATACATAACAACATATCTACCTACTTAGAGGGTAAGGGATTTGGGATCGTAACAAGTTCGCTTTATGTCACATCTAAAATATAAAGTTGTGACATTTTCAACAATATCATCTTCATCAAAAGTTTATAAAAATTAAAGTGATAACAAACATATCATTTGACAAGATTATATGTTTATGAACTATTTCTTTGATAAAAAAAACAAACAAACATACACAACAACATGAGTAAAACTATTACACAAATTTTATAAAAAAAAAATTAACACAAATACAATAATAATAAAAAACAATTAAAAATGAAAACAAAGAAACTAATTATATTAATAAATTAATTGTAATTCTTAAATCTAAAATGGAATTTTGCATAACACAAAAGTTAAAGAAATCTAGACTCTTATCATGAATATAGATCCATAGAAATTGTAGATTGTAATTTTTAAAAAATCTTTTTAAATTTCCTTTGTGTCCATAAATAAATAACAATCATGCTCTCATTAAATTTAACAATCATGCTCTCATTAAATTTAAATTTTATTATTTTTAATAGAAATGTTATTTTTAAGTTGATGTTTATTAATTAAATTCATATTTTATAATTATATTTATTTATATTTTAAATCATGTTTTTTAAGAAATAAGAATTTTTTATTAAAAATCTATTTATCTGAATATTGATGAAGGATTTTTTTAAGATGGGAAATGTTTTTAATTAACTAATCAATTTAAAATAAACTATTTTCTTTCTTCTTGTTGGTTTAGTTATTTTTGGGAAATTTACCTCATTTCTTGGGTCCATTATTCAACTATCTTAATAGGTTATTCGTTGAATTCCTATTATATTTTTGAATATATTTAATTAGATAGTTTTAGGTTTATGACTTAAATTTACATTTATGATTTTAGTAATAAGATCTATTAATAGGTTAAACAACAATTAGTTGTTATGGCAATAACCATAACACTACCAATTTACAATTAACTATTTATATTTAATATTGCCCCTTGGATTAAATAAAATTAATAATTAACTAAATATTTATTTATATAATTTTAATATAATATTAAATATTTATTTATTTAACTTTTATATAAATTTAATATCAACCCTTTTTATTCATACTAATTAAATATGTTACCTTATAATAATAGATATTAAATTAACCTTCAATTAACTATTTAATTATATGTAAATTTAATATTAGTTTTTTTAATTAAATATAATTAAAACTAACTTACAATTAATTTACGAAATATTTAATTATATAACTTTTTATGAATTTAATATTAATACTTTTTATTCATATTGATTAAATACATTACCTAATTTATATATATTAATAGATATTAAACTAACTTTCAATTAACTAACTAAAAATTTATTTATATAACTTTAATATAAGTCTTTTCAGTAACTAATTGATTCCTATTAATTAAATATATACATTACCTATATAAATATAGTAATAGGCCTATAACTCACTTAATAACTTTTTAACCAATTTTGTTTTCTTGACCCTATCCCTTGGTCCAGTCCAGTTCGATGTTTCCCAATCAAATATAGTCGTGAGCCACTCTAGTTGCCCAGTTCAATATAGTCGTTGCCTAGTCAAATTTAGCCGTTGGATGTTCTGCTCTAACTATTTAACATGCAGTCAAGATCTGATTCTTCAACTTGTCATGCCGAAAAATCTTCTCAAAAAACTTAATATAAATCACAAAACCTTAACTCAACAAAAAAATAAGATTTCTAATTATCTCAAATTTCCTTGAAAATTTCAAAAAAAATCAACAAAATTAACATGTAATTCTAACTAGCATACTCTATTGAGATTAATAATTTTGTTGTACTTGATTTACCACTTTGCTATTACATTAGGAGTGGTAGGTTTACCTCCTTGTCTTGAATATATTTTTCTAAATTCATCTTAATCTATGAAAACATGAAATTTTTCACCTAAAAAATTCTCAAAAAGGATGAATTGGAGTTACTAAATATGATGCATTGATGGGTGAGTATCACCTTAGTGTCACTGTGGCATTCATGACGCATAAAAATTTGGAAGCTTTTTGAAGAAAGGGTGAAGATTTGACGAAAAAAATGCTGTAAATCTCGTGTCACTGTTAGAATGATTTACGTGGTGATTTCCAAGATTTTAAAGTTTATAAGCTTCTTTGGTCAGAAATTACAGAGTTTTGACCAAACTTGAACTTTACTCTAAGATTTTAGGGGTTTTCTTTTTTCTTTCTTTTCTTTTTTATTTTATTTTAACGTATACACATTTAATTTACACACCATTCTCATGATTATTATGTTTAATTATATCTTAAATCATTAACGGTAAATATAATTAAAAATCAATTATATCTATAGAGTTCAGGCTTCTGTGATCCATATCAAGATTGTGAAAGAGTTTTCAGCGAAAATCACATGGAGTATCATTTGTCGACGCGAATCAACTAGTGTGATTCATCGTCAGGACAAGTTGAAGAAACAGATCCAGATTAGCATGATAAATAGCCTCAGCAGAGTCTCCGACGTCTAGATTAACGACTAATTTTGACCTTAGAAGCCAGGTCAAATTATAATTTATTAATTTAATATTATTATTATTTTTCTATGGAAATAAGTTAAATTAAGTAAAATGGTTGGTTTTAAAAAAGAATTTATTTATAAAAACTAATAAATATATATAATAAAATTATAATATTAGGTTATTAAAAGTTAGGATTAATCATTTCAATGGTTGATTTGAAAAGAAAATTTATTTATTTATTTAAATTATTTAATAATTAATATTGGTATTATACATATATATAAATATTTTTTTTAATATTGGTATTATATATTAAATATTCATAGAATAAAGATAACAGTAAATATAATTAAAAAACAATTATATCTATATAATTCAATATTAAATATTTATAAAATAAATATGTTTTTAAATATTTTTAAGCATTTTTAATTATAAATCTAATAACTCCAAAAAAAATTATTTTTTCCAATATAATACACCATAGAGACTATATCGATTGTAAAAAATAATTATAACTATGTTTTATATATATATATTATATATGGAAATTTTGTAATATTATCTATATATGAAAATTTGAAAATTATCTAAATCAACATTATATATATATATATATATATATATATATATATATATATATTAATTATAGAGAAGGAATTGGTGTAATATATAGATGAAATAGTCTTTTTCATAGGAATCAAGAATATTATAAATTGAAGTAATATTACATTTTTATTTTTTTTCAAAATGGATTTTTTAATACATAAATAGACTCAATACCTTGAAAAATCCTTGAAATGTTCAAATTCTATAAATTAAACAACTTAAACTTAAATTTTTGTGTTTTTTTAGTGTTACCCTTTCACACCATTCCCATCATCCACACCTATCATCATCTCACTCTCATTATTCGGATTTGTTCTTTATTAATTTATTGATATCATTTTTTAGTTGAAATTTTTATTTTTTAAATGTGAAAAAAAAACTCACATTTTATAATTTAAAATATATATATAATCTAAAAAAAATCATATATATATATATGAGCTAATCTTTTTATAAATGATAAAAAATGTTTTCCACTCATGTTTTTACAAATGATATGCATCACTCCACTTTTTTATTATCGTATTTTCCAAATATATAAGTCCACTTTTTTATTACCGTATTTTTCAAATATATAAATAAATTTAAACAAATTTAAACTTTAAAAAATATATATATATATATATATATTTAAAATTTATCTCCATTAAGTAACTAAAATATTACAAATATAATATTTTTTTTAATTTCAAATAGCTTTTAACAAAATTTAAAGTAAAATTTTAATAAAAACATAAGTTTTTGTTTAAATATTAAGTCTTTTTAAAGTTTTTATTGAAAATCTAATTATTTTTTTTATCAATTTTTTATTTGCCTAGTTTACATTATTTTGATTCTGTGAAGGTTTCACGGTTTTTATATTATAAAGAATTAAAATCTCAAATTTATAAAAATTTCACATCTCAAATTTGTAATTTTAATTTGTAATTTTAATGAATTCTAAACCAACCACTTCAAATTTATAATTCTAATAAATTCTAAATATAAATAATAATAACACAAAAACCTAAAACCTTAGATTAAAAATGATATACAGCATATGCACTCTCTCGTTATGACTTTCCTTTTATCGTGGCGTGTGTTGCTTGTTTCCCAGTGGACTTTTTCTATTTCGAACTCATCATAGTCAACCCAAAAAGAAATGGATTTTTTTTAAATAAAAAGTATAAAGGTATAGTCAATATAATTATTATATAGAAAGCTTCCATTGGAATAGTATAAAAGAAGTTCACAAAGGAGCATCAGGTCAATAAGACTTGAGCCAAGGTGACGGGGTTAAGTTATTATTAAACCTTCTCAATTTTCTTAACTTGTTTAGTCAGAGAATTGCTTAGACTCACCAATATATATATATAAATTTTTAAAATATTTTTTAAGTTTTATTTACATAATTTTTTAATTTAATAATAAAAAATTTTATAAAATTTTATTATTTATCTAAATTATATTTTTTTTTTTTCCACTGGAAAAATCAGTAATTTCCATTAATAAATTGAAAATTACATATGGTAGATGCCATTGGCATTGCTGTATTGTTCATACAAAATCACCTCGCAGGGTGTTGTGTCAGCAAGTATTACAAAATTGAGCTTGTAATATGCATATGTGTGGCTGTACAGCCTATTCGAGTTCACAATTATCCATTTATATACAACATAAACATAGTTAATTACAGTTCCATTCAGTCAAAATATATTATCCAAAACTGTCAGTGATCGGGACTATTGTCCCTCTGTTCTCCCAGGTCTATGTATGGCCTATGGTAGAATCTGTGTTCTTCAGCTCCATTCTGCTCCACAATTATCCAATCGCCTCTGGGAAGTATCGAGGCCTCTTTGGATAATTTGTCAGCCTCGCTGTTATGCTCTCTGTAAATATGTAAACAAGAGAAATGATTAAATGTTGCTTTAAGAGTGAGAGCATCATGCAATAGGTTGCTGAGAGTGTGTGTATGACATATAGTGACATTATTGATCCAGTTAACGACCACCATTGAGTCACCAAATATGTTGAGATTGGAGAGCTGATGTGTTAGTGCAAAATGCAATAGGTTCCGGATGGCAGAAAGCTCAGCATAGTTATTAGATCCTCTTCCAAGTCCCATTTTGACAAAATATCTGTGGTGTTCATCTATGTGCAGCACGAAACCACCTCCACATCCCGTTTGATTAGCAGCCCCATCGAAGAAGGCCCACGGGGTCGATTTGTCAATGTTTGGCATGTCCTGTATCGTCCTGGCTCGAGGCGGAGGAGGGTCTGGCAATTCTTGGTACGCAGCGATAATGGTGGCTTCTACCCGGGTCCATGATATGGGTTGATCTTCGAATACAGCACGGTTTCGCGTAAGCCAGGTATACCAAGTTGCCACGAGGGGAAGATATAATAGTTTGGAGCCCGGGTGACTGTTTGTCCAAGCAATCCATGCGCCCGACAGTTCATCCCCACTCCAAAAACCTGCAATGCCCAATTGTGTGCAAATGTGGTCCAAAGGGATTGTACAGCAGGACAGGTTAGGAAAATGTGATCCGAGGATTCTGTAGCAGCCTTGCAAAAGATATTTAAATTATATTTTTAAATATATTAATAAATTCAATATTTTGAATCATTTTATAATTTAAATTTATTATCCTTTCTCATTTGTAACGAAATTAATTAGAAATATATCTCTAAAAACCAATCAAAATATTAAAAAAATTACAATTTTAAAATGTAAATTAAAATCAATTACCCCACACAAATATAATTATAATTTTAATATTTTAGAATGTGGTTTAATAACAGAGATAACTGTTACAATGAAGTTAATTGTTATGAGGATAATTTACGTTAAAGTTTTAACTCTTTTTAATATGGTGTTGGTTAAATATAGTATTTGATATTGGGTTTTATTTATTGATCTAGTCTTTTTCTAATACTCGTGGTTTAATTTTTAATAAATATATGTTTGAGGAGATGATGTAAGTGAAAATTTTATTAAATATAGGTTTAAGGAGATGATGTAGGTGAAAAGCAGAAGAGACTGATTAAGCTTTGATGCAATGTAAATTGATTATATATAATATAGGAGATGAAGATGATATAATGTAAATTAATTATATATAAATTATGTTATTTATATATATGAAATAGGAAATTAAGAAATAATAATTATATATATATATGAGAGATTAAGAAATAGTAATTATAATAATTTTTTATTTTTTATTTATTTTTGTGGTTTTAATGTTATATATATATAGTGGTAATTGTAATGGTTATTCATTTTTTATTTATTTTTATTATTTTAGTGATATTATTAGATTTTTTAAGATAGTTTAAAAAAAGAGTTTTTATAAGTTATTTATATATATATATATATATTAGAACTGTAATTTCAATTTTACTAAAAATATTTTTATAATTTAATATAAAAATGATTTATAATTTTATTTAAAAAAATATAATTAAAACTAAATATTTATATTAGTTCAAATTTAATAAGCATGTTTTTCAGATTAATCACATCAATATTATTTGGTGGACGTTTGGAACTACCTAATATGATTCAAAATAGAAAATAAAAAAATATATTATTAATTTAATTTTAACATTATATATAAAATATAATATAATTTTTATATTTATTTATATATATAATACTTCACTTTTTTTTAAATGGTCAAACAGAAACATGTAATGAAGGGAAACACGAAAGGATGAAGGATATGACGTAAGATGGTAAATGGGAATTCATTCGGGGTACATTTATTTCGAGCCCACGTTGCTCATGAAGCTGCCTATATAATGACAACGCCCATGTCTTGTATTTGATGTTTTGTAGAATGAGTTTCTTTTTGAAAAATTTTGAAATGTGGAAAGTGATTTATGTTTTGTAGAATGGGTTTTTTTTTTGAAATGTGGAAAGTGATTTGGGGGAGAAAATTGAAACAGTAAATTTGACCTATAGATATTAAATATTTAATTTGTTTGTTGTATTTTTAATGTGTGATTTATATAGAGGTTAAGTTATACCATCTGATTAGTTGTAGTATTTATTTTTTGTTATTATTTTTTGGTTAATCGGTTCGAAATGAGATTTTTACGGATATAAAAGTAATATATAGAAATATTGTAGTGATATTTTCTAATTTGACATATATTTTATCAACAATTTTTAATGTTATTTTTTGCTTTCCTCTTGTAAAAATAGCTAAATTAAAGTGTATCTTTCAATTGATATAAAAACACAAAAAAATAGATGTTCATAAATTTACATAAAAGTGAAAATGACAATCATGAAAAATAAATAATAGTCATCAAATTTTCTTGACTTGCAAAATAAATTTAATTTAATAATAAATTAACTTATCAACATACATCTTAATATTATTAAGAGTTTCCTAAACAATTTTGGAATTTGAAGCCAACCTATCCACCAAACCTACCTTTTATTTCTTTGTCCCAAATGAAGTACACAGTAGAGTCCATATAATACTATTAAGAGTTTCCTAAACAATTTTGGAATTTGAATCCAACCCTATCCACTAAACCTACCTTTTATTTCTTTGTCTCAATGAAGTACACTTTGTCTCAAATGAAGTACACATTAGAGTCCATAGAGGCAACCAATATTTAGGGTGCTATTGATTCATTAATGCACGGGGTTGTATAAGCTCATTGTCGGATAATATACTTGCTTAAATCGAATGATGCCCCCAAGCATTAATGGCTCAATAGCACAATAAATATTAGTTGTCATCTATATCCACTAGCAAGAGATTTGCCACTCAGACGTACTTTCAAATCTTAATATAACACCATTTTTATTTAAAATATTTCAACAACGTGGCCTACACATTAAACCTTATTAATATTAATGTTTATCATATTAATATTAACATTAATATATATTTGATTAAGATTTAATATTTAATGTATTACTTTTACAATTATTAATATTAGTATTGTTTACTATATTAATATTGATATTAATATTTTTTTTTTCTAAGTAAGCTTAAATCTATTAATGTAACATATGGTACAAAGAGTTCTAGGCATCATAGTGCCGCCATATAGTCAGTAAGATATCAAAAATTGAGCCGCCCGCAAGGGGAGACCGGCCCGAGAAGCGTTTGAGAGTTGCCTCGCA
This sequence comes from Pinus tabuliformis, assembly GCA_031772625.1. NCBI lineage: Eukaryota > Viridiplantae > Streptophyta > Pinopsida > Pinales > Pinaceae > Pinus > Pinus tabuliformis. The sequence goes on along the minus strand of CM062819.1, from coordinate 1,414,967,062 downwards.
AGAGGAAACCAGCCTTGACTCAACAACAGTGAGCCAAAAATCTAAGCCGCCCACCAGGGGAAACTGGCTCGTACACAGATTTAGGACGAATTTAACTACAAAGACTAGTTTAGACAAGCTAAGATACGTAGGCGACAAAACCAGCAAAATGCTCAAAAGACTAGACATGATGGCAAGAAAAAAAGCAGTAACACTAGAGTCCATAGTCACCCTAGGGCGATTCCTCTTCAATTCTGCACCACCATCCTTCCTTGTCATCAGGATCTGGATCTGGAACCCTTTGAGGAGCGGCATCCACCACTTCACGCTCGCCTACAGGCATCCCGGTGGCCTGGAGTGGGCCAGAGCTGCTTTCACCTGCCAAGCGAGAGGGACCTTTGTCTATGGGCAGAGAAACAGGCCGTACAGAAGGAGAGGCCTACGAGCTAATAGGGGGCGCAGAAGATGAGGGAGCAGGAATCACCTCGGGTATCTCTTTGAAAGAAACAGTAACCGTCGCAATGACCAAGGGGCGGGAGGAGTTGCAATGGTAATGGAAGACAACGGTGGAAGGATTCCGAATAGAGGCGGTGAAAGCAGGCCGAGGTTCAAAGGAATGGTGAGAGGCGAAGGTATCATTCCGCGGGGAGGGAGGAAGGTGACGAGCTTGACCACTGCCACGAAGACGACGGGGAGCACTTTCACTGGGACTGCGAGAGGAGGACGAGTGAGAGGAAGGGGAAGGGGAGCGACGACGCCTGGAGCCTCCCCTGCGGCATCTCAGACGATGCCTCAGCCTTGGCATTGCAACACAGAAATCGTGAGAGAAGGCGGAATTGACAGAGGGTCCCAGCGGAGGAAGGTGGGGGAAAAATCCGAACAGAGCAGGGAGGTGCCGAGCACAGAACGGGTTGTGCGAGTAATGGTAACCAGGGATAAAACTAATGCAGGAGGCTAGCGGGCAGCACCTTCCAACAGTGGTGCGAAGGCTGTGCACTTCAGCTTCCAGCGAACAGCGAGAACCTACAGGCAAGAGTTGCCTCGACATGGAGACCGGCAGAGCACCACAATTCCAAATCAAAGCATCTGAATTCTCAACTGAGGACGGGGACGAAGGGGCCGGAGGCTTCATATTGAAGCTCTTGGTGTCTCGGCCTCCCCACTGGCATAAATGCCGCGTAGGGTGACGGCCCATCAAATTTATTGTTCCGGATGTGAGTAAATGCCTTCCGCAGGCAAACCAGTGGGCTTGCCACATGCCCGCCTGCCGAATCATAACCCTCATAACGTCATTGCCCACCCGCATCCGAGGAATATTGATATTAATATTAATCTCAAGGTTAATAATATTAATTTCTTACATTTTTAATATTAATCCATTGAATTTATAATATAATTTTTTGGGTTTATTATTTTTTTTAGGTTTAATATTATTTACTTTGATTTGTAATCTTATAATAGTAATCCCTTGGGTTTATAAATCTCTTAGTTTTATCATATTGATAATTCTTTAGATTTATAAATCCCTTGAGTTTATAATATCAATAATCCCTTGTCTTTATTATGTTATTGATAATATCAATAATATTATCATATAATTATATCAATTATATAGTTGAAAAAAATGTTATCATATAATAATTATTATTATAAATTGTTATTATAATTATAATATTTTATAATATAATAATTATCATTATAATATTATTATTATTATTATTATATATTTATTAATATCAATATTAATATTAATATTAAATCTATATCATTGACCTATCTGAGTATATCAACCACATTTACTAACGTGGTTGTGCATGTCATTGATATAGGCATATCGACGTATATCAACTACATTGATTAATACAGTGGTGTTATCTAGTGCTTGTCACCTCACTATCCCAACTTACACCATAGCCACATCCCATCTCTTCATGAATCATGATCCTCCCACATCATCTATTAGTCCACGTACACCCTAGGCACATTTGAGAAATTAAATATTTGGATTGGGATTGACCATGTAAGGAAAATCCCAACACTGCCATCATCTAAATTGACATCAACTACAACTTAAGTTTCACGAGATACCTAGACAGCCCAACGTTTGATTGGACGCGTCACGCCTATCGCTTCACTATGTCCGTACAACATCACACACTACCACATGTCGACCAACTTTGAGTGCATTCACATCCCCAAAAGAATTTCTACGTATTTTGTCAAAGATTGTGTGTACACTCGTGCATGATATTGCATTTACATCCTCCATGGGGAAAGCTTCTATGTTTGTATATATACAAAATTTTGTGACATGATGACTCATCCACGGCATCTCGTGTCGTGGATTTCTATGAGTGAGATTGCAAGTGTTAGATGTTGTGTGGGTAGGGGGATGGTACAACGGGAACTAATTACATTCGGCTGTTAGAGAGATGTTGGGTTGCAGTGTTCGACTAATGTGAGCGAGGGAGCTGTTGTGAGCGGTTGTGAGTTGTTGGAGAGCGAGGGAGAGTTGTTGTGAGTTGTGAGGGAGAGCAAGGGAGTTGTTGTGAGCTGCTGGAGAGCTGATGTGAGCTATGAGGGAGAGCAAGGAGAGATGCGAGGGAGCTATAAGGTGAGAGCTGTGAGGTGAGAGTTATGACAGAGCCCGACCTCTCGCAGTTGGAGCCTGACAAACCTAGCAGTGAGGGCTGAGTGTTGAGCGTTGAGGAAGGAGTGTGAGCACTGAGGGTTTGCACTGGGAGGAGCGAGGCCCATAGTGAGGGCAGTGTTGAGTTCCTTTTTCAATTGAGGGAACAGGTCATACTCACAATTTCGTTTTCAACTAAAGCAACATATCAGATCCACATTTCCTTCATTTTCATATTATTTTCTGTCTGTTTTTGGTCTTCATTTCAAAACATCACACTAGAGCTCTATAAAATCAGGCCCATTAAATCTTTGTTAACGATAAAAGTTTAAATGCAAAAGCATTTTAGTATGGATATAGGGGGGTCTAGTGCAGAAAAGGAACTGGTTTTGGTGGAAAACAAGCATCCATGAATATTCATATAAAACAGTCTAGAAACAGTAAGCAGATTCCAAATGCAAATATCAAGTTTCATTTTAAGGGAGTTGTCAGAGGATGGTTGGTGCACACCGTGGAAGCACACTTTATGTATCTTAGGAGGAGATAGGGAGCCCTACCCCAACACTCTTACTAAGAATGTAAGTAGGACTTGGAGCCCCCTTTTGCCTGGGGTGCATCAAGCTAATGCATTCGACACAAAGGAAAAGTTTATTTTTGTGAATGAGAAGCAGTACAAGGGGATTTTAAGGCACAAACAAGCCAAAAAGAAAAATATGAGACAATCACAGAGAAAAAAATTCACTTGGATCCTACCGAAATCAGCTAAAAGTAATGCAAGTGTTATTACCAAGTTACAGTCACCAATAGAGGAACAAGCAGGGAAGAGGGTGGTCAATAGTAAAAACAAGGCGAGCTTATCGACACATGAGGGGTCTAGTCTAATGTAAGGTGAAAGCAAAGTTACACCAACAAATAAAGAAGAAAAAAACATGGACACATACAACCCCACAACCACTCCATTGTTATGGTCATTTGAGCTCTATGTTTGTGAACTCATGAGCATGAAAAAAAGAATTGAATTCATTGAGCTAAAAGGGAAATTCGATGATCTTAAGTTAAAAGAAATTTCAGAGGCCAATCAGAAACTTGAAAAGGAAAACAAGATCCTCAAAGAGCAGATAATAAACTTACAAAGCAATATGGAAAGAGGGCAGCAAGAATTGGTCACATTGAAACAAGAATTAGAGCAAGCGAAAGTGGTAGAGGAAAAAGACACAGGGACAAGGACAACTAACAAAGAAATTTAGATGGAAGAGCTTCAGTCAACACTTGCAAACAGGGAAATGAAAGAAAACAAAATAAGACAACAAATAGAAGAGGCTAAACCCTAGGCTCAAATAGTAAAGGAACCATTGGTTGAAGAAAAAGAAACCATAGAGAGACAAATAAGAGAAGAAAAAGATAAACAAGACAAGGCCACAAATTTCATCATGAAAGGTTTGAAGGATTATGGAGAGAAAGAGAGAACATATATTTTAACAAAGGATTTTCTCAAGGACGAATTGAAATGGATAGGTTATATCCAGCAAGCAAATAGGATAGGTAGGAAATCAGAAAGTAAAAGGAATAGACATGTGAGAGTTACTTTAAAAAGCAAAGAATACAAAATAGTTATCCCAACAAATAGGGGGCTACTTAAAGGCACTCGAATTTATCTAGATGATGGCTTGACATGAAGATCGAAGGAAGGAATGGGAAAAGGTGAAATCAATAAGAGAAGCAGGAAAGCGGGCGTGGCTGAAAAATGGGAAATCCCAAATCAGCGAGTGTTTAACAAGTCACAAATAGGGATTCCCCCCCCCCCCCCCTCCCGGAGTATCTAAGCATGGTAAGTTGGAATTGTAGAGGTTTTCCATGGAGGAGAGGATCGAGATTGGGGCCCATAGCATAAGGGAAAGACATCATTATCCTTTTAGAAACTCATGAGCATGAGGGTTGCAGGGTTCCAGAATATGAAGGTTTCAATAAGGTTTCAATGTGGAATGAAGAAACAGGAATAGGCAAAGGGCATGGAGGGATCACAGTTCTAATAAGAGAATCGTGGGGCAGAATAGTAAACATGGAAAAATAAGATCCAAATAAGCAATTTATATGGTTGAGTATAACTAACAATGAAGTAACATTCAGACTGGCTGCATGTTACTTTTCCCCAAAAATCTCAAAGTTTTACAAGAAGACAAATTTAGATAATGAAGACCCTTTTAGTGCTTTGAAAAGAGATATCTCTACCTTCGGGAGGTTAGGAGATATAATGTTAATTGGGGAATGTAATGTTAGGACAACAAACAATCAGTCTATTCAATTGGGAAGTGATGAGAATATGGACAACAACCTTCTTTGGTTAGAGGAGATTGAGGATCACGCATGGACAAGGACCTCTCAGGATGGGAATGGGAGTGTGTCCCACTTTGGCATTGAATTGTTAGTATTATGTAGCATCTACGACATGGTTATTTGCATTGGCATGAAAGCTTTTCCAAGATCCGGTGGCATCACATGTAAAACTTGCAACAGTCAAAGTGTGGTGGACTATGTGATATGCTCCAGAGCTTGATTTGCAATTTTTCGGCTCTCAGGATTGGGGATTTTCGTATTGAGATGAATTCAGACCATCTGCCTCTCTTTATTAAGTTGATAATGCATACAAGTGAGCTACAGGAAGTGTACACCCAAAAATATCAAAAGAAAGCACATGCAAGTGGAAGAGTCCTCATGAACCAAGAAAATCAAGAGCTCTTTGTTGCGGCCCAAGAACAATACTTTCAAGTGACAAAAAAAACACAGATGTCAAAAAAGATAGTGCAAGAACAGAGTACTTTTGTAGCAGTATGTTGATCCCTCTAATCCACAAATCCTTAGAGGGTGCAAAAGATCTCGGCTTAAGAAGAAGGTCTCAAACACTTTTCCAACTAATCCTTGTTATGATGAAGAATGCAAGGCTGCTAAGGTCACTTAAGAAGCAGACAAATAGTGAAACCCTGAAGAAGTATAAAAATATGATTAAAATTAAAAAAACAAAAACAAAAACAAAACAAAACAAATTTAAATGGCTACGAGAAGGAATGAATTAATTGCTTTGGGAAAGAACAACCCCAAAGGTTTTTGGCAAGAGCTACAGCAAAATATAAAGAAAACAGACAATAATATATCAGTTGTGCAATGGTTAGATTATGTGAAGCTCCTCGATGAGAGAGATCAAGAGAAAATAAAACCCCCCAAAATCAACTCTACAATCGAGTTATTCTCAGTGGAGGAGATCAAGTGGGGTATGAAAAATTTAGCAATTGGTAAGGCTCAAGACATTGATGGTTTGCAGGCAGTAAAGTGGGGTGTTGAGACCTTGGCTTCAATCATTAGAAGGATATTCAACATGGTCATGCAAGGAAAATTTCCAATGGAATGGACTAGGAGCCTGGATATACCTCTTTACAAAAGTGGAGACATCATTAATCCCGCTAATTACCACACTATTATGGTCCATCTGCTTCTTGGAAAATTGCTTGGGAGCATGTTGGAGCGGAGAATCAACAACTGGGTAGAAAAAGAGGGTAAAAGAGCTAAAGGGAAAGTTGGTTTTAGGCCAAGGCACTCTACCATTGATCATTTCATCACTCTTAGGCACTTCATCAAAAAAAATTGGGACGTCCAGAGCGAGGAGGCATTTTGTTGCTTTGTTGACTTCAATAAATATTTTGACATTGTCCCCAAAGATAAACTCTAGAGAAGAATGGAAGAGCTTGGAATTCCAAGGGAGTATAGAGTAGTTGTGCATAAAATTTCTGAGAAAGTTAGCGCTAAAATCATAACTAAGGAAGAATTTTTTGAATGCTTTGGTAGTGACATAGGGGTTAAGTAACTGTGCCTTCTTTCCCCCACACTTTTCGGCCTATATATTGATAAGCTAGAAGAATGGGTGAAAAACACTAGTGGAGAGGGTATTCAATTTGCAAGTTATGTGGTGAAGTTTCTTCTGTATGCAAACAATCTTATTCTAATTCAAAATCAACTCATGTTTTGAGAGAGAATTTGAAGGCATTAGAGCTCTTCTGTCAAGAGGTGGGGATGCAGGTAAACACTAGAAAAACTAAAGTCGTGATCTTCTCTTTGAAGCAGAAAAAACAACAAGATAGCTTTATTTTTTAGGGAAAAGCCTTGGAGTTAGTGGAAGAGTACAAGTACCTAAGAATTTTTTTTCACAACAGGCTCAGTTGGGAGACATGCATAACTGAAAGGATTCAAGGAGGATGGAGAGCGTCTTACCTTCTTCAGAATAGATGCAGGAAAGCAAAATTATGGGATTGGAAAACCAAGAAAACTCTTTTTGGATTGTTAGTTACTCTAGTTGTCCTCTATAGGTGTGAAGTTTGGGGGAGTGGCATGTCAGACAACAAATAGAGACAAGTAGAAAGAATTCAAAAAACACTTAATCATGAGTAACCTTAAAGTCAAATCAACTGTCCCTTATGATATCTTACTAATGGTGGCTAGTTTGTTTCCGATGGAAGCTTTAGCAATCATATGTTTGTTAATTCTAAAGTGGATATAAAAAATTGGGTACTTGAAAATTTTAGGACGACCATGTGGGAAAAACAGGTTGGGTGTAAAAAAATGATATATGCCAATAATTTCAACCCAACATGGTCGCATAATGAAAAGACCTATCTGAGTGTTGCAATCAAGGGAAAGGCTAAGATTTTAATAGCACAACTAAGAACCGAATCCCATCATCTTAGATGTGAAACATGTAGATGGGTAGTTCATAAGGAAGAGTGGGAAGAAATAAATTGTGTCTTTTTTTAGGAAGGAGCGGTTGAAACCTAATGGAACTTCATCATGGAGTGTCCTGCCTATAAGGACATTCGTAGTTAGTTCGAAAGTGACTTGAAAGTGGAAAGTATTTGTGAGCTATTTGTGGAAGGAAAGCTTCACAAGACAACAAATTTTTTTATCATGATTCACGCCAAGAGGGTTGTTATGGAGAGAAACTTGATAGTATGATGTTCTGTTGGTTGGATATTTGGGTCCCTTAGATCGTTTTGGTCTCATGGACATCATTAAAATTCTTCAATTCAAGAATGGTAGTCATAGCAACAAGATGTTACCAGGTGTCATAAATAATGTAAGATGCATATGCTTGTTGTCCCATCACAAGGAATTTCGGTTTATTGTAACCAAGATAGAATTTGATAGGTTTCTTCATTAAATATAGCCAAAAAAATTCCATGTCAGTTAACATTTTTTTGTTAAATTGATCAAAAGGGACACCGGAGTTGCAGAAACTTCCAAATTTGAAGTGTTTCAGATTTGAAATTCCTACCATGGATAGTGCATTGTGCATCACCACTATGTCTAGTAGCAAGATAGGTAGGGCCTAATGTAAAAATATCTTATATCATTTTTTTAATGTTTTAAATTGTTATTGTTTTGTTTAATTTGAGAGATGATTAATTGGTAGTTAAATTATTGATGTGATGAGAGATGTATGGAGGAGAGGGCGGGTCTACGTTGGACTCTACCACTGAAAATGATAGATTCTCGTCTTTGCGAAATCATTACCGATGGAGGAAAGTACTTGTTCCAATACTTTACAGAGTAGTCTTTAAGTGTGGTTTTTTGGAGTTTCAAGTGGATTTATGGCCAGAATCCGGCAAAAAAATTGTGGTCAAATCTTGATTTATGTTGTTTAAGTTAGTTTTTTGACTACATATATGGATTCAACACCCTCAAAAACCCTTGGGGCACTTCGATTGTGAAGAGTTCACCTAATAAACTTGGGGCACTTCAATTGTGAAGAGTTCACCTAACAAACTTGTGATTTCAATAAATCTCTGCGAAATTTTATACAAAATAGATCGAAAAATAAACCAAAAAACTTTCTAAAAAATCACACTTAAAATTTACTTGCTTTTTTACCATTTAATTATTTACATACACATTCCCAACATCGAATTAAGAGGATCTTAAGAGCTGTTTTGTTTTGTAAGGATGGTTATGTAAGTTATATTGGTTTAAGAAGTATTCAATGTAGGGTATTCCATATAATTTGGTGGGAAAAAATAATAAGCTTCGACTTCCATTAGATCTCAGTTGATGCTTCATAAAAGTATTTAGAACTCCTCACCCACCCAGCTGTAACTAAAAAGAATGAAATCGCATAGACCAAATATTTTATTTTAAAGAATATTATAGAAAGAAATATAACTAACAAAATATATTACAGTACCGAAATGTAATTAACAAACCAAAATCAACTTAATCCCGTCAACTTAATCGTATATATGGAGAGATAATTACGTCGAAGGTAATGTCTATTCATTAGACAGATTTCCAATAAATGCTAGTTGTTAGGTACGATTCCTCAGGTTCATGTTCGGTCAATTCCGCTCAAAGTTCTTCACGCAATGCTCATGTTCATGGAACATGGACGTATGTTTGGCGGAATCGTGAACTAACAAATTTAAGGTCGTCTAATATTTCAATTTATATTGACATATTAAAACTCTTATTTAGTGATCAAATATTCAGCATGAGCTCTTAGCATAAATTATAGAGATAATTAAAAGGTTAGATAAAGATGTTTTTGTAATAGCAAAAAGTAGGTAGATATCACTTTTATTTTTTCTAATAAAGATGATAATTTTTTTTCATCAATTTTGTAATTGAAGTTCAATTGTTAGGTGGGGAGGTTTGGTCCCTACAAGTAGTGTGGTCCAATCTCGATCAAGACTATATATATTGTGGTTAGAAAAAATGAGTGTTACTCTCCTCACTCAAGTTTAGAATTTGAGATTTGTTTTAATGACTTCAAACTTTGTTGTTAAGTCTAAACAATCTTTTGATAATACATTCCTTATATAAAAATATTTTCACTTATAAATATAAAATCATTTTTTAATCTCATCAAATAAAATACATATAATTTTTCTATTTCTTTAGTCTTCCAAAGGTAGCGCAATTGGTGAGCGTCATGAAAATGAAATGTTATGTACTAAGAGATTTAAGGTTCAAATCTCCTTGAATTACCTATGTCTTTGAAAGGGGCATACATAAGCACCTGGTTCAAATCTCCCTGGCCAATACCGAAAATAATAGGAATTCTGACAAGATTATGATAAAGTTTGGCATTTTTTTTTAAATCTAGGTTACAACAGTTAAACTTCAAAACTTTGGGTGTCTCAGGGGTTCTTGATGGTGCTAAATCCATTTCCACAATCAAAAAAATGATTCAAAACTCAAACATTCTGATTTTTTTTTTAATTATCAAATTCAAACAAAAAATGTCGTACAAACAAATTTATAAATAATGCCACAATTTAACAACTAAATTATAAAATATTTCTCCATATAAAAAATTATAAATTCATCTTCACGGCCCAGAAAATAAATTGAGCGTAACATCCGAAACTTACCAAATACATTTCCCTAAGATGAACCTTGAGATACCTCATATCACCTTGATATGGAGAATCCCATAGATTGAATGGTCCGTAAAAAAAACCAACGCTTGAACGGTCTATAAATATCTAAATTCGATGCTAGGCACGTGTACCTAAAAATGAAAAGGGAGGGTTTAGATGTAATAATAAACGGAGTCATCTAACACACACCCAGGAATTGCCTTTGACAGTAAAAAATAGTCGGAATCTAGAGAATTTTTTTTTTTTAAATCTTGTAGAGCCAGTGTTTGAATCGTGTTTTTGATGGTGGAAATGGATTCAGCACCATCAAAAACGTCTAAAACACTTAAAATTTTGAAGTTTAACAACTATAACTTGGATTTACAAAAATCTTTACCGGATATTCTCTAAATATGACCTGAATTTCCATAACTTTCTAGGCAACTTCTCCACCTCGTTAGACTACGCTATAATAAACTGATTAGTTTAAAATAATATTTAACACCTGCTTTTAAAAATAATAAGTGTTAGCTCCTTTTAAAGATAATATGCCTAGTTCTTATTAGATTTTAGGTGATACTTCTGAATGCTATTTAGGATGGGTGGATTCAAGTTTATTGATGCTTTTGGTTTTACCATTATTTTTATTTCGTTTAAAATTTATTATTTTTGTCTTTATAATTTAAGTATGTGAAAGTGTTGAAGTTATTTATGTATTTAATAACATATTTTAAGTAATGAAAAATTATAATTTTACTAAAAAAAAAAAATCTATTTTTCAACCCCTAAACACTATAAGAAGTTCTTTAAACTTGGCAAAAGACCCTATGTGTCACGCCCCCAATTCTTTTTTCCTTAAATTGGTCGGATGCGGCACCGCCTAAGTTAATAACTTGTTCCGTCGTTAATTAACTTTACGAACTACGCCTTAACAATTCATAATAAACATGAATTACATATTATTAATGTGCAGAATCCATTAACAATATAAGAATAATAATACAACTCGGCAATAATAATAATAAACGATCTTTTATTATATATGCAGAATTTTACATGACCGGGAGCCGCACTCAACCGGCGTTCAATAACCAGGAGGGCGCCCGCCCGTGCTAGAGGGCACGGCGGTCTGCCAAGACTCCACCAAGAATTATAATATACAATGTTACATTTACGTTATTCGGCTTTGGGCGGGTGGGCGCACCCGTGCACGGCCCTTACCCGAACCACAACCCAAACCTACGTAACCTTCGTGTGGTGGTCGCCCGTGCGCACCACTCCACACTACCGCGCACACCCAAATATCACGCCCCGCTCGGCAGGCTCATACCCGAGTCTTTGATAGTGTAACCTACGCCTTCGTCTTTGTGCGCACCTCCTGTGCGTTGCAGAGCGAAGAGCGATGGTTGGTTGTTTCAAATGTATCGCAGGTCGCCATATATATATGCACCAAAGGTTGTGCGTTCAACCTTGGCCGACCTCTCAAGTTATAATAATAACGCCCAGCGATTATGCCAATCGTCGTCGGCTTGCCCCAACGCCTCATGCATACCTTTGTCGGCTTGTTCATAAAGTGAGCTGCCTGTCCGCCTTATAATTGTGTGAGCGCCCTCCACAACCACGCGCATTTTTAACTCATGCCTTCGTCGTTTGGAGCGCTCGCTCTTCAACACTTAGTCGCATTTCGTGACGGAGGGAGCGCGCGCTCGTGCCCAAGAACGCAGGGCGTTACATTCTCCCCCACTGGAAATCGTTGTCGTCCTCGACAACATACCATCTCGGTAGCCATCCACCAAGATCATTAATGCCCATGATGTCAACTCCTCCACATACTGCAATCATCATCACAACATATGTAGAACCACTATCTCCACCATGTCTCGCCTTGGTAACCATCTGTCACCAAGACCACATACCAAGGTATGTCATATATCAGATGTCCATGATCATCGACCACCCTATCACAATCTCCTCATGTTGCTCTCCACCATGGAAGGTTGATCCCTCCAACTCAAGCTACATGTCCACCACAACAATGTGTCAAACTCCATCATGTCATCACCATCATGTGCAAAACTGCCCATGATAATAAGTGCTAACACACCTCAACCATGTGCCAACATCTCATCTCGACAATATGTCATATATCGAAAGTCATCTCAATCCATGATCATCCACCACCATGTCACAATCTCCACTTGCTGCTCCATCGTGGAAGGCTAGTCCCTCCATCTCAAGCTACATGCCCACTGCAACATATCATGTCGAACTCATCATGTGTCGTCCTCATGTGAACTGCTGCCGTGATACTCCAACACAATGCTAACATATCTCTGTACATGCTAGCCCCCATGTTTTAACTAGTTGGGTAGCTAATCCAACCATCACGCCCAAATCATGAGAATGCACATCCTCATGCCACCATCAGTTGTTTCTCAAAACATCCTGCCACATCCTCAACTCGATCAAGAATCCATCTCCATATAAGTTGTAAGCCATGCTCAGGTCCATGAAGTAGTCCTCATCTCATCTGTAACATGTTGTCCATGATGTTTGGTGTCAATGTGCTGCATGAAATCAGCCACATCTATCCCAACATCATACATATGTGTGCCTCCTCCATATGAAGAGACTATCTCATCAAACTCCAACTCTCGGTATGCCACATCCAAGTCCATGAAGCTACCTCCATCACATTTGCAATGTGTCAGCCCTCAAGTCTCCATAGAAACAAGTATACACCTGCCTCATCTATCCATGTGCTGCCCATGATCATAGATCAATCAGCTCCCATGTGTCAAAAGGTAGTTGAGTCTCGGCTCAACTCATGCCCCAAGTGTTGCCACCAAGGTATCATCATCATCGTAACTCCATCACTCCAAAGTGTCTCATATCGATCCTCCAGATCAAGTCACTCTTTCAAGTCACACCCATACATGTACTTTGAAAGTATGCACCTGCATCAAAGTCCCTGACCTCAGCTCCTCAATGCATCAAATCCTCCACCATATATGAAGTCCCTAAAGGTCACAACAATTTCATGTCATCATGAGCTCCATGAGTCATCTCCAACCAACATCTCCATGTGGTAGGAATGCTCCATAATCTGCTCACAAATCCATCCAAGTCCATGGCCTTGTTGTACAAGAGTGTACAACCTCTCCATAGGCTCATAAGTAATAAGTCTCCATGTCACATCAGCAAATCCATCTGCACAACATCCCTGCTTTGGCACTCCTCATTGGATGCCCATAAGTGACACCTCTACAAGTGCTCCACATAATGTCCCTGCATAAGACTGCCATGCTTCATGTCTCCAACCTGATGTCCATGACTAAGTTGCCCATGTAGTCCAACCAAGTAGACTCATCACAACAATCGGTCATCCTCATCCAAGTCTGCAATCTTCGGTTTAGTGAACTCGGTCACCCAACCATATCATCATCATAAGTCCCTTCCATCATAGCTCCCCCACTGAAGGTTCCACCAAGACTATCTCTTGGTCTCGGCCATGAGAAGTCCACCCAAGCATCATCAAATGTGTGCCCTCATCAACCTGTCCATGAGTCATGCCGGGCACTTAGCCAAAGTAGCTAAAGCATGACCCAATCCTCCACAACGATCATCATGTTCCTCCCTTGTCACGGGCCCTTGCACCTTTCATCACAAGGTCACAAGCAACCCCAACAAGTCCTGCAACAATCGACAATCCTTGCTTCTCCATACAAGGTCTCATCATAGACATCCATGGTAAGATCCTCCCTAGCATTGGCAAACTAGCTTTGCCCTTCCCTGCATATGGTCCATCTACCAAATGCCCAAATGAAACACAAGTATCAATACTTACTTCATCATCATGAGGCTCCTCCTCATTCATCCATGTCTGCAAACTACACGATCCTGGTCCAATTTGATCAATCTCAAGTTCATCCTTCATCATGGTCATGTTTGCAACATCTTCAATCATCATCACTTCCTTTTCCTTGATAACACAATCTGCAACTTCTCCTTGCTCCATTGTCCAACCAAGTTGAAGAAGCTCTCCTTCAACATTCTTCTCCAAGACTTCAAGTTCTTTTCGGATCTGGGGCTTCTCTTCCTTCAACCTTTTCAACCTGTATTAGGTAAGCAAGAGCTTCCCTTCACCTTCTCCCAAACTTGCCATGCCTTATACTTCGCCTTTCGCGGTTCGTACTTCGTTTGGTCCACAGACGCCCAAACCGTTTATACCTGCCCACACGCAGTCCCACTTGCCCACCTGACAAGTGCCCAAATCGTATGACCAGCATGTAGTACCGCCTGCCCAACTCTACGACACCTGGTTCCAACCTTTACCAGCTTCACCAAGTTCCCTGCAACCATGAACCGGCCCTTGTTCCACTTGTATGTGAAACTAGCTTCCTTCACCTGCAAGTACCTGCTTCCACTGTCACGAGCAACCTTGCTCAAATATCAACTATCAAGTTTCCAAGTGTACCCACACCTGCACTTCGTCACGAGCAACCCTGCTCACCAGCTCCAAACCGAGCTCTCATACCAACTGTCAAGTTGTGTATCCGCTTCAAACCTTCACGAGCAAACCTTGCTCTGATACCACCTCTCACGCCCCCAATTCTTTTTTCCTTAAATTGGCCGGATGCGGCACCGCCTAAGTTAATAACTTGTTCCGTCGTTAATTAACTTTACGAACTACGCCTTAACAATTCATAATAAACATGAATTACATATTATTAATGTGTGGAATCCATTAACAATATAAGAATAATAATACAACTCGGCAATAATAATAATAAACGATCTTTTATTATATATGCGGAATTTTACATGACCGGGAGCCGCGCTCAACCGACGTTCAATAACCAGGAGGGCGCCCGCCCGTGCTAGAGCGCACGGCGGTCTGCCAAGACTCCACCAAGAATTATAATATACAATGTTACATTTACGTTATTCGGCGTTGGGTGGGTGGGCGCACATGTGCACGGCCCTTACCCGAACCACAACCCAAACCTACGTAACCTTTGTGCGGTGGTCGCCCATGCGCACCACTCCACACTACCGCGCACACCAAATATCACGCCTGGCTCGGCGAGCTCATACCCGAGTCTTCGATAGTGTAACCTGCGCCTTTGTCTTTGTGCGCACCTCCTGTGCGTTGTACAGTGAAGAGCGATGGTTGGTTGTTTCAAATGTACCGCAGGTCGCCATATATATACGCACCAAAGGTTGTGCGTTCAACCTTGGCCGACCTCTCAAGTTATAATAATAAAGCCCAACGATTATGCCAATCGTCGTCGGCTTGCCCCAACGCCTCATGCATACCTTTGTCGGCTTGTTCATAAAGCGAGCTGCCTGTCCGCCTTATAATTGTGTGAGCGCCCTCCACAACTGCGCGCATTTTTAACTCATGCCTTCATCGTTTGGAGCGCTCGCTCTTCAACACTTAGTCGCATTTCGTGACGGAGGGAACGCGCGCCCGTGCCCAAGAACGCAGGGCGTTACACTATGGACCCTAAGGATATGAAAGGTGTTTATGTACAAATTTATATGGATTCAGCACCCTCAAAAACCCTTGGGGCACTTCGATTGTGAAGAGTTCACCAAACAAACTTGGAGCACTTCGATTATGAAGAGTTCACCTAGCACACTTGTGATTTTAATAAATCTCTACCAGATTTTATACAAAATAAATCGAAAAATAAACCAAAAAAACTTTCTAAAAAATCACACTAAAAAACTACTTGATTCTTTACCATTTAATTATTTACATACACATTCCCAACATCAAATTAAAAGGATTTTACCGCTGTTTTGTAAGGATGGTTATGTAAGTTATATTGGTTTAACAAGTATTCAATGTATGGTATTCCATATAATTTGGTTGGGAAAAGAATAATAAGCTTCGACTTCTATTAGATCTCAGTTGATGCTTCATAAAAGTATTTAGAACTCCTTAGTCACCCCGCTGTAACTAAAAAGAATGAAATGGCATCGACCAAATATTTTATGTTACAAAATATTATAGAACGAAATATAACTAACAAAATATATTACAGTACCGAAATGTAATTAACCAACCAAAATCAACTTAATCGTATATACGGAGAGATAATTACGTCGAAGGTAATGTCTATTCATTACACGGATTTCCATTAAATGCAAGTTGTTAGGTACGATTCCTCAGGTTCATGTTCGGTCAATTCTGCTCAAAGTTCTGCACGCAATGCTCATGTTCATGGAACTTGGACGTATGTTGGGCGGAATCGTGAACTAACAAATTTAAGGTCGTCTAATATTTCAATTTATATTGACATATTAAAACTCTTATCAGAAGAGTTTTTATTTAGTGATAAAATATTCCGCATGAGCTCTTACCAGAAATTATAGAGATAATTAAAAGGTTAGATAAAGATGTTTTTGTCTTATCAGAAAGTAGGTAGATATCACTTTTACTTTTTTGATAAAGACATAACTCTTTTCCATTAATTTTGTAGTTGTGGTTTAATTGTTACCTGGGGAAATTTGGTCTTTACAAGTTGTGTGGTCCAATCTCAAGTAAGACTATATATTGTGGTTAGAAAAAATAAGTGTTACTCTCCTCACTCAAGTTTAATTCTCAGAAGTGAGATTTGTTTTAATGACTTTAAACTTTGTTGCTAAGTCTAAACAATCTTTCGATAATACATTCCTCATATAAAAATATTTTCACTTATAAATATAAAACCATTTTTTAATCTTATCAAATAAAATACATATAATTTTTATATTTCTTTAGTCCTCCAAGGGCAGCGGAATTGGTAAGGGTCACGAAAATGAAATGTCTTGTACCAAGAGGTTTAAGGTTCAAATCTCCCTCAATTACCTATGTCTATGAAAGGGGCATACATAGGCACCTAGGGGTTATAGTGGTAGTGGAACTTGCCCAATATATATACATAAACTCTAATCTCTTTTTTTCAAAAGAGAAAATTTATAGTGGTAGTGGAACTTGCCCTCTATATATATATATATATATATATATATATATATATATAAACTCTAATCTCTTTTTTTTTAAAGGAGAAAATCTATGAGCATGGCTAATATTTACCATCATATTTTAAAAAACATTGACCTGATCTAAAAAACATCTCAAAGAAATTTAAAAAAATGATATATACTTTTTTAACAAAAATCATCTGATAAAATTGTTTTTGTTTAGCTAAGAGCTCGTAACTTTCTTCATACGTAAGGAAATAGGTTACCGACCCTAAATTCACAGATAGCAGTTAGTGATAATCATCCTCACTAACAATTTAAAGCATAGTCTAATTAACCCACAAATTAGCCCGAAAAATAATGGGAATTATGAGAAGATTATGATAAAATTTGGATTTTTTTTTTAAATCTAGGTTACAACTGTCAAACTTCAAGATTTTGGGTGTCTCAAAGATTCTTAATGATGTTGAATCCATTTCCACAATAAAAAAAAAAATTCAAACACTCCAACATTCTGATTTTTCTTTTAATTACCAAATCCAAACAAAAAAAATATCATCCAAACAAATTGTGACATCAATAAACAATGCCACAATTTAACAACTAAATTATAAAATATTTTCCCTATAAAAAATTTATAAATTCATCTTCACGACCCACAAAATAAATTGAGCTTAACATCCGAAACTTGACCAAATACATTTTCTCTAAGGTGAACCTTGAGATACCTCA
The DNA here is from genome assembly GCA_031772625.1 of Pinus tabuliformis. Taxonomy (NCBI): domain Eukaryota; kingdom Viridiplantae; phylum Streptophyta; class Pinopsida; order Pinales; family Pinaceae; genus Pinus; species Pinus tabuliformis. The sequence continues at coordinate 1,414,949,350 of CM062819.1, read as the reverse complement.
TATCACTTTCATATGGAGAATCCCATAGATTGAATGGTCCGTACTTCAGAAAAAACGCTTGAACGGTCTATAAATATCCAAATTCGATGCTAGGCACGTGTACCTAAAAAATGACAAGGGAGAGTTTAGATGTAATAATAAATTGGTTAGTTTAAAATAATATTTAATTCCAAAAATAATAAGTGTTAGCTCCTCTTAAAAATAATATGCCTAGTTCTTATTAGATTTTAGGTGATGCTTCTTAATGCTATTTAGGATTGGTGTATTCAAGTTTATTGATGTTTTTGGTTTTACCATTATTTTTATTTCGTTTAAAATTTATTATTTTTAGTATGTATAATTTAAGTATGTGAAAGTGTTAGAAGTTATTTATGTATTTAATAATATATTTTAAGTAGTGAAAATTTTCAATTTTGCTAAAATAATTTATATTTTTTAATCCCTAACCACTATAAGTGGTTTTTAAAAATTGGCAAAAGACCTTGTGAACCCTAAGGATATGAAAGGTGTTTATGTCATCCCATGCTCTTGTGGAACATCATACATTGGTGAAACAGATTGATCTATTAATCAAAGGATTAAGGAACACGCTGCTGATATCAAGCATGGGAGGACCCGCTCTTCGGCCTTAGCAGAGCATGCAGAGAAGACCAAACATCATATATGCATTGAGGAGGCTAAGGTCATTGCAAAGATTTCTCACTTTCATCACCGTAAATTTAGGGAAGCCATAGAAATTGAGAGGAGGCCTAGTAATCTTAATAGGGATGACGTTGGAAAATCAGTAGCTGCTGGATTCCAGCCCTTTCCTCTTAGTTTCCTTTCCTTTCTTTACTCTTTCTCTTTTCGGTTTTGCTTTTATTTTTATTTCCCCTTGGGGTTTATTTGTCCTCCTTTGCCCTTATTCTCCCCCTTAGTTTTATTTTTCTTATTGTTTCCATCGTTTATAATTACTATATATATATATATATATATTAATTTCTTTCTCCTTTGGTGCCTAAATCTTTGAATAAATATAAACTTTAAAAATAATAATAATAAATAATAAATAATAAATAAAATTTAAATTAAACATATTACATTTAAATTTATTTTATACTAGAGATAATATTTTTCTTTCTTTTTAGTTTATAATTAATTAATAATATTTTTATATTTGTTATCATTTCTATTACCCTTTAATACGTTGTTCCCCTTTGACTATTTTTTTTTTTGAATATTGTTTTCGTTATTTTAGAGTTTATTATAATCTTTTGTTTAATTATTTTTATTTATATATTTTGGGTCATGTTAGTTTTATATAAATTGGAGTTATTATTTAATTTGATTTAATTAATAATTAATAATAAATAAAAATATTTTATCATTTTTTCCTATCTAGTCAAATATAGTCGTTTTCCCTATCGCCGTTAGAAGGTCCTATCTCCCTATTTAACTTGCCGCTTTCATCTTGTCCTGATGATGAACCACACAAGTTGGTTCCAAACACATTGCCTAAATCTACCAATGTGATTTCTTCCAAAAATGTTTTCAAATAATAAAAATTATATCATTATATTTGGGCAAAAAAACAAAATATCGAACTTTTAGATTGTTTCTTTAAAATAAAACAATACTACCAACTAACTGTAACCAACAAACTAAAGATAATTAATTCACATAAAGCTAATTTAATCATATAAATCAAATATTTTAAGTAAAAATAATGAATTCACATAAACATAATATTTTATATAAAAAATAAATATAAGTAAAATTCATAAAATTATGAGCTCTTGACACAAAGTTATGGCCTTCAAAATATTTACTCCTCTTAGAGCCTTCTCGGCATCTGTACCATTGACACATGGTAATCCTTTGCCCTCATGTCGCAACCTCATAGGGTTGTGTCTACATCCAGACATGTCGACCTCCCCAGTTTGCATCCAGATCTAGCAAAATTCACAAAATCCCTTTTATAAGAGTTCCAGATCTCTAGTTATGCATATTTCCAAGTCTTTTGGATTTATGTGGATAATCTTAGTTCCAACCTTTTCCGGATACATCCAAAAATCAAAATCTTCTAGATTCATTTGGAAATTCCAAATTTTCCATATTCATCTGAAAATTCCAAATCTTTTGTATTTATTTGGATGCAGGAGAAGCAAGTAGTCAATGGTCAACATCCTGATCCAAAAATTCACAAAAAGTCTAAATAAAATTCCAAAATTCCAAATTCTCAAATTACATGTCATCATGCCACATCATCTATCACGTTGTTTCTACCTCAACTCTATCGTGGTTTGATCCCCACACCATCATCATGCCACATCAAACCAGTCAACTCAAATAATCTTTTAGACATTCAAATATCTAGATTTTCAACTTTTCCATATTAATCCATAAATCCAAATCTTTCGAATTCATTTAGATTTGGAAAAAACCCAAAAGGCCATTTTTATAAAATTCAATATTTCCAAACTCCTCGAGTCCATGTCACCTTTGCCACAATGACTACCACATCAAATCTTCTAAACTCCAATGCCACATCATCCAAGTCTATCCTTTGTGCCACATCAACATGACACATTGTGATGCCACATCATTCTACCATGTGGATGTTATGTAACCCCCACATGGTTTGTATAATTGGCATTCAGATCCATGTTTTTTAAAAGGTTGGCATTTAAAAAGATTCTAAATTTCAAATCCCTCATAATCACAATGTCTAGGTTCCATTAGCTCAGGTTTTCGTTGTTGTGGGTTCTACTCATCTAGGCCTCTAGCATCTACGTTTTACTTAAAAGTCTATTTATTAGAATTTTTGAATGCCCAAATATCTGGAACGTGCAATTTTTGTTGGTTCTCACTCATACAAAACTTTCAAACTCCTACATATCTCGCTATAAGGTATCTAGGTCATCTGAATTTTGTCATAATTCCACCCCTTTAGCCCCTGTTCGTTGGGCCCACAGTCACAGTCACAACCCCCAATTGGTCCATGTGACTAGCGCTGAGAAATCTAGGGCTTTCAAAGTTAACAATTTCTCTACTTGATAGTTGCTTGTGATGCACTTTTACTTCTTATCTTATAGCCTTTTCTTTGTTGGCTTATTAATGTGTTCTTTCATCAAGACAAATACCAAAATGCATAATAAAAGACAAGTGACACAATTTGTAGGCTTCTCCAGCCAGGGCCAAAACCTCTCACCTCTTGAGAGGAAAATCCAATCAAAATTCTTCTTCTAGATCTTCAATTGATAAGTACCAAGACCATGACACAGACCCTTGACTCTAGTATCCTCCCAAGAACCTTGTCACTAACCTTTATGCTCTTCCTCTTCCTTCCTTTGCCTTTCCTCTTGATCTTGAACTGCTCTCCTCGGCTCCTTCTAGAGAAACTCGGTCTTTATCCTTCTCATTGCTCCTTCTTGACTTCCCCTAGAGAATCTTGGTCTCTAGGTCTTCACTAGTCTCTTTTAGAGAAACTCGGTCTCTATATTTCTATCTTAACCTCCTAGAAGAATCCTTCTCCTTTGCTTGCCTAGAAGAAACTTTGTTGCCCGAGAAGAAACCTATCTCCACACTGCCCAAAATAAACTACGCTTTGCACTACCCAAAAGAAATTTCACTTCGCATTGCCCATAAGAAAATGTGTTGCCCTAGAAGAAAGTATTTTTCGTTGATCCAAAAGAAACCCTAACTTCGCATTACCTATAAGAATCTTCTTTCTCCTTTCTTCGCACTTTTTTTCTCCTTTCTTCGCACTTTTTTTTCTCCTTTCTTCGCACTTTTTTTCTCCTCCTTCACACTTATGCTTCTACTTATTTTCATACTTCTTCTTGTCTAAATGCAAGTCGAGTTGCTTGTCTTCAAATGGGGAACGAGTGTGAGTATATATACACCTCATCACATGTCCTTTAGGCTGACATGTTTGTTGGAGGTAGGTCGACTTGTTCTAGAGAGTTCCTTCATCGTTGTAGGCTAACTTGAATAGAATAGATGACAAGTTCTTGGGGGATACTTTACATAGACAATATTGACCTTTTATAAAGTGTAACATGACTTAATTACATGACAATGACTCTAACATTTTATGACTAGATGACAAATAAATCCTAAAGACTCTCAATGGGAATCTTGACTCAAATACAAAATCCCTGGCTCATGAAACCCATTAAACAAGTCAATAAAATAATTTTATTTTTCTTATTTACATCTCATTACATAAAATCATAATTACATGTCATTATGAAGACCAAACCTAGTTACACTTTTCAACAACTAGAGGTCTGACTAAAACTTCCAATTCCCCAATTTCAAGAGTTACAAGATTTTGATTGACGTTTTCAAGCCTACTTATAAGGACTTAAACAAACTCTGATAGGGCATGCACTTTGTCCAGTCCTTTTAAGGAGACCAAATCCTACCTATCCCTAAAAGGCATCCAAACGCATGAAATTAAACCATTAACTAGAAAACTTATAAGAGTCAAAATAATACCACAATCCACTTATTCACTTTACCTATCTAAGTGAAACCTTTCACTCATTCTCAATTAGACAAACATAGGGCTTAAAATCCTAATACAATATGAAATAAAGGGGACCATTAACCATGCCCAAACTCTAAGAGATAAACACTCATAAACCTCCAAACCTTCTTTCCCTAAAACAAAGATACATTTCAACTATTCATACTGCTAGCTAATCCCACAAAGGCCATTTATAATAGCATATACTTAAGGGGTCTTAAATCTGAATTCAACTTTACATCAAACCTACAAACTTGAAGATTTATTAATGAAATTATAATTTCTTTGTGAGGACTCCTTCCTTAGAGTCTTCACTATAAAATCGAGACTTTTATTCTTACATTTATGTCCACTTCATCAATTGGACACTCTACTCACAAGCAATAGATTCAAAACTTATATTTCCTATGTAGAACATACCAATCTCCCATGGTTGATACCCACTAAGAATCCTCCACAACCCAACAACTATCTAGATTTTCCAAGAGGCTAAGGGGTTATCCCATATTTTCTCAACCATAACACCTTTCTCAACAAAAGCCTAATTCATCCATACATAAAAATCGCCATGCATACATTTAGAAATTCAATAGGAAAGCGTATGAATATTACACAATCCTCATAGCCAAAATCACCAGTTCATACCATGAACATGTATCACATAAACCAAGGAGTAAATATAGTAGGAAAGCATATAAGTATACACAATTCATCAACATCATTCCTATTTCAGTGAATATAATTTACATTATAGATTTGAAGTCTACATGGGCACTTATCTAATCATGATACATAACTGCCTGAAACTAATGAAAGGTGAGCCACTTTCCATCCAACCATATGCTCAATTGTTTAATCTATCCTTTATAGTTGGTCACCCTTGAGTTAGACCATGAAGCCATGAGGGAAGACTCTCTCTCTCTCTCTCTCTCACACACACACACACACATTACAAGGGTTGTTCCAATGTTGTTATGTTGTGTGGTCATACAAATCTCTCTCTCTCTCTCTCTCTCTCTCTCTCACACACACACACACACACACACATTACAAGGGTTGTTCCAATGTTGTTATGTTGTGTGGTCATACAAATCTCTCTCTCTCTCTCTCTCTCTCTCTCTCTCTCACACACACACACACACACACACACACACACACACATACACACACACACACACACATTACAAGGGTTGTTCCAATGTTGTTATGTTGCATGGTCATACAAATCTCTCTCTCTCTCTCTCTCTCTCTCTCTCTCATTACAAGGTTTGTTCCAATCTCTCTCTCTCTCTCATTACAAGGTTTGTTCCAATGTTGTGTGGTCATACAAAAATTATTAGGGAGTTCTCACCCCTTCACCTTCAAACTTTGTAACAAGGATTTTAATGTAGAATATACACATATTCTACCCACACTTAGGGGATTATCCCTTCATACATTACACACTATAATGTTTGGTTTATGTTTTTATTGGTATGCATATGACTATGACTTACTCTAATCCTCTATTGACTTTTTTATTGCTAACATGGCATCGTTTAAACAATGGTTATGCATGTGGTCGCATATGTTTATAAAAAGAGTGTATGATGTGGATTCCCTTACTTATGTGGAATGTTTCCATTGTGCAATGAGGTTGTGCTCCACCTACCTTCACACGGTACAGCATGGAAAAATGTGCAATCTTATTCAGCAGACATGATTTAATCTTGGCTTAATTGATGGTTACCATCCTTTGGGTTTTTCTTCTGATCGTATAGACCTTCTTATTGGACGTTTCAATAGGTCACTATTTTTCGTTTGGTTTCTCAGATTGGGATCATTCTGCTTTGTAACTAGTCTTGTACACTTTTGCACCAATTTCTTTTGTTTAACCGCTGATTCTATTACTTTAATCAACTTCATGTGGTTTCCCTTTGGTGAGAAATTTTGTGTAACTCTGTTGATCGAATTCGGTAAGCACAATACCTTTGAATGAATTTTTGGTTAGTTATATGCATATATTTCTCCACCATACAATTATTTCTTGAATTATTAACTAATACTTTTCTATCTTCTGATGGCTTACAAGTTTTTCTTCAAAGGTTTTTCCTTAATGATGTTGATTCTCTCCTTGACCTCGCTCCTTAGCCAAAGAAAGTCCATTGGATAGCTCTTTGATTATTTGAACTTGTTGCATTTGTAACCTCTCTATTCCCTTTGTACACTAGGTAAATTCACACCCTTTATTACTCTGACTTATGATGTTTTTTTAATAATAGCCAAGGGTTTAATCCCTTATTTATTATATACACTTTTAGTTTAGAAATTGAACATTTTCACTGGATTTTCTATTGCAGGGTTACATTCTCGAAAATGGTTTTTACCCTTAACTGGATCTTTACTTCCCCACGGTTTCGCTTATAGAAGGTAATGTGTTTAATAATATTTATTTTTAAAGGAAAACCCTCTACGATGCCCTCGTAGTCGTTCTTTGTTGTTTTGGTCAATTTTTTTCATATTTGGGTTTTCCAAAATTGGAAACCCTAACTCTTTAGGTTTTTTTTTCTTTCATATGACCATTGCTTGTAAATGTTCAACCATGACTGCATTCATGAATAGCCTGTAGAGACTTATACTCTTGTTATGCATAAATTCTTAATTTATCTTCCAGGTTTTCACCTTATACAAACTATATATATATATATATATATATATATATTCCAATTCCAAGTTTATAATTGAAATTTAACATCTTTTACGAGTGAAATGAGGAGTTTTCTCGTAGGGTTTAACTCAGGTATAATTTCTTTTTTTGTTTAGAGATTTACTCTCATACATTAATTTTACAACAATGTCACTTATTAAGTTATGGCTTACGTCCCTCCTTTACATCAAACATTCGTAGGTATACCAAGTCTGAACAACTCACATGCAATTTCTTTTATGTTCTTTAGGATTGTTAGATTCTTTAACGCTTTCGATCATCCTCCCTTATATGTGTTCGATGCAATCTTTAGGAAATAAAAGGTTCATAGTTTCTACTATGATCGTGTTATCATGGAAGATATTCAAACATTTCCTTTCCTATTGGGACATTGGATGATAAAGGCAATTTATGCCTTGAAATGTAATATTGTAACTACCAAGTCTAAAACTCCTTTGGTTTTAATATTCTATTATGTTTTGTTTTTAATATAGGTCTTACATGACCTTTATGTACTGAACTTTTGTTAATATAAATTCCTAGTTAGCATGAAATCTTTGTTTAGTTGTTTTCAAAGGTTACCTGGACATTTAGTTGCCGGGAGGAATTGTGGACACGTAATGGAGAAAAAAAAAAATTCAACCCATTTGAAAAAATTTGAAACTCAAACAATGAGCACAATACTGAAAAGTGGATAGCAAGAGAAGCACCAACATGAGTACACTTGCACATGGCAAGAGTGGCGCTGGTGCTTCAGAGCTCTCCCGCACTATAGATGATAAAAATGAAAATTACGGTCATGTTTTATTATTATTATTATTTAACCCTCCTCTAGTGCATTTCGTAAAGCGCACCGAGGCGGGCTATATCTAATTTTTTTTTCTCTGTGCTTTATCAAGACACATCGTGTTGTGGTTTTACAATAACATCGACCTTCTTTTAGAAATTACAAACCGTATATCCGTACGCTTTATAAGATGCCCCTGGGCATTGTTATACATTTACGGCAACGAGACGTCATTATCAAATAAAATCGGTGCATTTTACTATATGAATGAATATGGTGCTAGCAAATATTCAAGCACCGGTGCGTTTAGGTATTTAGTGCACCGTGGTTTTTTTATTTTTCAAACAAAAAATCTACAGTGCATCATGGTATATGCAGCTTCGGTGCATGTATGGATAATAAAGCACCAGTGCGCTTGAATAATTTAGACGCATCATCAAAGAAACATCTGCTAAAACATCCGCCCGCCCACCTCCACTACAAACATATTTTTAGGCTATTTTTATAGGGGCCTTCGCAAAAACCTCCATTAGAAGTTATTTTCCTTGTAGTGGCACATCTTGTGATCATGTGATTGAAGATTTTCCAATACCTTGTCTAAGGAGGTGGGGCCCATCCTTAGCTTGGTACTGCTAGGTAGCGTTAGCAGGTAGCTTAGTATTTATCGTCCTGGTTAATTTACAACTAGTTTATATTGTTGCTACTCTATTTACATTTGCCTATAATTCTGTTAATTTTTTTGCTGCAACTTGTAGTTTCCTTTGTTGCAACACAGTGAATTTCCTTTTGTTGTGTTTGATATATATTATTGCTCTAATTACATTATTTACTTCTTGTTGCAGCTCTTGGTTATATCATAGCTAACGAGTTTGCTTGTTTTCAGTCAACCTGGTTGTTGTTGCAACTCGCTTATATTGTACTTTTACTCTGTTTTGAATGATAGATTGTGATTAAGAACTAGGTCATGTTTAAATATTATTTCTAAGCTTTTTTCTCATTATATATTACACTCTAGGCACGTGCCATTGCATCTTTGTTACAACTAACCAAGAATATCATTACACTAGAACATGTCACTCTTAGTAATTGGTGTGGTTCCTTTTTTGCAAGTGTGATTTACCTTTCCCGCAATTCACTTTCCTACAAGTGTGTTTTACCTTTCCTGCAATTCACTTTCTTGTAAGTGTGCTTTATTTCTTGCAAGTGTAGTGTGATTTGCTAGATCAGTGGCCTGTGAAAGCATCCATATATTAAACTCTCACAACCATTATATTACTATAACTTCATGACACATAACAAATTACATTGGCATAGATTGTGCATGATAGTTCAAAAGTTCCAAATGAACCTCAGATTGACAATTTAAATGCACAACTAATCAATTGCCCATCAAGATAATTGAAAGTAATTGAAAGGCCCATCACACACTATGTTTGACATCTCTTGTCTCAACTCTTATACCTTTTCATGGAGAAATTTTTTAATACCAACTTCCACATTGCAAATAATGCTCTTTGTGAGAATTCTTCATGGTGAAATGGCAAAGTTCAATGCCTTTCCCAATACACTAGTTGATTTCTCATCCAATGTTATGCTTGATGGGTTTATTACACATCTTTTCATCTCTCTACCACTTCTTTTTTTGTTATGTATAGCCTATTTAATTTCTCTATTTGGATGAGTGTGGCATCTTCAATTACTCTATGTTTATATAACAATGAGTAGCTCCAAGCCATCCTAGAAATCCCATTTAATGTTGCTTTCAAGTTTCAAATGTATACTATACAAAGCCTTGGAAAGCACGTCCAACCTTTTTCTTTTATTTATTATTTTGAATCATACTAGTGCATGGCTCACCTTATTAAGGATTTGTTAGGTTCCTCTTGGTAAGTTATGCTTCAACCTTGCAATGTTTATAATACAAATGTATTCCCACTCCATATGTTACTCTCCATTTAATTCAAAAGTGATTGAAAAAATCATTGGAGTCCTTAGAAACAGAAGCATTAATATACTTAGAAACCTCATAATCCAACCAGGGTCCACGATATGTGCCTCTATCTAAAGGTGTATATGAGATCAATTGCTCCTATAATCACTTATGTATTGAGAAATTAATATATCCAATAAAAATAAGGATAAATGAACATTATATGGACATACAACACAATGAAACAAATAAATCGACACCAACAAAACACTTTCACTGCAGTGTATGATCATTACTTGAAAAGGGTTGTTTGTGGGGCGTTGGAAAAAGATAAATAATCCAATTGCTTAAACATAGAAGACAACTTGCTTCTTAGCGAAAATTGGAGACCTATTATAAACAAGTAGGGCCGCGAAGTAGCAAGTCCCTGCCTCAAGTTGAGACTTGTTGTCTGACCCTAGAATTGTACCCTCGAGGTGGAATTATACAAGTTGGATGCATTGAGTTTCGGTGATGCATGTGCAAAGTTTGAAATAGGTCAGTTAGAATGTCTACGATGCTGAGAAAATGATTAAGTCACGTGATAGGACATGATATATATTAGCATGACACATGTAGTGAAATGTGGTGCCGAGTGATTCATTCTATTAATTATGTGATTACTAGTCAAGTCCAATTTTTCACGTGGGTTAAACTGGTTATATACAAGCTTAACTTCGTTAATTGTAAGTAAATATGAAACATGGATCATAAATAAATCAACGACTAGGGATTTCTTCCCTCTCTGAACACCTTGGGAATATAGTTACCCATACCAGCAGTGGAAAACCTGGCATTGCATCATTTATTGACTCAGACATTGAATGGCCCACTAGTGTTTTTGAAAGGCAGCATGACAGTTGTGCATGAACGTTGAATTGTATCTTGGGCAGGAAGTCTCACAACAATGTTTCTTACCACCACATTGCCCACTATGTAGAGAATCCTCTAACGCTCATTTCGAAACATATTATCGCAACGCCACATTAGACTTTATTTTATCACTAACCATCCACGTCTCATTTACTTCAAACACGTAGCTTTTATGTTTTCAAATGTATGTTGAGTAAACGTATCATTTACAAGATGTTCATGTTGGTTCTAACTCCTTGATGAAAAACAAAATGAGAGGGTCCTAATGCATGGTGCCAGAATTTCATTCATCCTGAGATCTACCATTGTTTCCATAGTCATACATCCTTCCTTTTCTGGTACAAAAAAGGTTTTCTAATAAATTGCTCCAGAAACTCTTGTTGAAGGTGGTCATCTGGTGTCGTGTTTGAGTAGGTCTTTTTGTTTTGATTTAATTCTGGTGTCATGTTTGACCAGGCTTTGTTGTTTTGATTTTATTTCAGTGTTTTGATTAATAACATTATCTGTGAAAGTGACCATCTGATGTTTAGGATGTGGAGTTAAATTGACCGTCGATTGAGGGATTTTCCTTCTTACAGGTGGATAGTGCAAAAAATCATGGTATTTTGTTGGAGGCTAATCAACAAAGTTGAACCTTAATATCAACCAGGCATAGAGAATGAAGAACATGGTTATGGAAGCAGCTCAAATCACATTTTGCCCTGAGTTCGAATTTGGAATCATGCCAAGTACTGTAGAGAGTGAGTTCTAGGTTGTTGTTAGTTTATCCCTTGCTCCTACCATTTTATCGCCAGAAATACAATATTTATTGAGAAATGATGGCCTACCAAATTTGGCCCAGCCACTAACTTTCATTGGAACCCTGCCTATGTCTTGTTTTGACTCTGTTGTTTGTAGCTTAATCTCTTAACCAGTCATCCAATGGAATCCTGGCTTAGGTGATTGTGTTTATAAACTGGCATTTAGGGAAAGCGGCTTCACTCCATTTTCATGCAATTTAATGTGGCTTTAAACCCTTCAATGTATCTATCCCAAACTTGCCCATCGCCATCTTGCCTAACATCCCTTCTACCCTTAACATTTGTCTTCATGGCTGCAAGCCATATACTGGTAAATGAGCGAGGTAGGCTACGGAGTCCATGCGCTTCATGAGGAAGGGGGAATATAGTTGCTTTTCTTCAGAGCACTGCTTTGCTTCAGTAGTGTAGCACTGCAACCAAAGATAAAAACACTTATCTCAGAAGCTTTTTTAAATTGACACGAATCAACTAGCATGGTCATGGATTTTTGGTTCAACCAGAACCACTTATTGAATCAAATTGATGGGTATTTTGTCTTCCAACCTATGGACCATGAACAAATTATCAACATTATTGTAATATTACAGATATGTGGTTAAGTATTTCATTCTTTACTGAAAACCAAAGCTAAACAACAAAAACCCTAGGTTGGTTTAGAACCAGGACCAAGCGTTTGCAAAATCTAAAGCTTCAGTGGAGGCTCTTTTCAGGCCTTTCCCAGTATGTGATTCCACGACATGCCAGAGGGAAACTAGAGCGAAAGGATTCCAGGGTTTGGCAAGTAGATTCTGGGGACCTGTGTTGTGTATAGTAAGAGGTATATTGTATTTTTTTTTTGCATAGTTTTTGAAAGAAACAATGGTTTTTCATTAAATAAGTTGTCTGAGAGGTTTTTCAATGACAGCTTCTAGCCATAAGAAATGCCTGCGAAGGGCGGGGTAGTCTTTGATAAGGGCCAAGGCAGTGGTTGTAGGCAATCAGGAGGTTGGCCTCTATATTTTCTTTTGATCTCTCAAACTGAAATTGGCAGAAATACTTTTCCTTTGATCTTTTCTATTGAAATAGCAGAAAAATAAAAAGCAATGAAGTTTACAAAAAAAAAGGGAAAACCTTGTCGAACAATAAACAATGCATCTATCTATGTGTGTTCTGATGCCGAGAAGATAGAATCAACCCGACATTGCTTGCGACGGTTTTAACACTGCTCATTATCTCTGTTTATGCCTTTTGTTGTTTATGTTTTCATTCAAAGATCCGATATATTGACACTTTTGATCCTTTTACAGGGAATTAAGAAACAAATAGTTAAAACTATTAAAATAGGTAGCCCTAAAATTATAAAATTATACACTTCTATCGGCTTCCTCTACTAGCTTCCTCTACTAAGTGACAATGTTGTAGCTTATCTTCTTAAGTGACTATGGTGATTAATTATTCCTATTCAATCATTTTAGGAATTTAGGAATTTCTATTTAGAGAGGACTCCTCGTAGTCTATTGCTGGGAAATGTTACAATAAAGTTGTAATATTTTTAATAACCTTGCAAGCTCAGACAAAGATTTCCAATGAGATCGCTGAAATAAAGACCGAACAGGTTTCATTATCTTTCATCATTTGATTCCCTTTGAACGAAATTATCGTTAGAAAGTTACTAGTTACTAGTTTTGCCTCGGAGAGGCCATATATTTGGAGTTTACCTTTATTTGGGATGAACTATGGGGTTGACATCTAAATTTCACGGTTTACAGTTTCTACATGATGCAAAGTTTCAATGTGAACTGGTATCAATGATCATAAATAATACTACATATTCCAAAGTGCCATAGATTGTTGGCAGGTATGTTTGTAGTCTGCCAGGAAGTCTGGTAAGAAAATTGCAAAATAAGTGCATTTTATTACGTGTCTTTTGTTCACAGGCCACCATGACAGACTTATCTAGTCAACGTAACTTGCATCTCACTCATGACTTTGAGTTAGATTCTGAAGAGCTGACTTAGTTGGTCTCCTCAAAGATTAGAGGGAGACTCGGGCAGCAAGATAAAATTATTATCATGTTAATTTTCAATTCAGCTTTGTTAGCTTTGAAAACCCATGAGATTGTAAAAGCCTACCCTGACATGAAATAAATTGTTTTCTAATTTGCAGTGTTTTAATGTTGGTTTGTGTTCACCATTGTGTAATGATAAACGTGCGATATTAAAATGGTTTCTTGGGGAAACATGCAAGCTCGAAATGTTACAAGCTCAAAGTATGTTGGAGATGGGAATGCCATGTAAGTTGATCACTGACTTTTTTCCTTTTCTAAGAAAGTATTTAAATAGTTTCTATATGGTTAATATTACAAACAATGGTTGTATTCGTTTTATTAATGCATATTTGTAATAGTTCACGTATATTCATATAGAAACAACCATTTAAACTATATATTAGTTCTCTAAAACATACAATTGATGTTCATGGGATGCTGATTTCAATGACTGTTCACCCACTACACTGAAATTTTCATTATTAATGTTCTCTTACATCAGTATATATTTGTAATATGTCTTTGCATTTTAATGTGTCCTCTGACATTAGTTCATATTAACATGTCTTTGCATATTTGTAATATGTCCTCTGACATTAGTTCATATTTGTGAAAATTAGAGAACATTGATTCCTCCCTCAGTTTACTTTGTGGGTAGTGAGCCTTAAGAAAACAACCTTTTGTAGGAAAATGGCCTTTGCCTATTAATATCACTACTTTAGCAGCCTACCTCCAAGTCTGTTAATATCACTACTTTAACAACCTACCTCCAAGTCTGGTTCCAGCATATCTTCAGAACACCCGGATGAGGAAAGGAAAATAAGAGCATAGGCCTTACTGTTGGGTCCCCATAATACTAGTGATTACCCCATTACTATTGTAGTTATACCCCCTATTAATATTGTTGTGCCCCTATTGCCCCCATATTGTTATTACTGTGCCCCATAGAATCCCTCTATTGTTATTTTTGTGGCTTTGTATTATTATTGTTAGGTCGGCTGGATTATATTGTGACTCCTTAGACTCCTATATATAGAAAGGAGGTTTTGTCATTTGAATCATCCAAGAATTGTTCATTTATGTAATGTAAAGGAGGTTGCCCCCTCGAAGAGGCTGAATTCTAAGGCGTTGATATATCTTTTCTATCTTTTCTTGAGCTGGTTTCATAACATTTGGTATCAGAGCTTTGGATTCTAGGGTTTCGCTGCTCCAAACAGGTCATCATGGAATTTTCGCTATAACTTTTTTTCTGCGAAGTTTCAGAAGTTGCAAAAAAAAAACCCATTTGAGAAGAAATCGTGCTGAACCTCGGGTCCAAATTTCAGATCTTTTCGCGCTATATTTACGGAGATATGATCTGAGGAAGTTGGTCTTTTTGCAGACTCCTGAATTACATTCCAAACAGGTGACCTGGGGAAAATCATCATAACTTTCTTTCTAAGCATCGGATTGAAATTTCGCAAGAAGGTACAGAAAGAGGACAGACTGTGTTTTTCTTGTATATATTTTTTAGAGTCAAAGGTCAAAATAGTGACACGTGGCACTTCATACAAGTTCGCTCTACTGAACTAGTCTACAATCAGGTCACTGCGGGAGATTGTGCATAACTCTTTCTTGGAGAATCCAATTTGGATCAGACTAGTGGCATTGGAAAGAGGACACAGAAGGCTACTATAGGTCACAATTCTAGAACTCGATGATTCGAAATTATAAAGATACGTTAGATTCAATATCAGGCTTCTACAAAGTGAAAAAAGGTGTGTAGTTTTTTTTTTAATTTTTGTGTAAGCTTGGTTTGAAGGAATTCAAAGGGCATAGTAAAGCATTATTATCGGTAATTGATGCCCCGAGGAAAGAAAATGCAAACACCTAGTAAGCAACCTGAAAGCTCTAGCATGACTTATGAAGAAGAGGAAGAAATGCAACATGATATAGCAAAATTACGAGACCAAGTGCAACAAGTGTCACTTGCACAAAAAGGAACAGAATCTAAGATGGATGGTTTAAAGAAAGATGTAGAAGCTAAGATGGATGGTTTAAAGAAAGGCGTAGAAGCTAAGATGGACGATTTGAAGATAGATTTGAAGACAGACATGGAAGAATTGAAGAAGTTGCTACAAGAAAGGGTCACTAATGGTGAAAGGGTAGTAAAGGAAACTCATGATGAGAACAAAAGAAATGTTAATCATGATTCCATAGACTCTAATGTTGTATCGAAGACCCACCATATTCCAAAAATCGATATGAGGAAGTTTGATGGCAAGGATCCCGCAACATGGATATTACAGATGGATCAATTCTTCGATCTCAATAATGTGCAAAACACACAAAAGGTACGTATGGAAACTTTATATTTGGAACCAAATCAGTTTGTATGGTATCAATGGCTTTGCTCTCGTAAACAATTTATCACTTGGGCAATTTTTACGGAAGAATTGATAGCACATTATGAGGATACAAAAAGCAACACTTTTTTTAGCCAATTGATAAGTCTCAAACAAAAGGGTTTAATAATGGAGCACATTGAGGAGTTCCAAAAATTGAACATAAGGGTAAAAGATATTCCAGAGGAGCATAGGATTGATGTGTTCATAGGGTCTTTAAAGGATAATATCCAACATGATGTTCGCCTTTGGGGACCTGATTCATTAGAGAAGGCATTCAGGTTAGCAAGAAAAATGGAAAGCAAAATTATGGCAACCAGGAAGCATACCACTCACAACTATAAAGACGGAAGTGTTGTTGCCCCTAGTCTTCCACAACCTATAAGGTTGACACCACAACAATTGGAAGAAAAAAGAGAAAAAGGGCTTTGTTACAGTTGTGATAGCAAATACACTAAAGGTCATAAGTGTGCTGAGAAGAAATTATTCTACATAGATTGTGAAGAGGAAGAAGAAAAGGAGCAAGAAAGGTCAAAAGAAGAGGATATACTCCAGGAACAAAGCCTAGATGAAGAACAAATAAATATGACCATATCTTGTAATGCATTGGCAGTAATTACCACTCCTCAAACCATCAAGATAGAAGGACAAATCAAGAAGAAAAAGGTAATAGTGTTGATTGATTCAGGAAGCACCCACAATTTTATTCATTGTAAGGTAGCAAAAGAATTGAATTGCTTCCTATATCCAGCACCAAAGTGTCAAGTGATGATTGCAAATGGAGGAACAATAACTTGCTCTGGAAAGTGCCATAATATCAAGCTATCCATGGGAGAATATGTATTGACTAGCCCAATGCTTTCCATTCCAATGGGAGGTGCTGATGTTGTACTAGGAGTCCAATGGCTACAATCCTTGGGTACAATAGCTTTTAATTTTCAAGAACTTTTCATCAAATTGTCTATGGAAGGAAAGGAAGTTGAATTAAGGGGTATTGCAGGGAAACCAGGAAAGATAATCAGCTCCAATGGTATGACAAAGCTTCTAAAAAGGGAGCAAAGAGGTGTAATTGCACAATTATGTTCGCTAGATGTTTCCACATCGGAATCATCTATTTCTCCAAATCTCCAAAAAGTCCTGGACAATCATTCCAAGGTATTTGAGACTCCCAAAGGTCTCCCACCTATGCTTGATCATGATCATGCTATTCATCTGATTCCAGGAAGTGTTCCTCCAAACATCGGGCCGTACAGATATCCCTATGTCCAAAAGAGTGAAATTGAACGTATGGTTGCAGAAATGCTAGAGGCTGGTATAATTCAACCGAGTCAAAGTTCTTTCTCTGCTCTAGTAGTATTGGTGCACAAGAAGGATGGATCATGGCGCATGTGTCCGGATTATAGGGAGCTCAACAAGCTCACTATTAAAGATAAGTTCCCCATTCCTGTCATTGATGAATTACTGGATGAATTGCATGGATCAATTTACTTCACCAAGTTGGATCTTTGTTCAGGATATCATCAAATCAGAATGAAGATTGAAGACATTCCGAAAATAACATTTAGAACTCATGAGGGTCATTATGAATTTTTGGTCATGCCTTTTGGCCTTACCAATGCACCTTCAACATTTCAAGGTTTGATGAATTCAATTTTCAAACCATTCCTTAGAAAATTTGTGTTAGTATTTTTTGATGATATACTAATCTACAGCAAGTCTTGGAAGGATCATGTTGAACATGTTGACAGGGTGCTACAACTATTGGAGGAGAAACAATTATATGCAAAAAGATCCAAATGTTTCTTTGGAGTCCAGGAGGTGGAATATCTGGGTCATATTGTATCTCATGAAGGAGTTAAGGTAGACCCTAGCAAAATTAAAGCCATTAAGGAATGGAAAATCCCCACATCCATAAAGCATCTGCGAGGATTTCTCAGGTTGACAGGGTATTATCGCAAGTTTGTTAAGAATTATGGGAGAATAGCAGCACCTCTAACAACATATTGAAGAAAGATGCATTTTCATGGACTCCGGAAGCAACAAAGGCCTTTGAACATCTTAAAGAGGAAATGTGCCAAGCACCGGTCTTAGCTACACCGAACTTCACAAAAACCTTTATTGTGGAATGTGATGCTTCAGGAAATGGAATTGGTGTTGTTCTAATGCAAGATGAAAGACCCATTGATTTTGAAAGTCGTCCAGTCAAGGGAAATTTTTTAAGCAAAGCTATTTATGAGAAGGAAATGTTGGCAATACTCCATGCACTTAAGAAATGGAGACCCTACCTAATGGGAAGACACTTCAAGGTAAAAACGGATCATGATAGCCTTAAATACTTTTTAGAACAAAGATTATCCTCTGAAGAGCAACAAAAGTGGGTCACAAAGATGTTGGGTTATGACTTTGAAATCATCTACAAAAAAGGGAAGCAAAATGTGGTGGCAGATGCATTCTCAAGAAAGGATGAGGATGTGGAAGCATTGTTGTGCGCCATTTCTATTATCCAACCAGATTGGATAAATGAAGCAAGGGAGGAGTGGAAGAATGACGAAGAAGTGTGGGCACTTATTCGAAAGTTACAACAAGATTCCAGTACGTCTGATACATTTAGCTGGCAAAATGATTCGTTATGGTACAAAGATCGCTTATACCTCTGTAAGAATTCCCAGCTAAAACAAAAGATTCTTATGGAATTGCACACTTCTCCCTTAGGAGGGCACTCAGGATTTTTAAAAACTTACCACAGGGTTAAAAAGGAATTTTTTTGGGATGGCCTTAAATCAGATATTCAAAAGTTTGTGGTGGAATGTTTGGTTTGCCAACAAAATAAAGTTGAAACAATTAAGACACTAGGTCTATTACAACCTTTATCCATTCCAAGCCAATGTTGGGAGGAGGTTTCAATGGATTTTATCACAGGTTTACCCAAGTCTGAGGGAAAGAGTGTCATCATGGTGGTAGTTGACAAACTTACCAAGTATGCACACTTTTGTGCATTATCACATCCATTTAAAGCCAGTACAGTTTCTACTGCATTTATGGAAACAATTCAAAAGCTACATGGAAACCCAAAGATTATTGTAAGTGACAGAGATCCCATTTTCACTGGAAATTTTTGGACATAATTATTTTCTTGTCTTGGTACTCAGTGAGCTCATAGCTCATCTTATCATCCTCAATCTGATGGGCAAACTGAGATAGTAAACAAATGTTTGGAAGGATATCTTCGTTGCTTTGTATCTGATAAACAGACACAATGGGTCAAATGGTTGCCTCTGGCTGAATGGTGGTATAACACTTCCTTCCATACAACAACAAAAATGACCCCATTTATGGCACTTTATGGGTATCAACCACCATCCATCACATCATATTTAAGAGAAAATTCTAAGGTTCAGTCAGTGGAACATCACATTGAACATCAACAACAAGTCCTCCAACTCTTAAAGGATAACCTCATGTTGGCACAAAATAGAATGAAACAACAGGCAGATCAACATCGCAGTGAAAGAAGTTTTGATGTAGGTGATTGGGTATTCCTACGGCTACAACCATATAAGCAAATGTCCCTCAAGCAAGCTAAGAAGGATAATAAATTATCACCAAAGTATTATGGTCCGTACAAGGTGTTGCAAAGGATTGGTACTATGGCATACAAATTGGAGCTTCCTGCAGCTTCTCGATTACACCCAGTTTTCCATGTTTCATGTTTAAAGAAGGTTATAGGCGACAAGCTCCCAGTTCAAACAATATTGCCAGAACTTGACAAGGAAGGAAAAATTATATTGGAACCTGAAGCAGTCACAGAAACAAGAACTCGACAGCTATGAAATCGATCAATTTTAGAGTATTGGAAGAACTTATCCGCTGAAGATTCCACTTGGGAGGATGAGAATTTTATGCAGAAGTATCCAGAACTACTCAAGCGTTGAGGACAACACTTTTTTGAAGGAGACGGGCATGTTGGGTCCCCATAATACTAGTGATTACCCCATTACTATTGTAGTTATACCCCTTATTAATATTGTTGTGCCCCTATTGCCCCCATATTGTTATTATTGTGCCCCATAGAATCCCTCTATTGTTATTTTTGTGGCTTTATATTATTATTGTTAGGTCGGCTGGATTATATTGTGACTCCTTAGACTCCTATATATAGAAAGGAGGTTTTGTCATTTGAATCATCCAAGAATTGTTCATTTATGTAATGTAAAGGAGGTTTCCCCCTCGAAGAGGCTGAATTCTAAGGCGTTGATCTATCTTTTCTATCTTTTCTTGAGCTGGTTTCATAACACTTACAGAAAGAAATAAGTAAGCAGCTTGGGCAAATAGCATTGCTATACCCAACAAAAAGGTAAAATAGACATGCATGAAGAGATGAAGAGGTAAAATAGATGTGCATACATCTTTGTATTGATGGTTATTCAATTAAAAAAAATATACAAATAAATAAACCTCATGTAAAGCAAGTTTTACTTGATAAGTTGCCTCTTTTATTGTAGATCATGGGTGAGAGACCTGGTCAGGTCGGTTCAATGCTTAACTCGAAAAAATATGAGCTTTAAACTGAGCTTCAAACAGGGGATATGCTCATTTAAAAGGCAGGTATGAAAATATGAGCTTTAAATTGAACTTCAAACAGGGGATATGCTCAATTAGAAGGTAGGTATGAAGAGTTTTTCAGTCGTTCTGCAGCACTTAGAAGGCCGTGCTTGATTTATGCAGTGGTTCTTTAGCATGTTATGCAACAGTTCTGTAGCATTTAGAACGTGATGCTTCACAAGTAGCAGCATTCTTTAGCATGTTATGCAACAGTTCTGTAGCATTTAGAACGTGGTGCTTCACAAGTAGCAGCATTCTTTAGCATGTTATGCAGCAGTTCTGTAGCATTTAGAACACGGTGCTTCACAAGTAGCAGAATTTGGAAGATGATGCTTAACTGTTCACCATTCACAAGTAGCAGATGATCAACGACGTAGTAGCAGATGATCATCCACGTAACCACGTAGTGAGTTAGGTTGCTGCCACGTAACCACATAGTGCGTCAGGTTGCCACGCAACAACGTAGTTGGTCAGGTTTCCACTTTACACAGCCACTTGTCCCACAAAACAACTTTATATAATATAACACGTATACATCAAACATTTAACGTTAATGAAACTTTAAAGAATTAATGTTAACATTAATTCATTCGAGAAAAAATTGAACCAAATACACACTCTTATTGTAAGATATTTGGCCTCTACCTTGGGAAGAGGCCAAATAAGATGGTGAATTCAAAGCCATCTTCAAACTTTCAATAAAACACTGACATAAAATAACATTTTGAACATTTTGACTTCAGAATTTGGGTAAAACAATGAAATCACAAATAAAATCCATTGGTTTTTGTGCCATTTTAATAGAATAAGCATCCAATCGATTACTATAGTCCCTGCGCGGCCCTTTGGGCAGGGACTAATAAATTGAAAGGGCATACAAGGGGTTCCTAGTTTTATCTCTTGAAATTGGCACGAAAGAAAATTAGTCATGATTTAATTAAAAAAGGAATCTCATATAATAAATACCATACTCCGCCTACTTTTCCTAAAGTGCTCCGAAGATGGGTTGAGGATATAACTCAAATTGCCAATAAAAATAAGCGAAAATTGGAAGAAACACAACTTCCAACTATAAAGAATGAAGAATATTAATTGGAAACACCATCAAAGACCATAATTTCATTCCGTTTTGTAGCAAGCTTTGTAGATGAGTTCGTCGTTGTACAATTCAATGCTAAAAACAACATTCCTTGTTCGATAACATTTACTATAAATATTACCATATGCCACACACCCCTCCTAAAAAAAAGCATACATATAAAAGAGAAAATATACGCTTTGTAGTCAAAATGTATATTCAATGTTTAATTGAAATATAATATACGATTTCTACCGAAAACATATATTTGAAGTTTGAATGAAAACATAATTTTTTACTAGTATCTATGTATTTAAGTGGGTTTAGTGGTTAAGAACATGTGTTTCTCTCAAAGAGTTTAGAGGTTCAAATCTAGAGGAGGGCAAAGTATGCACCTTTGTAGAGTTTATCAAGCAAATTGTTACATAAAGGGAAGTCCCTTGTGCTACAAACAAAGAACTTTCATACACCAATTTGTTGTCTAACTCGACTGTGATCTTAAAATTAGATTATTATTATTATTATTATTTTAGATCATCCTCATACTATAATATAAATTATTCTAGGGGGCGTGGTTTTCCTTGAATAATGGTGATGAGTCAGCCTGCATTCATGGATAGCAGTCGGAGATGGTTGTCCTCATTGCTGGTTTGACAACTAAGTTATGATAGGTTTTCTCATCGTTTATATATATATATATATATATATATCATCATCATCATCATCATCATTAAACATGAAACGACATTTGTATGAATTATATTTGTTTTTGTGTCGATTAACGCTCTCCAATCCAATATGGAAGAGATGTTGTAATGTTATGTAAACATTTTGACTTGGTTAAATTACACAAAAAAAATAAATTAAATTAAAATAAACAATTATAATTTTTATTTATTAATAATTAAACCAACCTAGATCCACATTAACTTAGAACCTATAAAGTGTCGAGAGGGATCAAATCTCTCGAGGTGCAAACCTTTCCTCAAGTTTTGCACCCAAAAAAGTGGTTTGCACCTTGAGAGATTTGATCCCTCTTGACACTTGATAGATCTGAAACTAAGATGGATCTAGGCTAGTATATAATAATTTATTTTTCTATGTTAAGATTTAATACTGAGTAAAATACCCTAAATTTCTTTATAGTCTAATATGAAGGAGATGTATAATTTTTTTAGCGTTTAATATGGAATTAACACATAACATTTAAAAAATAATAATAACAAGAAAAATATTTCAATGTCAACCATAAACAAAATATTCCCTAAACATTGTTGATAAAATATTTTTATACCATGTGTCTATCTATCTACATTAAAGCAATTAAAAGAAAATCAATGTTGGCATAAATAGAATATTTCAATATCAAGTCACATGGCATATATATATATATATAAAGAGAGAGAGAGAGAGGTGGGTACATCATGTTTTCAGCCAACAATGGGGCTAGCCTTGACCTAGGATCAACCCCTTTAGAAAGGAAAGCATATATATATAGATTATTTTTCTTTCATTTTTAATTAAGTTGATCTCAAGTGAGGGTCAACCTGTGGATATATTCACTACTTATTGTAAATAAATTATTTTTATATCGTCTATCTCTCTATCTATATATATTAGAGTAATAAAATAATATTTTAATGTTGTTATAAATAAATATTTCAATATCAAGTCACATGGCATGTAAATATATATGCAATGTGACAAGATATTGAAATATTTTACATGTGAACATTCAAATATTTTATTTATAACAACATTAAAATGTTATTTTATTATATATATATATATATATATATATATATATATATAGAGAGAGAGAGAGAGAGAGAGAGAGAGAGAGAGAGAGAGAGAGACGGTATACAAATAATTTATTTACAGTAACTAGAGAATATATCCAACATTGGGGTTGATCTTGGCTTGGGATAAACCCAATTAGAAAGGGAAATAAAATAAAATCATATATATGTGTGTGTTTATTTTTCTTTCCTTTCTAATGGGGTTGGTCTTAGGTTGGGGATAGCCCCATTATTGGATGAAAAAATGATTTGTCCACATTTGAGATTGTGTAACCAAGATTGTGCAACTAGATGCCCCATGTGACATTTTTTTATCTTACACTCTCAACCGCTCCCCATGAGATTTGAACCTGTCCATCTCTCTCTCTCTCTCTATATATATTAAAGTAATAAAATAATATTTCAATGTTGTTAGAAGTAAAATATTTCAATATCAACCCACATGGTGCACACACACACACACGATTTTATTTTTATTTCCTTTATAATGGGGTTGATCCTAAGTCAGGGCTAGCCCCATTATTGGATGAAAAAATGATCTTCCCACCTTTGGGATGGCGTCACTAGGATTGTGTGACTAGATGCCCCATGGGACATCTTTTATCTTGCACCCTCAACCGTTCCCCATGAGATTTGAACCAACAACCTTGACACTCACAACAATATGAAAGGATGTTGGATCGCCACAAGATTGCTAATAACAAATTGGTGTCAAATGTCGCCGCTCAGGAAGACCCTCGCTTAGGCAGAGGGGTGGGCCATGGAATTGCTGTGCCACTCTTTGCTCATGCGCAACCTGGATTAGCTGATTACGTTAAAGGAGTTGGA
The DNA here is from genome assembly GCA_031772625.1 of Pinus tabuliformis. NCBI lineage: Eukaryota > Viridiplantae > Streptophyta > Pinopsida > Pinales > Pinaceae > Pinus > Pinus tabuliformis. The sequence continues at coordinate 1,414,925,005 of CM062819.1, read as the reverse complement.
GGCATGTTATCGGCCTTAATGCAACCTCAAATCTCAAGGCCCCTCCTTCTGCATGGTTCTTTCCTCTCATAGGATGAGTGTACCACCCTAGATCTTGAGAATTTTTCAATCTTTGTGAAACCAATCTGAGGGGGATCCCTTTATTTGTAGGTTAAAGCCATTGATATGATTTCCGCACTTGTAGCCAAAATACATTAGATGAGAATCCCATATCGTAGTATTTGACTCCTGCACGGAGGTCGACAACTTTAGGATCAGAAACCCCTTAGCGAGTACAACATAGAAAAGGACACCTCAATATCTATTATATCAAGAGTAAGAGGTGGAGCGAAAGGCTGGCGTGCGTCCTCATCATCCCAACCCAAACCCTTTAAGGATACCTTAAAATTAGGATTGTCTACTCCAAACCTCAAAGATCTCTCTGGACCAACATTCGTGGTCGACCGGGTAGTAGAAACCCCATTTCTTGAAGTGGATAACAATATATACAGATTCTTGGCTACTAATTATGAAAGGAATGAGATTATTTACCATTTTAACAAATTTTGGCCCTTAGCATCTGCTCTTTGGGAGTGGGTGCACTAGAATTGGTCTTAGGATATTGTGATGCATTTCTTCTCAAAATGATTCTTTGTTGTGCTCTTCAAAAATTTAGAAGACCAATAGAAGGTTTTTAATTAGGGACCCTAGTTTTGGGGCCGCTTCGGTCTCTCTTTTCAACCATGGTTTCCTAATTTTAATTCTCTTTCCATGACAATTCTGGCAACCCCAGTCTAGGTAAGGCTCCCTAACCTACCCATCCATTTGCCACATCCAAATGTCTTAGAAGATGTGGGAAACTTAATAGTTTGCTTCATCAAAACCGACACTGGTAGGATGGGAAAAGGAATTATCATATTTTTACGCATATGTGTTAAAGCAGACCTCAGTAAAGGATTGCTTGATAAAATCCTTCTTAAATGGATGGGTAGGGTTTAGTTGCGACAAATAGATTATGAAAACACTACTTTTCGCCATAAGACTTGCCAACTGGCCGGTCATCTTCATAATGCATGTCCCTTTTTGCAAGGGCCCTAAACTCACCCAGATGCTAAGAAAAATAACTGTGAATGGCAAGATCCAAAGCGAACCAAATGAGCCAAGACTACTATGGCTCACAAGCAGGATAATACACAACAACATAAGTCACCCACAACCATATCAACACCTCCAAACTCAACTTAGCACCATGTAGAGCCATCTTAACCCTCAACAAAGGAAGCTCATCCTTTAACTTAAAAGAAAAAAGACTTAGCCCTAATTTTGACTCATGTCAATGAGTGGGTACAAACTTACCCACGAATCAGATCACTCAGATGGTGAGAAGGGAACAACAAATATGCTAGAACATTCGATAATGGAAGTGTCTCAACTAAATGTCATCATTGTCTCATCTTTAATTGATCTTAATAACTCCTTAGAATGGATAATGTTTGTAAGAGGAAGGGAAAGCCCATGAACAATCCTGGGACCTAAGACCAGGAAGGTAGTAAATGCATTGCTATGTGTTGTGTATATGGAAAGAATGATGTAATTTGATATTTTGAAGTAATACAAATCAACTTATTTACACACACACACACACACACACACCTTAAAGATAATCTTGTAGCTATTGGTTCATAATTGGGGAAACTAAACCAACAACACAAACATAACATTTTTGTCAAAATGGCCAAAATAACATCGGTAGCAATATGATATAAAACACAAAGATTGTAAGTGTCACTAACCCTTTTAATAAACATATTATTGGTGTCAGTGAAGAGATTAGATAACTTACTATGAAGAGTAAAAGCAAAAATAAATAGTTTGAGCATTAGACGGGGGAAGAGTTTGCCTACTAGGTTTAAGGTTTAGCCTCCTCTTCCTCGTTGGCTAAAAATTCCATGTTTGTTACCTTTTTGGCAAGGGTGGTCACCTTGCAATGCACCTTTGCCACTTGTAGCTACAATGCATCTATGCAAAGCAATATATCTTGTTGTCACTTACTTGGTTTTACTAAAACCTTGCCCATTATGGTCTTGATCTGCTAGTAGAGGTTGATTGTCTACATGTATTCTGTCTGTCTCAAATGAGTATTACCCAAGTCTATAATCTACTTTCTAATGTCTTCCTCCACTCTATGCCCGTCAAGAAACACCTTTCCACTCTTGCCTCATTTTCAACTATATCAGTTTCCTCCCTCGCAACTTTGGAGGTGTGATTCTAATAATGTGCATCAGAGGCGTCGACATATGCGCCTTGGATCTCTCCTCAATATTTCCACGATTACCATGTGAGAAGCTAAGGCATGACATGATGTGCAACAGAGTGGGGGTTAGGTGGAAGGGAACTATGTAAACAGAGAGAAGAAACCATAGGGAAGTCAAGCATAGAATTGGTCACCAAGAAGAAGAGAAAAAAAGGATGGTTGGGGGTATCATGTCCTAGCCACAAACCAGTGAGCCCATAGGCAAGATGAGGGAGTTCATGTTGTAAGGGGGCAAAATAGGGGAGCCTGAGAGGGAAAGCCACCCAATAGATCGAGAAAGAAACTAAATCAAACAAAAGTGCATTAAAGAGTTGGAGTTTTGATACATACAAATGAAACTTACCCCGGATAATAGAAAATCTTGAGACTCTTCCCAACATGCCTTGCTTTTGAAGTGTATCCTTAGATGAAATGCAACCTCCATTGTCATCACAAGGAGAAGCCTTTAAACCATAACACACTAATGGATGTATGCGAGAGCTAGCGTTGAATGCATCTGCAGACTGAGGTCATGGGTCACTATTCTCTACATGATAGGTCACTACTCTCTGCATGATATCACCCCTTCCAGAGATTGAATGAGCTTCCAACTTGCATTGTCTCATTGTGATAAGAGGTAATGGTGTGATGATAAGTCTCGATATCACATAACTGAACCGAGATTGACACCTTTCATGAGTATTTGAAACACTTTCGGTAGAAATCACATTACGAATGTTTGGTCGATGCGTTTCGAACCAACCAATGTGGTTCATCATTAAGACAAGATGAAGAATTAGATCATGGCAACATGTTAAATAGAAAGACAAATCCTTCTAACGACTATAAGTAAACGACTATAAATAAACAACTACTTTTACTGGATAAAAAATAGAGGAAAAATTAATTTAATCTTAATTTAAATAATTGAGTTAAATGTATATAAATAAATATGATATTATTTTTTAATTAATCTTAAACTAATTAAAATCAAAGATTTTTTTTTTTAATATTTTAGTTATAAGCTAAATAACGAAATATATATAAGTATGTAAATGTAAATCTTAGAAAAATAACTTTTGAATTGATTAAGAATATATATATATATATATATATAAATAAATATATAAATAACACACTTTATAAATTAAATTCAGCCAAGCAATAAATCAATGAAAAACATTATTTTTATAAGAAAATCAATTAAATATAACCTCTTAAGCTAAAAGTGGAATATAAAAGTTTAAGATTAATACAATTATAATATATAAAATTATAAAATAAAGAATCAATTTAATCTTAATTAAATAATTGAGTTAAATGTGTATAAATAAACATTGATATTATTTTTTTAATTAATTTTAAACTAATTAAAATTAAAGATATATATTTTTAATCTTTTAGTTACAATTTAAATAATTAAATATATAAATTAAAATTCTAGAAAAATAACTTTTGCTTTTACTTGAATAACAATAAAAATATGAATATGAATATTTCTATATCTACATACATATATCTATATATATAAATGGATTAAAACACATTCCATAAATTGAGGCTAAGGATAATAATTACAATAAGGGAAATATTGTTTTTATAATAAAGACAACTAAATATAAACTCAAAAGTCAAAAGAGGAATATAAAAAATTAAGATTAATAAAATTATAAAATAAAGAAGGAAAAAGGAAACATAAGGGAATCAATAAACCCCATGGGGAGAAATCAGAAGAAACCAGAATCAAGGAGATAAAATAGGAAAAAACAAGGAAACCCACAAAATCGCTAGACCAAGAAGGAGAAAAAACTAAGAGGAAAGGGTGGGAATCCAACAACTACTAATTTTCCATCCGTCATTCGGGTTTAATTTTCCATCCGTTATCACTGTTTAGAATACTTGATCTCCTCTCAATTTCATTGGATTCCCTAAACTTATGGTGATGAAAATGAGAAATTTTAGCAATAACCTTAGCCTCCTCAATGCATAAATGATGCTTTGTCTTCTCAACATGTTCAACCAAAGCTGAAGAATCCTATGATTTATAGACGAACCATGAAGTAAATAATTAATTACAATAACATTAATATATAAAAACTTGATTGAAATTTTAAATACAAGTAAAATTATACTATGATTTAAAAGATTTCTACAATAAATACATATTTTTAAAACTTTTTACTTAAATTTAAATAAATCCAAATTACCAAAAATTATAAAATTATGAATCAAAAAATTTCAACAACCAAAATAATTTTTAACAAAATTTAACAAACAAAATTGTATTATAATTTAAAATCATTAACCAATAAAATATTTAAAATCATTAAACAATAAAATAATATTTTAAAATTTGTTAATTAATTTTAAATCAATATAAATTACCAAAATTTTAAAATCACACTCAATTTCATTCTAATTGAATAAACAAAATCAAAATATAATTTAAAATCTAAAACTCTATTTAATTTTTTTTTTTTTAAATTTTAAATCAATATAAATACCAAATATTTAAAATCACAATCAATTTCATACAAAATTGACTAAACAAAATCAAAATATAATTTAAAATCTAAAACTCTATTTAATTTTTTTTTTACTTAATTTTTATCAATACAAATTACCCAAAATTCAACCTAAATTATAAACCAATAAATTTCCATAACTAAAATAAATTTCCAACAAAATTACACTATAATTTAAAATCCACACCCAATAAATCTATAATTTAAAAATCTATGCTTAATTTTAAATCAATATAAAAACTACCCAAAATTCAACCAAAACTATGAACCAGTAAATTCCAACAACTAGAACAAATTTCTCAAAAAATTGAACAAACGCTTTAGACTTACCCCCATTGAAGCATATTCGAGGTGGCGTAGAAGTCACACAGCGTACATAACAACCATATGACCATCTATAAAGCTGCGGAATCGGGATTGTTGTTAGGTAGACCGGCAGGCAACAAATGTTACCTCACCACAGGCATGGAGATCTTTCGTTAAATTCTGTAGAAAGTAAATGTCCTGAAAAAAATAATGTGTGTTCAAAGGCATCGTCAATTCACAACGAAATTTGAAGGATCACTAAAAATCATGGAATTAATGCTAATTTTTTCTTACAGCGGGCATGTAAATACTTTCCGTCCGGAGCGTTGAACAATACAGTACCCTATATGGATGTATATATCGCTTGTGCTGTTAGTGAATATACTGTCGCATTATTCGACCTTTAAACTGGAACTCTGCCTGCGTGGATCCATCCAACCAGCCCTAGGCTTAACTTGGAAACTCAATTTCTGTCGCAGATCCGCAATTAGACAGTGTCTTCTTAAAAAATTTCCAGCCATTTCGATCCCGATCTGCCACTCTTTCTCAGAGGAATTTTACCGCGGAAAAACTCTGAATTCGGCCAAATCGAGGGTTTAACTACTGAAATCAGCCATTGTTTCAGGATAAGATGGTTTAAGAATTGTGATATTAGGGATCTGGCGAAATGAATACAGAAAACAACCAGGTGAAGGAGCAGTAACGTGGATCTGTTGGTGAGGGCTAGATTTGATAACGGCATTGGGCTTTGTGCTCTGTAATGGGATATAACCAGGAGATTCGAACTCAGGTCACTGATATATTGCAGGTAATCATTTGAGCCTCATTGCTCTGTTAGATTTGTGGTGATTTAACTTCATCCGTTTGAGAATTGGCTGCTACTTTAAATTCAATCTGAGACCCATTTAAAGATTGCTGTTTATTTGAAGTTAATCTCTCTACAGCATTGAATTTGTAAAATATCTTCGCAAATTTGGCACTTCCTTACTCTCGATATGCGATTTTGCCATGTACGCACATGTGGATTTAGCTTACATCGATTTTAAATGCCAATTTAATGTTTAGTGTCTTTGTCTTGATATGATATGCTAACTCTAATTTCATTTTCAGAAGTGATCGCCGGGAGTTTTTTGGACATTTGTGTGCACAATAAACTTTGTGCAGCAAGATGAAGAACGGGGTGATAGAATGTAGTGTTTGCCACTCCAAGTTGGGTCTTTCCCCAACTGCCCGTGCCGTTTCGAGGGCATACGATCGGCATCGGAGCAAGATGTCTTCCAAGTTTCGTGCTTTGAATGTTCTGTTGGTTGTAGGTGATTGCATTCTGATCGGTCTTCAGGTGAGTTCCATTATTCTTTCCATTCTCCACTATGGCCCCATGACTTCTGATTCGTGAAAAGAAATCTTCATGATTCTCTTCTGGGAAAACTAAATCGTGAATAGCCACTGTTGGCGTGCTTATCTCTTAAAGTTCAGTCATAAGGCAACACAAAGAAAACAATGTAAGCCAAGATTACTACAGAATAGAACAAGTCATGCAACAATTTCTTTAGGTGGGTCAATCACTTGAATTTTTCTGCTTTGTTTTATAGATTTCCATATCCTCTTTATCACCGTACCTATTCAGTTACTGGCTCACCATTCCAAGTAAATTTTAGGTCCTATCTTTCCTGAACTCTCTCTATACATCCAACTTGGCAGTGACAACTAACTGCTATTCAGAACCCCCCCCAAAAACCATGTAATGTTATACACATGTGGTGAATGCAAACACATTGCACACACTCGAGTCAATGGCAAATAATTGCTGTTGGAACTCCATGTTTTCACTTACTTTCATCATTATATTTAACATTTTATTTTGTTAGCATGTGTAAATAATGTTTGCGAGAGACATGGCATTTCTAGAATGGATCCTGAGTTAAGGGCTCAATACATTAGACAGGCATGTACGTACAGGGACAAAATGAGCAATTTTTTTATATATACACTAGAATGAACCTATAGCAAATCATTGTCATAATAAGTTTCAATAATAGATTTTTGGCAAATGACTGCCATAATGATCTGTGAGGTCACTGATAGAGAATTGTGGGGTACAAAGGTACTCACTTTATGGGGAGTAACATGTGGGTGATATGATTTGTTGGCAGTGAAGGGGGAATTAGTATTAGTTGCAATGGAATTAATTTGGTTGTGGGGGATAAATTGCTTATGGTGGAGGGGTGCTTAGTTTTAACTTTTCAGTAATTTGATTTATATTGTCTTTTTTGGTATTTCTTTACATATAACCATTTTTGAAAATCCATCATATTATGGCCAAATATTGTGGACTTATAGATCTCATCCATGCGAAATTGTAGAGTTCACTAAGCCACACAGTCTTTAGAGGGGACACTTTTTCTCCAGGGATAAATATTAATTAAGAAACGAGATTCTTAAAATTGTCTCACAACGAAGGGCTTAAAGTTTGAGTGTGCACAAGCACTTGGGGCCTTCTTATGTAAATATAAGGGTATATTCATTAACTTAATTTGGCATTGGATGCATTTTACTTGTTTTCAAAATTTCCTTTTGTGATGTTGTGTGTTTGTTTGGCTAGAGTTTTGCATTGATGACTTATTGTGAAATAGTGTAATGGTTAGAAGTCAACTGATCATAGAAAAATGGCCAGATTGCTAATAGACTACAAGGGTCCATATACAACTAAAGTAAGCCATGGCCTGGTACGAGGAAACCAAGAACATTAAGGAGAGGAAAACTTCTTTTTGAGAAATAGCTTCCTCATTAATCAACTTTTAATGGGATGGAAAAGGTCTTTCTAGAATTCTTCCTTGATATATAACTCCTTTCTTTGAGAGGGATTGCTATTTTTGTTGCATTGAAGTGGTTCCCATTGTAATAATGAACTTTCATCTCTCACATCTGCCACCGCCCATAATTTAACTGTATATAAGGCAAATTTTCAAATGAAAACTGCTTTTGTTCTAAGCTGTCCTAATTAACTCGGGTCTTTCTATTGTATTATTTTACTTTGTTTGCCCTTAGGTCTTTTGGGAAGCATAGGATTTCATCAAAGAATTTTATTAATATACTCCAAGCTTGAGGGCTTCTTATGGCCAGTTGTTTTGACAATATCCTTTGCCTTAATCAAGAAATGGTCTTCAAGTGCTTACCTTGTCTTGTGGTTGCTCCCATGAACTAGTGGTAGCCAACAAGGAGGTAATGATCTTGTAGTGGTCAACATGGTGATTCATCATTTATTTCTACAATAGGCAAGTTTTTTCATTTGGGTTTGTGTTTTTTATTGTTAATAACATTTAGGTTCATCAGTAGTCTCATACCAATCTTGCACACTATAAATTATTGACAAATGAGTATTGAGCAATAACCCTTATTTTTTTAGAGGTGGCAAGTGCGGGGGCGGGGGCGATGGGGGCGGGGGGGGGGGAGGATCATTCTAGATCATGAAGGAAAATTGGAAATGACTTTTGCTTGGGGTCTTGGTGAATCCATGAACAATCAAGCTGAAGGCGATGCATTAGTTCAGAGCTTACTCATATCGCTCGAATATGGATTCAAGGGTTTGATTGTCATTGGAGACTCTAGCACAATTGTGAAACTAAAGTGTTCAAAGTCTCCCTGTTTTAATAGCAAGACAACCTTCGTTGTAGCTTGCTATAGGAAGGAGGCCAACAATTTTCTAAAAATATCATTTTATCAAGTCCTTCGAGAGCACAATGTCAGAGTAGATATGCTAGTTGTTGATTTTTGTGTAGCATCGGGAGGTATTCTCACATTCCAAGAGGCCGCAGAAGTCGGCCTAGAAGATTTATGAAAATAAAAATAAAAATTCAACTTTTTATTGGGCTTCATGTAGGCTCAAAATGGACATGTCGACCCAACTCATGAAGGGACATGTCCCTTGAGGTAAATGCAACCGTTAGACTTGTATATATATATATACAATGTGACATCTTCATTTTGACTCACTCAATCATCATCATCTCTCTTTTGTAACAATCACACGTGGGAGCAGATAGAGGACCAATTGACTGAAGTCTGGATTTGGATTTTGGCACTGACTTCTAGACAATTTAGAATTGTAAACCTTGCTGAAGAATAATTTCTCCTATAAGAAGAGTTGATCGGTTTTCTCTCAAGTTTGGGTTTCGTAAGGAAAATTTGCTGTCTCTATTGTGCATGCATGTCTCTTTATGATCTTACTGTTTTCGCTACATTATTGTTGAGATTTTCCGTGTATAATTGCTCAAGGATATCGATGACATAAATATAAATTGTTAAATATCATTAGGTCATAATTATCGGATTAGAAGATTGGTTTCTATTGTGCATATTGTAGAAAATTCAACACTTTATCAAAGCTTTGTTGAGAGAGCAACCACTAAAGTCAAGTGAAAAGGATCTCAATTGTGGAGAAAAAGAAGCCCTAGAGAGCTGCAACCAAGAAGAGGTTGATGTTTAGTGCTCAAGAGTAGGGCCTATGTTGTTAGTTTGTATGAATTTTTAAAATTATATTTCAGTATGAATTTCCTCCCATGTCCCAGTCTCGAGATTGTGCAAGTGCAAGATTGAATGCAAACTATGTCCCATGTTTGGGGTCACACTGCCTCCATTGGGCTCCTTTGAAAATGTTTTTATAGAGCCCAAGTTCACAACAATCCATTGAGCAACTCACACTTTCTAGTCTCGATTAATCCAATAGAATTCTACTAGCCTCAAAAACAACAAAATCAGATGATTCAATGAAGGATGCGAGGGAATACCAGTGCGAAACCTGTAGAGAGTTCAAAGATTTCTACTGCTCTAGAAAATTTCTCGAACGCAGAAGATTCGACGAAAGCTACAGAGGCTAATGATTTGAAACAGGCCATTTCTACGAAAATTTGCTTTGCAGACATTGATTGCGGTTTTAACGGGCTCCTAATTAAACTATCAACAATGTTTCCCTTGAAATTAATGATAGGCATGGAGCTTCGTGACAAGGTAAGCGAATACATTAAAGAACGAATTTTAGCACTAAGAAAAGCTTCCCCGGGGAAATATCAGAGCATATCTATGGTTAAAACGAATTCTTTGAAATTTCTTTCAAATTATTTTGAGAAAGGAGAGCTGGAGAGAATGTTTTCTATTCCCAAATCTGCACTTTAAAGAAAAGAATCACTGCCGTGGGGTCATTAACATCTTGTTGCTTGCAGAGTACACGTATGTGATGGCGGTGGGAGGGATGCTTTACACTGTAACTAATGTTGAAGAGCTCAGTGATTGGATGAAAGCTTGCTCATGAAGCCCAATGGACATGTCACTTCACCCTCAATGACTTGTATAAATATAAGTGACCTCCAACCTCATTTGGCACCTCACTCGATCAAACATTCTTCTCTCTCCTTCTCTCATTAGTTCGTACAACTATTGGGCATATATTTTCTCTCACACGTGTGGTAAGGAGGATGAATTTTTTGGGTAGATTACAGGGCTGAAATTTCAACGCTGTTGTAGGGTTTGACCAGCGTTGGCTAGACACTTTCACTCATCCTTCGACTGTGATTTTTGTGGGAAATTTTTGATTTTGGCAAGCCGTACTGTTTGGCATAGAAATTGAGATTTTCTGGGCTGTTGACCTGCGTTGACCGCAAACTTGTTTGACCATAGAGTTGACTTTTGGTTGACTGGGTTTGATCGCTCTAAAGAGGACTGTTTTGGTTGTTGTTTGACCAGCTAAGGAGGCTGAGTTAAATGCACTTTGACCGAGCTGCTAAAGGGTGTTTTGACCCTTGACCATTGACTAGTTAGGGCACACTCTATCGCTGGTTTGACCGATGTTGACCAGGGACAAAATTGCAAGATTTGACAAGGATGTTTTGACTTTGATTTGGCAAGTCAAATTTGACTTTTTGTACTCTCTCTCTCTCTGCTGAACAATTGATATAATAATAATAAGAATTGATGAAAGGGTTTCCTCATCTTGGGGTTTTTCCTTGGCATCTGCCAAATCTGGTGTCCTCTTGTCTTGGCTTGTCTTCTGCATTTTATTATTAATGTTCTATGTATAGTTACTGTCAATGTGATTTATGGTTAATGTGATTGCTATTGGAAAACTAAATTGGAAATTGTCATTGGGTTGCTAAAGGAACATTGAAGCAATTGTGCTAAGCGTAGAACATACCATTGTTAGCTAAAATTAACATTACAAATCTTTAGAAGGAAGTTACTCCAGAGCTAGAGGGAGCTGGGGAGAAAGCCACCCTCACCTTCTTTTATCCCTTTGGGTAAAGCCCATTAACACCCCTCTGCAAATTTTAAGATGAAACATTTGATACTTATTCATTTTTTGTGAACTTAATGATCATTCAGTATGTGGATGTTGGCAGGGTTGTCGACACAGATGGCAAGGCGGGAAGAGAGCTTATCATAACACCTATATTAAAGTATGTGCTTTTAATATTGATGTATTCATCTTGGAGTCTTTATGCTTGTGTGGTACAAGAGTTGGAAGACTTAGGGTTTGTAAATCGTAGAGAAGACTTGTGTTGAAATCTTAGATGAGAAAGTCCTTGGGTTTGTGGGATGAAACCCTAGAGCAAGGCTTAGAACGCTGAATGCAAGTGGAGTTGGTGTGATGCATACTTGGTTTATCTCCTTGATAACATGTGGAATGACTTTGTGTTGATACTGGCTTGTTTTTAAGCCTTTGGTGTGGCTAGATAGCTCGATGAATGGCTTGCTAAGCCTAATTCGTAGGATGAAGAAACAAAGGAATCTAAGTTTGATGAGATTGCATATGGACTTCATTAAGGAGGCAAGGATCAAGAGGGAGTAGACAAATCCCTATAACACTCAACAATTTCTTTCTTAATCAAGAGATAAGTACTTGATATTTTTCTCCCTTGATTGTTGTTATTTTTGCTTGGCGAGCCTCTTGTCTTTGTATTTTTTGCTTCGTTATAATTGTTTCTTCCATGTCCTTTTGAATGATGTAGGTACACTGTAAAGGATGCAGGACTCCTTGATCACGTCACGTCATCCGAGACATGGTGGAGAGGGGAGTAGTGGAGCTCCAATACATATACATAGATGAGTAGATTGTAGACATTCTCACTAAGCCTCTGTCTAGAGTGAAGTTTGTATACTTCAGAGACAAGCTTGGCGTGATGCAAAATGTCTCCCTCATGGAGAGGGAGGGTTGATGTCTTTGCAGGATCAAGGATAACCATCTCCTAAAGCCATAAAGGACCTTGGTTGGGTCATAAAGGACTTTGACCAGTGGAGATGGATGCATTCACCCGAGAAGCCAGAAGGACTTGGCTGGGTCATAAACGACTTTGACCAGAGGTAAATGGCCCAGGGAAATTTCAATATTGGACAAATCTTCTCTTGAGAAGCCAAAAGGACTTGGTTGGGTCATAAAGGACTTTGACCAAAGCAAATAGATGTAATTCACCTAAGAAGCCATAAACGATTTTGGCTGAGGGTGAATGGTCCAAGGGCAAATTCTCTCTTGAGAAGCCAAAAGGACTTGGAAGCCCAAATTTCTAGTGCAGCAACTGATTAAGTTCCTTCTATTTGTTAATTACTGAACAAATTATTTATTGTTTCCTACAGTAAACACCGAAACTAATACACTGCAGTCTTCACCAATTAAATTATAAGTGGAAACAAGAAACTGAGCAAGAAATAAATACACAACACATTACATTGTTATTTTTGGACAAATGTCCCCGAAAAAACCCAATGCGGGAAAACCGGTGCAGCAGCTGAGGGTTTTATTATTAAGTAGTAGTTTTTGAATACAATCTTTGGATGCCTTGCTGGCTATCCAGTACAGAGAATATCACTGACAGATGAATAGTGAGAAGTACCTCACACTATCACAGGTAATCTTGATTGATCCAACCACAAAATGGTTTGCCCCTTGTTGCCTTTGTGTAGTCACTGCGTTAGCCCAACGTCACAGCGTCTAGGGACAACGTCACTCCCTCTGCTAATCGATTTGCCTCCCAGGAACTTCGATTTCCACCTCCCGTCTCACACCTTGACTTCCGACTTCAGAAATTGCTTCCTTGAGCAAAAATACGGACCTCCTCAAGGCTCTCCGTTGCGTCTACGTCAGCCTACGCTGGCCAGCTTAGTCTCAGCACTGCCTCTCCCGGATCTCTTTTTGCCTCTTCTGTTGAGTATTCCCGGATCAAGAGAAATATACAACCGGAACTATCCCTGGCCCTCACTGCAAAAGCTCACTTCGAATTCTCTTCCCGACAACTGCTGTGCTCCAGAAATTCGATCTTTTGATCTCCCACTCGATGTGTCTTCCAAATGCCCATCAAGCCTCCTCTTATTATCCTTCTGTTGAGAACCAATGGCCCAGATTAAATCCTAATCAATGGCTTAGATCATTTTGGTTTGATCCTCGTCTTCGTCTAGAAGTTTCACCCATAGTTAGATTAATACCCTTTAATTATTTTAATTTCCTAAGTTTAGACTTAGGCACCTATTAAAAATAATTAATTATTTTAATAAAATTGTCTCCGGGTGGAATTTCCCAAAACGATTTTTGGGTATTGTGGAATACATGTGTCCAAGCCTCCCTGCAAATTTTGAGGCTAAGAGCACATCCGATGCTACCAAGAATCAACACTCCCTCTTAGTGAGGAATGTGCTCTAGTAATGCAACCTGCTGAAGCATCACTTTGATTCTGTGATATCTCCCGCTGTGCTACTGATGTCTGACACCACTGTCCATCAACTATTGCACAAATGCTGCATCTGTGCTACTGTTGGCCTTGCCACCGCCAACACTGCATCTGTACTGCAACTCCCTCTCAAATTCTGCATCCGTTCTGCTGCTGGCACTGCCACTACCAATATTGCATCTGCACTACACCCTTCTCCAACTGTTACTACTACAACATCAGCAACAAAAAAGCATCCAAAATTATTGAACTGGTGTTCAACATGATGCATCTTGTTGCTGGAGTTCTGACTGCTGCTAGTCTCTGTGCCGACCCTTTGAAGCCTCTGCGCTGTTGCTAACCTATGCTTTGTGCCAATTGCACTGCGACCAACTCTAGCTCTGCGTTGCTCAATATCTGGCGCTCCTAGCCACTGCAAATGTCACCCTGACACTCCTCTGCATCAACTGATCCGGTCCATTATGCTACTACTAATATGGGCTCCCGTAGCAAGGTATTGATCCAAGAGGTGGACTCCTCAAGGATCCTGCCCAACTGCAGTTCTTTCGAACTACAGTTCTATGAATCTATATCACCCCATCTCTGGGTGATCATGGCAAACTCCTCCTCCTCGATCTGTGTGGATGCAACATTAAGATCATGCTTCTCGTCCTTGACACTTGTACTTCTTCTTGAGAGGACACTGTGTAGCATAGTGACCAAGTTTGCCACACCGGAAGCACTTGATCTTCGAAATATCTTTCTTCTTCTTCCGCTGCTCCTGCTGCCCCTTAGATGCGAGGGCTGCATTTTCATCCTCCTCCTTTGGCTTCGTCCCACTGCTGCTGCTGCTACTGTCAAGTTTGCACTTGACTAAGTCTCTCCTCATCTCTTCCTGCTGAAGAGCGGCCCACATCCCTTCCCAATCTGGCAATCTTTCTCTGCCCAGGATGCTCTGGACAAACACTTGCCATTCTTTTGAGACTGAATTTAGAGCCAACCTCACCATCTCGATAGGCTGAGGTGTTGACCCCATAGCTGCCAACTCGTCTCGGGTTTCCTGAAGCTTTGCAAGGAACAAATCAATGCGTTCCCCCTTCTGCATCTGTGTGGATCTCATCTTCTGCTCCAAGTACATCTTCTGCTGCTCGGAAGATCCCTGATATAGCGTGGACAAGGCATCCCACATCTCCTTGGCAGTCCCTTTGCTTGAGATGTGACATACTACATGATCCTTCACTCCGTCGAGGATCATCCACTTGGCCTTTGCCATCTCTCCCTTGTACGTTTTGAGCGGATCTGGATCCGCGGGCTCAGCTACCACACTGTCGACGTAGATCTTGAGAAAATGTTCATCCAGAAGGCATGACATCCTCGCCTTCCAGATCACATAGTTGGATGCACCATCCAATCGATCCTGATCTTGCAATCCACTAGTTGCCATCCCTGACAACGAAAGTGTCGAACTGCCTCCTCTCTCCTCTGCGCAACACTGCGCTGGCCTGTGCACTCCCTGCTGGAGTTAGTAGATCTGCTCTCCTTGATGTTGCTTAACAAATGAGGAATCAAATTCCCTGGCTAGGAATTCTCTAAGGAAGAAATTCCCTCAATAGTGTCTCCCTTCTTCCTTTTGACGATTTTCTGCCCCAGCAACTGCTGCAGAAAACTGCATCACACTAGGAAATTGCCTCTTCGTTGAAGCTGCTGCGCTGCTCCCTTTGACACTGTCAAACTTTGATCTGGAAGTCTTACTTCTCTGTCGACTCACTCAGAGAGAGACCTTCGTCGAAAATCTTTGCCCTCTTGGCCTAGACTACGCAATACCTCTGGGGATTCGATTTGCTGCATACGCAACACTTCGACCCTCCTTCTCTTCAGCGCTGAGCCCTTTTGACTCTGCTCTCTTGCTTCACCTGCAGCTCCGATACCATGTGAAAATTTGGAAGCCCAAATTTCTACTGTAACCACTGATTAAGTTCCTTCTATTTGTTAATTACTGAACAGATTATTTACTGTTTCCTATAGTAAACACTGAAACTAATACACTGCAGTCTTCACCAATTAAATTATAAGCGGAAACAAGAAACTGAGCAAGAAAGAAATACACAACACATTACACCGTTATTTTTGGACAAATGTCCCCGGAAAAACCCAATGCGGGAAAACCGGTGCAGCAAAAGGGTCCCTTATAAATATGGTCACTCCTATGTATTATAAATATTATAAAAGGGTCACTCCTATGTATTATAAATATGTATCATTGTGAATAAGAAAAGAAATCTAATGTTTATCTTTCATATTGCCTCCGCCATGTATGTGTTTAACATGGTATCAGAGCAGGGGATATCTTGCCCTGCTCATATTTGAGCCACTGTTTTCTTGTGGCCTTTCTCTGTGTGTTTGTCAGACCTGGGCGTTGTCTAAAATATTCCAAAATCTATCTGCATCAGTCAGAGCGCAGGTCTCAAATTAGTTTTCCGTAGTGTAACTCCTGTTAGATTTCTCTGCCATATTCTCTGTCCTTTGCATTAGTTTTATTGAATGGTGTCTTTAATAATTAGTGGCGTTGGTTGATTGGTGGCTCCCTATGCACAGTCGGCCTGTTGGCCCCAATACACTGCTCTCTGAATGCTCCTTCGACTGGTACGCTGCCACCCATACTAACCAATTTCCTACAAGCATAACGCCCCATACACTGTGCTCCCGATTCACCATAGCCATACCACCATTGGTATCCAAAATTCCGCTGCAAACCCTGTATGCTTCGCTCTAATCACTCCATATGCTAATACACTCCACCCTCCTACGTTTGACTCCTCACACCCCTTCCCACTGCGTAGCCACTCCTCCATACCATTGTGGCTCCCATCGTATCCTGCTCTGCAAAGTTCCTCCTAAACCATTCGACTCGCCTCTTCATATGCTCCAATACGCTGGGTAATACACTCCACCTGCCATCGGTTTCGTCATACTTTGAACGCTAGTCGTGTATGTATTAACCATACATCAACAATCGAATGTATTAAATTATTTAGTATTTTTAATACATCATCCATTCGATCCATTTCAAACCGATATAATCAGAGAAATGATGTTATCTTCAACTACAAATTGACCTATAAAATGATAAATAATTGCAACTATTAGATGAGTAGCAAGATACCAATATCACCAAGTCACTATAGCAGACAACGCAGTACCAATTTCAACGCAACAAATGACTTGTTGCTTCAATGCACTTACTTCTCAAATTATTCAAACTACTCACACTGTGGAAAAGGAGAGCCAATCTTCACTAGAGATCACTGCCTGGGATATAAAAATATGGAGGGCTGCCCCTTGACTTCTTCTGCGTATGAAAATTATCGATGACGGAGATTGCATTGAACCGAGAATTGAACAGTGAGCACATTTACTCGTACCATCCACTGCTTTATAAGTACTCACATTGCTTTGCGTCATTCACAATCCAACTCTTCCAAATTTTCAAAGTTCTCTCTTTACTATATTAACATTATGTGGTGGAATACATTCAATCATCAAAACCAACGCTAACAATACCATTCAATTTGTTTATCTGAGGCAATTTCCTTTCAGTGAAGAAAGCCTCGGCTCTGTTTTGGTTTTTGCGAGGGAAAGGCAAGGTAAGGCGACAATGGCTGCATCGACTGTGGTGCTAAATCCGAAGTCAGTGGCCGAGGGTCCAACGGGCAAGATAGAGATGAGTATGCCTCTGCCCCATCTCCATTTTCATTCCGATATGGACGAAGAAGATTTGTATGGTCAATTGAAATCGTTAGAGAGACAGATGGAGTTCATCGCCATTCAAGAAGAATACGTGAAGGATGAGCAAAAAAATCTAAAGAGAGAATTGCTGAGAGCCCAAGAGGAGGTGAAGAGGATCCAGTCGGTGCCGCTGGTGATCAGGCAGTTCATGGAGATGGTTGACCAGAACAACGGAATAGTGGGTTCAACAACGAGATCAAACTACTATGTGAGGATTTTGAGCACAATCAACGGGGAGCTCCTAAAGCCCTCCGCCTCGGTAGCCCTCCATCGACATTCGAACACCCTAGGGGACGTCCTCCCACTGGAGGCTGACTCCTCTATCTCACTCCTCTCCCAGTCTGAGAAACCAGACGTAACCTACAATGATATTGGGGGCTGTGACATACAAAAACAGGAGATTCGGGAATCCATGGAGCTTCCACTCACACACCACGAGCTTTACAAGCAGATCGGGATAAACCCTCCCCAGGGATTGAGCGGTATTATATGAGCGATATGTAATGGTATGGAGCGGGATTGTATGAGCAGTATGGAGCGGTATTGTTATGAAATGGCGCAGTTGGTGGTATTTTGGTATGAAAAATGTATGGAATACACTCTATGAAACTTCAAACTGGAACACCAGCATCGTTTCACTCTATCAAGTTTACATTCAGTCTTAAAATATGATTGTCGATCCCTGCTAAACATGCAATGCCGAAGATGGATAAAAATTGCACTAGTTTAAAAAGACTTGAAAGAATAATTCACACTTCCTCTGCATCTTACAGGTCGTGAACTGTCAAACCTAGAGGCAGAAATCGGGCGTTATATGATACATAACTGACTGCAACACGACTAATGTTCAATGTATGACAAAACCGATGGCAGTTGGAGCATATTACCTAGCGTATTGGAGCGTATGAAGAGGCAAGTCGAATGGTTTAGGAGGAACTTTCCAGAGTAGGATACGGTGGGAGCCACAATGGTAAGGAGGAGTGGCTACGCAGTGGGGAGGGGTGTGAGGAGCCGAACGCAGGAGGGTGGAGTGTATTA
Source organism: Pinus tabuliformis (assembly GCA_031772625.1). NCBI lineage: Eukaryota > Viridiplantae > Streptophyta > Pinopsida > Pinales > Pinaceae > Pinus > Pinus tabuliformis. The sequence continues at coordinate 1,414,906,388 of CM062819.1, read as the reverse complement.
GCGTATGGAGTGATTAGAGCGAAGCATACAACGTTTGCAACAGAGTTTTGGATACCAATGGTGGTATGACTATTGTGAACCGGGAGCACGGTGTATGGGGCGTTGTGCTTGTAGGAAATCGGTTGGTATGGGTGGCAGCGTACCAGTCGAAGGAGCATTCAGAGAGCAGCGTATTGGGGCCAACAAGCCGACTGTGCATAGGGAGCCCCCAATCAACCAATGCCACTAAATATTAAAGACACCATTCAATAAAACTAACGCAGAGGACAAAGAATATGGCAGAGAAATCTAACAAGAGTTACACTACAGAAAACTAATTTGAGGCCTGCGCTCTGATCGGTGTAGATAGATTTTGGAATATTTTAGAGAACGCCCAGGTCTAACAGACACACAGAGAAAGGCCACAAGAAAACAGTGGCTCAAATATGAGCAGGGCATGATATCGCCTGCTCTGATACCATGTTAAACACATACATGGCGGAGGCAATATGAAAGATAAACATTAGATTGCTTTTCTTATTCACAATGATACATATTTATAATACATAGGAGTGACCCTATCATAATATTTAAAATACATAGGAGTGACCCTTTTCTTTCTCAGCACTTGGTCACTCCTTTTATAATATTTTTAATACATAAGTGTGGATTTCAGCTTCAACTCCCTGCAAAAGTTTTTGAACAACACTCCTGTCCTCAGGGTTCACACTGATTTTCACAATTAGCTTCTTCAACTCTTCATTTTGAGTGGACAAAGCTTTGGAATTTGCCTTTTCCAATTTCAATTGATTGACCACTTTCCCTAACAAAGCTTCAGCTTTGCTGGAAACCAAGGATGTTTTATTCAAATCACTGTATATTAGTTCTCCAGTCTGCCTGTGTAAATTTATCTTGTTAGGCAGTGGGATTTCTCTTGCATCTACTGTCAAGTTGACAGTCTTGAAACCAAATGAGGATGAAACAGTCAATGCAGAAGGATGAGAGAAAGATAACTTCAATTGGTTTCTCTCAAGGTCCATGGTAGATAATAATCTGGTATGGTATTCAGAAATAACTTGAGCTTCAAGCTGAGACTCCATATTCTCCTTCACCCTCTTGTTTCTTTCTTCTATTTGACTATATAATTGCTTTATGATAGGCACAAAATTCTGAGAAACTTCCTCTGGAACTGGAGAGGAGGGTGTACAAGTAACATCTCCCAACTGTAATTGAAAACCCATTGAGGCTGAAGAACTTCCACCTAGGGATCCAAGCTCTGTTTCTTTCTCTGACAACTTTGCTCTCTTTGAATCTTTACCTGCTTCATCTTCTAAATCAATAATCTCTTCACTGCCTCTTTTCAAACTTTTCTCAATTGGATGAGGAGTCTCCACCTCCATTCCTCCTAGTGCACTTGTCTGACCTCCATTTGCCAATTTTTCTAGATCTGGACGAGGTTCATGTATATAAGGGGCATAGGCATTTTCAACTCTTCTATTAGAAATAATATGGTGAGGGTCATATGCCCATTTTTCACCCAGCTGTAGCTTCATACTTTCAAGAATCTTTTGCACTTCTTCTATGGCTTGCCTGTTGTTCACAATAAAAGGTCCCACTGTCTTTGGCAACTTGAACAAATGTCCCCTTTTTGCTGGAACAAAATGCACTTGATCAACATTCAAACTTTGCTTGATGAATTCCAAAGAAAACAACCTCATAGGCACAAATATGGGAAGTTTGAAAGGGGCAACTTCAACTCCATATAGTCTAATCTCAGCATAATCCTCAAACTGAAACCAATCACCCACTTTAACATCTTTGTTGAGTTGTAGGAGAGATTGAGCCTTTGGCAAAATACAAGGTATGGGAGAGCTATTGATAATGGAATAAGAGACTGACAATAAAGAAGTAGTAAACTATATAAATCCCTCATAATCAACATGACTTCTTATGATATCGGTCCAATATACCATTGATTGTTTGTTTAGTGTAAGTCCATTATATTTAGTCCCAATTGCATGAATCTCTCCACATGAGTATACAAAAAGAGGTAGGTCACCAATGAGGGAAATCTAAAACATACAGTGAGAGCAAGGTCTGTTAATTGTGAATTAACCATTATTTCCCAATAAGCATGTATATCAAATACTGTCTTAGGCTGCAACATCAAACTAAACATTCCTAGAATGGCTCGGTCAATGACATGTGTATCCTCCCTTCCTAAAACCTTGGCAATGATCTGCAGAATTAGCCTTACATCTTCGGTGAAAGTTTCAAGAGAAAATTCAGTAGGTTCCATAGACAAATGTTGTCCTGAGGGCATTAAAAAGAAAGACATTTGGGCATAGTATTTTGCAGATAGGTTTTGAAAGGTTGACAACAAGATTTCTTCTGAAAACGATGTGTAAGAACTTGAAGAGGGAAAAACCAAGGCTTGTTGAATTAAGAGAGAAGACACTTGGAAAATATTTTCACCCAATTTGTTCATCACAAAACATTTCTCAGGGTAGAGAGTCGAGACCAACCAATAGATGAGTTCAAGGAAAAGATAAGTTTGGGGGATTGTAGCAGCAAGAAGACCAGACCTGATGATTGCAGTATACACTAGGGATTCTTTTTGGTTAACTAGGATAAATTGGCGAAGTTCTAGCAAATCAGGGGAGCAAATTTTGTCAAAAACATCCCTCTTAGTGTCCATGAGAGGAATGTGAGAGGAAGACCCTGCTAGCACTGCTTTCTTAGACATTTTTGCAGCTAGAATAAATAGGAATGACGTGTAAATACTTGGTTACCAGATGATTGTTGCTGACTCGAGCTCTGATTTGGACAAGTGCGTTGTATTACGAATACAATACACTAAAAATGATAAAATGAGGGGAATCGAGGGTAACAGGATTTATGGAAGAACGGAAAAAATGGGAGGAAAATAATAATAAATGCGCATGTGGCAGGTAACGTGGTGACATGACAGGATGACATGAGGAGATGAGTTGGTAGTGACATGGCTATGACAGGGTGAGGTGGCGGTGATGGAGCAATGACGAGGCGATGGCAACATAAAATACATGCTCTCTTGTAATACATGCTTGCTTGCTGTCGCACTACGGGGGCACTCATAGGTATAGAGAAATCTTGTCGAGGTGCTCCTGTAATGGATGTAGGCTGTTGATCCGCAGTCAACCCTGATCATTGACTGAGTCTTACGAGGGCACTCACCGGCATAAACAAGGTGCATGTTGTGTCGTCGGGTTTGCGCCATCAGATGGGCCCGACAACGGCACATCACTTCGCCCAACAAACTGTCCGATCTTTATTTGCATCGCTTTAATACACTCAGACCCATTGTATTAACATATTAATACTGGCCTTTGGTACTAATCAACAGATAAGCCACCATTAGTGTTTAATCACAATCGTAAAGCTAAACTTGATTTTGATTTTTTTTTTTTTGAAATAAACATACATATATTTTTTTTCTTTTTCGATATATGAGGAAAATAAAACGAGCTACAACAAATACTATCTTTCATTTTTTCCAACATAATCCAAATCAGTGGTATTAGAGCAATTGTCTCTATTTTTGTCCATGCATTTTCCCACATGGTCAGTGTATATGAAGTTGGGCCTACCTTAACCAATGAAGAGCTTCCTTGTCACATAAGCGATCTCGCATGGTGGTCGAAAAGAAATGATGGAACAAGAGATCCTATCAAGTTGTTGCTCTATGTAGCCATTAAGCAAGAAAAGAACAAGATGATGGGTCATTTTGCCCAAATTCTTCACCAACTTCCAATTGCGATGGATGAACCTTTGACAAATAGTGATTTTGAAGGGATGACAATTTTGAAGGTATAAGTTAATTTTAATATCCCTTTTGTGAAGGCAAGATAGATGTAGGAGCTCTAGAGAGATGGCTAGATCAACTAGAGGGATATTTTTATTTTAATTTTTTTTTCCTACGTTAAGAAGATTGCCTTTGCACCCCTAAAGTTTCTTCTCCATGTCAACCTTTGGTGGTTACACATTGTATCCAACATGCTAGGGTTGTTTTTGAAGTGTATGAGACAAAACCCAATTGCGAGGTTATTGTCAATGCCCTCAAGGGGGAGTTCTATCCTGTTGGAACTTATGATGACCAATTTACTAGATGGACAACTTTGCACCAGGGTAAAGACTAGACACTGCTAGAGTGCACCAATGCCATTCATGCCTTGTGTGCGAAATTGTGTACCAAGGTCGTCAAGCGGCCCATGGTTCTCAAATATTGCGATGGCGTACACAAATACATTGTGGAATTGCACTTTTTAGCATCTCTTCATTGGGAGCAACTTATTGTTGTCATCAAGATCAAAGAAAAAAAGTTTAGATGGGTAATAAAGAGTTTGGTGTTGGAAAACAATTGTAGCAAAAGAAGGGTAAAGGTGGCTCTAAATTTCAGAACAAAAGACATAGCAAGGATAACCAATCTCAAGATAAATGGTCAAAATTGCATGCAAAGAATGTAATGACCCACCTACAACTATAAATAAAATTTGAATATTAGCATACATACGAGACCTCCATATGATAGCTACGTATGCATGGCCCCGCATGTATCACACTATATATAGGCTGGTTACTACAGGGAGAGATATAAATTAAGGTAATGGATTAATTATCGAAATAAATCCCCACCTCACCAGAATATCATATATATCAAATTAGGTAGTAATACGTATACCACCTTAAATGCCTATATATATGTATGATAAATCCTTAAACTAAAAGAAAATGTTAATTTTAATTTACAAATTATATTTAAAATTAAAATTAATAAAATAATAATGTAAATTAATTAAAATTATAAACTAAATAAATCAAATTAATTTGTTAAAATAATAATAAACTTTAATTAAATCAAATCCTACGTATTCAAAATAAAATCCAGAAAATCAAATGAGATTTGATTTTTATAAAAAGTTACACGTAACAAAAATAATGACACGGAGATGGGAAGAAGGCAGTGGGCGGAGAAATAAAAAGAGAAAAAAATCTGGAGGAAGGGATGCCGAGAAAGGGGAATTTCCTATGTTACTAGGATTTAGATACATATACGGCAAGGATACGTCACATACAATATATATATATATATATATATATATTTTTTTTTTCTAAATTTTAAAGAACACCTTAGAGCTATTAATTAAATAGTAGACAATGGACACTTTATAATTATTGATTATATAACATATATCTATATGATATAAATGCTAGAGATGACAAATATCATAATATGAAATATAATTATTAATTATATAAGTTTATAACTTTATAAAAAATCATTATTAAAGATATATAATATATATTATAACTTTATATTATATAAGAGGGAACAATAAAATATATATTAATATTAAATAAAGAGAATGCTAATATACTATTGTTATAAATCTACCATTTGTTGTTATATAATATAATAATTATAATACTATTTGGCGTTTGATGTAATTAGTAAATTACTAATTGTTATAAATTGATATATAATAGAATTCTAAATATTTCCAATGTTCCACAAAGTCTCCGGGACAGGGAGACGCGGGTGCGGGGAGACACACAAAGGGGACGTGTGGGAGAACCCTGAAATTTTAGGGAAATTTAGGGGAGACGGGGAGACGTCGAGGTATATATAATATAATTTTTAATTATATATATTATAAATTTATATATATGTATATAATTTTGAAATTTTCATGTTCATATTCATTGTTCAATAATGCTAATTCATCAAGATTCTATACCATAAGGTTCAATAATAAAATTCAATATGAAACTCAAATATTCAAATACAATGTACATTGATCCATATCATTCATCATTCATCAATCATCATTCTATAATTTACATTGAATCATTGATTTAAAAATTAAATTGAAAATTGAAAATTCTGAATTCATCATTCATCATTCTAGTCTTCTAGATTCTAAATTGAACACTAAGTCTTCACATGGCTGAGGATAACAGTGGTCTACTTCTTGCCTCAGGACCGAAGTTGCAGAGATCTGCTCCTTGCCTCAGGGATGAACTGAGGTCTGTAGGCTGTAGCAGACCTTTTCCCAGCGCTGAGACTGAGGTCCGATAAGAGTATGACAGCAGTTCCAAAGTGAAAATACTGCTCCAAAAAACAAACCAGAAATTATGACCAGAAAAGCGCAAGACTTGTGACCAGAGAAGCCCAACGAAACCACCTCAGAGATAGCAAAAAATCCACGAAATTACTTCACAAAATCACCTCAGAAACGAGTTTTTCTTGTTTGAATTCGGTAGTCAAATGAAGAGGCCCAGCTTCAATATATTCAAGATTACGCTAAATCGTTGATATGCTGCCGCCTGCCGCCTGCGTGGAGCAAGAGGGAGGATGCCACTGCAAGTTTGCAACGACTGCTAACTTATTCGGTAGTCAAATGAAGAGGCCCAGCTTCAATATATTCAAGATTACGCTGAATCGTTGATATGCTGCCGCCTGCCGCCTGCGTGGAGCAAGAGGGAGGATGCCACTGCAAGTTTGGAACGACTGCTAAGTGCTAACAGCAAGTCGCTGCGTGGAGAAGAGTGAGGATGCGCTGAAGCTCTCGTGGGCGCAGTGAGAGCAGATGGAAGAAAAAAATGCGTTGAGGTAAGAGCATAATGAATGGCGGCAGAATGAAAACTTGAAAAGTGGAGTTAACCCTAACTTGTTCATGTAATTTTTTATTTGTAATTGTTAATTTAGTTTATTTTTATTTTTTATGTTTTTTTAATAAATTAATTTTCATTTTTTTTGGTTTATAAAGGGTAATTAGACAAAAATGAAGGGGGGACGCCCAGAAGAACCCCATTTTCGGGGGGACGCCCAGAAGAACCCCACTTTTGGGGGGGACGCCCAGAAGTACCCCTTTCGGGGAGTCGAGTCTCCCACATTGGGGAAACGCACCCCCTTGCGTCTCCCCGAGTCTCTCCAAAAGGGGGACATGGGGAAACGCACCCCCGAGAGTCTCCCCGTCCCGGGTGTGTAGGGTGCGAGGGGTGCGCGCACCCCACCCTGGGGGACGCGTCCCCGTGGAACACTGAATATTTCATAACTATAAAATTTAAATTGACTAAATAATACTAAATAGTTAATTGTTATATATGTAGTCTATAGACTGTCATTCGCTGTTATATAAACAATAATACCATTTGGCATTTGAATTTTGCAGGCCTTTAAAAACAAAATAAAAAAATCGACTATTTGGCATTTGCCTTTAAAAAAAAAACAAAAAAATTAAAATCGACCATTTGGCATTTGCGACTATACAATCCACCATTTGGCATTTGTGGGCCTTTAAAAAAAACAAAAAAACATACAATCGAACTTCCAAATAAAAAAATAAAAAAATAAAAACCGGACCATTTGTTGTGTATTTTATATGACATTTGAAAAAATAAAATTTTAACCTGTCTGTTGAGCAGCAACGAGGCTGTGGCTGAGCACGGTGGCTAAGCGTTGCTGGCTGGGGCAACGATTGATTGACAGTAGTTTGGGGGCAACGACTGACTGACGGCAGCGTTCCTCGCTGGCTGGGGACGCATAGCCTGAAACAAAATAGTGTGTGCAGGAGGGGCCGACGGTGAGCCCGGAACAAATAAAGGTGTGCAGGAGGGGCCAGCGGTGAGCCCGGAACAAATGAAAGTGTGCAGGAGGGGCCGAATGGTGAATGTGGAGAAAAGGGGAGCAAGTTATAACATATACGCCGACCACATTATAATACACATGCAAAAAATAATATCTAAACCTACAACGACAATCGAAGCCTAGAAAGTTCTGCTTTTTTTGACTTTTCGGCGACCATTTCACCGTTTCCGGTAACCACCAGCAGGATCCGTATCCTGGGAAAGTTTGCCATTTCCAAAAACTGTATATTTATAAAATACGTGTTTTAGACGTATTTTTGGCGTATTGTATCTGGATCCGGTTCAGATCCGTGGATCCGGCAATATTCCTCTTGCCTTTGCCGGATCCAGTAACTTAGGAAATTTCTGATTTCTGAGAATCTTACTTACTGAGAGGAAGAGCTCAATTGTTCTCAAGTTTTTGGGCCAGGGGACCAAATTGCGTCAATTGAGCTGCACTTCGGGACTGAGTACCTAGGTTGTACCCAGTTTGGCTAGGTGGTTTTGGTCTTTTGGTAACGGGAGCTGGAACGGGAACAGGAGCAAATTCTGAGGCATCTTCAACCACAGTAAACTAAGTAAGTACTCGACAGCAAATCAATGAAATTTTGACGTTATGAATTTTGTTTAAGTTCATAAAATAGTTTCCATATTTTGTTAAAGAAAAATGTACAAGTAAATTAGGGAACCTTGCAAAGAATATGAATGAGAAGTCAATAGAGGACAGATGCAAATATTGTGACAACCATTGGAGCCCTTGACACAACAATGGTGAATGTCATGCTAGATAGTTGTTATTGGCTCACCTGAAATCTTCAAACTATGACGTAGCTTCAACATCATTGAAGCTCATATAGGTAGGGTAAAACAAATCATCAATGTGAAACCTAGTTTTACTATTGCCACTGTAACAGTCCAGCCAAATGACCTCGTGGAAGGTGAGCGTCATTTCCACTCATAAGTGAGGGTGAATGGGAGACAATATTGCATTTCATTGTTGAGAATGATGACTAAAATAATGTGATCTCTGTAAAGGTTTTCAAGATGATGGAGTGTCAATGATGTTGCGCCCCTAGCCATACACCATCGTTTGGCTAAGCCAGGGATGAGACATCTGCATTCAGAGTCCAGACAACAAGGGATCATAACTTTCAACATGATATGTCAAGAGGGATCATACAAGGTAAGGTGCAAGCCTCAATATTTACTAAATAAGATCTAGAGGTGCAAAAAGACACAGGTTTGTACCTCGAGTTTTTTGATTCCTTGGGTGCTTAATATATCTAGATTCCAATGTTAACATGGATCTATTATGCTTGTCCATCACTCCTTGCACATAATACATACATATCCCTTTGTGCTTAATTCTTTTGTAGTTTGTTCCTCAGTGCTTGTATATTTCTAATGAATATAATCCAATTTTTTTAAAACTCTGTTCCTCTTGCAAAATAGGATATGTAGTTACATTTAGATGATGCCAACTTTTGTTCCCTCACATTTGTAATGGCCCTATCCCAACACAGGTCATTTAATAAGTGTGATATTGCTCCAGCTGCAAGATTTCATGTTTTATTTTTTTTGGAGGGAGGATTTTGCAAGCTGAGTGTTCTGTGGTTGTCCTGGAGATTCTCTTCTATTAAAATGGTGTGGGCAGCTTGACTGGATAAGCTCTCATGATCTTTATTTTTCTTGAACTATTTTTTTTTGGGAGTGTCATTTCCGAAATCCTGATTAATTTTCTGTACAACATCCTTTTCTAGCTACTTTGGGATAGTCCCCTTTCTTTTTTCCACCCTTCAAAGGATTATCATATCTCAGCAGACGCTTTGAAATTGGTCTTAAATGTTAGAATTCCATGTACCCCAGGTTTGGTCTATTTTTTGGAAGTTTCACGAAACAGAAAACATACATAAACACATTGAAATGCCTAACTTTAAAAACAACTTGCACAAGGGAAAATACACCAGCAATTAGATCATACACAGAACACACAATTTAATGCCCAAAACTGAAATCTTATTAGTCCTTTAACAAGAAAGACAATGGCTCCTGAACCCGGGAAAGTGGCCTTTTACAATCCCTGTACAAAAATGCCAAGATACAAGACAAATGTGTTGAAATACTAAGCAGGGGGGGGTGAATCAGTGTTTCTTTCAATTGTTATATTATGTCAGTTAAGATTTTTATCACAAAATAAACCAAAACACGAGATAGAACAAAAATAATTTTATTGATAAAAAATAGTGAGGACTCCAATCCTCTTTTACAACAATTTCAGGCTTAAACCTGTACAACAAAATCTTTGACTTTTTCAAGGTTCCAAGCTTGAACAAATCCAAGCTCCTACTTGGTCAAAATGAGGACTCCAATCCTCTCAACAACTCCAAGCTCCAACTTGGTCAAACCAAAAATTTACAAGAAATACTTCAAAAATTCTCCAAAATATCTTCAACAATGCTTCAAGGATGTCTTCAATAATGCTCCAAGAATGTCTTCAATAATGCTCCAAGTATAGGCAAGGATGTCTGCTCCAACAAGAGACCTATAGCAGCTCAACAAGTCTTCAATAAGGCTGCTTCAACAAGGGTCTCAGGTCTCCACAACAATTCTTCTCCAACAGTGTCTTCAAGTCTGAACATAAACTCTTCAACAACTACTCCAATGATGGCTTCAAGGTCTTCAACTCTGTTCCAAAGAATACAAGGGGGGCTGCTTCAAAAGGTAAGTACAAGACTGCACAGGATTCTTCTTTAATTCTCCTTCAACAAGGCATCCAAAGAGAGCTCCAACAGTGGTCTTAAGTTTGCTCCAAGTCTTATCTTATTCCAATCCAAATCTGCTCTCAAAATAGGGTTGAATACTGCTCTAAGATAGGGCCGAGATATTCCACAAAGGGGACTGAGGTCTGTGCCCTATCACAGGTCCAAAATTGCCTTGTCACAGGTCTCCACAGGGCTGAAAATTGCAGAGGTCGACTCCTTGCCTTAGGGCTGATCTACAAGAGCTTGATATCTAGTCTTCCACAAGGCTTAAGGTCACAAGGAGGCTGAAACTTCTACACAAAAGGAAGCAAATCCAGCACAAAAGAAACTTCAAAAAGCAACCAAAAATTCTCCAAGAAAACCAGATCCATGAAACCAGGTCCAAAAGCGAATTCTTCCTCTTGCTTGCCACCAAGTTCATGAGCTATGAACGTGTTTTCTTCACCTCAGATCAAACTCATGGTCTTACTTTCCTTGGCCTAGTTGGGTGACTGAAATGAAAGAGCATAGATTCTATTTATACTTGTTTGACCATGTTTTGAATAGACACATCTCTTGGGGAGGTCGACTTATGTAGGCCAACTTGAAGAGAGACAAAAATATGATATTCTAGCTTATAAATTTGAAATCTCTCTAACGATGAGGAGTTAAGAGGCAAGTAGATACCCATTGTAAAGAGCTTGAAGTGCTATATAATCTTATGTGATTGTCTTCTTGAGCAAGTGTTCCCTTTGACATCAATAACAAGAATTCTTCCAACCAATGTTGCTTGGGAGCGGGAGCGGGAGCGAAAACGGGAGCGATTTTTTAAAAATATATATATTTTCTATATTTTTTAATTTTTGATACATATATGTCAACAAAAACATGTAGAATGATGAATTAGACATAAAAAAACATAAAAAAACATAGATTGATCATTGAACCATATCACATCAATCATCTAGAAATTATAATCGTCATCAACCATGTCCACAAGTTAGTAAAATACATATTACAACTGCAACATATTGAGTCTCGTGAATCATGATTCATCAAATTCAATCTTAAAGTTTCAACTTCAAGCTTTCAAAATTGAAAATTCAATAACATTTATCATCATTGATCACCAATGTTGTACTTGTAAGCTAAGTAACTAAGTTTAACCATTACAAGAAGTAATATCTTAGATATTTCTAAGTCCTAACTTCTAACTGTTAACATGATATGAAATGTTATAAATTTATAAAATGAAACATGAATAATGAAATGAAATGAAACAACTTTAGTCTTTCACGAAGCATCATATTCATAATTCACAATCATTACCAATGAGTTATAATTGCCAAAGCCCAACTTCAAACTTCAAATTTTCATTGTCACAGTGATATATTGTTTACAAAAAATATCATTATGATATGAAAGAGTCAAGAGTCAAGAGTCAAGGACTCAAAACTCAACAATTATGAAAACTAAAGTCTAATAGAAACTAAAAAAGACAAGTAAACTGTAAATCTACCTGTGGCCCTTGCCACGAGAGTCTCCAGGAGTATGAGCAGGTCGTGGTGGTCTTCTAGGAGTCTCCCGCATTGACCGACGACCAGAACTAGAACCTCCACATGAGGGTGTAGATGGAGGCGGCGATAGCAAAGGAACAAGACTTGGACCTCGAGCACTGCCACTGGATGGTGGAGGTGGAGGTGGCATGGCTGCTGCAGCTGCTTCATCTTCATCCCTTACAAGTTCCTCTTCCAGTTCTTCAAGATGTACAATGCCATCCTCCAAATTGTCATCCTCTGGGTGATTGTCCCAAATTTTATATGTGGGATCCTCATAAGCCTGATCACAGTAATGACTCAACAACCTCAAATTGTAGTGCACATAAACCAAGCTTTCTGCTCGGTTTTCATTGAGTTTGTTTCTTTTCACATTATGTATGTAGCTGTAGGTGCTCCAACACCTCTTTGCAGAAGAAGTATTTACAACCTGTGAAAGAACCTTTTTTGCCAATTTTGGCAAAAGTCCCTGGCCGCCATATGTTTCCCACCATGTGAGAGTATCAAATCTATCTCTGTCGTCCATTGCATGGAAGTTACCATACAAACCAGTGCCACTGAAGTATCTGCCTATTTCAAGGCGCACAGCTGCACATTCCTCCCTGTCAGGTACCAACTTTTCTAATGCTTCCAAATATCCTCTAGTTATCTCTGCATCTAAATGGGGTTTGGTCCTAACCCCACCTGCTGGTGTAGGTTGGCCCAACCAAGATGTAGAGTAGTATTTTGGCGTAAGGATATATGCCAAGTAATGTAGTGGAAGATTAAGTCTATTCCACCGTTCACACACACAATCATGAATCAGATTGTACAAGTCGGGATCTCCGATATGAACAATATCTTTTATTTCCCCCAACATGGTATCCATCTGCTCATACACCTTGCCAATCACTGGTTTGTCTGTATCTGCAAACCGAATCATGTGATAAATGGGCTTGGTGAAATCCAATACTTGCCTCACACTTGTCCAAAACTGACCATCCAGAGCGGCCTCCTCCACCAGTTCAAAACCTCGCCTGTCAGCTGGATTTGTAGCCCTTTCCTTTAATACCTGCCAATGTGGACTTGATACCATGCTAGCCAATGACTCTCTTACCTTCAAAAGGCCCCTGAAGGTGAGGTAATAGCTACCAAATCTGGTCTTTGCAATCTTCAACAACTCCAATCTCGAGTGACTGCGGAAAAGGCCATGGGAATTGGTATGATTTGTAATAAATTTTATTATTTGTTTGCCTTTCTTGTAAAAATCACCAATCCATTGGTATTGTGCATTTTTGTTTTTGACAACATCATGCATCAAAAGGTTCAATGTGTGAACCAAACATGCAGACCAAAATATGTTGGGGTATTTATCCTCAATAATTGCTCCCGCTGCCTTACAATTAGGAGCATTATCAGTGATGACTTGGATGACATTGTATGGCCCAATACGGTCAATTGTTTCAAGTAATGCTTATGTTGATGGCGGTCCTGAACTTGTCTGAGTAATCATGTGCAGTTAGAAAGATGGGACCATTAACGGACACAACAAGAACACTTATCAATGGCTTGCCTTTTACATTTGTCCATCCATCAGATACAATGGACACCCCATGGTCAGTCCAAGAACTTGTCATTCTATTCAAAGAATGTGATATTTTTGCTTTTTCATGATCAAGGCCAACGGTTCTTGCCTTGTCATACCCAGGGCTCTTGTATCCTTTAGGGGCATCATTTATGGCAGAAACCATTTTGTGCCAATAAGCTGAGCGAAGAACATTGAATGGTATCCCACATGCATAGGGAAACCTGTAAACCTTTGAATCCACATCATTCCTACACCCCTCATCAAGGAAATCTGATATGGTTCTATGCCTTAAAGATGATGACCCCTTGCCTCCATATCCACTGCCTTGGGAGGATGCTGAAGGAGTTCTTTGTGATTGTGAGCTTGGTTCAAAGAAACCCCTTGATTTTTTTGATTTGTATTGGGCTTCCTCCTCTTCCCTTATGTATTTGGCTCTATCCGCTGCTGACACCGCTGGACAAGTTTTGATTCCTATTTGTTTGTCTCCATCCCATGGCCTTTTCCTGCAGAGGTGTCTTCTAGCACGGGTATATGAACCTGTGTAATCATAGTTGCAATGGGGGCAATGAAATTGAGTGGTTCCACCCCCTCTCCCTGTTTCAGCCCTGTTAACATATTTCCACAATGGGGTTTGGTCTTGTTTAGTTTTTTGAGGGTCATGTTCACCCTCCTCCAACGCCTCCTCACCGGGGTTTTCATCAATTCGACTTTCTCCAGTTTCTTCATCCCCCTCTTCAGTTTGGCCCCTCCGTTTCCTACTCTCCAGCACCATAATAACCATAAAAGGGACCAAGAAGAGGAAAATGCCAAGAAATATAGCTAGGTCCATGGTGTTTGATGTTTGTAGGGTTTTGAATCTGCAAATTAATTTAATTTATTGGGATTAATTAATTTAATTTATTAATTTAATTTAAATTCATGATTTTAAATCTAAATAAACTAAATAAACTAAATTAAATTAACTAAATTACTACCTAACTAAATTAAACTAACTAAACTAACTAAATCACTAAGTTACTTACCTCTTTGCAGGCTTGCTCCTCGCTCCTCGGTGCTTGCTCCTCGCTTCTCCTTGCTCCTTTGCTCTTGCTCTCCAAGAAACTCAACTCAATGAAGTGATAATGAAATTTTTTTAGGCCCATTGGGCTTTTAAAACAATTTTTTTTGTTTTTTATTTTTTATTATTATTATTTTTAATTTAATTTAATTTAATTTTATTATTTTACTATTATTATTTTTTTTCCCGGGTCCGCAGAATTTTTTTTCCGCCAGATCGCTCCCGGCACCGCTCGAAACGCTCTTGGAGTGATTTTTTAATGTTCGGGAGCGATAGGGAGCGATCGCTCTTCGATCGCTCCCGGGCTTAAAATTTTGCTTCGGGAGCGACGGAGCGATCGCTCCCTACAGCGATCCCGAAAATGGTAGGGAGCGGAATTTTTTTTTTCGGGAGCGCGCTCCTGAAAATCGCTCCCATCCGGGAGCGATTTCGGAAGCGCGCTCCCGAGGCGCTCCCACCCGGAGCACGATTTGGGAGCAGGTTCAGGGGGGGGGTGCGCTCCCCCGCAACTCTGCTTCCAACAGAATGTCCCCTTCCTTCATGGGCTGAGGCTGAGTCCTTCCAACTCTCAACTGCCTCTTAATACACACTATCCAACTGTTCCTTTAGTGGACGGTCCACACAACCTTCCCTTGGTTGTGGCACCTACTCAAACTTGTGTAAGCCTTTACACTCGTTGTAGTTGTACTTGCTCTCGCATCCACCACAGAACCTTACCAACTCTTAAGTAGCCCTAGGGTCATTTCTTTAAGCCCTGACTTCCTTAGTATTTTTGTTGTGGTCTACCCAGGGCTTTCCCAACCGTCTTAAACCCTTGGTCTATGGTTTGTTAGCATAGAGAAACCACAAGGTTATGGCCTGTTTACCTGCACAAAAGACACAACAACCTGTCGAAGCCTTTGACTTCCCTTTACTAGTTGTGAACTGCTCTTCCTAGGTTGCGGATGGTCTCTTCTAGTTTGCAGTCACTCCCAGGATCTCGACCTCTTGTTCCACAAACCTCGACCCCTTTACCTTTGTTGTGAATTGCCACCAGCATTGCGGCTAGGGCACAACCCTCAGCCGTGCTTTTTTCTTCTGAAATGTGCAGCCACATAGGCCCTAAACTCGTTAACATCAATCTCGACAATCTTATTTTCCCAATGACCTTTCCAACA
This sequence comes from Pinus tabuliformis, assembly GCA_031772625.1. Lineage (NCBI taxonomy): Eukaryota > Viridiplantae > Streptophyta > Pinopsida > Pinales > Pinaceae > Pinus > Pinus tabuliformis. Next base: position 1,414,890,663 of record CM062819.1, on the reverse strand, counting down.
GACCTTCCACAACGGCTTGGATGGCTTCCTTTGACTGTGATTTCCTTCCAGTAGTCACCAAAACAATGAGTGGTTACTCTAGACAAGATCCGACCTATCCTTTGGCCTCTTATCTCCTTCGGCTAGGGCACTTCCTTTAGCCTAGCCTTTCCTTGATCTTTTCACCTGCAAGCAACACCAAAACACAAACCCAAAAGTCTCCTTATCTAGCATCATCCTTCTTGCCTCAGGAGATCCAAAAACCTTGGCCCTTTTCACCATAGAAAAGATGCCCTAAAAGAAGACCCCGTTGCCTTAAATGCAGGTTTGCGATTTCCCCATCAAGAAGAATGCTACATTATTCTTTTCTTCATGATTTCCTTTAAGCCTCTCCATTGGATTCTTATTTATATTTTTCCACAGGGTGCAATATCATGGGTCATCAGAATACCATGGATCTATACCATGAGTTATCACTATAGCATAGGTATAAATCCACACACTCATAAAATATCATCTTATTAGCGTTTCTCTCTCACAAGCCTAGCACCAAGGGGCAAGTGAGAGTACCTGCTAATGCTACCAAATTTCAATACTCTTTTTTAGTGTTAATTTGGCAGCTCAGGGACAAATTCCCTCCATTGGACAATCTTCCTTATCAAGGAAGACCACTCCTAGCCCATGGGAGAATTTAATTTGGTTGAGGAAAATTACAATTTTAATACGGAAACCCACATGTGCACAAAAGGACATGTCGGCCCAAAGGAGAAACTGGACACCCTTGGATGGCTATAAATACAAGTAAAGTGACCCTCATTTGGAGATCATCATCAAGCATTCTTCTTTTCTCTTTTTTAGTTTTGGCTCGCACATGTCTCAAATTGGTTCTTGGGGAATTCATTCGCATAGGTCCGAAATTGCAGGTTCGAGCTCGCATGTGCAAATTCAGGTTTTTGGTTCGCAACCCCACGGTTGTCACGAGAAATTTTCAACGATAGCCGCATGCACATAAGCCTATCTGTGTGGCCAAAACGCTTCAACCGCACGCAGAAGCACTTGCTCTGTGCGACCGAGACTTAAGGTTTCTGGGTACAATTGACTGCATATTTCGATAGTTGGCCATTGACGATGACAGTTGACCGTAGGCTTCTGAATCATGATTTTGATTAGTAGTGTTGTTGGGTTCATCTGTTGGATATTTTTTGGTTGACTTTACTGGATAGTTTTGTGGTTGAAGATCTGGATCATTGTACTCTCTATTGAACATTATGTGACAATCTAATAAGAAGAATAATTTGAAAGGGTTTTCCCCCTTGTGGGGTTTTGCCCTGGTCTCTGACCAATCTTGGTGTCTCTATGTGTGAATGATTTTCTTCTATTGTTCCTTTATGTTCCGCTGCATTGATGATGATATTGTTCTTTCTACATAATTGCATATGATGTAATAATGTTATAATGCTGTGGGGTGAATTCAATGTGTAAATGATGAAATGCAATTATCTAAAGCAAAGAACAATATAGCCCTAGAAAAATTTACACTTAGCGAGGGAGGTACTTCCATTCCCTAGAAGTCACTCTATTTCCCACGCTGGAACACAATCCTCTTCCACATCTACTCTCCAACACTCATTATAAGGTTCTTCTTCCATTACTGAAGCAAAAACTGCTGTAAGAGATGAATCCTTCTTGGAAGTTACCTTGCTACTAGAAACATCATGCTTCTCCTTATCCCGCATGGCCTTTAAACCAAACCCTGATACCATCTTGTTAGTTTTGGAAGACTCTTTTCTTCCATTTGAAGACACACTCTTCCGGGGTTGCTGGCTCTCCCTCTGAATCTACAAACTTCGCCTGAAACCCGACTCCCTCTGAGTCTCTGGAAACTTCTTCTTTGTCTCTGTTAGGTCCTTACATAACTGTCAAATTTGCAATAACACTTAAAGACTGTTGCCATCTGCAAACAGTCACCTCAACTCCTTGTTAGAGCTGCCACCCATGCAATCTCTGATCCAGTTGCTCTACAAAGTGCTTTGATACCATGTTAGAATTCCATGTACCCTAGGTTTGGGCTATGGTTTGGAAGTTTCACAAAAGAGAAAACATAAACACACTGAAAGGCCTAACTTTAAAAACAACTCGCACAACAGAAAATACAACAACAATTAGATTATACACAAAACACACAATTTAATGCCCAAAACTAAAATCTTATTAGTCCTTTAACAAGAAATACAAGGGCTCTTGAAGTCCATGTACAAAAATGCCAAGATACAAGACAAATGTCCCTTGTCTTCTTGGGCTGAGGTTGAGTCCTTCCAACTCTCAACTAGCCCTCAACCCACACTATCTAGTTGTTCCTTTAGTGGACTATCCACACAACCTTCCCTTGGTTGTGGAACCTGCTCAAACCTATGTAACCCTTTACACCTACTATAGCTGTCCTTGCTCCAACCTCTACCAAAAAACTTTACTAGCTCTCAACTAGCCCTTGGCTCATTCTTTTAAGCCTCGACCTCCTTAGTATTTTTGTTGTGGTCTACCTAGGGCTTTCCCAACCCTCTTAGACCCTTGGTCTAAAGTTTGTTAGCACAAAGAAACCACAAGGTTACAACCTAAGTCACATGACATGAGGATACAGAGGACACATAAATGAGTATTCGACACAAAGACCCCAAAAACAAGACACAAGGGGACACGATATATATATATATATATATATATATATATATATATATATATAGTGCCTGATGCATATTTTTTAGAAATTAGAACATCTACATGTATGAATCATGATGATATCTATTTATTAATTTAGTAATTTAGTATTTACAATTTTAGAATTTTAGAACTAGTTAGTTTATTAATCATTACATCAATGATGTTCATAGTTCAATGTTCATTGTTCATTTTAATAACAATTTCTCAAGCACATAAGAAACTAGAAATTTAGTAATATCATGATTGATAAAATAAAACTAGAAATTTAGAAGTAGAACTTAGATATTAAAACCATATATTGCAGATTTTTCATTAAGTCATCAAAAGCAAAATGTATTACGTAGATACTAGATATCAAAATCAAAATGTATTATGTAGATATTAAAATCAAAATGTATTACACCAATGTGAACCCATGGGCCACGATTAAGTATGTAGCGTCTACATCTGTTTTACTAGGTGAAAATCTGCCCACAAATCCCTCCATCCGCCTAAGAATCGATGATAGTCGCATGCTCAACAGTATTCCTCTCACGGACAGACATGAAATTGACAGAAAAAATGAAAAAAAATCAAGACGCGATGCTTTTTACTTTGGGTTTTTAGTGGGACACGTATCCTAAAATCAGGACACATTAGGGCATGAGTTCAACATAGCCCAAACATGTCTCCTGCTTTTAGGACATGTTGAAAAACATGTCAGACATGTTTGATGGGTCTTGTCGTGTTTGACACGTGGGATACGGGACACAGGGCCCCCTAAGGGCCATGTCTTGTGACTTAGGTTACGACCTGTTTACTTGCACAGGAGACACAACAACCTGTCCAACCCCCTGGCCTCCCTTTACTAAATTTAGAATGCTATCCATAGGCTGTGGATGGTCTCTTCTAGTTTGTGGTCACCCCACAAGTCCTCGGCCTCTTGTTCCACAAACCTCGACCTCTTACCTCTGCTATGAGTTACCATGAGCCCTGCGGCCATGGCACAAACCTCGACCCTCCCTTTTCCTTCTGTGATCTGCAGCCTTACATAGGCCCTAAACTCGTCAGCAACAATTCCGACAGCCTTCTTTTCCCAATGACCTGTCTAAGAGACCTTCCACAGAGGCTTGGATGGCTTCCTTTGATTGCGATTTCCTTCCAACAGTCACCAAAATAGCCAACGATTAGTGTGGACAAGATCTGGCCTATCCTTTGGTCTCTTATCTCCTGCGGCTAGGGCACTTCCTTTAGCCCAACCTTTCCTTGACCTTTTCACCTACAAGCAACACCAAAACACAAACCCAAAATTCTCCTAATCTAGCATCATCCTTCTTGTTGAGAAATCTAGGGGCAACAACATAAGGTGATTTCTTTGAAATGATAATTGTTTGTGATGTATTTTTACTTTACTTAGTTAGCTTCTTCTTGCTCTTGTTATTATTAGTGTTTCTTTCATCAAACAACTACCAAACCATAAAGAATAATGAGACAAAAAACACAAGATATAGGCGATCAGCCAGGGCCAAAACCTCTCCATCTTGAGAGGAAAACCCACGAGAATTCTTCTTCTTATAGAATCTTCAATTGACGAATTCCAATACCTAGACCCTTGACCAAATGACCCCTCCAAGACCAAGTCACAGTTCTTCTTGACTTCTAGTAAAGTCAACCCAAGTCTCCTTGCTTCAAATCTGTCTTCTTATCATAAATTCGGACCTGCACCTTGACTGTGATTTTTGGCTCTTCCTGCAGTAACCCTAGCTTGTACGTGTGGCAGAATCATGGTGAAGACAACTTCTCTTCTCCTTCGCTTGGGCAGAAGTTTCTTCTCCATCAACTCAGCTTGCATATTAGTGCTTCTTCCATCCTTCATTTGGTTCCTTAACTGACTGTCATTCTGCCCTAACTACAACTCGCACGTGTGAGAGATTACCCAAGAACAGACTTCTGAAAATACTCCTTTTTCCTCGATTTGTCTTCTCCTTTCTTCGCTATGTTCTGCACTTTTGATCGAGCTTCTTGTGATGAGATCGATGCTTGATTGATGCCCTTTGGAATGAGGCTGAATGCCTCTATATATAGGCTTCCTTGGCAGCCCTAATAGGCCGACATCATCTTCTAGAGAGGCTGACTTGCTTCGTTGTACTTGACAAGGTCTTGGAGGGTCATTCTGACACTATTATGACTCAAATAATTTTCTTTACAATATGTAACATGCCCAAGAAGGGTCATTCATACATGACAAAGACTCCCTAGACTTGTAGACTCAATGACAAGCCCTAGAAGCTCTCAATGGGAGCTTAATCTAAAAATAAATTTCCCTTCAGCATGAAACCCATGCCTCAAGATCAATAACAATAAATTTATTTTTGTCATTACATCAAATACATAAAATCATGATTACATATGCCATTATGAAGACCGAAACTAGTTACATATTTCTACACTTCTTGCCTTAGGAGATCCAAAAACCTTGTCCCTTTTCACCATAGAAAAGATGCCCTAAAAGAAAACCTTGCTGCCTTAAATGCAGGTCTGCGATTTTTCCATCAAGAAGAATGCTACATTATTCTCCTCCCTATGATTTCCTTTAAGCCTCTCCATTGACTTCTTATATTTTTCCACAGGGTGCAATACCATGGGTTATCAGAATACCATGGATCTTTACCAAAGGTCATCAAAATACCATGGGTCTTAACCCACACACATAAAATCTCATCTTATGAGCATTTCTCTCTCACAAGCCTAGCACCAAGGGTGAGAATACCTCTTGATGCTACCAATTTCAACATTAAAAACCTTTGTTTGATTTTGACATTAAAGTCTGTAGTCAACACATAAAGTGGGATTATCATGAGAATATATATAATTCTTCAACCTTTATATGTTCTGTAAGTTTTGCAGCCTTGCAGAATGCTACTGCTAATTTTATAATGCAAAAGACAACTTAAAAATCATTGTCAGACTTTGGAAAGAGATCACAAATTGATGTTCTTTCTTCAAATTTATACACATTTTTAAATAATTGCTACGTGTAATTGTTGTGATAAAGGAGTTCTATAGCATAACGAACAAGAGTTTGCAGTGTTCATTTGCACAGTTTTGTGGCTAGCAAAAAGCTTTTGTAGTCTCACCTGGTTTACCTTGTCATATAACTTTCACATTGTCATAAGGTCTTATGTGTATTTACCATGTTAAAATGACACCACTTATTGTCTTGGTATTACAAGTGGACCTCTCTACTTGTCCTCGTACCATATTTGAACATCTCTCTTTGTTTTATGGTGCACAGTTTTTCCTATTGTTATTTCTACCTATTTGTAATCTACTTTTTCATTAATTTATTATCCAACTGCAGGAATTGTAATTAATTGTTCTGGCATGTGGCTTTTGCATTTAAAATCATATTCTGTCAGTATCTTTGCATTTCTGTAGGGAACTTGAAAGTATCTTATGTTCTCTTTGTTGGTCCCTAACATTAATATTTATGCTGATTGCAGCCAATTCTGGTTTACATGTCTAAAGTTGATGGCAAGTTCAATTTTAGTCCTGTGAGTGTTAATTTCCTCACAGAGGCAGCAAAAGTTCTGTTTGCCATTATCATGCTCCTGTTCCAGGTTAATACCATTCATTGCTCAAATTTGCTGTCTACAAATTTTACAACATTCATTTTTATGACAATTAATTAGCTAAAATCTTTGTTTGTCATTAGTTGGTATTATGCATAGAATTGATTTTCCTGTTGTATGGATTTAATTTGGTGTGAAATTAAATGTATATAAATGCTGCTCTATTGCTGATGTTGTAGCAGAATTTTGTGTTTACTATCTTATATTTAGTTATTGAATATTTCTATATATTAGATTTTGTTTTACTCTGTGTAGCCCTTCGACACATTCGTTTTCATTGGTGGTATATCGAATTACTAACTATAATTTCATTCTTTTAGTTTTACGTTGTTTTTCTATTTCATAAATAACATCTTGTGTTTCTATTTTGCAAAAAATGTCTCATTACTTATGGAATATAGTCAATTGTGATAAGAGGCTTCTACACCCTCTTGATTTTCAGCTGCTATAGAGAAGGTTGTTGCTCCTTTTTCAATGTCTAGACTGTCAAAGATATGAAGTAATTCATAAAGTAGGCAATTGAGTACAGAGATAAAAGGAATGCTATAGGATTTGATGCCCTTCATATTTCTAACCAGCTGTTTGAGACATTGGTCAATGCTTGGGTAGGTTTTTGTGAGAAGGTTACCCTCACTTCCCACATTTATAGAAAGGATTTAAATCACAGGCTTTCTCGATGAAAGGAGATATATAGAATTACTGAAGAGCTAACATCTTCAAATATTGATCACCATGTATATGGAAACTTAAAGAGAACTATTTAATATGGGTGTGATTTATAGGTGAGGTGACAAGGGAGTAATTAGATTCCAAATAGGTGTAGTTCAACACATATTGCAACGCTTCAAAATGGCAATTAATTATATCACTAAGGCTCATTAAAATTTTGTTTTGATACCCACAGCTAGAGACTAATTGAGTTGAGTTTTGATTGGTTTGTAAATATACAAATAATATATTGTATGTGTTTGGATTTAGTGGAAAAATCATGAGCTTTTAAATAGAAGATAACAGCCAAGACATATATTTGAGCATACATTGAATTTGATATTTAAAAAAAAAATGAGTATGACATGTTGTAGTCATGACTCATGACTCAAACTTTATTTTGTAGAAAGTTTTGCATTCCACTCTTGAATATGATGCTTTTTTAAAGCACATATTGAAAAGAAGACTATATTTCACACTAAACTGTATTAATTTCAGATTGCTTCCGGATACATATTGTACAAATTTTGTTCCAAAATTATACCGTCGAGGATAAGAATTATCCTTCAATCAAAAGTAGTCCAACCTGAAAATGGGTTGCCCGTCTAAAAGTGATGAAACTATCTGTTACATATTCCACTAAATTACCAATGCCTTTAGTGCTTTAAAGAAGTTGAAAGACTTATATGACTCACACTCAGAGCTTGAAGTAGTCCAGCTAATGATCAAACTCTTCAATCTTGAATTGAAAGATGATGATCCCCTTGCCCTAGCCTATGAAATCAGAGCTATTATGCATGATGTAGAAGCCACCAAAATTAAAATGGATGTTCCTCTCACATCTTTCGTCAAGGCACTATATCCCACATATTCTCACTATCTTGAATCATTACAAGTTAGTGGCCAACTTAAAGAGATTACTTTTGACTCTCTTGTGGAGAAGTTTGTAGAAAGAGAGAAAGCTTTTGGGAAGAGAAAGACTATTGCTCAGTCTTTTGAAGAATCTATGTGCCTTGCACAAAAAGAAAAGAATTGGGCACAATATTTTTCTAGAGGAAGAGGTGGCAAAAGAGGACATGGAAAGAAGAATAACAAAGGTAGGGGGACAAACATTACCAAGGAGTAAGACCTGATCTTCATTGTATACACTGCAAAAAAATGGACATGATGCATCCACATGCAAGCTCTCTTGGGACAAAATCAAACAAGAAAGAAATGAAGAGAAAGGTAAAACACTAGATCCAGGGAAAGGTAAAGCACCTGAATCTGCTCATTATATTGTGGCACATTGCAATATTGGAGTAACTGAAGACTTGTTTAATACTTCATTTGCTTCATGGAAAGATGCATGGTTGCTTGACACAAGTGCAACCTACCACATGACCTTTCGAAAAGATTTCTTTGAAGATTTTAGTGACAATGTAGATGGAGCATTCTACTTTGCAGACAAGTCAAAACTCAAGCCATCTGGACTTGGTACCATTAGGCTCAAACTGCTTGGACTCCCTGAGATTCTTCTGCATGATGTTCTCTACCTCACAGAGTTGCGGAGAAACTTCTTGTCCTTGGTTCACATCCCTAGCAAGGACATTCCATTTCCATGTTTGTTGGCAAAGTTGAAGTGAGAAAAGCACCAGACAACTCACTTGTCCCGACGGGAATAGAAGAAAAAGGATTCTTGAAGCTGCAAGGAACATCTGCTCGTGCACAAAACTATGCATACAACTCTCAGTATAATGAAGGCACCTTGCCATCTAGTCTCTTATGTCATGCTAGATTTGGACATCTGAACTATGACAATCTTTGTTTATTAAAGAGAAATGGTGTTATTGGTTTGCCAACCATTCCTAGGAAACTGAAGCAATGTGATGCTTGTATCTTAGGAAAACATAGCAAACAACCATTTCATGATTCTCTTTCCAAAGCACGTAGAAAGCTTGAACTAATTCATTCTGACTTATGTGGGCCTGTGCTTGCTCCTTTCGTAAATGGAAATAAATATATGAGGACTACACTAGAATGTGTTGGGTATATCTGTTGAAGAATAAATCTGAAGCTTTTGAAACTTTCAAAAACTTTCATGCATGGATTCAAAACGATACACAATCTCATATTGGCTCTATTCGTATTGATAATGGAAAAGAATATACTTCAAATGAATTTGAAAACTATCTTCGCCAACATGGGATTCAACATCAAACAACAATGCCTTATAATCCTCAACAGAATGGTGTAGCTGAAAGAATGAATAGGACAATCTTAAATATGGTTTGTTCAATGATGTTTTTCAAAATGTTAAGCTGATGTTTTGGGTTGATGCAGTTCTATGTGCAGTGTATATTAAAAACAAATGTCCATCTCATGCTCTAAAAAACAAGACTCCTTATGAAATGTGGTATGGCCACATTCCTTCGGTAAGGCATCTCAGGGTTTTTGGTTCCACCTGCTATGCCTTGATTCCTAAGGAACAAAGAAACAAACTTGGTGCAAGGAGTCGAAAGTGTATCTTCTTGGGGTACTTAGATACCTCCAAAGCATATTGTCTCTATGATGAAGTAAATAAGAAGTTTATATTGTCTAGAGATGTGATTTTTCTTGAATCTTCTAAGATTGACAATGTTGTTGAGCGACAGCTTGATCGCTTGGATAGATTCAAACATGCAAAATCTTTTCAGGAATTTGATAATGAAATTCCACATCTTGAAGGGGGGGTCCCTATCTTGGATCAATTTGTGGAATCTCCTTTTGAAGCACTCTCTCCCCCTCATGAAGCTCCAACTTCTTCAGATCAAGAAGGCACTTTGATTGATGTGATTGAGAGAATTGGAAGGCTAAATCTTGATTTAGCTCCATCTCAGTGAATAGAACAACTCGAGCCATCTCAGAAAGGTACTCCAAAGTGGCTCTCTAAGACACTTAAAAGTGTTCATTCTGACGAGGTTGGAAAGATAGGAACGAGAAGTTATACTAGACAGAATGGAGGTGATGTAGATGATTCCGATTCAATTGTTGATATAGATGTTTCTTATGATTGTGAATTAAATTTGTCTAATAATTTCAAGCCAATTCCTTTAAAGAAGCTGCTTCTCATGATGAATGGAAAGAAGCAATGTAGAAAGAGTATGATGCTCTTATAAAGAATGGAACTTGGAAGTTGGTGGACCCTCCATTTGGAACCAAACTGATTGGCTACAAGTGGGTCTTCAAGAACAAGTATAAATCAGATGGCTCACTTGACAAGCACAAAGCAAGGTTCATGGAAAAAGGATTTGCACAGAAAGAAGGGGTCGATTATGAGGAGACTTTTCTCCCACAACAAAATGGGCTACCATTCGAACTCTCTTTGCCTTGGCAGCTCAAAATGGATGGATGTCCCTCAAATGGATGTAAACATGCTTTCTTGAATGGAGATCTGAAAGAAAATGTTTTTATGTCTCAACCAGAAGGATTTGTTGTGAAGGGACAAGAGCACAAAGTATGTAAGCTTATTAAATCCTTGTATGGCCTCAAACAAGCATTAGAAGTCTCGTATGAGAAATTGACTAAGCATTGTCTGAAACTAAATTTCAAACACTTTGGTCTTGATGATGCAACTTTATTTGTCAAGAAAGCTGGCAAAATTGTTGTCTATCTTGTGTATGTAGATGATCTACTGATGACAAGGAACAATGAAAACTATATTGCATCCATAAAGAAAGAATTGAGGAAATGATTTGAGATGAAAAATTTGGGATATGTTCAGGTATTGAAGTAACCCAACATTAGAAATTTATATTCCTCTCAAAGAATGTACATTGGAGATTTGTTGAACAAATTTGGCACAACTGAATACAATCCTTTGTCCACTCCAATGGAACAAAATTTAAAGCTCACATCCAAAGAAGGAAATGAATTTAAAGATGCAACTAAGTACAAACAACTCGTAGGAAGTCTTAACTACCTCACTACTACCAGACAAGACATTTCATTCGTTGCTTGAATTCTTTCTAGGTTTATGCAAAAACCTTGCGAGGGTCATTGGTCTACTGCAAAAAGAGTTCTAAGGTACTTGAAGGAAACTCAAGACTTTGGATTCAAATATACACAGGGGGATAACTTTAGCTTGATTGGATACTTCAGGTTGTGTTATGAGTCCTGGATCAGGCACTATCTCCTGGAGGTCACACAAACAATCAATTTCAGTAGATTCTACAACAGAGGCAGAATATGTGGCAGTTGTAGAAGCAACCAAGGAGATTGTGTGGCTCAAGAAAATTCTTGAAGATTTGCAGGAGAAACAAGTGCACTCTACTCTTTTAATTGACAATACTTCTGCAATAAAATTGGCCAAGAATCCAAAGGTCCATGATCGAACCAGTGTTTTTAAAACCGGAACCGGTGACCGAACCGGTCCACCTAATGAACCGGTTTACCGACCGGAACCGGTCTAACCGGGACTGGTTTGGTCTAAACGAACCGGTTTTTAAAAAATACATTAAATAATTAATTTTTAATGAAACAAAACTATTTTTAAGATGTAAAACCATGATTCCAAGCCAATAGAGACAAAATATGCAAAGTTTGCTCATTTATATACCATGCAAAGGTGAATATATCAAAATGGCACCGAGTGCAATACATATCATCGACAAAATAGCACCGAGTGCATTTAAATTGATAATCATAACATGTTAGTGGTCCCACGATGTTGTTAGTCTATTGATAATTGCCTCTATACCTACTTTAAAACACATCATGAAAATTTTAATGCATTCCTCCTATTTTCTTTCATACATTTCCTTTGCGACTTCTAGCATATGTGCATTGTTAGAAGTTCTGTGTTTGTTTTCTGATCATTCTAATATATATTTGTATCGGATCTTGATGATCACGCCTTGTGTGGGAATTTCACTATCTTCTGAGAATCTGGTTTTCTTCACAGGCCTTGTGTCTGCACCTGGTTTTGCATATTGAACTTTATACAACTGTTTCAATGATATGCGTCTACCCAACTATTGCAATGATATATACTTTACACAACTGCTTTGTGTGGTTCCTATGTCATCCCAATATTGTTGTTAGGAGCTTTCCAACACATCTAAGCATACAAAAGGAAAAAAAGCTTCTCTAAACTGGACAGCCTGTGTAGAATTCATTAGGCAGTTAGAGAATGACAAGTTATATTTGAAAGAGTAGGTCAGATCAAAGCATACACCTCAGCAAGGCAGGCTTTTAGTAGCCAAATTGCAGAGGGAAACTTACCCATGGGAATTGTTTGGAGGAGGAATCTCTCCTTTAAAAGTTGATCTGGATAGCCATTATTAACTAAGTCTTGACACATTGGTGTGCATGAGATCACAGAGCCAAGGAATGTAGAATTATCCATTGTCCATAAACCGGCCGGTTTAGGACGGAACCGGCCGGTTAGCAATAAACCGGCCGGTTCCGCCCTAAACCGGCCGGTTTTTACCGGTTAGGGCATATTTTCGGGCAAATGCTGCTGTAAACCGGGTTTTTCCACCGGTTCCGACCGGCCAGCCTTCCAACCGGCCGGTTAGGCCGGTAACCGGTTTTTTCCACCGGTTTTGAAAACTATGGATCGAACCAAGCATATCAATACAAAGTATCATTTGGTTCGACATCATGTTGAGGCCAAGACTACTCACCTGTGCCATTGTTCCACAAATGAGTAGATTGCGAACATCTTCACCAAAGCGCTTGGAAGAGAAAATTTTGAAAGATTCAGAATGATTCTTGGACTTACAAACACCCGTTCAGATTAAGGGGGAGAATGTTGACACCTAATCCTTTGGGGTTGGGAAAATATATTGTAAATATGTAAATATAAAATAGGAAGATGAAGGACATTGGAATGTGAATCCCAAGGGTCTCTCTCTCCTATGTGTATATATTAATGTTCCTCTCAATAGAAAATTCAATTCGTGGAGTTACCATAATACCTGGCCTGACATATTCAACTAGTTCTACATAATGATGATAAATTGAGAAACACACAAGAAATTAAAACCATAAACTGCAGTTTTCTCATTAAGTCATCAAAATCAAAATGTATTGCATCGACACTGACACATCAAGTCACTGCTACTATAGGTGGAAATGCCAATGGAAAATACAAAACAGGATAGATACTAGAACCGTATTCCAGCTGCTCTTGATTGAGCCTTGATTGCTGTGATATGAAAAACAGACTGCTGTAAGAAAAACAAATTGCTGTAGGAAAAACACATCGCTGTAGGAAAAACACATTGCTGTAGCAAAAATAAAAAAATATGGATGGCAAATCCACTTACCAACACTTTGAATCTCCTCTAACGCTCATTACTCTCCCTTATTCGTACTCCAAATCCTTCCACAGCTCCAAAAACTCAACCGAATGAGTGAAATATAAAGGTGGAAACATGTTTTAAACTGCGTGGGCGTCACTTTTCCATGGATGTGTCAGAAAACCATGACACCTGTATGGCTGGTGTTCGACACGAGTTTGACCCATGCTAGCATACCGGACACAAGTCAAACTGTGTCATGCTAGTGTTGTGTTTGACACAAAGATTACGTGACGCAAGGGGAGGTAGGGATGTGTTAGCTAACTTAGCTTCAAGCTTGTTTGAGTAGGTGTTGCTGTTCACTTTGAATCTGCTATATTTAGTCCTTTTAGTTTTTACTCCCTGTACATGGTTTGGGACATAAGCAAGCCCATCACACTTCTTCTTTTAAGCTGTTGTTGATCAGGGCAAAACCCTTTAAAATTTTTGTCAATTAGTTGTTATATAAGCTGGTTCTGAAACATGTTTTTCAAGGTGCATAAATAGTGGTTTCATCCTAGGCAGGCCTTGTTGTAAGCAAGGGTGTCTTCTTACCAAGGGATATCTTTCATTTCAAGGCTGGGCACTGCTACATTCTGACCAGAGGAGGACACAAATAACTATGTGTTACTAGATTAGTTCTGAAAACCTGGAATCTTGAAAATTGTTAAGTCTGCTGAATTCTGATGGAGATTTGAAATTCTACTTTATGCATATGATGCCTGACAAGGTCGGAAACACTCTGAAACTTCCTGCAACAATAAATTATAACATAAAATTCTCTGATATGTCTTAGAGATGTGCATGTTCTAGATCTACTATGCTTGGATGGCAACCATGCTCCCTCATGACAGTATTCCCTGACATATCTAGAAGATTCACATGCACTCTGATCGTTCCAGATTACTGAAGGGTGTTCTCCTCTTTGACAAACCACCTGACATACATTGGAAAGCTATTGTTGATGTTTGCAGCTTGGGCAGGTACTTCTGCACATGCCCAAGTGTCTAGGTGTACAAAAGTCGCCCACAATATCTTTAGAACACTTGCTCTAGGGTGAGCAAGTTGCATTTGTAACTTAGCCTAAGTTAGACTTAGAAGAGCACATAAGTATTATATTGGCTTATTGAGCTAAAGTAAACTTAGGAAAAGTAAAGTAAATTACTTTAGTGATTACGTTTTAATCTCAGCCCCTGATCTCAAGTGAGGTGAGAGAGAACACTTGCTCTAGTGTGAGCAAGTTGCACTTGTAACTTAGCCTAAGTTAGACTTAGAAGAGCACATAAGTATTATATTGGCTTATTGAGCTAAAGTAAACTCAGGAAAAGTAAAGTAAATTACTTTAGTGATTACGTTTTAATCTTAGCGCCTGATCTCAAGTGAGGTGAGTTCTAATCTTAGCCATCAACCACTTTGGAGATTAGGGTTAGGGCTATGTTGCAGGAAACGTGGTATAGGGATCCGTTTCCGTATAGAAATGGGTACGAAACACGGAAACGCGTTTGGTATGGCCGTGAAACGCGTTTCCGGCCGTACTGCCACGTTTCCTGAAACGGAAATGTGGCCAGTACGGCCGGAAACGCGTTTCAAGGCCATACGACCCACGTTTCCTCATTAACTTGTGTTTTTTTTTATTTTTTATTTTTAATTTACTTTCAGGGTATGTTAGTGACTTCTTGTTGCTTCTAGATGCGTGTCTAAAGTTATAAAAGTGAATTTTTGCCCTAGTGTTGATATGCAGTTCATCAAGAAGTTTGAGGGATATGCAGTTCATGGTAATGTTAAATTCTTAAAGTAAAAGTGATATTCTCCTTTATTTTTCATTTTCATCCTTTTACTTAAATTTTTAACATTACCATGAAATGACTCAGGATGTTTGAGAGTGGTTTTGCCCTCATTGGATTTCATATGGAGAAAGTAGAATTTTAGATCTCACTCAAAATCCAGCAGACTTATTTGTTTTTCAGGATTTTAGGATTGGAGGGATTGCAATGTCTCCATTGGATTTTATCATGTACTAGGGTATGGAACTTGTATTTAATCAAGAGAACCAACAGGGGAAACTCCCAATAATCAAGATCATGTAGGGTACTAGGGTATGAAACGTGTATTTTATCAAGAGCACTAAGGTCGTTCGACTATGTAGGAGGAGACTCCCAATACAACAGTGGTCCTTCTAAAGAATGGGATGTGGATGCAGAAAATCCTGATTTGGATCTCTCTCTTGCAGCCTTATAGTCTTTATTGTACTTGCAGCCTCATATATTAATATAAATAAAGGCTAATTTTGAGATTTGGATATATAATAAAGGTTGCTTTTGGATATTCCAATATTTTTATTTTCATTATGTGATCATTCATGAGTAAATGTGATGTAAATTAAATCTTAATGTTTAAGTGTAATAAATTATAATGTATCATTTATGCTTTATGATTGCACACACACACACACACACACACATATATATATACATTTAAATATTTTCAATATATATATATATATATATATATTCGCGTTTCCCCGTTTCCAAAATTTGGGGAGGTTGCGTTTCGTATCGCTTCCCGTTTCGGAAACTCGTACCCGTTTCCCCGTTTTGTGCAACTTAGGGTTAGGGATTTAGTTCAATGTAAAGTTATAAAAGCAAGACTAAGAAGGAGAAGGCACACCATACAACAACACAAGACTGAGAAAGGCATCTCAGTGAGGATTGTGATACTCGAAGTGTGCTGGGTTTGAGGAAGTGGGTAGCAAGGAGATCCAGATCAACCAAGGAGGGCTTGATCAAGTAGATTAGATTCAGTTTTTGTAATTATTTCCTTAGTTGGTGTTGCAAATTGGTTGTCATTGATGTCAACTTAAGCAACAACCAAAAGAAGCCCCACATTCCCTGCTCTTGTTATGGCACACAACCGTGACAATGCATGCTAGACTATCATCATTTGATATTACTCGACGACTCGTCATGTCGTTTTTAACGGTAGGCGACGTGCCATGTAACTCCTCATAGATGAGGAGATATGCCTTCTCAATGTTGAAGCCCTGAAAGTGTGGTCATGATGCCAAAAAAATGAATGATGTTTTGGTCCAAAGTTTTGGCATCAAAATTTAAGAAAAATATGTTGATCCTTGGATTAATCTTGTGGGTCATGGTTGTTACATATCTTTGACCAAGTTGGCCCTCAAAAGGAGGAATTTGCATTATGAATATAGTTGCAAAAATGAGTTATGGTTGGCTTCACAAAAAAATTGAATTTATGAATTTAATCCTTGCTTATTGGTCTGGTTGGCTAAAATTTTAAGGAGTTTTAGGGCAAGTCGGCCCCCCTTTTCACACCCCTCCATTTATATATAGAGCACTCATTGCCCTCCAAATGCATTAAAAATTTTCTGTTGCATTATCTTGTATATTCTCTTTGAGGCCAAGAGGAGGCACACAAATCTGAAGGAGGCTCAGTTTTCAGGGTTTTGTTGGGGTTTTATCGCTGTATCTTTTGTGTGGTGATATCACTAGGCTAAACCGAGTTTTTGAGGCGGTTCTGAGGCCACTCCTGCAGCAAATTCCGACCTAGTCTGAGGCCCATTTGAGGCTGCTAAGGACGTGTTACAGGACTAGTTGAATGTGCAAAAGAAGGGTTGATTCAAGCTTGTTTTGCGCCGCAGATGGTAGGGTTGTTAGGCCGCAGATGATAGCCCTATTTTGGTCATAGGAAGGAGCTGAGATTAGCCCTCTGCTAGATCTGAGTTTCAACCTGTTTAGGTCATAGAAGTAGGGCTCCTAAGGCCGAGTCTAGGTAAGAGACAAAAGACTAAGCTAGCCCCTGAAGTAGGGTTGTTTTGGTTGCAAAGGAAGGGCATCTTTGAACGCTGTTTAGCCCTGTTCGAGGCAGTGTTTGAGGGTATGTTTTAAGGTTTGATTAAGGCTTATTTGAAGGCAAAAAGGGATAGCCGAGTACAACAATTTCGGGACAAATTTGAAACTCTATAAGAAGATAAATTCAAGAGGCAGACTTAGGCCTATTTGGCACACCTTCAAAGATAGACTTGGGGACCATTTCCTTGGGAAAATATCAAGCAAATCAATGGCATAAGAAAGCATACGTAGTGGCAACAATGATCATGATAACCGGATCACTTCCAAGCTAAATATAATGTTAAAAGATATGATGTTTTTTTATTGAAATTGTTTGATACTATGCTTTGTAGTGAATGAGGTGATTTTTTGGCAAGTCAGTAGAAGGGCTAAATCTACAACAATCATTTTAAATGAACAATTTTGATGACTGTGATCTGGGACAATAATGAAGTTATCAATTTTTGGATACTATTGTAAGTGGGGATAACTGCCAGACTATTAGTGCTGCTACCAAAAGGCTACGCTGCGTGTGTAAGGTGAGGACGGGCCAACTGAAGCCGCAAAGGAAAAAGGTCAACCGCCAAGCAGTGATCGAGCCACTGATACGTCAATGCATGGGTTAAGGAAAACAAAGGCAAGGAGCAATATAGTTTGTGGAGCAACCAATAGCCACTGATCGAGTAAGTGTCACATGTGAAGGATCGTGCGGAGAAGTCATGGGTTTGTCCTAGCATCCAATGCACATAATTGATAGGGGTTGTAGCTTGGGGTTGTGTAGGTCATGCACAGATGAGACTTTGCGAGGTCATGGGATGCGATGCAGTGCAACAATGCTAGTTGTCAGCTGGGAGTTGGGCAGCGACGTAGTGGGACTAGGTGACAGTGGTAACGAATAGGAGCTTGGTAGTGGGTCGAGGGCTAGTCAATAGCCATGCAAGGATCACAACTATCATCAATAGAGACAACTGTGGGTACACATAGCATCAGTTAGGTACCACAGGACAGGAGTAGCCACTAGCAAGCCAACCACACAGCTAGTTGGGTAGACTAGTAGAGGTAGCCAAGTAGTAGGTCAAAGGTGTGGTTGGGACTTGTAAGAGTTTTGCCACTGTGATTGGGGAAGGTCAACCCTCAGAGGGAGAGAGGAAGATCGTACCAATTGGGGGGTGAGAAAAGTTTTTAGTGACTTTTTTCTATTTCGGGATGACATCAACTAGTCTCAGGTTTGAGGACAGGTTGGATGGGGTCTGTTGCCTCAAAATCTAGTAGGTCTTGTAGCGGGATGCTCTACAAAACAAGTACTAGACTAAGTGACAATAGTGAGGTGTGGCGCACTATTACCACAATCACTACCCCCTGTTGTTTATGGACTTTCGCCAATGGAAGACTTCTCGGTAGATAGGTCACCTATGAGAGATATTCTAGGCTTAGAGGTTGAAGGTGACACAAAAGGATCCTAAAGGATGGCTCTACTTATATACAAGGCTCAATCAATGAGAATAAGGCAATTCACATCCCTTAGAGAGGCCAATCTAGGGCATGCTAGACCTAAGGCTTGAATGATAGTATGCAAAATGGAATATTCTAAGGTCAGTGTACCATGGAAAATGTTTCTAGCAATGAATATAAGCAAGCCAATGGTATATGAAACCTTCAAGAAGCCTTCAAGTTGAAGCTAAACCAGACTAGCGTTTTTCCTAGGGCAAATTGACCAGGGAAAGAGAAAGCAAGGTCTAAAATGGAAAGATTTGCCATTAAGGAGGTTGATTTTTGGGAAACCAAATATACTCTTGATGTTGAATCCTTCCACTACCCAAGATTCCTCTCTTAGGCAATTTCGCTCCAAGCCCTAGTTAGGCTGCTTATCGTTAAGAGAGCTGAATTTAGAGAGAGAAGAGTGCGAAATTCAATTTGTGGATGAGATAAAGTTTGATCACTAATTAGACAAGGCTAGTGCCTAGTCCTTGGGTGGATGGAGTCTATGGATGTCAAAGATTAGCTAATTCTGCAAAGGAGAAAGGATGTTTTGATGTCCTATCACAAAACCCTAGTTATTATTTTTGCGAGCGATCAAAGATACTTGGGAGAGCTACAATAAGGTTTCACCAAGGGTATTAACATTCACATTCCATATATGAGTAATGCATACAATGAGGATATCTAGATTCTATACAATTAATCTTCAATAATCAATGGTGCAATAGAAAACTCTAGATAACCATTACATTCCATACATTAGACATAAGATAAAAAATTCAATAATGACAAGGTACACTTACAAGATGAAATGCATGAATAATCCAATATTGATCCAAGATAACTTCTCCAAAGACAAGAAAGTAGCTCCAATAGACAAAATACTCCATAGATCACATCTTCCCCAAGATACAAAGAGGTTGAATCTCCAAGGAGGGCCGAATTAGTCACAAGTGATGATGAGTAGAATGAATGATTCTCTCCTCTATTTATATGAGGAGGATGACATCTAATTAGCTTAGTAAGCCCCTAAAAACAAGTTTTAAAATAACGTATGCTTGGGTTACAAGCCAACCCACTAGCTCTAATCATAAATGCTTAAACACGCCGACATGTGTGAGTTGCTAGGCTTCTAGGGTTGATGTCATGCATATAATAGCGTCCAAATGCCATATCTGAGTGTTAAGGTGCCAAATGTGATGTAGAAAGCAGGTAAAAATCATGATTTGAGGGTTGGCCCCCAAATCCACCTAAGTGGCTCCACGTGGTCCCAAAATCTAGTTGGGGCACCACAAAGTGGTCTCTATGGGTCTCCAACTGCTCAAAGTGTCCATCTATGCTCCAAGATTAAGGGTTGTCCAATGGCTACTAGCCCTCCCTAGTCTTTGAAGGTGAGACCATCCTCATCTGGGACCTGAATCAAATGCCATCCGTTGATTGGTTCTAAGGATGGTCCGGGGGCACGTTGGGTCTAGGTGTGTAATCCTGAAGAATCATCAAATCCTGTGCAAAGTGGTACAACGTCTTGGGTGCAAGGGGTGCCCTGGTACATGTGTGATATGTTGCTGCTATTGGGAGGTCCAAGAGTCTCAATGCTTCACTTGACAGTGCCAATATACTTCTTTAATGGCCTGGGTACCTGTGGAAAGGTGCCCAAGGCATGGGTTGCTGAACCACTTGACAATCACAACACAAATTCTAGTGAAAACAAGTAGCCACTGGGGACAAAAATCATTATTACATCTAGGTGAACCAAGCTTGGGTGTCATAGGCCATTTAATACTTCAAATAGGGATCCTCTTCCAAAATCAAGGCCTTGAACTCACGATGTTGTTTTCTCCCTAGGTAGGAGTGGCTAAAGGACAATCCTATTAGGTGTTTCCAACCCCTAAGGGGAAGTAACATTTCCTCAGTCCACCCATTAATTGATAGGTGTTACTGAATAATAATGATGATCGTGGATGGGATAAGACTTCATGGCCAAGTGCCATTGTCAAAGGGATCAACTGATGGGGATCCACATCCTAAATGTATAGATGTGAGGAGGGAGCATTCATGGATGCATGAGTTACCAAATTGGCCTTTGTTTTTTCAACCCTCGTGTGCCTTTTACTTTTTCTTGATTTTTCTTAGTATTACTGCTCATAGCTCAAGGGTTAGAGCTTGCTTTAAATGATGTGGAAGTTGATTAATCCCATATTGATGAGTTAGTTTATCGCTCATCGGGGTTGGGACATGCAAGGGTTCCTTCTTATGATGTAATGGAGCAACATGTGCTCAAGAACCGGGTGATGGCCATAATGAGTGAGGTAGAGTTCATGCTAGGCTTTTTTCCACGTGCTAATTCTTATGTCCCTGGCTATCCTTTGCATTTTGATATTCTTTCTTTTAGTTTTGTTGTGGCCATGATATGCTCTTTCTGTTTGCATCAACCTCCTAGGGCAAAGTTTCCAGGCCCTACCTAGGCATATGGATGTATGTGTGCCAAATTGCAAAGAACCAATGGTCAGCTAACCCGAAAAATGGAGGTGAGAAAGTGTTAATCATGACATAGGGGAAGATGGAACTACACTATTTTAATTAGGGCTTCCCAAGTAGTGACCCTCCTATACCCATTAGGCCAAGAAGGGAAGTCTCACGGTACTAGTATCCAAGATTAACCCCCCATTTAAGGTGAGAGAACAATCACAACACAAATTTTAGTGAAAAAAAGTAGTCATTAGGGACAAAAATCATTATTGCATCTAGGTGAACCAAGCTTGGGTGTCATGGACTATTTAATACTTCAAATAGGGACCCTCTTCCAAAATCAGGGCCTTGAACTCACAATGGTGTTTTCTCCCTACGTAGGAGTGGCTAAAGGACTATCTTATTAGGTGTTTCCAACCCCTAAGGGGAAGTAACATTTCCTCAGTCCACCCATCAATTGATAGGTGTTAGTGAATAATAGTGATGATCATGGAGGGGTAAGACTTCATGGCCAAGTGCCATGGTCAAAGGGATCAATTGATGGGGATCCACATCCTAAATGCATAGATGCGAGGAGGGAGCATTCGTGAATGCATGAGTTACCAACTTGGCCTTTGTTTTTCTAACCCTCTTGTGTGCCTTTTACTTTTTCTTGATTTTGAAGCAACAAAACTTAGAGTTGTTGTGCTTTTAAATGTAAGATACACAATGTATTGTAAGTAATATCTTTATTAATAAGATGAATAATACAAGGATGAATGAATATTACAATGAGGGCCCACTTATATACCTAGGCAGGTGCCCTTTCATGAATGGTTATGTCTTTTAGACCTGCCTTCCTATTTAACTAATGACTATTTACTTAATCATTATGGTTATTTTTGATTTACATTTGTTTATATTTAATTTATTTTTATACAAATTATATTCACAACATTGCCCCTCTTCAAAAGCTTTGTCCTCAAAGCTTTATTGCTTGACAATTTTCTTCACCTTGCGTTTGTCATTTCGGCATATGCAATTCGTCACTGGTACCTTAACATGTATAATTTGTTGGTAATACTGTCTTGAAACCACTGTTTTACAAATCGGCCGTTTCGAAACCGACTCGGCCGAGTCGAACCGTTTCAATAGCCTGAGGACTGACCCGGCCAAGTAACCGGTCCGGTTGACCGACTTGGTCAACCCGGCCGGGTCCGATATGACTCGGCCGAGTCACAAGGGGACGGCTGGGCAGCGTAAAAACATAAAAAAATTCATTTTTTTGGTATTTTTTCAAATGTTTAATGCAGTTTATGGATTCCAAAGTGTTATAGTAATTTGCTAAATGTTTTTGGGGTCCATTTCCCCCTCCCAAACCCTATTTAAGACACCCAAATGTTCTCATTCACTCACAGCAGTCTTATGCATTTGAGTGAGAGTCTTCTTTGAGAATTAGTGAGCAGTTCTTGAGCTTGTTTTGGAGCAGCAGTGAGGAGTCTTGGAGGAGCATTGTAGCTGGAGTGAGGAGCTTCTTGGGCAGCCATTTGGAGCAGCATTGAGGAGCTGATTCTTGGAGCAAGCTTGAGGAGGCAGTTTGTGCCTGGAGGTATTTTTTTCCACCTCTATAAATCTGTTTTTGCTTAGTAAATTTTAGGTGCATATCAAGAAAGCTTAGAGAGTGTTTTTTGTCAAATAAATGAACATTGAATCAATTTTTTTTTTTTTCATTTTCAGATTGTTTTCCTAGTCAAAAAATGGCACCTAGAGCAAAAGATCCTGCTTGGGCATATGTTGAAATGGTTGATAGTCAAATGCATTGCAAATTTTGCCATAGGAAAATTAAGGAAGGTCCTGGGGGCATTAATAGGCTGAAACAACACTTGGCAGGGATTAGAGGCCAAATTACCCCATGTACCTCACCAGAAATTGGGGAGATTAGAAAGAATTTGTTGGCCAGCTTTGAGAAATTTAAAGAAGATAAGGCTAGGCAAAAAGAGATACAGGCTGAAATTGGGAGGAAGAGGGAGATACAAAAAATGATGGCTACCAACCCCCATTATGATTTTGAGGGTTCTTCCTCTATCCCTCAAACTGAGGCATCCAACCCTTTCCGTTATGTTCCTCCCTCTTTTGGTTCTGTTCAAGATAAGGGAAAGGGTAGAATGAATTTGAAAAAGGGTGATGTGACTATCAAAAGTTATTTCACTCCCTCCTCTCCATCAGATGCACATGGTCCTGAAGTTAGTAAAGGTCAAATTCAGCCCACTTTAGATGACCATTGGAAGAAAGAATTGAGGGAGACTACTTGTGACTACATAGCTAGATGGTGGTATGATGCTGATATCCCCTTTAATGCTGCTCGTTCACCATATTATGAGCCTATGTTTGATGCCATACATGCTGCTGGAAAAGGCTTCAAAAGCCCTACTATGCATGAGCTAAGGGGGTTTCGTTTGCAGAAAGAAATTCAATCCATTAATGAGTATTTGCAAGAGTTCAGGGACTCATGGGCAAGAACAGGGTGTACCATCATGTCAGATGGATGGACTGATCAAAGAAACCGTACCATCATAAACTCTCTTGTCTTCTGCCCACAGGGAACCATGTTTTTAAAATCAGTTGATGCCTCTGATAAGGTAAAAGATGGCCACTTGTTGTTTCAGCTATTGGATCAGGTTGTTCAGGAGGTGGGGGTGGCTAATGTTGTTCAAATCATCACAGATAATGCCTCTAACTATGTTCTTGCTGGTAAACTGTTAGAGGAAAAACACAAGACCATCTTTTGGACCCCATGCCCTGCACATTGCATAGACCTCATGCTTGAGGATATTGGAAAATTAGATTGGGTCAAAAACACTGTAGATCATGCCAAAAGCATAACAAAATTTATCTACAATCATACACTGGTTTTGAGTCTCATGAGGAAACACACTGGAGGCAAGGATATTATTAGGCCTGCCATCACTAGATTTGCTACACTTTTTTTGACATTGCAATCTATGCTTTCCCAACATAGGAACTTGCAAAAGATGTTTTCCAGTGATGAATGGAATCAAAGCAATTGGTCTAACAAACCAGAAGGCAAAGAATTGAAAAGGAAAGTCCATGAAGAAACTTTTTGGAGAAAGGCAGCAGAGATTGTGAAGCTTGCTGAGCCACTAGTTAAGGTGTTGCGGTTGGTGGATGGGGAAAGGTTGGCTATTGGCTTCATTTATGAGGCTATGGATCAAGCAAAGGAGCAAATAAAGACAGCATACAAGGATAGAGTGGCAAAGTATGGGCCCATTTGGGCAATCATTGATGAAAGATGGAACAATCAACTCCATCGCCCTATACATGCAGCTGGGTATTTTTTGAACCCACAGTATCATTATAAAGCTAAGGAGTCAGGAGCTTTGAGGGGGGAGGTCAGAGATGGACTGGTTGATTGCATTGAACGCATGATCCCATCGGAGTCTGATCAGCTGGAGATACATCGACAGGTCACATCCTTCAGCAATGCAACAGGTACCTTTGGGAAGAACCTAGCAAAGATTGCAAGAGAAGCAGATGAGCCAGGTAAACAAAAATTTCAATTTTCAATTTCTTAATGGTTTTACTTTTTTTATTAAAGTTTGTTAAATCATTTATAATTTGAAAGTTAGATATAATTTGTAATTTTGTTGAGCTTCAGCCTTCATCTAACTCATAATTCATTACACTCCTATGTTTTTTGCAGCACAATGGTGGGAGGCCTTTGGTGGCCAGTGCCCTGAATTGCAAAGGTTTGCAATTCGTATTTTGAGTCAAACTGGCAGTGCATCTGGGTGTGAGCGCAATTGGTTTGTCTTTGAGAGGATTCACACGAAGAAGAGAAACCGTTTGGATAAAAAACGGTTGAATGATCTAGTTTTTGTCCAATACAACCTTCGGCTCAGACGAAACCAATTGCTGAACAAAAGACCTGATTCAGATCCCATTGTGTTGGAAGACATTGATCCAACATCAGATTGGGTAGTGGAGAGTCGTCCACCAGAGTTTGATCCTGATGAGGATCTTGATGTAGATATAGATATGGAGACATCAGTTGAACTTGAACATGTTGTTCAACTTCAGCCTGTTCAGTTGAATGCAGATCCCAATCCACCAGCCTCAGTCTCACAGCCAGCAAGGACTCCAGTTGTAGGTGCTTCCTCTGCTCAGCCACGACAGAAGCGCAGCCGCATATCTACTCTATCTCAGCTTGCATCTGCTGCACAGCCTGCTAGTGGTACTGGCACCACTTCTACAGTTGCAGTTGGAGACGATGATGATGAGGAGGAGCCATGGGGCCCCTTGTCTGACTCTGATGATGATGATCCAGAGATTGGTCGAGATGATCTTGGCTCCTCTGGCAGTAGCTACTAGCCAGTGGCCCAGTAGTACTAGTATTGCAGTCTGGTCACCATCACAATTTACTTTTGTTGTAGAGGCCATTTCTAGCCTCCTTGGTTATTTGTATTTTGTTTTGAGTCTTTGATCATGTATGACAGTTGACTATGTATTGCCATTGGGTACCATTTTGATATAGTGGATTGGTTCATGAGCCTACTTTGATCATATGTTGTCTTCCATCTATATTATAATGCTGTGTGTTTGGAAACATGAATGAAAATATTTAAAATTATGTTTAAAATATTTAAAATTATGTTTTTTAATAAAAAAAATAAATATTTAATGTATTTTTTACAACGACCGAGTCATTGAAATCGAGCCGGCCGAGTCATTACCGTTTCGGAGTCGGAGTCGGAGTCGATCCTCGATCGAGTCGGAGTCGGAGTCGGAGTTTTAAAACATTGCTTGAAACTAGGGTTTATCTATTCCTTACCCTTTTTTTAATTTTTTTTTGTTAATTTTCACTTTTTTCAATTATTATTATTTTTTTATTTTAAAATAATTAATCTATATAACAATATATATATATATATATATATATATATATAAAACCTTGACTATAGTTATTCAAATATATAGTCTTGACTCAACACAATGATGACTCAATTGTCAAATGGGCACGCGATTGGGTCGAAAGAGCAGCTCGTTTGACGCTTGACCAACGATTTGGAAAATATGCGGATGACTCGATTCTCAATTTCCCAACTGGCTCGATGCACAGCGTATAGCTTCCTTCCTCTCTCGTCTTTGGTTTGCGTATCATTGGGATTAATATCAGAGTCAATTTCAAAAGCACTTTCTTGATCTTCCTCAAAAGCTGCAGAACTGGAACATGGGCCTACATCTTGGAGTTGTCGACTAAGAAGCAAGTCTATTGCCTCTTCCTTTGTATCAGAACGTAATAACGTTGTTTCTGCTTTTCCTCCTTCAAATCCTGTTGATATGAGATCTGCGATATCATCTTATAGGGGATATTTCTGTCTATTTCTCCTTCTGGACTGGAGACTAGAATGTAGAGCAGAATTGGATGCAGGATTTGCTATTTCATCTAATGCCTTTACAAAATCATTCTCATTTCTCAGCAGTGCTTCTGCTGCTAGAGGTTTGTCATAGCCAATTGAAGCAAGATCAATCAACTTTCTTTGAATGGGTGATATTGTCACGCTGTTGACAAAGTGGCCATCCTCATTCTTTTTCTTCACCATTCTTGATCTAGATTCATCAATTATAGCTGCATGGTGCAGGTGATGCAAAATGCGAGATGTAAGGAATTACTGAATCAACTACAATGCCAACACAATTAGACTCTGAGTTGATGCAACTCATTCGAGTTTTCATCCAGGCAGCCTTTTGGATTAACATTCCGTTGTAGAGGTTTTCGTTAGCTATATCGCTCAAATTCCCATGCTCTAACGCAAAGACAATGACCTTGTCTGTCCAAAAGTAGAAAACGTTGAGCCTAGATCCCATAAGATTTTCAACGTTCAATTCGTAAAACATCTGACGATAAATTCTTAAAACCATGCCCTGGATTTTCAATTGAGCGCATTGTATTACAAGGCAAGACAACACGGTAAAAATCCTGAACAAAAGGTCTCGAGGAAAATGAGTATCCTTCAAACCAATGAGATCCACGAGCCTGCACTCTTCCTTGCATACTTGTTTCAAGCCATCACATGAAGAGGGGTATCGATAGCATAAATAACAAAACCGATCATCTAACACCCACAAGAAGTATTTGTATACTCCTATTGAACAAAACGAAACCTTGTTTTGAGGTCGGTATTGGCAATAGAGGCAGGGAAGATTACATTTTTGCCACAAGACTTTCCAATAATGCTTTGTCGGCACGTCTCCCTTTTCCTTCTCAGCGTCTACAAGACATTCATAATCGGAAATCTATCCCTCCATCAAAATTTTAATTTCTGCTTCGCTCAAGATTCGAGTATAGTCAAAAATGACATCTAGCTTTAGGGTTAGGCTTAAGTTGTTGACTATTTATCATTGCATTTCTTGTCTCAGCTCAGGCTAGGGAATAACATTGCTAATGTTAAAGGGCTTGTGGGAAAATGGGTTAACTGCTTCGTGCTTGGCATCCCAAATAGTTTCCAATGTCGTTTGGTTGTATAGAACATGAGCAGAGTCTTCTGTGTAGTCTAACCAGATCATAAGCAAATTCTTGCAACCACACATCTAGATACTTTTCAGGAATATAAAAATCCATTTTTAGCCTTAACGATTCGCAAGATTTTTCTTTATCTTCATTCTCCTCATAATCTAAATTAGACATAACCTCTTCCTGATCTTATGGAAAATGTAATGATTATTCATGAATAATTTCTGTAGATTCATTTTTTTCTCCCTACTTTCATCCTCAACTGTCATATTTTTCTCTGTCAAAACTCTTGGCTCAAACTCATCCTCTTTGACATTAATGTCAACTTCTATTAAAGGTGCTAAATCCAATGTTTTAAAAACCTTTAGGGATTCTGTAAATGATCCTTTTATTTGTTGTAATTATTTTCGAATTTCACTTAACGGTTCAATTGCAGATTTAAGATATTGGCTTAATTCCATGATTTTAGGACCTAAACTTAATGGCAGATTGTGCAGCGTGTTGTCGCACAAAGTGTCTAGGCACTGCGACAACGCTCAGAGTAAGGGCTGTCACTCTTGATCCTTACTTACTCCGTTTAGACTCTCTTCTAGGCAAGTCAAGAGGCGTAGTCCCTGAGGTAAATGGATTAGAAATCCTGTGGAACACGGGCTCTAGGAGATCTTAATGATGGACAACTTGATGAATGTAAATGGGTTTTGATTAACTCAGATGAATAGATTAAACGCTAATGTAACCAAGACACGACCACCAACTAGAGATAATTATAGACCAGTGCCTTTAATTTGAATTAACCATAGATTAAGTAAGAAAACAAGTTATCCAGAATAATTTTCCAATGTGTGACGAACAATGACAATCATGAGTGGTCAATATAAACCCCTGAAACTTTAACATGCGAGAGATTCCAGATTTAAAATGATTTTCATTTACTGCCCAGATCTAGAATTAATTAACTTTTTTCAACAGTCAATATGATTTAAAACATTTGTTGCACTTGACAATAGAGAAATATAAAAGACACATTTAATCACCAGATAACACCAAGGAATTTTAAATTTAAATTTTAATTATTCCTTAGGCAGTAACTTTAATGGTAACTAAAGAAATCAAAATCGTTCTTTTAATGTGATGGAAGTAAAACGAATCAGAGGATTAATAAATTAAAATTTTAATGGGCCATAGGCCACATTAAAATTTTTAATTGTGAATGTGTGAATCCCTTTAATTTAATTCCTTAGATTTTTTTTTAATGATTTTTGAACTTCTTAGATTTTTTTTAAATTTTTTAGATTTTTTGAGAATTTTTTAATGTTTAGAAATTTTTGAATTATTTAAATTAAAAGTAAAAGAAAGGAAAAAATAAAATGTCAAAAGGTTAATTTTTTAAAAGTTTTTATTTATTTTTTTAAATTTTTACTTTAAATTTTTTTTAAAACAAGACAAAAATAAAACTAAAAATCAAATTGAAAAATCAAATAAAAAATGAAATCCAGTAAAAAAAAAAAAAGAAGCAAAATTGGATCTCAAATAAAAAATGAAAAAATATTCTTAATGCATATACAAATGACATCAAAGTGGAATGAATAAAAAAAAAGAAAAGAAACTATCTAAAATAAAAAAAATAAGAATCAAACCCAAACTTTAGATAAAGAAAGTAAAAACTATGCTAACCATAAAAGAATATACAAATGAAATAAGATATAAAAATAAAAGAACTAACTAAATTAACGCAACATACATGAAATAAAAAAAAGTTTCGAATGTTTACAGGAAATAAAAAAAAGTTTCAAATGCTTTTGTTTGCTGTTGTGTGCAGGTGCGACGATGACAAGGGAAACTCGACGGGCAGAAGGATGTAGCGGCCAGGTTTGAAGAAAGCTGCGGATAGGGGAGAGCAGCAATGAAGCAACCGCGGGGGGGAAGACAAAGCAACGAAGGGGAAAAGGGTTTTTGGCTGCGTGAGGAATGGACGCGCGGATCAGGTGGCAACAAGGAGACAATACGCAGGTTTTGGAAAGAGCTGGATGGATGATCAATGGGCAGCTTGGAGGTTTGAATGATGCTGGGGTTTGCAGATTGAGGGAATAGCGAGGAGAGGGTTTAGTGGATGGATTTGAGGAGCTCGGATGGCAGACGGACAGTGAGAAAGGAGCTGAGGCAGTGTGCAAGATGTGGATCTGGAGGAAGGAGATACACAGGTTGCAAGGGTCAATGCTGGACAATGAATGGTTGCTGGAGTTTCGATTGAGGGCTTAGGCAGCTCGATGGATGAGGAGCGAGGAACGTTGGAGAGTTTGGCCACTGAGGATGCAAGAGGAGGCTGCAAAATCGAGCAACAGAGAGGAGGGTTTGGGCAAAAGAAAGAGAGATCTGAAATTTCCAGAAAACCCCAGGATGTAGACAACATAAAAAATTTGAAATTTTCTGTTAGAAAAATCGACCCCAGGCAGCAGAGAAACTGAAAACGTAGGCAGCAGATAGGTGGCCCAGAAACCCTTAATTTTTTTTCGAAAATTTTAATTAAAATATCGAATCCAATTGCTTTAGATTTGTTAATGAAATCCTCACGAAATTTCCAGATCTGAAAAAAAAATAAAAATTTAAACCCTTGGACTGCAAAATGTCTGAATAATATCCTTGGAAAATGATTTTGACGAACCCTAGAGATCCAGATCTTACCCTCCAGGGCCTAGATCTGGACTCTGCATAGTTTTCTTCTTCAGATTTGTAGCTGCAAGACAACAAGAAACACTCAAACGATATATACAATGACCCAAAAAACTAAAACCCAGAAAACCTCAGTCAGAAAATCGAAAATAATCACAGATCTATGTACATGAATGGCAGATCTATCAGATCTAGGGAGTGTGAGTCCAACTCCGCTCCCAGATCTGATAATCTAAGGCTCTCAACAACGAGATCTATCGATTTAACACGAAAAAAATGAAATCTTTTGAATTTTAAAGGAGGTACTGAGCTCAAAACCAATGTTGCATTAATCGTTATCGGGATTAAATTGGTGCGGGGAAAAAATCGGGAAAAAATCGTAACATACAAAAATATTCTTTTTTTTTTTTCAAATTTTTTAATATCTAAAGCATCTACAACATAAAATAAATACTTTGACACATAAATATGATAAAAGAACTAATATATAAGATGTTTAATATCATTTCTAGTGCTACATCACACATAGCAGTGAATCATGTCCTGAATAGTAAGTCCTGACTCATGACTCCCAACTCAACCTCAAAATATCAACAAAAAATATAATAATGTATCTCATGAGTCATATCATGAGTCATAATGTCATATACAATGAAATGAACCAAATAACTAAAGTCTAATACTATTGATTTCCTTTGCCCCTCTTGCGAGAAAATGCAATAGCTTTCCCTTTCCCTCTAGATGTAGATGCCGGTGGAGTTGGCAGTGGACTCTGTTGTGCTCTAGAAGCTGAAGGACTAGGAGCTATAAGAGGTAGACCACGTCCTCTATTGGTGGCAGGGGTAGCCCGGGTAGGTGGTGTCACCTCCTCCTCCTGTTGCTCCTCCTCCTCCTCCTCCTCCCCCTCCACTACCTCCTGCACTAATCAATCATCAGCGGACTCCATGAGAGGCCTCTCGGCCTCAACCCTCCATGTAGTAGTGGTGTCAATCCCATCCAATGAGATGGCCTCCATATCAGGTGTCCTCTCAAGTTGCCTCACCCACAATTGAAGATTGTAGTACATGTAGACCATGTCATTAAGTCGCTGAGACTCCAACCGGTACAAAGATCATGAAATAATAATTATAAAAAAAAATATTGTTTAATGAATTCAAAAAATTATTTGGAAATTTGCAATATTTTAAGTGTTAGCCTGTTGCGCTTCTTGTTGTGTATTTTTTCAAATACACTCCAGTTGTGCTCACATCCTGAAGAGCTACATGTTTGGCTGAGGATTCGAATGGCAAGCTTTTGCAGAAGGGGTACCCTGGCACCATACATTCTCCACCATGCATCTACAACAAAATTACAAATAAAATTTTAAATAAACATAAGAAAAAAATGAAATTTGAAAGTTGAATCAAAGTATGAAGTTATGAACTTCAAGAGACAATGAAATTTGAAACAAACTAAAAAATACCTGGCATTTTAGTCGTCCTATCAATCACAGCCATGTCAAAGCCAAATGTGCCACTTGCCATTCTGTATGTCTCAATTTCTTTGGAGATTTCTGTACATTCTGCTGGAGATCGCACCATCCTCTGAACACAAGTTAAGAATCCATCCATGATCTCAGCATCAAATACGAACCCACATGCGTAAGAAAATGCAGGGTTCAGGTAGATCCCTGCAGCATGAATGGGACGATGGAGTGTGTTGTTCCATTGTTCATCAATCACTTCCCATAGGAGGAGTTGTCTCTGAAACCCTTCATCTCCCTTATCATCATAGTAGGCCCGAATGGATTCTTTCGCCCTGTCCATGGCCTCATACAAATAGCCCATTGCGGGCTTCTCACCATCAACTAATCGAAGAACCTTTACCAAAGGTTCAGTAATGGTGCACACCTCCTGCACTCCCGCCCAGAAGTCTTCCTGGTATGAAACTAGTCTGCATATGGCCTCTCCCTCTGGTTTGCAACTCATTGTCAAAGCACGCCACTCCTCTGAAAGAAACATTCTCTTCACATCCCACATAGAATTCAAGAGGGATTGAAGAGATATGAAATTGGTGGCAAATCGTGTAATGGCGAGGCGCACCAACTCTTTGTTGTTGGTGAATTTTCTCATCAAGCTAAGCACAGATGTATGATTATATATAAATTTTGTAATGCTTTTTGATGACTCAACAATATCTTTGACAAAAGAAATTTTCCCTATGTCCTCCAACATCAAATCAATACAATGTGCAGCACAAGGTGTCCAAAATAAAGTAGGATGCCTCTCCATAAGCATCCTGCCAGCAGCAACATAATTTGCAGCATTGTCCGTTATGACTTGGACAACATGTTCTGCACCCACCTCCAAAATAAACACATCCAGCAAATCACATAAAGTTTTTGCATCTTTGATATGTGCAAATGCATCAACAGATTTCATAAACATAGTCCCCTTGGGACAACTAACCAAGAAGTTTATAAGGGTTCTCCCGTTTTGATCAGTCCAACCATTTGACATCACAGTGCATCCTGTTTGTGCCCATGATTCCCTAAACTCCTCCAATCTTTTGGTGCAGTCAACCTTTTCATTTTGAAGAATTCGACCTCTAAAATCATGATAAGAAGGGATTTTGTACCCTGGGCCAACAGTTGAATAGCATCAACAACAGGCTGGAAAAATGGATTATTCCTTACAATAATCACTCCAAAGGAGAAATTTGGCCAACAACTTGTCAGCTTGTTCTTTCTCAGTTTTTTTAAGCATTGAAGTGATAGATGGCTGTGAACCAGGTGTGGTTTTAGGAACAAAAAATGATGAGGCAGCTACCGGGTTGGTTGATGTTGAAGTAGAACCAGTGCCACTTCCTTGTTCACTTGAGCCTAACACAGACTTTGTTAGTTGCTTCTTCATTTATGCTTTGGCCTCTCTATTGTGCTCTAAATTTTCCAATGATCTCATGGCTTTTCGGATGATTTCACGATTTGTATTTGTGCAAGGCCCTACATCAAATCCAGAGATTTGTGCAAGGTGATACTTCAATCTGTACACCCCCCTGACATATGCTGCCCACACAACTTGCAAGACAAGTTCATTCTATCAATCCCTCCATCAGGGTCACCAAATTCCCACAGAGGGTCCAATTTCCTTGGCATGTTTGACTTTGAACTTGAAGTTGAATGGTGATTCGGTGAACCTATGGCAAAGTAAGGATTGCAATTTACAAGTTACAAACTTACAATTTACATTGTACAAAAACTGAAAAAAATTACATACATGAGTAACATAAGTTATAACAAAACACATGGAATTTTTGACAATTTAAGAAATTTTAACAAATAAAATGAAAAATCAAATGACAAAAACCCCATCAAGATTCAAATCAATTCAAAAATAGCTGATAACCCATTGAATTCTTTTGATAAACAATGGGTTATCTAGATTCCAAACCCAACCAAAAACATAGAAAAAAACCAAAACAAAGTTACAAAACACAAAATGTTGGTGCTCATACCGGTTTGATGGAGAAAATTCGTCTCCTCCTTAGCTCTCACTCCGTATTTTTCCTCCAATCATCGGATTCAACTCCCAAACGACCAAGAGGTCACTCCAAAACCCCGTCGCTGCCGGCGTGCCACTGTCTGCTGTGCAAATGAATTAAAAAAATCGTGATTTAGTGTTATATAACACACTGTTGGTAAGGGCCGCGATTTTTCGAGGTTGAATCACGATTTTTATGAAAAAATCGCTGAAAAAATACATGTATTTATCGCGTGATAATATCGACGATTTAAAAAACTCGCGATTTTATGATATAATCGTGATTAGTGCAACATTGCTCAAAACCCTTCATGTATCACCCATAAAAAATATCTTATGATAAGCCTGGGATCAAATTAAGCTGCGCTCTTCAGAAAACACAGATCGGGAGTTGGCTGGTTCAACCGAAAACTTCTCCGAACGCCCGATGATCTAAAAATCAAGACTTTCCTGCAAAACTCAATTCAGCGATCAACATTGAGTGAGAAAACAATAATAAAACTCAGACAAATAGAGATACCTGCTATTACGTTCAAAATTTAGATTATTATATAAACCCTAGTGACCGAGCGAGATATCTGTACTCAAATCACTCTTCAGAAGCTATTATCAATGGCTAAAAAAAATTTACGCATGAAAATGACACTTTTTATGGTATTTCCCCGAAGAGTAACACCGGCGAAAATTAACCCCAAAGTATTCCTTTATTATCCGAAAAAATTTACACGAGCTTTTCGCTTAGTACACGATCTAGAGATCGGATGACCTGAATGACAAATGACCTCCTCTTTAAAGATAAATCCTCCAACGGTTAGTTCGAGTGATCCTCGTCAAAGCAATCTCGACCATTGATAAGGGTCAAAATTTCTTTTAGTCTCATTCGTCGAAATTTTAAATTCTTGAGGAAGTTCAAAATTTTCAAATAATGAATTTTAATTAATTCAAAAATTAAAATTTTGAATTAATTTCCTCAAGATTTTGACTTTGACTTAACCCCAGGGATCAAAGGCTTAAAATTTAGCAAAATAATTAATTTACCTTAGTCCCTGGACCTCTTAAAATTTAATTTTTAAGGACCGACGAATTTTGCCTTCGGAGAATTTAAATTTACTTAAGACCTAGAATTAATTAAATTTCTGGCTTGAGATTTTAATTAATTTTGGCCAGAAAATTTAATTAATTAACCTATGAGGGGATAAATTATTTTTCCAACCCTCAAGACACTTTACATAATGATTTTCACATTTTTTACATCTCAAGGGGTAAAACCCATTTGCAAAAGACTCTCACAGACTACCCAGTTACATGACACAGATATAATCTAACAGATCAAGCAATTTGTAATAAAATAACCTAACCAAATAGTTAGGATTACTCCCAAATCACTTTTACATAGACTCGATCTAGAACACTAGGACTCCCCTAAGATCCCAGTGACAAAATCCATTTCGGCTTTTGGGGTAAGGCTGAAGGAAAACTTTGCTGACCATTTGAGAATGGATCGATGAGACAAAAAACCTCCCGGAATGTAGATCGTCACCAGAAAAGTAGGTTTACCTAGGTAATTATATACACGACACGGATCTGCTGAGATTATTTACATTATACACATGCAGACTGGGTTTACATTATAAGATGATGATCAAGCTGATGATGATAGCTGGACGACACAAACACATCGATTAGGCACTATTCTTTTTGCGAAAAAAAGGGGGTGTATTGCTATGGGTTGTTGACACGTAGTGGTCAACACAGTGGATAACATCCAAAGGATCGAATGGCTCTGATACCACTGAAAAAACAAAACTTAGAGTTGTTGTGCTTTTAATTGTAAAATACACAATGTATTGTAAGTAATATTTTTATTAGTAAGATGAATAGTACAAGGATGAATGGATGCTACAATAAAGGCCCGCTTATATACCTAGGCAGGTGCCCTTTCATGAATGGTCATGTCTTTTAGACATGCCTTCCTATTTAAATAATGACTATTTAACTAATCATTATGATTATTTTTGATTTACATTTGTTTATATTTATTTTATTTGTATATAAATTATATTCATAACAAATTTTTCTTAGTATTATTGCTCATAGCTCAAGGGTTAGAGCTTGCTTTGAATGATGTGGCAGTTGATTTACCCCATAATGGTGAATTCGTTTATCGCTCATTAGGGTTGGGACATGCAAGGGTTCCTTCTTATGATGTAATGGAGCAACATGTGCTCAAGAACCGGGTGATGGCCATAATGAGTGAGGTAGAGTTCATGCTAGGCTTTTGCCCACATGCTAATTCTTATGTCCTTGGCCATCCTTTGCATTTTGATATTCTTTCTTTAGTTTTGTTGTAGCCATGATATGCTCTTTCTGTTTGCATCAACCTCCCAAGGCAAAGTTTCTAGGCCCTACCGAGGTATGTGGATGTATTTGTGCCAAATCCCAAAGAACCAATGGTCAGTTGGACCCGAAAAATGAAGGTGAGAAAGTGTTAATTATGACATAGGGGAAGATGGAACTACACTATCTAATTAGGGATTCCCAAGTAGTGCCCCTCCTATACCCATTTGGCTAAGAAGGGAAGTCTCATGGGACTAGTATCGAAGATTAACCCCCCATTTTAGGTGAGAGAACAATCACAACACAAATTCTAGTGAGAACAAGCAGTCATTAGGGACAAAAATCATTATTGCATCTAGGTGAACCAAGCTTGGGTGTCATGGGCTATTTAATACTTCAAATAGGGATCCTCTTCAAAAATCAGGGCCTTGAACTCACAATGGTGTTTCCCCCCTAGCTAGGAGTGGCTAAAGGACTATCCTATTAGGTGTTTCCAACCCTTAAGGGGAAGTAACATTTCCTCAGTCCACCCATCAATTGATAGTTGTTAGTGAATAATAATGATGATCATGGAGGGGGTAAGACTTTATGGCCAAGTGCCATGGTCAAAGGGATCAACTGATGGAGATCCACATCCTAAATGTAGAGATGTGAGGAGGGAGCATTCATGGATGCACGAGTTACCAACTTGCCCTTTGTTTTTCTAACCCTCTTGTGTGCCTTTTACTTTTTCTTGATTTTTCTAAGTATTATTGCTCATAGCTCAAGGGTTAGAGCTTGCTTTGAATGATGTGGTTGTTGATTTACCCCATAATGATGAGTTAGTTTATCACTCAACGAGGTTGGGACATGCAAGGGTTCCTTCTTATGATGTAATGGAACAACATGTGCTCAAGAACTGGGTGATGGCCATAATGAGTGAGGTAGAGTTCATGCTAGGCTTTTGCCCACACGCTAATTCTTATGTCCTTGACCATCCTTTGCATTTTGATATTCTTTCTTTTAGTTTTGTTGTGGCCATGATATGCTCTTTCTGTTTGCATCAACCTTCCAGGGAAAAGTTTCCAGACCCTACCCAGGTATGTGAATGTATGTGTGCCAAATCCCAAAGAATTAATGCTTAGTTGAACCCTAAAAATGGAGGTGAGAAAGTGTTAATAACTTAATTATGACATAGGGGAAGATGGAAGTACACTATCTTAATTAAGGCTTCCCAGGTAGTGCCCCTCCTATACTCATTAGGCCAAGAAGGGAAGTCTCACGGGACTAGTATCGAAGATTTACCCCCCATTTAAGGCGAGAGAACAAGATCACGGTCAAAGCCTCTTTCTTTCAGATCACCTCATAATCCGTACCAGTGTTGCGGGAGAGCGCCCCCCCACCCACCCCCGATCCCGCTCCCAATCCGTGCTCCGGGCGAGAGCGACTCTGGAGCGGGTCGAGAGCGCACTCCCTAAAAAAAATTTCGCTCCCTGCCTTTTCGGGAGCGTTTTGCCTTTTTGCATTTTTTTTTGTAGTAATGTTCGAAATGCAATTTTTTTTGTAAGAAACAAATAATTTTTGAATGGGGCAGCTTAATGATAAAGTTTATGGCCCTAGTATTGATATGCTATTCATGGTAATGTTAAATTCTTAAAGTAAAAGTGACATTCTCCTTAATCTTCATTTTCATCCTTTTACTTAAATTTTTAACATTACCATGAAATGACTCAGGATGTTTGAGAGTGGTTCCGGCCTCATTGGATTTCATATGGAGAAAGTAGAATTTTAGATTTCATTCAAAATCCAGCAGACTTATCAGTTTTTCAGGATTTCAGGATTGGGGGATTGCAATGTTTCCATTGAATTTTGTCATGTATTAGGGTATGGAACTCATATTTAATCAAGAGCACCAATCCCTCTATGTACCTTGATGTTAGTGACATTGGTTGTCGATCTCCTCTATCATGACCCTCGTAAAAATGTACGCATCACTCAAACAAAATCTTGACTTGACATGCTATGCTTTTTCTATCTTACGTTAATGTTTAGAGGGTGATATTAATGACAAAGATCCCTATAGAGATACAGAGGTAATGACAAAGATACCTCTGGATATTAATGCTTAGAGGGTGATATTAATGACAAAGATCTTGATTTTCCAACAAGACAAAAAATTAGACATTTCTCGTGGTGGCAAGAGGCCCAAGCATAAGAAATAGATAATAGATTTACTTCTCTTTTCTAGTTTCTAGTAGTTTTTATAACTATTGACTCTTTCGTATTTATTATGATATTTTTTTAAACAATATATGACAATTTAAGTCTGAAGTTGGAAATTATAACTCATTAATAATGAATTATGAATATGATGCTTCATGAAAGTTGAAAGTTGTTTCATTTCATTTCATTTTATAACATTTCATTTCATGTTAGATATTATTTGTTGTAATGGTTACACTTAGCTTACAAGTACAACTTTGGTGATCAATGATGATAAATGTTATATATTGAATTTTGAAAGCAAGAAGCTTTAAGATTGATGAATCATGAGACCCTATGTTGTATGTTACTATGTTACTAACTTGTGGACGTGGTTGATGAAGATTATAACTTCTAGATGATTGTTGTTATATGGTTCAATTTATGTTTTTTATATCTAATTCATTATTCTACATGTTTTTGTTGACATATATATATATATATATATATATATATATATCAAAATATAAAATATAATATATATATATATATATATTATATAAAAAACGCTTCGGGATTCGCTCCAAACCGGGAGTTTCTGAAAATGTCGCTTCCGCTCCCGTTTTTGCTCCCGCTCCCAAGTAACACTGATCCGTACCAAATGCCCAAAGACAAGCAAGCATAAGCACCCGATTGCAAAATGACCAAAGTACCTTTTGAGTGGAATTCCACCTTCATCCATGTGCTCAAGCCAGATGGGTGAGAAACATATGGCTGATGCAAGTGGCAGAGATATATGGCATATCATCAGCTGGTGGTGGCTGTTAGGAGTTGCTGGCTGCATGGCTGTCAAGAATAGGAGAAAAGTTTTCTCTTATAGGGTTAACCATTTTTGGTGGGTAACAGAGCCTACAACTTCAGTCCATGGAAGGAGAGGATATTGCTTGTTCTCAAGTAGAACAACCTATGGGAGTTTGTAACCACTCAAATTATAGCTCCTGCAGATGCTATAGCTCTGGAAAGTCACGAGTTGAAAGATGTGAAGGCCAAACGTATCATCATGGATGGTGTGAAGGACCATGTGATCCCTCACATATCAAGAAAGGATAGTGCCTTTGAGATGTCGATTGCGTTGATGAGCCTATTATCAGAGTGACGATCAAAATCAGAAAATGGTGTTGAGGGAGAAGCTTAGGAACACCAAGAGACTAAATTAAACACCGTGGCATCATACCTCACAAGAATTTAGAGAGATCGAGATGAGCTTGGAGTTGTTGGGCCCTGGGGTAGCCTTTCCAGATGATGAGCTTGTAAGGATAGCCTTGGGCAGGTTCTCAAAACCATGGGCTCCCTTTGTGACAGGCATTCTAGCAAGAGAAAATCTAACATATTGGAACAAATTGTGGGATGACTTTAGCGGGAAGGAGCTTTGGGAGAAATTCTTGTTCGGAGGACAACAAAAGAGCAGGGATGATGACAACCTTGCTCTTGTTAATTGGGAAACGAGGAGCAAAGGTTTGAGCAGTAGGGGTGAGGAATCAACCTCATCGCCGAAGAAGGACATGACTAAGGTCAAGTGTTTTGCATTTCTTAGGATGGGACACTATGCTTCATAGTGTTTAGAGAGGAAGAAAGGGGGAAAGGGCACACAATCAGTTGTAGCTGCATTGGTAGAAGCTCAGGAGGAGTTTGTCAAGAAGTTCGAGAATGAATTCATACTTGTTTCCTATCTTACCTTAGGCACATTACTAGTGGGTGCGTTGCTGCTAGATAGCAGACCCACAAGGCATATGATAGGAGGACAAAATTAGTTCGACAACCTGATTGAGTGGGTCTCAGAACTACATGCGAAGTTTGGCGATGATGCCAAACGTGCAGTTAAAGGGGTTGGAACAATGATATTTCAACTTGATTCAGGAGGTAGGATGGAAGTGAAGGATGTGTTGTGGGTGCTGGAACTTAGGTGGAGTTTTCTCTCAGTCTCCATGATGGAGAAGGGGTTTTTGTGTTGCTTTCCAAGATGGGAAGGTATTGATCAAACCCCATTAAATCTAGGCTTTGATGAAGGACATGTCATAGGAGTTAGAGAGAGCAACATGTAAAGGCTGAAGTGACAACCTATTTGAGTAAAGGCACGAAGTAGAGTAGTAGTAGAGAACAAGGAACATGCAACTCCGAAGGTTGAGCAACTTAGAGGGAGTCAATCTTCATGTTCAAGAGGGGGGGAGCAGTCAACAAATGCTCTCAAATTTGTCAAGGTCTCTTGGTACTAGATGACCTTACAGGATGTTTAGGAGCATGCGCTTCTAGGAATCAGGCCAAGGACAACAAGATTTCTAAGATGTTCCTAGACCAGATGGCAGGGAAGGTTTCCAATTCAGAGGGAGCAACCAAGGCAACAAATGCAGTTCTAGGATCAAAGTTAGTTATGGGTGGCAGAAGCACCTCCCTCGCTAAGAAGGAGTGTTGATGTTTGTAGCTCAGGAAGGTACTTCTACAAAGGCCTATGTGTCTAGGGGTGCAGAAGTCGCCCATAGTGTCCTTAAAACACTTGCTTTGGTCTGGGAAAGTTGCACTTGTAACTTAGCCTAAGTTAGACTACAAATGCACATAAGTATTATGTTGGCTTATTGAGCTATAGGAACTTAGGAAAAGTAAAGTAAATTACTTTAGTGATTATGTTTTAATCTCAACCCTTGATCTCAAGTGAGGCGAGATCTAATATCAATCGTCAATCACTTTGGAGATTAGGGTTAGGGATTTAGCTCAATGTAAAGTTATAAAAACAATGTTGAGGAGAAGGAGAAAACACACCATACAACAACACAAGACTAAGAGAGGCATCTTAGTGAGGAGTGCAATACTCTAAGTGTGCTGGGTCTGAGGAAGGGGGCAGCAAGGATATCCATATCAACCAAGGAGGGGTTGATCAACTGGATCAGATATAGTTGTTGTAATTATTTCCTCAGTTGGGCCTATTGACCACAACGTGTCAATGACCCATAGCAGTACACCCCCTTTTTTCGCAAAAGGGATAGCGCTTGATCGATGTGTTTGTGCCGTTCAACGATCATTATCAGCCTGATTCACAAGATGTTATAATGTAAACCCGTTCTACATGTTTATGATGTAAATAATTTTAGCAGATATGTGTCATGTATGTAACGACCTCGGTAAACCTACTTTTCTGGTGACGATCTATATTTTGGGAGGTTTTTTTTTTCACTGATCCATTATCGGATGGTTGGAAGAGTTTTCCTTCAGTCTTACCCCAAAGCCGAAATGGATTTTGTCGCTGGGATCTTAGGCGAGTCCTAGTGTTTTAGATCGAGTCTATGTAAAGGTGATTTGGGAATAATCCTAACTATTTGGTTTGGTTATTTTATTACAAATTGCTTGGTCTGCTGGATTATATTTGTGTCGCGGAAATGGGTAGTCTGTGAGGGTCTATTACAAATGGGTTTTCCCCCTTATGATGTAAAAAATATGAAAATCATGATGTAAGGTGTTTTGACGGTTGGAAAAATAATTTATCCCCTCATAGGTTAACTAATTAAATTTTCTGGCCAAAAGTTAATTAAAATCCTAAGCCAGAAATTTAATTAATTCTAGGTCTTAGGTAAATTTAAATTCTCCAAAGGCAAAATTCGTCGGTCCTTAAAAATTAAATTTTAAGAGGCCCAGGGACTAAGGTAAATTAATTATTTGCCAAATTTTAAACCTTTGGTCCCTGTGGGTTAAGTCAAAGTCAATTTTTTCGGGAAATTAACTCAATTTTTTTTATTTTTGAATTAATTAAAATACATTTAATTGAAAAATTCGAATTTCCTCAAGAATTTAATATTTCGACAGATGAGATTAAAAGAAATTTTAATCCTTATCAACGATCGAGATTGCTGTGATGAGGATCACTCGAACTAGCCATTGGAGGCTTTATCTTTAAATAGGAAGTCATTTGTTAGTTGATCCATCCGATCTCTGAGTCGTGTGCTAAGCAAAAATCTCTTGCGTAATTTTTTTTGAACAATAAAGAAAGACTTTGGGGTTAAATTTCGTTGGTGTTACTCTTCATGGGAATACTGTAAGATGTGTTGTTTTCATGCATAATTTTTTTAAGCCATTGATGATAGCTTCTGAAGAGTGATTTGAGTACATGTATCTTGCTCAGTC
The DNA here is from genome assembly GCA_031772625.1 of Pinus tabuliformis. Classification (NCBI taxonomy): domain Eukaryota; kingdom Viridiplantae; phylum Streptophyta; class Pinopsida; order Pinales; family Pinaceae; genus Pinus; species Pinus tabuliformis. The sequence continues at coordinate 1,414,848,159 of CM062819.1, read as the reverse complement.
ACTAGGGTTTAAATGATAATTTAAATTTTGAATGTAATAGTAGGTATCTCTATTTATCTGAATTTTATCATCATTTTTTCACTCTATTTTGATGGCTAGATTGAGTTTTGTAGGAAAATTTTGATTTTGGATCCTCGGGCATTAGGGGAAGTTTTCAGTTGGACCAGCCAACTCCCGATCTGTGTTTTCTGAAGAGCCCAACTAAAGTAACTTCGGGCTTTTCATAAGATTTTTTAGCGGTGATATACGAAGGGTTTTGAGCTAAGCACTGTTAGGATATTCCGACACATAGGATATAGTTAAGTTCAACTTGGTCTAGTATAGAGTTAGGTTAGAGTTAGGTAAAGTATGTTTCTTTACCGTTGTACATTTTGTAACTTACAATCCGACGGTCACGATATGTAGTGATCCGACGGTTCACTCTCACCTCGGTATTACCGACACTTGATCCGTGGCTTGACACCCGATTGGTCCATGAGTTCTATTTAAAGCGCATGGAGGGTCATTGTTCGGGTAATCCGTGCATGAGAGAAGCTTATGTAAATTTTCATTCTTTGATTAATAAATTGCCTGTAGTACCCACGTTGGGACAGGCCGTGGACTGTTTCCCTCCTTGCACTCTGAGGGTTTTAACCATGTCAAAAATACTGGTGTATTGATTTGAGATCTGGTTGTGAGCGGTGTCCTTTTGGTATTCTTTCTGTGGAACTTACCCTGTAAATTATTACATGGTATCAGAACGATTTGAGGGCCGCGTCCGTTGGTAATCCAAATCTGAAGCCGGTAGAATTGCATGCGGCTGTCGTTTCCTAGATCTGCTGTTTCTGACTGCTTTCGGGCCGAGAGGACTGATCTGTTGCATTCGGAGCATCTGTTCCAGTGAGGAACCCCTTTCGTTTCACGCGAAAAGGTTTCCGGTAGCCCTAGCTGCGTCATTTTTCAGATCGGGAGGTATACAGTGTTTCTTTTGCAGTTTACTGTTATTTTCTCTCTGCTTATTTCGGTCTCAGTTTATTTAGCCTTTTTTTTTACCGGATCTATACCTTTCATTTCTGCGTATGCTCTTTGCCCTGCGACTCTGTGCGATCTGGGCAAATCAGAAACAGAAAGGAAGGATTTTTCTCATGCGTATGCTCTTTTCCCTGCACCTTAGTGTGATCTCGGAAAACCAGAAACATTGAGAAAAATATTTAGTTTTTCGGCTAAAGCTAACTTTGAGATTTTTTTTAAAATTTCTAGTTTTTTGGCTAAAGCTAACTTCGAGCCGCAAGGTTCGTTTTTCTTTGCATATTTGTCTTGGGTTTTGTGTTTTGTGTTTTGTAGGGAAAAAGAGCTTTCTCAAGGCAAGCACGCAAACCAAGGCCCCCCCCCTCTCTCTCTCTCAAATTTTTTGTATAGATCAATTGGTTCAAAGCTATTTTAAGAGAGTAGAGGTCTTGGGTTCAAGTCTCCATTTTGTGGGGGCGGATTTTTTCATTCCCGCACATTCGCGCACTTTGCCGGCAACGTCAACAATTTGTTTTCAAAAAGCCATAACTTCTTCATCCGGAAGCTTTTTTCAGAGCCGTTTTTTTTAAAACCGCCTATTTTTTCGAGATCTATCCGTTGGAACACTTACTTTCAGCATCTTCAGCTTCAGTTTTTTTTTAAAATGGAAAGTCCATGCCAAGTCATTCTTGACAGCACTAACTACTTCCAATGGGTAGAATACATGGAAGATTTACTTAGAAGTAAAGGTCTCTTCAGAATAGCCACAAACCAAGAGAAAAAACCTAAAGATGAAGACAAGGCGGCAAAATGGGAAAATAGATAAGATCAAACACGTGGTTTGATAGGGATGTCTATTTCTCCTGATCTTAGATTCCACATTGCAGGACTTGAGACTCCTCATGAAGCATTAGAAAAACTTGCTAAAGTTTTTGGGATTAAAAATGAAATTAGAGCCCATCAACTTGAAAATGAGCTGCTTACTTTGGATCCTAATAATTTTTCTTGCATTGAAGATTTCTTGTCCAAATTCAAGACCCTTAGATATCTCTTGGAAGGTGTTAAAGTTAAGAAAGAAGATGGTAACCTTATTTATTCCATCCTTACTAAGTTGGGACCAGCCTACTCTGTATTTGTTTCCACTTAACATTCTACAAGGGAAGCTTTCATTTGTCAAGGACAAGACTACAAGGCCCCTTCCTTTGACTCCTTTTGTGATTCCTTAATAAGAGAACAAGAAAAACTCTTACACCTTGGTCTTCTTAATCTTGGAAACTCTTCCACGAAAGCGTTAGCCGCCCAGCAGCAACCAAATTCAAAGAATCCTAAGAAGTCATATCCTCAAAAGAATGGTCCTAAACCATCTCAGCCTCAAAATGAAAGATCATTTCAGCAAAATGATAAGACCAATAAAAACAAATGGAAGAAGACTGATAGACATTGTAACTTTTGTAATCGAGATGGCCACTTAGAATCTAAATGCTTTAAGAAGATGGAAGCCTTGGAAGCCGCAATGAAGAAACATAACATCCATGTGGAGCCTACTTCAACTTCAACTTCCGGAATGGCACTTTCTGCATCTCATTGTCAATCATCTCAGTCTGGTTATGCATTAAATGTATCTTCTTCTTCTTCTCATTCTCATGAGTGGCTCATTGATTCTGGAGCCTCTTGTCACATGGCCAAAAACCAAGCCATGTTTTCTTCTTTAAATGATTGTAACACCAAAAATATATATATTGGTGATGATAGATCTCTTAATGTTGTAGGGACTGGAACTGTTCATCTAGACAATGGTCAGTTTAATGATGTATTATGTGTTCCAACCTTATCCTGCAACCTTCTATCTGTCTATCAGATAACTCACTCAGGTGAAGGTAAAATTGTTGAATTTTCACCTCATGATGTTGTAATCAAGGATCTAAAAGATCCTAAACAGATTCTAGCTACTGGTCTTGCTGATGATTCCAAAAGGTTGTATAAGTTTCACAACTTTGGGTCATCCAATCTTCCCTCAGTATTTGTTGCTCATAATGATGAAGTGAGCAAACTTTGGCATGAGCGATTTGGTCACTTAAACTATCGCTCCCTTCAGCATCTATGTAAAGAAAATATGGTGACAGGTCTTCCTATGGTATCTTGCAGAGATGGTGTTTGTTCCGGATGTGTACTCGGAAAACATCATCGGGACAATTTTGACAAACGTGCCTCTTGGCACGCCTCAGCCCCTTTACAGCTTGTGCACAGTGATTTATGTGGTCCTCTTCCTGTTGCTTCATTCTCTGGCTGCAAGTACTTCTTAACTTTCATTGATGATTTCTCCAGACGCACTTGGGTATACTTCTTAAAACTCAAGAGCGAAGTATTTAACACTTTTTTGGCCTTCAAAGCCTTTGTTGAAAAACAATCTGGACATCAAATTCTTAAGCTAAGAACTGATAATGGTGGAGAATATGTTAAAAACGCATTCATCAACTTTTGCACCGAAAATGGAATTCAAATGTAACATACTGTTCCATACACTCCACAACAAAATGGTGTAGCTGAAAGGAAAAATCGCACCTTAAAGGAAATGGCTAATTGTATGCTGCAATCTAAAGGACTCAGTCTTAGTTTTTGGGCAGAAGCAATTAATTGTGCAAATTATATAATCAATCGCACTCCTACTAAGGTTCTAGAGAATATCACTCCAGAAGAAGCTTGGAGTTCCATTAAACCAGATGTAAGTCACTTTCGTGTGTTTGGAAGTGAAACATGGGCCCATATTCCAAATGAAAAGCATAAAGCTTTAGAACCTAAGAGTGAGAAATGTACTTTTGTTGGATATTCTGAAGATGTAAAAGGTTATAGACTTATTCCATTTAAGTCCAAAAATGTTATCATTAGAAGAGATGTAAAATTTGATGAAAATAAATCGGCCTGCGAGCCTAGTCCGGCGGATGTGCCACCTCTTCCTATCTCTTCTACTTTTGAAAACCTTTCTTCTTCAGATGATGAAAGCGAGGATGATAATCCTCCCCCACCTTCTCAGGATCCTCAACTTCCAAGATGGGTCCGTGCTACTAGGGATGCAGCAGGTGATCTTGCTGGTGATCCTACAGATCAGCGACGTACACGTTCTCAGTTTGAAAGAGCCTCTTCTTTACTGGCTCAAGCTCCAGTAAATCATGATCCTGACACTTTTGCAGAAGCTTCAGGCCATCCACATTGGGAAGCAGCTATGAATGAAGAATATCATTCATTAATGACAAATGATACATGGGATCTTGTTCCTCTACCAAAGGGACGCAAACTTGTTAGATGTAAATGGGTTTACAGAACCAAGTATGGACCAGATGGGAAAGTTGATAAACATAAAGCTCGTCTCGTTGCTAAGGGCTTTTCACAGGTTGAAGGCATTGACTACACTGAAACCTTCTCCCCTGTTGCCAAAATGAACTCTATCCGCCTTGTTCTTTCCCTTGCTGCCTCTTTAAAATGGGAAGTCCATCAGATGGATGTTAAATCTGCCTTCTTGCATGGGGACTTGCAGGAAGAAATCTATATGGAACAACCCATTGGCTTCATACAAACAGACTCCAGCCTTGTTTGTCGACTTAAGAAATCCCTTTATGGCCTCAAGCAAGCTCCTCGGGCTTGGTATGCCAAAATGGATAACTTTCTTTTAGAATCTGGCTTTTCTAGGTGTCATTCTGACAACACTGTCTACACCAAGAAAGTGGGCAACTCTCTTATCATCCTTGTTCTTTATGTTGATGATCTTATTCTTACTGGTAGTGATCCCAACCTTATAAACCATGTGAAGTCGAGCCTTAAAAAGAAATTTGAAATGACAGACTTAGGACATTTACACTATTTTCTCGGTCTTCAAGTCTTGCAATCCCAAGAGGGTATTTTCCTTTCCCAGTCCAAGTATGCTTGTGATATTCTTCGTCATTTTCACATGGAAGACTGTAAGCCAGCCCCTTCTCCCTTTCAGTCTGGAGTCAAACTTTCAGTCTCTTGTACTTCTCCTGAAGTTGATGCTACCTTATACCGTCAACTTGTCGGAAAACTCTTGTATTTAACCCATACTCGTCCTGATCTTTCCTTTGCTGTTGGCCTTGTTGCTCGTTTTATGCAAAACCCCCGTGAAAGTCATTGGAAAGCAGCTAAAAGAATACTTCGTTATGTTCGAGGTACAATACAGTTTGGGATTCATTACAGTGCCAAAGCAGCTCCTCTGTTAGTTGGTTTCACTGATTCTGATTGGGCTGGTGACCCTGATGATCGGAAGTCTACTGCCGGTTATGTCTTCACTCTTGGTTCAGGACCTATTACATGGGCTTGTAAGAAACAGGCTGCCATTTCTCTTTCGTCAGCAGAAGCAGAGTATCGTGGTGCCGTGGAAGCTAGTAAGGAAGCCTTGTGGCTTCGTCAGATCCTATCAGAGTTTGGCTTTGAGCAGCAGCATCCAACCACACTTTGGTGTGATAATCAAAGTGCCATTCAGCTATGCAAAGATCCAGTCCAGCATCAGCGCAGCAAACACATTGAACTACACATGCACTTCATCAGAAAGCTCATTCATGACCATGTTCTTGAAGTGCAATATTGTCCAACAGATGATCAGGTTGCAGACATCTTCACAAAGGCTCTCACAGAGGCGAAGTTCACTAAACTTCGATATATGCTTGGAGTTCAGGAAGTTGTCACTAAGGGGGGATAGGCTCTAGTGCCTCCTTCCTTCTCCTATTGTGTCATATTTGTAAATCCTTCAATCCTATCCCAAGTTGTTCTTAAGGGGGGATGTTAGGATATTCCGACACATAGGATATAGTTAAGTTCAACTTGGTCTAGTATAGAGTTAGGTTAGAGTTAGGTAAAGTATGTTTCTTTACCGTTGTACATTTTGTAACTTACAATCCGACGGTCACGATATGTAGTGATCCGACGGTTCACTCTCACCTCGGTATTACCGACACTTGATCCGTGGCTTGACACCCGATTGGTCCATGAGTTCTATTTAAAGCGCATGGAGGGTCATTGTTCGGGTAATCCGTGCATGAGAGAAGCTTATGTAAATTTTCATTCTTTGATTAATAAATTGCCTGTAGTACCCACGTTGGGACAGGCCGTGGACTGTTTCCCTCCTTGCACTCTGAGGGTTTTAACCACGTCAAAAATACTGGTGTATTGATTTGAGATCTGGTTGTGAGCGGTGTCCTTTTGGTATTCTTTCTGTGGAACTTACCCTGTAAATTCTTACAAGCACCTCCTTTAAAAAATTAATTTTTGTGTGGGAAATTGATAGATCTGGCTATTGAGAGCCTTAGATTATCAGATCTGGGAGCGGAGCTGGACTCATACTCCTCAGATCTGATAGATCTACCATTCTTGTGCATAGATCTGTAATTTTTTGGTTTTTTGACTTAGGTTTCTGGGTTTTTTTTTTGTATATCTGGGTTCTGGGTGTTTTTGTTTTTCAGGTACAGGTTGCAGATCTGAAAGAGAAGTTTGATTTGAAGCCAAATCTAGGCCCTGGAGGGTAATATCTGGCCTCAACACCATTTTTGCAGGGATATTCTTCAAAGGATTTTACAATCTGAAGGGTTTCAAATTTTCTGAAGAATTCATAAGTTTTGGAAAGGAAATTTTAAGCAGAAGAATATATCAATTTAAGCAAAAATTTCTGGGAAATTTTCTTAGGTTTATTGGGCTACCATATTCCTTTCTGTTTGCTGCATTTTTCCCTCTGGAAGAATTCGAAATCGTTTTCATTTCCTCCTTCTGTTGCTGCTCAATTTTTCATTTTTTCTTCTCTTGCTACGTTTTTTCTTGTTGCTTGCACTTCCCTTCCTCATTTGCTTGCGGCTCTATCCAGCACACCCTTTCTATCCAACAAACCCTCATCGTTTTTCCCTTCGCTGCATTCTCCACTCTCGTTCTTCAACCCGCAGTCCCAACTTCCTCTTCTCCATCGAGCCTCTACCTTCTCCTTTCGCTGGCCCTTTGTTCCTCGCTCCTTTGACCATGCGCAACGTTCTCCCTCATCGCTGCCTAATCTTTCTCCATACGCTGCCGTCCAAGCTTCAACCTGCAAAACAAGCTCCCTACTCTCCTTCTCGCAGCCTCTCATATCATCGCTCCTCCCTTTGCCGTCTTCCCTCTCCTCTCTTGCAGCTGCCATCGAAACCCAAAGAGTTCCATTCCTGCCGTCGCCGGTCAACCTGCAAAAGCCAAAGCCTTCACAATTTCATTTTTTACATTTGTTTTAAACATTAGTTAGGGTTAGTTCCCTTTTGTTTTACAAAGTACGGTTTCATTTTTCTGGTTAGAATTTGGTTAAGTTTTTTGTGTTTTATTTAAAAAAATTCGATTTCCTTTTTTGTTTGTTTGTTTAGTTTTCATTTTTTTATTTATTTTGTTTTTGTTTAAATTAAAAGAGGAAAAACTCAAAACTTTGATTTCAATTTTAATTTTTTTTATTAAGTTTGATTTCTTCTAAAAATTGAATGTCATTTTTTTTTGTGCTTTTCCCCTTAGGTTTTGAATTTTTTTTAGGAAAGCAAAAACTAAACATTTAAAAAACCTAAAAAATTTCATTTTATGTGACTGGAAATTAAATCAAAAGATAATTTTTCACAATAAAAGATTAAATTTTTTTTTGTGGTCTTTGGCCCATTAAAAAATTAAAAAAATATTAAATCCTTTTGATTTGTTTTACTTTGGTCAGATTAAAAAAAATCTTAATTGATCATTTACCGCATTAGTCTTGCTTCATAAAACTTAGCACATCGAAGATTTTTTCCGAAGGAATAATTAAATTGTTAGTTTAAAGTTCCTTTTTGGTGACTTTTTGGGCTAAGGGTAAAATCTATAAAAGAAATCTTGTGTGGTATTAACATTTTTCATTTCTCTATAGTCAAACATGTTTAAAATTTTTGTATCTAAGGATTGACTATAGGAAGTGACAAATTTTCCTAGATTTGGTCCTTTAATTCTAGGATTGTGAATTATTTATCATTTAAATTTCATGGTTTTTCAAAGTATTTAGATCTTTAGAAATTTAATTGCTAGAATATTTTGTATCTATTGAAATTGATCGTCATTGCTTGAATTATTTGATGTTCATTGCATGTTAGATATTTTGCGAATATTTCGAGTAATTATCAAAGTACTCTGTCGTGGAATTGTAATAAATTGCATATCTTTCTTTCCTAAGCTGAGTATTTTTTGAGCATCTATTGACATTGATATTAAATTGCAAAGAAGTTTTTATTCTCTTTGAGCTATAATTATATCAAAAGATTTTAAATAAGCTTGTGGTTTAATTGTAATACTTTCAGGGGTTTATTTTCAAGTCTTCATCTAGTAAAGCGAACATTTCATTTTGGTGATTGAGGGCTTTTGCAACACAAGTTTTTCTAATCCTCGAGTCTAAGTTCATCTCATCATATAGTGCATTTGCATATAAGTTAGCTTTGCATAAATAAAATTTACTTCCAAGCATAAGCTTGGTCGATAGAGAAATATGTATCTATCCATCTTTGCTTGAGAAGTCTGCTTTTAATAGTACTTAAAATGGTGACCTTATAATCATTAGAGCCACAACTCTCTGCAGTGCTGAAGACATCCGGTATGTTAGATTTTTAGGAGAGGTATCGTTAATCACACCTTAGTGTGCTTCACCTTATCTTCTCTCTGCCAATTACTACGAAATCAGGCTCAACATAGAAAGGATCGAAGGATTCAAATTCAAATAGACATTTAACTAAAATTAACCAAGATTCTTGATTTTCACATTAGTTTTAGGATCTGCATTTCATATAAGATAGTCATTCATCTAAGCAGCAGTTGCTAATCGATTACTTGGTCTTAATTTCCCTAGCAAGATCGTTGACTCCACAAGGCATTGGTATCAATCTTTTAAAATTTAATAAAATCTTATAAGTCTTGCTAAATCTTAATCAAATACTTGATCGCTTCACTGTGTCTCCCGAACTGGTTGGTCCCCAACTAGTTCTTCTTCATTCCATTTTTCCACAGGGTCTACCCCCCTTAGCATGTTGTAGGGAGACAACTTAAACAGAGAGATTGGGGATCAGGGTGACAACCCCCGATCTGAGCCGTTGTCATGGTGCCTAGACATTCTGTGCGACAACAGGGCCATTTTCCTAGGGTGTCACCGTTGAAGCTTGATGTTTTCTCTTCCAACACTATTTAAGGATATGTTTAGGAAGAAGACTGGGAAATCAAGTTATGATTGCTTAAATATTATTGGTCACAAAAAATATCGTATGAAACTTTGCTCTGGCACTTAAGAAAAGGGCAAAGTCAGACTGGTTGAAAGAGAAGAGGATTGCTTATTTTGATTTCAAAGAAACTTTTAGAGAGGTATTTACTGTTCAGTAAACCAGGATAGATTCATCTTAACTCTGGATCTATTAAGCATTAAAAATAAAAAGGATAAAAAAGAAATTGAAACACAAATCACTTGGTGCTTAAAAGATTGAGAGTTAAGATGTACCTATGCTGGTGTATTTGTCATTCAATGAATCAAAACCTGGAAGAATATCTGGATGACCATAACACTTGAGAAGTTTAATACATCTTTTTTGGCTTGCAGTTTAGCAAAATCAGAATGCTGAAGAAAATGTGTTCTTTGTAATTAGGAGGAGGAAATTGTTGGGGCATACTTATTCCCTAACATGCATCACACATTTACAGCCAAGGAAGATACATCATAAAAATGCACAATTCTGGACGAAGTAGGGGCATTCTTATTTCCCCTTCCTATATAGGAAGGGGAGCAAGCATATCGGCCTTGGCTCCAACTTCAAGGGTACTAATGTCATTACTAAGTATTCCCATTCTAGCTGCAAACTGTACCTGCCAAATTGAATTGAGACATAGAAACACCCCCCAGGTGAATTGGTGCTTTTTCTCGATTGAATGTGGCTAAACAACGTGTTCAATATAAGAAGCAGATGACTGTATATCTTATTCTATCCCAGATGGTTCTCCATTCTGTGTAACTACTCATTTATCCAAATGATAGCGCCCTTCCAATGGAAAGGGCCGTGGGGAGAATATAATATTTTGCCACAATACTATCCCTAAAGGTTTGGGCTATTTTGCAATCCCACAATAGCTGCATGACTCTTTCCATCCTCTGGTAAAATCCCACATCTTCCATCTTTGTAGCCTGAACGTTGGAGCCTATCTTTAACTGCTAGATTATTATTGAGAGTCGGCCATCCAAAATTTCAGGATTTGAATGAAGCATGCTTTTTCCAAATGCTTTGGAATCTTCTAACGTATATGGCCTCATGATTGTTGACTACCCATCTTTTGTTTAGTTTATCTGCAGTAGAGAAATTTGGGCGAGTCCTATCATAAAGATCTTTGGCTATATAATAAAAAAGGGGTTTTCTATGATGTTTCTTTCCCTTTCTGGCAATCAATAATCTTAGAGGCAAGCAGCCTGGGAGTCAAGTTGAGTTTATCGATTGGTATAGGATTTGAATTCACTAGTACTACAAGAAGCATATCCTATTCCTATATTTGATAACTGATGAGTAAATTTATGTATGTTGTTTCTCCTTTACTATGCAGAGAATAGATATCATCACTGGCATTGAATGTTTAGAGATCATTGGTAGTGTATCAGGTCTTTAAAGTATTGACGACTTGAGCTTGGAGGTTATTCAAAATGATTTTTTTCTTGGAAGGATAGGTTGCTTTTCATAAAGTCTTTTACAACTTTTGGCACAATAGGAAGCTAAATTTTATGTCCTAGATATGTTAGAAAAATCTACTGTGGAACAAATGCAAGAAACACTTTCAGGTTCCAAGGTATTCCCACTCCGCAATGCCAAGGCATGGACCATTAAGTCTATATAATGGGAATAAGTAGGAGAAGAAAGGAGTAAGATGATATGTCCGATGTAATAGGAAGAGTAATTTTCTCCAAGAGATTATATGGTATGACAACTTGGCATGAAAGAAGGCCAATCTGTGTGTATTTTGCTGTTGACTATAGGGCATTCAGTTAAAAGTCAATTGAGGGCATGGATAAGTAAGTTGTGTAGCCAGTTTTTGAACTATGTCAGGGAAGTGCTAGCAAGAGCCTATATGGAGTGTCAGCACCCAAGCATGCTTACATGTATCAACTGTGATTTATAATACATGCCCAACATGACAATCAATTTAGCAATGATCGAGATCATGTTTAGTATCACTCTTGACAAGTCAAATTACATTTTAAATACTTTGAACTATGTTTTGACATTTGCATTCATAGAGCGGATAAGCTTAAGCCACACAGATTCATGCAGGGCAGATATTTAATGATGTCAGTTGCTTTTACCATTGTATTTGATCTTAAAAGACTAATTAGATGAAGTGTATAAGGAAGTAGCGTGGTTGAATCATATTGGACTTATGATGTTGCTTTCCATGCTTACAATGTTGCATATCTTTCTTCTATTCAAATGGTGGTGTCCTTCAAGGCCTTGTGTGACTGGTAAATTGCCATCCTACTTACAGTTGTTAATTTTGACCCATGGTTAAAGTCCTTAGGGGAGTAAATGATGCAATGAAGAGGATTTTAGGGGAATGCAATAATAATGATGCTAATTATTAAAGGGAACCTGATGAAAGGACATGTCTCAACTAAAGAACATGACTCTTAATGCAAGGGCACTTCTCCCTAGATATTTATACGGGACTTCATTGTAATCCAATGATAAATCATATCATTTCTCATATATATATATATATATTTATTGTCCTTATGGATTTCTTATATATTTACTGTCCTTGTGAATTTCTTTATTTTCCAAGGATTTTGGATATTTAATTGGTGAGCCAGTTTTGGTTGTCATATGTTGTAGCAGAGCTTCGTTTTCTGATCCTGGCCATTGGCCACAATTTAATCAGATTTTGTCTGATTTGGCTTTTCGCCAACCCCCATTTTTCAGAGTTTCTTTGATTTCCTGGTCATTGGCTACAACTTAGAATTTCGATTGAAGAAAAATCCAGTTCACTGCCAAGTCCATTGGATCAAGGCTTATGAGTCGAGCCATACAACCACTGTCACTGTACTAGCATCTTCTGTGATCCATATAGGTCTCTCCCATACCAGCCATTACCACCCATGCAATCCTCAACCACCATACTCTGACAGACCCATACCATCCATCGTACATTTAATTCAGTGATTAAGCTAGCTGTACAAATTGATAAATTTATTCACCTGTACAGTTAAATAATTATCAATTGGCATTACATACAATTAATAATTAACTGAGCCATATTAATTAGTACAATTTCGTACACTAATCAACTGTACAATCTGCAGTGTTGCTGCTGCATTCCTATCGTGCAATCAATATATTGTTACAGCTGCCTTTCCACCATACAACTGCCATACCCATCACCATTCATTGTATGGCCAGCTTTTGCAACCACTGAAAATTAAAAGAGAAATCATCTGCCAATCCATTAGTCCACCTGTGCGACAAATGCGCATGTTAAAGATGTTAGCATAGTTGTCAATTTTTCTGAAGCCATTTGAGCCACCATATTAAAAGAATAGTGTATCCAACACTTTCTAGAAACTGTTGTGGAGAAGGATAGCTGCTGTTTCAATGATCACAAGCCAAATTAAAAGTCATAACACTCCAAAATCAGTTAATTATTTGGATAACCAAGAATTAAGGTTTGACGCCTTAGACAAAGGAAGTAATAAAATGTCACATATAACCAGGAAAAAGGTCATTACAATAAGTGTAAGCGTTACACAAAGGAAGTAATAAAATATCATATATAACTTTCATAAAAGGTTATTACAAGAAGTCTAAGCATATCAAGTTAAAAAAAGCTTCTAATTTGAGTTAAAATACTTTATTCTTAAATAGAAGGTTCAATAACTGATGGAACAAGAACATCATGAGAAGACCCAGAAGGAGGAAAAAAAGTGACTAAATATAAAAATACATTTTATAAGTATAAACGAGGCCAATTTGAATTTATAAGGAAAGTATTAAACCTTTTTATATATATATATATAGAGAGAGAGAGAGAGAGCGTTTTAAAAGTTTCCACTCTTTAATTGCTTGAGGACTGATTATCATTTTAATAGATATCTTAACCAATCACTGTATCAATATCACTCAGGATAGGATCAATTGACTTATCTTCCAAAAAATATTGATGCCAGCACATTTAATTCTCATGATAACAATTCATCATGGAAGTGCAACGTTTCACAAAGGATTGAATTTGGAATGTCAGAACCTTTTATGATTCAACAATTTTGCTCAGAATAAGTACACATTGTCTCGTATCATCAACTATGACAACTCCAAGAATAGAGAATGATATGAAAACATTATGAGCCAGGGAAAAAGACATCAAGCCTTTCCATAAATATGCTTTGAGGACCAAGCGTTTCTAAAGGGGAAGGCATTGTAATATATCTATCTATATATATATATATATATATATATATATATATATATATATAGATAGAGAGAGACAGGGGAGATCAATAAATAATAAATAATAATTAGTGAAGGGACACGTCCCAATGAAAAGACACGTCTCAACTAAATTACATGACTCTTAATGAAAGGGCGCTCACACCTAGGTATATTTAAGGGGCCCTCATTGTAATCCGATCATATCATTTCTCATACATTTTATATGCATTTACTGTCCTTGTGAATTTCTTTATTGTCCAAGTATTTTGGATATCTAATTAGTGAACTAGGATTGGTTGTCATAGGGAACAAATAATCATTTGACAGTGGCTCAATACAACACCACAATTTGTTTCTATTTAGACTTGTTTTACCTTTTACTTCAAACTCTCATAAACAGTCTCCTCTATAAAAGGATAAATATATATACATTTTTTTTAAAGTTTCCAAGGAAAGAAATCAGCCTCCCTCTCTGCCTGAGGGCTAAAGTGAGGTTGCTGGTACCAAGCCAGCTCACAGGTATACTCACTTAAGAGTTCACAAGGCTCGAAGCCAATACAACAATATTCATAGGCATGACGCAATTACAACAATATTCATCAGGTCATTATAACTCGTCATGTCATGTTGAAATTGTAGTGTGGAAGGTCTTCTGGTTTGTGCCATAGCCACTCAAGACCTCGACTTAGTCTTTCTCTAGCATGGATGTGAATTCATGGGATAGACTTCAGTTTGGATGAGTTGATTTCCAGCTTACTAGAATGGTCATTAGGATTGCATGCATAGTGTTGGAACTTCAGTTACGTGGAGTCTTCTTCAGTTTGACTATAGGACGAGGTGGCAGTTACAAGTTGAGTTAGAACAATTTAAGACTTCAGTGTTGATTGGAGAGAGAACGCGTTTAGTTCTCAGTTAACTCGCAATCACAACTAGAGAGAATGAAGGAGGAACTCGAGCTAGTTAACTGGGACTTGCTCCAGTTAACTAGCAAAAGCAACTCGTGACTCTAGTGTGAATTGCTAATTCAATTAGGCTTCTTGCGTGCTCAAATTTTATCTATAAAGAGAAGGACAAAGGCACAAGATCGATAATTCTTGTGAGATCATTCTTTGTGTGTGTGCGCAGAATTGAGGAGCTTGTGTGCTAGGATTTAGGAGGCCACAAGTGCGCAAGGAAATAGGAGCTCCCTTGTGCTCTAGCAAATAGGAGGAAGTGCACAAGGAAATGGGGGCTTCTAGTGCGCAAGGAAATAGGAGCAGGGATTAGAGATTCTCAGGGCAAGTCAAGGCTATTCAGCAGGAGAACAAGTGTGTTCTCAGAGATAGATGGCTAGCTGCAGAAGGCAGTGTGAATTGTAATAGATCCAATTGCTCAAGAACAGTCAATAAAATAGCACAACAAAGAAAACAGGTTTTTCCCTTTTGGGTTCCCTGGGGAAAACACGTGTCAATTTTGTGTGAATGTGTTTTTATCTCTCAATTATTTTCTGCTGCTTATAAATTGTTAAGAAATGCTGTATCTTGGTGAAAGTAAATTTGGTTTCAGTTTTTCAGTTGCCTTGTTTTCAGTAATTCATCTAAGTAGTTGCAGAGTTTCAAGGAAACTTTACATGTCACTAGCGGGGATTTGAACCTGGGTGGGGAAGATAACAGCCATTCCACCCAACCACCTGAGATAACCCCAATTGACTCTATGAAAGGATAGCTAACTAAGATAACCATTAAATATTATGGTTTTTTTTAATGAGGAAAAGGTTACAAGGTATAGGAGGTATGGTGACCGGAATCAACTTAAAAGGATGGGTTACCTTGGTTGGTACAAAGGAGCTTGTGAAGAAATGCCAACACATTCATTAAAAACATATTAAAATATATAAATAATTGATAACCACCATGGATTTTTTTGACATTTAAATTTATACTAGTGCACTCAGACGTTAAATTCCACCAGAAATATATTTATGACTATACTGCTCAAACCTAAATAAAATTCAAATTTATGTATGAGTCATTCAAACTTACAGATAAAAAATTCAGTTCAGTACTTAGTCCAATTGTACTGATGGTCACCAAGCAACAAAAATAGAAAGGATATCACTTGAAAACGGGGTCACTCCTCACTATGCAACATAATATGAAGGATGGTTCCTAAATTATGCCCACTGCTAACTATGGTACCAGAACTGGAAAGCAATGTAAGCCACTGGACCATGATGTTCATTTCTGCAGACATCACATTCTGGCAGCTTGAAATGCTCACGATTATTTTGTTCACAATGCACATTGACTAATGAGGACTTTGAATACTCCAAAATAAAGTTATTAACATAGTAAAAGTGACAAACATGGTGAAACTGCCCAAGATGGATTTGCACAGGAAACTCTCAAGCAAATTTTTGGCCTAGAAAAACTACAAAAATATTTGGTTTTAACTTTTGGTCTTGTGGACTTTCAACTTGTAGTCTACTGTTTTGACTTAGGCCACAAGCTTTTTCATGTTCCAATTTGTAAGGTCCAAGACTCCAATGGTAGCAAATACTTGTATATCATTCTTAAAACGTGACATATCTTCTAACCATGGAAAAATAGAAGCAATCTATCGTTTGAATGATCCTCTTCCAGCTGTATACACAATGTTTTGTGTATTTTCAAGATTGAGAAGCAGGTTTGTAACATAATTATTTCCTTTGTAGAGCTTTCACCTTGGGCTTGTGATAAGATAATTTTATTTATGTTCATGAGTGACCAGGATATGTCAATGGTAACTAGAGACTACAGCAAGCCACAACAGTAGTGTGGAACTGCTGAGCCAAAGAATTACAAACAAAATGAAGAGAAAGTTAGTGAGTGAGAAACCAGGGTGGTAAACCTGAACCGAGAGATATATCACACTGTACTTGAAGTTGAAGTCAAAGTATATGTTCTAGATTTGTCTACGAGACAATGGAATAACTATTTTAGTTTTAGTATTTAAGTTTATATCAAGTTAAAATCATATGAATATTGTAAAAAACAATAATTACAATTGAAATAAAATCTTTTAATGGCAAAACTGAGGGATGTTTTGGTGTGGCCACACTTGTGCTTCATAATGTCTTTCTACTAGTGTATTGATGCAGTTTCAGCATAGAGGTGCATGTATGAATGGCTTTTTATCTGATTTGTTTAACCAACAACTAACTGAGCACTTCGTTTAGATTGCTCTCTCTATTGTTATTGTCTAAGTTCTTACTTGGGTGGATTTTGCAGGCCCGAAGACAAAAAGTAGGAGAGAAACCTATTCTCTCTCCATCCACAATATTGCAGGTGGGGATTCTTTTCAATGGCTAGTAATTGTAACAGGTTATATGTGAAATGATATTGAAGTCTTCAGTCAGTTGCATGTTTCAGAAATTAACTTATTTTTGTCTTTCAGTCTTTAATTTTACATTTCAGTATTTTCACTAACCATATTCCAAACTATAGGATAATGTAACTGAAAATGTAACACTGCTAGCTACCTAGCTTGATATAATCTGAATTGTGCAAGGAAGAATTTACTTTAAGCTCAACTTTAATTATACACAAGTTTGTAGCCTTTTTATATTTTCTACTTTTTCTTGGTTGTTGGTTTAGATTTGGCAGTTTGAGAGTGAACAGTTTTAGGTGATAAGAAACTTGTTTGAAGAGGTATATGAACCTAGTTGCTGTAGTGTCATATATTGAGATAGCAGTAAATGACATACTGACATCCTGTGGGGCAGAAGCTCCATGCTAAACCCTACTCTAATCATGTCACAAGAAGCTGTCATATCGTCTGGGGTTGTGTTTTAACTTTGAACTGTTCACTGCACAGTGCATACTACAACTCTTTGGTCATGATGCCCTATTTCATTTCGTGGTTGATGTAATTTGTTAAAGTTTGTTGGTGACAAATGGTATTTGTTGGAAACTTGAAGGTTGGATGTATAACTCCACAAAAATGGAGCAAGGTGACAATTCCATTAAAGAGAATGTACTTTTGAAGACTTCCATTCTTGTAGTGCCCCTTTAAACCCCAAGACATTTGTTATGAGCTATAGGGGCCTGAGTAATTGAAGCTTTGGACACACAAGATTTAAATCCTAAGAGAAGAATCCACCAAGGTGTTCAACACACTTATCTTATTGCAGCCAACAATCTATAGTTTCACCTCTTTATTCACATGTGAATCAGTTTTATTCTAGTGATATCTTGAATGGCGATCAGGCTTTTTACCAAGGTCACATGGTTTGGATTTGACTTTTGAGTTAGATAATGATGAGATTTTATTCTAATTTGAATTTTTTGATGAGATTTGGATAAGGTTCATCACTAGGTTTGCTCATATATATTATTGTTAAAATATTAACAAATATTATAAAATTTAATGAAATATAATTAATTTAATATAAAATATAATATAATATTGATATATTACATTCTTATTATGTATGTATGTATGCATCTATATATGTAAGTTATATAATAATATAAAAAATGTTACATTATGCAAATACATTAATGAAATTATACATTAAAAAAAGTAAATATTTATTGTATTAGAAATTTAAAATAGCCGCAAAATTGATACTATAACCTGCCAAGAGAACCAGTAGTATAGCCTGACCTTGCCATGTTGTCTGCCCTCTTTGCACATATGTGCTCTGCATCCATTATCTATTCACATATATTATGTACATTCATTTGTACTGCTTGATGGCCGTATTTTACTTTGTAGTTACATGGCTCCCTTTTACAGGCAAGTTAACATAACATTTACCCTGTATATTTTACAATAAGTATGGCAAACTCCAGGTGAATTTAAATCAGAGTTTGAGATTACAAAAAATTCAAATTATAACCTTCAAATCCAATAAACTTTGTCACTTAGGTTTCTACTTTTGTTGGCGTGGATATGGGTTTTCTATAGCATTATATGAGGTTTGCAGATCTTTACTACAACATTAGTACTTGCATACAAATTGTTGGCTCAAGTTTCAACTATTTTATTAAAATCTTGGCAAGAAATAGGGCTTACATCTTTGTTGGCTCTCAAGTATGAGTTGTACAGCAAACAAGGAAAACACTTTTTTTGGTTCATTACAAATTACAAGCCATCTTCTGCTTTAGCATGACTAGTGCTAGATTCATCCGTGTTTCCAAGAGGGGTGATTGGTCAAAGCATGTTCTCCTTGGTTTACTTGGTACTGGTTGGCAGATCTCAAACAATTTCCATAGGAGATAGCAACAAGCTTATAACTCTTTGCTTTGTTAATGAGCCCCTTTCTGCCAACTCCCTTGTCAACAAGAAACTTGTCAGTGACCATCTTCTCGATGGATATCTTATTGATGATGCCTTGTTGGTCATCCCCTTCTTGTTGGTAACTACATGCTATCTCCCAGATTTGCTCCAGAAAAACCTAGGAAACAACTGTGAGTAATTATCATATGGTCACTGCTAATTATTCCTCTGTTTGCATTGGTGTTTCTTCAGTCAGAGGGGGTGGGGCAGTCATGTCCCTAGTATTCATGCACTGTCAATACTTAGGAAATCTGTGTGGTTAGTATGAGTGATCAGATGCACGCATATTTGTTCTTGATATGCGTGCAAGCAACCAAGGAGACAAGAAGGCTTACGCTAAATAATACGAGAGAGATTTCACTTAACAAAACAGCTACACTATGAAAGGTGAAAGAAAAGATGGGCGTGTGCGTTAAGTGAATAAAATCAAAATGAAGGCATTGTTGAAAAATATGGTAGCCATGGTTGGAATTTTAATCTTGAAACATAAATGGAAATTTAAATTTTTGAGTCTGCCTCCAAATCTATTAGGTTGGTTGGGCCCCTAAGTGGCACCCGTTCGACCCCCACTTGAAGGCTATATAAAGGAGATCATTTTTCCTCATTTGGACACATCAATTTTGTCTCATGCATCTCTGATCCAGTGAAATTACAGGAGGGCCGAAATTTAAGGAGGCCGAAATTCTAGGGAGGGCCGAAATTTGAGGAAGTTGATTTTTGGCACGGCACTTGATCATAATCTTGTTTACTTGTTTGGCTATTATTTTATGCTATGGTTATTTCTGATGTAATAATGAATCTGGAAGTTTCTCTTTCACACAAGGAAAGATTTATGTGTTTTCCCTTTGTGGGTTTTGCCCTGGTTGTGTGCCTAATTTTCTGTGTCCTTGTCTCTTTGTTTCATGGTTACTTTACTGCTCTGTCATGTTTATTAGTTGATGTTTTTCTTCTGTATAGTTGCATAAATGATATTAAATTTAATGCTATGTGAAACTAATGTTTAATTGATCATTGAAATAGTTATCAGATGAAGAATTTTTTTATTCTAGTAGGTGTCTTAGAAAATCAACATGGTATCAGAGCTGGAAAAGATTGAGATCTGAGCCGAAGATGAGTTAAGGACAAGAGAAACTCACATCCATTTCAATAGTTCGTTTGAGGCTCGCATTGTTTCTGTTCTGGGCAGGCTCGCATTAATATTACCTGTAATTCTGACTCGTATTAACAGTAACTTGTGGAGTATTCTCAGTGACCCGCATTCTCTATTTCCTTTTTTGGTGACAACTCTTTTCTATGGTATGTGGCTTGTATTTGTTTTCTGAGGTTTGCATTTGGATCGAAGTCCTGGATCGATGTATCATTTGGTTCAGATTTGCTGTGTTCCTGAAAAATTTAGGGCTCATTCTGATTCTATCACATCAGATCTTTTGCAGATGAAATGCATTACTGTAGCTTAATACACAGTGGAGAGGGTCGCACCATTGTGATATACGACTTGGATGATGGATCATGACATGCTCATCACATAGCATCTATTAGTAACTTTGATCTCACTCATATACATGGCTTGGATATATATAATAATGGCTCGTATAACATTGGTGGACTCAAATTGTTTCTGGGCTCGATATATCATATATAATAATAGTGGCATCGCACCAAGGCATAATGACGTCACCTGTGAGCCAATAGTTTGGAAATCACAAATTTATGTCCAACAACTCGGATAATGGCTCTCACATATATTCTTTGATTCAATAGGTTTGGAGCCTCGTATTACAATGTATCTCAGTGGAAACCCTAGATAAGAGATTGAAGCTCTCATTTATGAGAATTGTGACTCTCGTGTATTACACCGCAACTCACTCGCACTAGTGGCTCGCATCAATATAAGTGATATCTATGACTCTCGCATGTACCTATGACTGAGATTTGTGATCTGACTTTATTCAGTGGCATGATGACTCGGATTTGCGTATTACATACCTGTGGCATCGCTTCTCTCTAAACATCACTCTATGACTTTGATACGCTTTAATCACATTAACTATATAAAAGCTTGGTGGCATGAAAACGTTATCTCATATACATTGTATTGATGGGTATAATGTAGCTCAAAATTAGCATAGTGGCATCTCCATGGCTTGCATAATTTACATTACAAGAACTATAACCTTGACATGTGGTCAACACTGACCGTGAGACTTTGATAGCAATGGAAAAGTACTCTCAAGCAGTAATATTTATATAGTTGACTTGTATAGCAACAATGAAGCCGACCCATTGATGAAAGATTGTTATAATGACTGAAAGTACCATTCATATTATAGTGGCTTTGGTTTGCAGTTATAACTCGATGTGTTAAGATGGCTTGCACTAAGGCTTGCATTGTGGCTTGCAACTTGAGTAAAACCGTGATCCATATGACAATGAAACAATGACTTTGATTTGTAATTCCAAGGGAGTTGAGATAATTGAACAAATGAAATCAATATTCCATCTACTTTTACTACTTCGAGAAGACAACCTGTCTACAAATCTTGTGAAAGCCAAATCGAGGAAATTCCTATGGTTGAGGTGATGCATCTTTTACTAAATGATGGTACATGGCAACCAAAGTAATTTTATAATGTTGATGTAACCCTAGATAGGAATGATAACATGATGTGAAAAGGCGATGACATGCAAATGTAATTCATGATCCTTGAGAATATTTCATATCGAAGGTTTGTTGACCTGAAATATTGTTAGGGTTTGAAGTCATAACCCTAGCTAAATTGCAAACCCTAGCCTATAACTGTTAACCCTACCTCGAAATAAAGGGTTGAGAAAATGTTGGGCTTATGAATTGATTGCTAAAAGATCTGACATCTTGATGTTGAGATTGATTTGCAGGTTGGATTCCATAAGGACTCAGGACCAAGAGGGAGTTGTCTTGATTGGAAAAAGATAAGTATCTTGTATCTCTTATATTGTTTTAATGACATTGGATTATCCATGAAGCCTAGGTAGGGTTTGGAGAAGAAAATCAAAGGCTTATGGACTATTATGTTTCACTGATAGAAGAAACCCTAATATTGATGTATAATTCTTAATGATGAAAACTCCATGATGTTGACGATGTGTATTTCTTGTTGCTGATGATATGAACTCCTTGTTGCTTTGGACTCCTTGATGTCATGAATGATGGGGATTCGTTTGATAATATTAATATATGACTCCGTGACAATGTGGATGATGAAATCTTTGATGTGAACTCTTTGATGCTGATGTAAACTTCTTGATGATATGGATGCTGATATGGAATCCTTGAGGATGTTGATGTGACTCCTTAATGATGAATGATGCGTTCTCTATGATGTTGAGAATGTGTACTCCTTATTGATGATGATAAGTACTCCTTGCTAACAATGATTAATGACGTGGATGATGTGATTGGACTCCTTGATGGTGATCTGAACTCCTTGATGATGATGTCGACTCCTTGATAAAGATGATATGAACTCAGTGATTGTGTAGACTCCTTGATGATGATGATGATTTGATGATAACGTAGACTCCTTGATAAAGATGATGATATGGACTTGGTGATAATGTAGACTCCTTGATGATGATGATGATGATGTGGACTCCTTAATGACTCCTCGTTGTGGAGTCCTTAATGATGATGTAGATTGAACTCCTTAATGATGGTGTGAACTCTTTGATGATGATGTGGATTCCTTGATGACGTAGACTCCTTGATGATATGGACTCCTTAATGTTGTGAACACTTTGATGATGGTATGGACTCCTTGATGATGTGATGAGTTTGACTGGATTTGAGAAGACCAAGATCAAGAGGGAGGTGACACATTCTCAAAAGATAAGTATTATCTTGATTGTTTCTATTGATTATTTCATCATTAGTCTCTTGGCTTGCTTGGTTGTTCTTGTTCTTCCATAGCCTCCTAGTGAGGTGTGCAGGTATGGAGACTGCCAAGATGTGGCAATCATTGGAAATGACAAAAGAACAATATGACAAGAAGACTCGTGATAAGAGGGAGCAAACAAGATCAACCTGATTGAAGCATGTTTCTACGAAGGTGGCTAAAAGTTTTATAAACTGATGTTGATTCAAATATGCTAAAGATGACCCTGCGACTTTTTTGCTATATAGAGGACTTTTGTGTAAGATGGAGTTGTTTTTTGAAAAGGCATGAGCATGGTGATATCTTTGGCACAATGGACTCTAGGTCCATCGTTATCTCCTTGATGAATGATTTGAAAAAACTGCAAAACTCTGATATTGATTTATTCTCTGATTGGTTTGTTGATCCATCTGATGATGTTTGTTTCTGCTGAAGCCTATTTATTATCTGCTGGATTCTACTATGGTTGCTGATGCTTGCTTCTGCGAGAAGCCATTTATTATTCGATTATGGTCTGCTGGATTCTACTAGGATTGTTGATGCCTACTTCCGTGAGAAGCCACTTATTATCTGCAAGATTCGATTATGGATATGGATATTCGCTTCTGTGAGAAGCCACTTATTATTGACTCTACTATGGTTTTCGATGATTGCTTCTGAGAGAATATGAATTTGAAGTCTATTATTGTTTGTTGATAGCTGACGATGTTTGCTTATGAGAGAACCTCCAGTTGAAGCTGAATGAACAATTGAATGTTGTTGTTTGCTGAAATGGTTGTTAAAGTACTGAAATCTTGAAATCCACCATGGCTACATTTCTAATGTTGAACTGGTTGCTGATGTGAAGAAACTAGAATGACTGAGAATCCCCTTGAAGAGGGAGCATTACATAGCATCATATTATGGACCATCTCTTGTAGGCTGTGTGCCGTGAGACCTTGTGGTTTAGGAGATGTATTGTTGATTCCTCTTGTAGGCTGTGTGTCGTGAGACCTTGTGGTTCAGGAGATGTATTGTTGATTCCTCCTATAGGTTGTGCGCCGTGAGAGCTTGTGATTCGAGAGATGTATTGTTGATTCCTCCCGTAGGCTGTGTGTTGTGAGACCTTGTGGTTCGAGAGATGTATTGTTGATTCCTCCTGTAGGCTGTGTGCCGTAAGACCTTTTCTAGTTTTTGGTAGCATCGGAAGTGCTCTAGCCTTGAAAATTGGTGGAGAGGCTAAGGCACATGAGTTCTAAAGAACCCAAAAACCGTTTGGTGAAATTCTACCCAGATTGTATTTGATTAAAATAATTAATATTTTTAATGGGGTCCCTTAGTCTAAACTTAGGGAAATTAAAATATTAATGGGTATTAATCAAAATATGGGTGAGAATGCTCTAGAAGGTGGATCAAGTCATGTTTTAATCTTAGCCGTTGATTAGAGACTTAATCTCAGCCGTTGAAGACTCAACAGGAAAAGTATAAAATGGAGGCTTGGGGTTCATTTGGAAACACACATAGAGGGAGAGAATTGATCTAGAGTTCGATTTCTGGGGCTAGGAAGCTGAGAAATTCGAATTAGGTGATCATTCTGCAGCAGAGGGGTAGTGAGAATCTGGAAGGAGGACTTTCTGGAGAATACTAACATAGAGGCGGAGAGAGCTTGTAGGGAGGCAGCGTAGTAGCCGGGAAAGGCTGATGCTGGACGAGTCTAGGCCCATGTAGTCTTGACGCAGAGCTAGAAGGGCCAGCGCAGAGCAAAAAAGTTGCCTGTCACGCAAAATCTAGAACTGCCGAAACAACCGGAACTGCTGGAAATACCAGGTACTGCCGGAACTGTCGGGAGAGATGACGCAGAGGGCAGAAGAGGTGATGAAGGGCTGACGCGGAGCTAACGCAGAAATAGCCGGGGTTAGCCAATCTTGTGCTGGATTAGCGATAATTCTGCCAGGTGAAGGGAGGTAAAACTCACTCAGATTTTCCCCCAATATTTTCTCTGTAAAGGATTGCTAGATGAGCATCCTAGATTTGTATTCAGATATTTCTCCTGCATAATAATAAACCCTCAGAACTATTGCACCGATTTTCTCGCATTGGGTTTTTCCGGGGACTATTGTGTCCAAAAACAAGTGTGTCCTATGTATCTTGTTCTTTGCTCTGTTTTTTGTTTCATGAGATCTGTTGGACACCTAATCCTCTAAGGGCTGGTGTGGAAGCTGAACAGGTAAAGGGAGTCCAAGGGACCACTTGGAATATGAAACCAAGGGTCACTCCTATGTATTATAAATATGTATCATTGTGAATAAGAAAAGCAATCTAATGTTTCTCTTTCATATTGCCTTCGCCATGTATGTGTTTAACATGGTATCAGAGCAAGCGATATCCTGCCCTACTCATATTTGAGCCACTGTTTTCTTGTGGCCTTTCTTTGTGTGTCTATCAGACCTAGGCGTTGTCTAAAATATTCCAAAATCTATTTGCACTAGTCAGAGCGCAGGTCTCAAATTAGTTTTCTGTAGTGTAACTCTTGTTAGATTTCTCTGCCATATTCTCTGTCCTCCGCATTAGTTTTATTGAATGGTGTCTTTAATAATTAGTGGCGTTGGTTGAATGGTGGCTCCCTACGCACAATCAACCTGTTGGCCCCAATATGCTGCTCTCTGAATGCTCCTTCGATTGGTAAGCTGCCACCCATACCAACCGATTTCCTACAGGCATAACGCCCCATACACCGTGCACCGGTTCACCATAGTCATACCACCATTGGTATCCAAAACTCCGCTGCAAACGCTGTATGCTTCACTCTAATCACTCCATACGCTAATACACTCCACCCTCCTGCGTTCGGCTCCTCACACCCCTCCCCACTGCGTAGCCACTCCATACCATTGTGGCTCCCATCATATCCTGCTCTGCAAAGTTCCTGCTAAACCATTCGACTCGCCTCTTCATACGCTCCAATACGCTGGGTAATACGTTCCACCTGCCCTCGATTTCATCATACATTGAACACTGGTCGTGTTGTAGTCGGTTATGTATCATATAATGCCCGGTTTTTGCCTCCATGTTTGACAGTTGACCTGTAAGATGCAGAGGAAGTGTGAATTATTCTTTCAAGTCTTTCTAAGCTAGTGCATTTTTTATCCATCTTCGGCGTTGCATGTTCAGCAGGGATCGACAATCATATTTTGAGACTGAATGTAAACTTGATGAAGTGAAACAATGTTGGTGTTCCAGTTTGAAGTTTCATAGAGTTTATTCCATACATTTTTCATACCAAAATACCTCCAACTGCGCCATTTCATAACAATACCGCTCCATACTGCTCATACAATTCCCCTCCATACCATTCCATACCGCTCATATAATCTGCTCATACAATACCGCTCCATCCTCGGGGAGGGTCTATCCAGATCTGCTTGTAAAGCTCGTGGTGTGTGAGTGGAAGCTCCACGACTTCTCGAATCTCTCGAATCTCTTGTTTTTGTATGTCACAACCCCCAATATCATTGTAGGTTACGTCTGGTTTCTCAGACTGGGAGACGAGTGAGATAGAGGAATCAGCCTCAGGTGGGAGGACATCCACTAAGGCATTCGAATGTCGGTGGAGGGCTACCGAGGCGGAGGGCTTCAGGAGCTCCTTGTTGATTGTGCTCGAAATCCTCACATAGTGGTTTGATCCCGCTGTTGAACCCACTATTCCGTTGTTCTGGTTAACCATCTCCATGAACTGCCCGATCACCAATGGCACCGGCTGGATCCTTTTCACCTCCTCCTGGGCTCTCAACAGTTCTCTCGTTAGATTTTTTTTGCTCATCCTTCACGTATTCTTCTTGAATGTCGATGAACTCCATCTGTCTTTGTAACGATTTCAATCGACTGTACAGATCTTCGTCCATATCAGAATGCGAATGGGGATGGGGCAGAGGCATACTCATCTCTATATTGCCCGTTGGACCCTCGGCCACCGAATTTGGATTTAGCACCACGACCGATGCAGCCATTGTCACCTTACCTTGCCTTTCCCTCACAAAAACCAGAACAGAGCCAAGGCTTTCTTCACCGAAAGGAAATTACCTCAGATAAACAAATTGAATGGTATTGTTAGCGCTGGTTTTGATGGTTGAATGTATTCCATCGCATAATGTCAATATAGTAAAGAGAGAACTCTGAGAATTTGGAAGAGTTGGATTGTGAATGACGCAAAGCAATGCGAGTACTTATAAAGCAGTGGATGGTACAAGTAAATGCACTCACTGTTCAATCCTTGGTTCACCGCAATCGCTGTCGTCGATAATTTTCATACGCGGAAGAAGTCAAGGGGCAACTCTCCATATTTTTATATCCCAGGCAGTGATCTCTAGTGAAGATTGGCTCTCCTTTTTCACAGTGTGAGTAGTTTGAATAATTTGAGAAGTAAGTGCATTGAAGCAGTGAGTCATTTGCTGCGTTGAAATTGGTACTGTGTTGTCTACTACAGTGACTTGGTGATATTGGTATCCTGCTACTCATCTAATAGTTGCAACTATTTATCATTTTATAGGTCAATTTGTAGTTGAAGATAACATCATTTCTCTGATTATATTGGTTTGAAATTAATCGAATGGATGATGTATTGAAAATACTGAATAATTTAATACATTCCACTATTGATGAGATGGTTAAGATCAACAAAACCTCTTTCCAATATTAAAATTTGTCTCCAAATGCACAGGAGAATATTGAGTTTTTGCAGCTTGAGACAAAGCTACAACAAGAAGAGCTACAACGTTGTAAGCATCATTCTGTTTAGAACATTGAGATAGACTCCCATCAGCAGCAACTTGCAAGTCATTATTGTTGAATTTCATTCAGATTTAGTACCTGGTGAAGCAACAGAGTTACATGTAGATGCAGAAATTCAGCCTGCACTTCCCAAGTTGGTCATCAGACTTTGGGAAGAACTTGTCCATAACAAGCACAACACTGGTCTTGGATATGACAAGGATGTGTCCTTTCATGTTCCAGACTATTCCAAGCCCATCAAATTTCAGAGTGCAAGATTTCTTCATGAGACTTCATCTTCACTTGTTCTAGATTCTGCTCCTTCATAGTCAAAAGTTGTTAAATGCCAACATTGTGACCGAGTTGGCCATATGAAAGATCACTGTTTTGATCTTCATCCATGCAAGCAATGCCATAAAACCAGTCATTCTTCAAATAGATGCTTCAAAAACAAGCTTCCTGCAAGAACAAAGATTCATCTTGGATGGATCGCTTCTTGGCAATGGGCATCAACAACCAAGAAGATATTTCAGTCATATGTTCAAACTTGTTCTAGAGTATTGAACAGTCTTGCAGTTGATTTTTCTCCATCATCTCACCTTGTATCTGACAGGGGGGGAAGTGATGGTCATCTACAAGCTTCAAAGCCACATCAAGCGAGCTTGAGCCACAACCTGCCATACCAGATTCAGAGTTGTAGCCAGAGACAAAGATGCCCCTGAGCATGCCTTCAGTTGGTGATGCCTCTTCAAAGAATTGGGGACACTTCCTCTAGCAAAAGACTTCAGCTTCTTGCCAGTTTTGGAAGAGTTCCAGGAATTGCATTAAGCATTCCAGAGTTGTTGGTAATCCTTAAACCATCACAGGTTGAGACCTGCCTTTTCAGGTTACGATTCTCCCTTTTATGCGGGGTGAGACCTCCCTTTCATGGTTGAAGGTTTCCCTCTTCAAAACATCAGGAGCACTTCCTCTAGCAGAAGACCTCAGCTTCTTGCCAGACCTGGAAGAGTTCTGGGAACTGCACTAAGCATTCCAGTGTTGGTGGTCATCCTTAAACCACCTCCCTTGATACCAACATTTCAGAGAGCACATTCAACTTAGTGCTGCCATGCATGTTTTTGCACATTTTATATTACAACTCTCTTCTTGGACTCATACATAACCCATCGGATTAAGGGGAGGAATGTTGGACACCTAATCCTCTAAGGGTTGGTGTGGATGTTGAACAACCAAAGGGAGTCGAAGGGACCACTTGAAATATGAAACCAAGGGTCACTCCTATGTATTATAAATATGTATCATTGTGAATAAGAAAAACAATCTATGTTTATCTTTCTTATTGCCTCTGCCATGTATGTGTTTAACAAGATCAAATATTTAATTAGTGTAGGCTGCAAAAGTAATTTGCTTCAGTATTCAGAAGAATAACTTGATGAATGTATGTTAAACAATCAAGTAGGTGAAGTAGATTCAAATTTATTGCAGTAGGGGTTCCTAAAGTGTAGGAATTTTCACAACCTTGTGGTCCGGGAGATGTATTGTTGATTCCTCCTATAGGATGTGTGCCGTAAGACCTTGTGGTCCGAGAGATGTATTGCTGATTCCTCCTGTAGGATGTGTGCCGTAAGACCTTGTGGTCCGAGAGATGTATTGCTGATTCCTCCTGTAGGTTGTGTCGTGAGACCTTGTGGTTTGAGAGATGTATTGTTGATTCCTCCTGTAGGTTGTGTGCCGTGAGACCTTGTGGTCTGGGAGATGTATTATTGATTCTTCCCATAGGCTGTGTTGTTGAAAAGTGTAACTAGGTTCGGTCTTCATAATGACATGTAATTATGATTTTATGTAAGGGGATGTAAAAGAGGAAAATAAAATTATTGTATTGCCTCATGGGTTTCATGAGCAAGAGATTTAATTTGAGTCAAGACTCCCATTGAGAGTCTTTAGGAATTATTTGTCATCTAGTCATAAAATGTTAGAGTCATTGTCATGTAATGAAATCATGTTACACTTTGTAAAATGTCAAACTTGTCTATGTAAAGTATTCTCCAAGACCTTGTCACTTATCCTCTTCAAGTCGGCCTACAATGATGGAAGAACTTGCTAGAAGAAGTCTGCCTAACCACTTGTGATCATGTCGGCCTAAAGGACACGAGGAAAGGTGTATATATAGCCACACTCGACCTCACTTAGGAGCAAGACACTCGACATACATTTGGTGAAGAGAAGTGTGAAGAAAGAGGCTACAAAGAGAAGTTCGAAGAAGGGAGAGGGAGGATTCTTCTAGCATGGCGAAGGAGGATTCTTCTGGGCATAGCGAAGAAAGTTTCTTTTGGTTTAGCGAAGGAGTATTTCTTCTGGGCAAAGCGAAGAAGAGTTTCTTTTGGGAATAACGAAGGAAGGTTTCTTCTAGGGATAGCGAAGGGAGGATTCTTCTGGGGTCAGCGAAGGAAAGACTCTTCTGGGGTATCGAGATAAAGATCTAGACTAGAGACCGAGATTCCTTTTGGGGTACCGAGATAAAGATCTAGACTAGAGACCGAGATTCTCTAGAGGAAGCTAGTGAGATCATAGAGACCGAGATTCTCTAGGAGAAGTCGAGAAGAAGCAATGTGAAGGATAGAGATCGAGTTTCTCTGGAAGGAGTCGAGGAGAGCAGTTCAAGATCAAGAAGAAAGTCGAGAAAGGGAAGAGGCAAAGCATCAAGGTTGGTGACAAGGTTCTTGAGAGGATACTAGAGTCAAGGGTCTTGGTACTCATCAATTGAAGATCTAGAAGAAGAATTGTGATTGGCTTTTCCTCTCAAGCGGTGAGAGGTTTTGGCCCTAGTTGTCAAGCCTACATACCATGTCACTCGTCTTTTATTGTGCATATTGGTAATTGTCTTGATGAAAAGAACACAATAATAACTTAACGAAGAAAATACTATAAGCTAAGAAGTAAAAGTATATCACAAGCAATTATCAAGCAGAGAAATATTTAACTATTCATGCCCTAGATTTCTCAACATGTGTGCTGTGAGACCTCTTGGTCGGGGAGATGATTTGAGATGGATGCTATGTATCATTCCTTATGAGATTGATGATCTCTCCCTTAGGCTGTGGGTTGTGAGCCCTATAATTGGTCAGGGAGATTGATCTTGGTAGTGAGAATGAAAAGTACCTCCCTGGCTAAGAGAGGGAGTGTTGAAAAATATGGTAGCCATTGTCAGTGTTTTCATCTTGAAAAATAAATGGAAATTAAAATTTTTAAGTTTGCCTCCAAATCTATTAGGTTGTCTGGGACCCTAAGTGGCACCCATTTGACCCCCACATGAAGGCTATATAAAGGAGATCATTTCTACTCATTTGGACACATCAATTTTGTCTTCTGCATCTCTGATCCACCGAAGTTACAGGAGGGCCGAAATTTAAGGAGGCCGAAATTCTAGGGAGGGCCGAAATTTCAGGGAATTGATTTTTGGCATGGAACTTCTTCACAATCTTGGGTACTGGTTTGGCTATTATTTTTTGTTATGGTTATTTCTAATGTAATAATGAATCTGCTCACATAAGGAAAGATTTATGGGTTTTCCCCTTGTGGGTTTTTCCCTGGCCGTGTGCCTAATTTTCTGTGTCTTGTCTCTTTGTTTCATGGTTACTTTATTGCACTTTCATGTTTATTAGTTGATGTTTTTCTTCTGTATAACTGCCTAAATGATGTTAAATTTAGTGCTATGTGAAAGTAATGTTTAATTGATCATTGAAGTAGTTATCAAGAGAAGAAAAAAAATATTCTAGCAGGTGTCCTAGAAAATCAACAGCTAGGCCAGCGACACCACTGTAACGAAAACAATGCTATTCAACCAACAAATTTGAAGAGCTGTAACAAATTGCACATTCAAACCCTGTTTGTAATTGTATTGACCAAAAAATTGTCTGCACCATGATCGCAAGTGCACAACTAGCTGCATAACAAGCTCTTCACAAAGTGAAGGCAACAATGAAAGAAAGAAAGGAAGAGAAACTGCTCAATGATCTCTCTTTTTGTCCTCTTCATACTATCTTTATAGGATCAAGATGTGAAAGCACAAGTACACCCTAGCAGTGCATGGAAAGAAAGAGCTTTCCCATCCATGAATTTTGGCGATCAAATAACTATTTTCCAAAGAAAGTGTAATGACTGAAGCATAAAAACTATGGTTGAAGCAAGAAAACTGATAACTTGAAGACTTGAATGTAAAAATACACAAAGGTATTTAATAATAATAATTTATTAATATATATAAAATGTATAAGATGATATAAGATGATTTGAATGTTACAATGAGGCCTTGCTTTTATACCTCAACAGGTGACCTTTCGTAAATGGGCATGTCTTTTAGACATGCCTTTTCACCTAACTTAATGACTATTTAACCTAATTAATATTTAATTATTTAATCTTTATATTTATTTTATTTTATTTATTTGTTATGAATTATATTCATAACATAGCCTTTCCCTTTGGAAGCTTTGTCCTCAAAGCTTTAACGCTTGGATTTTCTTCACTTAGTGTCTGTTGCCTTGATGTATATAATCTGGATAATCTGGCCATCCTCTCGTCATGTAGCTCATCAGTGATATTCCCTAGAATTATTTATTTATTTTCATTTATATATATATATATATATATATATATTTTTTTTTTTTTTTTTTTTTAATTTTTTTTTTTAAGTTTTTAATTTTTTTTATTTTTCTATATAAATAACTCTCTCTATATATATACATATTATATAATTATAAGTTATATATATAATGTAATTATAATTATATAATGTTTTCTTCTTAATTCGTTCTATTATACCGCTGCAACTGTCGTTTCTTATAGATACGGGGTCACGCCTCTTGACAACTCCGTTCGCAATGATAACCGGCTACGACGATTGTTTGACGGCTTGACTATTGACAAACAGGGCGTATACCATAGACCAACGGACACCACGTTGACAAATGCAGGGATAGAGGGGTGTGAGGGTTTGTTTTTGTCACGCTCCAAGTATTCCCTTGTGATCAAATCTTCAATACGCTTTTTGATTGCTTTAAAATCAGGCTTGAACATTCGTCCAAGTTGCTCAACGCACTCTGTTACTAACTGTGCATGGGCCAAAACTTTCCTACTCTTCATGATTCGAACAATACAAGCATCAATTGCATAACGTCTATCTTTGTCCACGTCCTCAATTATCTTCTTCTTCTCATCCACAGGAGGAAGAGGAATCTTAATCTTTCTTGATTTGTCAGTAAAATTTGCATTAAAGTCGAAGTAATCAGACTGTGTGACAGACTTTGTATTTGGCTCCTTAATCAGGATTTTGTGTTTTAAACACGCAAGTGAATGTAGCAATCTAATAATATCTTCATCGGACAAATTCAGCTGCGATTTGATTTCTGAATAGCTCAATCTCTCTGCATTATTGAAAAGCAATAATGCAGCTCCGTGATATGTTGTCACAATAAGCTCCACCGATCTGGCATTAAAATTGCCAGAAAGATGGCACGTCCCTAAGGAGTATATCCATGTAAGCTTTCGATGTTTAGTTTGTGTCTGGTAGAATTCTTTAAATACCTCTACACATTTTACCATCTCAGCAGGCAAATTGAGATCAAATGACTTGTAGCTGGGCCAAAATCCAGTAGTCAAGACAGTTACAGTCAAATCTATTCCAGGATGTGCATGCACATTATCATCAAGATATTTTTGAAACTTTGGTTGGTTCTCCCGTGCCAAAGTCAAATCAGTAAGCATTCCCTCCATCTTTGATGTAAATTGGCCTCCACATTGTTGCTTCAATTTTGTTAAGATACTCCGTTCATGTTCATCATTTGCACTTTTATCAAAAATAAGCCGCCGTGCTAGTTTTTTCCTATAAAATTCTGAATATAGATCTTTATCACCAATGTATGCAAGAAGCTTTACAACCTTCTCAAGTGTCTCTTCAATATCTTCATCGCTTAATTTTTCACTGCTACCCTTTTTCAATATGTTGTCACAAAAGGTAGCCAATAATTCTGCACTTGTGCTTCCTGCTACTCCTTTGTTATGCAATTCAATAACCTCCCACACAAATGTCTGCTCTAGTGGACCAACAATATCCCTTTTCCTTGACTTCTTATTGCTTGCTGCATCTTCTGCTTGTTTAACAAGTGTTGTTCCCTCATCAGTAACATGCTGTTTAAAAAAGTGGGCTATCGGTTCCAGACCTTTGGGTATCCTACAGAACAACCTATACATCCTTGAAAGATCATCTTCATTCTTATCATAATCTGAAATTGACATAACCTCTTTCTGATCTTCTGTAGAACGTAGTGATTCTTCATCATCATTAATGTCTTCTTTAGCATCTTCCTCGTTGTTATGATATTGTTCATCTTCTTGTTTTTTGAGATAGTCCTCATCCACATCATCTTCATTTGGATCATTTTTATTGCCATTAAGATCAACATTTTGATCAAATTCTTCTTTTTTTTCTTCTTCCACATTTTCCTCTCGACATGCTTTAACTTCTGCAATTGATTTTTTTAAATGCTGAAATGCTTCTTGAATTTCACTAAAATGTTCAACGTAATGGCACATTGTGTGACGAACAACATTCAAAGGCCCGCATGATTATATCGTGTGCAATGGCTCTAATACCATTGAAGCATAAAATCTATGGCTGAAGCAAGAAAACTGATAACTTGAAGACTTGAATGTAAAAATACACAGAGGTATTTAATAATAATAATTTATTAATATATATAATTGTATAAGATGATATAAGATGATTTGAATGTTACAATGAGGGCCTGCTTTATACCTTAGCAGGTGACCTTTTTTTCACCTAACTTAATGACTATTTAACCTAATTAATATTTAATTATTTAATCTTTATATTTATTTTATTTTATTTATTTGTTATGAATTATATTCATAACAATGAACCAGAATTAAATATACAAAATTAAATACATCAACCATGCTATTATCAATCAACATATCTACTCAATTAATTACCATAGGATTTTCAAAAGATTTGAAAAGAACAATATACACATGGAGTGGCGATAGGCCTTATTAGTGATTATAAAGTTGTCATTCTATCTAGATCCCGTTGACTACAACAAAGTGTTGGGAACGACTCTCCACCCAACCTTAGATGAGCTGCAACCAATATTTTTTATAGTTGTCACCCTCGAGCCCTCAATCAACTTCTACTGCCAGTGCCCTTTGTCTCGCAACATTCCTTTCCTCAAAGAACGAGCGAATGAATGAATGCACCTCATATCCCTTTTTTGCCTTTTAGATAGAAGAACCATTCCAAAAAATGGTAAGGGAATTGGAAATGGATTTGCATGTACACAATCCATGTGGAATCATGCCAACTTTTATTTATTTATAATAAATTAATTTATTACTATCTGTTTCTTTGTTATTTGTTGTTTTATTAATTTATTATTATCTTTTCTTTGTTATTTGTTGTTGTTGTTTTTTAAATTTATTATTATCTTTTTTCGTTATTTGTTATTTTATTTATAGATTAATATTATTTAATTTATTATGATTATTCTTATTATTTATTAGTACTGAGCATTACATACTCCCACTCTTTATGGAACTTCGTCCCGAAGTTAAGTTTAATCATTATTTATTTATTTATTACCCCATGTTTGCCTTGTTGGAGAATCTACTAGGGCAGCTTATTAAAACAATTCTCCTTATCCTTGATAAAAGTTTGTGATCTTATATTAGCTTCTTTATATTCTTATTTAAGTTCTCTTCATCAAACAATTATCAAGAGCATAAACCATAAAAACAATGGACACAAATATAGGCTCCAAGCTAGGGCAAAACCCCTCCAAGGGGAAAACCCAAAAATAATCTCTTCTTTTCTTGTAGAATCTGATTAAATTAGAAAACCAAGACCAAAGTCAAGACCTCCTCCAAAGACCAAGTCAACCCTCCAAGAAATCCTTCCTCAAGCTAGTCAAATCCTTCAAGGTCAACACGAGTCAAACCTTCCTTGAACTGCTTCAATTTCAGTATTCGGATCTCTACTTCAGATCTGCAACTTTGACGCTTTGTAGACAACAAAAACCCTAGCCTTCTTGTATGTGTCAATCTTCCAAGAGATTCTTCCTCTAGCAAACTAAGGTCTTCAAAGTCAACGAAAGTCAAACTAGGTCAAATCAGAGTTTTGGTCCCTTGCTCAAGTCTGCAACTTGGCTTGCAATTTTTGGTCCTGCAACTTGCCCGGAAAACCCTAATTTTCACACGTGTGAGCAGATTTGGTCCAAATTAGAGGTCTTCTAGCTTAACTCTATACTTGTCTTCCTTCCCTTGACTTTCACTCTTGAATTTCTTCTTGTTATGCTACAGGTCGAACTTCTTGTGATTGTAGATCCAAATTCTCTAAAAGAGGTCAAAACTCCTATATATACACATCTGTGGAAGTCGAATAGCCTCTAATAGGCCGACTTGTCACTAGCAGGGCCGTCTTGTGCTTGGAGGTCTTTTTGACTTTCTTGACACATAAATTATTTTTCATGTTACAACTTGCCCAAATGGGTCTTATACAAATGATATTGACTCTCTTGACTCATGACAATAATTCTTATGACATGACAAACCCTAGAAGCATGAAGAACATGCTTAACCTAGATGACCAATCAAAAGAAGCATGAAACCCATGCTTGAAAATAATATTTTTCTTTCTTCTTTTGCTTGTTACATAAGATATACATAATGACATGAGTACAATGACAATTATGAAGACCGAAACTAGTTACATTTTCCAACACTCCCTCTTAACTAGGGAGCTATTCATAATTGTACAACTGGTACAATGATATTCTCAAACTGAAGAGTTCTCATAAGAAAAGTCGGATTGGTAAGCCATCTTTAAGCATCAACATCATAACCAACATTGGCAACATAGTAAGGCCTTAACTTTGACAAGCTCTATTTATGTTCGAGCAAAAATGCTAGGAGGCTTTATGTGAGACACCACACTACCTCTCAAGGTGCATACACCATTCGCATGTTCACTAGGTATGCCTTTCTAGGACTATTCTTGTCTTGGATTCCCAATCCTCAAAGAATATGTGCGTCTTTAATATGTGCAGATGCATCAACAAATTTTATAAACATTGCTCCCTTGGGATTAACCAAGAAGTTAAGAAGGGTCCTACCCTTTTGATCAGTCCACCCATTCAACATCATAGTGCATCCAGTGTGTGTTGATGTTTGTAGCTCAGGCATGTACTTTTTCATAGGCCTAAGTGTCTAGGCATGTGGAAGTTGTTTAATACACCTTTAAGCTTAGCTGCTTAGCAATTATTTTAGTGATTAAAGTAGTTTTTTTTATAAGACAAAAGTGAGTTAATCTAAAGAAATTCAAAGGTTTTTGCATTAGTGAATTAAATGAATCTCAACCGTACAAACTCAAATAGTATGTTAGGACATAACTAAGCTTATTGAACACTTTATGACTTCATTTTAATAGTGACATGTGATTTTAATATATTTAAGTCACTTTATTAATACGTATTACTCCTAATACTTAAATTCCTAATCTGTGCAATACAAGATACAACCATTATAAAACATACTCTAATAATAGTTTCCTTATTATGTGCATATATGTCACAGCAGCAGAATCTTGTTATTGTTGGTTGTTTATACCGAAATTTAGCTAGGGAGAAAGGTTGTGTCACTGATAAGTTGTTAACTGTAGTTAAAATCTTGTAATGCCATTTGTTACCCTTTTGCCAAATCCTCTAGAAATTGTTGCCGATTGTAATCTTCTGAAGTATTGAAGATGGGCTTCTTTTAAATGGGGACAACATAAAGTAATGAAACATTACTTTTGCTTTTATTGTTTCCCATCAAATGATTATATTTCTATGATATTTCAGAGCATGTGGTACTTGTCACGTAGATTAGGTGATTATAGTTGGTAATAGGTATTATTTAACTGTGATGATCTACTGATTATAGAATACTATACTAATGTTCATCTATTATCATCATCTGCAATCTTTGATATTGAACTTTTAAGGTATGTGACTTATCAGTTTGGAAAGGTACTGAGAAACTTTTTCTGAATGTATATGCAGGCAGCTCGTTCAAATTACCTTCTTGCTGTGCCAGCATTTTTGTATGCTATTAATAATTATCTGAAGTTCATCATGCAGGTAAGAATTAAGAACCACATGCTTGGATACTTATTGGCTCTTTCTGATTAATATAACTGCATTGTAGTTTTGTTATCTCAATTTTTCTCTTCTGCTTTTGATTTGAATAGGATTTCACTAGTTGTAAGCTGTATTTACTTAGTTAGATTTCACTAGGATATCTTACTGTTACTTGTCAATTTGATGATTTCGTTCTGATGCTAGTACTGCCTTTATTCTAACCAACTATATCCTAGGGAGATAATATTTTAGCCATTCTTGGTTTGAGCAAAGATTTCATAATGTAACTTGGTATTAAGTTGGTTATGGTTCAAGATCATTGCACTAATTGTTTGTAAAGGGCTACGTGTTTCTAAATTTTATGCATATGGATGCTTTCTTGAGCTTTGTGCAGAGGTTGGGAGTACGATCAATCAGAGTGGCAACACAAACATGCTAGATTAAAGCCTCAAAAAGTATCCCCTCAAATGTATGTTGCAGAACATGTATTAAAACCATTTTATGTGAATTCAAGACATGTTACCAATGTTGCAAGGTGTCAGGCCAGGAGTAACTCCGAACGAAATTGTTGTCTTTGCATTATGATAGAACATGGATATATACAAGGAAAGTGAGACTATTGGGTTTCATCTCCCAATGTCTCTTTGTCTTCCAGCTTCCTTTATTTCTCTATTTACAAGATTTACATAGAATTTCCTAATCCCAGAGATTAGGTGTCAACACAAGGGATCACAGGTACATGGTGCATAGGGGATAGCATGCGTGAGAGCTTTGGGTCAACTTGCTGTGAGGGTTTTGGAGTATAATGTGTCATTTGTTAAGGGTTTCATGGCAGTTTAGCAGACTTGTGAGTGTGTTGTCCTTGTGATGTTGGCAGCCTAACAATATCTTTTCCTCAGATGGGTATGAATGCTAATGCTGGGGTATTGCATGCTTCTATATCTCCTGATGACAGCCCTGATGGTTCAGACTGGAGCAGTTAAAAGGGGGTTTAATGGATTTTCAGCAGGGGATATCCAGTTTATTTCCAACAACCCTCCTTCAGTTGCTGACTTGAGAGATGTTGCAATAAAAGTTTTTCATGCTACAAGGATTCAAGGGTGTTCTGAGCAAGAACTCAGAAGTTTGGCCTTACAATGAGAATGCCAACATGAAGTGGCTTGTCAATAAAAGCTATTCTGTTTCAAAAATTGGCTATCAAACATAAAAGTAACTTCGTTGATTCCCGTCCTTGAGTGGTGGTGAAACATGATAATATCTCTGGAAGAGGTGAAATAGGATAACAGTGCCTGAGGAGAATATTGCCTACAGTCGCAAGTGGAATTTGGTGTTTAGATAGATGGTCCTACCATTAGAGATACTCTTTGAAGCAAAGCTTTTTATTGATTGTCAAGAATCCCCCTCATTGTTGAGGTCAAAATATCTGACATAATATTGGGGAATTTAATGCTCATTTCTTTGATGATAAGCTTAAATATGTTGTTGATCAGTTCAGTACAATGTTCCACCAAGAATCAAGGACGGGGGACGTGGGTGCAGTGACACGCGCAAGGGGGATGTGTGGGAGTACCCTCAAATTTTAGGGAAATTTAGGGAGAATGGGGAGAAATCAGGGTATATATATATATATATATATATATATATATATATATATATCAAATTCATATTCAATAATGAAAGCAGAAATATATTGAACCATACATAATTGACTTAAATAATGAAATACACTAATCCATATTCATCGTTCATACTGGTACATACATCATTCATTCTCATTATTCATCCATACACCATGAGATTCAATAATGAAATACGTTGATCCATATTCATCATTCATAATTCTAGAATCTACATTGATTAGAAAATAAAATTT
Organism: Pinus tabuliformis; assembly: GCA_031772625.1. Taxonomy (NCBI): domain Eukaryota; kingdom Viridiplantae; phylum Streptophyta; class Pinopsida; order Pinales; family Pinaceae; genus Pinus; species Pinus tabuliformis. The sequence continues at coordinate 1,414,808,684 of CM062819.1, read as the reverse complement.
ATCATTCATCATTCTAGAATGCAAATTGATTTAAAATTATAATTCATCATTCAACATTCTAGAATCTAATTACTACTAAGCAAAATAGACTAAAGTAGATCCCAATTTTATCAGAATTGAATTGGAAAACCCTATGAACCGAGAACTGGTAAAAAAACAGGTCAACCAAAAACATCTAAAATATTCAAATTTTAAAGAAAGTCATATATAATCAAGTGCCTCCATATGAATCCAAACCATTTATACTCAAATAAGCAAAATTTCTCATTTATATGTTATGTAAGGGTGCACATAACCAAAATAACACCGAGTGCACATAACCAAAATAACACCGAGTGCAATCCATCTCTAAACCAAATTTACATCAACAAATAGGCTCTAGATGGCCTCTGGCATTCAAAAACAATCATGCTACAACAAATACCTACATATCGTCAAAATCATTACCTATATTGGGATCTTCGTCATCAATATCACCCTCTAAGCATTTAAATAAGATAGAAAAACGTAGCATGTCAAGTCAATATTTTGTTTGAGTGATGGGTATATTTTTAGTAGGGTCATGATAGAGGAGTTCGACAACCAATGCCACTAACATCATGGTACATAGAGGGCTTGGTGCTCTTGATTAAATACTAGTTCCATACCCTCATACATGACAAAATCCAATGGAAACATTGCAATCCCCCCAATCTTCAAATCCTGAAAAATTGTTAAGTTTGCTGGATTTTGAGTGAGATCTAAAATTCTACTTTCTCCATATGAATTTTAGTGAGGTCAAAACCACTCTCAAACATCCGGAGACATTTCATGGTAATGTTAAAAATTTAAGCAGTAGGATGAAAATGAAAGATAAAGGAGAATGGCACTTTTACTTTAAGAATTTAACATTACCATGAATTGCATAGCAATAATAGGGCCATAGGCTTGCATACTAGGCTTCCCCACACACAAGTTCATGAAACTCAAAAAGGGTGCTTTTGGGTGGCCCCCATCAAAAGTGGTGCTTTTGGGCATCCCCCTTTTGGAGAGGTGCACCCGAAAGCACCCCTTTTAGGGAGGTGTGTCCTCCACACTGGGGAAATGTTTCCCCTTGCATCTCCCCCTATCTCCCCAAAAGGGGGATGTGGGGAAACGTTTCCCAAGGCACACCCTCGTCCCAGGTGCGTGGGAAGCATGGGGTGTGTGCACCCCACCCTGGGGGATGCGTCCCCGTGGAACACTAATTTAGAAAGAGAGTTGTCACTATTAATTTTTTAAGAACATCTTTGGAAAAGGATATCTCCAAGTGGTATGCTGATAATTGGGGCCTAGAGATTGGAAGGTGGAATTGTCTTGGGGATTGGGCAAGGGATATATTTGGTGTAATTCTTGCCATGGAGGAGGTAGTCGAACTTGTGTTCTTGAATGGAGTTTGGATGATTGTTGGTGCATGTTCGGTTTGAGACTTTAAACACAAGCTCTTCCAGTGATACTCCAATGAATCACAACAATATTACGTGTATTACTTTTAATATTACTTGTTTAGAGCGCTTTCACTTTACAAAATAGCAATTAGGAAGCAATGAAATCAAAGAATATTTCAAGCTCAAGATAACAAAGATTGCTAACAACGATTTAAGAAGCAACTTGACAGTGGATCTAGCTAGCAAATGCAAAATGAAAATGTGACCAAGGAGTTAGTATGACCCTCCAGAACAAATAAGCAATCAATGCAAATGCTAGGGGAGATAAGCAGTGAATCTCAGGGATGCACTAGACCTCGAAGGCACCCTCAAGGATCTAAAGAAAAATCAATCAAATAAATGCTCATGGCGAAGTAAGGAGACAAGGCTAGAAGTATCAAATTGGCGCTTGCAAATTTTGTAATGAAATCCTCACAAAGGAATGACAATAACACTGCAAACATAGTGATATGTTAATCCTAATACAAACAAGATTAGGAGCCAACAGTAAAACCCTTGAAAATGGTGGATTACATGCTGCTAATTGCCCAAAGGTCTGCAAAACACCAATATCAGTCTCAAAAAGGTTTATGCTCCAGCTAGAAGGACCTGACTAGGCCTACGGCGAAAACCCTTGAATCATATGCTTTCTTTTGGCCTTCGAAAATTATACTAAGCCTGCAAACAGATGAATTAGGTCTTGCAAAAAATTTAGCAAAAATAATGAATCAGTGATGCCTCCAATTGCTTATGGCTAGACTAGATAGATAAAACACACAATTTTTTTTGATGAACCCTTTACAAATGATGTATATGCCTTTAATGCCTACGACGATGATTTGATGGTAGATCTGGGCCTATGTTAGGGCTATAGATGGCCAAATAGGCCTGCGACAGGAGGAAAAGAGGGTGGTTGGGCTTGTAGTAGAGGGAAAAAAAACCCTTAAAAACTAGTATTGATGCCAAAGAAACATACAGATGGGTTATTTTGGCCCTTTCAAGCCTACGACTAGGGTAGAGAGAGAAAATCAAGCTTGCGGCAAGGGTTCCTTGGGCTTTCTAGGCTCGTGTCTGAGTTAGATGGCTCTTTTAGGGCCTTTGGCCAAGCTAGAAAGGTGTCAAAATTCTCCGTGGCTTTCTTAGAATCTAATCATGGTAATATAAGCAAGCTTCGCTAAAAATTCCAAGGTGTTAAAGGCCTTCCAACAGACTCAAATTTGTTGCAAAATAAGGGTTAGAGATTGAAAAACCAAAGCAAATAAAGATATGCTCTAATAAGTCTCAAGTCTGATGCTATTTTGCTTACAAAAATTTTGTCAAACCCTCAAGGATATTTTCTGTTAATATATCAAAAGCTTGAGAATCCAATAAAGACTTGTGACTCTCCTAAATCCAACCTTCCAAGGCCCTTTAAAACAATTTCAAACCCTTGCGACTGCCTCTTGGATGAAACCGCCAGCGTTTTGTGGCATGGAAAGGGTAGATCTCTGTAAAATAAGCCTATTAGGCTACCTTCAGAACCCCTAGAAAAAATCATGTGCCACGAAAAATGTTAGATCTTTTTATGCAATGGCTAGAACGAGTTCAAAAAGGTTACGACCCTCTCAAGGGAGGCTACTAGAGGCTTATGGTGCTAAAAAAATATGACCAATTGGGCCTCAAACCCGACCATGAAGGCTAGGTAAGGGCTGAAGCCCTCTCCTTTACTCAACTCCTTCAGGTCTGCAATGGAGATACCTGCAAACAAAAGAAGTTTGAAACCCTACGCTATCCTAATACTAGATCTGCGAAAAACACAAGAGGTTATGCATAAATATATACAAGAGATACTATAAACACAAGGGCTAAAAAGATCTATTCACAATAATATTAGCTCTTAAATAGCGAAATAAATCAATTATAGCACATTAAAATAAGATTTTTTGAGGATTAATAATTTTGTTTTAGATGGATGGCTAAGAAAAATCCCCTTAATTAATCTTATGATGAGCCTTTGGGAAAACCCCATTATGGGTTCTTTGTTGTTGTGTGCCAAGGGGATGAAGATTCAAACAAGAACTCGCTTCAAACGCTTGTCTCAAGGAGAGGAAGATTCAAACAAGAACTTGCTTCAAACGCTTGGCTCGAGGAGAGGAAGATTCAAACAAGAACTCGCTTCAAATGTTCGATATCTGACTAATAAGATTTTCTACTCAAAACTTGAAGATTTTGTTAGATCCAGCAGGGGCAAGTCACAAGGTGACAAGCAAATCTAGTGATTCAAACAAGAATCCACCAAACCTAGCTGATCAACAATGCTTCCAACCCAAATATAGGTGCAAACAAGCAACTATAAATCCAAATGGCTAAAGAACTTAACAAATTAATGCACTAGTAGAAATTATAAAGCATAATCAAAATAGATTTACAACAACAAGTTGAAGAGATACACCATGATCTTGTCCCTAAAGACTTTTCTTTATATTAAAAAAAAATGTTACAGAGTTTTCAGACCTTGATCACCATCCAAATATGTTACAATGAGGAGCCTTAGGCTCAATTTATAGAAAAATAGAGAGTTCTAGATCCCCCTCCAAGTGGAAAACGACTAGGTCCAAGAAGTTGCAAAATTTTGACTTGGTCTTGGAGAATAACAACTGCTCGATGCTTGATCCATGCCAAAATTAAATCTTGTCCGTTGATCTGGATGAAGAAATTCGAATTCCATAATCAACCCCTTTTCTCCGGGTCCAAAAATTATTATTTTGAACTTTTTTCCTCAAAACATCTCTTATGACTTAACCACCTTGGTCCATAAGTTTTAAAAAATTGTTTTTTCTTTGATAGAGGACTTTGAAAAATTAATTTCTTTTGGACCCACAAATTTTCTTCAACCAATTGGACCCAAAAAATTAATTTTCTTGCAAAATTATTCTTTTCTGGCCCTGTCACTGCTCAAACTAGTAGGGGGTCCTAGAGGGGCACTTGCTGGGTCAAGAGCAACAATGAAGCTAAAGCCCATTGTCACCACAACTAAAGCTTCCTACTCTTTATGAACTTCCACCGATGGGAGGAGACCTAGCATACAAAGAATCATTTATGAAGGATAGATCAAATAAGATGGATGTGAAGTGATCTCGAGGACCCTTTCCTAGGGGAGGCTCAAGAATGGGACTTGCTCGCTTCTTCAGCAAGGTATAAGGCTTTCTAGAAGGGGATGAGGATTTAAGGGCTACGTTTAAGGAGTGTGAATTGCAAAGGAGCTTCCAAAACCCTAAAATCCTTGTTGAACTTGGTTTCCCAAATGGTCTTTGAAGAGTTGACTTTGACAAGGTAGAGGACCACACAGGACCAAGTGGACCCAGGTTAGGTCAAGAGGAAGGAGTTTAGCAACAAGTGATATGCTTGACCTAATTAGGGAGGGGAAGGGATCAAGGAATGAATTTTAAATGAAAGGCATTGCAAGGATCCCAGTGAGGTTTCTAGCCTAAGGGAAACCAAGGGAAAGAATTGGTCTTCGAGCTAGGGCTTGTGATATCTCAAGATCCCACCATCAGAATCTCATGAAATTTGGAGGGCTTCTTGAGGACACCCAAGCACAGTTGTGGACCAAAAATCGAAGTATTTGGATGGCTAGATCATGAGATAATTGATGCCCTAGGTGACCTAGAGGACTACACCTAAAGAAGGGGAAAGGGGAGAAGGAAAATAGGTTTAAGGTGATCACCTTTGGGTGGACCAGTGCTTAATCCCTTGGGGAGATTGGAGTCAGATAGAATTATGACTATGGACCTTTGAATTTTCTAGGTCAAGGAGGCTCAAAGACAATTTTGCTTGGCACTAGGGCAGAAACAAAAGTAGCTTCAAAGACTTTATACTTCTTAGGCATGGTGTTCAACAACTTGATATGGGATCAAGGATTTACTTTTGTCAGTGGAGAGTGGTAAGGTCATGTGACTCACTCTTGATCACTTCTTCTTCATTATTACTTAATGGTTCAACAGAGCAGTGATGAGTCGATGACAAAGATGGTACATGATGGTGATAGATGGATTGGTAGGTGGAATTCTCCCTAGTTGAGAGGGAGTGTTAAAATTGGCAACTAGGGCCAAATTCCACCTTGGGACAGCTCATATGATGGAGATGATTATTGCATTGGATTCCTCTTTCCGAGAGGTCCAAATTTGATATAAAGATCATCTCATTCGGACAAGCAGAAGTGGAATTTTGAATTTATTCTCTCATGCACAAATTATTAAGGTCGACCTCAACTTAATGTAGGCTCAAGAAGCCCAATGGATGTGTTTCATCACCCACAACGAAGTGTATAAATAGGAGTGACCTCTCACCTCATTTGGACATCACTCACTCACACATCCTTCTCTCTCTCCACATCAGATTGGTTCATACAGCTTGGGATCTTCTTTCTCTCTCTCACACGTGTGGCAAGGAGGCCGAAAATTTCAGAGACAAAGTGCAGGCCGAAATTCCAGATTGCAGACCAGCGTTGACCAAGGCTAGTTTGACCAAATTTGACTGCGTTTTCTTGGGCAGAATTCCGATTTCTTGAGGCCGTACTTGCTGGCACAGAAATCGAGGCATTTGGGGCAGTTTGACCTGCATTGACTGCAACATTGACTGAAGTTTGACCAAGTTTGACTGAGGCTGGGTGGACTGTTTTGGGTTGACTTTGACCCTTCTTGGAGGATGAGTTGACTACCTTTGACCGAGCTGCAAAGGAGAAGTTTTGTTGCTGATTTGACCAGCGTTGACTTTCTGGTTAGGGCTGAAGTTGACTGCTATTGACTGCTGATTTTGACAAGGCTGTTTTGACAGTGTATTGGGCAAGTGAATTTGATTTTCGTACTTTCTCTCTCTGCTAAACTATTGAATAATGATAAGAAGATTTGATCAAAGGGTTTTCCCCACGTTGGGGTTTTTCCATGGAATCTGCCAAATCTGGTGTCCTCTTGTTTTGGCTTGTCTTCTGCATATGTATTTTATGTTCTATCTACATTTACTGTCAATGTGATTAAGTTAATGTGATTGCTACTGGAAATATTTGGAAATTGTCATTGGGCTGCTAAAGGAACATTGAAGTAAATTGTGCTAAACATAGAACATACCATTGTTATCTTAAATTTACATACCAAGTACTAGAAGAGCAATCTACTTAACATGTTGTTATGCGCTTAGCACAAGAGAGATGAAATTCCCAAGACTTAGAGATGAGTTCTTATGACTTTCAAACCTTCTTAAAATGTTTTCTTATCACCGAAACAAGTATATATCAGGCCTCTTTTCACTTTAGATCAGATTCCCAAAATCACTTAGAACACCACCAATTAAGAGCATATAATTTGATTAGCCTTTTGTATTACGTGTGAGATGTTCTTAGGCTTACGTGAAGATATTTTAGAGTTTTTAGAGATGATAATATGAGATTAATACTGCTGCTACAAAGTCACTTCAGATCTGGTCATGAAAACAGTGAGGAGAAAAGGGGAGAGGAGGCAAACCCTTAGGCCTTGAGACCTTGATGGATGGATAGATGAGCTCCTTCTATGCACTAGAGCTTCTTAAAACACCTGCAACACAAATTATTAGCTTGAAAATGATGGATCATCCCCCTTTTGATAGAGATTAGGGCTTCTAGGGTTAATTGATAGGCTAGTGAGACTTCAAGCCCTTCAAACCTTCCTCAAACCAATGGTAGGTCGGTAACACCAAATGTTAGCTTGAAACACAATAGATTAGTGGCAAAAAATGATATGGAATTCAACTCAAAGCCTTGCCAAAATTATCATAGGCCTGCAAACGCAAAGTGTTAGTGCCAAATCAATTGCCAAAGCCACAAATGAGCCCAAAAATGAACTGCAACTAGGGGATAAAGGCCTAATAAGGCCTGCGGCTAGGGTGAAAAGGCCAAATAGGCCTGCGGCCTAGGGTTGCAAGCCCTACAAGACCTGCGACCTAGGGTTGCAAGCCCTACAAGGCCTGCGGCTGCCTCAAAAAGGCCTCTAAGGCTTCCTTAGGGCTGCAACTAAGAGGAGAAGCCCTCTTTAGGGCTGCGACCACCAAGATGAGCCGTCTCTAGGGTTTCCGCTAAGAAAAATGGCTCGAAGAGGATTGCGAATAAGGGAGGGAGACCCGTTAGGGGCTGCGGCTAGCCTCTGAGAGGCTTCAAAAGCCCATGAAACCCTTGCAAAAAGCAAAAAATTCAATGCTTTACCTCAAAAACACAAAAAAATTTGCCTCCAAGGGCTGTGACTTCCTTTTCTGAGTTGGATGTTGAGCAAATGGAGCTTAGGAATGCTGAATCTAGCCCTCAAGACCTTGGATCGAGCCCTCAAACTTGGATGTCTTGCTTCCTTGGGCTGGACGACTTCTCTAGAGGCTTAAAAATGCTCAAAAACCCTAGCTATTTAGGCTAGGGCTTTCCAAATTTTGATTTCTGCTTCAAACCCTTGAGCTATCACATGCACAAATGAAAATAGAAAGCCAAAACACCCAACATATGCAAAAATTCAAATAAAACCCCAAAACCCCAATGCTATACAAAATAGAAATAATGGGTTAGTATTAAAATTAAACATACAAGGGTTAGATTCAAAATTTATTTTACAATTATTTACAATTTAAAAAAAATTAAATTTGCTCTTCTTAGCATATTAAATATTTGTAGCACAAGTAAAAGAACGAGAGGAATTAATTGAATTTGAATTTTGGCCAAACCGTCCTGCATCAAAATTTTCGTTAGATTAAGACGTGGAGCCAAACGAAATATTATCCCTTCACAGTTTGTGAACTTGGGTTCCCAAGTGTTGGAGCAACCTGTAGCTCAATCTCTTCGAAAAAATGGATTAGTAGATCAAAAGGGGTTTGATCCACACAAGAGATCCAGAAATCTAGAGATACATGCCAGATTTCACTAGACATAGAGTGCTTACACTCACCCAACACCTAAAACAAGATACTTGTGCTAATAGATGTTCCTACTATTGGCAAATGAAATAATAATCATGCAATATAATAGCTCAAAGCATATAAAAATAATTCATCCAACACATATCGCATATTAGCAAATGAGGAACACCACAAATTGAACCCCAAAGTCTTATGCTCTATTATTCAAAAATAGTTTCAGCAGAGCTCAGCCTAGTGCAATGATTTTCAACAATAGACCATGATACAATGAGGAGCTTAAATGCTTCCTTATATAGAAAAATAAGAGATAAAACCCCTCCAAGTGGAAATAACGGCTAGTTCCCTTGAACCATGGCTTGATCCTCATCAAAATAGTCTCATCCATCGATCTTCTTTTTGAAATAACTTGACCTCCTCTGTTGATTTAATTATATTTCTTCATTTTGAGGAAAAAATCGAATTTCTCTTAAAACCCCTTTTTTCTTGGTCCAAAAAATAATATTTTGGACTTTTATCATCAAAAACTTCAATTTGACTTGACCACCAAGGTCCAGAGGGTCCATTTCTCTTAAAAATCGTTTTTTTGCTTGGTGGAGGACCCCTAAAATATAATTTTTTTTGGACTCACAAGTTTTTGATGATTTTCCACTTGGAGAGAAATTAATTTCTTTCAAATTAATTTTTGACTCAAATATAATTAATTTTCTGGCTAATTATTTTCTTTTTATTTTTCCTAGAAAAATTAATTAAAAGACTTAAGAGGGGAATAAATATTTTTCCACCTACTAAGTGGATTTAAAAATTAATTTAGCCATGGTGTCTAAATATGAGTAACCATGCACTAAACGATTCGTAGATACACTCTTACATTGAAATATTACAATATCAACCCTTAGAAGGGGAAATACACATTTGACATAGATCTTCAAGACTCTACCAATTCTGTGACAAGGCACATGATCTAGTATGAAAAATACATAGACTCAATAAACACTAGGACTCACCTAAGACCTTGTCAAAGAATTCCACCCTAGTTGTGGGGTATCTCTGGGAGAAAAACTCTGCCAATTATCTGTGTTTACAAACACAAACAGTTTGGGGAGGTTAAAAATTTCCCTAGGATGAAACCCTTTGAGAAGAATCATAGGCTTATCTAGGTGTTGTTACATGGCTTAATAGTCGTACTAGAATCATTTACAATATAAAAGTAGAAATTGGGTTTACAATGATAAAAATGATGCCGAATGATGACACTGATCTTTGAAAATTTTTGTCCACTGCTTTATACCCTGCTTATTGGACTGTTGACACACATGTGGTCAACAAACCCCATCTAAGCCTGGGGGATTTGAGTCTCTTTAAGCAGCAATTGACTTTGATTATTAAAGTCAAATTAATTCCTTCTGTAATGATGTGGACTACCTTCCAATTACGGAACACACTCATATGCTCACCTTTCTGAGGTTTTTAGGATGGGAACTTCTTGTAATCCTCTTATGAGATTGCTGTAGTTCTTTTTGTGTCATGATGTAACACTTATTAAAGTCAAAATCATTTCCTTCTGTAAAGATGTGGACTTCCTTCCAGTTACGGAACACACTCATATGCTAACCTTTCTGAGGTTTTTAGGATGGGAACTTCTTTAATCCTCTTATGAGATTGCTGTAGTTCTTTTTGTTTCATGATGTAACCCTTTGTTCTATGAAGTAATATATGATACATTTGTTTAAAAAAAATCATGCATATGAATTTCAGTTTTGAAGTTTCTGCTTGAGCTTATGGATGATCTCACATATAGTGCTTTTGACATTCCTTGCACAATTTTTCGTTTTTAGCTTTATGTTTCTCACTGAATAGTTTCTAAAGTCTCCAAAGGAATAGCTTAGGCTTTTCCAAATTTGACTTCACACTTGACGCAACTGATCTCTGCCATGACTAAAAATGGTTGTCCTCTAATCCATAACTGATGGTATAATGAGCACATAATTTCTTTTAATGCACCTTTTAATATAGTATATTGTTAGTCCCCTTTGAAGTGAATGGGTATTGTATGAAAAAATGTCAGCAAACAGCAACTAGGAGAGTTATATTTGTTTTGTTTACTTATTTTAATTTACTATGCTGATCTTGCATTTGCAGCTTTATTTCAATCCAGCGACAGTGAAGATGTTAAGCAATTCCAAGGTAAACTTGTTTATTTTTTGTTTCCATATTAGAATGGAATGTCTGTTGCATAGATTTAGTTAGATTTTAGAATAGAGAGACATTTCTATTGCTACTTGTCATCTTTGAGTAGGAAGGGCAATTCCATATCCTGGTCAACATGTGTCCTCTTAAATTCATGTCATTTGGGTTTATTTTTTTGGCAGTGAAAATGATGACTGTTTTTAATGCAATAATTTTTTTCTATTATGGGTTTTGCAGGTTCTGGTTATTGCATTGCTGTTAAAATTCATCATGCGCCGGAAGTTCTCAATAATGCAGGTCAGCATGACCATATCTATATAATACTATTTAGATTAGAATTATCAATATCTTAAATGTTTGGTAAAACTTATTTTGTGCTAGCATTTTTTCCGATTGCAATTTCTACCAGTGTCTGCTTTTGCTTGTGAAGAAAAGTGGAACTATTTATTATGTAGATTAAAATATGTAAGGAGTTTGGTCTGTTGTTTGATTCAACTTTGCAGACTACTATATGTAGCATCTTTCTTATTGGCTATGGCTTTAGGATCTTGCCAATTGCTATGTTTCTTTGAGATTTTTGTCTACAAATTTGATGAATAAAGTAAATGCAACACTAATAATAATCTTTCTTTTTTATATCCTGAATCAGTGGGAAGCACTGGCTCTTTTGCTGATTGGGATCACTGTGAATCAACTTCGTTCATTACCAGAGGGTACCACTGGGTTAGGTCTTCCAGTTGCAACTGGTGCATATCTGTGTACATTACTTTTTGTAAGTCATAAATCTATTGGTTTCTCATATGAGCTTTTCAAATCCTATTTACTAATGGTTACCTTGTGGTCTTTTGATATGAGAAGGTTATATGATTGATAGCCATGCTTTTGCACAGTTGGCTGGGAAGTAATAAATGTGGCAAGCCAGAATGCATTTTTCCCTTTATTCGTATATGTTTTAAAAGATAGAGAGATTGTCTAAAACTGGTTTTAGTCTTATACTTCAGAGCTTATATTTAAATTAGCCTTCCCTTTCTGCTGGGAACCTCATGATTATGTTGAATTTGGGGTTCCGTCATGTTCAAAAGAATTTTGCATATTTTTTGAGTCCATAGCTGAATTATTGTTATAGTGTAAATTTTTCTTTTAGCTTGTTGGCCTACTTATAGAAAAATATCAGGTTTTCATCGTGTTTAATATTAGTCTCTAATAAATTGAGTATTATTGCAGGTTACTGTGCCATCTTTGGCCTCGGTTTATAATGAATATGCCTTAAAGAGCCAGTTTGAGACAAGCATCTACCTTCAGGTGAGGCTGATTTAATTAGTTTTGACACAATGAGAGTTTAAAATACCATTAACTTAAAGGCGGGAGTAAATAATACATTTTAATCTTTAGTTTCCTGGCAAGAAACAACACATTATATTCTGGAAAATTTTACTGGCCACGGATTAATGAATACAAATGAGGCTATATTAATCTTCATTAATAACCACAAAGGCTTAATGGGACTGTAATATTATTATATAAGCATCTAAAGTGAAGATAGCTTGTCATTTAGCTCTACCATAAAATAAAAATAAAATTCAAAAGATCAAATAATCATAAAGTATGTAAGAAGAAATATGTAAATGGGAACCCAAGCAGAACCTGTTGTCTGGCTAATGAGGCAGATCTGACCAACAGTCTCCACTCCTAACATTCAAGGTTGAGAAAATGATGATGATGAGGATTATCTATCCTTCATGATGCTGGTTCTGAAAAGTTTTCTGTCAATGTAACCAAATGTGGTGTTGTTACAAGGAATATTTCAGGTTGGACTTTTCCATATGTCAGAAAAAATGAAGTGGATCATTTGACTATGGGCTCTGTTGTTGGAATCTTTATTGAAAAGTTTCTTACTACATCGAGTTAGATTTCAAATGCAAGGGAACTATGCATCTCTGGTCCTCCTTGTGTATTAAAGTTGAAAGCAATCATCCCGAGTCTGTGAAAAGGATATAATATCTATCTCTCAGCTCCTAATAAACTGGGCATTTAAAGATGGCACCACCTCAACTATGACTATTTTTTCTTTCTTTAAGATATGCCTTTCTTTTGTAGGAAGTATTGAACAAGATTTGAGTCAGCATAATAGTAATGACTGGTCACATGTTGAATCCATGCTCAACAAGCAGAATCCATATGCAACAAACACAAACTAGGCCATCACCTCAAAACAGTGCATGCATGTAGATCCACAAGCAGGGTCGTAGTCCTAGTGAGAAAGAGTTGGCACAGCATAAGGTAGCACCCATTGTTGGTTGCAGGAATAAGAAAGGCGGCATATGTATGATTGGAATGAACTGACTAGCATTCATAGATGTATAGGAAGAAAATGATGTGCTCCCGAGGAATCACAAAAACACTGCACATGATTGCCTAGGGCTTATCAGCATTACCCTACAAGGACTTACAGGCAAATCTTTTTGCATATTAGAGACTTTCATCTCTATTCTCTTCCGTATTAGGGACTTACTTAATTCATCTCTATTAAGATAGCATTGTCACTAGGAGTTAAACATTTGGCCTTGGCTTGAAATATCTTGTGGTTTGAATGAGATTATCACTAGCCGTAAATATATCCTGTCAATACTGTTATCCATCTGATCTGTTAGTTCCAATGGGCCTAAGCTGACCCATATTCCACCTAAGGCAAATGCTTATGGCTAGGGGTTTACATTTGTTATGACTATGCATGAATGATAGTATTGGGATACAATTTCACAAAATTCATGTGCAAACACATCAATAAACTGTCACATAAGATGTGACTACAAGCTACAACTATGTTGCACAAAACGTCTAGGAACCCGGCGTTTTGTGCCGTACTAGTACCCACAACGACGAAACTCGGCCGAAATGCAGGTGTCGTACCGTCATCCATGAGAGTTAATATGGTTTTCCTTCTAAATTGTCATCTATGGGTCTTATTCCTTTTATTCTTGCAAGATAATGTGTTATTCACTTATATATATATATATATATATATATATGATGTTTCTGCCAACGTTTCCATTGTTTGGGAGGTGATGGTTCTAAACATACCCATTTCGGAAACTCCAAAACGTTTTGGCGTTTTGTGCAACATAGAGCTACACCCTCTAGAAACCAATGTTTTCAGAACTGGACCGGTCATTGACCTAGTAGACCACCTAGATTGGGAACTGGTCAGAACTGGACGGAAATTAGTAAAAAAACCGGAACAAAAAACGGTCAACCAAAAACACATAAAATATTGAAATTAAAAAAAAAAACCACATATATTCATGTGCATCCATATGAATCCAAACCATTTACACACAAATAAGCGAAAGTTCTCATTTATAGAGTATTTAAGTGTGCACATAACCAAAATAACACCGAGTGCAATCCATATTTGAACAGAAAATACATCAAAAAACAAGACCTAGATGACCTCTAGCATCCAAAAATATCATGCTACAACAAATACCTACATATCATCAAAATCTTTGCCTATATTGAGATCTTCGTCACCAATATCACCTTCTAAGCATTAAAGTAAGATAAAAAATGCTTAGCATGTTAAATTCAAGATTTTGTTTGAGTGATGGGTACATTTTTAGTAGGATCATGATAGAGGAGTTCAATAAACAATGGCGCTAACATCAAGGTACATAGAGGGATTGGTGCTCTTGATTAAATGCTAGTTCAATGCCCTCGTACATGACGAAATCCTATGGAAACATTGCAATCCCCCCAATTCTGAAATCCTGAAAAATTGTTAAGTATGTTGGATTTTGAGTGAGATCTAAAATTCTACTTTCTCCATATGAAATCCAATGAAGTCGGAACTACTCTCAAACATCCTGAGTCATTTCATGATAATGTTAAAAATTTAAGTATATCACTTTTACTTTGAGAATTTAACATTACCATGAAATGCATAGCAATAGTAGGGCCGCAGGCTTGAATATTAGGCCCCTATTGTGGGCTAGTGCCCAACCAAGACAAAAATTAAAAGAAAAAAAGAAAAACAGGCCCCACTTGCTGCATTCTACGCAGCTTTACTGAACGGTACTAAACGGAACCGGCCGCTTTCATTACGGAATCGGCTGGTTTGGTACCAAACCGGCCAAAATGGTTCAAGTCACTGGTCTGAACTGGTTTTTTCCTCAAAACAGTTGAACCAGCCGGTTCAAACCAGTTCGGTCCGGTCTTGATAACATTGCTAGATTATTTTCAGATCTAGTTCAGTCCGGTCTTGATAACACTGCTAGGTTATTTTCAGATCTGGTTAAGCCACTACAAAAGTGAAAAAGTGCTAGGATTGTTTCCATATGAAATCCAATGAGGTCGGAACCACTCTCAAACATCCTAAGTCATTTCATGATAATGTTAAAAATTTAAGAATGTCACTTTTACTTTGAGAATTTAACATTACCATGAAATGCATAGCAATAGTAGGGCCACAGGCTTGAATATTAGGCCCCTATTGTGGGCTAGTGCCCAACCAAGACAAAAATTAAAAGAAAAAAAGCAAAACAGGCCCCACTTGCTGCGTTCTACACGGATTTATTGAACGGTACTAAACCGGCTGGTTCGGTACCCAACTGGCCGCTTCCATTACAGAATCGGCTGGTTTGGTACCGAACCAGCCAAAACAGTTCGAGTCACTGGTCTGAACTAGTTTTTGCCTCAAAACAGTTGAACCAGCTGGTTCAAACCGGTTCGGTCCGGTCTTGAGACAATCCTAGCGATTTTTCACTTTTGTAGTGGGTTAATCAGATCTGAAAATAATCTAAATATGGCTCGAAATCAGCACGAGAGCAAGCCAAAGGTTAGAAAACGTCACTGAAAGTTTTTACTGATCTTTGTTGAAAATTTTCCCAACTTTTGGGCACTCATTCCAAGCCAAGCAAACAGGACTTTGTACTCCACAAAAGCTGAAATATTTTTCAAACAAATATGAGGTAAATTTGGGTTGTAATCCTTTCAAGGATAAGAGGGAATAATTAATCCTTTTGTAAGTAAAGCCCCTTGGACCCTTCGTTTAGCCCCTTGAGTGGCCCTTTAATCTCTTCCACTGGATCATTTGTATCTGTGAGACTTTCTACTAGTGATTTATTTTTAATGTTGTCATTGTTGAGGTCTAGAGGTCATTCTCAGCAACTCTATGGCTAATTTCCAAAGGTTCTAACTTTTCTAAGCTTTTCCTCCAAGCATAATTCTAGTTTGCCTTGATTGACCAATAACATGTCACGTGTTCTTGTAGTTAGTGCAATTGATCTGTGAACCTTGAAAGCTTTTTTATATATTTGCATTGCATCTGGCAGGTGTCATGTAGTTGGAACTTGGCATTATAATTTATTGAATATGTAAACTAGAGGAACTAATGTAAGAAATGTTTCTAGCAATGTCTGTAATGGTGTGTGGTGTAAATAATGCCCATGTCTGCAATATATTGTTGATATTAAACATTGTAATAACAATAAATAGAAAACAATAAAACAAGGGTGTTCTTCTTGATTTTTTGTTCCCACCTCATCATTTGTACAAACCTTTTTCGTAAATAAATTCATAGAGTTGTGCTAAATACTCTGTTCACACTCTCCATACATTATACTTACATTCAATTAATGTCAAGCCTAACTTAACTGTAACCTTGCTTTATAGTGGCCTTGGGTAATTCTACTTTGATAAATTGTTGTTGTATTATGTTTGTGGAACCAATGTGTTGAATAGATGTGAATTTATCAAATTAGTAAATAACTTATTTTTTCCTGTTAATATCTTGTAGTTCTACTTTCAATGATATTATCTTTTTGTTTTAATATTTTTTCTATTGAATTTCACCATATTTTTGGTTCTCCTGCCCCCACTCCCAAGTGAGAAAAGGAAAAAATTGGCTAGCGTGAAAATTAAGGGTTAGGCTGGCAGGGTAATGATTGTCACAAATTCGCTATAGAAAAGATACATCATAGTTTGAAATTCTGGAATTTATTGTAGCTTAAAATGTTGGGACTTAAAAGAGTTTTAGCTGCATTTCTTTTTGTTTTCAGTTTTCCAAGTAATTTATTCTGTGTGTTATCTCAGAACTTGTTTTTATATGGATATGGTGCGTTCTTCAATTTTGTTGCAATCCTTGTAATGACCATCTTTAAAGGTATGTAGCACTGCCTTTCTGATCTCTGAACATGTTTATTTTTCCTCATCAATTATATATCTGTATGCTCAGAGAGAAAGCCTGATGGGTAATTTATTTGAAAAGTGAATGACTAGTTTATTTGTTCAAGTTATGTCCAACTCTATCTGAGGCTTAAATGGAAGATGTGGCTGTGTACAATATGAGAAACATATAGAACCTGATGGATTGGCCCCATGATGTTTTCATCATGTGAATGGTAGGTCAGAAAAGAACCACATGTAGGAAGTATACCTATAATCTATGTCACACAGTTCGGGTTTGAATTCGAGTTCGACAACGATTAAGTTCGATTCGAATTCGAATTTTCCGATCAGGTTCGTATGAGGTTCAACATTAGGTTCGACTATACATATTTTTCAATATATATATATATATATATATATATATGACAAAATTATAAAAATTTCAAAATAGATCCATAAACACATGAATACAAATTCTTATTAGTAAACATACATGATTAATGTAATCATTCTAACATCTAGTTAAATGTAAACATACACAATAGTAGTTTGCAAATGAAAAAATGAAATGACATAATTTTCAATCTTCAAAATTTAAATGAATGTCTATAATGTCAAATACTAGTAATCTTTTAAAAAATCACATAATTAAAACATAATCAAAATTTAAACATATATATTACAATACAACTATATTAAGAACTCATTGTAGAACATCTTCAATTTCCAAATTTAAAAAAGGAAGTCATAATGTACTCATTTTGTTATAATCCATAAAATTGTTCTTGGAAACTCAAAAACATAGATAATCTATGATTTTGGCCTAAAAATGTTTTGAATCTTTTGATATAAGAGGATGTGCCACTACGTTGAGCCAATGCAAAGGATATATTGAATGCAAAGCAACATTGGAAAAGCAAGCAAACTAAAGGGCGTTGAAGGACTATGACCAAAACATTGCGAGAGGAGGTTTTATATTATTTGCTACCAAAAGTCATGAATCAAATGTGCTGGAGAGATATATCAAATGCTGCAAAGAGATATCAAATATTGTAGTGTGTTGAGAAATAACAAACACATTAAAGTGATTGCAAAGGATACATTAAAGTGTGCTGGAAACTATGCATGTAAGGCATGAGGCCTCCATAATAAACACTGCAAAGCAATAATTGGAAAAATGATATTGCAATGAGTTGTGGGAATATAATACAACATTAAGCGTTACAAAGACGACAACACAATTGAGTTGTGGGAACAATGCGTTACAAAGGTGGCAACACAATTGCATTAAAGTAATACCTTAACAAGCTACGTTGAAGGATATCAAGCTACGTTGGAAGGCATTGTAGAGAAGCAAACCAGGCTCCCCCTACTACTAAGAGTACTGCCTCTGCAAAAGCACAATCGCAGAGTATAATAACATCGCATCCTCTCAAAATCAAACTGCGACTAATGCAATGGAAAAGTGCGATGAGTGAATACCAAATTAATTTAAGGTGAACAACCAGCAAACGAGGAAGGTTATATATTAGAGTTAATATATCAAAACTGTGATAAAACTTGTGCCAAACGACTGCGATGATAGCTATGAGTTACGCTACGCTGGAAGTCAAAAACCACTTCGAATGATATTATGAAATATAATAGTCACATTGAAAGGTTGTATGCCAATGTAGGATTGCGAAAGGTATATCAAAAAAGAGATATGGAAACCATTGAAAGATTACATGCAATGCATGCGATAGGGTTTATTCAAAGCATGCTTAGGTTACATATCAAAGGGCAATGTGGAGGTTATACATAATCCACGCATTGGAGGTTATGTATAAATATCGCGACAGGGTTATATATCGAGGATGTGATAAAGCACATACTAATGCCACGTAGGAAAAGCACAAGGTTTTATTACAAATTTGTAACTACCAGTTACATGCTACAAAAAAACTAGGGAATTTGACTCTGAAATCTTGAGCCGTGATTTCTTTTGCCTAGTTTTTACTGAAAATTATATTTAATTCATCATTCAGAATACAAAAATTGTGCCACAAAGAACAGGCTTACGTTACTTACAAGTTTACAGCTCGCGAGTCGGAGTCGCACGGTGCCGCCGGCCGGGCGCAGGCTGCTAGCCTTCCAGTTTGCAAGACACACACACTACACAGTCACGAGTCACGACTCACACTCGCTCGGCTGCACAAGTTTGCAAGATGCACAAGTCACACTCAGATCGATCCTCACGGCACTCAGAAATTCACACTGCACACTCTGCTCGAGAGTCGATAGTGGAAATTCACCATTTAGCTTGTGGAAAATCCTTTCAGCGGCATGGTTTATAAACAAAAAAAATTGGCGGGAACAGGGTTGCCGAAAACCATTGTGCACCCATGGTTTTTTTGCTAAACAGTTAAATAAAACCTACGAACCCTAAGATCGAACCCCAATTTTTTTTTTTTTCAAATTCGATTAAATTCGCCTTCAGGTTCGCGTTGAGGTTCAAATTCGATTCGATTCGAATGGGGTTTGAATTCGAATGGGGTTCGCCTTCAGGTTCGGCGAACCTGAACGAATTTCAATTTTTTTTTGAGATTCGCCGAATTTCGAACCTCAAGGTTCAAGTTCGGCGAACCTTGTGACATAGCCTATAATTAGGAATAAGTACTGAAGGGTAGGCAGAGCCATTGTTATGAAAAAACTTGTACGATAAATATAAAACATCCAATCCAAATCGTAGAGGGGAAGGAAATCCATATAGAATAAACTATATATTTTCAATAATCGATGTGATGAATTACAAGAGCTCTTGTTATTGTTTTACTCATTGATTGGTCATGAGGTTGAAGGGTTATATGATGATTTTTTTTCTTCCCTATTATAGTGTATCAATCATAGTTGCAAATAATGCCAATAAATCAACAATATCTTGATTCCTTCAGACTGCTCTTACAACCACTTGAATCACGATTTTTGGAGACTTTTAAATGTATTGGGATATATTTCCAAAAAATCGCAAGTTGATAGAATTTATTGTGATATATTGCTATTTTCCAAAACATTGAGAGCTGATAGAATTTATTGCTAGATTCATGATAGGGGGGCTATAAAATCCGTTTCAGTCTTTCTTTCCTCTTTTTGGAAAAGTAGAAGGGATAGAGAGAGACACTGAAATGGAGTGCTGTCATTGTATTTAGCTGATTTATTGTGGATTGGAGATTGATTCCTGTTAACGTTTTTCGTATTCCAAGTATGTTTAATTTAAGCATGTATTTTGTTTTCTTTTCAAGATTTAGGATAGGGCTTGCAACATCAATTATATTTCCCTGTGCTTGCTAATTTTTAATGGGAGATTTAACATTTCTATAGGTCGGGTTTTTTTATTTGCAGTATTCTTTTGTATTGATTTCCCTTTCCTTTTGTGGCATAGGTATAATTATTTCCTAACAAAAATGCAGAAGCCTTTGGACTCATTATGGGAACATGGTGAGCCACTTGAGCCTCATTATCGGTTGGTTTGCAAGTCGTGTGGGAAGGAAATGACTAATAGAATCAATCACTTGAAATGCCACCTTGCAATAATTATAGGGCATGAAGTGTGAATATGTGATTTGTTACTGCAAAATCTAGCACCCTAGTGCAAAGCCTCACTAAGGAATCTAGATTGAGAGAAACAATGGGAGAGCTTCCACTGTCACCTCAACAACTACTCCCCTTGCTTTTGTGGTTGGATATAATTCTCACAAGGGAGGCTTCTCTAGTAAATCTTTGGGATTAGGTAAGGGTTCTACCACAAGATTCAACCAAAGACAAGTATGCAACAATTAGGGTCTCGGGTGATTTAAGGTGTAATTTCAAGAGAGTGAGTTCAAAGGACCCTATGGCTAAATCTAGGGGGCTTAGTATGACCAATGTTACCCACCAAAAGTGGGTAATCTATAGGAGAAGGTCTTTTTTACCCATTGGCTAGCCAACTAGTGAATAGCCCTATGATGGCCCTTAGATATATTTTCAGCAGTGCTCTCTGTCTTTGCTTTCGTTAGTGCTCTCTCCCATTTGGACCTCCTTTAGCTAGTACCATGGCTATGGCCATCTTCTTTGAAGTCTTGCCCACTCCATTACCACCATTATCACCAGTGTTATCGGAACCAGACTAGAACCGGTGGAACTAGTTGGTTCAACCAGTTTAGGGGTCAAACCAATTCAGTTCGAGGTTCGGAACCGGAAATGGCTAGTTCGGTGTTGAACCGACTGGTTCTATGATGGAACTGGCTGGTTCCATACAATTCCACCAAAGATGTTCCAAATGCAATTTTTTCAAGAAAAACACGAATTCTAAATTTTTGAGTGGGGCAGCCTAATATTCAAGCCTATGACCTTGGTATTGCTATGCAATTCATGGTAATGTTAAATTCTTAAAGTAAAATTGACATTCTCCTTTAACTTTCATTTTCATCTTTTTCCATAATTTTTAACATTACCCTGAAATGACTTGGATGTTTGAGAGTGGCTCCAATCTCATTGGATTCCACATAGAGAAAGTAGAATTTTAGATCTCACTCAAAATCCAGTAGACTTAACAGTTTTCAGGATTTCATGATTGGGTGTATTACAATGTTTCCATCGGATTTTGTCATGTACGAGGGTATGGAAGTAGTATTTAATTAAGAGCAACAAACCCTCTATGTACCTTGATGTTAGTGGCATTGGTTGTCAAACTCCTCTATCATGGCCCTACTAAAAATGTACCCGTTAGTCAAACAAAATCTTGACTTGACATGGTACGTTTTTTCTATCTTATTTTAATGCTTAGAGGGAGATATTGATGATGAAGTTCCCAATATAGGAAATTATTTTGATGATAGGTAGGTATTTGATGTAGCATGATTTTTTATGGATGTTAGAGGCCATCTAAAGCCTTTTTGTTGATGTATTTTCGGTTCAGAGATGGATTGCAATCAATGCTATTTTGGTTATGTGCACCCTTACATGTTATATAAATGATAAATTTTGCTTATTTGTGCATAAATATTTTGGATTCATATGGATGCACATGAATATATATGCTTTTATTTAGAATTTGAATATTTATGTGTTTTTCGTCAACTAGATTTTTGGTCCGGTTTTTTTACCGGTTCCTAGTTCAGGGGGTTTTCTGATTCAATCATCTGTTTGGTTTTGATAACATTGATTATCACATGCAACTATGGATTGATGGGTTTGTCTATTAAATGTCTTTCCCCTCAAGAGTTGAGAGCACCTAACTAACATGGCTGAAGGCATAGTCATCCCTAACACAAGTGTGGTAATTTGCCTACAAATCCTAAGCTAGAAAGACATTGGAAGGAAAGGTTTGTGTGAACTATTTTGTGCCCTTAACTTTGAATATGGTCCACTATGATACTTGAATGGTTTTTTCCCCTAATGATGTGATCTCACTTGATCTTGAGGGTATGTTTCAGGTGCTTCATTACTCATGCAGTAGAGATCCTTTGAAGGATGACTTGACACCCATCCAACACCATTTAGAGGACGTTTTTCCCTTTTTTGAGAGAAGAGATGTCCTTACAACCCTAACCTTGCTCTCTTGAGATGAACATTGGGCTTTGAGGAGCCTCCACATGGTTACACCCCCCTTTGCTACACCTCCATATGTTGAAACATTGTGCTAGGAAGCCAAGTCGTTGGCTTGTTTGATGATGTGCCTAGATGGACCCATGACACCCCGAAGCTAGCCTTGACCTTGTTTGATGGATGTTGCCTTGTTCCAGAGCCGAGATGATGATGAAGATCATTGAGATGACTTGGGAGGGCTAGCACATCATGCCTTGATGCTAATGTTTGCCTAAGAGCTTGCCACATCATCCCCACATGCCATAAGATGGTGACGTGAGTCTTCTTGGAGATGATGTCATGGTGGAGGAGATGTTATTTGGAGATGTATCCACGCACTTCGATGATTATCTTGAAGTGAGGAGCACTAACGAACCACTTTATCACTTGTTTGATGGAGATTGTCCATTCTATGTCATGATGGAGAGCATATATTTCCACACATGTGGGAGATTGTGGTGTATTTATTATGTTTTAAAGCTACCTGAAGTCGGCTTGTGATCTTTAGATCATAGGTGGATGCTCAATCAAACTTTCATGGGTTTTACTTGTAAAATTATGAAAGGTGACTTGGTTGCCCTCATATAAATAGAGGGAAGTCACTTTCATTTGTATCATCACACATTCACTCACTTCTCTTTCTCTTAAGAAGTGCACACTAGCTATCTTGTATTTTTCTTTTGGACACAATGTATATTTAGTGGTGCAAATTGTCTTTGAAGGGAGATTTTTACATGTAGAAGACTTGTTTGGGGCTGATGAAGTGATTTTGTGGAAACCTTGTAAATTTATTGCTATTATTTTCCATTTTGCATGCTATATTTATGAAATTATGGTTTCTATTTGTGACATATCAAAAAGTGCAATATCTTTTGTGAAATCTAGATTATTTATGGTATGTTAAATTTGTTTTGCAAGAATCCATCAAAGGGACTTTGTTTATGCATCCTTTGACCTTAAATCTCCCATTTAGAAAAGTCGCTAGGGTTTCTAAGAGAAGAAATTTACTCTTGCACCCTCTTCATCCAAGGCCCTCTATTATAGACCTTGCTCTAATTGAATCCTTTGCCCAATTGAGAGAAGGCCCTAATCTTGTTGTGATGATCATCCTTAAATTCTCTCTCTTTCTTAATTCTTGGTTGCTAGGGTTAGGGTTGGGTTTAACTTTACATGTTATGGTAAATTTGCATTTATATGTCATTGTTCTATTTGATAAAGATTGCATTGAATAAGTTAAATGGACAAAATCTAGCATTTATTGCAAATTTATCCTTGAATTAAGATTGATAGCTAGACTTAGTTTGTTGTTTTATGCATTTTAAACCTTTAAGTACTCTAGAAGTTTCCTTTTCCCCGACTCACCCCTTGACACTTTATTGAATCTATCTCTTAGAGGCTATTTCTTGGCTGGTATATCCTTTTGTATGTTGTAAACTTGTATATCATAAAAACCCTAGTTTATAGCAACTCTCTTTTAGTCCACTAAGGTTGGTGGAAAATCTACTTGATTGTTTGTATCTCTTATCACAACCATCTAGGCCCTACCAATACCTACGTCCATAACCATTAGACTTTATATCACCCACGAGCCCTTGTTTGTTGAAGAGCTTGTTGGGTGATTTCTTTAGGGAAGCCTCCCTTGTGGGGATAACATCCACCACTAAGTAGCTGGAGAGAGGCCACTGAGGTGATAGTGGTGGCTGATCTCTTATTGTCATAAGACCTAGGTTGGGCTAGTGAGGCTTTACTTCGGGCCTGCTAGATTTTGCGTTAACAACCTAAAGAAGCTCAAATAGGTTCCCAAACACATGCAATCAAGAAAATACCCTTTGCTGTTACAAACTAGGGTTTCAAGGAGCAATTTACAACATGTAAATATTTTATGACAACAATAAGAAAACATCCCCTGAATCTATGATAAACAAGTGTAAAATTCGGGCTAATTAATGAGTAAACAAGAGAATAAATTACAACAATTTTTAATGGCTGCAAACACAAATAACAATAATATACACCATAGACGTCAACTCTAATTTATGGCTGAAAAATATGTGTGAAATGATATTTTCACTTTTCCAACTAAGTGCATGCAAGTTTCATCCCGAGGACAATAAGTCCTAAGGCAAATAACGCCAAAAAATGATGATTTTGCTGTAACCTAACCCTAATTTACTGTAGAAAAAATACAAAAATTTAGAGTTTTTAATATTTATATTTATTTTATGGTATTGACACAAGAGATAAGACTAGTGCCTTTCTCAATCAAGGGATCATGGAGTCTAGGAGCAAAATTTTATGGGAGAAAATTGATGGAAGCGATTTCAAGGAGAATGAGGAAGACAAACTTGTGTTCCTCACGCCCTTAAACGCTATAAGTTATAACCCTTCTATTTTTTTTGGAGATTAAAAGGGAGGAAGCTAAACCTAGGTTCCTTAAGAGAAATTGTTGAGAAACCAAGTGCTAGATAGATTAAAGCTTGATTCCTGTTTCTTGATAATTACTTGTGAATGTTAGCTGTCTTCTTATTAATTTTTGTTCTCTTCATCAAACAGTTATACAAAAACTCAAAGCATAAAGATGACAAAGAGACAAAGAACATAAAAAATTAGGCTCCAAGCCAGGGCAAAACCCCCCCACAAGGGGGAAAGCCCAAACAATCCTTCTCTTATGGAATCAAATCAAAATGATATATCCAACACTCAAGACCAAGACCAAAACTACCACAAAGATCCAAGTCAACCCTCCTCCAAGTCTCCTCCAACCAAGTCAAAGTCAACGAAAGTCAACACTGGTCAAACCTTCTGAAATCTGGTCAAATCGTAGAAATTTTGGACTGGTAGTGAAGGACAAATTTCAGACCTGTAATTTTCACAGAGTTGCCCCCCAAACTTTGCATGTGTGAGCAGAAACAAGCTAGAAAACTCAAATTTCTCTCTCCTTTGACTTCAACTCCTTTTTCTTCTTGTCTTTGGCACAAAAATCAATGTGATGTGTGAGTGAATGAATGAGCTACCAAGAGGTCGAGTTGACTTGTATATATAACTGTCCAGGAGGGTCGAATAATTGCCTCTTAGGCCGACTTGTCCAAGGAGGGTTGACTTGGTCTTGTGTTGACTTTTTGACTCAAAATAAAATTCTTTTTCTTTTCTTTACAAAATTCCAAATGGGACTTGACTCAAATACATTTCTTTTGACTCTTAATAAATCCTTTTTGACTCAATTGACTCTATAAGCATGAAGAACATGCTTTTGACCAAAATAAATGAATATAATAAATATATCAATGATAAAATTACATTTTTTTACATTATGAAGACCAACACCAGTTACATTTTTCAACACTCCCTCTTAACTAGGGAGGTATTCATAATGACACAACAGGATACTCTCAAGTTGAAATATTCATATAAGAAAGGATCTAGATTGATAAGCATCAATGATGATTTACATCATCATAGCCAACATTGTCAAAATAGCAAGGCCTTGACTAACAAGCTCTATCTCTCCACTAGATCATAGCACAATGCTAGGATGCATAAATTTGGACACCACCACCTCTCAAGCACATACCCCACCTGGGTGTTCCTAAGGTATGACCTCACAGGACGATTTCCTAATCCAAGGAAAAGTGCGTCCTCAGGACCATTCTTTGCCAAGTTCATGTATCCAACTTAAGATGTTAATCCTAGTCAATCACACTACATGACTGAAGAATGTACGTCCTTGATGCTTATCCAATTCAACATTCTCCCTACTAGTGCCTTTACTAGGCTTATGACTGTTAGTCCTGGCCATAGCACATGGCACATGGAGAATGCATTGTCCACCCCCACTTCCTCTCAACCAGGGAGGAGAAATCTACAAGCCCAATCTTGTCTCGCAAATACTCAAGCTTCTTGTTAGGAAGAGACTTTATCAATATGTCTATTATTTGTTTGTCAGTGGAGATGTATTGTAGCTTCATGACCCCATCCTGCACCAAGCTTCGAATGTAGTGATATTTGATATTAATGTGCTTTGTCCTCGCATGGAAAAAAGGTCGTCTGTCAACTTTATGCAGCATTGGTTGTCACAACATATGATGGTAGAGTCCAAAGGTCCTTCAAACAGACTTGCAAGCAACTTACGAAGCTAAACTGCTTCTCGACTAACTTCATTAGTTGTTGTGTATTCAACTTCAGCAGTACTCAATGCAATCAAGTCTTGTTTTCTGCTCATCCATGAAACCATAGCGGATCCCAAACAAAAACAACCACTTGTAGTACTTTTTCCATTTGCATCACTTCTTGCCCAATCCGAATCTGTGTAGCCCAATAACTAAATCTCATTTCCTGCAACGTATCTCAAGCAATGATGTATGGTCCCACAGAGATATCTTAAGATGTGTTTAGCTGCTATCCAATGATCATGTTTAGGCTCCATCTGAAACTGGCTAAGAGTATTTACTACAAAACATATATCTGGTTGGGTGTTCACGAGATACATCAGAGAACCAATTAGTTGTTGGTAAGATGTTGGATCAACAAAACTTGAATATGAACTCCTTAATTTCTTCAAATTGGTGATCATAGGTGTTGTCATAGGTTTACTATCCATCATTCCAAATTTCTATAGAATCTTGATCACATATTTTCCTTGACCAAGATAAATCTCGCCAAGTTTCTGCCAAACTTTGAGTCCTAGGTAATAGTGCATTAGTCCAAGATCTTTCATATCAAATTCAACTGCTAGTTCCTTCTTGCATTAACGAATATGATGCTCCACACTTGTTATCAGTAAGTCATCCACATAAAGTAATATGATCACAAGCTCATTCTTTACCACCTTGATGTAGAGGTTCGGATCTGCAATACTTTTGACGAAACCAAGTCTTAATAGATAAGCATCCATTCTGGCATACCATGCTCTAGGGGCTTGTTTTAAGCCATATAGAGCCTTCTTTAACTTGCAAACATGAGTTTCTTTTCCATGCACTTCAAATCCTTGAGGTTGCTCAATGTAGACTTCTTCATCAATTGTGCCATTCAGAAAAGCTGTCTTTACGTCCATTTGATGTATGTTCCATCCCATAGTAGTTGCAATAGAGATGAGAGATCTAATTGTTGTGTACCTGGCTGTTGGAGCAAAAGTTTATTCGTAATCAATTCCTTCTTGTTGAGAGAATCCTCTAGCCACAAATCTTGCCTTATATTTATCAATGCTCCCATTAGCTGCATGCTTGATTTTGTAAACCCACTTGGAAGTCACAACTGATTTGTCTTTTGGTATAGGAACAATTTCCAATCATCATTCTTCATGATTGATTGGTGTTCTTCTAACATTGCATTCTTTCATACTTGATGTTCAACTTCCTTTTCGTAAGAGGTAGGTTCTACTTCAATGAGTTTGGTCATATATGCTGCATAAGTTGAATATCTCTTGTGTTTCTTGCTTTCTCTGAATGTTCCTTTTGTTGCTGCATGTCCTTTGGCTTCCTGTAGTGTTGATCTTAACTAATCTGGTCTTTTTCAAGTTTTTGGAATGATGATAGGTTGTACAGGTTTGCTTTGTTGATTTGGGGTAGCATCGGATGTGCTCTAGCTATGAAATTTGGTGGAGAGACTAAAGAGCATGAGATCTCCAAGACCCAAAAATTGTTTTGGAAAATTCCATCCAAATGAAAAGTTATTAAAATAATTAATATTTTTAATGAGGTCCTAAGTCTAAACTTAGGAAAATAAAAATATTAATGGGTATTAATAAAGATAAGGATGAGAAGCTTCTAAGAGACGAAGATCAAGTCTATTTTAATCTTAGCCGTTGATTAGGGACTTAATCTCAGCCGTTGATTCATCAACAGGAAAAGTATAAGAGAAGGCTTGAGGGTCAGTTGGAAACATACTGAGGGAGACCAGTCAGTTTGATTTCTGGAGCGGGGTTTGCTGAGAAATTCGAACTAGAGTTCTGGATTGCAGCATGAGGTAGTGAGTACGGAACGGAGAGGCAGGAACAACACCAGAAGATCAACGTAGGGATCAGAGAGGCAGACACAGAGGCAACAGGACTGTGCAGTCACTGGAGGGCCTACGTGGGTGATGCGGAGAGGCCCAGTGCTGACGCAGAGGGTCTGGGAGCTGCGTAGATGCCAGTAAGTCTGACACTGAGTCTGGGGGAGGTGCTATAGAATTTATCTCTGTTGGGCAAGCCAGTTTGGCACCCAGTTGTACTCAAGAGTAGCTGATTAATAAAATCTTCTTCTGCTGCACCACTTTTCCTGCATTGGGTTTTTCCGGGGACATTTGTCCAAAAATCACTGTGTTGATGTGTTTGGTTTTTGTGCATGTATTTGTTTTTGTTCTATGGTGTGATATCTACAGTAGAGTTTATTTTAATATTTATTGAAGCGACTTTGTAAATTACTTATTGAAGAATAAGTAGGAAAAATAAATTAGTTGCTGCAGTAATAGAATTTTCACATGGTCTCAGAGCAAGGAATCAAAGACATGAAGGGAAAATCAATTATGGGTCGAGATTATGATGCAGAGGC
Organism: Pinus tabuliformis; assembly: GCA_031772625.1. Classification (NCBI taxonomy): domain Eukaryota; kingdom Viridiplantae; phylum Streptophyta; class Pinopsida; order Pinales; family Pinaceae; genus Pinus; species Pinus tabuliformis. The sequence continues at coordinate 1,414,779,850 of CM062819.1, read as the reverse complement.
ATTAACATCATGAGACTCATGCAGATTTTTTGGAAAATTGCACAAGGGATAGAAATCTTGATTTCTCTATGTTGGCTTCCAGATTGGAAGAAGAAGTTGCTTGTGTAACAAGCTCAACATCATCTGAGGTATGGTATATAGACAGTGGAGCCTCTTGGCATATGACAGGAATCTGGGAATGTTTCTCTAAGTATCAGGAGGAGAGGATGAATTTTCAGATCAGTATGGGGAATAAGGCAAAGTATATTCCAGTAGGAAAGGGGACCATAGTGTTTCAAACAAAAACGGGAGAGCGATTCCGGGTCAACAATGTGCTGCATTTGCCAGGACTGGGGATGAACTAACTATCCGTATCGCAACTTCAAATCAAGGGCTATGACATTTTCTTCATCAAGGAGAAAGTGTACGTCAAACACCCAAGCTTGAAAAAGAAAGTGGAAATCGGAATCAGGAGTAACAGGTTGTACAGGTTACAGCGAGAATCACCAGTGGCACTGATAGGCAGTCATGGGGACAAGGATCTGAATGAACTATGGCATAGACGAATGGGACATTTGCACCATGGGGCTCTGATAATCCTCAACAAAACTGTAATGGGGGTTCCAGATCTTAATACAGGAAGATATGATGTATGCAGAGGATGTGCTCTGGGCAAGTATGCCAAAGCAGCATTTCCTAGAAGTAAAAACAGGGTCAAGAGTATACTAGGATTGATACACTCAGATATCTATGGACCAATGTCCACTAAAGCTCTTAGTGGTGCTGAATACTTCGTCACCTTCATTGATGACCACTCCAGGAAAACTTGGATTTATTTTCTAAAAACCAAGGATGAGGTTCTCTATCGATTCAAGGAATTCAAGGCTCTGGTGGAGAATCTGACTGGAAAGAAAATAAAAGTTTTGCGCTTAGATAATTGTGGAGAATATGTCGACAAGGACTTCACAGACTTTTGTGCTAGGGAGGGGATCATAAGGGAGTGGACAACTCTGTACAATCCGAAGCAGAATGGAGTAGCAGAAAGGAAGAACCAGACTATCGTGGAAGCAACCAGGGCCACGATGTATGATCGGGATATGCCAAAATTCCAATGGGCAGAAGCATGCAACACGACAGTCTATGTTCAGAATAGAACTCCTCATCGGGCATTGGGCACGATTACTCCAGAGAAAACCTTCACAGGGAAGACACTTGAAGTCAGTCATTTTAGGATATTTGGGAGCTTAGCATATTGCCAATATTTGGGAAAACATACAAGAAAGCCATTTGATAATAGTGAAACTAGGTCTAAATAAATATTAGACCTCATTCATTTTGATGTGTGTGGGGCCATGTTTGACAAATCACTTGGAGGTCATCTCTACTATGTGACATTCGTTGATGACCATTCTAGAAAGAAATGGATCTACCTCCTCAAAATGAAAGATGAAGTATTTGATAAGTTCAAGGAGTTTAGGACCGAAGTGGAAACCCTAACCGAAAGAAAGATAAAAAATCGAAGGTCTGACAATGGTGGGGAATACACTTCTAAGGAATTGATTGCATATTGTATGGAAGCAGGTATTAAGAGGGAGTTCACTGGTGCCTATTATCCCGAACAAAATGGATTGGCCGAAAGGAAGAATAGGCCAATTGAAGAAGGCATTCGAACGATGCTCTCTGATCAAGACCTACCAAAATTATTATGGGGAGAAGCAACAATGACAACCATATACATTCAAAATAGAACTCCTCATAAGAGTCTTGATAATACAACACCCGAAGAAGTATTCACGGGAAAGAAACCAAGTGTGGATCACCTCTGAATATTTGGAAGTCTAACATACATCCATGTTCCAAGCGAAAGAAGTTGGATTCTACAAGTATCAAGGGAATATTCGTTGGATATAGTCTCTCTTCAAAAGCATATAGAATCTACATGAAGGAAGGAAGATATATTGAAGTAAGTAGGGATGTCATATTTGATGAAAATCAAGAATACAAGAAATCAAAAGATATTCCTATTGATTCTGATGATGAAGAAGTTCGCATATTTGAAGAAGTTCATCATGAAAACTTCACTACAAATCTCGAAGAAGAGGGACGAAGTGAGCCTATTCAATCGGTGGTCATCCCAACCACAAGGAAAAGGCCAAATTGGTGACATGGTAGCAGAGGTATAAACAAGAAGAGAAATAGTAGGTGCTAACAGATGGAGGTGCTGGACCTTTTCAGCATTTCAGCACCACACTCATCAAGGACTTGCAGCAACCTTTTATAGACAATAGTGATCAAAGGCACCTGGAGGGAAAAAAGCATGATGTAAGTGCCGGAAAACTTTTAAGAAGGCCAAGAAATCAATCTCAAGTGGCCTCACAAAATCCATGCATTCATATTCTTCACCAACTTTGCATGATATATAAGCCGAGTGTCGGAAAAGTAATGTATCACTTGCAGCCTTTGAAGAAATAAGACAGAGTTACTGGGTTAAGTATGGAATGATCATCAGTTATCTCCTGCCAGCTGTTTTAAGGGAGGCCATATAGCAGTCTTATCATGCATGGCAGAAGCAGGAGACCAAAACAAGGCGAATTACAAACACCAATAAGCAAGAAAGAAATGTGAAAGCACTTAAGATTGATGATAATGGCAACTTTGAAAGGTATGAAGCAATGGAGTGGACTAAATACCGAGCAAGATCTTGTGCTAGTGTTCAAAGAATTTCTGCAGGAAAGATAAGGTGCTATAATTTTATTAATGTCCATAAATGACCAAAGTAGGTCAATGGGACTAGAGATTACAACAAGTGACAAAGGTAATGTGAGAGTGCCATGTCTACTAAGAAGCGACTAAAAACTACATATTAAAATAGCTTGTAGAAAGGGATAAACTCGCATAAAACTAAAGATGGCTACATTGTTATGCAAAAGGATATGGATAAATGAGGGAGGCCACTACTCTGCACCAGTAGTAGATGCAGATGTTGTGGAGGCACTTTCTCTATCATCATGATTCATCAATCACTGTGAAAGTATCAATGCAAAGTTTGATGGCATCCTCTAGGGAATGCTTGAGGCTGAGAGGACTTGCCTGAATAATCCTGGGTACAATCTGCTGAAGCTCTCCTAACATCCCAGAAAAGCATTACTTTTAGTATGGGATCTATGAGGCAGCAGCTCATCTGAGAGCCTTATACATCTTAATCTAGGACTTGGTACTTGACACTACTGCAAGGCTCAATTGGAAATTGAGGACACTATCAAAACCGAGCTTCCATATGGGGTAGTGAAGAAGTAGAAACTGCCTTGGAAAAATTACTTAGTCAGGAAGCAGTTGCAGCTGAACAGAATGCTAATGATTTTGCCAAATTTATGTTTTTATTTTTCAAGGGCTGTTGTCTGTAGGTTGCTTTCCATGCTGTGTCATAGTCTGCTTGTGGCCATGGCAGAATGATGAATTAAAGTAGCAGCTGGATGTAGACCACCTTTAGGAAGGTTGTTTGTCTGCATTAAACATTGACTTATGCTCATTTATCTAGAATACATAAGCTACTTGTCGAGCATTTAAGTCCCAGCCACAATAGATCTCCCTAAGGTTAGCAGATGCAGAAGTATTGCTGCTTGAACATACATTGTCAAAAAGAATAAATTTACGAAATTGACAAATTATATAACATTTTTTTCTAGATAATAGATAGAGGATGATCCTAGGGAAGGTGGGTTTCCAGAGTCCAGGCGCTGGTGGCTTTTTAAACTCCAGATTGTATATTTTTCCTGAACTGCATGCTTTGGGATCTTGATTGACACTTTTCTTCATTTTTTTTTCCATTTTCAAAAATCCTGTCAATTTCTAAGAAGATGACCCAAAGTGGTCCCTACAGAGGCTTTCCTTTGGTTACAGTGTGCAGAAGGATTGTATTGTTGTTGAAATTCTATGGTTGCTAATTTTGTTGTTTCCATGATTTGTGAATGTTTCTGTATGCCATTCACTGGCTCACTGATTTCCTTCCATACTGAAGCTTCATTTTGTAGATGCAGGGGCAGATGGTTTGAATATTCTCCAGGGTCACTCGAGGGCAACAATGCTGTTAGTGTTTAATAATGCAGCACAGGGCATTCTTTCCTCCTTTTTTTTCAAATATGCTGGTATACAAAAGTTTGAACTTTGTATCATTTTTCTCTTTTCTTTCCTTATGGAGGGTGCCAGACAATGCTGAAATTTCTATAAAACATTTTTCAGACTTCAGTGCTAAACAAGTCTCTACCATATTTCTTTTGTTGGATGCAGATACAATCTTGAAGAAATATTCTTCAACTGTAGCAACAATCTTTACAGGCCTAGCTTCTGCTGCATTATTTGGCCATACATTAACCATTAACTTTATTTTGGGCATTTCCATAGTTTTCATTTCTATGCACCAGGTTTGCCAGCCTGTTCATTTAATCTTATTTTCTGTTAGCAACTTTTATTATGCTTCAACATAAATTGATTGGGTGAATCTTATGGTTTGGCGCTTTCCTGCAGTTCTTTTCATCCCTTTCAAAGCCTAAAGAGCAGACAAACAATGGAACTGTTGAAATGCTGGATATTCAACCTAATCACAGGTGCTTTCCCTACTTCCTCCACTCATCTCACTTTTGCATAGTAAATGTTCTACTTGTCGCAACAAATTTTGTTTGTGAAAACTTAGTCTAATCTTTCCCACATTGATTTGTTGAGCTTTCCAAACAGAATATTTTCTTAATCTCATCCTCTCTATCTTAAATACTGTTAGGATGGAAATTGTGATTCTGTTACCATTATACAATAAGTTATATTTCCCAGCGAAGAATGTTTGCAATAACCTTGTGTTGAATCCATTTTAGAATATAATTCTTAGAAAATTATAAATGAGTATCGATTGTCTCTTGTGTAGTATCTGCTGTGGCATCCATCTTCTGGCTCTATGTTGGTATGTAATATTCCTAAATGGAAGTTAACAGTAAATACCAAAACAATATACAAGGAACAGCAAGATAAATAAAATCACAGCTACAAATCAGTACACAATAGATGCCAGCAAAACACTCTGAGCCATTTTATTAATAAATTGGGAACGGGTACATAAAATGAGTTGAAATGATACAACCTGGGCTTGCCAAGCAAGCTATGCAAAACCCAGATGATATATCTCGGACCCAGAGGGGGAATGACCCGGAACAAGAAATGCGCACTGCCCAGAAATAATATGCTGCTAGCTGCTGGCTAAAATAATGATCTCATAGCCGAATACTCCTCGGAATGTTCTGAATGTTTAGCCTCAAACTCCTCTTCCAAAACCCACAAAAACCCGGAAAGGGTTTGGGCTGAAACCAAGTGATGAAGAAGCTCTACAAATGGTGCGAGTGGCTCTCTGGCTGGCTGTACACACCACTGGAAATACTATTGCTAGAGCATCCCCAAATTATCTGTTGATGAATCCTTCAAGCAACCTTTGGGATTATCTCTAGAAAACCACCAAATGTCCATCTCCGTTAGCTCCCCAACTCACACTGCACAATGCTTGCATATTCTGCCCCCTAGTGTGCTTGCGCATTGCTTGAGAATGATGAAATTGGCCCTCAGAAATGGCCCAAAGCTACCCCTGCAAAATGTCACCAAACTCCACTTCTCCAACAAGAGAAAACCCCTGCAAAATTTATCTGCCAATCTCCTCTTCAACCATTGCAAATGATCAAGTCGACTTTCCTTCTGCGCCCAAGAAATGTGCACTGCTGATCCAAATGATGAAGGTTAAGCTTTGTAGAAGCCCTGAGGTGGACTCCTCTAATCTCCAGCTAGGGAGGCACTCGAAGTCCTCCAAAACTGGCTTGGGTTTCGCTTGAAACCCTTGTGCTAAACAACACTCCAACCCTTGCGCTGAACAACTCCAAGAGAAGATGAATTGATAAGTGTAATAGTCAAAAGATGCCCTCAAGTGCTCCCTCCTTGCCTTTAAATAAGCTTGGCCCCATACGCTCTCCTTGGTGGCCCCCACTTTGCCTCCAAAATCACACTCCCTCTCTATTGGTGCGCATTGCCTCCTTGGTGGCCCCCACTTTGCCTCCCAAAATCGCACTTCTCTCTCTAGTGGTGCGCATGGCCTCCTTGTGGCCCCCACTTGAGCGTGGGACCTCTTAAGACTGCTGGCACAACCCCAAGAGTCTCTGCTAACCTCCTCAAATAGTAAATCAAAATTTGGGGACATTACATGGTATCTATTTATTGTATATGTTTATATATTATAGAATAGATATTGATTTACATATTTTTTTTACTTTATGTTGTGATGACTTCTAAGGATCCCCTTCCAAAATCAGGGCCTTGAACTCGCAATGGTGTTTTCTCCCTAGGTAGGAGTGGCTAAAGGACAACCCTATTAGGTGTTTCCAACCCCTAAGGGGAAGTAACATTTCCTCAGTCCACCCTTCAATTGATAGGTGTTAGTGAATAATAATGATGGTAACGGAGGGGATAAGACTTCATGGCCAAGTGCCATGGTTAAAGGGACCAACTGATGGGAGTATCCACATCCTAAGTGTATAGATGTGAGGAGGGAGCATTCGTGGATGCATGAGTTACCAACTCGGCCTTTGTTTTTCCACCCCTCTTGTGCGCCTTTTATTTTTTCTTGATTTTTCTTTGTATTATTGCTCATAGCTCAAGGGTTAGAGCTTGCTTTGAATGATATAACAGTTGTATTACCCCTTAATGATGAGTCATTTCATTGCTCATCAGGGTTGGGACATGCAAGGGTTCCTTCCTTTGATGTAATGGAGCAACATGTGCTTAGGAACTGTGTGATGGCTGTATGAATGAGGTAGAGTTGATGCTAGGCTTTTGCCCACATGCTAATTCTTATGTCCTTAGCCATCTTCTGCATTTTGATATTCTTTCTTTTAATTTTGTTGTGGCCATGATATGCTCTTTTTGTTTCTTTTTGCTGCATCAACCTCCTAGGGCAATGTTTCGGGACCCTACCTACGTATGTGGACATATGGGTGCCAAATCCCAAATAAGCAATTGTTAATTGAAGCTAAAGAGTGGAGGTGAGATATGGGCTTTCCGCTTGTAATGTAAGATGGATAGTGTTAAGTATGGTATAGGGGAAATGGAACTTCACTATCTCAATCCGGGCATCCCAAGTAGTGCCCCTCCCATACCCACTGGGCTATTAAGGGTGGACCCACTGGACTAGGATCAAAGATTAACCCCCCATTTATGGTGAGAGAACAAGATCATGGTCAAAGCCCATCCATCTTATAGATCACCCCATAATCCATATCAAATGCCCTAAAACAAACAAGCGTAAGCACCCGATTGCAAAATGACTAGAGTACCTTTTGAGTGGAAGACCACCTTCCTCCATGTGCTCATGCTAGATGGGTGACAAACATATCGCTGATGCAAGTGGCAGAGATAAATGGCATATCATTAGCTAGTGGTGGCTATCAAGGGCTACTGGGTACATGGTTGACTGGATGGCTGTTAAGAATAGGAGAAAAGTTTTCTCCTCTAGGGTTATTGATTTTGATGGGTAACATTTGGCTCCAACTTGGGGAGATGAGCTCACCGTAGAGCACATGATCCATATGCTTGAATGGGGAGTTAATGAGAATTCCAACAATCTCTGGGCTCCTAGGCATGTAACCTAAGTCACTGCATTCGTGTTCGTGTTCGAGTTCGTCAACCTTGAAATTCGAATAAAGTTCAACACCTAAAATTTTGCTGATAAAATTCGGCATAAAATTTGACATATAAAATTTGAAATATTATATACAATTTAAGTTTAAGCAGGCTGAAAAACACATTTAGCCACAATTCTTCACATATAAATCATGTAGATTACCCCATAAAAGGCAAAAAATCACCATTAACTTTCACTAAATCCATATAGACAAGTACAAATTATTTCGCCGACGATACATCATAATGGAACTATAAGCTGATTAATAGAACTATAAATTGACAAAAAATAATTGTTGTTTTAGTTAATTCTATTAACTGAATTGGACAAAAATTCATTATTCATCCCGATGATTCAACCCTCTCGATGGGTTGGTTGGCAGAAACATTACTTGAAGAAGATTGACTATTGTGCCCATTAGAAAGTTTGTTAATTTGGTAAAAACCCTTTCTTGCTTTTTCAATGATTCCAAATGCCCTAGTGGCCTAGTGGCTTGTTATCCAACTCCCAAAGGTCTGATTATCTCAGTGTTGCGGGGGAGCGTGCCCCCCCCCTCTCGATCCTGCTCCCAATTTGCGCTCTGGGCGGGAGCAGGTCAGGAGCTCGCTCCTGAAATCCCTCCCTTTTCTACGCTCCCTGGTTTCTTTCAATTCGATATAGGGAGCGTCGCTCCCAGAGAAACGCGAGGAAAAAAAAGGTTTTGGGCGGAAAAAACAGATTTTTGTGGAAATGAAGTGAGGGAGGGAGGGAGGGAGGGAGGGTTAAATAGACCCTCCCTCATTCATTTCATCATTGTAATGAGAGTGAGAGTGAGAGTGAGAGCAAGAGAGTGAGGAGCAAGGAGAGAGCAAGAGAGAGCAAGGAGCAAGAGAGTGAGAGAGCAAGAGAAAGCAAGGAGCAAGGGGAGATTGAAGAGCTTGCAAGGGGAGATTGGATGCCAAAGAGGTAGGCTCTACAATATTGAATAGAGTGTCTAGCAAATTTTTTTTTAATGTTCATTCCTAAATAAATAAATAATTTTTTTTCTCTATTTCCCATTCCCATTCCCATTCCATTTTTTAAAATTTTGCAGATTCAAAACTTCAAATTTCAAACATCATGGTTATATTTCTTGGCATTTTCTTCTTCTTGGTTCCTTTTTTGGTTATTATGGTGTTGGAGAGTAGAAAAAGGAGGGTTGAAAATGAAGAAGGGGATGAAGAAGGGGGTCATAGTGGATTTGATGAAAACCCCGGTGAGGAGGAGCTGGAGGAGAGTGAACATGAGTCAGCTCAAAAAACTAAACAAGACCAAACTCCATTGTGGAAATATGTTAATAGGCCTGAAGCAGGGAAAGGGGGTGGAACCACTAAATTTCATTGCCCCCATTGCAACAATAATTACACAGGTTCATACACCCGTGCCAGAAAGCACCTTTGCGGGAAAAGGCCATGGGATGGAGATAAACAAATAGGAATCAAAACTTGTTCAGGTGTGTCAGCAGCAGATAGAGCCAAATACATAAGGGAAGAGGAGGAAGCCCAATACAAATCTAAAAAATCAAAGGGTTTCTTTGAACCAAGCTCACAATCACATGCACAAAGAACTCCTTCAGCATCCTCCCAAGGTAGTAGATATGGAGGCACAGGGTCACCAGGTTTAAGACGTAGAAGCATATCAGATGTCCTTGATGAAGGGTGTAGGAATGATGTGGATTCAAAAGTTTACAGGTTTCTCTATGCATGTGGGATACCATTCAATGTTCTTCGCTCACCTTATTGGCACAAAATGGTTTCTGCCATAAATGATGCCTCTAAAGGATACAAGAGCCCTGGGTATGACAAGGCAAGCACTGTTGGACTTGATCATGAAAAAGCAAAAATATCACATTCTTTGAATAGAATGACAAGTTCTTGGACTGACCATGGGGTGTCCATTGTATCTGATGGATGGACAAATGTAAAAGGCAAGCCATTGATAAATGTTCTTGCTGTGTCTGTTAGTGGTGCCATCTTTCTTTCAGCATATGATTACTCAGACAAGTTCAAGACTAGCATCAACATTGTAGAACCATTACTTGAAACAATTGAGTGTATTGGGCCATACAATGTCATCCAAGTCATCACTGATAATGCTCCTAATTGTAAGGTAGCGGGAGCAATTATTGAGGATAAATACCCCAACATATTTTGGTCTGGGTGTTTGGTTCACACAATGAACCTTTTGATGCATGATATTGTTAAGAACAAAAACGAACAATACAAATGGATTGGTGATTTGTACAAGAGAGGCAAACAAATGATAAACTTTATTACAAATCATAGCAATACTCGTGGCCTTTTCCGCAGTCACTCAAGATTGGAGTTGTTGAAGATTGCGAGCACTAGATTTGGTAGCTATTACCTCACCTTCAGGCGCCTTTTGAAGGTAAGAGAGTCATTGGCTAACATGGTATCAAGTCCACACTGGCAGGTATTAAAGGAAAGGGCTACAAATGCAGTTGACATGCAAGGTTTTGAACAGGTGGAGGAGGCCGTTCTTGATGGTATGTTTTGGGCACGTGTGAAGCAAGTATTGGATTTCACCAAGCCCATTTATCACATGATTCGGTTTGCAGATACAGATAAACCAGTGATTGGCGACGTGTATGAGTAGATGGATACCATGTTGGGGCAAATAAAAGATATTGTTCATAACAATGATCCCAACTTGTATAAACTGATTCACGATTGTGTGTGTATACGGTGGGATAAACTTAATGTTCCACTACATTGCTTGGCGTATATCCTTATGCCAAAATACTACTCTACATCTTGGTTGGGCCAACTTGCACCAGGGGGTGGGGTTAGGGTCAAACCCCATATAGATGAAGAGGTATCTACAGGATTTTTGCAAGCATTAGAAAATTTGATACCTGACAGGGAGGAATGTGTTAGTGTGCGTCTTGAATTAGGCAGATACTTCAGTGGCACTGGTTTGTTTGGTACCTTTCATGCAATGGAAGATAGAGACAGATTTGATGCTCTCACATGGTGGGAATCATATGGCGACCATGGACTTTTGCCAAAATTGGAAAAAAAAGTTCTCTCACAGGTTGTAAATACTTCTTTTGCAGAGAGGTGTTGGAGCACCTACAACTTCATACATAATGTGGAAAGAAACAGACTCAATGAAAATCAGGCAGAAAGCTTGGTTTATGTGCGCTACAACTTGAGGTTGTTGAGTCATTACTGTGATCGGGCTTATGAAGATCCAACATATAAAATTTGCGACAACCACCCAGAGGATGATAATTTGGAGGATGGCACTATACATCTTGAAGAACTGGAAGCGAAACTTATGAGAGAGGAAGATGAAGCAACAACCATGCCACCTCCACCATCCAGTAGCAGTGCTCGAGTTCCGAGTCTTGTTCCTTTGTTGTCGCTGCCTCCATCTACACCCTCACGTGGAGGGCATGTGCCTTCTGGTTCTGGTCGTCGGTCTGTGTGGGAGGAGACTCCTAGAAGACCACTATGACCTGCTCATACATCAGACACTTCTCATGGCAAGGGCCACATGAAGTAGTAGATAATAGATTTACAGTTTACTTGTCTTTTCTAGTTTCTATTAGTTTTCATAACTGTTGAGTCTTGACTTTTTCATATCATAATGATATTTTTTGTAAACAATATATGGCTGTGACAATTTAAGTTTGAAGTTTGAAGTTGGAAATTATAACTCATTGGTAATGATTCTGAATTATGAATATGATGCTTCGTGAAAGTTGTTTCATTTCATTTCATAATTCATTTTATAACATTTCATTTCATGTTAGATATTATTTCTTGTAATGGTTAAAGTTTAAACTTAGCTTACAAGTACAACTTTGGTGATCAATGATGATAAATGTTATATATTGAATTTTCAATTTTGAAAGCTTGAAGTTGAAACTTTAAGATTGATGAATCATGATTCACGAGACTCAATATGTTGTATGTTACTAACTTGTGGACGTGGTTGATGAAGATTATAACTTCTAGATGATTGATGTTATATGGTTCAATGATCAATCTATGTTTTTTTTTTATGTTTTTTATATCTAATTCATCATTCTACATGTTTTTGTTGACATATATGTATCAAAATATAAAAATATAATATATATATATATATATATATATATAATATAAAAATCGCTTCGGGATTCACTCCCAAACCAGGAGCTTTTGAAAATGTCGCCCCGCACCCATTTTTGCTCCCGCTCCTCAATTTTGCTCCCGCTCCTCAATTTTGCTCCCGCTCCCAAGTAACACTGGATTATCTCATTGGTTGGTGGTGGAGTGAGCGAGTGTAACTGTGAGTGAGGTAGATTTTCCCGTGGCGCCAAGTTTTAGCCTCAAATTCGTTAGGGTTACTAAACTTACCATTTTATTTTATTTTTTTAAATATAAACAATGGAAAAATGCCGAACCACAAAACCCTGAAATGAACTTCAACGAATTTTTGGCGAATTTGATCGAATTTGTTCGTGTTCGTGTTTGGCATAAAGTTCGTGTTCGTGTTGGCATAAAGTTCAGCGAATAGAAATGAATTTGTTCGAATTGTTTTGAGGTTCGGCGAATTTCGAATTCGAAGGATTAAATTCATCGAACCCGGTGATAACCTATAACCTACACATTGCAATCGACTTGACTCGGAGCATGTGCACTGGGTGTAGGGTATCATCCATGTTTTATATGAAGATAATAAAACATGTACAGAAATAAAATCTAATATAAATGCAGTCTATTCTAGCATGGAACATGATATGAATGATGTTAGAATGCTCACAATATATGCAATACAACTAAACTACTATGCATGATATGTATATGAATACGATATACTAGGAAAGTATTCTTTTAGGTGTTGACCATTTTTTGGCAATGGTAGAGGCTCTCCTTCGAAGATGATATGGATTGATGCCAGCAATGTCTAGTATTTTGTATGGGCCATTCCACAAGTTATCAAGCTTCTTATGCATGTTGGGCTTTTCTCTTTTCTTATCCCACAAAATAACCATTGTTCCAGGTTCAAAAGCCTAGGGTTTGGCTTGCCTATCAATTGTATTCTTAACCGTCGCTTGGTTTGCTCCAGTTAATTGATTTGGTTAATTCCTGATTGTATAGCATCTTATTGGTTTAGGAATGCTTTGAGGCATTTGAGTATAGGCAACTTCAATTGGTTAGGTAACTTTTCCTCATCCCTATACACTAATTGGAAAGGAATATAACCCGTGGAGGCCTTTGTAGTTGTATGGTCAACCCATAAGGCATACTTGATCTTATTGTTCCAACTCCTTTTATTCTTGCCTACAATTTTCTTAATTATTTTCATAAGGTTCTTGTTGCTTGATTCAACTTGGCCATTTCCTTGAGGATAATAATTTGAAGAGTGGGCCAACACTATTCCATAATTGCAACACATCGAGGTAAGGACCATAGAATTGAATACTTTAGCATTATCACTCATGGTTTTGGCGGGGGCACCAAATCTCGTGAAAATGCATTCTTCAAGGAAATTGATGACTACTTGATCATTTGGTTTCTTAGTGGGAATGACCTCAACCCAATTTATTAAATAGCTAGTGGCCGTAAGGATCCATTTGTGTTTGTTACTAGAGTTGTCCCTAAATTCCCCTATGAAATCAAGGCCCCATTGTTGGAATGGAGATTCAATGACAACATTTTTAAGTAGTAAGGTTGGGAGTTGCTGCTTGCCAGTGGATAATTGGCATGGCTGGCATGTTCTCACAATGCTCATTGTATTAGCAAAAATAGTGGGCCAATAATATCCCGCCCTAAGTATCTTATGTGTAGTAGTTCTAGTAGCATAATGCACACTACAAAAGCATGTGTGAAACTCTTTGATTAGTTTCTCAGCTTCATCTTTGTACACGCAATGGAGAATGACTTCATCCAGGCTCATCCAACGAAGGCCATCTTGAGTTAAGCAATATTTCGTGGCCTTAACCTAAGGGCCCTCATTTTATGATCCATCAACCCAGAAGGGGAGGACCAATTCCCGAGGTAATATATCACACCAAAATACCATTTATCTTCTTCTAATTCTATGGCAATGCCATATTTGTTCCCCCTCACCCATTTGGAAAGCTGTATCATTTCCTTCTGTTAGCATTTCAGCTAGGCCTTGGCCCTTAATGATCTTCTTGGGTAGGATCTCCAAGTCATATTCCTAGATTTTAGACACCCACTTTCCTCTTGATCCAAGACAATCGTTTTGAGTCAACCCGTCCTTGATAGTCAGGCAAGGAATAAAGACATGAATTTTATTATATCCAACATAAGTTCGGAAATATTTCAAGGATTTAACCAAAACATAGGCTTTCTTTTCAGTAATAGTATATCTTGTTTCGGCGTCCCACAGGGGCTTGCTCATGAATGCTAAGGGTCTTTCATTCCCATCATCATCCTTTTGCATTAATATCCCAACAATTGTATCTTCGACTGCAAATGAGTAAATGATGAAATCTTCGGAATAATCAGGGCTGGCCAGGATGAGAGCTGATGTTGTCTTTTGCTTGATCTCCTCAAAGGATTTGCCTTTCTTTTCATCCCAAACTTATGGAACATTGTTCTTTAATAGATCATTCATAGGCTTAACTATTTTTGCAAAGTTTGGGACAAACCTTCTCATGAAATTAATCTTACCAAAGAATGATCTTAAGGTCTTCTTATCCTTTGGGGGAGAAGTACCTTTGATAGCCTCAATTCTTTTAGGGTCAATGCCAATTCCATCTTTAGAGAAAATGACCAAGCAATTTTCCCTAGTCAACTCCAAATATGGAATTTTAGGGTTCAAGGATATATTATATTGCCTACATTTTTTGAACACTTTCCTTAGATGCTTGCAATGGTCACGTATTTCTTTGGATACCACGGTTAGATTGTCTGATATATCTCTATGATCTTACCTATGATGTCTCGGAAAGCAAAGTCCATTGCCCTTTGAAAAGTGGAACCAACATTCAATAATCCAAATGACATTCTTAGGTACTTGCAGGTTCCCCAGGGGGTGGTGAAGGCAATTTTCAATTGATCTCCCTCTTGTTGAAAAGTGTAACTAGGTTCGCTCTTTCTAATGACATGTGTAATTATGATTTTATGTAATTGATGTAAAGAATAAAATAATTTTTTTGTAATGCTTGAATCATGGGTTTCATGATCAAGGAATTTTATTTTATACTTAAGGCTCCCATTGTGAGCCTTTAGGGTTGGTGGTCATTATGTCATAAAGTCTGGTGAGTCAATGTCAAGTATTGAAGACCCATTTGGGCGTATTATACATTGTAAAAAGAGTAGTTAATTCCAAGACCTTGTCACATGCTATTCCTCATGTCGGCCTTCTAAAAGGATGAAGATGTTTCTAGACAAGCATGTCGGCCTAGGTACAAGGTGAAGTCAACCTATGTTGAGAGACAGTGCACTATATATAGGGCAGCTCAGCCTCCATTTGAAGACATTCGATCAAGGATCTGAAATAAAAGAAAAGGTGTGAGAAACATAGGAGAATGAACCTCACATCAAGTGAAGAGAAGGAAGTCAAGGAGCCAAAGTATATTGATTTGGTTTGGGTCTGTTTTGGTTAATTCCTCCCACACGTGTGAAGAAGGGAAGGATTGTTAGCTACTTCAAGAAGCCGAATTGTTACAACTTCCCTAAAGGACCGAATCAAGGAAGAAGAATAAGTCTTTCATCAAGCCGAGTTGAAGAAGAAAGTCTCCCCATCCAAGCGAAGTGGTAACAAGATGCAAAAGTTGGTCTACATCCATCACACGTGCTACAAACAGGGTTCCTGAAGAAGCTGAGGGTTGCAGGTCTGATCTAAGAAGTGAAGATCTGAGGGATAGCCGAGAAGGAGGGAGAAGTCAACAGTTTGACCATCGTTGACTTAAGGAAGAGGAGGATGCCTTGTGACGTGGTCTTGGAGAGGCTAATAGGTCAAGGGTCTTGGTCTTGGTATTCGTCAATTGAAGTCTCTATAAGAAGAAGAATTCATTTTTGGGTTTTCCTCTCAAGTTGTAGAGGTTTTGGCCTTGGCTGATCACTTACATTCTGAGTCTCTTGTCTCTTTATTGTTTATGCTATGGTAGTTGTTTGATGAAGAAGAACTCTATAATAATTTAAGTAAAGAAAAGATCTTAATCTAAAGAAGTAAAAAGCATTCAAAAAGCAGTTATCATCAAAGAGAAATCTCTTAATCCTGATGCTCTAGGATTCTCAACATGGTATCAGAGCTAAGGTGACAAATCAAGGAAAGGGCATCTCATCAAGGGACACACAAGCATCAAATCTCAGAGGACATCAAAGCAAAGTCAAGATCTACAATGAAGTGTCACTACCCTAGATCGAAGAAGAAGTCTACACCATAAAAACTCTTGGGATCCTCAAAAGACCAAAAAGACCCTACTCAAGTTGAAGAGACCTACAAATCAAAGTATCTTGAAGACTATTCATCCAAGAGAAGCAAGATCAAGGACGTTGTCATCATCTTCAAAAGGTTCTAAGGAAATCTCCCTCTTGTTGAAGCAAGGTCCTTACCATTGAAGAAGATCATTCAAGAAGCATGAAGACATCATCAAGAAGTCACCATTGATCATAATAAAAAAGGACATCACCATCAAAGGATCTAAAGTGATCTCCCTCTTTGTGGAGTCAAGGATCATTCTTGAAGAGAACTATCTTCATCAAGGAGAAGTTCTCTATTATCTATATCATCATCAAATTCAAGGAGGCAGCAAGTGGAAGAAGCATCTTCACAAGTAAGTATATTTATGTCTACATCTGAATCTGTCAAAATGTCTTTTTTCAAGGAAAGCAACAAATTGGTTGGGCGTTCAAAATTTCTTGCATGGAAGAAGATGACAGAATTGAATCTCATTGAAAATGAGGTCAACGAACATGTCAAAGGGTCAATCACCAAACCATCAAAAGAATATGCTCAAGCACTTACAAAGTTTATGAAAGGGGAAGTAAGGGCTCAAAGGATTCTCATAGAATCCATCAAGATCCCCTCATCCCATATGTATCTAAACTCGAAACTTCAAAAGAAATATATGACAAACTGGTAGAGTTGTTTTCTGTAAGCACTGCAGGAGAATTTATCTCATTAAGGCAAGAACTCTATAAGCTAAGGATATCAAAATAAGAAGGAATAACCTCATACTTCATGAGGATATCTGAAATAAGGGATTAGCGTCAAGATCTTGGAGAAATAATGTCTAACAAGGAGATGACCACCGTAGTACTAAATGTAAAAATTTTCTGTTTCCCACCCCGGTTTTCAGTTTCACCTTATTTCTCCCATATAGTTAAATGCCCATTCCCATAGCCATACATTTAACAGACTGAAAAAATAAATATTGCTGTAAACACAAATTCTGGAAATTTTTTCAGAGTGCTGGAAATTGCAGAAATAAAAAATCAGCAATTAAAACAGCCATTAAAACACATTTAAACTCAGTGATTTTTGGTCAACTTGACCCTGGAAAAACCCCCTACAACTCTTGGGGAAAACCAGTTTGAGAGCTCTTCTTTATTTCTGGAAAATGCCTTTTACAGAGAAAATTTTTCAGCAAAAAATCAGCAAAACAGAAATTTTCCAGCAAGCAAAACTTATCTGTTTTCAGCCCAAACGACAATCTGAAAAATGCTGGAAGAGCTGTACGGACCGTACGGATGTACGGACTGTACGGACGTACGGATGTACGGACCGTACGGACTGTACGGACGGCCGTACGGACTTGTACGGACAGCCCTCGGAAAAAGTGCAGAAAATCGCCTCCTCGATATTCGTGCTGAAAAATATTTTTTTCCACTATTTTGCTCACAAAACTGCCTTTTTCTGCTTGTTCTTTATGCTGTTCGGATTTGCTGAAGTGCTGCCTTGGTGTGTGTGCCAAACTGCTGCCTCTTTCTCCTCCTTGTCCAGAAATCTCCCTTGCTCTCTTGCTCTCCTTCTCCCAATCTGCTCATGAAAGAATGAATGATCTTTTTCCACCTTTTCCTCCCTTAACCCAACCCTAAATGACTTTTGGGTGATCCCTAAATCCAATGGCTGAAATAGATTTAGATCAATGGCTGAGATTAAATGCTCATTTAAATCTCACTTTCTATTTTTTAATTCACCCCACTTTAATAAAGACCCACTTAGTCATTTATTTCCAAAGTCACTTTTCCTTTCTAATTTTTCATTGACTTTATAAAGTCACTTTAAAATTAGACTTAGTAACTTTATCACTTAAAGTCACTTTCAAATTAGATTTAACTTTATAAAAATTATAAAGTTACTTTAGGAGAAAAATTAAATTCTTTTGGACACTTTTCCCTAGGCCAAAGATCAAAGCCTTAGGGAACCACCTGTCCTCCGGTACCAAATTTCAACACTCCCTCTTACCGAGGAAGGTGTTCCTCACCACACCCATCTTGTCTCTGAAGTAGACATGCTTGCCCCGTGGTAAGGCTTTGGTAAGAATATCTGCAACCTGCTCATCAGTGGAAATATACTCAAGCTTTACAGCTCCCTTCTGAACATGGTCTCTGATGAAATGATATCTGATCCCGATATGCTTTGACCTGTCATGAAATATTGGATTCTCCGTGAGTTTAATGCAACTCTGATTATCACAGTAAATCACTGAAGGTCTCAACGGCTGACCAAATAAGCCAAACAACATCTTGCGAAGCCAGATGGCCTCACAACTAGCTAGACTGGCTGCCATATACTCTGCTTCCGCTGAACTCAGTGCTACTGACTGCTGCTTCCGGCTGAACCATGACACTACTGCTGAACCCAACCCAAAACAACACCCTGAAGTGCTCTTCCTATCAGAAGCACAACCTGCCCAATCAGAATCAGTGTATCCTGCCAATCTCACTCCATCTCCCTGCCTGTAGTCCAGACCATAATCCACTGTCCCCTGCAAGTACCGCAAAATGTGTTTTGCAGCCACCCAGTGAACCTTCCTAGGCTCACACATAAACTGACTCATCGTGTTGACTGCAAAACAGATATCTGGTCTGGTGTTGACCAAATACATCAAGGAACCAATCAGCTGCCTGTACAATGTGGGATCCACCAACTCGGAATCCGAAGCATGAAGCTTCTTCCAGTTGGTGATCATCGGTGTCGACATGGGTCTACAATCCTCCATGTGGAATCTGCTAAGGATGTCCACAATATACTTCCCCTGCCCCAGGAAGAAATGCCCCTCCTCCTGCCACACCTCCAAACCCAAAAAGTAATGCATCAAGCCGATGTCCTTCATCTCAAACTCCGCTGCAAGATCTCTCTTACAGTGCTCTATGAGTCTCTCTGCACCTGTAATGATCAAGTCATCCACATACAGCACCAGAATGAGAGGCTCCTCACCAATCACAATAAAGTAAAGGTTCGGATCTGCCTCACTCTTTGTGAAACCCATCCCCTGCAAGTATGCATCTATCCTGGAGTACCAAGCTCTGGGAGCTTGCTTCAGGCCATAAAGGGCCTTCTTCAATCTGCACACATGGGACTCCTTCCCATGCACCTCAAAGCCCTGTGGCTGCTCAATGTACACCTCCTCCTGTATGAAGCCATTGAGAAATGCGGTCTTCACATCCATCTGGTGGATCTTCCAACCCATCTCTGCTGCTATCGATATAATGGAGCGGATCGAAGTATATCGAGCCACGGGAGCGAAGGTCTCCTCATAATCAGCTCCCTCTACCTGGGAGAACCCTCTAGCCACAAACCTTGCTTTGAATTTCTCAATGCTGCCATCTGCAGCATGCTTTACCTTGTAAAGCCATCTGGAAGTAACCACGGATTTGCCCTCAGGCCTCGGCACCACCTCCCAAACATCATTCTTCATGATAGAAGAATACTCCTCCTGCATGGCCTCTCTCCAGACCTGCTGGCTAGCTGCCTCCTCATAGCTAGAAGGCTCAGAGTCAAGGATGCTGGTAACCATCGCCATATAGCTACAAAATCTCTCAGGTGGTCTACTCTCTCTGACCGGCCTCTTCGGCTCAGCAACAGATGTGGCATCTCTCAAGGTGTCCTGAAGCCACTTGGGCTTCCTCTTCCCTGAGCATGCTTCTCCCATAGGAGAATGAAACTCCTCCTCCTCATCCCCATCAGTAGCCTGAACTCCTGACTGTCTGTCTGCTGTCCTCCTGCCTGCACCTGAACCTGTAGAAGCTGAGGTACCGTGTGAACTGTCCATCAGTGGACTCCCTAGTGAACTGCTCTGTGAACTGCTCTGTATGCTGCCCGGAGCACCACCCCTCTGGCTCGGCGAGCCACTGCTCACTGATGGACCTGACATCCTCATAGATGTACCTCCGGATCCTCCTGATCCCTGCCCACTGGATCCCTGCGACTGACTCAACTGCTGCTGAGGGTCTGGCTGATCCAGATACTCTAACTCCCGTGACCTCCTAAAGGCCCTGTCCTCCTCGAACTTCACATCCCGTCTGACAACAACTTTCCTCTGTGCAGGAATGTAAATCCGAAAGGCCTTTGAGGTCTCACTGTAGCCCACAAAGATACCCTTCTCTGCGGTGGGCTCTAGTTTGGTCCTCTCCTCCTTGGGTATATAGGAGTATGTAATGCATCCAAGGATATGAAGATGACCAAGATCAGGCTTCTTCCCAAAGAAAGCCTCCTTCGGAGTCATGTGCCCCAAGGCACGATGCGGACTCCTGTTCTGCAAGTAAACAGCTGTGTTGCAGGCCTCTGCCCACAAGAACAATGGCAACCCCTGATCATATAACATGGCTTTGGCAGCCCCTATGATGGATCTGTTCTTCCTCTCCGCAACCCCGTTCTGCTGGGGGTTGTAAGGAACAGTGAACTCCCTCCTAATGCCTGCCTCTGCACAATAGTCAACAAACTCTCCAAGGGTGTACTCTCCTCCATTGTCCGACCTCAGGGACTTGATCTTTCGACCTGTCTGAGTCTCCACAAGAGCTCTGAACTCCTGAAACCGCTTGAAGACCTCACTCTTGGTCTTCAAGAAATAAATCCAGGTCCTCCTGGAGTGATCATCAATGAATAAGACATAGTACTCATATCCACTCAAGGAAACATGAGACATCCGACCGCTCACATCGGAATGAATCAAATCAAGTATCCCCGTCGCTCTGCTGTCACTGCTGGGAAAAGGGGATTTGGCAAACTTGCCCATCGCACAACCTCTGCAAGTATCATGGTGATCAGTACTGAAATCTGGCACACCTGTAGTGATCTCCCGCAATGTCCTCAAGGCTCCATGAGACATGTGCCCCATCCTGCGGTGCCAAATCTCACATAGCTCAGAACTGCTAGCTCTGCTGTCGGTACTACAGCTCAATGCCAAAGGGGGCTGGAATGCAAACTTGTACACCTTTGCATGGCGTACACCTATCACTCTAGCTGAATCAGCTGGAGAGCCCCTGGGATACATCAACACCTGTCCTTCCCTGAACAGTACCTCATATCCTCTGTCCTCCAACGCTGAGACGGATATGAGGTTCTTCCTCATCCCTGGCACATAAAGAACCTCTGACACCTTCAAGGGAGGTTTGGACTCCCTCTGAAATGTCACTGTCCCCACCCCGACTGCTCTAACAACTCTGTCATCACCGAGTACTACCTCAATATCAGTGCCACTCTCTGAAAGCTCTGAGAAGTACTCCCGGACTCCTGTCATGTGACGTGAAGCCCCACTGTCCACATACCAGATACCTGTAGATGCTCCGCTAATCGAGGGAAAAGCATGCTCCCTCTGAACCTGTGTGGCAGGTGATCCTGCACTAGAGGACTCACATGTAGTGAACGCAAACTCCCGGTCAAAACGACCTGCAAAGTCCTCAATCTCAGCTGACGCTGCCACATCCTGGGTCTTCCCCTTCTTCTTCTTCTTCTCCGGACACACAACTGCATAGTGTCCCATCTTCTGACAATTCCAACACTTCACTTTGGAATAGTCCTTTTGTGAGTTACCCTGTTTACCTTTACCTTTGCCTTTGCCTCCACCACCGCTTGTGGAAGCCTGCTTCTTCCCTTTGCCTTTCTTGCCTCCTGCCACCAGTGCTACGTCCTCATCCTGCTCAACTGGCTTGGCTGCCCCAAGCTGTCCTTTCCTGATCTCTGTCTGTATACAATCATCCCAAAACCTCTCCCATGTGGGAAGGGTCTCACGTGCACAAACCCCATCAGCAAAGTTCAACCATGAACGGGGGAGGCCATTCACTGCAATACGCACCAACTCAGTGGATGGAATGGCCTCTCCAATCGCTGCCAACTCATCTCTCACATTGGTAATCTTTGTGAGATATCCAGCTGCACTATCATTCCCCATCTTAATGTTCTTCAGCTTCTCCTTCAGGACCATCTTCCGGTTCTCATTGGTACTCTGGTAGAGATTGGACAATGCTGTCCACATCTCATGGGCATTGCTCTTTCCTCTCACATGAGGAATGCAATGGTCTTTGATTCCGTCTAGAATCAACCTCTTACCCTTGTTGTTCTTTCTATTATAAGCTGCCAACTGAGTAGCATCAGTAGGCACAACAACAGGGTGCTGTGCTGTATGCACCATGATATCCCAGACTTCTGCCTCCTCAAAGATACTCTGCATTCTCTCCTTCCAAACGCTGTAATTTGTATGCCCATCCAACCTATCCTCCACCCTCAATCCCAATGACATCTTGCTGTCCTAAAACTGAAAAATAGCACTGCTGTGGTAAAGATAAAACTGCTGTTTATGAAAAATCAGCTTGCTGGAATTTTCTGAGTGAAAAAATCAGCAGCTGTATTTTTTCTCTTTTGCTGTCCCAAACTGCCCTTCAGCACTCAAGCTCTGATACCATGTAAAAATTTTCTGTTTCCCACCCCGGTTTTCAGTTTCACCTTATTTCTCCCATATAGTTAAATGCCCATTCCCATAGCCATACATTTAACAGACTGAAAAAATAAATATTGCTGAAAACACAAATTCTGGAAATTTTTTCAGAGTGCTGGAAATTGCAGAAATAAAAAATCAGCAATTAAAACAGCCATTAAAACACATTTAAACTCAGTGATTTTTGGTCAACTTGACCCTGGAAAAACCCCCTACAACTCTTGGGGAAAACCAGTTTGAGAGCTCTTCTTTATTTCTGGAAAATGCCTTTTACAGAGAAAATTTTTCAGCAAAAAATCAGCAAAACAGAAATTTTCCAGCAAGCAAAACTTATCTGTTTTCAGCCCAAACGACAATCTGAAAAATGCTGGAAGAGCTGTACGGACTGTACGGACGTACGGATGTACGGACCGTACGGACTGTACGGACTGTACGGACGGCCGTACGGACTTGTACGGACAGCCCTCGGAAAAAGTGCAGAAAATCGCCTCCTCGATATTCGTGCTGAAAAATATTTTTTTCCACTATTTTGCTCACAAAACTGCCTTTTTCTGCTTGTTCTTTATGCTGTTCGGATTTGCTGAAGTGCTGCCTTGGTGTGTGTGCCAAACTGCTGCCTCTTTCTCCTCCTTGTCCAGAAATCTCCCTTGCTCTCTTGCTCTCCTTCTCCCAATCTGCTCATGAAAGAATGAATGATCTTTTTCCACCTTTTCCTCCCTTAACCCAACCCTAAATGACTTTTGGGTGATCCCTAAATCCAATGGCTGAAATAGATTTAGATCAATGGCTGAGATTAAATGCTCATTTAAATCTCACTTTCTATTTTTTAATTCACCCCACTTTAATAAAGACCCACTTAGTCATTTATTTCCAAAGTCACTTTTCCTTTCTAATTTTTCATTGACTTTATAAAGTCACTTTAAAATTAGACTTAGTAACTTTATCACTTAAAGTCACTTTCAAATTAGATTTAACTTTATAAAAATTATAAAGTTACTTTAGGAGAAAAATTAAATTCTTTTGGACACTTTTCCCTAGGCCAAAGATCAAAGCCTTAGGGAACCACCTGTCCTCCGGTACCAAATTTCAACACTAAATGCACTACTGGAGGAATGGGGTAACTTTGCTTCAAGCATTTATGGGAAGAAAGAAGCTACTCCATTCCAGGATCTATGGTCACTATGCGAGATTGAAGAAACCAGGTTGAAGGCAAAAGATGTGGATCAAGTGAACAAAATCAAGCATATGCCACAATGACAAAAAGAAAGAGGAAATCTGGAAAGTTTGGTCCCCAGAAAAAGAAGAAGAACTTGGCTAAGATTCAATGCTATGGAAGAGACACTGTCAAGGATTGAAGACCCATTTGGGCATATTATAGATTGTAAAAGGAGAAGTTAATTGTCAATAAACCCTCCAAGACCTTGTCACAAGCTATTCCTCATGTCGACCTTCTAAAAGAATGAAGATGTTTCTAGACAAGCACGACGACCCAGGTATAAGGTGAAGTCAACCTATTTTGAGAGAAAAATCCGCTATATATAGGGCAACTTGGCCTTTATTTGAAGAGATTTGATCAAGGATCTGAAATAGAAGAAAAGGTGCGAGAAACATAGGAGAAGGAACCTCACATCAAGCAAAGAGAAGGAAGTCAAGGAGCTGAAGTATATTGATTTGGTTTGGGTCTGTTTTGGTTGGTTCCTCCCACACGTGCGAAGAAGAGAAGGATTGTTTGCTACTTTAGGAAGCCGAGTTGTTACAACTATCCTAAAGGACCAAATCAAGGAAGAAGAATAAGTCTTTCATCAAGCTGAGTTGAAAAAGAAAGTTCCCCATCCAAGCAAAGTGGTAACAAGCTGCAAAAGTTGGTCTACATCCATCACACGTGCTGCAAATAGGGTTCTTGAAGAAGCCGAGGGTTGCAACTCTGATCTAAGAAGTCGAGATCTAAAGGATAACCGAGAAGGAGGGAGAAGTCAACAATTTGACCATTGTTGACTAAAGGAAGAGGAGGAGGCCTTGTGACGTGGTCTTGGAGAGGTTAATAGGTTAAGGGTCTTGGTCTTGGTATTCGTCAATTGAAGTCTCTATAAGAAGAAGAATTTGTTTTTGGGTTTTCCTCTCAAGTTGGAGAGGTTTTGGCCCTCGCTGATTGCCTACATTTTGTGTCTCTTGTCTCTTTATTGTTTATGCTATGGTAGTTGTTTGATGAAGAACTCTATAATAATCTAAGTAAAGAAAAATCCTAATCTAAAGAAGTAAAAAGCATTCACAAGCAATTATCGTCAAGGAGAAATCTCCTAATCCTAATGCTCTAGATTTCTAAACACCTCTTTCACTACCACCTAATTATATCTAGAATATCCATAAAGGAAAGATGTAATCTTGGATATAGTGATCCACTGCAAGAGATTCTCCATATTGGGAAAATGATAGTTATCTTTGAGGCACACTTGGTTTAGGTCTCTAAAGTCTATCCACATCCTAATATTTCTGGTCTTCTTTCGTGTGACCACCGGGTTGGATACCCATGAGGAGTGTCTAATATGGGCAATTATTCTAGCATCCAACATCTTTTGAAGTTCTTCTTTGACTAAAGAGGCTTGCTTAGGGTTTATACTTAATTTTTGTCTAACCGGCTTGGCCCCTTCCTAAAGAGGTATGGTGTGTTGAATGACCTTAGGGCTATATGCTCTAAGATCTTGATATGGCCAGGAAAAGCAATCCTTGAACTCTCTCAAAAGATTTTTTAACTCAATCCATTTGTCCTTTGAGAACCCTTTCTCGTTTTTAACCACTTGGGGAGAAGATTCAGAACTTAAGTTGATCTCTATGATATTAGATGATTCTTTGGTTTTCTCTTTGATTTAACTTCTGTCATTTCAATCACATCCCTTTTCCATGGTTATTTCTTTTCCTTTGTCCCTAGCGCTGTCTTGGTCAGAAACATTATTTTGGAGAAAACCCACTATTTCGTTGTCATCCTCAATCACAAGACAATGCTCTTAATCGTCAGGTATAGCAAGTCGAAAGATGACTTGCATCACAAAGTAGCCTAACTTGGTGATTTCATCACTAGGGGGTTGCAAGGTGGACCAAGCAATTGATAAGGAATCAGGTAGGTCATTCTTTCCTCTCGGAACCGCTTCAATAACAAATGTTTCAAACTCTTGTATGGTATGTAGTATGCAATCTTTATACTTTTTGACCCTCTCATTCTTGGCATTGAAGGATCACTTGATTTGGGACACAATCAGGTCCGAATCTCCTATAGCTTTTAGATATTGAATCTTCTTACTCAAGGCTATACCTAGGCCCAAAGCTAAGGCTTCATACTTGGCCACATTGTTTGTGCAACTAAATTCCAACCTATAAGAAAACATGGTGTAAGTCTTGGAGGGTGATATCAAAACTATACCTGCCCCTGAACGCGTCTTGGAATACACACCATCGAAATAAATGTCCATATTCTTCTAGACTCTGGCTCAGGTACAAAAGCCTTTTGAGATATCCTCCATTCCCCACATCTGAAATCTTCTTCCTCCACGTCTTCCTCAATGGTTACCCAAGGAGGCACAACCAAGGGCGAGTGGATGGTTGTATATATATGAGAGCATATGAATTTACCTCCATTGGAATCTTTATATAAGACATATCCATTTGGATAGTGCCTCCAATGTTGGATGCCCATTCCTTGGATAGGAGCATTCCCCAATTATTAGGGTAATTTTATTTTTAGGGTACCCTTCTAGACTAACCCTTCGGTTTTCTATGATCCCACATACCTTGACTTCTTTGGAGTCAATCCCACATATATTTTTATACTTCTTGGAGAAGTATAAGCCTAATTGTTCCATTACCTTTATTGGCATAATGTTTGTTGCTGATCCAGAATCAAGCATACATTCATGCAGGAGATAATCATCAATGCTAAGAGTGATAAAGAATGGAGGGTGTTCTCCATCGAATTGTCTAGTGTACAAGACAATTGGAGGATTCATATTGATTTCGTCCTCAACCTTGAGCGAGGATTCGATTTGTTCCTATTCAAGCTTGTTGACTTGGGAGATAAAGGGGCTACAATTTTGCAAAATGGTAGGCACTACGCTGTTAGGACATTTTCAAACTCGTTGAAGAGATCCTCATGGCTAGGCACCAGGATTCAAGGCCATGTTTCAATTTTTTTAGGGATTAAGGCTGCTAGGGCATTAAATCGTTGATTGAACTCCTTAGTGGTTTTAGTCTCATCCTTTTGTATCAGGAGGGAATCCTTGTATAGTTCAACAATGCTTCTTTCTTCTATCCACCTAAAGGAAAATGATCTGACAAAATCATTCCATTAGTTAATGGAATTTTCTAGAAGGGTCATGAACTAATTTTGAGCATAATCTTCCAATGATAAGGTGAATAAAGTCATGGCCACATCGTCTTGATCTTCTTTAATATGATTACCAAAGCAAGCTAATTCAAAGTCACAAATGTTCCTTCGGGGGTCTTCAGTTTTTCTCACCATAGAAAAGAGGTATCCATTTATTGTTCGTGGGAAAAGGGTGAGGTGCCCCATGGATACTCTCAAAATTCAAAGGGCTGATAGCATATTGAATCTATAAGGCGAAATCCTTCTCCTCATACTTACCCTATCTATGGAGTATCAGGAGAATCATCATTCCTTTGATATGTTAAAAATGTTGACTTAGCTACTTCCAAGACTTAGCTATATTGGAGTCGCCCGAAGAGGGTTTATCTTGTAATTAGAGATATTCTCTTCAAAAGTTTGAAGCTGAATCTTCAGATTACAGGGAGGTTGACAAGTCCTCCTTGACAACCACGACAAAATGTTGCCTCAAAATCTAGCAAGTCTTACAGAGGGGTATTCTACAAGGCAAGCACTAGACTAAGTGACAACAATGAGGTATGAACCATTGTCACCACAATCACTACCCCCTGCACTTTATGGACTTTCACCAATGGGAGGCTTCTTGTTATAGGTCACCAATGAGAGATATTCTAGGTGTTAGGGGTTAAGGTGACACCTGAGGCTATTAGAGGCTTCTTAAGTACAAGGCTCAACCAAACGAAATAAGGCAATTCACATCCTCTAGAAAGGCTTAATTAGGGCATGCTAGACCTAGGGCTTAAGAAATAACAAGTAAAATGGAATACCCTAAGGTCAAAAGGTTTCCAGACAATGAATCTTAGCAAGCCAATGGCATATGAAACCTTCAAAAAGTTCTCAATTTGAAGCTTGACAAAACTAGGGTTTACCTAGGGAAAACTAGCTAGGGTAAGAGAATTAAGGCTTAAAATGGAAAGATTAGCCACCAAAGAAGGTTGATTTTGAGGCAACCAAGTCTTCTCTTGATGTTGAATCCTTCCACCACCCAAAGTTTGTCCTCCAAACCAATTCACACTAGCGCTAATTAAGTTGCTTATCCTTAAGAGGGTCGAAGTTAAGAGAGAGAAAGTGAGTGAAGTTCAAGTTTATGGATAAAATGAGGTTTGATCACCAAATTGACAAGCCTAGTTCCTAGCCCTTGGGTTGATGTAATTTATGGGTGCGATAGATTAGCTAAATCTTGAAGTTTAAGGATGTTTTGATGCCCTAACACAAAACTCTAACCATTATCTTTGTGGGGGATCAATATCACTTAGAAGAACTATTACAAAGATTCACCAAGGGGATTTTCATTCACATTTCATATATGAGTAATGCATACAATGATGATATCTAGATTCTATACAATTGATCTTCAATAATAAATGGTGCAACAGAAAAACCCTAGATAATCAATGCATTCCATACATTAGACATAAGATCAAAAATTTATCAATAACAAGGTTCACTTACAAAATAAAATGCATGTATAATCCACTATTGATCCAAGATAACTCCTCCAATGCCAACGAAATAGCTCCAATAGTCAAAATTCTCCATAGATCACATCTTTCCAAGATACAAGAGGGCCGAAAATCTCCATGGAGGGCAGAAATAATCGCAAGTGATGATGAATAGAAATGAATGGGCCTCTCCTCTATTTATATGAGTAGGACCTAATATTAGCCTAATGACACCTCTAAAACAAGTCTGATCATAAAATATGCTTGGGTTACAAGCCAACCCACTAACGTTAACAGTAAATGCCATCACAACTCCACATGTGTGAGTGGTTTCTAGGTTTGACGTCATGCTAAGAAAGAGCTCCAAATGCCATGTCCAAGTGATATGAGGTGTCCAAGATGATGTAGAAGCATGTAAAAATCAAGATATGAGGGTTGGCCCTCAAATCAACCTCATTGCCTCCCCTGTGGTCCCAAGATCCAGTTGGGGCACCACAAAGTTGTCTTCGTGGGTTTCTAACTGCTCAAAGTGGCCTTCTCTGCTCTAGTGTCGAGGGCTTTGTTACCGCTCAATTTAGCAGGGGTCCTAGGAGGGGTTCCAAAGGGACTACTACTAGACCAAATGGAAACAACGGGACAAGGACCCACTGTCACCTCAGTCAATGTCCCCTCCTCTTTACGAACTTTCACTGATGGGAGGAGTCCCGGTATAAGGGAAATCACTAAAAATGATAATTCAATGATTAGTTATGATGAGGTTTCCCAAAGCTTATTCAAAGTAGAGGCTCAGATAATGGTTTGCTTGCTTCAAAAGCAAGGCAAGGGGCTCTCCAGGAAAGGTTCAAAGGGAGAGCGAGACCTAGGGGGTAAAGATGCTTTCTTATGAAGGATGCCCTAGACCTAAAGCTCCCCAAGGTTCCTCAAGTGGCCCTGTGAGATAAAGAATGATGAGAATATGGGACCACAAAAGGGTCCTTGTGAAAGTCCAAGCTTGACCTAGGGTTCTGAATGATCCTTAAAAGTGTGTTTAGGTCAAGGGAGGATAGGGAAAGCTCACAAGAATGATTAACTTCCGTTGATGAGCAAAGAGGCCTCTAGAATTGCCACTAACCAAAGAAGACCTAGACCAAAACAACTTCAGAGCTAGGGCTCGATGTTTCTCACAAACCAACCGTAGGATATGCCTCAAATTTGGAGGGCTTGTAAGGGACACCCCAACGCAGTTCCTTACCAACTCACTATGCAAGATGATGGCTACAATGAATTTCGCTGGATGCCCTAGCTTGGTCCTCCAGGGTTATGGCAACAAATGGTAGAAGGATAAAAATGGAGTTTGGAGTGATCACCAAGGATTGAGGCTAGTGCCTAGCCAATTGTGGTGAATGGAGTCAATGTGAATTTGATCTTGGGATTTTTGCCCTATCAAGGAGTCCTTCTGCAACTTTGCTAGCCCTAGAGAGGCAATAATTAGGTCACAAGAGGAATTTATACTGTCTTCACAAAATTGATGGAGTTTCAAGGTGAAAGGTATATAACCCACCCCTAGGAATAATTCGTTCTTCTTGCCAAGATGAGTAACATATGCAATGAGCCAAGATTACAAGTATTTAATGATTTCACATCTATTATTAGGGCACAAGTAAAGTCAAAGCATAGCGTTCCATACATTAGACATAAATCATCAATAAATCCCCAAGAAGAAAAACACGTACATGACAAAAAGAGTATATCCATCCATCACATTTGCAAATATGAAGCTCCAAGATAAAATAGCAAATATCCAAATATTAAAATGAATCAATAAAACTCCAATTAATCCTTCAATTGCGGGTCCGAATTCTTTTAGAGAGAAGAAACCCAATCCAAGTGATTATGAATGTTACAATGAGGCTCTATTGTATTTATATGAGCCTTTGAGTAATTCGAATGGTCTAATTTAGCCTAATGATGCCCCTACAATAAAATAATGTGCAAAATAATCTCACTTTGGTGACAGGCCCACCAAATAGCCCCAAAATATGAATAATTAGCCACTCAAGTGGGCCGAAATGACAATACAATAGCTAGAAGGGCCGTTGGAAGGACAAATGAAGTCCCTCATGTGCCATAATGAATAGGGGGCTCCAATTACAATGATGAAGGGGGTGGCCCCTTAATCTCCAAGCAAATGACCTATGGTGCTCCCAAGTGGTTGTGGGGGCACAAAGAACATCCTCATGGGGCGGGGGAGGCTAACTCCTTGTGGATTCAATGGACAAATGTGGGATCCAGATGGGAGATATGTGAAAAGGGGTTATAATAAGTGGAGGGGAGTGATCTATGTGGTGTCGGGAAGCGAGACCACACAACCAAAATCGGGATTTACCATGTAGTGCCACTCCTAAAGCTAGTAGCCAATAAGGGAGATCCCATAGGACTAGGATACAAGACTAACCACCAAATTGGACAAGGGGACAAGAGTACAGAACAAGCCCATTCTTTTCCTCGAATTCCCCCACTAATCCATGTCCAGATGTGTCCATGATAAGTAAGCAAAAAGACCCAACTACATAATGAAAGTCATACCTTTAGGGTTGGAAGACCCATCTTCAAACATATGATCATAACAAATGGGTGAGGGCACATAATGGATGGCTTAGGTGGCATAGATGCTGGCACCTCAAGCTATCTAGTGGCTGTAAGGGGCTGCCAACTGATGACAATCTAGGAGAAAAATTTCTCCCATGGGTGTCACCTATTGGTAGTGGGTAACAGGCTTCTCAAGGTGCAACTAGCCTTCCCTAGTCTCTGAAGGTGAGACCATCCTCATTTGAGCCTTGAATCAACTGCCATCCATTAATTGGTGTTAAGGGTGACCTTGGGGCATGTTGTGTCATCCTCAAGAATCATCAAATCGGGTGCAAAGTCAACCAATGTCCTGGGTGCAAGAGGTGCTCTGGAACATGTGTCATATGCTACTGTTGCTAGGAGGCCCAAGAGTCTTGACGCTTCACCTGCTTGTGCCAATATGTTTCTCTAATGACTTGGGTACTTGTGGAGAAGGTGGTGCCCAAGAGATGGGTTGCTAAACCACCTGACAATCACAACACAGATTCTAGTGAAAGCAACCAATCATTAGGGACAAAAATCATTATTGCATCTAAGTGAACCAAGCTTGAGTGTCATGGGTTATTTAATACTTCATATAAGGATCCCCTTCTAAAATCATGGCCTTGAACTCGCAATGGTGTTTTCTCCCTAGGTAGGAGTGGCTAAAGGACAACCCTATTAGGTGTTTCTAGCCTCAAAGGGGAAGTAACATTTCCTCAGTCCACCCTTTAATTGATAGGTGTTAGTGAATAATAATGATGGTAACAGAGGGGATAAGACTTCATGGCCAAGTGCCATGGTCAAAGGGACTGATTGATGGGGGTATCCACATCCTGAGTGTATAGATTTTCCTTTTGTGGATGTGTGAGTTACCAACTCGGCCTTTGTTTTTCCACCCCTCTTGTGCGCCTTTTACTTTTTCTTGATCTTCTCTATATTATTGCTCATAGCTCAAGGGTCAAAGTTTGCTTTAAATGATATCGTAGTTGTATTACCCCTTTAATGATGAGTTATTTCATTGCTCACTAGGGTTGGGACATGCAAGGGTTCCTTCCTTTGATGTAATGGAACAACATGTGGTCAAGAATTGGGTGATGGCCATATGAGTGAGGTAGAGCTCATGCTAGACTTTTGCCCATGTGCAAATTCTTATGTTCCTGGCCATATTTTGCATTTTGATATTCTTTCTTTTAATTTTGTTGTGGCCATGATATTCTCTTTCTGTTTCTTTTAGCTGCATCAACCTCTTGGGCCAATGTTCCTAGGTATGTGGACATATGGGTGTTAAATCCAAAGAATCAATGGTCAGTTGAACCCGAAGAATGGAGGTGAGATATGGGTTTGTAATGTATGATGGATAGTGTTAAGTATGGTATATGGGAAAATGGAACTACACTACCTCAATCCAGGCTTACCAAGCAGTGCCCCTCCTATACTCATTGAGCAATTAAGGGAGGTCCCACTGACTAGGATCGAAAATTAACCTCCCATTTAAGGTGAGAGAACAAGATCACGGTCAAAGCCCATCCTTCTTCCAACTCACTCCATAATCCATATCAAATGCACAAAAACAAACAAGCATAAGCACCCGATTGCAAAATGACCAAAGTACCTTTTGAGTGGAAGCTCATCTTCATCCATGTGCTCATGTTAGACAGGTGAGAAGCATATGGCTGATGCAAGTGGCATAGATAAATGGCATATCATTAGCTAGTGGTGGCTATCAGGGGTTACTGGCTGCATGGCTGACTGGTTGGCTGTCAAGAATAGGAGAAAAGTTTTCTCCTATAGGGTTACCGGTTACCCATTTTGGTGGGTATTACCATGGAACCTCTTGCAAAAGGGAAGTTCAAGATTTTGAACAAGAAGCTTTTCTTGGTGGAGAACACCTTCCTCACAATGAGGGAATTTTGGGTTTCCTTGACTTGTTCTTCAAAGAAGAGGGTGCATGGATATTGAAGGGGATTTCTTGCAAGATGGGTGTGCTAGACGGTGAAATTTCCTTATAGGTTTACACCCCTATGATAGATTCTTTCATTTATGACACTTGGCATATTCTACTTTTGGTCGATGTAAGCTTAT
Organism: Pinus tabuliformis; assembly: GCA_031772625.1. Lineage (NCBI taxonomy): Eukaryota > Viridiplantae > Streptophyta > Pinopsida > Pinales > Pinaceae > Pinus > Pinus tabuliformis. The sequence goes on along the minus strand of CM062819.1, from coordinate 1,414,746,773 downwards.
GACACATTCTATAGCATTTATGACAGATTCCTCTTATGTAATTATGGAAAATTTATAATGGATTCATTACACAGTTATGATAGATTTCTTTTCACTGAAGAATGTGTAAGAGATAGGGTGCATTGTTTGGGAGAGATTCTTTTGTATGTGGGTTGCTCTCTTTGAGGTCTATCATTAGCAGTTATATTTTTTAATTACTTTTCCCTCATATTAACTTTTACTAAATGAGGGAGTGCACACTCATTAGGATTATAGATTCTTACAAGTGAGGTGTGTGAACATATAGTGTGTGAGTGTGAATGCTTGAGACAAGGCATTGTAGTCCCTTGAGGATATTGTTGTATTTTTCTGTGTTAATGAGAACACACTGATTGTTGTTAGATAATTTTACCTTATTTTTTGCTACATTCATGCTATGGTTTGTGTTAACTTTTGGGGTTGAAAAGTGTTTACACCATACTTGGGGGTGTTTCATGTGATGTGGAGTGTATGGTGTGATGCCTATCATTTCTTCCATCTTAATGGACATACAAGTTGAATATAGCTTACTCATGTGTTGCTATACCTTGAATTGATGCCTATGTGGCACATTTCTCTAGAAAGTTGGTTTCCTATGTTGTACCTTGGTGACATTATTCTTGAGTTGCACATGATGGATGGCTTGGTTGCTTGTGTAGAAGGAAAACCCATTTCAAGGAGAAGCATTAGGGCATTTAGGGAGAGGGTGTTGAGCCCAAGTTAGAATGGGCTCACTTGGTTGCATACATGGAGGCTCATGCTTGACTTGAGGATGCTGGCGATGATGAGAATTCATGGGGGTGTGGTGGGCCTAAAGGAGCACACTGCTTAGGAGGTAATATTGGAGCATTGGAGACCTTTGGAGGAGAGCATTGGACATTGTCTTGTGGAGTTCTCACCTTAAGACCCTTGCTTGATGGATGTGCTTGCCTTGGAGCTTTACATGTGTCACTTTAGAGTTGGAGCACTTTATAGGTGGACCTATCTTGGGATTAGTTAGGTTGCTTGAGATGGTTTGGGACCTTGCCTACTTTACTATTGTTGGCCTCCCTCAACTATTCTGTTTATAGGGAGGAGAGAGTCTTTAGTTTCATTCATCATATTGATTATTCACATCATCATGTCTTAGAGATGTCAACTTCAGTAAATTTGTATCTTCCATATATTAGCTATTCTTCATTGTACTTCATGTTCTTGTCTAGTGTGCTAGGGTTCTTGTGTCAATGCAAGGAAGGCATTAGAGTTAGATTTTTTCCCTAAGAGGACAATGAGAGCTAAGTTTTGGGAGAACCATAGAGGAGTAAAGGGAGCACTTGTTCTTGTGGTTCTTGTGAGAAGAAGATGGGTTTGTGGCATTGGAAACCCAAGGATTACTTGGAGTGCTAGATGTGGAGAAGATAGTGGAAGATTATCTTGTTTTCTCTTGTACACTTGTGTGATGCAAGTGTAGGTGCTAAAGAGGATTTGTCACTGTGTATGCTAGCTCATTGTGGATTTTTGATGCGGCGATCAGCTTTGAGTGGGAGTGATTCCTTGCTAGGACAAGTTGGTGGATAAAGTTTGCTAGTGAGTGTGATCTAGATTCTTGTGGTTGCACTAGCTAGGGTTTGGACATTGGAGAGCATTGGAGAGTTCTAGCTTGTGATAGAAGTGAAGGACTATCTTTTACCAACTTGGGATAAGTTGTTGGTATGTAATTGTAGTTGAAACTTCATTCTTGAACCCTATGTATATATGAAGTATGCTCTGCTGTTCAAACTGTGTATTTGCAGATTTTATATTTAGTTTATATTCTTATGCTGAACGAGTAGTTTCTGGGGCTGTTTGGTATGCAGGTTTATGACGAACAACTTGTTGACCGGCTTGACAAACATATAGAAATGAAATGGTCAGATTTGCTGCTGTGATAAATTTGCTGTGTGTCGGGATTTGTGCGGCTGGAAAAATATTTCCCTCGAAATATAATTGTTTGGTGTTTTTTTCCTGCTGCCTTGTGTATTTGGTGGGACAGAAGTGAAATATATAGTACTGGATTTTATATTTTAGATTCAGCGATAAGGCTGAAAGTTCATAGATAAAATAAGATAAGATAATTATATTAACGTCTGACTAGTGACCACAATAGTAGGTAAATGGACTGGAGAGTACAACTAGTATGAAAACAATGTGGGAGTGTAAGTGCGACTGCTTGAAAATGTCGAAAACAATATAAAGAAAGAACCCTACGTAAGTATAACATCAGAACATATGTGTAAAACTGTGACAAATGTATGGTGATAAAAAGCAGTAAGTGAGTTTGTCCTAGACTGGAAAGGTGGACAACTCAAGAATCTGTCAAGAGAGAGAGTGAGAAAGAGAGATCAGACAATGAGGCCGTTGATGTCAAGGTCTCCTGAGTCTGATGGCTGAGGGAGAGGGGGGAGAACTAGGCATTGGCTCACATTAAGAGGTTATTTTTGAAATTTTCACAGTTTGTGTAGATCAGATTTGATCTTTTTATAGGGCTGATCTCATCTTGATATGTTGTGTTTGTCTTCTAAGTTTGTTATTCAACATGTCGGCTTATGTAGATGCGAAACCTTGTTTGGGGTTTCAATGTTAACATTTTATTCGTAGCAGAAATTCTTTGAGTGCAGATCTGTGTATCATGTGGATGTAAAATTATGCCATTAACCACCTAGGAATATAAGAAATGAATGTTGACTAGATTGGCTTTAATCCAAACCATAAAAGCACACTAATACACAAAAATAATGATTACAAAACAAGGTTGGCCATGGCGGTATGTGAAGATTACACCATCATTTCAACATATATTTCAGAGTTGGTCTTGCAGTCATAGATACGTGTGTCACCACATTTCCCATTTTTCCAGCAAAAAATTCGAAATTTGTCGAATTTGAAGGAGATCCAAATTAATTTGGAACAAATTTGCCAAACTCAAAATCCAATCTCATTGTGAATTCCAACTCAATATCTCGGCAATAAATTCGGCGAATTTGGAGTCGGTTTGTGATGAAATTCAGCGGTGGCGTTGAAATTCGGCAAAGGCGGTAGTATTATTCACGTGTGTTTTTTTAGTTTCTTGTGGTTTGATGCGATCCGTGTGGTTTTATTGGGTACCCAAGGTTTTCGACTTTTCGTTACCCCCGAGGATGCAACGTGGGTTGGCCGGAGTGGAATTTTTTCCTTTCCCTCTTCCAGACTCGAGGTAAACCATAAAACTTCTGTTCCGAGGTATACTCTGTGTGACTGTCTCGACTGTCGATTCAAATTATGCAGGCATGTTATAACTTATAGCAGTTATAGGTGTACAGACTTACATATATTTGGGGACAGACCTACTTATACACTTACCTACAAACTTACAGAGTTTGGTTAATTTATATTTTCATTTTATATATATATATATATATATATATATTTCTTAGTATGTCAAATTTTATTCCAAAAATTTTCGCTGTTGATTTTTTGTCGAACTTCAAGTTCGTCGAACTCAAATTCAAATTCAAACTAGGTGACAAAGATAGATACCATCATTCAGATGCAATTCTATCGTTTTACTACCATTAATCAGATGCAATTTAACGTAGCTACTTGCAAAGAACAAAAGCCATCCTTGGTGGCAATCTTGAAATGGATGAAATTCAGTTTTATTCAAGTTGCACCATTTGAGCTGTTCACAAAATCAGTAGACTAACTCCTGCTATTATCTTCCCTTCGTGTCTAAAATAAATTTGTCTTACTTTTCAAGGTTTTAAATTTTGTTTAAGCCACTGGTTGAGAATAGAAATGGCGCATTTGTCTTTCAGGGAATAATCCATGTTAATGAATGTTGGACTTAGTGAGAACCTTTTTACTCGAGTAATGAAATAACTTATATGATTTTGTTTTCAAACAATGGTTTTCTTGTCTGATCAGTAAAGGGTGAAACCTGTAAAGAGTTGAATTTTTTCATATACAGCTTATTTTAAACTAATCTCCAGAAAATTGAACTCTTCATAATTACATTTGGGATTTTTTTCTCAATAATTTTAGCAGAAAGTCACTATGGAACATTTTCTAACTAATGTGCTTAATTATGTAGGCCAAAGGAGTCATCTTTCATAAACATGGCAGCTGGAGCTACAGAGGATGTAAGTATTTTCGCAGATTCATGATATCTTAGGTAGCACATAAAACTATCACAGAAAATGAGACTGACGATATTTCTGCTTTTAATAATTTTCTCCCGGAATATGTCTTTTTTCAAAGCACAAATGTAATGCCAGAAGCTGCTTTGAATTTCCTGGAATCACCGTTGTGCATGACTTCACTCTTCATGAATCTCTGTTTAGTTTCCAAACTGGCATTGAGTGCTTCCTCGTCATCAAGATATGCATTAATATGATTACCTTTGTTCCTTTGGCATTAAAAGAGGTTTTAATGTTCCAATCCTGAAACTGTTATTGTATTGCCAACATTGATAATTTGATATTAGTTGCCAAAGTACTTTTTTTGTGGAATACTCCTACTGAGTGCTGAATAATGCCAACAGTCAAAGCTTGTCACGTCTTTGTTTATCTCAATGAATAGGCGATGATAACCATATAACTCTGTCAAAGAGTGTCTCACTAGGATTAAAAAGTTGCTCAACCTTTCCCCTCAATATATTCCCTCTGCACATTGTCATGTTAGAATCCGATTTCTGTTAATCAAGGTTGTCATTGATGTCAATATGGCAGTGTTTGTGATGGCAAATTCTTGTGATCATAATGTTGCCCATGAAGGACCCAAGGGCTGAATACAACATATGGAATGAATATATATATACAGACAGAATAGAAGCAGTAGACCCAAGGAGGAAAGCCAAGGAGAAGCAGATCCGTGAAGTAACAGGAGCAAGAAGCCAAGGAGGGAAGCCATCAGGGAAGCCATTGGAAGACAAGAACAGGAGCCATCAAAGAGTAGCCATCGGAAATCACTGAGAAGCTACAGGAAAGCCAAGCCAAGAGTAAGAGTCTGTTACAATTTGTTTTTATTGAAATATCGCATATGCCCAAGAGTAAGAGCCATATCGGAGATATCGCATGAAATATCGGAGGAGCTAACATAATGGAGGAGTTAACAGTGTTATCGGAGGAATTATATCGGCGGCTTTATTATCTGTTACCACTCGAATTCCCCGATTGCGATTTGAGCTGCGGACCCGACTGCTCCAATAGAACACGCCCTAATGTAATATCGCGTCCGCCTCGTCGGAAGTCATATCACTAGTCTTAAAGGAATGTCACACTAAAACTGCGATTGCGATAATACATGCGGACCCGAACAAGTTATAGTAACAACCCTAATATAACATCGCATCTGCCATATCGGAAGTCTTATAGGGTTGTCACGGCAAAACCTCCGATTGCAATATTATTATGGACCCGTTGCACCATTATAACATGATTTAATATCATATCGCATCCTCTCCGTCAGTGGTAGGAGCATCGGCTATATCGGAAAACAGAGCATGAGCACGACTTGTAAAACCTCTGATTTTCATGAAGTTGCGATTGCGATTAAGGTGATGACGTGGATGTGGGACCTCCATGTGGGTATAGCCTCTCCTATGTGATTTTCGTAAATAATAAGTCTATGGGATGAATATTAAAAGTTACTGCGACAGTTAGGATAGAGAGTTGAAACAAAGAGTTGTCTTTGTGCAGAGCTTAGTGTAGTTCATTGTAGACACATTGAAGTTGTGTGGAGACTATTGAAGACCATGATGTATTAGTCATCATGATGTGACTTGGAGATTTTGCTTGGGTATAATGAAGAGCAATGGTGATACCTTCTATGAGACAAGGTTGTCATTAATGATGTAGCATGGAGACTACAGTGAAGCTGTAGATTGACAGAACTCAGTGAAGAAGATTTTGGGAGCCGTGAATTACTATAAAACATATCTAGACAAAGTATAGCAGTGGGTTGGAGCCCAGAGGGTTGGTGCCCTGAAGGTTGGAGCCTCGAACAAACAAGGTAGTTGCATTGAAGGATAGGGTTGGAGCCTTAGAGGATCGGTGTCCTCAAGAAACTAGGTCGGAGCCTGTACCAGAGAATGGTTGGTGCCCTAGGGGTCGGAGCCTCTAAATTCAAGGTCGATGCCTTGAGAAGATAGGGTCGGTGCTCTAGAGGTTGGAGCCTCACAAAAGACCAAGTTGGTGCTTGGCAATAGGTTGGAGCCTGGAGAATTGAAGATCGGTGTCTTCATCAAGGGTTGGAGCCCTATATATTGTACGTGATTCATTATAAAGATTATATTAATAAAAGCATTTATTCCTATTGCTTATTTTGTGTTCTAAATATAATTGATTTAATTGGTAAAAGTAACAATTGAAAAGGAATACTGATTCAACCTCCCCTCTCAGTGTTTCCAACAATTGATATTAGAGCTAGTACCTTCACTCAAAACCTGATAGCTTGAAGGTTGATCAATTATAACACAAATGGTGAAGCCAAGGAAGAAAGTCTCCAATCCTCCTAAAGATATGTCTCCCTCAACCATTGAAGTTGAAATCAATCAATTTGTGAAGGCTCCGTTGTTCAATGGAAATTTTGATATATGGGAAGCAATAATGAGAAATTTCTTAAAGACTCAAGGTATTGAACTTTGGAATTCAACGATTGCTGATAGCATGATGGATGGAGAATCCAAGGAGTACAATGCAAAAGCAATAAAGGCAATCTTTAATGGACTACCAGATTCTATAAACGACAATTTAGGAAAGTGTTTGTCAGCAAAGGGTATATGGGACAAACTTCATGACCTTCACTTAAAAGGAGCATTGACCATGACCACTAGTCAAGAAAATGATGGAAAGCAAGAAGGAAATCCACAACCCATCTTGGAAGCTGAAGATAAGAGTGATAACATCAAGGCTAAAGAAGACCTAGAAGATGAAGAAAATGAAAAAGATTTTGAAGAAGATCTCCTCACTAAACTTATGGCTGCCATGGAAGAGATTATCAGTTTGAAAAAGGAAAACGGGGAACTTAAGAAGAAAGCACTAGCTGGTGACCAAGACCAAACAAGGAAGGAAGTTGACCTTGTCAAGCTTCAAGTACAAGAAAGGAATGAAGAGCTTGCCAAGCTTAAGGAGGAATTTCATCAAAACAAAAGAAAGCATCATGAAGAAGTCATATCCATGACAAATCAATTGGATAAGGCAAAGAAACGGGAAGATACCTTGTCAAGCCACCTTGAACAAAGGCACAAAAGCTTGACCGAACTTGAAGCAGAGATTGGTCAATACAAGGAAGAGGTTTCCGCTCTTAAATCTCGACTAGAAGAAGTAAGAAAGCTAGTACAAGGAGCTAAGAAGACAATGGAAGCATTGGCAATCATAAAAGGACAGGTTGATGAAGCAGAACAGGAAAGAAACACCATGAAATGTTAACTAAAAACAAAGGATGAAGAAATCTTCAAACTAAAATCTGACATCAACCTTTTCAAGGCCGAAACATGTGAATCTACTAGGATCAAGGAAGAAATGGAGAGCAGTATAGCAAAAGAAAATGAAGAAATCTTCAAAATGAAGTCAGATTTCATCTCCCTTAAAATAGAAGCAAATGAAGCAATATGTATCAAGGAAGAGTTTGAGAAACAACTTGCTAAGAAGAATAATGATTGCGAAAGATTGGAAGAAGAGATTGTCTCCCTCAGGAAAAAGGTTGAAGGAATGGACAAAATCTTGAAGAGCTCTCAAGCCTTGGATGACATGCTCAACCATCAAAGATCTCCATTTGATAAATCAGGTCTTGGCTATGAAGGTGAATCCTCAAGCAAGAATGATAATACTTCAAACAACAAAGATGTGAGGAAGTCAGAAAGAAATGTTGATGCTCCCAGTTTTAGCAAAGGTAAGGATAAGAGTCAAGGCAACAATGAAGGAAGTCCTGTTCCAAGAAGAAATGTAGATGATGTCAAGGATGCGAGAAGCAATGGTTATCATCAAAGGATCTCAAGGCAGAAAGACTTCAGAAGTACATCAAGGAAATCTCCATCTCCCAAGCACCAAAGTTTATTTCTTGGTCATTGTTATGCTTGTACAAACTTTGGACACATGGAAAAAGATTGTAGGGCATATCATAAAGATAGATATTGTGGTCCCCAACAATCTCCGAGGAACAATTTTGCAGGAAGAAATCATGAATTCTTATTCATGAACAACATAGAATGCTTCAAGTGTCATAACATTGGTCATATGGCATGTGATTGTAACTTGACTTGGGCTCCTACACAAGCTAGAACCATGCCAGAGAAGAAAGTCACACAAATATGGAGAAGAAAGCAAATACAATCCGAAAATCTCCTGAACTCTCCAGCCAACAACACATGTTGTTGACTTGATGAAGATATCCTTGATATTCCGAGTGTTTGATGATGGGATTCTGCCAAAAGGAGACCATGCATATAGTTAGGGGGAGCTTGTGATTCTTGATCATTATTGCAGAAGCTATCCGCAAAAGGATCCTTATGAAATCCTTGATGAGTTATATTAACAATCATTCTTTGATAGATCATTTCTCAGGAACACTCCATTGAAGAACATGATCTCTTATCTATCCAATGGACTGTTGTTGAAGATGTTTTTTTACTTGATTACTAAGTAGAAATTGGAGTAGCAAAGAAGGCCATCTAATGCTAAAGAAATGGGGCAAAGAACTATGTTGCTATTATTACAGAAGTTGAATGTCTCGACTCAGGGATATGATGTAAGAACAGGTAAATTATGGAAACAAATAGAGGCAACCTTCAAACAAACAGTTACATCTAGGAATGGAGCTTGAAGAAAGAGCTTGTCAATCAGTAGAAAGAATTTAAAAGATAGTCACAGATTGGATATCAAAATTTGCTAGTGGAGATAACTTGCAAGAACACAAAAAAAGGGCTCATCAAAAGGATTGTAGAAAGGAGAACTCAAGTTGACACTGATCACTTAGAAAAATAGCAATAGTGAGGCACAACCTCTCACCATTTCATCCAAATGCAATGATGTTGAAATGTTGGATGGCAATGACTTAAGGGGAAGCACAGAGATACAAAGGAACTCGGATCTGAAGAGAGATAGCAAGAAAGACAATTTCAGTGGCATTTTCTCTTGATTCGGACTATGAAGGCCTCTTAATTCTGACTGTGGAGACAACAGAATATGGATTGAAGCATAAAAACTTGGACTTGAACATTTGGTGTGTGGCTATTTGGAATCTGTTTGGAAGCATTGAAGTGGAGCATCTTTAAGCATTGTTGAAGCCATGATAAAGTAGTTTTTTGAGACATGAAGAAGGGATAATGTGCTAGTTGATGATAAGGCATCAATCCTTCTATCTTGAGTAAAAAGAAGAGCACTATGACAGGGGGAGTAACATACCCATGAAGATCTACTATTCATGAAGAAGAGTAGCAGCTTGACAGGGGAAGTACTTGGGCACCTCGTTTGCCATTGATGTCAAAGGGGGAGATTGTTAATCAAGGTTGTCATTGATGTAAATATGGCAATGTTTGTGATGGAAAATTCTTGTGATCATAATGTTGCCCATGAAGGACCCAAGGACTAAATAGAACACATGGAAAGAATATATATATATACAGACAGAATAGAAGTAATAGACCCAAGGAGGAAAGCCAAGGAGAAGCAGATCCGTGAAGTAACAGGAGCAAGAAGCCAAGGAGGAAAGCCAAGGAGAAGCAGATCCGTGAAGTAACAGGAGCAAGAAGCCAAGGAGGAAAGCCATCAGGGAAGCCATTGGAAGACAAGAACAAGAGCCATCAATGAGTAGCCCTCAGAAATCACAGAGAAGCCACAGGAAAGCCAAGCCAAGAGTAAGAGTCTCTTACAAACTGTTTTTATTGAAATATCGCATATGCTCAAGAGTAAGAGCCATATCAGAGATATCACATGAAATATCGGAGGAACTAACATAACGAAGGAGTTAATAGTGTTATTGGAGGAATTATATCGGTGGCTTTATTATCTGTGACCACTCGAATTCCCTGATTGTGATTTGAGCTACGGACTCCACTGCTCCAATAGAACACGCCCTAATGTAATATCGCGTTTGCCTCGTCGGAAGTCATATCACCAGTCTTAAAGGAATGTCACACTAAAACTGCGATTGCGATAATACATGCGGACCTGAACAGGTTATAGTAACAACCCTAATATAACATCGCATCCGCCATATCGCAAGTCTTATAGGGTTGTCATCTATGAAACCGGATTCGTCCTAACCCCTGGACGAATCCCGAATCGGACGAATCGGACACGATTCTGTCCTGACACGTGTCATATTTCCATGACTCGTCGTGTCATATCCGGGTACGTCGTGTCATGAGCGTGTCAGAAAAATTTGGAACGTGTCACGATTTTTGGAACGATTTTTGGTTTCGGATTCGTTTTTAGGGGTTTAAGTTCGCTGTTTTCATTCGCATTCACTGCTTCTGTATAGACCAACAAGACCACTGTTTCCAAATTGGAAGCTAATACTGATATACATCAATGACTCTGAGACTGGGAGTTGTGCAAAAGCTCTCTGGCAATGACTGTTTTGCTTTATCTTCTTCCTTTTCTTTCATATCAGTCACTGTCAGGCTTCAGCAAATGTTTGTTTCTTGAGCTGATCCCTGGTGGGTTTGCAGAAGCATTGAAGTTAGGTTCTCGTGCAAGTGGGTTCTAGACTTCTAGTGGTTGAGCCTCCAGGGTTTGATCTCCTAATGTTTCCTACTTCATCATTTTGCTACAGCTGTCCTATTAGTTTCATAACAGTGAGAAAATCAAACTTAAATCAACATAAAAACCCCTCACATCTGCAATGTGCATAAATCTAATATGACAGTGGCATAACCTTATTATAATTTTCACTGTTTGTTTCAAAGTGCTCCAGTACAGCTCAGAAAGTACTGAAAATTTTCTAATTATTTGGCACACTTGGCACAGGGAAATTTCATTAGTAACTCATTTATGTGACCAGTACCACTGACATTTATTTGAATTTTGTATGTACTATGCATGCTAATAGCTATAGATGAAGATCTATGTTTGAAATCAATAAATTTGTATCATTAATTAAAATTTGTGTAAGAAATATGCTAATAACTAATTTTTAAGATATATATATATATATATATATATATATATATATATATATATATATATATATATTTTAAATATATATATATATATATATATTTTAAATATATATATATATATATATATATTTTTTTAATAAAATAATATATAACGTGTCCTAACCGTGTCTTGTTCCGGGGTCAGCGTTTCCCGAATCCGACACCACGAATCCCGAATCCTACGTGTCCCGAATCCTCGTGTCAGGTGACTTAGGTTGTCATGGTAAAACCTCCGATCGCGATATTATTACGGACCCGCTACACCATTATAACATGATTTAATATCATATCACATCCGCTCCGTCGGTAGTAGGGGCATCGGCTATATCAGAAAACAGAGCATGAGCATGACTTGTAAAACCTCCGATTTTCATGAAGTTGCGATTGCGATTAAGGTGATGACGTGGATGTGGGACCTCCATGTGGGTATAGCCTCTCCTATGTGATTTCCGTAAATAATAAGTCTATTGGATGAATATTAAAAAAGGGCCTCTCTGATATAATTTTAATATGTGACATCATAAGTCGGCCTCTCCTCCAATAAACGTGTCTTTTGGGTATTGATGAGACTTGTATATATACAAGTTAAAAACTTCACCTCAAGCATTGATCTCGGGCATCTATCACAGAGAAGAAGGACAATTCACAACTCGTGAATGTGAAGTAGCAGAAGAAAGGAAGCCAAAGGTTGAGTGAACGAAAGAGGAAGCCGAAGGTCGAGCGAGCGAAGAAGGAAGCCGAAGGTCTAGCAGAAGAAGAAGGAAGCCGAAGGTCGAGCGAGCGAAGAAGGAAGCTGAAGGTCTAGCAGAAGAAGAAGGAAGCCGAAGGTCGAGTATTTTGTTGATTGGGTTATTTATTGAAACGCTCAGACCTATGTTTGATAATGATTTAGATAACAATTCAAAAGGATGCTTTGCGGATCTAAGAAGATTATCTGAGTATGAACATGGTTGTTTTTAATTGAATGCACAATATGAAACTGCGACAATCACTCCTCTGAAGAAGTCACTCTTGAAGCAGTTACTCCCGAAGCCTCACTTCTGAAGCAGTTACTGCAACAGTTAGGATAGAGGGTTGAAACAAAGAGTTGTCTTTGTGCAGAGCTTAGTGCAGTTCATTGTAGACACATTGAAGTTGTGTGGAGACTATTGAAGACCATGATGTATTAGTCATCATGATGTGACTTGGAGATTTTGCTTGGGTATAATGAAGAGCAATGGTGATACCTTCTATGAGACAAGGTTGTCATTAATGATGTAGCATGGAGACTACAATGAAGTTGTAGATTGATAGAACTCAGTGAAGAAGATTTTGGGAGCCATGAATTACTATAAAACATATCTAGACAAAGTATAGCAGTGGGTTGGAGCCCAGAGGGTTGGTGCCCTGAAGGTTGGAGCCTCGAACAAACAAGGTAGGTGCCTTAAAGGATAGGGTTGGAGCCCTAGAGGATCGGTGTCCTCAAGAAACCAGGTCGGATCCTGTACCAGAGAAGGGTTGGTGCCCTAGGGGTTGGAGCCTCTAAACGCAAGGTTGGTGCTTTGAGAAGAGAGGGTCGGTGCCCTAGAGGTTGGAGACTCACAAAAGACCAAGTTGGTGCTTGGCAACAGGTTGGAGCCTGGGGAATTGAAGATCGGTGTCTTCATCAAGGGTTGGAGCCCTATATATTGTACTTGATTCATTATAAAGATTATATTAATAAAAGCATTTATTCCTATTGCTTATTTTGTGTTCTAAATATAATTGATTTAACTGGTAAAACTAACTATTGAAAATGAACACTGATTCACCCCCTCCTCTGAGTATTTCTAACAATTTCAACTCATTGCAATTTCCATTGTACTTGACTTTACCTCTATTTTATAGTTTGTTTTTCAACGTGAAAGTGAATGGCCTCAGGACAGGCAAGAAATACATCCACATGATTGCTTTTGTTGCTCTGTGGAAAATGCAACCATAATTTCTAACATTGTGGCCCCAAAACTGCTGTTTTACTAAACAACCTTTGGTATCATTTGTCTAATTACTTCTTTCTTTGGCCTTCAAAAAATTTCCAAGCAGTATATAATTCTGGTTATTAACACGCTACAACCTTAGATTTCCAAACTACAACTGTGCTTTTAATAATTCTAGTAAAATTTAAGTAATGATTTTGCTAGGTTGGTTCAGCTTCCATTGTGATGACTTGTTCCTGTGGACTTGAAATTTTTACCTGTGATGTATGAGATTTTATTCCATTCTGCTTCTTGTGACTACATGCTACATTTTATTAACTGCGCAGTACTGAAGTTGTTAAAACTTAAAAAGACATGATTTATGATTTTACTCCAGTTGTAATGATGACACTGTTGTACAGCTTGAGTTACATATTTCCCATATATTGTCATTAAAAATGAACTTTAGATATCATGTTCTTTGTATAAAGAACTGGACGTCAACAGAAACTGCGAAGTAACCTCTCAGTTAAATGCCTTAACCATATCAATCTGAACTCCAAAGTAGGCACCACCCAGCCTGGTTGTTTGGTTTACTACTCTAGTTACAGTATATTAAAAAGATTGTGCACACCTAATTGTGAACAGTGAATTTTATGTTGATAAGGCACAACTTGAACCTGCTCCAGAAATGATGGTGTTAAGAATCATATTATATTGAGACTTTGTATTCATATTTTTATGTAATTTTTATTAGTTGCAGGCATGATACATAGGATGTTGAAGATTTGGCATAGCTCTTTGAATATCCATTAATCATCTTGTGTTTGATATGCAATCATGGTGCCTTTTGTGTATTCTTTCAGCTTTCCTGTCATGAAAAATACATTTTTGTGTTTGATCTTTAGAAAAACTGTCACGAAAACAGAGTTGGAATGAACACATTATTTGAATGGTTTTACAGGCAAGTCATAGTATTGGAATGGCACATGAAAGAGAGCCACTTCTTCCCACTTAATCCTCAGGGTCAGTTATGCTACATTTTAACCAAAGGTTAGTTCTTTGGACGTAATGTTAATTTTAATCACATGAACCACTGTTCCTTTTTGGATTGGCCTAGCATATGCGGTCGCTTTCAATTTTTTTGAAAATAATTGTTTTCTTTTAATTGCAGGCAACCAATAGAATAGACAGGATTTTTTGACTCGTTATTTGGTACAGCATAGGTCAACCATTTCATTCAATCTGTAACAATAAGCAGCTGTAATTTCTTATCCAGCTCCTCTGGTGTCTTCTTTATTTTCATATCTTTTGATATGCAACTCTAAAGCGGCAAGCAAAAAATTTCAAACGAGAAGCTACCTACATTGAGTTCTCTTGACGTGGTGTACTGAAGCTTACATGATGCATGAGAAATGGTCATCATTGTTTTAAGTCTTCTATCAAACAGTGTAAGTCATAGCATCATGACTAATGACTGGAAATCAAAGATTAATATACCATTGGTTGAAAGGAGTACAAGTACAATCTTAAAATTTTGAATACATGAGAATTGTGGAGTAAATATGCACATTGAGCGCCAAAAATTGTCATTTTGAAAGAGAAGGAAGGAGGGCTTATAGATGAGCCTTTTCCGTAATTTTTTTATGGTTTGAATTATTGAATATTCCAAGTTTTCTCCAATTCCTTTGTGACTTGGTATATAGACTATTTTCCATTCATTGCCTGAAACTGTGCTTTAGTTGACTCTTGTACATAAAATGCAGCATCTGTGCCTATGAAATTTTCTGATATGCAGAACCATGGGTTGTTTTCTTCATTATGGGACCTTTGAATGTCCTCATTTTAGATTCGTTAGGCATCGAATGTAGAACACAAATAACATTCCAGGAGATTTTAAAACATGATTGGCCATTTTTAAAGTCATTAGTAACCATATGCATGGATTTGTAGCATTAGGAGATCAATTTAGGTCAATAAACCATGCAATTTTTTATTTAAATACTGAGATATTAAATTGTGAAAATTCAGTGATTCTTTCACAACAATTATTACTGGAAAACTGTTGGACTAATTTATGCTTTACTTTTCTGCCTATTTTTTAGGCATTAACCAACACCCTAAATTTCGTATGTGTACTGATGGTGATGGGCATCTAATAATGTAATGTTCATTATTTGTGTTATGTATGTTTCTTTTATTCTCTTCGGTTTCAAGTACCCCCTGGTATTAGTTATTCATTCCTCGCCATTGTTTTGTCTCCATGTCTCCTTTGATTGCGTTCTGTAGCAGATTCCTTTCCTATTGACGAGGATATGAAGTGTTGAGTATGAACAAACCCACTAAAACGGGTCTACAAGCAAAAAAAGTAGATATTCTCAGTTCTTCCCCACACGACACCTTCTCACGTAACTTTAGCCTATTAAACAAGTCAGAGAATCCAATCAAATCCTTCATATTGAGGAGAATAGTCTAATTATGCAGTTCTGATCGCTTTGGGTTCTCCTGCTTGTTAGATTGCTATTGTTGAATATGTAATGAATGACAATCACATTCTTGTCAAAAATTATTTTGGTTTGCATGCAAAATTTCTATCTGTGTTGTCTTGATTGTTGGTCAAAGTTGTCATTGATGTCAATATGGAATTGTTGGAGATGGCAAATGTCCTAACCCTTGTGATGGATGAATAACCCTTTTGTGATGTTGCCCTAACCTCATTATGCAAACCCTAGGGCAATTAGTAAAATTGAAGAAATCCTTGATGACAAGCCGTAGCTTCTTGATGCCTTAGCCTTGCTAAAATGCCCATGAAACCCTAGTTCTATCTAAACAATGGATAGCTCTAGATTATTGATGCCTAATGTTCATCATAAAACCCTAGTCCTTGTATGCAATCCTAATGAATGAAGATCACATGCACTAGCATGTCAAAATAGTGAAAATTTTCTAGTCCACTTGATGCTCTAATTCCATAAAAGAAATTCTTTAATAGTGCTGTTATGAAAAAATATGCATATGATGAAAGAACAATTACATTTCCATCATTAGAGGTCATACCTTGAAGGGAATATTATCTCATCTTATAGAGGAGGTCATAACCTTTCCAATGAGTGTTCACTTGCCTCCTATTTCCTTACCGTTGAAGTGAAATCAATTTTTGAAATCAGCATATATAAAAAATTGTCAAACTGTCCAAGCTGACTTGAGTAGGCTCATAACCCATGGGAAAGAGGCTTGTCCCTTTAGAATATGGAAAAATCACTATAAATATAAACCTAAATTCGTCCATTCAAGCTCAGATTTTCAGTGGAGACAAAACACGAGGTAGAGACGCAGATGCAACCTAGAAAAGCGAGGAAGACAAGTTTGTGGAATTGTTCTTGGGTTAAATAATCTCCCAAAGGGTTCGAGCTAGGAGTAGAGAAGTTGTTGTAGTTGCCGTGGTCGAAGTTGTTGTGGTCGAAGTTGCCATAGTTGCCGTGGTTGAAGCTGCTGTAGTTGCCATGGTTGACGCTGTCGTGGTTGAAGTTGTTGTGGTCGAAGTTGCAGTGGTTACTGTGGTCGAAGCTGCTGTAGTTGCCGTGGTTGAAGCCGCTGTGGTCGAAGTTTCCGTAGTTTTCGTGGTCGAAGTGTTGATTTATTGGGATTGGACAAATAGAACTTGTTGAAGTGTTCTCTTGAAAACAAAATAAGGCAGAGTTGGAGAACCTTTGAAGAACTTATGAGTAGTGTTTGAAGGAGTGTCCTTAGGAATTCATTGAAGCATAAATTGAAGGCTTGTTGGGCACTATTGAGGCTTGTTGAAGGGACATTGAAGACCTGGGATTGTGTTGAGATTGAAAGGCTATTTTGAATGTTTAGTCAAAGCATTGTTGAAGATCCCTTGAAGTCAAAATTAAGAAGCTTGTTGAGGATATCGTGAAGAGATATCGAGAAAGAATTATTGAAGAGTTAAGCCAATCTTGAAGGCACTCTTGGATATCATAATACACTGATGGGAGCCCTCATAATGTGACCTTGAAGAAAATTGTTTGGGTGAAATGAAGAGTTGTGGTGACAACTTCTGAGAAGATAAAGTTGTCATTAATGAAGTGATTTGTAGATTAAGTGAAGGCATTGTTGAAGGTGAAGATTTATTCAGGGCTGGTTGTAGAAGATATTAGGAGACTTGAGGAATTGTTGAATCCATATTGAAGAATTGAAGCTATGGGTTGGAGCCCTAGAGGATAGGAATCCTCAAGAAGACTAGGTTGGAGCATGTACCAGTGAGAGGGTTGGAGTCCTAGAGGTTGGTGCTTTATAGAGACATGGTTGGAGCCCTAGATTTTGGAGCCTCGTGAAGTCCAAGTCAGTGCTTGGCAAAGTACATGTTGGACCCTGGTGGATTGGAGATTGGTGTCTTCATTTAGGGTTGGAGCCCTAATTATTATTGTACTTGATTTATTGGAAAAAGAGGATTGGAGTTTTCGATATATCTGATTAATAGAAATATTTATTTTATATTGTTCATTTTGTGTTCTATTCATAAGTGATCTAAACTGGTAAAGTAACAATTGTAAAAGAAACGTTGATTCATTCCCCCTCTCAGTATTTCTAACAATTGTTATCAGAGCTAGTACCTTCACTCAAACCCTAACAACTTGAAGGTAGATCCTTAGAACACAAATGGCAAAGCCAAGGAAGAAAGCCTCCAGTGTTACTAAAGATGTCCTTTCTTCAACTATGAAAACAAAAGATAATCAAATTGGGAAAGCTCCATTGTTCAAGCAAAACTTTGATATATGGAACGCAAGAATGACAAATTTCTTAATGGCTCAAGGTTTTGAAGTTTGGGAATCAGCGATTACTGAAAGCACGATGGAAGAAGCATCCAAGGAATATAATGCAAGAGCAATAAAGACAATCTTGAGTGGGCTACCAGATCCTATAAAAACCGAAATGGAAAAATGTTCTTCAACAAAAGATACATGGGACAAACTTCAAAATCTTCACTCAGAAGGAGCATTGACCATGACCTCTAGTCAAGAAGATGATGGGAAGCAAGAAGGAAATCCATAACCCATTAAGGAAGCTGAAAATAAGAGTGAAGACCAGTGTTGAAAATATCGGTATCGACAAAATATCGTTGAGGGTCCAGAAAACATCTTATCGGCAATATCAGCGAAAACGTTGGCAAACATAAGAAATGCATAATATACTCATTTTTTTTGTTATCCAGTTTTTTAAACATATAAAACAATAACAACATGAAATAAACACATTGACACATAAATATGAAGAAAACAATGATATATATGATGTAGTGGATGTAAAATAAAAATGATACATCAAAGTCGATACCAAATTTTGCTGATCCCTGATAATTGTCTAATTAAGGACTCAAATGTGGAGAACCAATACAAAATAACATCACATATATAAAAGTATCTCATCATCATGAGTTATAAACTTATATGTAGCAAAACAAATAAAACTAGTAGCTATCTATCTGAGATCAATACCCTCTCCCTAGCAACTATCTTTCTGTCTTTTTCATCAATTGCTTCAAGAGCTTTTTGTATAACCTCTACACTAGAAACTGTACAAGGCATTACATCATGTTTAGGGAGTCTAACCAAATGGTATTTCAATCACATAACCCCTCCTGCCATCTTGGTCCCACACAATTTGCATGATAAATATGCCCGATTTGTCCCACTACCAGGCTCCTCGTACTCCCAAAATGGGTCCAAGGTTTTTGGCATATTTGTAGTGAACTAATTCAAACCTAGGGCACCAAAAACAAATATTGGCCTTAAACACCCCAACATAAAAAATAATAAGTAATAACCACCTCATTTAAAAAAAATAAAAAAAAAATACTACATTATTTGCAATGTGAATGAAAAATGGCAATAAGATGGTGCATAAGAAAGTTTAAAAAAAATGAAGCTTGTTGTCTAAATATGGAGAAAACCCTTGCATTGGTTCATGGGCATGAAAATCATAGCAAATGGAGAAAAGAAAAAAACAAAAAACAAAATGTTGGTAGGCAATCCCGCATAACCCTAAATCTATGAAAATAATGATTAACATAGGGGTTTTTAAGAACATAGATTTTAATGGAAGGAATGAAGTTTGTCTCACTGTTATTCAATCTTTGATCCACAAAAAATTCTTACTTGGTGGTGATAATGGTTGTTCGATCCTCAATCCCTCTTTGACAACCACCACAAAGCTCTTCCCCTTCTCCAAGACTCCGAAACCAAAATGAGCAAATGAAATAACCAAATTTCCTTTTCTAGCCGTGACCTAGCCTACTCAACGATTTTTTATATTGTCGCGTGATATATTGTTGAGATATGGACAATATTTCACGAATATTGCAATATTTTTGATATTTTCTTAGCCATATTTCGGCTTGCTAAAAATATCGTTATATTTCCGAAAATCTCCGATATCTCAGTGATATTATCAACACTAGTGAAGACATCAAGACTAAGGAAGACCTAGAAGATGAAGAAAATGAAGAAGACCTCAAAGAAGATCTTAAGGAAAAACTTGTAGCTGCCCTAGAATAGATAAACAGTTTGAAAAGGAAAATGAGGAGCTCAAGAACTAATCACAAGATGGTAGCCATGACCTTGAAAAGACATGGAAGGAAGTTGACCTATTCAAGCTTCAAGTACAAGAAAGAGATGAGGAGCTCACAAGCTAAAGGGGGAATTACATCAAAACAAGAAAAGGCATCATGAAGAAGTCATATCCATGACAAATCAATTAGATAAAGCAAAGAAAAGGGAAGAAACTTTGTTAAGCCATCTTGAACAAAGACATGGAGATTTGAGCAAACTTGAAGTGAAAATTGGTTAATACAAGGAAGAGGTTTTCTCCCTTAAATCTCAGTTCGAAGATGCAAAGAAACAAGCACAAGGAGTTGAAAGGGTGATGGAAGTTTTGACCCTCCTGGAAGGACAAGTCGATGAAGTTGAAAAGGAAAGAAATGCCATGATATGCCAACTAGAAGAAAATGATGAAGACATGACCAAATTAAAATCAGAATTCACCTCACTTAAGGCGCAATCATGTGAAGCAACAAGAATGAAGGAAGCAATGGAGAACCATCTAGCAAAGAAGGATGGAGAATGCAAGATGATAAAAGAAGAAATTGATATCCTAAAGAAAGAAGTTGATCATTTGAACAAGAGTCTAAAGAGCTCTCAAACCCTAGATGACATCGAAAGTCATCAAAGATCTCCTCTTGATAAATCAGGTCTTGGTTTTGCATGTGAACCCTCAAGCAGAAATGATGCAAACCCTAATGCTTCAAACGACAAGGATGTGGAGAAGCTTGGAAGAAATATTGATAACCCCAGTTCCAACAAAAGCAAGGAGAAGAGTCAAGATGACATTCGAAGAAACCCTACTCCAAGAAAATATGCAGATGGTGTCAAGAATGCAAGAGGCAATAATTTTGATCAAAGGATCCCAAGGCATAATGACTTTAGAAGTGCATCAAGGCAATCTCCATCCTCCAGGTACCAAAGTATAATTTTTGGTTATTGCTATTCTTGTACAACTTTTGGGCACATGGCAAAGGATTGTAGGGCATACCACAAGGACAAATATAATGGAAGAAAATTTTCAATAATTCATGCTTCCTTATTGAAGAACAAGATGGATTGCTTCAAATGTCATAACATTGGACATGTGGCTTGTGATTGTAACTTGACATGGCTCCCTAAACAAGTTAAAACATGCCTACCGAGCAAGAAAAGAAAGTTACATAGGTATGGAGAAGGAAGCAAATTGGATCAGAAAGCCTCTTGAACACTCAAGACGTCAACACATGTTGTTGACCTAATGAGTACATCTTTGGCAGATATAATATTCCAAGTTTGATGATGAAATTATGCCAAAAAGAAGACCATGCACACTGTTAGGGGAAGCTTGTGATTCTTGACTATTCTTGAAGAAGCTATCCATGAAGAGCTCTATGACACCCTTGATGAGTCGCACATGGACAATCATCTGTTGGGAGTAATTCCATTGAAGAAAATCATGATATTGTGTCTTAACTGCACATCATTGTTGAAGATGTCTTCCACTTGATCACAAGGCAACAATCTTTCTTGTCTTGAGCAAAAAGAAGAGCTAAAGGAATTTATGCAGGTAGGGGGAGTTGGTGGATCATCTACCTCATCCATTTCCATGAAAGCATGCAAAGGCTTGGGGGAGCAAGTCCATTAAATAAAAGCATAATGGCAAAGGGAGTTGCACAGAGCAACATAACAAGAAGGAGCACTATGACAGGGGGAGCAACAATGGAGAACTATCATTGATGAAGAAATGAATAAAATACAATTGAGCAACATGTCAAGAAGCAACTTGATAGGGGCAGTACTTGGACACCCCATTTGCCATTGATGTCAAAGGGGGAGAGAATGTTGAAAGGGAAAGAATATTTCCATCAATGAAAAGGGGGAGATTGTTGGTCAAAGTTGTCATTGATGTCAATATGACATTGTTGGAGATGACAAATGTCCTAACCCTTCTGATGGATGAATAACCCTTTTGTGATGTTCCCCTAACCTCATTATTAAAAACCCTTGGGCAATTAATAAAGTTGAAGAAATCCAATGATGACAAGCCCTAGCTTCATGATGCCCTAGCCTTACTAAAATGCCCATGAAACCCTAACTCTATCTAAACAATGGATAGCTCTAGATTATTGATGCCTAATGTTCATCATAAAACCTTAGTCCTTGTATGCAATACTAATGCATGAAGATCACACGCACTAGCATGTCAAAATAATGAAAAAATTCTAATCCACTTGATGCTCTAATTCCAAAAAATAAATTCTTTAATAGGTTTGTTAGGAAAAAATATACATATGATGAAAGAAAAATTAAATTTCCATCATTAGAGGTCATAGCTTGAAGGGAATACTATATCATCTTATAGAGGAGGTCATAAGCTTTCCAATGAGTACTCACTTGCCTCCTAATTCCTTACTGTTGAAGAGAAATCAATTTTTGAAACCACCATATGTCAAAAATGTTGAGAAATCTAGGGCATTAGCATTAGGTGATTTCTCTTCTATTAGTGACTGCGTGTGAATGCTTTTTACTTCTTTATATTAAGATCTTCTTGTTAGATTATTAGTGTTCTTCTTCATCAAACAATAACCAATACATGAAAATAAATAGACAAGAGACACATGTAGGCTATGAGCCAGGGCTAAAACCTCTCCCTCTTTGAGAGGAAAACCCGCAAAAAATCTTCTTATAGAGATTCCAATTGACGAATAACAAGACCAAGACCCTTGACCTAGTAGCCTCTTCAAGACCAAGACAAAAGTCCTCCATTCTTCTCGTTCATTCTTCTCTCGGTTTATTTTACTCTAGACTTCGCACCATATGAGATCACTATAGTCATGATATGTCATTGAATTGAAATAACTGTAGGGATACAAATTTATTCTTCAACAGTAGCATTGAATCATAGCTACATCGAGACCTTCTTCATGAGTGGCACCGAGACATTCTTCATGAGACAGTTGGGAGACATCACTGTAATATCACTGAAACTTCTCTTGTTGTACCGAGACTGAGATCCACTCTTGACTGTGAGACAATACTGAATTTGTCTGCTGCAATTTAGTACCTTGATATGAGCTCCTTTACTGAAACATTTTTCTGCATTCCTATTCGAGATTTCCTCTGTGTTTTACCTTTGAAAATCTGAGAGATATCTGAACCTTCTAACTATACCAAAGATCTGAAATTGTCTTCTGTTCTACCCATCCGAAATCACAGAGATATGCGAAATATATCCTTCCACTTTTCATGCGAAGTTCTGTTTTCATCACCGACAAACTCAGAGAAGATATCTGAATTTTGTGTCTCTTTGAACTGGTCTGAGGTTTCTATTTATAGTAGTTTGTCCGACCTATTAAGCCGACCCGAGTTTGTGAACTGGTGTGTCTCCATTATGTGAGCGGACATGAGTTCCTTTATTCATCTCGAGGCCGACATAGGAGGAGGATTGTGTGCTTGTCGTTAGAGGGATATTTGGACACATTATAGACTCATATACATTGTTATATCCCCAAGAAGGGTTCTTCATACATGACATAGACTCTTTGACTTCTAATGATCAATCCTAAGGCTCTCAATGTGAGCCATCTAAAATAAAATCACTGCTCATGAAACCCATGAAGCAAGGCTTACAAAAATAGTTATATTTTCTTTATTACGCCATTTACAAAAGTCATAATTACATGTCATTATGAAGACCGAACCCAATTACACTTTTCAACACTCCCTCTTAACTAGGGAGGTATTCATAATGGTACTTGGTCATTCTCAATCTAAAGAATTTCTCATAAGAAGAATCAGATTGGTAACCCATCTGTCTAGCATCATATCAACCAACATTGTCACATAGCAAGGCCTTGATTAACAACTCTATCCATATGATCAGAGCACAATGCTGGCGAGACCAATGATTCATAGACACCAAAATCATTCTCTCAAGGTACATACTCCAACCAGGTGTTCACAAAGTATGACCTTCTTTGGACCTTTCTTATCTTGGATAGCCAGTCCTCAAAGAATATCAGTCCACGACTACTCTTATCTTGGATGCCCTATCTCATCCTCAAAGAGTATTGGATACCAAATGATTACCCAATCCTCCATTTTGTCTTCCCAGGTGAAGACCAGAATGATGTGTCTATATCTCCCTCTCAATTAGGGAGGACATATCAATTCCAATAACGTAATGTACTCATTCCTACACAAGGAATGACCTAAGCTCTCTCTTGGCTTAGGAATTTCTAAGTTCCTGCCAAGTAAGAAACTTGCTTCTAGGCTCCCTTTTAATTAGGGACCAACAACATCTCCTCGACCCGCTGCTTGAAGACCCCCTTCTTTCGATGTCATGAATTTCTTTGTCTAGGAGTCTTCAACTTTCGTGGCTTCTACAAAGGGCACATTCCATCCATCGCTTTCATCCACAAATTAGTCTTGTCATCATTTATTTCATGAGAAAGTTATCTTTCAATCTTCATCTGGCCTTGCTTTATGTCATGATGCTTTCTTCATGCAATATTTTTCGAAAGGATCTTACATCCTTCTATATGGTCCTCTTGGAAGTCATCCACAGTTCTTCCCTTTGGCAGTCCTGCATAAGCCCATCTAGATATTTGTTCAAAAATAAGAAATGAACACCTAAATCAAAATTACCTTTGTGATGGTCTTTCATCATGACATCTTCTTGTAGGTATCAACATCCTCAATACATGTTGACACATCCCAAATATATCCGTTGTCAAGGGTCTCCATCTTTTTTGTACTTTCATTAGAGTCTTCATATCTTTCAGGGAGATTTCCTAGTCAAATCTTTCTTTGTCTTCTAGATGTTGATTGAATTTACCATGGTTGCATGTATCATGATCTCTTCTTTCCTTTCTTCACACATTTCATTCCTAGGAGCTTCCATTTAGAGTTCCTCAATTGTAGTCAACCA
Source organism: Pinus tabuliformis (assembly GCA_031772625.1). Lineage (NCBI taxonomy): Eukaryota > Viridiplantae > Streptophyta > Pinopsida > Pinales > Pinaceae > Pinus > Pinus tabuliformis. Next base: position 1,414,722,152 of record CM062819.1, on the reverse strand, counting down.
CCTCATACTTCATATGAGGACATATTATGTTGATTTCATCTAGTGTGATTCATACCTTCCGACATTCTTTCATCGGAGGACATTCCTTTCCTTTGATCACGCTTCTCAAGATAGAGCAGTGATCCAAGTTACTTAGAACCATACAACATGACATTATAAAATCAAATGTAAGCATGCATACCTCATTTACCTTTAGGTCATCCAGGCTTCTTTCAACAACTTCCTTGATTGAAAATATCTTCAACCCCTTGATCTACTTCATCTCTTATGTCATCATGCCATCATCCCATGAACTCCACAAGTTGGTGTCCCTGATGAAACACTTGCTTCCTCTCTAGATCAGTGAACCCTTCGATGATGATTTCATCAGAGAATCTTGAGGATCTTGTATATCCCTATTCGATAGATGTTTTCCTTTTTGACTGGATGTATGATGAACCTTGTCTTGGATGAATTCTTCTTTTTCTTAATTTTGCAATGAGGTTCCCAAGAGCTATATCCTTCATATTTGATTGCCATGGATTTTGTTCCATTTGTCCATCATGATTCCTTATGTTGATGTCACGAGCTCTTGTTTCTAATGCTTCCATGATGCCACGATGCATCTTCTTATTTATTATAACCATATCCTATAAAAGATTTAGGAACTATGACAAGACCTTTTGTGAGGGAGACTATCTCAACATAGTAGAGATCTCTTACTTCCTCTTTTCTTGGATTTCTTCTCTTTTGCTCCACTTCTTTGGTGATATAGGCTTCTTCTCTTCCTCTTTTTATATTGTCTCCTTAAGACAATATTTCTTGTAATGTCCATAATTTTTTACATCCATAGCGTTGAATCTCAACTATGCTCTTCTTTCTTTTCCGAGGAACAAATTTTCCAAACTTCCCTTTCCTTCCTGCAAATGTTTGAGTCTGTTAACATCAACACTTTTTCCCTCAACTTGTCTTCTTCTACCTTGCATATAAACTAAAAGTTGTCGAATGGGGTAACTTTCTTATCCCTATGGACATTTGTTACCTTGTTCATCAGTTAGTGCATTTAGAACAATAATGATTATCTTCTTATCATCTCTCCCAGATCTCGTAGTTGAGATCTTATGAAGATATCCCTTTATCCTTTGATACCTTCAATTTGTGTAGATCAGATCTAAGTGATGTGACCTTCTTTATCGCATCTTCAGAGAATAGCTCTACCAGCCTATCATATATATCTCTTTGATGTCTCTAATATTGTTATATAGGGATGAGGGATCTTTGACTGATTACATAAGAATCCCTTGAGCCCTTTGATCCATTTCCATGTATTTAGAGGAGACCTTTCCATTGATATGTTCAATGATTTCAATTTCTTCAAGGACTATGTCTATCCTCCTTTTCCATGCAAGGAATTTGATGACCCAACCAACTTATAAATCTCCTTGCAAACACGAAGTCATTTTACCAAATTGATTAAAAAAAATAAAATGAAAGATACTTACTTGACAAGTGAAGATGAAATCTTCAACTTGATCACTTTGATGATGGTTGAAGAAGATGTATTAGTGCTACCTTATGGATGATCTTATTCCAAATGAAAAATCCTTTCTTCAATAAATGAGGTTGCTCCTTTTATGATGTCAGCGCCTTTGGATCTAGCTTTCTTTGTTGATGGTGATTTTTTCTGCTTCCTCAGATGATCTTCTTCAAGGATAAGAACATGATCCTAGATTTAATGAGAGGGAACTTGCTTTGTAGCTTTTGAATATGATGGCAATACCTTCTAGCCTTATTTGTCTTCAAAATACTTCACCTTCTTTGGTAGTACAGATCATAAATGATTTCTTCAAGATAATGTGATCTTCGTCTTCAAAGTATAGATAACTTGATGAGGGTCTTTTATGGTCTAGAGGATCCAAAACTTTCGCTGTTGTAGACTACATTCTTCAATCTAGATCTTGATCTTTTGCTTTGATAACCTTTGATTTGCTTAGATGCCTTTCTTGAAACTCGATCCTTGAGTGTCTCTTTGATCAGATGCCCTTCCTTTGACTTCTGCACCTTAGCTCTGATACCATGTTCAGTAATATAAGGCATTAACATTAGGTCATTTCTCTTCTATTAGTGATTGCTTGTGAATTACTTTTACTTCTTTAGATTAGGATATTCTTCTTGTTAGATTATTAGTGTTATTCTTCATCAAACAGTAATCAATACATGAAATAAATAGACAAGAGACACAACATGTAGGATATGATCCAAGGCCAAAACCTCTCACTCTTTAAGAGGAAAACCCGCAAAAATTATTCTTATAGAGATTCCAATTGACGAATACCAAGACCAAGACACAAGTCCTCCATTCTTCTTGTTAATTATTCTTTCGGTTTCTTTTACTTCAGACTTCACACCATATGAGATCACTGTAGTCATGAGATGACATTGAACTGAAATCACTGTAGGGATACAAACTTCTTCTTCAACAGTAGCACTGAATCATAGCTACATCGAGACCTTCTTCATGAGTGGCACCAATACCACCTTCATGAGGCAATGGGCAGACATCAATGTAATATCATTGAAACTTCTCTTGTTGTACCAAGATCGAGATCCACTCTTGATTGTGAGACAATACCAAATTTGTTTGCTGCAATTTAGTACCTTGATATGAGCTCCTTTATCGAAACATTTTTCTGCATTCCTATCCGAGCTTGCTTCTGTGTTTTACCTCTGAAAATCTTAGAGATATCCGAACCTTCTCACTATGCCAAAGATCTGAAAATGTCTTCTATTCTACCCATCCGAAATCACAGAGATATGTGAAATATATCCTTCCACTGTTCATGCGAAGTTCTGTTTTCATCACCGAAAAACTCAGAGAAGATATCTGAGTTTTGTGTCTCTATGAACTGGGCCGAGGTTGCTATTTATAGTAGTTTATCTGACCTATTAAGCCGACCTGAGTTTGTGAACCGGTGTGTCTCCATTATGTGAGCCAACATGAGTTCCTTTATTCATCTTGATGTCGACATAGGAAGAGGACTGCGTGCTTGTCGTTGGAGGGATATTTGGAAACGTTATAATCTCATATATATTGTTATATCCCCAAGAAGGTGTTTTCATACATGACATAGAATCTTTGACTTTTAATGAGCAATCCTAAGTCTCTCAATGGGAGCCATCTAAAATAAAATCACTTGCTCATGAAACCCATGAAGCGAGGCTTACAAAAATAGTTTTATTTTCTTCATTACATCATTTACAAAAGCCACAATTACATGTCATTATGAAGATCAAACCTAGTTACACTTTTCAACAAAAAATTGTCAAACTTTCCAAGCCGACTTGAGTAGGCTCATAAGCCTTGGAAAGAGACATGTCCCTTCAGAATATGGAAAAACCACTATAAATATAAACCTGAATTCGTCCATTCAAGCACATATTTTCGGTGGAGACAAAACAAGAGGTAGAGAAGTAGCCACAACGTAGAAAAGCAAGGAAGACAAGTTTGTGGAATCGTTCTTGGGTTAAATAGTCTCCCACAAGTTTGAGCTGGGAGCAAAGAAGTTTTCATGGTCAAAGTTGCCGCAGTTGTCATCATCAAAGTTTCCATATTTTTCGTGGTCGAAGTTGTCGTAGTTGTTGTGGTCAAAGCTGCTGTACTTGCCGTGGTCGAAGTTTCTTTAGTTGTCGTGGTTGAATCTGCCATAGTTGCCATGGTCGAAGTTGCCATAGTTGCCGTGGTTAAAGTGTTGATTTATTGGGATTGGACAAATAGAGCTTGTTGAAATCTTCTCTTGAGAACATAATAGGGTAGAGTTGGAGAGCCTTTGAAGAACTTATGATCAGTGTTTTGAAGGAATATCCTTGGGAATTCATTGAAGCATAAATTGAAGGCTTGTTGGGCATTATTGAGGCTTGTTGAAGGGACATTGAAGACCTGGTATTGTGTTGAGATTGAAAGACTATTTTGAAGGTTTAGTCAAAGCCTTGTTGAAAACCCTTTGAAGTCAAAATTAAGAAGCTTGTTGAGGATATTGTGAAGACATATTGGGAAAAAATTACTGAAGACTTAAGCCAATGTTGAAGGCGCCCTTGGAGATCATAATGCACTTATGGGAGCCCTAATAATGAGACCTTGAAGAAAATTGTTTGGGTGAAATGAAGAGTTGTGGTGAAAACTTCTGAGAAGATAAAGTTGTCATTAATGAAGTGATTTGGAGATTAAGTGAAGACATTGTTGAAGGTGAAGATTTTTTCATGGCTGGTTTGCAGAATATATTAGGAGCCTCGAGGAACCATTGAATCCATATTGAAGAATTGATGTCGTGGGTTGGAGCCTTGGAGGATAGGAGTCCTCAAGAACACTAGGTTCGATTCTGTATCGGGGAGAGAGTTGGATCCCTAGAGGTTGGTTCCTCATAGAGACAAGGTTGGAGCCTTGGAAGATAGGGTTGGAGCCTCGTGAACTCCAAGTCAGTGCTTGGAAAAGTACATGTTGGAGCTTGGTGGAATGGAGATTGGTGTCTTCATCTAGGGTTGGAGCCGTAATTATTATTTTACTCGATTTATTGTAAAAAGAGGATTGGAGTCCTCGATATATCTGATTAATAGAAATATTTATTTTGTATTGTTCATTTGTGTTCTATTCCTAAGTGATCTAAACTGGTAAAGTAACAATTGTAAAAGAAATATTGATTCACCCCCCCAAGTATTTCCAACAATTGGTATCATAGCCAGTACCTTCACTCAAAGCCTAACAACTTGAAGGTGGATCCCTAGAACATAAATGGAAAAGACAAGGAAGAAAGCCTCCAATCCTTCAAAAGATGTCCCTTCTTCAACCATGAAAACAAAAGATAACCAAATTGGGAATTCAATGGAAAATTTGATATACGGAAGGCAAGAATGAAGAATTTCCTAATGGCTTAAGGTTTTTATGTCTAGGAATTAGTGATTACTAAAATCACAATGGAAGAAGAATCCAAAGAATATAATGCAAGAGAAATAAAGGCAATCTTGAGTGGGCTACCAGAACCTATAAAAACGAAAATGGAAAAATTTTCTTCAACAAAAGATATGTGGGACAAACTTGAAAATCCTCACTCAAAAGGAGCATTGACCATGACCTCTAGTGAAGAAGATGATGGGAAGCAAGAAGGAAATCTAGAATCTATTAAGAAAGTTGAAAATAAGAGTGAAGACATCAAGATCAAGGAATACCTAGAAGATGAAGAAAATGAAGAAGACCTCAAAGAAGATCTCAAGGAAAAACTTGTAGCTGCCCTAGAAGAGATAAGCAGTTTGAAAAAGGAAAATGAGGAGCTCAAGAAGCAATCACAAAATGGTGACCATGACCTTGAAAAGACATGGAAGGAAGTTGACGTATTCAAGCTTCAAGTACAAGAAAGAGACGAGGATATCACCAAGCTAAAGTAGGAATTGCATCAAAACAAGAAAAGGAATCATGACGAATTCATATCCATGAAAAATCAATTAGATAAAGAAAAGAAAAGGGAAGAAACTTTGTCAAGCCATCTTGAACAAAGACATGGAGACTTTAACAAACTTGAAGCGAAAATTAGTTAATACAAGGAAGAGGTTTTCTCCCTTAAATCTCAATTGGAAGAAGCAAAGAAACTGTTAGGATATTCCGACACATAGGATATAGTTAAGTTCAACTTGGTCTAGTGTAGAGTTAGGTATAGAGTTAGGTAAAGTGTGTTTCTTTACCGTTGTACATTTTGTAACTTACAATCCGACGGTTCATTCTCTCCTCGGTATTACCGACACTTGATCCGTGGCTTGACACCCGATTGGTCCACGAGTTCTATTTAAAGCGCATGGAGGGTCATTGTTCGGGTAATCCGTGCATGAGAGAAGCTTATGTAAATTTTCATTCTTTGATTAATAAATTGCCTGTAGTACCCACGTTGGGATAGGCCGTGGACTGTTTCCCTCTTTGAGGGTTTTAACCACGTCAAAAATACTGGCGTATTGATCTGTGATCTGGTTGTGAGCGGTGTCCTTTTGGTATTCTTTCTGAGGAACTTACCCTGTAAATTCCTACATGGTATCAGAGCTATTTGAGGGCCGCGTCCGTTGGTGATCCAAATCTGAAGCCGGTAGAACTGCATGCGGCTGTCGTTTCCTAGATCTGCTGTTTCTGACTGCTTTTGGGCCGAGAGGACTGCTCTGTTGCGTTCGGAGCATCTGTTCCAGTGAGGAACCCCTTTCGTTTCACGCGAAAAGGTTTCCGGTAGCCCTAGCTGCGACATTTTTCAGATCGGGAGGTATACAATGTTTTTTGCAGTTTACTGTTATTTTCTCTCTGCTTATTTCGGTTTCGGTTTATTTAGCCTTTTTTTTTAACCGGATCTATACCTTTCATTTCTGCGTATGCTCTTTGCCCTGCGACTCTGTGCGATCTGGGCAAATCAGAAACAGAAAGGAAGGATTTTTCTCATGCGTATGCTCTTTTCCCTGCACCTTAGTGTGATCTCGGAAAATCAGAAACATTGAGAAAAATATTTAGTTTTTGGGCTAAAGCTAACTTTGAGATTTTTTTTTTAAATTTCTAGTTTTTTTGGCTCAAGCTAACTTCGAGCCGCAAGGTTCGTTTTTCTTTGCATATTCGTGTTGGGTTTTGTGTTTTGTGTTTTGTAGGGAAAAAGAGCTTTCTCAAGGCAAGCACGCAAACCAAGGCCCCCCCCCTCTCTCTCTCTCTCAATTTTTTTGTATAGATCAATTGGTTCAAAGCTATTTTAAGAGAGTAGAGGTCTTGGGTTCAAGTCTCCATTTTGTGGGGGCGGATTTTTTCATTCCCGCACATTCGCGCACTTTGCCGGCAACGTCAACAATTTTTTTTCAAAAAGCCATAACTTCTTCATCCGGAAGCCTTTTTCAGAGCCGTTTTTTTAAAACCGCCTATTTTTTCGAGATCTATCCATTGGAACACTTACTTTCAGCATCTTCAGCTTCAGTTTTTTTTAAAAATGGAAAGTCCATGCCAAGTCATTCTTGACAGCACTAACTACTTCCAATGGGTAGCCTACATGGAAGATTTACTTAGAAGTAAAGGTCTCTTCAGAATAGCCACAGACCAAGAGAAGAAACCAAAAGATGAAGACAAGGCTGCAAAATGGGAAAATAGACAAGATCAAGCACGTGGTTTGATAGGGATGTCTATTTCTCCTGATCTTAGATTCCACATTGCAGAACTTGAGACTCCTCATGAAGCATTAGAAAAAATCGCTAAAGTTTTTGGGATTAAAAATGAAATTAGAGCCCATCAACTTGAAAATGAGTTGCTTACTTTGGATCCTAATAATTTTTCTTGCATTGAAGATTTCTTGTCCAAATTCAAGACCCTTAGATATCTCTTGGAAGGTGTTAAAGTTAAGAAAGAAGATGGTAACCTTATTTATTCCATTCTTACTAAGTTGGGACCAGCCTACTCTGTATTTGTTTCCACTTTCCATTCTACAAGGGAAGCTTTCATTTGTCAAGGAAAAGACTACAAGGCCCCTTCCTTTGACTCCTTTTGTGATTCCTTAATAAGAGAACAAGAAAAACTCTTACACCTTGGTCTTCTTAATCTTGGAAACTCTTCCACGAAAGCGTTAGCCGCCCAGCAGCAACCAAATTCAAAGAATCCTAAGAAGTCATATCCTCAAAAGAATGGTCCTAAACCAACTCAGCCTCAAAATGAAAGATCATTTCAGCAAAATGATAAGACCAATAAAAACAAATGGAAGAAGACTGATAGACATTGTAACTTTTGTAATCGAGATGGCCACTTAGAATCTAAATGCTTCAAGAAGATGGAAGCCTTGGAAGCCGCAATGAAGAAACATAACATCCATGTGGAGCCTACTTCAACTTCAACTTCCGGAATGGCACTTTCTGCATGTCGTTGTCAATCATCTCAGTCTGGTTATGCATTAAATGTATCTTCTTCTTCTTCTCATTCTCATGAGTGGCTCATTGATTCTGGAGCCTCTTATCACATGGCCAAAAACCAAGCCATGTTTTCTTCTTTAAATGATTGTAACACCAAAAATATATATGTTGGTGATGATAGATCTCTTAATGTTGTAGGGACTGGAACTGTTCATCTAGACAATGGTCAGTTTAATGATGTATTATGTGTTCCAACCTTATCCTGCAACCTTCTATTTGTCTATCAGATAACTCATTCAGGTGAAGGTAAAATTGTTGAATTTTCACCTCATGATGTTGTAATCAAGGATCTAAAAGATCCTAAACAGATTCTAGCTACTGGTCTTGCTGATGATTCCACAAGGTTGTATAAGTTTCACAACTTTGGGTCATCAAATCTTCCCTCAGTATTTGTTGCTCATAATGATGAAGTGAGCAAACTTTGGCATGAGCGATTTGGTCACTTAAACTATCGCTCCCTTCAGCATCTATGTAAAGAAAATATGGTGACAGGTCTTCCTATGGTATCTTGCAGAGATGGTGTTTGTTCCGGATGTGTACTCGGAAAACATCATCGGGACAGTTTTGACAAACGTGCCTCTTGGCACGCCTCAGCCCCTTTACAGCTTGTGCACAGTGATTTATGTGGTCCTCTTCCTGTTGCTTCATTCTCTGGCTGCAAGTACTTCTTAACTTTCATTGATGATTTCTCCAGACGCACTTGGGTATACTTCTTAAAACTCAAGAGCGAAGTATTTAACACATTTTTGGCCTTCAAAGCCTTTGTTGAAAAACAATCTGGACATCAAATTCTTAAGCTAAGAACTGATAATGGTGGAGAATATGTTAAAAACACATTCATCAACTTTTGCACCGAAAATGGAATTCAAATGCAACATACTGTTCCATACACTCCACAACAAAATGGTGTAGCTGAAAGGAAAAATCGCACCTTAAAGGAAATGGCTAATTGTATGCTGCAATCTAAAGGACTCAGTCTTAGTTTTTGGGCCGAAGCAATTAATTGTGCAAATTATATAATCAATCGCACTCCTACTAAGGTTCTAGAGAATATCACTCCAGAAGAAGCTTGGAGTTCCATTAAACCAGATGTAAGTCACTTTCGTGTGTTTGGAAGTGAAGCATGGGCCCATATTCCAGATGAAAAGCATAAAGATTTAGAACCTAAGAGTGAGAAATGTACTTTTGTTGGATATTCTGAAGATGTAAAAGGTTATAGACTTATTCCATTTAAGTCCAAAAATGTTATCATTAGAAGAGATGTAAAATTTGATGAAAATAAATCGGCCTGCGAGCCTAGTCCGGCGGATGTGCCACCTCTTCCTATCTCTTCTACTTTTGAAAACATTTCTTCTTCAGATGATGAAAGCGAGGATGATAATCCTCCCCCACCTTCTCAGGATCCTCAACTTCCAAGATGGGTCCGTGCTACTCGGGATGCAGCAGGTGATCTTGCCGGTGATCCTACAGATCAACGACGTACACGTTCTCAGTTTGAAAGAGCCTCTTCTTTACTGGCTCAAGCTCCAGTAAATCATGATCCTGACACTTTTGCAGAAGCTTCAGGCCATCCACATTGGGAAGCAGCTATGAATGAAGAATATCATTCATTGATGAAAAATGATACATGGGATCTTGTTCCTCTACCAAAGGGACGCAAACTTGTTAGATGTAAATGGGTTTACAGAACCAAGTATGGACCAGATGGGAAAGTTGATAAACATAAAGCTCGTCTCGTTGCTAAGGGCTTTTCACAGGTTGAAGGCATTGACTACACTGAAACCTTCTCCCCTGTTGCCAAAATGAACTCTATCCGCCTTGTTCTTTCCCTTGCTGCCTCTTTAAAATGGGAAGTCCATCAGATGGATGTTAAATCTGCCTTCTTGCATGGGGACTTGCAGGAAGAAATCTATATGGAACAACCCATTGGCTTCATACAAACAGACTCCAGCCTTGTTTGTCGACTTAAGAAATCCCTTTATGGCCTCAAGCAAGCTCCTCGGGCTTGGTATGCCAAAATGGATAGCTTTCTTTTAGAATCTGGCTTTTCTAGGTGTCATTCTGACAATACTGTCTACACCAAGAAAGTGGGCAATTCTCTTATCATCCTTGTTCTTTATGTTGATGATCTTATTCTTACTGGTAGTGATCCCAACCTTATAAACCATGTGAAGTCCAGCCTTAAAAAGAAATTTGAAATGACAGACTTAGGACACTTACACTATTTTCTCGGTCTTCAAGTCTTGCAATCCAAGGAGGGTATTTTCCTTTCCGAGTCGAAGTATGCTTGTGATATTCTTCGTCATTTTCACATGGAAGACTGTAAGCCAGCCCCTTCTCCCTTTCAGTCTGGAGTCAAACTTTCAGTCTCTTGTACTTCTCCTGAAGTTGATGCTACCTTATACCGTCAACTTGTAGGAAAACTCTTGTATTTAACCCATACTCATCCTGATCTTTCCTTTGCTGTTGGCCTTGTTGCTCGTTTTATGCAAAACCCCCGTGAAATTCATTGGAAAGCAGCTAAAAGAATACTTCGTTATGTTCGAGGTACAGTACAGTTTGGGATTCATTACAGTGCCAAAGCAGCTCCTCTGTTAGTTGGTTTCACTGATTCTGATTGGGCTGGTGACCCTGATGATCAGAAGTCTGCTGCCGGTTATGTCTTCACTCTTGGTTCAGGACCTATTACATGGGCTTGTAAGAAACAGGCTGCCATTTCTCTTTCGTCAGCAGAAGCAGAGTATCGTGGTGCCGTGGAAGCTAGTAAGGAAGCCTTGTGGCTTCGTCAGATCCTATCAGAGTTTGGCTTTGAGCAGCAGCATCCAACCACACTTTGGTGTGATAATCAAAGTGCCATTCAGCTATGCAAAGATCCAGTCCAGCATCAGCGCAGCAAACACATTGAACTACACATGCACTTCATCAGAAAGCTCATTCATGACCATGTTCTTGAAGTGCAATATTGTCCAACAAATGATCAGGTTGCAGACATCTTCACAAAGGCTCTCACAGAGGCGAAGTTCACGAAATTTCGATATATGTTTGGAGTTCAGGAAGTTGTCACTAAGGGGGGATAGGCTCTAGTGCCTCCTTCCTTCTCCTATTGTGTCATATTTGTAAATCCTTCAATCCTATCCCAAGTTGTTCTTAAGGGGGGATGTTAGGATATTCCGACACATAGGATATAGTTAAGTTCAACTTGGTCTAGTGTAGAGTTAGGTAAAGTGTGTTTCTTTACCGTTGTACATTTTGTAACTTACAATCCGACGGTCACGATATGTAGTGATCCGACGGTTCATTCTCTCCTCGGTATTACCGACACTTGATCCGTGGCTTGACACCCGATTGGTCCATGAGTTCTATTTAAAGCGCATGGAGGGTCATTGTTCGGGTAATCCGTGCATGAGAGAAGCTTATGTAAATTTTCATTCTTTGATTAATAAATTGCCTGTAGTACCCACGTTGGGACAAGCCGTGGACTGTTTCCCTCTTTGAGGGTTTTAACCACGTCAAAAATACTGGCGTATTGATCTGTGATCTGGTTGTGAGCGGTGTCCTTTTGGTATTCTTTTTGAGGAACTTACCCTGTAAATTCCTACAGAAACAAGCACAAGGAGCTGAAAGGGTGATGGAAGTTTTGACCCTCCTGGAAGGACTAGTTGGTGAAGCTGAAAAGGAAAGAAATTCCATGATATGCCAACTAAAAGAAAAGGATGAAGAAATCACCAAATTAAAATTAGAAATCACCTCACTTAAGGCCCAATCATGTGAAGCAACGAGAATGAAGGAAGAAATGGAGAACCATCTAGCAAATAAGGATGAAGAATGCAAGATGATAAAATAATAAATTGATCTCCTAAAGAAAGAAGTTGATCATCTAAACAATAGTCTAAAGAGCTCTCAAACACTAGATGACATCCTAATTCATCAAAGATTTCCTCTTGATAAACCAGTTCTTGGTTATGTAGGTGATCCCTCAAGCATAAATTATGCAAACCCTAATGCTTCAAACAACAAGGATGTGGAGAAGCTTGGAAGAAATATTGATGCCCCCATTTCCAACAAAAGTAAGGAGAAGAGTCAAGATGACATTGGAAGAAACCCTACTCCAAGAAAATATGCAGATGGCGCCAAGAATATAAGAGGCAACAATTTTGATCAAAGGATCCCAAGACATAATGACTTTGGAAGTACATAAAGGCAATCTCCATCCTCTAGGTACCAAAGTATATTTTTTTGTTATTGCTATTCTTGTACAAATTTTGGGCACATGGCAAAGGATTGTAGGGCATACCAGAAGGACAAATATAATGGAAGCAACTTTTCAAGAAGAATTCGTGCTCCCTAATTGAAAAACAAGATGGAGTGATTCAAATGTCATAACAGTGGACATGTTAAAATTTGGGTACTAGAGGACAAGTGGTTCCCTAAGGCTTTGATCTTTGGCCTAGGAAAAAGTGTCAAAATTAATTTTTTACTTTTCTTCTAAAGTGACTTTATAAGTGGTAAAGTCAATTTAATTTAAAAGTGACTTTATAAGTGGTAAAGTTACATTCTAATTTAAAGGTGACTTTATTAAATTCAATGAAAAATTAGAAAGTGAAAAACTGAATATGGAAATCAAAGGTTAAGTGAGTCTTTATTTAAGTGGGTGAGTTAAAAAATACAAAGTGAGAATTAAATGCACATTTATTCTCATCTCTAGATCTAAATGAATCTCAACCATTAGAGCTTAGGGTAACCCAAGAGGTCACTTAGAGAGTAAAAGGAGAAGAGAAGAGGAAAAGATAATTCATTCTTTCATGAACATTTGAGAGAAAGATAAGAGAGAGCAAGGAGAAAATTTCCGAGCAGTGAGGAAGTGAAGGAGAGCAGCAAGAAGACATTTCAGCAAATCTGGGTAGCAACATTTATTGGCACGCATCCCAAGGAAAAACCATACAACAGGAAAATGCACAAAAATTGAGGAAGAGTGACGACACATAAATCGAGGAAAAGGGACAATAGAGAGGGCATGAATTTCGAGGCAGATTTGAGCACAAATTTCGAGATAACCATACTGCTGAAATCTGTACGATCCATACAACAAGTTCTGGGCACACTTTTCAAGGCTGGCCGTACAACATTTTAATGTTGTTTTATTGCTGGAAAATTTATGTTTTGGTTGTTTGCTGATTGACACGATTTTCGAGGCGGAGTGCAAGCACCGAAATCGAGATAAGTTGTAATTTGTTGGGCACTATTGAGGCTTGTTGAAGGGACATTGAATACCTAATATTGTGTTGAGATTGAAAGACTATTTTGAAGGTTTAGTCAAAGCATTGATGAAAACCATTTGAAGTCAAAATTAAGAAGCTTGTTGAGGATATTGTGAAGACATATTGGGAAAGAATTATTGAAGACTTAAGCCAATGTTGAAGGCACCCTTGGAGATCATAATGCACTTATGGGAGCCCTAATAATGTGACCTTGAAGAAAATTGTTTGGGTGAAATGAAGAGTTGTGGTGACAACTTCTGAGAAGATAATGTTGTCATTAATGAAGTGATTTGGAGATTAAGTGAAGGCATTGTTGAAGGTGAAGATTTTTTCATGGCTGGTTTGTAGAAGATATTAGGAGCCTCAAGGAACCATTCAATCCATATTGAAGAATTGACATCGTGGGTTGGAGCCTTAGAGGATAGGAGTCCTCAAGAACACTAGGTTGGATTCTATATCATTGAGAGAGTTGGATCCCTGGAGGTTGGTTCCTCATAGAGACAAGGTTGGAGCTTTGGAAGATAGGGTTGGAGCCTCATGAAGTCCAAGTCAGTGCTTGGAAAAGTACATGTTGGAGCTTGGTGGAATGGAGATTGGTGTCTTCATCAAGGGTTGGAGGCCTAATTATTATTGTACTCGATTTATTGTAAAAAGAGGATTGGAGTCCTCGATATATATGATTAATAGAAATATTTATTTTGTATTGTTCATTTGTGTTCTATTCATAAGTGATCTAAACTGGTAAAGTAACAATTGTAAAAGAAATACTGATTCACCCCCCCTCAGTATTTCCAACAATTGGTATCAGAGCTAGTAACTTCAGTCAAAGCCTAACAACTTGAAGGTAGATCCCTAGAACATAAATGGAAAAGACAAGGAAGAAAGCCTCCAATCCTTCAAAAGATGTCCCTTCTTCAACCATGAAAACAAAAGATAACCAAATTAGGAAAACTCCGTTGTTCAATGGAAACTTTGATATATGGAAGACCAGAATGAAGAATTTCCTAATGGATCAAGGTTTTTAAGTCTGGGAATTAGTGATTACTAAAAGCACAATGGAACAAGAATCCTAGGAATATAATGCAAGAGCAATAAAGGCAATGTTGAGTGGGCTACTAGATCTTATAAAAACGAAAATGGAAAAATGTTCTTCAACAAAAGATATGTGGGACAAACTTGAAAATATTCACTCAAAAGGAGCATTGACCATGACCTCTAGTGAAGAAGATGATGGGAAGCAATAAGGAAATCTAGAACCCATTAAGGAAGCTGAAAATAAGAGTGAAGACATCAAGACCAAGGAATACCTAGAAGATGAAGAAAATGAAGAATACCTCAAAGAAGATCTCAAGGAAAAACTTGTAGTTGCCCTAGAAGAGATAAGCAGTTTGAAAAAGGAAAATGAGGAGCTCAAGAAGCAATCACAAAATGGTGACCATGACCTTGAAAAGACATGGAAGGAAGTTGATGTATTCAAGCTTCAAGTACAAGAAAGAGACAACGATCTCACCAAGCTAAAGGAGGAATTGCATCAAAACAAGAAAAGGAATCATGAAGAATTCATATCCATGACAAATCAATTAGATAAAGAAAAGAAAAGGGAAGAAACTTTTACAAACCATCTTGAAAAAAGACATGGAGACTTTAACAAACTTGAAGCGAAAATTGGTTAATACAAGGAAGTGGTTTTATCCCTTAAATCTCAGTTGGAAGAAGAAAAGAAACAAGCACAAGGAGCTGAAAGGGTGATGGAAGTTTTGACCCTCCTGGAAGGACAAGTCGATGAAGCTGAAAAGGAAAGAAATTCCATGATATGCCAACTAGAAGAAAAGGATGAAGACATCACCAAATTAAAATCAGAAATCACCTCACTTAAGGCCCAATCATGTGAAGCAACGAGAATGAAGGAAGAAATGGAGAACCATCTAGCAAATAAGGATAAAGAATGCAAGATGATAAAAGAATAAATTTATCTCCTAAAGGAAGAAGTTGATCATCTAAACAATAGTCTAAAGAGCTCTCAAACACTAGATGAAATCCTAAGTCATCAAAGATCTCCTCTTGATAAACCAGTTCTTAGTTATGTAGGTAAGCCCTTAAGCATAAATTATGCAAACCCTAATGCTTGAAACAACAAGAATGTGGAGAAGCTTGGAAGAAATATTAATGCCCCCAGTTCCAACAAAAGTAAGGAGAAGAGTCAAGATGACATTGGAAGAAACCCTACTCCAAGAAAATATGCAGATGGTGCCAAGAATATAAGAGGCAACAATTTTGATCAAAGGATCCCAAGACATAACAACTTTGGAAGTACATAAAGGCAATCTCCATCTTCGAGGTACCAAAGTATATTTTTTTGTTATTGCTATTCTTGTACAAATTTTGGGCACATGGCAAAGGATTGTAGGGCATACCACAAGGACAAATATAATGGAAGCAACTTTTCAAGAAGAATTCGTGCTCCCTAATTGAAGAACAAGATGGAGTGCTTCAAATGTCATAACATTGGACATGTTAAAATTTGGGTACTAGAGGACAAGTGGTTCCCTAAGGCTTTGATCGTTGGTCTAGGGAAAAGTGTCAAAATTTATTTTTTACTTTTCTCCTAAAGTGACTTTATAAGTGGTAAAGTTACATTCTAATTTAAAAGTGACTTTATAAGTGGTAAAGTTACATTTTAATTTAAATATGACTTTATTAAAGTCAATGAAGAATTAGAAAGTGAAAAAGTGACTATGGAAATAAAATGCTAAGTGGGTCTTCATTTAAGTGGGTGAGTTAAAAAATAGAAAGTGAGAATTAAATGTACATTTATTCTCATCCCTAGATCCAAATGAATCTCAACCATTAGATCTTAGGGTAACCCAAGAGGTCACTTAGAGAGTAAAAGGAGAAGAGAAGAGGAAAAGATAATTCATTTTTTCATGAGCATTTGAGAGAAAGAGAGGAGAGAGCAAGGAGAAAATTTCTGAGCAGTGAGGAAGTGAAGGAGAGCAGCAAGAAGACATTTCACCAAATCTGGGTAGCAACATTTATTGGCATGCATCCCAAGGAAAAATGGTACATCAGGAAAAATGCACAAAAATCGAGGAAGAGTGACGACACATAAATCGAGGAAAAGGGACAATAGAGAGGGCATGAATTTCGAGGCAAATTTGGGCACAAATTTCGAGATAACCATACTGCTGAAATCTGTACGATCCATACAACAAGTTCTGGGCACACTTTTCAAGGCTGGCCGTACAACATTTAATGTTGTTTTATTGCTGGAAAATTTATGTTTTGGTTGTTCGCTGATTGGCACGATTTTCGAGGCGGAGTGCAAGCACTGAAATCGAGATAAGTTGTAATTTGTTGGGCACTATTGAGGCTTGTTGAAGGGACATTGAAGACCTGATATTGTGTTGAGATTGAAAGACTATTTTGAAGGTTTAGTCAAAGCATTGTTGAAAACCATTTGAAGTCAAAATTAAGAAGCTTGTTGAGGTTATTGTGAAGACATATTGGGAAAGAATTATTGAAGACTTAAGCCAATGTTGAAGGCACCCTTGGAGATCATAATGCACTTATGGGAGCCCTAATAATGTGACCTTGAAGAAAATTGTTTGGGTGAAATGAAGAGTTGTGGTGACAACTTCTGAGAAGATAATGTTGTCATTAATGAAGTGATTTGGAGATTAAGTGAAGGCATTGTTGAAGGTGAAGATTTTTTCATGGCTGGTTTGTAGAAGATATTAGGAGCCTCAAGGAACCATTGAATCCATATTGAAGAATTGACACCGTGGGTTGGAGCCTTAGAGGATAGGAGTCCTCAAGAACACTAGGTTGGATTTTGTATCATTGAGAGAGTTGGATCCCTAGAGGTTGGTTCCTCATAGAGACAAGGTTGGAGCTTTGGAAGATAGGGTTGGAGCCTCATGAAGTCCAAGTCAATGGTTGGAAAAGTACATGTTGGAGCTTGGTGGAATGGAGATTGGTGTCTTCATCAAGGGTTGGAGGCCTAATTATTATTGTACTCGATTTATTGTAAAAAGAGGATTGGAGTCCTCGATATATATGATTAATAGAAATATTTATTTTGTATTGTTCATTTGTTTTCTATTCATAAGTGATCTAAACTGGTAAAGTAACAATTGTAAAAGAAATACTAATTCACCCCCCTCAGTATTTCCAACAATTGGTATCAGAGCTAGTAACTTCACTCAAAGCCTAACAACTTGAAGGTAGATCCCTAGAACATAAATGGAAAAGACAAGGAAGAAAGCCTCCAATCCTTCAAAAGATGTCCCTTCTTCAACCATGAAAACAAAAGATAACCAAATTAGGAAAACTCCGTTGTTCAATGGAAACTTTGATATATGGAAGACAAGAATGAAGAATTTCCTAATGGATCAAGGTTTTTAAGTCTGGGAATTAGTGATTACTAAAAGCACAATGGAATAAGAATCCAAGGAATATAATGCAAGAGCAATAAAGGCAATGTTGAGTGGGCTACCAGATCTTATAAAAACGAAAATGGAAAAATGTTCTTCAACAAAAGATATGTGGGACAAACTTGAAAATATTCACTCAAAAGGAGCATTGACCATGACCTCTAGTGAAGAAGATGATGGGAAGCAAGAAGGAAATCTAGAACCCATTAAGGAAGCTGAAAATAAGAGTGAAGACATCAAGACCAAGGAATACCTAGAAGATGAAGAAAATGAAGAATACCTCAAAGAAGATCTCAAGGAAAAACTTGTAGTTGCCCTCGAAGAGATAAGCAGTTTGAAAAAGGAAAATGAGGAGCTCAAGAAGCAATCACAAAATGGTGACCATGACCTTGAAAAGACATGGAAGGAAGTTGATGTATTCAAGCTTCAAGTACAAGAAAGAGACGAGGATCTCACCAAGCTAAAGGAGGAATTGCATCAAAACAAGAAAAGGAATCATGAAGAATTCATATCCATGACAAATCAATTAGATAAAGAAAAGAAAAGGGAAGAAACTTTGTCAAGCCATCTTAAAAAAAGACATGGAGACTTTAACAAACTTGAAGCGAAAATTGGTTAATACAAGGAAGTGGATTTCTCCCTTAAATCTCAGTTGGAAGAAGAAAAGAAACAAGCACAAGGAGCTGAAAGGGTGATGGAAGTTTTGACCCTCCTGTAAGGACTAGTCGATTAAGCTGAAAAGGAAAGAAATTCCATGATATGCCAACTAGAAGAAAAGGATGAAGACATCACCAAATTAAAATCAGAAATCACCTCACTTAAGGTCCAATCATGTGAAGCAACGAGAATGAAGGAAGAAATGGAGAACCATCTAGCAAATAAGGATAAAGAATGCAAGATGATAAAAGAATAAATTTATCTCCTAAAGAAAGAAGTTGATCATCTAAAGAATAGTCTAAAGAGCTCTCAAACACTAGATGAAATCCTAAGTCATCAAAGATCTCCTCTTGATAAACTAGTTCTTGGTTATGTAGGTAAGCCCTTAAGCATAAATTATGAAAACCCTAATGCTTCAAACAACAAGGATGTGGAGAAGCTTGGAAGAAATATTAATGCCCCCAGTTCCAACAAAAGTAAGGAGAAGAGTCAAGATGACATTGGAAGAAACCCTACTCCAAGAAAATATGCAGATGGTGCCAAGAATATAAGAGGCAACAATTTTGATCAAAGGATCCCAAGACATAATGACTTTGGAAGTACATAAAGGGAATCTCCATCCTCGAGGTACCAAAGTATATTTTTTTGTTATTGCTATTCTTGTACAAATTTTGGGCACATGGCAAAGGATTGTAGGGCATACCACAAGGACAAATATAATGGAAACAACTTTTCAAGAAGAATTCGTGCTCCCTAATTGAAGAACAAGATGGAGTGCTTCAAATGTCATAACAATGGACATGTTAAAATTTGGGTACCAGAGGACAAGTGGTTCCCTAAGGCTTTGATCGTTGGTCTAGGGAAAAGTGTCAAAATTTATTTTTTACTTTTCTCCTAAAGTGACTTTATAAGTGGTAAAGTTACATTCTAATTTAAAAGTGACTTTATAAGTGGTAAAGTTACATTTTAATTTAAATATGACTTTATTAAAGTCAATGAAGAATTAGAAAGTGAAAAAGTGACTATGGAAATAAAAGGCTAAGTGGGTCTTCATTTAAGTGGGTGAGTTAAAAAATAGAAAGTGAGAATTAAATGTACATTTATTCTCATCCCTAGATCCAAATGAATCTCAACCATTAGATCTTAGGGTAACCCAAGAGGTCACTTAGAGAGTAAAAGGAGAAGAGAAGAGGAAAGGATAATTCATTTTTTCATGAGCATTTGAGAGAAAGAGAGGAGAGAGCAAGGAGAAAATTTCTGAGCAGTGAGGAAGTGAAGGAGAGCAGCAAGAAGACATTTCACCGAATCTGGGTAGCAACATTTATTGACACACATCCCAAGGAAAAATGGTACATCAGGAAAAATGCACAAAAATCGAGGAAAAGGGACAATAGAGAGGGCATGAATTTCGAGGCAGATTTGGGCACAAATTTCGAGGCAACCATACTGCTGAAATATGTACGGTCCATACAACAAGTTCTGGGCACATTTTTCGAGGCTGGCGTACAAAATTTAATGTTGTTTTATTGCTTGAAATTTCTGTTTTGGTTGTTTGCTGATTAGCACGATTTTTGAGGCGTAGTGCAAGCACCAGAATCGAGATAAGTTGTAATTTGTGGTTGCTGGAGTTTTTATTACATATTTCAGTTTCTCTGTAAAAACATTTTTAGAAATAAAGAAGAGCTCTCAAACTGGTTTTCCCCAAGAGTTGTAGGGGTTTTTCCAGGGTCAGATTGACCAAAAATCACTGTGTTATTTTCTGTGTGTGGCTATCATAATTTTGTTGTGTTTTATTTCTGCAATTTCAGCAGTTTTGAAATATCTAAATTTGTGTTTTCATAAAATATTGTCATTTCCAGATTTTAGATTTTTTTTAACATGCTTGGATTTAAAACTAAATGCATGGAGTGATAAGGAAAATTGATAACCAGAGTGGGGGTTGAAATTTCCTCATCATATCAGAGCTTGGTTGGCTGAAAAGTGCAGTTTGGGACAACAAAGTGAAAATTAGAGAAAGTTGATTTTTATACAGAAAACATAAACCTTTACCACAGATTTGAAAATTTTAGTTTGGTAGGACAGTGAAACATGTCTTTGGGTTTGAGAGTTGGAGACAGGTTGGATGGGCAGAACAACTACAGTGCATGGAAGGAGAGAATCCAGAACATCTTTGAGGAAGCAAAAGTCTGGGCATTATGGTAAATACCACACAAAACCCAGTAGTAGTACCTGCTGACCCTATATAGTTGACAAAGTTTAACAAAAAGAATGCTAAAGCAAAAATATTGATTCTGGAAGGAATCAAATACCATGTCATTCCTCATGTGAGAGGAAAGACTTATGCACATGAGAAGTGGAAATCCTTGACCAGTCTTTACCAGTGCTCAAATGAAAACAGAAAAATGGTCCTAAAAGAGAAACTGAAGGCCATTAAAATGGCTAAGACTAACAATGCCACAACATACCTCACAAAGATCACTTTAGTGAGAGATGAGTTGGCAGCTGTAGGTTAGATCATTGCACCCACTGAGCTGGTGATGATTGCTTTGAATGGTCTTCCCAAGACTAGGGAGAATTTTGTCGATGACATTGTTGCACGGGAAAACCTTCCCGATTGGGAGAGGTTGTGGGATGATTACATTCAGAATGAGATTAGAAAGAACCATCTTGGGGCAGCCAAATAGGTGAAGGAGGATGAAAATGTGGCACTGTTAGCAAGAGGCAAGACGGGCAGAGAAAAGAAGCAAGCTTCCAACAATGGAGGCAAAGGTAAAGGTAAAGGCAACTAGTAGAAGAAGGAGAAGGACTATTCCAAATTCAAATGTTGGAATTGTTGAAATTTGGGACACTATGCTATTGTGTGTCCGGAGATGAAGAACAAGAAAGGGAAAGACAAACCCATGGCAGTTTCTGCAGAGATAGAGAGCTTTTCAATGAGCTTTGATCGATAGTTTGGGTTCATAGCTTGTGAGGCCACTAGTGCAGGATCACCTGCCATACAGGTTCAGAGGGAGTGTGCATTCCCTGCTACTAGTAGAGCATCTTTTAGCATTTGGTGTGTTGACAGTGGCACTTCCCACCACATGACAGGAGTCAGAGAGTACTTCTCAGAGCTTTCAAAGGGTGATACTGATATGGAGTTAGTACTTGGTGATGACAACATTGTTAGAGCAGTCGATGTGGGGACATTGACATTTGATAGGGGACCCAAACCTCCCTTGAAAGTGTCAGATGTTCTATATGTGCCTGGAATGAAGAATAACCTGATATCCGTCTCAACACTTAAGGACAGAGGGTATGATGTGTTGTTCAGGAGAGGGCAGGTGCTTATATATCCTAGGGGAACTCCAACTTCTTTAGCTAGAGAGATTGGTGTGCGCCATGCCAAGGTGTACAAGTTCTCATTCCAGCCCCTAATTTCATTGAGTAGTAGCACCCGAGACAGGACCGACAACAGATCTAGCAGTTCAGAGTTGTGTGAGATTTGGCACTGCAGGATGGGGCAAATGTATCATGGGGCCTTGAGTACATTGCGGGAGATCACCATTGGTGTGCCAAATTTCAGTTTTGATCACCTTGATGTATGAAAAGGATGTGTTATGGGGAAGTTTTCCAAATACCCTTTTCTCAGCAGTGACATCATAGGGACTGGGATCCTTGACTTGATTCATACCGATGTGAGTGGTCGGATGTCTCATGTATCCTTGAGTGGCTATGCTTACTATGTTTTATTCATTGATGACCACTCCAGGAAGACCTGGATTTATTTCTTGAAGACCAAGAGTGAGGTCTTCAAGTGGTTTCAAGAGTTCAAAGCTCTTGTAGAGACCTAGACAGGTAGGAAGATCAAGGTCCTTTGGTCGAACAATGAAGGGGAGTATACCCTTGGTGAGTTTTTTGATTTTTGTGCTGAGGCAGGCATTAGGAGGGAGTTCGCAGTTCCTTACAACCCCCAGCAGAATGGGGTTGTAGAGAGGAAGAACAGATCCATTGCAGGGGTTTCCAAAGTCATGCTTCATGATCAGGGGTTACCTTTATTTTTTTGGGAAGAGGACTGCAACACTGCTGTGTACTTACAGAACAAGAGTCCACATTTTGCCTTGGGGAATGTGACTCCAGAGGAGGCTTTTTCTGGGAAGAAGCCTGATGTTGGGAACTTTCGTATCTTTGGGTGCCTTACATATTCCTATGTCCCCAAGGAGAACATGACCAAGCTAGAGCCCACCGCAGACAAGGGAATCTTTGTGGGTTATAGCGAGACCTCGAAATCTTATCGGATTTATATTCTTGCGTAGAGGAAAGTGGTTGTCAGGCAGGATGTGAAGTTCGAGGAGGAGAGAGATTTTAGGATATCATGGGGGTTAGAGTATCCAGAGTCACCAGACCCTCGAGAGCAGCTGAGTCAGTCACAGGGATCTAGTGGTCAGGGATCAGGAGGTACATCGATTACAGTGTCAGGTTCATCAGTGAGCAGTGGCTCTCAGAGTCAGGTGGGTGGTTCTTCAGGCAGCATGCAGCGCAGTCCATAGAGAAATTCATAGGATAGTCCACTAATGGACAATTTGCGCGGTACTTCAGCATCTACAGGCATAGATTCAGGCATGAGGTCAGTTGGCAAGCCTCCAGGAGTTCAGGCTTCTGAAGATGATGAGGATTCTTTCACTCCGGTGGGAGAAGTATGCTCAGGGAAGAGGAATCCCAAGTGGCTGCAAGATACCTTGCACGAGGCCACATTAGTTGTTGGGCCAAAGAGACAGGTTAGAGAGAGTAAACCATCTAAGCAGTTCTGTAGTCACATGGCATTGATAACAAGCATTGTTGACTCTGAGCCTTCTAGTTATGAGGAGGCAACCAACAAACAGGTATGGAGAGAGGCCATGATGGAGGAGTATTCTTCTATTATGAAGAGCAATGTTTGGGATGTAGTGCCGAGGCCTGAAGGTAAATCAGTTGTTACTTCCAGATGGCTCTACAAGATAAAGCATGTTGCATATGGCAACATTGAGAAGTTCAAGGCTCGATTTGTGGCGAGAGGGTTCTCACGGGTAGAGGGAGTTGACTATGAGGAGACCTTCACTCTTGTAGCTTGGTATACATCTATTCACCGCATTATCGGTTGCAGCAGAGATGGGTTGGAAGATCCACTAGATGGATGTGAAGACCGCATTTCTCAATGGCTTCATTCAGGAAGAGGTTTATATTGAGTAGCCGCAGGGCTTTGAGGTGCATGGGAAGGAGTCCCATGTCTGCAGATTGAGAAAGGCACTCTATGGCCTGAAGCAAGCTCCTAGAGCTTGGTACTCGAGGATTGATACATACTTGCAACAATTGGGTTTCACAAAGAGAGAGGCTGATCCAAACCTATACTTCATTGTGGTGGGTGAGGAGCCTCTCATTCTGGTGTTGTATGTTGATGACTTGATCATCACTGGTGCAGAGAGACTCATTGAGGGCTACAAGAGAGATCTTGCTTCAGAGTTTGAGATGAAGGATATTGGCTTGATGCATTATTTTTTGGGATTGGAGGTGTGGCAGGAGGAGGGGAATTTCTTCCTGGGACAAGGGAAGTACATTGTGGATATTCTTAGAAAATTTCACATGGAGGACTACAAACCCATGTCTATGCCTATGCTCACTAACTAGAAGAAGCTTCATGCTTCTGATTCCAATTTGGTGGATCTTACTCTATACAGACCGCTGATTGGTTGTTTGATGTATTTGGTCAACACTCGACTAGATATATGTTTTGCAGTTAACACTATGAGTCAGTTCATGTGTGAGCCTAGGAGAGTGCACTGGGTGGATGCAAAACACATTCTTAGTTACTTGCGGGGAACTATGGATTTTGGTCTGGATTATAGACAGGGTGATGGAGTGAGACTGGTAGGGTACACAAATTTAGATTGGGCAGGTTGTGCTTCAGATAGGAAGAGTACTTCCGGGTGCTGTTTTGGGTTGGGCTTGGCAGTTGTGTCATGGATCAGCCGGAAACAATAGTTAGTTGCATTGATCTCAGCTGAGGCAGAGTCTATGGTTGCTAGTTTGGCTAGTTGTGAGGCCATATGGCTTCGCAAGATGTTTTTTGGTCTACTTGGTCAGGCATTGAGACCTTCAGTAATTTACTGTGATAATCAGAGTTGCATAAAACTCATGGAGAATCCAGTTTTTCATGACAGGTCAAAGCATATTGACATCAAGTATCACTTCATTAGAGACTATGTCCAAAAGGGAGCTGTCAAGCTTGAGTACATTTCCACAAATGAGCAGGTAGCGAACATTTTCACCAAAGCCTTACCACGAGGCAAGCATGACTACTTCAGAGACAAGATGGGAGTGGTGAGGAACACTTTCCTCGGTAAAAGGGAGTGTTAAAATTTGGGTACTAAAGGACAAGTGGTTCCCTCAGGCTTTGATCTTTGGCCTAGGGAAAAGTGTCCAAATTTATTTTTTATTTTTCTCCTAAAGTGACTTTATAAGTGGTAAAGTTACATTCTAATTTAAATGTGACTTTATTAAAGTCAATGAAGAATTGGAAAGTGAAAAATTGACTATGGAAATAAAAGGCTAAGTGGGTCTTTATTTAAGTGGGTGAGTTAAAAAATAGAAAGTGAGAATTAAATGCACATTTATTCTCATCCCTATATCTAAATGAATCTCAGCCATTAGATCTTAGGGTAACCCAAGAGGTCACTTAGAGAGTAAAAGGAGAAGAAAAGAGGAAAAAATAATTCATTATTTCATGAGTATTTGAGAGAAAGAGAAAATTTCTTAGCATTGAGGAAGTGAAGGAGAGCAGCAAGAAGACATTTCAACAAATTTGGGCAGCGACATTTATTGGCACGCATCCGAAGGCAAAACCGTACAATAGGAGAAAGGCAAAGAAATCGAGGAAGAGGGACAACACAGGAATCGATGAAGAGGGACAATAGAAAGGGCATGAATTTCGAGGCAGATTCGAGCATGAATTTCGAGGTAGCAGTACTGCTGAAATCCGTACAGTTCGTACAACAAGTTATGGGCACATTTTTCGAGGCTGGACGTACGACATTTAATGATGTTTTATTGCTAGAAAATTTTTGTTTTGGCTATTTGCTGATTGGCACGATTTTCGAGGCAGAGTGCAAGCATGGAAATCGAGATAAGTTGTAATTTGTGGTTGCTCGAATTTTTATTGTGTATTTCAGTTTCTCTGTAAAAACATTTTGAGAAATAAGGAAGAGCTCTCAAACTGGTTTTCCCCAAGAGTTGTAGGGGGTTTTTCCAGGGTCACATTGACAAAAAATCACTGTGCTATTTTCTGTGTGGCTGTCATAATTTTGTTGTGTTTTATTTCTGCAATTTCAGCAGTTGTGAAATCTCGAAATTTGTGTTTTCAGAAAATATTGTCATTTTCAGATTTTAGAATTTTTTCTCATGCTTGGATTTAAAACTAAATGCATGGAGTGATAAGGAAAACTGATAATCGGAGTGGGGGTTGAAATTTCTTCAGGACATATGGCTCGTGATTGTAACTTGACTTGAGTCCCTAAACAAGCTAAAAACATGTTGAAGCATAAAAAACTTATGATATGTAGAATATATATGAATAAATACTTTATTAAAATGATGAAATACCGATGATGAATGTTTACAATGGGTTGCCTGGCTTATATACTGCCATGGGCACCCTTTGGGAAAGGGCATGATCTTATGATCGTGCCCTTTCGTCTAACTAAACCTAAATTAAACAATAAACCTAAAAACTAACTAATTTTTTACATAACATTGCCTTCCTCTCGAAAAAATGCTTTGTCCTCAAAGCATGCGCAACGACGGATGTTGTTGACAAAATGCTTCATTCTCCCAAGAAGCTTTTTCTTCAGTAAGTCCTTTCACTTGATTATATATTCCAAGATGATCAAGGTCCCACACTTTGAAAGGTCTTGGATTAATCTCTCAATTTCCGCTTTTTTGGTGATGTGAATATCGGTATGGCTTGATGTTGATAGGGTCTGATCTTGCCTTGACTTCTATTGTATGCTCAATTTCCCTATTAGGCGACATCTTCATAGGTAGGTCTTGA
Organism: Pinus tabuliformis; assembly: GCA_031772625.1. Lineage (NCBI taxonomy): Eukaryota > Viridiplantae > Streptophyta > Pinopsida > Pinales > Pinaceae > Pinus > Pinus tabuliformis. The sequence goes on along the minus strand of CM062819.1, from coordinate 1,414,695,804 downwards.
AATACTTTTTCATGCTTCCAAATCAGATCTTGTATCTCTGGTGACTCTTCTCGACTCAGCTTCATCATTTGAGATGATGATACAACTTGATTTTCTGGTGCTTGGAATCCGTGTAGCTTGTACTTCTGACCTCCCCATTTGAATTTTATAAATTGTACTTGATTGTTGGCGGCATAAGTGCCTAAATTTCGTAGCCATTGGATACCTAAGACTACATCTACTCCTCCTAACGGTACCGTGAAGAATGGAGACTCTAGATTAAAGTCTTGAATCTGCAAATTGACCTTATGGCATTTCCCTTCCTTTTCAATCTTCTTACCATTAGCTACCATCACTTTCATGTTTGGTAAGGGAAATGAAAAGATATTGAGTCTCTTTGCCACGGTTGCATCTAAAAAATTGTGTGTGCTTCCAGAGTCGACGAGAACCACTACGTTGTTCTTCTTTATGTGTCCTTTTAACTTTAAAGTCTGAGGTTGTGGTATATCTGTCATAGCTGATAATGCCACTTGTGGAATACTTCCATCATCTAGTTCTGGTGAGAATTCTGGGGCGTCTTCTATGTCTTCTATGTCATAATCTTCACTGTTTGAATCATTGGTTGCTTCACAATTATATAGGTTCTTTGGTTCTTTTCCTTTAGCACATCTATGTTTGGGGTCCCACTTCTCACCATAGCGTTTACATTTACCCTCTTTTATCCTTTGCATTTCCACATTAGATTTTTCATCTTCACGACGATGTGGTGGAACATATCTTGTATTATTTGAGTCCACATACTGGGGTATCCTTCGTCTTGCATAAAATTTTTCCGCTTTTGACCAAAATATTGGTTCGGATTTCTTTTCGGCTGTTTTTGCTTTTCGTCTTGCTACTTCTATAGATGTAATGTCATGCATCTCAAGTTCTGCTTGTAAATGGGTTTTGAGTCCCGAGATGTATGACTGAATTAGACGAGATTCCGATAACCCAGGTACTCTTGTTACTAAGGTCTCCCATTCTTGAGTGTATTCATCCACACTTCCTTTTTGTCGTAATTTGATGAGCTTTGAAAAGAATTCTTCTTCCTTTACACCTTGGAATCTTTTGAAGAATGCATCTTTAAATTTTCTCCAGCTAATAACATGTGTTGTCTTTTTCCACCACATATACCAGTTATATGCTTCTCCTTCCATTTTCATGGATGCATGCCTGAGCTTTTCGTCATCGTCACTGATGTCATATATCTCAAAGTATTCTTCTGCTTTATTTATCCATGCAACATTGTTTTTTTCGTTTCCATCGAATTTAGGCATCTCGACCTTTGCCCTTCGCTGGTATGTTGCTACTAGTTGAGCGAAAAAAGGGTGTTGATTGGTAAAGTTATCCCAGAGTTGCTTGTTTGTAAAGGCTGTGTTACTCGCTTCTTGGTGGGGTGTCACTGATTTTTTTGGGGATTCAACTTTGTCATGAGAGTCTGTGGACTTAGTTGAATCTGACGAGATGTGTTCTTGATTCTCTTCACCTTCTTTTAGTAGTTGTTCGGGTGTACAATTCGACCTTTTACACAGACTTGTCAGCATTGTTAAGACCTCTCTGATCCCTGCTTCTGTCTGGACATGGTAATTTTCCATCTTTATTTCTATTCGATTTGTCGTATTGTGAAGATTTTTGATTTCATCAGCTTGCTCCCCAAGCTTGATCTGGAATTCATTTAACCTTTTATTGACCTCATCGTGGTTGCTATTTATCTTATGCTCTGCATCCAACATTTTTTTTTGGAAATCCGCCATTATCATTGTCGACATTGAGCGGGTTTGTGAGAGCGTGTATTTATTTGCCAGCGAAAATATTTTTCCTCTTTTTTTTTTCTTTTTTTTATTAGCTAAAATAAATTTTATACATATAAATTTTAATTAATTAAAATAAATTTAATTAATTAAATTAACATATATATATATATATAACTTTTAATTAATTAAATTATATCTATATATATATATATATAACTTTTTAATTAATTAAAATAATTTTAATTAATTAAATTAACTTTTTATATATATATAAAACTTATGACTAAATTAAATTATGTATTATATATATCATAAAATATAATTATATATATATATGTTATATATAATATATGTAAATTAACGTTATATAAATGTTTATATATATATATATATATATATATATATATATATATATATATATATATATATATATATATATATGTTATATATAATATATATAAATTAACGTTATAATAAATGTTTCACGTTATATTTACACAAATAAATGTTATACGTTGTGTATATATTCGATAGTTCCACTGACCGTCACGTTTGCTGGTGGGGGTCACCTCCGTTGACCGTTCAAAGGAAAAACGAACATCAAGCGGATATCACCGCAGAGATTACGACGACAGCAGTGGTAGGTCTTCCGGCGATTGCACAGCAGTTGGACAACAGACGGGTGGTCAGCATAGTGGACCGATGGCAATAGCGTGAGGGAATTGGTAGCGGTGGTAGTGAGACGACACACATAGAACAGTTGGATTAAAGATGGATGTGGAAGGCTTCGACGGAACAGGAATGATGGCGGTGGTGGGGCAGCGGACCTATGACAGCGGCGGGTATGCAGACGCTCGATGTTGTACATAGCCACTGAGGCAGCGTAACACAAGACGACATCGATCTTACTCGCTCTGATACAAGATGAAGCAGAAAAAACTTATGATACGCAGAATATATATGAATAAATACTTTATTAAAATGATGAAATACCGATGATGAATGTTTACAATGGGTTGCCTAGCTTATATACCGCCATGGGCACCTTTTGGGAAAGGGCATGATCTTATGATCGTGCCTTTTCGTCTAATTAAACCTAAATTAAACAATAAACCTAAAATTAACTAATTTTTTACATAACACATGTCTACCAAGCAAGAAAATAAAGTTACATAGGTATGGAGAAGGAACCAAATTGGATCATAAAGCCTCTTGAACACTTAAGACATCAACACATGTCGTTGATCTAATGAGTACATCTTTGACATATATGATATTCCAAGTTTTGATGGTGAAATTCTGCTAAAAAGAAGACCATGCATACTGTTAGGGGAAGCTTGTGATTCTTGACTATTCTTGTAGAAGCTATCCATGAAGAAAATTCCATTGAAGGAAATCATGATATTGTGTCTTAGCTAGACATCCATTGTTGAATATGTCTTCCACTTGATCACAAGGCAACAATATTTCTTGTCTTGAGCAAAAAAGAAGAGCTAGAGGAATTTATGCAGGCAGGGGGAGTTGGTGGATCGTCTACCTCATCCATTTCCATGAAAGCATGCAAAGGCTTAGGGGGAGCAAGTCCATTTATGAAAAACATAATGAAAAAGGGAGATGCAAAGAGCAACATAACAAGAAGGAGCACTATGACAGGGGGAGCAACAATGGAGAACTATAATTGATGAAGAAAGGAAGAAAATATGATGCAGCAACATGTCAAGAAGCAACTTGATGGGGGGGCACTTGGACACCCCATTTACCATTGATGTCAAAGGGGGAGAGAATGTTGAAAGGGAAATAATATTGCCATCAATGACAAAGGGGGAGATTGTTGGTCAAAATTGTCATTGATGTCAATATGACATTGTTGGATATGGAAAATGTTCTAATCCTTGTGATGGATGAATTACCATTTTGTAATGCTTCCCTAACCTCATCATGCAAACCCTAGGGAAATTAATAAAGTTGAAGAAATCCATGATGACAAGCCCTAAATTCATGATGCCCTAGCCTTGCTAAAATGCCCATGAAACCCTAGTTATATCTAAACAATGGATAACTCTAGATTATTGATGCCTAATGTTCATCATAAAACCCCAGTCCTTGTATGAAATCCTAATGCATGAAGATCACATGAAATGGCGTGTCAAAATAGTGAAAAAATTCTAATCCACTTGATGCTCTAATTCCATAAAAGAAATTCTTTAATAGGGCTGCTATGAAAAAATATGCATATGATGAAATGAAAATTAATTTTCCATCATTAGAGGTCATATCTTGAAGGGAATACTATATCATATTATAGAGGAGGTCATAAGCTTTCCAATGAGTACTCACTTGCCTCCTAATCCCTTACCGTTGAAGATAAATCAATTTTTGAAATCAACGTATGTCAACAATTGTCAAACTATCCAAGCTGACTTGAGTAGGCTCATAACCCTTGGCAAAGAGACGTTTCCCTTTAGAATATGGAAAAACCTCTATTAATATAAACCTAAATTCGTCCAGGCAAGTTTAGATTTTTGGTGGAGACAAAACAAGAGGTAGATAAGCAACCACAACCAAGAAAAGCAAGGAAGACAAGTTTGTGGAATTGTTCTTGGGTTAAATAGTCTCCCACAAGTTCGAGCTAGGAGCAGAGAAGTTTTCGTGGTCGAAGTTTCCGTAGTTTTCATGGTCGAAGTTTCCTAAGTTGTCGTGGTCGAAGCTTCCATAGTTTCCATGGTTGAAGATGTCGTGGTCAAAGTTGCTGTAGTTTCCCTGGTCGAAGCTGCCGTAGTTGTCGTAGTTGAAGATGTTGTGGTCGAAGTTTCCATAGTTGCCGTGGTTGAAGTTTTGATTTATTGGGATTGGAAAAATAGAGATTGTTAAAGTCTTCTATTGAGAACAAAATAGGGCAGAGTTGGAGAACCTTTGAGGAATTTATGAGCAGTCTTTGAAGGAGTATCCTTAGGAATTATGTGAAGCATAAATTGAAGGCTTGTTGGGCACTATTGAGGCTTGTTGAAGGGACATTGAAGACCTGTGATTGTGTTGTTATTGTCACGGTATTTTGAAGGTTTAGTAAAATCATTGTTGAAGACCCCTTGAAGTCAAAATTAAGAAGCTTGTTGAGGATATTGTGAAGAGATATCGGGAAAGAATTATTGAAGACTTAAGCTAATCTTGAAGGCACCCTTGGAGATCATAATGCACTGATCGAAGCCCTCATCATGTGACCTTGAAGAAAATTGTTTAGGTGAAATGAAGAGTTGTGGTGACAACTTCTGAGAAGATAAATTTGTCATTAATGAAGTGATTTGGAGATTAAATGAAGGCATTGTTGAAGGTGAAGATTTTTTCAGGGTTGGTTACAAAAGATATTAGGAGCCTTGAGGAATCGTTGAATCCATATTCAAAAAATGAAGTTGTGGGTTGGAGCCCTAGAGGATAGGAGCCCTCAAGAAGACTAGGTTGGAGCCCTAGAGGTTGGTGCCTCATAGAGACAAGGTTGGAGCCTTCGAAGATAGGGTTGGAGTCTTAGAGTCCTAGAGTTTGGAGCCTCATGAAGTCCAAGTCGGTGCTTGGAAAAGTACAAGTTGGAGTCAGTTGGATTGGAGATTGGTGTCTTCATCTATGGTTGGAGCCGTAATTATTATTGTACTCGATTTATTGTAAAAAAGTGGATTGAAGGCCTCGATATATCTGATTAATAGAAATATTTATTTTGTATTGTTCATTTTATGTTCTATTCAAGTGATCTAAACTGGTAAAGTGACAATTGTAAAATAAATACTGATTCACCTCATCTCAGTGTTTCCAACACTAATAACTATCAAAAAAGGAGGAAAATAAGAGCCTTGTGGTGGCTAAAATAGTAACCGAAACGATTTTCTCCAGCAACTTAGGAACTATTGACACCATTTGACTTGCATTGAGGTAGGCTACCTAATCTTTTCCCATCCATAACATGGACGAGGATAAATATCATATATAGAACACCCAGATATACTTGGACTCTACCTTGCTCTACACTTTCTTTGTTGACGCCATAATGCCAACATGCCACGTGGAACTGATTCACACAAGTCTTGTTTGCTGACACGTTGTTGTACACATGATGACATCAGGTTGTCATTGCTGCTTCGTGCAACTCTACTGTACTACAAACAATCTATGTCCACATGTCAACTGTTTGTGTCCATAATCGGTAAGAAGAGTCAGAATTTTAAATTTATTTATAAGAAACTACAACATGGAATAGTAAATAAAATTTGAAGAAAGATTTATTGTAAATGTTGACCTAGGTTGTCATTGATGTCAATATGGCAATATTCTAGATACTAGATGACGATATGAAGCCAAGGGGAAACAGAGTAGATCCATGAAGAGACAGGAGCAAGGCCATCAGGATAGCCAAGCCATAAGCAAGAGAGGCATATTGCAGAATATCATAACAAACAGAGGAGGTCTCTTTGAGATTGCCAAGCCAGAGGAGCCACAAGGAGAGCATTGCATGTAATACATGCCCAAGAAGAACCAAGAGGAGTTACAGGAGGAGCCATATATATATATATATATATATGTATATATATATATGTATATATATATATGTATATATATATATATCATATATCATATATATATGCCAAAACAGAGCTACAGGAGGTGCCATATATATATGCCAAAGAAGAACAAGGCAACAAGAGGAGAAAATAGAGCCATCAGAGGAGCCAAGAGGAGCAGACAAAGCCATTGGAGGAGCAAACAAAGCACAGAGCAGACAGAGCCATCGGAGGAAGTAGCCATCAAGAGGATTATAGTGTATATGTACGCATAATACTCTATTGGAGGCGGAAGACTTGGGTGTATTGTAAATAAACTATCGAAGGCGGAGGTTTTAGTGCTATCGGGTCCATAGAACCCATATAGCATCACCCCTGTGTATTTACTTGTTTATCGTCGAATGCTTTTTACACAGAGAAATCACGCTAAAACACTTAGCGGATTTGGGAAAGCGGACTTGAAATTTTATGCACGGGAGTGTTGAGTCCTATCGGGTCCGGCACATAATATCACATTGATATAAATGAGTGGTCTACGTTAACGTTGAGCCCTGAACCCTTGCGGTTTGCAATTTCCGATGTATATCACATCGGCACTTTGGGAGCGGAGTTACAATGTGTCAAGTAGTCCATTGCGATCGCCGATAGCGATTAGCGATGTCAGATCGGACCTCCGCCAAGGGCAACCCCCGATTGTGATACATATACACGCGGACCCAATGCAACATTGTAGATGGGGTTAATATAATATCGTGTCCAGTGGAGGATCGGCCATCGGCCATCGATGATGCCATGGTCTCGATGTATAAAGAACCCCCGGAAGCCTTGAGTGCCGATTGCGATTATACTGCGGACCCGATACAGTATACATGCAGGTGAAATATATTTGAAGTCCGCCTCTTTAACAATTTCGCTTGTTTTACTCATAAATCCTGTGTATGTGTATATTTGGCCTACGCGGGGTTTGGAGGCAGAAATGAAATACAATAATGCTCTCGATACTTTAGGAGAGTTCAACGAGCTGAATCACGTCGGTTGTGATTGCAATAGAATGTGGCATGTCCGTTACATTATAAAGCCATGTGTATGTCAAAGAATTATTGATAAAAGGAGAGATGTTACAGGTTTTAACTTGTAATAAGTATTCTCTGTATATTTGACCCTCTCTCATGAATTAACGTGTCCAGTGAGAATGAATAGACAGAGGAAACTGAAAGCCGGGAAGCTGAAGAAACAAGCGAGCACAGAGGAAATGACAACGACTGAGGAGGAAGCTGATAGGATAAGCGAGCGTTGAGGAAGCTAAAGGGCCAACGAAGAGAGGAAACTGGGAGACAAAGGCATGGGGAATGGATAAAACTTGAAAAACAGAGAACAGTCGGTGGTAGAAGGTTGGTGAAACAAGCTGGAGGAAATAGAGGCCGTGTGAGGGTCCAACAGAACAGAAAGAGGGTCGAAGGACCAACAGGACAATAGACAGTCGAAGGGGAGAAGCAGCCAGCAGAGAAACAGTCATGCTGAAGCATTCACTGTTTCAATGAGAACATAAGCTTGAACAGAAAGTTGTTCTTTATACAGAGCTTAGTGCAGCTAACAATACACTGACTAACGCTGTGTGAAGACATTATCAAAGAGCACAAAGGCTATTGGAGACTTTGTGTGGACTGTATGAAGAGTTGTAAAGACTCCTTCATGAGGAGACTGGTTGTCATTGACTCTGTAGCATGGAGACTACATTGAAGCTGTAAACAGACAGAACTCAGTAATGAAGAGTTCTGAGAGCAGAACATTACTATCAATTGTGCCTTGACAAGATTGGGTCAGAACCCTTGGGGCTGGTGCCTCAGAAGTAAGTAGGATTGGAGTCCTTGGGGCTGGTGCCTCAAAAGTAAGAAGGATAGGAGTCCTTGGGGCTGGTGCCTCAGAAGAAAGAAGGATTGGAATCCTTGGGGTTGATGCCTCAGAAGTAGGAAGGATAGTTGTCCTTGGGACTGGTGTCTCAAGAAATGGAAGGATTGAAGTCCTTGGGAGTTGGTGCTCCTAAGTCCAAGTTGGTGCTTGGCAACTGATTGCAACAATATATATATTGTATCTATTTACTGCAAGGATTATATTAATAAAAGCATTTATTCTTGTTGTTCATCTTGTGTTCTGAATATAAATGTTTTAACTAGTAAAAAACTCGTCAGAAAAAGAAATACCGATTCACCCCCCCTTAGTATTTCCAACAATTGGTATCAGAGCCAATACCTTCATTCAAAGCCAAATAGCTTGAAGGTTGATCTTAGAACACAAATGGCGAAGTCAAGGAAGAAAGTCTCCAATCCTCCTAAGGACGTGTCTCCCTCTACTAGTAAAATAGAAGACAATCAATTTGAGGAGGCTCCAAGGCTCAATGGGAACTTTAATATATGGGAAGCAAGAATGAGGAATTTCTTATAGACTCAGGGCATTGAAATCTGGAAATCAGTGATTGTTGATAGCAGGATGGATGAAGAATCCAAGGAGTATAATGCAAAAGCAATAAAGGCAATCTTGAATGGGCTATCTGATTCTGTAAAGAACAATCTATGAAAATATTCATCAACAAAGGGTATATGGGACAAACTTCATAACCTTCACTCAAAAGGAGCGTTGACCATGACCATCAGTCAATAAGATGATGGAAATCTAGAATGAAATCCAGAACCCATCATAGAAGCTGAAAAGAGGAATGATGACATCAAGGCTAAAGCAAAGCTAGAAGATGAAGAGAATGAAAAATTTTTGTAGAAGAACTCCTCGCTCAACTTATGACTGCCATGGAAGAGATTAACAATTTGAAAAAGGAAAATGAGGAACTTAAGAAGATAGCACTGGTTGGTGACCAAGATCAAACAAGGAAGAAAGTTGATCTCATCAAGCTTCAAGTACAAGAAAGGGATGAAGAGCTTGCCAAGCTTAATAAGGAGTTTCATCAAAGCAAAAGAAAGCATCATGAAGAAGTCATATCCATGACAAATCAGTTGAATAAAGAAAAGAATCAGGAAGATACCTTGTCAAGTCAACTTGAACAAAGGCACGAGAGCTTGAACAAACTTGAAGAAGAGATTGGTTAGTACAAGGTAGAGGTCTCCTCTCTCAAGTCTCAACTACAAGAAGCAAGGAAACAAGCACAAGGAGCTGAAAAGACCATGGAAGCATTGGAAGTCATAGAAGGACAGGTTGATGAAGCAGGAAAGGAAAGAAACACCATGATCTGTCAACTGAAAGCAAAGGATGAAGAAATATTCAAATTAAAATCTAACATCAAGCTTCTCAAGGCTGAAACATGTAAAGCTACAAGGATCAAGGAAGAAATGAAGAGCAGTCAAGCAAAGAATGAAGAAATCTTCAAAATGAAGTCAGATATCATCTCCCTTAAAATAGAAGCAGATGAAGCTACTCGCATCAAGGAAGAAACTGAGGAACAACTTGCTAAGAAGAATAATGAGTGTGAAAGATTGGAAGAAGAGATTGTCTTCCTCAGGACAAAGGTTGAAGGGATGAACAAAATCTTGAAGAGCTCTCAAGCCTTGGATGACATGCTCAGCTATCACATATTTCCATTTGATAAATCAAGTCTCGGGTATGTAGGTGAAACCTCAAACAAGAATGATAATGCTTCAACCAAAAGGGATGTGAAGAAGCCAAAAAGAAATGGTGATGCTCCCAGCTCTAGCAAAAGGCAAGGAGAAAAATCAAGGCTACAATAGAAGAAATCCTGCTCCTGCTCCAAGAAGAAATGTAGATGATGTCAAAGATTTGAGAGGCAATGGTTATCATCAAAGGATCTCAAGGCAGAAAGGCTTCAGAGGTACATCAAGGAAATCTCCATCTCCTAGGTACCAAACTTCATTTTTTTGTTATTGATATTCTTGTACAAACTTTGGTCACATGGAAAAAGACTATAAAGCATATCATAAAGATAGATGTTATGGTCCCCAGCCATCCCATAGAGATAGATATTGTGGTCTCCAACAATCTCTAAGAAACAATTTTGCAGGAAGAAATCATGAATTCTTATTCATGAACAATGTAGAATGCTTCAAGTGTCATAAAATTGGTCATATGGCACGTGATTGTAACTTAACTTGGGCTCTTACACCAGCTAGAACCAAGCAAAAGAAGAAAGTTACACAAGTATGGAGAAGAAAGCAAATACAATCTGAAAGTCCCTTGAGCTCTCCAGCGAACAACATATGTCATTGACCTGAATTTTGACAATCTAAGCATTTGATGAGAAGACTCTGCCAAAAGAGATGATGCATATAGTTAGGGGGAGCCTGTGATTCTTGATCATTATTGCAGAAGCTATTAGCGAGAGGGTCCTTATGGAATCCTTGTTGAAGCTATATTAACAATCATTGTTTGATTAAGATCATTTCTCAGGAGTACTCCACTGAAGAAGATGATCCTGTAACCATTCTTTGGATTGTTGTTAAAGAAATAGGGCAAACAAATATGGTGCTGTTATCATAGAAGTTTATGTCTTGACTCAGGGATTTAATGTGAGAATAGATAAATTATAGACACTAATAGAGGAAATATTCAAACAAACAGATACATCTGGAATGGAGTTTGAAGTAAGAACAGCTGGCAGCATATAACAAACTGAAGCATTGCAAAAAGATGCAAATCAACAGAATGATTTTAAAAGACAGTCACAGATTGGATATCTAAATCTGCTAGGGAAATAACTTGCTGAGATATGTACAAGAACACAAGGAAAAGATGGCTCATAGAAAGGAGAATGTTGTGCAGTCAAATATAACTTATGCTAAGACTGGTCACTGAGAAAATATAGCAACAGTAAGGCACAACCTCTCACCACTTCATCCAAATGCAGTGATGTTGAATACTGGATGGCAGTGACTCAAGGAGAAGCATAGAGACACAAAGGAACTCGGATCTGAAGAAAGATAACAAGAAAGAAAATCTCAGTGGAATTTTCTTTTGATTCAGACTATGAAGGTCTCTAAATTCTACCTGTGGAGACAACAATATGGATTGAAGCATAAAAGCCTGGGCTTGGACACTTGGTGTATGGCTATTTGCAATTTGATTGAAAGCATTGAAGTAGAGCATCTTTAAGCATTGTTGAAGCCATGATAAAGTAGTTCTGAGACATGAAGAGGGAATAATGTGCTAATTGATGATAAAGCATCAATCCTTCTATCTCGAGTAAAAAGAAGAGCGCTATGACAGGGGGAGTCACAGACCCATGAAAATCTACCATTCATAAAGAACATAAGAAATTTGATAGGGGGAGTCCCAGAGCACTCATTTTCCATTGATGTCAAAGGGGGAGAGAAGAAGAATATTTTCATCAATAACAAAGTGGGAGATTTTTGACCTAGGTTGTCATTGATGTCAATATGGCAATATTCTAGATACTAGATGACGATATGAAGCCAAGGGGAAGCAGAGCAGATCCATGAAGAGACAGGAGCAAGGCCATCAAGATAGCCAAGCCATAAGAAAGAGAGGCATATTACAGAATATCAAAACAAGCAGAGGAGGTCTCTTTGAAAGACATTGCCAAGCCAGAGGAGCCACATTGGAGCAAGAGGAGCCATATATATATATATATATATATATATATATATATATCTCATATATATATGCCAAAAAAGAGCTACAAGAGGTACCATATATATATGCCAAAGAAGAACAGGGCAACAAGAGGAGCAAACAGAGCCATCGAAGGAGCCAAGAGGAGTATACAAATCCATTGGAGGAGAAAACAGAGCACAGAGCAGACAGAGCCATTGGAGGAAGCAACCATCGGGAGGATTATAGTGTATATGCAGGTAGAATACTCTATCGGAGGCGTAAGACTTGGGTGTATTGTAAATACACTATCGGAGGCAGAAATTTTAATGCTATTGGGTCTATAGAACCCATATAGCATCACCCTTGTGTATTTACTTGTTTATCGCCGAATGCCTTTTACACAGAGAAATCACGCTAAAAAACTTAGCGGATTCGTGAAAACAGACTTGAAATTTTATGCACGGGAGTGTTGAGCCCTATCGGGTCTGGCACATAATATCATATCGCTATAAGTGAGTGGTCTTCTTTAACATCTACCCTTGAACCCTTGCAATTTACGATTGTCGATGTATAACGCATTGGCACTTTGGGAGCGGAGTTATAATGTGTCAAACGGTCCATTGCGATTGCCAATAGTGATTAGTGATGTTGCATCGGACCTCCGCCAAGAGCAACCCCCGATTGAGATGCATATACACACGGACCCGATACAACATTGTGAATGGGGTTAATATAATATCGAGTCCAGTGGAGGATCGACCATCGGCCATCGGCGATGCCATGGTCTCGATGTATAAAGGACCCCCGGAAGCCTTGAGCATCGATTGCGATTATACTATGGACCCGATACAGTATAGATGCAGGTGAAATATATTTGAAGTCCGTCTCTTTAACAGTTTCGCTTGTTTTACTCATATATCCTATGTATGTGTATATTTGGCCTGCACGGGGTTTGGAGGCAGAAATGCAATACAATAACACTCCTGATAGTTAAGGAGAGTTCAGCGAGCTGAATCACGCCGATTGTGATTGCGATAGAACGTGGCATGTCCGTTACATTGTAAAGCCCTGTGTATGTCAAAGAATTATTGATAAAAGGAGTGTTGTTACAGGTTTTAACTTGTAATAAGTATTCTCTGTATATTTGGCCCTCTCTCATGAATTAACGTGTCCAGTGAGCACGAATAGACAAAGGAAACCAGAAATCGGGGAAGCCGAAGAAGCAAGCGAGCACAGAGGAAATGACAACGACTGAGGAGGAGGCTGATAGGACAAGCGAGCATTGAGGAAGCTAAAGGGCCAGTGAAGAGAGGAAACCAGGAGATAGAGGCATGGGGAATGGATAAAACATGAAAAATAGAGAATGGTCGGTGGTAGAAGGTTAGTGAAACAAGCGGGAGGAAACAAAGGCCGTGTGAGGGTCTAGCAAAACAGAAAGAGGGCCAAAGGACCAACATGACAGTAGACAGTCGAAGGGGAGAAGCAGCTAGCAGAGAAATAATCATGCTAACGCATTCGCTGTTTCAATGAGAACATAAGATTGAACAAAAAGTTGTTCTTTATACAGAGCTTAGTGTAGCTAACAGTAGACTGACTAAAGCTATGTGAAGACATTATCAGAGAGCAAAAAGGCTATTGGAGACTTTGTGTGGACTGTATGAAGAGTTGTAAAGATTCATTCATGAGGAGACTGGTTGTCATTGATGCTGTAGCATGGAGACTACAGTGAAGCTGTAAATAGACAGAACTCAGTAATGAAGAGTTCTGAGAGCAGAACATTACTATCAGCTATGCCTTGACAAGATTGGGTTGGAACCCTTGGGGCTGGTGCCTCAGAAGTAAGTAGGATTGGAGTCCTTGGGGTTGGTGCCTTAGAAGTAAGAAGGATATGAGTCCTTGGGGCTGGTGCCTTAGAAGTAAGAAGGATTGGAGTCCTTGGGGTTGATGCCTCAGAAGTAGGAAGGATAGGTGTCCTTGGTACTGGTGTCTCAGGAAATGGAAGGATTGAAGTCCTTGGGAGTTGGTGCTCCTAAGTCCAAGTTTGGTACCTTGGCGAAATAGAGTTGGAGCTTTGGAGGTTGGATCCTCACTAAAGTCCAAGTTGGTGCTTGGAAATTGATTGCAACCATCTATATATTGTATCTATTTTACTGCAAAGATTATATTAATAAAATCATTTATTCTCGTTGTTCATCTTATGTTCCGAATATAAATGTTTTAACTAGTAAAACACTCGTCGAAAAAAGAAATACTGATTCACCCCCCTCTCAGTATTTCCAATAGTAAAAAGGTTGCTTGGTCAAAGTCATGAAAAAAAAAATTCTTGAATAAGATATAAACTCCATAAAATGTGTTCAACGTTGAGAAACTTTTAAATAGACAGAAGGTTAGTGAAACAAGATGGAGGAAAAAAAGGCCGTGTGAGGGTCTAGCAAAATAGAAAGAGGGCCGAAGGGCCAACATGACAGTAGATATTCGAAGGGGAGAAGCAGCCAGCAGAGAAACAATCATGCTAATGCATTCGCTGTTTCAATGAGAACATAAGCTTGAACAAAAAATTGTTCTTTATACAGAGCTTAGTGTAGCTAACAGTAGACTGACTAAAGCTATGTGAAGACATTATTAGAGAGCAAAAAGGCTATTGGAGACTTTGTGTGGACTGTATGAAGATTTGTAAAGATTCATTCATGAGGAGACTGGTTGTCATTGATGCTGTAGCATGGAGACTACAGTGAAGCTGTAAATAGACAGAACTCAGTAATGAAGAGTTCTGAGAGCAGAACATTACTATCAGCTATGCCTTGACAAGATTGGGTTGGAACCCTTGGGGCTGGTGCCTCAGAAGTAAGTAGGATTGGAGTCCTTGGGGTTGGTGCCTTAGAAGTAAGAAGGATAGGAGTCCTTGGGGCTGGTGCCTTAGAAGTAAGAAGGATTGGAGTCCTTGGGGTTGATGCCTCAGAAGTAGGAAGGATAGGTGTCCTTGGTACTGGTGTCTCAGGAAATGGAAGGATTGAAGTCCTTGGGAGTTGGTGCTCCTAAGTCCAAGTTTGGTACCTTGGCGAAATAGAGTTGGAGCTTTGGAGGTTGGAGCCTCACTAAAGTCCAAGTTGGTGCTTGGAAACTGATTGCAACCATCTATATATTGTATCTATTTTACTGCAAAGATTATATTAATAAAAGCATTTATTCTCGTTTTTCATCTTATGTTCTGAATATAAATGTTTTAACTAGTAAAACACTCGTCGAAAAAAGAAATACTGATTCACCCCCCCCTCAGTATTTCCAATAGTAAACAGGTTGCTTGGTCAAAGTCATGAAAGAAAATATTCTTGAATAAGATATAAACTCCATAAAATGTGTTCAACGTTGAGCAACTTTTAGAAATTTTTTGATTTAGGTCGAGTGATTGAGATGCAACTATGTTATGCCAAGTTTTAGTGGGGGGGGGGGGGGGTGGTGTGGAGAAGGGAGATAGAGTTTTGGGAATGGAGTAAGGGGTTTTGAGGAAGGGTTGGAAGGTACTATATACTATTAGGGGATTTTAAGGTTGGAAGGTACTCTGTATTGTTAGGGGTTGGAACAATAAAATTTTCAATAGGGGAAATTTTCAAGATTTTAAATAGGGACATGGGAAATGAGTTAATGTATTTGGGGAATGGTTGGTTGGCATTTTTGACTTGTTATAAGTTAGAATACCAATTAGTATAGTTTTATTTTAATTATGGATTTTGTTGTGGATTTTTCTAGCACCTGCAACATGAGTGCTTCAGGGGACCTAGAAAGCCTCCTAGAGACAGCCTCTGGGTTGATTGTAGACCAGTGCATAGGACATCTTAGATAGAGGAGTGCATGGAAGAATATGAGTGAGGTTTCTGTTGCACTCCACTTTTCACGTAGTTAAAAAGGTTATAAATTGGCTTGGTTCAATCGGCCTTCATTAAGGTAGACTTGAGCCAACACATGGATCCAAATGCGGGGGGTATTTTGGGGCAATTTCAAAGAGAAATGTCTTCTTCTAGTGGCTGACACACAACAATGAGAAAAATTAATACTGAAGTTGTAGAGATGGTGGAGAGGAGGAGAGGAAGGAGGGAAATAGATGCGTAGCGTTGTAGACAAACAAAATCCTCAACAACAATGTTCCAACATAAATATGGGAGAGGAAGGAGGTGAAATGGTAGAAACACCGGTATGCTAATTAAGGTTTCATGCCAGATATAACATGGGTACCATTAACACCAAACAGCATGAGTAAATCTGGGCTCACACATGTACTATAGGTTAATCAAATAACATAAATAAATATGCAATTACTACAGGTATTGTATGCTATTGAATAACACAAGTAAATCTGTAATATAACATAGGTACTATTCTCTATTTAGAAGCCTAGATAAATCCATCAATTAAGTGGAAACCAACAACTTCATTACACTATTTCAGAGAAGGGAAAACACAAATGAAATGAGATTTACCAAGAGGAAACATGCTTCACATTGATCTGCTTGGAATCACTAGGGAATTTCATTAATAGAATATGAGTCCAACATACCAGTCCATTTACATTAAGCCAAGACATCACTCAAGTCCCTCATGGACAGGCAAGTAGAACCAAAGTGGAATTGTAGAAATCCTGACCCATAGGTGCATAATTCTGGAACCTTGTTAAAGTGTTTCTTCCCCCTATTTATAAGAAGAGGGGGAGATTAGATTACAATTACAAAATATCTCAGCCAAAGGCCAACTGTCTAATGTATTAGCTACCTCGACCTATGATAGCTCCTGCTGCCAAAAAAAATTTCTGGATCTGATCCCTTTCTTGGGAACAAATAAGAATTACAAAATAATGCAAAGAAAGAGGAAGACTGAAAGATGATGGAGGAATTGCCCCCCTTGCTGTCCCTGTGAAGGGACTTTTGCCAAGCCACGTCTCAGCTGTGATGTGCCTCTGCTGCTGTTCATCCATTTGCTGTCACTTCCGCCTTAACTACCTGAATAACTCATTCTCTGGAGTAGGGAGTGAGTCGAATGTGAGTGTATGTCGCATAGTAGAAATGGAGCTCCTCTTGGTAGTCCTTTGCTGTGTATAGGAGTGGAGCACCATGTCGTGCCATTAAGTCTTCCTGAGCCCTCCTTAATGGTTTATCGCTGCGCCACTACTTCATTCAATGCTTTCAGCTGCTGACCCATCCATATTTAAAACTCTGTACCATGCTCTCGGGGCCTTACGGTAACGAGAATTTTCCTCTTAAATTAGTGTTTAATTCAGTTTCTTTCCATAATTTTCTTCACACGACCAAGGGCTTGAACCAGGTGCTTAGCCCTCGGGTGCTAAGGCCTTTAGACTCTTGTCCGGGGAGCTTTTTCCTTTGTTAATTATAATCCCACACACTGGCGGTTTATAGCGCTTGCCTTTGATATCTCTCCTTGAACCTTATGATCGCCGATCTGCGGGATTGGGCCCACCCGGGGTATCGAAATCGCAACATAGAAAAGGGCCCTCTTATGATATTTCCTGGAGCTAGCCGATTTTTCAGACGCGGTTGTGTATAGAATGCATCGCATCCAGGGGAGGGGTGTTGAGTGAGCATGCGGCCTTTGACAAGGGGCGGACCGGACGGGCCTTTAAATTCAATGTATAAAATATCTCATCCGGGGAGGTCTTCGCATATCACAATCGAAACATGGGAGGGGAAGCCTCGTTACCTTCTTTCATAGTGCTGGCCGATTGTCTAGATGTGAAATATCGTTAAGATATAACACATAAAATATCGCATCCGAAAGTTCCTGCATATTGCAATCACGGGCCGGAAGGGACTTCGATGGAAGAAAGACTTTGCTTTGTGTGATCGCCAATTTTCGATATGCGATGGGTGACATTATCCCTACCACGTGTCACCTTGTGAGTGCTGACACATGTCACTCGGAAATGCTGCCATAGGACCCTTGAAAATTCCGAATCTGAGTGCCACATGTCCTCCGTATTGCCACATCATGATGACGTCAGTTTCCACGCTAGTTTATCGGGACTAATCTTGTGCTGCCACGCGTCCTGTTGGAAGAGAGAGAAAAGCCCCGCCTACCCTTGGTTTTGCAATGATTTCCTTTTTTAATCATTTTTCGGTCCTCCCGATGCTTTAACACTAAAGCCCAAATTTGGTGATTCATGTGATATCACCATTTGGCAATAATTCTTGACCTGTGCTTATGTGCACCTCCTTGCGCCTGTGATCGTCGATATGAGATATCGGCGTTCAACATCATGAACTACCGATAAACCGTAACCCTGTGCCAGGGATCCCACTGATAGCCGATTTTTGATAAGACTAGATCCACCAATATGTGATTTGCGATATTGGCGATTGGCCGATCGCTGATCTTACTGCCCTCCTTTGCTGTTGCTGAAAGTTCTGATTGTGATTTGCGATGACCCTTTTCCTTTGGGCTATTTCTCTTTGTTTTCTAGCTTTCAAAGGGCAGCTTCAATATGCTCTAACTTCTGATCCAGAAAAGTCCATTTTCGGACTTCCATATACAGTTGGAAAGCTTGTTCCGAGCACTATGCAATGGAGAGGGTCTGATTAAGTTTTGAGAGTTTCTGTGGCTTGGGAAATGGCTTCAAAATTCACTACTTTTTTGCACTCTGGGCAACTGATGACTTATAAGGCAGTGAATGACAACATTGGCTCCAACTGGGGACAATGCCTTGCTACAAAGGTGCTGAGAAACTGCAGACCAGTATCCTTCTCCATTGGGCATGGAGTCAGAAATATATCAACTCACATAAAATCTCTATGAAACTTTATTTGCAGGGAGTCACTTCATTCTCAAACCGAAATACATAAATAAAAATTCTAACCACTAGAAATTAAATGCTCATCAAGTGAGCTTATTTATATACATTCCTACTTATGCGCAGGGCTCGATTCACTTAAGTGAGTTCAACCCTCCAATGGAGCTAGGCTAGCATTGAGGTGTTGGAACTAATGCTTTCATGCTGCTGAAATTTAAAAACAAAACAAGCATGCACCATGAAAATTTTGCAAATAAGAAGTTTTGATGCATACTCCAGAAACAACCTCCAATGCTGACTAAATAATGTACTCATGTAATCAGCTACAGGGTCATGGAGCTGACAAGGAAAATTTGTAGCTGTCTTATTTTCATGAACAATTTGCTGACCAATATATTCTTGGTCAGGGTAGTCGCAAATATGGTTTAGTTCCTCAGCCCTAGATTTGTCTAGAAAAGCTTGTTGCTTATCATTTACTACCCATTTTTCAAAGGGCCAATCCTCTTGGGAATCTGCAATGGAATATTCAGTTTCTGAATTGTAAGAGTCATATACTAGAGGCCCCACTGAGAATTCCCAATAGGAATATTTCTGTAATAAATAATCACAGACACTGCTTGGTCCTTCAACTTCGGGCTCTTCTTGAAAAGTTTGCTGTTGGGAACAGGCTCCCCACTTGCTGGTAAACAACTCCCTTTGAACCTCTGCGACCGTCTCATCCTCCTCTGAATAATATGAATCATAAATCAGAGGAGGTTCTTGATCATGTTCTCCAGGTGAAGGATGTGCATCATGGACTGGAGCCTCTTTGCTGACCTCCTGGTGGGAATCTTCTTCTTGTGCAGCTTCCCATAACTGGGAGCGTAATGGCTCTACATCAATTGACTCTCCACCAGAGTCATATTCATCATGGGAAGGAGGAACATAAAATTCAGCCAAATCATACCTTTGAGGGTTTATTTGCAGCTCGATGATGTTTCCTTCATCTCTTTCTTGCTCATTGGGTGATGCTTCTTAATGCGAGTAGATGTTTTCTTGGAGTGGAGCTCCACAAACATCTTCAGTAGGGTCATCAACCTTGGGAATGTATTCATCATTAAAATATGCACAACAATCTTCAAATAGAGCATTCGGTGGATATAGTCCTTTGTAATAGTGAATGAATGTTGTATGAAAACTTCTTAAGGAAGATATGCTGCCACGAGGTGTTGTTTTGCACCAAACTCTAGAATCCTCATCTAAATAATACATGAACAATTTCATTTGCACATCTTCAATAAAAATGCCTGTTGTTCCATGCATTCATGAAAATATTTGAGGTGCTTGTCAAGCCTTCTATCTATATTCCCACTGAATATAGGCAAGGAGGTATTCCATTCAAGAAATGAAGGGACATGATTTGGATAACCAGTGATAGAAGAAAAATCTAGTGGGGCAAATTTGTTGGCTAGGAATGCAAGAATAGCCATCTCGAAAACCTCCCTTTATGAGTGATTGCAGGTTCAAAGGTAGGGAAGGTTTTCGGTTGATGTAGCATCAGAGTGAGTATGAGGCTTCTTGAAAGCCAGGATGATCAAACAGAGACATGGATAGTGGAGTCATCAGGATGTTTACCATAAAATGAAACAGTGGAGTCGCCAAGGTGAGATATCTTCAATCCTCACTTCCCCTGCTCACCTAACAGAGGAGATGTAAAAGTTTGTTGTACCTAGGGAAAAATTTTCTAATCTGTTCCCCGACAGCGACGCCAGAAAGATGTGGTGGCTTTTTCTAGCACCTACAACACAAGTGCTTCAGGGGACCTAGAAAGCCTCCTAGAGACAACCTCTGGGTTGATTGTAGACCAGTGCCTAGGACATCTTAGATAGAGGAGTGCATGGAAGACTATGAGTGAGGTTTCTGTTGCACTCCAATTGTCACGTAGTTAAAAAGGTTATAAAGGGGCTTGGTTCAATTGGCCTTCATTAAGGTAGACTCAAGCCAACACATGGATCCAAATGCGGGGGGTATATTGGGGCAATCTAAAAGAGAAATGTCTTCTTCTGGTGCCTGACACACAACAATTGGACAACTTAATACTGAAGTTGTAGAGATGGTGGAGATGAGGAGAGGAAGGAGGGAAATAGATGTGCAGGGATGTAGACAAACAACATCCTCAACAACAATGTTCCAATAGAAATATGGGAGAGGAAGTAGGTGAAATGATAGAAACAACAATATGCTAATTAATGTTTCATGCCAGATATAACATGGGTATCATTAGCACCAAACAACATGAGTAACTTTGGGTTCACACAGGTACTGTAGGTTAATCAAATAACACAAATAAATCTGCAATTACTACAGGTATTGTATGTTGTTGAATAACACAAGTAAATCTGTAATATAACGCAGGTACTATTCTCTATTTACAAGCCTAGATAAATCCATCAATCAGGGAGAAACCAACAACTTCATTGCACTATTTCAAAGAAGGGAAAACACAAGTGAAATGAGACTTACCAAGAGGAAACATGCTTCACATTGATCTGCTTGGAATCACTAGGGAGTTTCATTAATCCAATATGAGTCCAACATACCAGTCCATTTACATTAAGCCAAGACATCACTCAAGTCCCTCATGGACAGGAAAGTAGAACCAAAGTGGAATCGAAAAAATACTGACCCGTTGGTGCAGAATTTCGGAACCACGTTAAAGTGTTTCTTCCCTCTATTTATAAGAAGAGGGGGAGCTTAGATTACAATTAAAAAATATCTCATCCAGAGGCTAGCTATCTAATGTACTCGCTGCCTCGGTCTGTGATAGCTCCTGCTACCCAAAAAGGTTTCTAAGGATCTGATCCCTTTCTTGGAAACAAACAAGAATTACAAAATAATGCAAAGAAAGAGGAAGATTGAAAGGTGATGGAGGAAGTGCCCCCCTTGCTGTCCCTGTGAAAGGCCTCTGGTTAAGCCACATCTCATCTGTGATATGCTTTTCCTGCTGTTCGGCAATTTCCTATCACTTCCGCCTTAACTGCCTAAATAGCTTGTTCTTTGGAGTAGGGAGTGGGTCGACTGTGAGTGTCTGTCGTAGAGTAGAAATGGAGCCCCTCCCGACAGTCCTTTGCTATGTATAGGAGTAGAGCACCATGTCGTGCCATTAAGTGTTCCTGAGCCTCCCTTACTGGTTTACCCTTGTGCCACTACTTCATTCAACTCTTTCAGTTGCTGACCCATCCGTCTTTAAAACTCTGTACCATGCGCTCGGGGCCTTACAACAACAAGACCTTTCCTCTTAAATCAGTGTTTACAGCGTGGTACCTTCTGATCTTTTTTAGCCCCTTTAATTCGGACCCTTTCCATAATTTTCTTCACATGACCATGGGCTTGAACCAGGTGCTTAGCCCTTGGGCACTAAGGCCTTTAGACTCCTGTCGGGGGAGATTTTTCCTTTGTTAATTATAATCCGCACACCGGCGGTTTATAGCGCTTGGCTTTGATATCTACCCTTGAACGTTGCAATCAGATATCTACGAGATTAGGCCCACTCGGGGTATCACAATCACAACATAGAAGAGGGTCCTCATATGATATTCCCTGAAGCCAGCCGATTGTTTGGATGCGACGTCTATAGAATGCATCACATAAAGTATCGCATCCAGGGGAGGGGTGTTGAATGAGCATGCGGCCTTTGAAAAGGGGTGGAATTGATGGCCCTTTAAATCCAATGTAAAAAATATCGCATCTGGGGAGGTCTTCGCATATTGAAATCGCATCACGGGAGGGGAAGCCTCATTACCTTCTTTCATAGCATTGGCTAATTGTCCGGATGCGAAATCCCCATAAGATATAACACATAAAATATCATATCCGGGGAGTTTCCATATATCAGATTCACAAGCCGGAAGGGACTTCGGTGGAAGAAAGACTTTGGTTTGTGCGATCATTGATTTCCGATATGCGATGGGTGACGTCATCCCTGCCATGTGTCACCTTGTGAGTGGTGACATGTGTCACCTGTAAATGCCCCCATAGGACCCCTGAAAATGCCGAATCCGCGTGCCACGTGTCCTCCATACTTCCACGTCATGATGACATTAGCTGCCATGTCAGTTTATTGGGACCAATCCTGCGCTGCCACGCATCTTGTTGGAGAAGAGAGAAAAGACCCGCTTGCCCTTGGTTTTACATTGATTTCCTTTGTTAATCAATTTTTTGGTCCTCCCTGCACTTTAACACTAAAGCCTAAATTCGGAAATTCCCACAATATCGTCGTTCGACGATGATTCTGGCCATGCGCTTGTGTGCACCTCCTTGCACCTACGATTGCTGATTTGCGATATGAGCGTTCAACATCATGAACCGCCAATAAATCGTAAGGCTGTGCTAGGGACCTCGCCGATAACCAATTTGCGATAAGACTGGATCCATCGATATGTGATATCAGAAATTGGTCAATTGCTGATATTACCGCCCTCCTTTGTTGCTGCTGGAAGCTCCAATTGCGATTTGCGATGAGCCTTTTCCCTTGGGCTATCTCTTTGTTTTCTAGCTTTCATAGGGCAACTTCAATATGCTCTAACTTCTGATCTGGAAGTCCATTGTTGGACTTCCATATACCGTTGGAAAGCTTGTTCTGAGCACTATGCAATGGAGAGGGTTTGATTAAGGTCTGAGAGTTTCTGTGGCTTAGAGAATGGCTTGAAACTCCACTTCATTTTTGCACTTTGGACAATTGATGACTTATAAGGCAGTTATTGACAACAAATTTAATTAGAGTTGAGAGGGATACAATTTCTGTAAGTATATCTATCTATCTATCTATCTATCTATCTATCTATATATATATATATATATATATATATATATATATATATATATATATATATATATATATATATATATATATATATATATATATATATTAATAGTATAAAATTTAAAAAAATATGTGCATTTTGAGAGATTTGATCTCTCTGATGGTTTGATTATATATATATATATATTATTTAAATTGCATTATGGGTTCAACCTCTTAAAAATGTCCTTGGCTACTTGGATTGTGTTGACTACACAATTTAAACTAGCAATTCCAACAAGAATTTTTTAGATTTCATGCAAAATTGACCAAAAAATATACTTTAAAAATGGCCAAAATGTAGAATAGTGAAAATATTTAAATGTTTTTACTACAAAAATTTAATTACTTTATATAATATATACATAGAATTTTTTCATAGTGTATTGATGATTCAAATTGAATTTTTTAATTATTAATAATATTTTTTAAATTCTATATATCAATTTTATATTAAGAATTAGATGAATTACAAGTTTATCTCTTATTACTTGTCAAAAAGTAATTGAACTTTTTCATTTTCCATTGATTTTTTTTTTTTTTTTGGACATTCAAATCTTTTATTGTAGTCAAAATAAAAATAATTTTTTATACTTTATATATACTTATATATGAAATTGATATTGAAAAAAATTAGTTAAGATGAATATCTAATTAATTTGTTTAAGTCTCGTACTAAAATATTTTTTATATTAAAAAATACAAAAATTTAAGATGATCCTCATAAGATAAAGTATATAAGTATATATATATATATATATATATATATATATATATATATATATATATAACTTTTAGTTACTTTTTTTGGTTTGTTTGCTAAGTTGTGTGAGTCATAAGATCACTGCATGCTTAATCTTTGGCTTGAGAAATTGTGATTCGATAGCATCTAACCCGTCAAAATCACTCGGGGATCGCACTTGGCCTAGGCCACACCAACACTTAACATGGTTAGATTTTTTCCCACAAAATTTTGAACCAGTGACCTTCACATCATAGAGGGCCTTAGCAGTACACCCCATCACTGTGTATTCTATGCCCCATGGGCTTACTTTTAGTTACTTTATTTATCTATAAAGTTGATATAAAACTATGCTACATCATATGGACATTGAAATATTTTATTTATGGAGCGAGAGAAATATTTTTACCACATCTCCATCAGAAGAAACATGTATATTCATTCATTCATTTATTTATTATAGTAGGTATTGATTTTGTTTTTCTATTTTGTAGGTTAATTTTTAATTTAGAGAATATTCTATTTTTATTTTAAAGGAGTCACTAGTCAACTCAAGTGGAGCACAAAAGGAATTATGCATCCTCATATGCATACACCTCTTGGCCCAAAAATATTTAAAAATTTAAAAAACCTTAAAGAGTTATTTAATTAAACATATAAATTTCTAAAATATTTTAGAAATAAGAAATTATAATGAATGATCTTATTAAAGAATTCCAAATGAACACAAATAAATAGTTTATCCCATTAAAAGTAAAATTGGAAAAATGGAACATAAAATATAGTTATTGTTCTATTAATTGGTATGTAATAAAATGAGCAAGTGCGCATTTCAAAGGGGCAAGGTGTGAAAAATGTGTACACTAGTAGATTTCTTGAAGGCTAATGCAATAATACATAAATTTATAATTAAAGATCCACATTGAGGGAATCCAAAATAACATTAGCCTTGATCCACCACCATGATTAATGCATTGCAAGACAATATCACCTAATATAACAGTATGCCATCTAAACTTACCATGACCAATACATTGCAATACGATATCATCTATATAATAGTATGCCATCTAGACTTGCATAGACTCACATATGGATTTGAAGCACCCTCACAGTATTATGAAACATGCAGTCCATTGTGTTGTAGGTCCACACAAACACTTATGGAGCCTTTCTTGTATAGAGATGATGGTTATTATATGAAGCAAGATGTCTTCTTGCTCTTTTAAAATTAAGCTTTTTGTTCTTAATGGAATGGATAGAATTTTAAGCGGCCTAATTACTTTCAATTGCAGAATGCATTTGCGGCTTTAGATTTAAAACACAACAAACTTATAGATATTTGGTATGGTGCATCCTCTACCATCAAATGGGATTCACCTTCACCATACTTGCTCCCTCATAATACTAATGTAGATGGGTTATTGAACATTGAAAAATCACTTTTTTGGGAACAATTTTCTATGCTTCATCAACATCACATCTTAGATATTGTATCAATTAAACCTCCTTTCAACTAAGGATTACCTATTGGTGATACTTAGCTTTACTTCTCCAATTTCTCCTTTGCATTAAGTGCTTACACAATCATATTAACAACTTTTGAAGTTCTTTGAAAAACTTTGAAGATGGGCCTTTTTGATGGATGATGTGTTGAAAAGTGTAACTAGATTTGGTATTCATAATGACATGTAATTATCGTTTTATGTAATTGATGTAAAGAAGAAAATAAGATGATTTTCGTAATGCTTGACTCAAGAGTTTCATGAGCAAGGAATTTTATTTTTAGTTAAGACTCCCATTGTGAGCTCTTAGGATTGGTCGTAAAGTCAACTGAGTCGATGTCATGTATGAAAAGTCCCTTCTTGGGCATGTTACATATGTATGCGAGTCATTGAAAGAGTCAAAAGACCCTCCAAGACCAAGCTCAAGCACCTCCAACAAGTCGGCCTTAAGATGGAGTAATAAATCTACACCAAATGACATGTCGGCCTAGGACTCTCTCAAGCCGACTTATTTACATGGGAAAACCACTATAAATTGGCAACTCAACCTTCATTTGTGGACAAGATTTTCGGTCAAGATCTTAAGTGAAAAAGGAAGTGCGAGAATCATATAAAAAGACCCTCCATCCAAGCGAAGAAGAAAGAACAATAAGCCGAGTTATTTTGGATCTATTTTAGGGCTATTATCCATCACATGTGCCAAGAGGAGAGGCATCAGCTTCTGTAGGAGAAGCCAAGAATATTGCAGGAAACTGAATTAGGGAAGAGGACAAGTCAAGAAGGGAGCAGGTTGAATTAAAATAAGTTTCAATCCAAAGCCAAGGAAACAAGGGCACAAATATGAGGGGTGACGCTTCCCATGTGCTACAACTAGGGCTTCTGAAATAGGCCGAGAATTGCAGGAAGCCAAAATCTGAAGGGTAGCTGACAAGGAGAGAGAAGTTAGCAGTTTGACCATTGTTGACTCAAAGAAGAAGAGGTTAAGCTAAGAAGCCTTGTGGCTTGGTCTTGGAGAGGTTAATAGGTCAAGGGTCTTGGTCATGGTCTTGGTATTCGCCGATTGAAGTCTCTATAAGAAGAAGAATTTGTTTGGGTTTTCCTCTCAAAGTGGAGAGGTTTTGGCCCTGGCTGATCGCCTATATTTTGTGTCTCTTGTCTCTATATTGTTTATGCTTTGGTATTTGTTTGATGAATACAAACAATATAATAATCTAACTAAAGAGAAGATCATAATCTAATGAAGTAAAAAGCATTCACAAGCAACTATCATTACAAGAGAAATCTCCTAATATCAGTGCCTTAGATTTTTCAACATCATGAACTTTATATTGCAAGTGATATTATAAATGGCTTTGTAATGAGTTCAAACTCCTATTTGGGCTACAATACTACCAATTTGGTTAACTACATGATACAAATTAAAAATTCTTCTAACTTAGCTCTTAATGTAACATTGATACCATTAATTAAAGTATTACAAACTTTCTAAATGCTTGAATAACCATATACTATAATATGATGCATCAATTTCACATCTTGGTTTCCCTACTTGGTATAATTCCTTCACTAATATGCCCTCGGTATTGTAATTCTATCTTGTCATGAATGCATAATACATACTAGCATGATAACATATAGCATAATAAGAATAGAAATATATACATGCATAAACACATATAAAGCATAAAAAAACATATGTATACAAGATAAAATATATCATTAAGCACATAAAATCACATTCATAACACTTATCTTGTGTAAATGAAACTAATTCTTTATGGATCTCAAACATTCCACCCAACCATAGACCTTGCTTCTCTAGCTCTCTTAACACGTAGCCATCCATGACTCAGGATTATGACTCCACAAAGGAAATTGCTACCTAAGCCAACTAGGTCTTACAATCAATACATGCAATTTCTAGGCAAAAGTACTAAACTCTAGCATTAATTCCAACCATATTCTCATTCCCCTTAGTGCACACAAGCCAACTAAGTGTATCTCCTCCTCTTTTCCACAATGCCTTAGGTTGTCCCACCTCCCTTCTACGACTTCAACACAGGCCAGTTAGGAAGTCTCATAGTTTTGGCTTTGGGAATTCCATTTGCAATAATGGAGTCTCTAAACACTCTCCAAATCACACACACTCATAAATCCTATGCACCTTAATCTCCCTCGAGGGATTCGATCTCCCCTAAGGAAACCCAAGTAGAATTAGCAACAAAATCCCACCTATAATAAAAAAGTTTCATAAGGAAACATGGTCTTAGTGGCTCCCCAATCTCAGAAATCACATACTCAGACCAAAATGACAAAGAATAATGATGAAATTGTTGACTTTTCCTCTAGCCCATAACCTTAAAGATGCATTCATTTCTCTTAACAAGTGGTATTGAAGGTCACTTACCCCTCACTTGGGAACTTAAAAAATAATATATGCACTAGGACGAATGACTTGGGAATACAATATTATATTCCTTGGCTTAGCCCTTAACCCTCTTCTCCTTTTGTGGAGTCCTTGCTCCCCATACACTTTTCTCTAACTTGGTCTATAATCTACAAATCCAAAACAAAAAGCAGAGATGTGAGAAAAAGGATTCTAAATGATCATTATTGGAGAGATTGCAAAAACATTGTCTCATTCACATCTCTAGTTGCGAAGATGGTCTGAAATGAAAATTCATAATATCCTAGCATTTAACAAATGCATAAATGCTAAAGTTGTAATGCCCTAGTTTTAGATCTCCAAATTGTGTATATGGATATATGATATTTTTGGTTTGTGAGCTAATATGTTTTGGGTCGTAACAAGATATCTACCAATCAACGATATCATCCACTTGACTATAATAGCATATCGACCATATGAAAATATCAGAGTTTTGTGAAATGTGTGGTTGTAAATTTTTTTTGAGATATCATATATCTATTATTTCCATTTATTATCATTGGAAAAATTTGCTAATTAATGTATACTTTGTTGTTATAGTAAGATACCAGAATTTGGGGATTTGCATAAAGAAAAATGACGGATACAGATAAAAACAGGGAATTCAAGGCTTAAATACATAAAAATGAAAGTAATGCAAAATACAGAGATATCAGGGCTTTTGAAGAAATAAGTAGAACATAACAAAAAGTCACGATATTGCTCTATTTACAAAGGGAAAAGTAAAAAAGTGTGAAGTGTTAAGAATATTGAGTTTTGTATGAATTTTGAGGTTTTTATTATTTACAATGTGTAATGTAACAATCACGGGTTAAAATAACTCACTTAAAATTTGAATTTTTTCTAATAAAATACTTATTTTCTAAAATTCAAAGGAGGTCTCATTATTTTATTCAATATATATAATAATGATAATTGTTGTTTATACTAGATACAACAAATTGTAGAAATTCTCACTATAGATTAATCTGATAATGCAATATAACTAAAGCAAAATACTTAATCTACTTCTACAATCAAACTTGCAGAAGCTGAATCAATTTGAACAAGATTAAGCAGAACACATATAACAGAGAAGAAGAATAAATACGCATGAAACACAGAAGAATACTCTGGGGAAAGCCTCAGCTAAAAACCCCGCTATCTGTATTATCATACAAGTGGAAATATCTCAGGATTACACAAAGCTTTAGCTCTCACAACTATCCAACTCTCAGTACAATCCCTCACACTGCTCATAGACAAACTAGACAACTCATATGCCTTCTCCTCTACCCTCCAAGCCTCCTATTTCCTTGCGCTGTTTTCCCTGGGTGTTCCAGCTGTAACCTTGTGTGACACTGATCTCACACACTGCTCCAACACACTGTAAAACTGCACAAATCTCAAGGAATGAATTCCTTCTGCATGCAAGAGATTTTCTTATAGGAAAATTCTTGCAACTGATAGTACATTGTCCCTGCCTTTAATCTCAACTGGGTCTTTGTCTGAACTAACATGCATGAGTTATTTATGAGAGAATATTCAGTTATTTGGAGTACACTAGTTTCATGCATGCATGCATTAACTGACTAAACTCACAATTATTTCCTCAAACTATTTGGAACTAATTTAACTGGACTTAACTCAGTTAATTCAGCTAACTAATTACAACTCAAATACAACTCATCCTTATCTCCTTAATTAAGGGATAACTTCCTCAATCAAAGGGATAAATTTTGCATGACTTCACAAAGACTTCTAGCTTGAATTTCTCCAACTAATTAACTCAAGATGAATTAATTAATTATTTTTCAAGCAGCTCGTGAGACTAAATTCAAATTTCAATTCTCATTTTTAATTCAAGGACAAATTAAAATTGGAATATTCTTGTTGCCACATTTCAACACTCCCTCTCAACAAGAAAGGGATTATCTACCACCCCGATCCTGTCTCTATGGAACTCGAATTTACACTTTGACAATGCCTTAGTCAAAATGTCAGCATCTTGCTCCTCGGTCAAAATATACTGCAACAACATGATCCTCCTTGCCACACAGTCTCTGAGATGATGATACCGAATGTCGATGTGCTTGGACCTGTCATGAAATACTGGATTCTCAAAGAGTTTGATACAACTCTAATTATCACAATAGATCACAGTTGGATCCATCCTCTGATCAAACAAACCAACTAGAATTTTCCGCATCCAAATGGCCTCACATGTTGCCTGACTTGTAGCCATGTATTCAATCTCTATTGAGCTGAGTGCAACTAACCTCTGTTTCTTGCTGTACCAAGAAACTGCAGCTGACCCAAGGTTGAAAATTCCTCCTGATGTACTCTTCTGATTTGATGGACTCCTTGCCCAATGTGCATCTGTGCAGCCCTATAGCTTCACTCCCTCTGTCCGTCTGTACCATAATCCATACTGAGATGTGCATCCGAGGTATCTCAAAACATGCTTAGCTACCTTCCAAAACATCTTGGTAGGCTGAACCATAGCTTGACTCAACTGGTTCACCGCATAGCACAAATCTGGTCATGTGTTTACTAAGTACATCAGTGAACCCACAAACTATCGATACACAGTAGCTTCCAGTACTTCTCCTGAAGTAGCATCTTCCTTCCTCCAGTTACCTTCTTGAGCAGTCTGCATGGGCTTGCACTTCTCCATGTGGAATCTCCTGAGTATCTCATTGGCATACTTGCCCTGAGACACAAACAACTCCCCATCCTTCTGCCACACTTCCATGCCAAGGAATTAGTGCATGAGACCCATGTCTTTCATCTCGAATTCTCTTGCAAGGTCCTCCTTGCAAGACATGATCAACTGATCATCACCTGTCAATATGAGATCATCAACATAAAGAAAAATGATCAACTTACCTTTTACCATGATGTGGTACAGGTTTGCATTCGCTTCACTCTTTGTGAAGACCAACCCAGTGAAGTAGTTGTCAATCCTAGTGTACCAAGCACGAGGTCCTTGCTTCACCCCGTACAAAGCTCTCTTGAGTCGGCACACATGCAATTCATGTTCGAAGGTCTCAAAACCTTCCAGCTACTCTATGTACACTTCTTCCTCAATCTTGCCATTGAGGAAAGCAGTCTTCACATCCATCTGATGGATCTTCCAACCCATCTGCATTGATAGTGCCAACATCGATCTGATAGATGAGTACCTTGCTACAGGAGCAAAAGTCTCATCATAGTCAATCCCCTCGACCTGTGAGAAACCACGGGCAATAAATCTTGCCTTATGTTTCTCCACACTACCATCAGCAGCTTGCTTTACCTTGTAAAGCCAATGGGAACTCACAACTGACTTGTTCTCTTGTCTTGGAACCACATCCCAAACACTGTTCCGAACTATGGAGTCATACTCCCCCACCATAACATCAACCCAAATCGGCTGCTGCACTGCTTCCTTGAAGGAAGATGGCTCGGTCTCAAGACACTCCCCAACAAGGGCCATGTATCCAGTGTACCTATTAGGTGACCTCCTTTATCTGCGTTGAGAAGATGGTTCTCCCACATTCTCTCTCGCATCCGAAAACAATCTGTTAGCTTCTCTTATGTGCTTCCGTCCCTCTCTGGAAGACTCTGCTTGAGTGGATGTCTCCACTCCTGGAACCTCTACATGCAGTTGCTCCACATCAGTCTGAGGCTCCTCCTCCTTAGGAACCAAAAGTTCCTCCACAACTTGTAGTTGGAGCTCCCTCTCAAGGGAAACTCGCATGGCCTTCTGCTCATCAAACTTGAGATCTCTGCGAACCACTGTCCTCCGACTGGTAGGCAAGTGCACCTGATAGTTGTGGCGTGTAT
This sequence comes from Pinus tabuliformis, assembly GCA_031772625.1. Classification (NCBI taxonomy): domain Eukaryota; kingdom Viridiplantae; phylum Streptophyta; class Pinopsida; order Pinales; family Pinaceae; genus Pinus; species Pinus tabuliformis. The sequence goes on along the minus strand of CM062819.1, from coordinate 1,414,663,778 downwards.
TAGTGTACCCCACAAGTATCCCCAACTTAGCTGTCGGCTCAAGTTTCTTCCGGGCTTCCTTGGTCACATGGCAATATACCGATGAGCCAAAGATCCTGAAGTGACCCACATCTGATCTCTTCCCGGGGAAATCTTCCTCTGGTGTCTTCATCCCAAGAATGCGATGCGGGCTTCTATTCTGCAAATGGACCGCTGTGTTGCATGCCTCAGCCCACAAATGAAGTGGTAGGCCTCGGTCATGCAGCATTGCCCGAGCTTCCCCCACAATCGTTTTGTTCTTCCTCTCGGCCACCCCATTCTACTGTGGGTTATGAGGTGCCGTCAACTCCCATTTAATTCCTTCCGCTGCACAGAAGTCCTTAAACTCTTGAGAGACATACTCTCCACCATTGTCACTTCTCAAGGCCTTGATATTATTCCCTAATTCTTTCTCAACCAAAGCTTTGAACTCACAAAACTTTGAGAAGGTTTGATCCTTCTTCTGCATGAAATAGATCCAGCATTTATGAGAAAAATCATCAATGAAAATCACATAATACCTTTGTTTTGCGGTGGATGCTGTCGAGAATGGTCCACACACATCAGTATGAACTTGCTCCATGATTGCTTCAGCTCAACTGTCTCGATCATGAAAGGAAGACTTGGCGTACTTTCCCAAGGTGCAACCTTTGCATGTGTCCACTTGCTCAAGTTTACCTTTGGGAAGTCCAGTAGAGATTTGCTACATTATCTTCAAGGCCCCATGATGCAAGTGGCCCAACCACCTATGCCATAACTCACCAATGTCTTGGCTTTTCACCAATTCTGCTTTCGAACTCACTGCAACACAATCATCTACTTCTAGCTTATAGAGATTCTTCACTCGAATCCCAATCCTCTTGGTCTGACCCATGGAAATGTGTCTCAGGAATGCCTTTCCTTTACTGAAGACAACATCGTAGCCTTTGTCCTCCAACATCGCGACTGATACCAAGTTCTTCTTCAGTCCAGGCACATACTTTACATCAGTCAGGGTGAGAGGAGCTCCATGCTCCCTCTGAAAAGAAACCGTGCCTTCTCCTGAAACACAGTACTTTCCATCATCGCCCATCTCTATGCGCATCTTGAGGTCTTTCTCCTCCAAGGTACTGAATAAAATTTTATCGCCGGTCATGTGGAATGAGGTTCCACTGTCCATATACCAAACACAACCCACCATCAATGAAACCATGCATGCGATGAGGGTAAAATCCAATTCGAACTGAGAGGCTAATGCCTCACCTTATGATCCTTTCGAGGATCCCTTCTTGGATTTCTTCAATGGGCACTTAGTTGCATAATGGCCCACCTAATGACAATTAAAGCATCTCACTTTAGATTTGTCAATCTTCTTCCCTCCATGGGAAGACTTCGATTTGGAATGGGAAGCCTTCCCTTTCCCTTTCCTTACCTTACTTGCTAAGGCTAGATTTTCTTCATCATCATGCTTAGATGAAGAACCATCTCTTGTGCTCCTCCTCATCTCCTCCCGCATCAGATCCGACCACAGTCGTTCCTAATTTGGTAGTTTGTCTCTTCCATTCACATAGTCCTGGTAGCTATGCCAGCTCTTTGGAAGACCGAGGAGAGCAAGGATCACCATATCATCATCGGCTGTCGTTATTCCCACACTACCAAGCTCATCTCTGCAGGTGGTGAGCTTGTTCAGATATGTAGAAATAGTGTTGCCCTTCTCACACTTGATTTTTCGAAGCTTATCCTTGAGCGCCAGTTTCATCTGGTCGCTACTGTTCTGATATATGTCCTTCAATGTCTTCCACATTGAAAACAGAGTCTCTTTCCCATGGAGACTCGAGACAATATGGTCTCGAACTCCCTCCAAAAGAATCCTTCTTGCCTTCACCTCACACTTCTTCCATTCAACCAATTCTTGTGCATTAGCTGTAGCTGGCTTGGGGATTTCTTGATCAATGAAATCCTTCAAACCATTGTCTTCTAATACCGCTTCCATGCGATCCTTCCATGCTATGTAATTCGAGTTGCCATCCAGTGCATACTCGAGTCTCAAGCCATTGAACGCCATTGGTGAACTTTGAGGTGTGATAAGAATTCGATTTTGCACTTGCAATCAAGAAATTCAAACTTCAAATTTCCCTTCTTAGTATACTATTCACAACTTTGATCACCTTTGCTCTAATACCATGTAGAAATTCTCACTGTAGATTAACCTGATAATGCAATATAACTAAAGCAAAATACTTAATCTACTTCTACAATCAAACTTGCGGAAGCTGAATCAATTTGAGCAAGATTAAGTAGAACACATATAACAAAGAAGAAGAATCAATACACATGAAACACCGAAGAATACTCTGGGGAAAGCCTCAGCTAAAAACCCCACTATATGTATTATCATACAAGTGGAAATATCTCAGGATTACACAAAGATTTAGCTCTCACAGCTATTCAGCGCTCAATACAATCCCTCACACTGCTCATAGACAGACTAAACAACTCATATGACTTCTCCTCTGCCCTCCAAGCCTCCTATTTCCTTGCGATGTTTCCCTGGGTGTTCCAACTGTCACTTTGTGTGACACTGATCTCACACACCGCTCCAACACACTGTAAAACTGCACAAATATCAAGGAATGAATTCCTTCTACATGCAAGATATTTTCTTATAGGAAAATTCTTGCAACTGATAGTACACTGTCCCTGCCTTTAATCTCAACTGGATCTTTGTCTGAACTAACATGCATGAGTTATTTATGAGAGAATATTCAGTTATCTGGAGTACACTAGTTTCATGCATGCATGCATTAACTAACTGAACTCACAATTAGTTCCTCAAACTGTTTGGAACTAATTTAACTGGACTTAACTCAGTTAACTGAGCTAACTAATTACAACTCAAATACAACTCATCCTTATCTCCTTAATTAAGGGATAACTTCCTCAATCAAAGGGATAACTGTTGCATGACTTCACAAAGACTTCTAGCTTGAATTTCTCCAACTAATTAACTCAAGATGAATTAATTAATTATTTTTCAAGCAACTAGTGAGACTAAATTCGAATTTTAATTCAAGGATAAATTAGAATTGGAATATTCTTGTTGCCACATTTCAACACAAATGTCTACACATTAGAAGAAGCAGTTATCTTTGTTAACCTACAAAATTTAGGTATTACCACCAAAAAATGTAAGTAGATCATGTCTTTAAAATTTTCGCACATAGTTATGAATTTTCTTTTAATATCCAAGTTCATAAAATTTAAGTTATTGATTTCTAGTACCCATAACTTAAAATACCATTTTCCAGTTTGAATTTCTTTAAGTCAAATATTTCAAAATTTAGTTATGAATATAACTAGAAGAAATAAGTTTTATTTAGAAATGTTTATTGCAATCTATTCAACTCATATTTCTTTTAACCTGATATTGCTTTTATTCCAGCTAGCATTGATAGTCTCAACGAAGTTACGTTAGTATCATGTAAATATTGAGAAGTTACCTTAGTATCATGTAAATATTGTCATACTGCTAGCGAGCATACATAACCCCAACATGTTTATGTACACTTCCCACACTTTTTAGTGTTTTTCAACTTCCTAGTTTTTTTAACGTTTATACAATTTTTTTTTCAACTTCCTAATTTATTCAGAGGTGATTTGAATAAACTAGGAAGTTGAAAAACACTAAAAAATGTGGGAAGTGTACACAAGCGTGTCGAGGCTATGGACACTCATTGGAAGTTGGTCAATATTTACATGATACTTACAATTCGATGTATAAAAAGTGAGGTGATACAGAAATTATTTTCATTTTATGTTTTATCTAAGTGCATAAAAACTTAGGCTTCTTGATTTATTCATTTCCAATTTCTAATAACCATCCATATTAACATAAAGTGAATGGACTCTCATAAAATAAATAATAATTTAATTCTTATTCATGAAGATAAAAACCATATAAAAATAAATAAGATACCAATTTTTTATGTGTCAAGTTACTTATCTTTTATGATCATAGTTTCCAAATTAAAATTAATTAATGAAAAGCCATAATAATGATTTGCAATAGAAATATAACAATAATCATAACAAAGACTTGTATTAATTGATAAATAAGCAATTCAAAATAAAATAAATAAAAGTAAAGGAGGACTTATAAATATGATCATAGTTTCTAAAATAAACTTAATTAATGAAAAGCCATAATAATGATTTACAATAGAAATACGTTAAAAGTATAACAATAATCATAACAAAGACTTGTATTAATTGATAAATAAGCCATTCAAAATAAAATAAATAAAAGTAAAGGAGGACTTATAAATAAAAGAAATTAAAAGAAAAATTAAAAACAAAGTATATACATATTTATATTTTTACATATTAACATTTTTTTACATATTTATGAGAAATATTTTTCTTAGGATTTGGCTATTCACAAAGAATATATCTTTCGCCCCTTATGATGATTGTAAAATATATGTTGAAGGGCCAACTTTTTAGATATTTGAAATGGTTCAAGTGAGTGTTTTTAAATTTTTACGTCTTTTTCTTTTTCTTCTTGGGCTTTGTCACATTTTAAAACTATGTTATTAGTTTCAAAAATTTTACCACTAAAAACCATTTCTTAATGGTTTTTTGATGTTTTGTAAATATTTGTTTTGCTTGATCTCTTTCTTCCTCTAATTTCAATAATTCTTTAATTCACTCCAACATTTTTGGACAAGGGTCTTCCATAATATTTTATGTTAACTAAAGTGAAGGAAAAACTACATTGGTTAGTAGAGTAACTTCCTTGCCATAAACAAGGAAGTAGGGGGAATTTCCTAAGGTAGTTTTAGATGTAACCCTTGCTAGGCATATCACACTTCTAAGAGATTTGTACCAATTTCTTTGGATTTCATTCATAGTCTACTTAATGATTCGAAGAAGGTTTTTATCGATAGATTATTCCAAATCTTTACCCTAAGGATAATAATTGGCAGATTATCTAATCAAGATTCCTTTTTGTAAAGCAAACTAAGTAATTTTATTGAAGAAAAATTTGAAGCATTGTCAAAATTAAAGTATTGGGAACACCAAACCATACAATAATAAATTGTTCAATGAAAGATATCACTTGATCCTGATTTTTTTTTTTTTTTTTTTAAGGAATGACTTTCATATATTTGTTAAAATAATCAGTTACTTCCAGAATGTATTTGTGTAGCTGAGAATAATTTGAAGTAATCTCACTAATGATGTCTAGTCCCCATTTTGAATCAAAATGGGCCATTAACTACCACTGATTGTGAGGGGAATACAAGTTTTTTCTCTCTTCTAGTTGAAGTTTGGGAAGCCTTACATTTTCTAGTTTATGCATGTACGTACTTGAAAAAGGTTGGCCAATAGTATCATGCACATAGAATCTTATGAGAAATAGCATCACCCGCAACATGCCCACCTACAAGACCATCATGTAAATATAATAACACTATGTCAGCATTTGATCTTTCTAAACACCTAAGAAAACATAATCATAATTTTGTTTAAATAACGTTCCATTAGTCAATTGATATTGAGCAGATTTTAATTTTAAAGCTTTATTTTTCTTAGGTTCCAAGTGTTGAGTCACAAAACTATGAGTTAAGAAAAACTTAATATCCTTATATCATGATTTAGTAGAATCAAGTGTGAGATATATTTCATTAATTTCTAAAATTGATTAATGTTCATCTTGGATTTAAGAGATCTGTGGTTTGTATCTTTTGAATCAGAGACCGGAGAACCCACAATATGAACATTTTTACACCAACGTTTCAAATCCCAAGTGGGATCCATCATCAGGGCTGAAGAATGATAATAAAAGAAGAGCAGATCAGGGAAATAAATACTAATGAGGAAGGATATTTCAAGGAGGAACACACTGTCGGCTAGAACCTTTTTAATTTTTATTTATATAATTTTATTTAATCTAATAAATTGCTTTTATTTTTCTTAATATTATAAAAAAAATTATTTAAGAGAAAGAAACTTAGTTCAAAACCTAATAATAAAACTAGGGACAATAAGAAATAAATAAATAAATTAAACTATTTTAATATATTTAAATCATATTAATAATTAAATAATTAATTTTTTTTTATAATTAATTAATATAATAATTCATAAATTAATTAATATAAAATTAGTTGTTATAAAATAATTAATTAACTATTATTAAAATAATAATTAATTATTATAATAATTAATTAATCTAATAATTAATATATTAATTAATATAATGATTATTATGTAAATTAAAATTAATAGATATAAATTTTTTTAATTAATTAATCTAAAATTAATTATTATAAAAAAAAATTTCATTATAAAATTTTTTATTTAATATAAAATTAATTATAAAATTAGTTAAAAATTAATCATTATATAAAAATTTTTCATTATACAAAATTAATTAATATAAAATTAATCATTATAAAATAATTAATTAACTGTTATTATAATAATAATTAATTAATATAATAATTAATATATTAATTAATATAATGATTATTATATAAATTAAATTAATATATATAAAAAACATATTAATATTAATAATTAAAATTTTTATAGAATTTATATAATAATTAATATAATAAATAATAAATAATATAATAATTATTATATAAATTAAATTAATATATATAGCTTATGTTAATATTAGTAATCATAAATAATTAATATTTATAGTAATTAATATATTAAATAATAGCTATATATAAATATTAATATATTATAGTATATTAATGATATAAAACTGGTCCAAAAAATGGAAAGGAGAGGGGAGATAACTTACCTGAGGGGTGCATTACCTGGGGATGGGATGGCGACTTTTAATTTTCTTGATCAAGGGAAGCCAGCTTCCGCTAATTTCCATACCACTGTCTCTGTTCAGATTCTGAGGATGCTTGATAATTTCAAGTGCTTCTCTGATCTTTCGTCTTTGATGCTGCTCTTCTCTTGCGATAATCGATGCGTCTTCCAAGCAGATATGGTGCTTAGTCTTCAAGGAGTGTTCTGCCAATGCTGAGGTACGAGATCTTCCATTCCTAATATCAGCGCCATGTTCTTTGAGCCTTGTCTGGAGGGAGCGACCTGTTTCACCTATGTAGCTTTTTCCACAAGAACAGTCTATTTTATAGACTCCTTTAAGCTGAAGATTGTCAATATCATCTTTAACAGACTTCAAACCTTGTCTGATAGTACCAGGAGCTGAGAAATGAGTGATAATGTTTTTCTTTCTTAGGATTTTAGCGATTTTATCTGTAACACCATGGATATAAGGTAGAAAAATCTTACTACATTGAGGCTGGTCTTGCGCCCTATGCTCATGAGATGACAACCTTCTTTCAACTTTCTCTAAGTCAATTGAATCTATTGCTAATATGCAAAGATCTTGACCTCAAATAATTTAGATGGTTTAATTTCAGGTCATATTCTAGTAGATTTGTCATCCAGTTTGCTCTTTTATCTCTTAGATCCTTTTGAACAACTAATTTTTAACAAAGGGATATGGAACAATCACTTTTCTATGTGATTTTAAAAGAAAAGGCCTAGATTGTTTAACTGCTTTACGTGTTGCCTAGGCTTGTTTTTTTACTTCAGAAATTCAATTCTACGCCTTGGAATCCTATACTCATAAACTAATAGGTATTTCAAAATTTTGATAGCTTTTTTGAGTGAGGACGACAACACAAGATAAATTGAAAGAAAAAGGTATAAAGAATAAAGTATTTATCTAAATATAGAGATATTAGATATGGAGTTTGTATAATTTATTTTTTAATTGATTTGAATGTTTCTCTTTCTAAATTGTTCCATTTGTATACGTCATTTTTCTTAATCATATTTTGTAAGGGATTTACTATCTCTAGAAAACTTGGAACAAAATGTCTAAAAAAGTTAATTTGTCCCATAAAAGATTGCATTGTTTTCTAATTATGTGGGAAGGGGATTTGTGGTATTGCTTTAATTTTTCAGTTTCTATAACAATCTGAAACTTAGAAATGATGAAACCTAAAAGTTTCCTTTCAATCAAGGAAAAGCTAGTTTTCTTAAGATTAAAAGAAACACCATTTTTTCTGTAGTGTTCAAAAATATGTTTAAGATGATGAACATGACCATATCTATTTTTGATAACGTATTTACATCATCAAGATAAATGACTATTAATTCATTGATGAACTCTCTAAAGGAAATATCCATGGCACGTTGGAATGTGGCACCACATTAACTAACCCGAATGCCATTTTTTATATGCATAGGTGCCTTATTTGGTCTGAAAACCCGTCTTCATTTGATCATTTCTAAATATTAAAATATGACTATAACCTAAAAATTTGTCTAAGAAAGACATTATCATCAATGATTTAATATTTATATGTGTCTTCCTATGTAATAAACTTAAATTATGATCATCATCTTTAAAGATTCTTCAATTAGTTATATTCTCTGGAACAGATGGCCTAAACAATAACTGAATGGAAAATCTATCATGATAGAATTCTTCATATGGAATAAGTTTGGAGGCAACATTAGAAATAAAATTTGCATAAAATTACAGGCTCTAGATACAAACATAGTATTAAAAGTAGTAAACCAGGAGATCAAATCCCAAACAATTTGTTAGTAGTTCTTGAGATGATTAGAAACACAATGAATGGTATTTCGTATATTTTTAACAATAATATCATAATCACCATATATTTTAATGCATTTGACATTCAAATCAATCGCTTTTTTCAAACCTTGAATTAATTCCTCCTACTCTGCCACATTGTTCACACATTGAAACTCTAATTGGTAGGTTAGCATAGTTATATTTCCAGTGGATTCTTGTAGAATAGAACCTGCTCTTGCACCTTCACTAGATTTTAAGCTTTCAAACAATAAAGACCAAAAATCATTATTTTCAATTGATTTTAAATTTTCAGAAACAAAGTTTGTACATTTCAAAGAATCAATATGGGAGAAATTTACAACCTTAGGCTAAATAGAAGAACTTGTGAATGGTGAAATTTCAGCAACATAATTCCGAAAAATGAGTCAACACAATAATTTCCTAAAATGGAATTTAGAAACATTAATGGTTCATTTTCATCTTCAATCTTTGTCACAATATGCTTCATGTGTTTCTCATGTTCTACTTTTATTTAGTTAGGCTTACCATTGTATGGTAACCACAAATGTGTCCAATATGTGGCAAAATAACCACTACGTTTCTCTACCTAGACTATACTTAAAAGTATCCTGAAAGACTCTGGAATGTTGTAAAAATTATGTTAATAATATGGTGAGCGTTGGGATTAGAGGATAGTCTAATAAATACATTTTTAAGCTCACCTATACCTTTATCTTTGATCCATCCAATTGTACAATTTGTGTAGTAGACATTTGTGGTTCACCATTAATTTTCTTACTTACAAAATATGACATTATGTTTGATAAAACACCAAAGTCTACTAAACAATTATGTCCATTTTTATTGAAAATTTCAAGAGTTAAAAGAAAAGGAAATGTGTGAGAGTTAGATTTGTCCCCTATTAGAACAACATTTAACATTAACTTGTTTGTTATTATTGGAAGAATAATTTTGGACATATTTTCCTCTTTCTTTTTTCAAAGTTGTAGTTTATGTTCAACCATATCATAGTCAAGCTATAATAACCCTTAATTTAGTTTTTATTTAATTCCTCAGAATTTTTTTCTTTGAAATGTTTCAGGAAATGCACATAATAATTCTTGCAAAGAATTTAACAAAATTAAAACCATAAACAAATTTTACTGCAAAAAAACCCAACTATTTATTTATTACCACTAAGAAGGAATTACATCAAATTCATTTGAAAGGAACCTTACAATAGATAATTTGGAGAAACTTGGTCTTCTTCAAAATCTTTCTCTAACTGAACTCCCTCATCTGCAATGTAAGTTGCTTCAACCTTTTAACAATTAATCCAAAATCTCGCTAAGCTCCACTGAAGAACCTGAAGTGATTCTCCCTCTTGACTATATAGGGTGGAATATTTCACTACTGAAACTAATAGGCACTAGCTAGGGTGTGTCTCTCAACACCGAAACTAGGAACAATACAAGGGTTTTCCCCTCATAGGATAAGCTACTAGAGCTCCCAAGTCCAACACACAATGAACCAAATTTTAGGGCATTTTTCCTTTTTTTAATAAAGTGATTTTTTTTTATAGGTTTAGTATTTAATTAAATTTTAAGTCACTTCATAGTCACTTTTATTATATAATTACCCAAGATCACCTTAGAGATGACATTAAATAATTAAATTAGTTAGTTGGTCCTCTATTCTCGAAAAGAGACATTACATAAGTTAATATGATATCACCATAGTCCTTGTGACTGATACCTTGAGGTAAAGTTTTCTTAAGAGGAGTGGAAGAGGGTGGGGTTGCATAAAGTCCCCTATTTCATGAGGCTGAGCCATGGTTTCCACTTACCTAGTTATCTCCTATACGCGAGTGAGAAGGAAAATTTATCTAGGAGACCCATGGAAAAGTTTACCCAATTTTGATATTATTAAATAAAAAGGGTAAATAATAAATAATAAAAAGGGGCAAAAGTATTTTTATTAAAATAGGGGAAAAAGTCACTTAGGAGGGAAAAAGTGACTTCTTTAATAAAATAATATTAGAAGAAGATTTAGGAGGGAAAAAGTGACTTCTTTAATAAAATAATATTAGAAGAAGATCTAGAAACTTGGAGAAAAGCTCAATGAAAAATTATAAAAGGAGGATTGAGCTCAATAGTTGACAATTCTATCCCATCATATCTTATTGTCATTGGTGAGAAGCTCAAGCGAGTTTCGATATTGAGGGTTTCAAGCAGAATCCTCATGCTTGTTTCGGTGGATCTCTTGCCACCCTAGCTAGTCTTCCTCCTTGTTCGGTGGACACTATTTACCAGTCTAGTTGGATTTTTTTTTCCTTGTTTATTTATGAAGATATAACTAATATTGTTGTAGAGAAGCTTCAATATTGTAGATTAGTTTGCTTGTAGGGTTACACAACTCTTCAAGGGGCCAAGTTTATTTCCTCCAAAGAGGGTAGAGTACCAAAGGATTGGAAGACCAATTTCTGAAGCAGTTATCAAGGACAAATTGCATCAATCCAAGGGATGAATTCTTGGCCAAGTTCCAGGGTTGAATCCCTTCTAGATCAGGGGGGTCGAGAAGTTCTATTTACCACACCAATTAGAGGCCGAATTATTCTAGTTCGAAGGAGGATATCGTGTTTCATTTCCAACTTATTTGTGCCAAGAGATAACAATGCCGAGAAGGGCGTATTTATAGTATCCATTGAAGAAGACGAGATAATATATTCACACCCAGAATTGGAAGCCGATTTGTGGGTAATTTTTTCTGTGGTTTTCCATGCTAAATATGCGACTGAATTATTAATCTCAAGGAGGGTTGAGCCATTTCATCACTTTCGACAAGGGACGAATTGATCATTGAAGTTACCCTCAGAATTTTCAGTGCCAAAAGAGAAGGTCAATTTCTCTCGTTGAGGACTGATTCATTCCTAAGGGAGGCCAAACTTTATATGGTTCTAACACTTTTTTTTTGTTGATAAATTTTTTTTCATTAGATTTTCATGAAGAGCAAGATTACAGAAAATGTCTCAATGACCCCTTATTCCTCATTTTGACTAGACTTGTTAGAATAGGGGGCCAGAGGATGTCTAAGGTAGAACTTTACACTCTTTATTTCCACCTGGGATCGTAGCCATATAGTAATTTTGAAAAAACAAAAAAGCAACAGAGACCAACAACAACATTTCATGGAGGAGGGTGAGGGGGTGGAGCTATAGGGGGATTGAAAACTAGCCATCACGCTTATGCATGTGAAAATAAATATGCTCCACCCGAGCTTCTAGATTGCATAGGCAGTAATTTTTTCTACGATGGTTCCAATAGAGAGACTCCAACTGATCCAATATATCCTTCTCGCTGTAATGAATGTCATTTATGTAAGCAACAACCTCGTTGTTCATACCTGTGGTCACGAAGGATGTCAAGATTGCGCCGAATGTCCCAAAGTTATGCAGCTAAGGATTCCATGGTTGCGGGAGCCTCAATTCTTCCTGGAGAACAATTTGGGGAGAGCGCCACCTCTCCCTCTCATGCTGTGATAGCTGAATTCATTGAAGATGAGCTCTTGTGAGGAGTGGGGTGACCAACATTCCCCAAATTTCAACCCCCATGATGATGCCTTCCGTGTTGACGAGGCATTGATCTGGTAGCTGGGTACTAATCAAATAAAACTGAGGACACTTGGAAGTAAACCTATAATGAAAAGAAAAAAAGTAGAAACAACAACTGCCAGAAGAACTGCAACAAAATATCCAACCCCAGATAGTGCCAACCCACAATTTTCCTCTCCAAAGAGAGCCAAGATCCTAGGTGCACCTTTGAAAGCCACACTCTTGCCAAACTAGAGCGGATCTGACTTCCACGGTGCCACGTATCTAGAGCTAAAACCACAGAGAGCTACTATAATTTCCATCACCCACTCCGTCTTCCATCACCCACTCCGTCACCTTTCCGCTTACCAACATACATCACCCAAATTCCCAATAGTAACCCGAGCTCCAACACCCTGCTTAAGATACCCACAACCCCGTCTAGAATGATTACCTGGGAGGATATATGGTAATGAAAGTGTGTGTTAAATGTCACTTGTGCACCGCGTGGTGTAGGGGGAAATCCCCGAGGCCCGAACTATCGTTGTTTGGTCACACCCATCGGGGGAAGGAGAATCATGTTCAAGGAAATCGTTGAGAACCTGGAATTCCCCCAGCTCCAAGTCAGCTGCACTCGAAACATCGTGCCACGGAGCGACAAAGTACCTGTGTTGGTTCACTGAACCCCGATTTTCTAGCCAAGCCGCTACTTTGTTAACAACACGTAAGACATGACCTCTGGTAGAGTACGCAAATCGACTCAAGAGTTGTTTTATTCGATCCACCAGGGACTCTAAGCACCAGCTTCACACTATTTTAGATGAGGGGGATCCGTCAATGATCTTTTGAATCATTTGGATTGCCATCTTGGAATCACCAACAATGTGTATATTCTGGTAGCCCTGAGAGTGAGACATTTTTCCAAGTCGGTAAGTTCTACCATGTTATTAGTTGTACTGCCACAGTATCCAGAGTAAAAGCCAATGGGGAATCCTAGATGATTTTGAAGCACCCCCCCAAAACCGGTCGGGCCAAGGTTTCCTTTGGATAAATCCCACAGGAGGACACTTAAAGATGGACAAGGAGGAGATGGGATCCGCTGCGCATGAAAGAGACTACATGGGAGTCATGGCTTGAGACGGATTAAGAGAGGAGAGTATCAAGGCTTCAAGAGGGTCAACTTTCCAATCATCCAGGCCCCATTTCTCAGATATAATTGTCTCTCTCGGATTCTTTGTTACTATACTCCAAATATTGGCGCTAGAAGAGGGATGTTCGTGGAAAATTGCCCTATTCCTTTCCTTTCATATATTCCAAAGGATGAAGCCCGAGGCTCAGCACTAGGCTCTGTTAGCAATCATGTTTTTATAATGAGTTCCTTTCCCATGCTCAATGGTTGCTAGGATTTCATCCCGGTTGTGATCCAAAGAGCCAAATAGGGCTTCAGCCAGATCCAAAACTTCTGGTGCGACAAGACAGGTGTTCAGGAGATGCGGCATCGTCTCTTCCTGATGTTTTCAGGAGGGGAATTAGGACGGGCCCGAAAAAACTTTCTTACGTAATCGATCCCAAGTTATAATATGCCTATGTCCCACTAGCCACAGAAAATGGGTAATTTTTGGCCACAGATTCCCTTGCCCGATGCAACTCCATATGTTCTGTTGGTTTTGATTGGCATTAACCTTAATTAGGTAAGTTTCTCTGGTCGAATACACCGATTTTTTTTAGTAACCCCATCTCAGTTTGTATGGATCTTGGGAAATAGAGATGCGACACTATTGCAACTAGTGAGATAACGTTTGCCAACATTCCTGAGGTGCCTCCACAATCCAGTCTTGAGTTGTTTTCCATCTCTCCATTCCTGCTGAGTTGAATTTCGTCCAATAATCAGCTACCCTTCCCGTGCTTTGGTGAGATAGAAGAGTCTTGAGGTCGAAAAGAGTGACATCCCGATCTAAACGCGACAATTGCTACCACGATTCTTCCGAGAATAGGGCGGTCCTTCTGTTCTTGATCTCCTAAAAAAAGTGGTCCGGAGTACGATAACTGTTCCGGTTAACCAAGTTCCATATTGCATACTCGGAAGGGAATGAAGGATCCCATAGGAGCCCGCTCTGAGTCTTTCCTTGACCATACTTATGAGACCAGATTCGTTTCCATTCCATTGTTCTGTACCCCCTTCTATCTAGCGCCACCAAAGTTTGGCCCCTAACACGACATTCAAGTTCTTAGGGTCTCGCAAGCACATACCTCCTTATGCTTTGGGAAGGCAAAGTTTGTCCCACGCGACTAGAGACCATTTTTTTCTAGGGTTGCTCCTTGACACAAGAATCTTCAAAAGATGGAGATTATCTCTTGGTAGACCATCTTAGGAGCTAGGAGAACCGAAAGCTGGTAGATCGAGATGGCTTGGAGGACAAATTTGAGAAGGGTTGCTCGCCCTGCCATGTTAAGGGCTCTGAAAATCCAATTGGATAATTTTTTCATAAGCTTGGTGCTTATGTATTTCCAACATGCAATACAGAGGGGGTTAGCCAATAGCGGGCTGCCAAGTATTTTAAAGGCAAGGAATCAATCGAGAAATCAAGAATACGAGCTAGAAATATCTTCACCGGACAAGGAGTATGGAAAAAATAAATATTTTATTTTTCTTTATTGAGGATCATACTTGAAGCTGCTTGAGTTCGAATAGGATCCCGTCTATCGCAAGAGCCTCCCGAACTATGGGCTCTCCATACAAAAGATTATCATCTATGAATTGCTGGTGAGTCATGGATATGCTTGTGCTTGGGAGGAGAATGCCTTTTAGCTCATTCTTACTCTTAGATTCCATGATCAGTCGACTCAATCCTTCTGTGGAAATTATGAATAAGAAAGGGGAAACGAGATCCCCTTGCTTGAGACCCTTGGAAGAAAAAAAAGTATTTGTGGGTGCACAATTCAACATGATTGAGAAGAAATGAGTTGATATCATGGAGCGAATCCAACTGATCCATTCCTTTGTGAACCCAAACGCTTTCATCACTGCTAGGAGGTAGGCCCAACTAAGGTGGTCATATGCTTTTGAAAGATCCAACTTAAGAAACATTCCTTGTCGCTTTCGACTTGTTAGAGAGTGAATAACTTCATGTGCAGACAAATTACAATCTAGGATCTGACGCCCCTCAACAAACCTAGATTGCTCTGGGCGTATGATGTTGTGTAGAATGGCTTTCAATCATTGGACAAGGATTGAAGAGAGGATATTATAGACCACATTACACAAAGCTATGGGCCATAAGACTCCCGGAGAATTAACTTCCTTAGTTTTTAGAATAAGGGTGAGGAATGTTGCATTAAGGCTAGACTAGATTTGCTTGCGCTGCCTTGACTCCTCCACGAGATCTACAATTTTTGCTCCCAAAAAGGGCCAACAAGATTTGAAAAATTCTGAGGTGAACCCATCAGGGCCTGGTTCCTTATTAGCCAAAATTTCTTTGATCACGAATTCTACTTCTTCATATGTTATGGGCCTCATTAAAGCCTAATTTTGGTCTTTAGTGACAAGATTGGGGATATGGTGGGTAATTCTAGATATATCCTTTGTGCGATCTTGCTTGGTCTTCTTCAGTTAGTAGTGAAGAGAAAAATGAGATTAGTTCTCGTTCCATTTCTTGATGATTATCAAGACGAGTCCCATCTGTGGAGATAAGAGATGTAACACAATTATGTTTTCTATGGTTGACCATTGACTTATGAGAGAATTTGGAATTTCGCTCTCCCTCTCGAAGCCATTGGATCATAGATTTCTGTCGCCAAAGGGTCTCCCCTTGTTGTCTTCGCTCTTCTAGTTGATTTAGAGGGTGACCCTCCTCTGTGTCCAGGTATTCAGTGCACCCTTCACACACAATTTTCATTTGAATTTATGCCATTTGACCTTCCAACCGTCTCTTCTCCGCAAATATATCCCCAAATTATTTTCTGTTCTAGGTTTTGAGGTGAAACTTGAGGATCCTGATCTTATGTTGGAAGGTTTTCATAAGAGAGATGTCCGACACTGCTATGTTTTTGCACCATTCCTCTAATTTTTCTGCAAAGCCAGGATGGCGAAGCCAGAAGCTCTCAAAGTGAAATGGCATATTTTTGGGGGTAGACTGCGTGGAAATTTTCAGACAAATAGGCCAGTGATATGAACCAAGTGATGGAAGAATATATGCTTTGAGAAGGGGAACTTTGAGAATCAGTTCTTCTGAAAGGAGAAATTGATCTAGCTTGCCACTTTGTGATGACCTCCTCTCATGTTATTCCAAGTGTGCGTACCTTCTCTGGTTGTTATATCTTCCAGATGAAGATCCTCTATCAAGTCATTGAAAGCGTAAGAGAAGGGGTCTAGGTGCCGATACCTCGACGTTTTTCATCTAGATGCTGGATCATATTGAAGTCTCCCCCAATGATCTAGGAAGAAATGGCGAAGTTGGTACACAACCAAGTTATTTCTTTGAAATGAAATGATATTTTAAGGTCCACGAGACTAAAAATAGTCTATGAGACCATTAGTTCTCTGTTTTTCACTCTTTGCAATTCAGTGCTTTTCCGATTCAAATTGATGATGAGCTGAACCAACCTTCCAACAATCTCCTCGCTAAAAAGACAATGCCAAGGAACTGATGCTAACATGTTCTCATAACTTTCTCTAATGTCTTTGAATGCATCACATTCCAAAATGAAATGTTTTTCCAATTCCACAACCCTAGACGTGCAAAATGTGCACACCATTTCTTCCCAAGATTCTTTAGGCCTTTTCCATCGTCCTGTTTCACATCGAAGTTGATGTGAGTTGGTCCTTAATTGAGCAATAAGAACCTTTGCCCTCCATGAAATGCTAGCTCCAATGAACTCTTTTTGTTGTAAATCACACGTAGGGTTGAATTCCTCAAAGTAATATTTCTTCTTTCTACCCAACTCTTTTCCCCATACCTTTTTACAAAACTTCTCCATAACAAAATCCTTTAGCTCCTTGCTATTTGTGGGACAGGGATTGAGGTAGATATCCCATTTTTGCATCCATGTGTAGTTTTGTTTCATCCATGTTTTCTTTCTTTCACTGATGTTTTCATTGAAGATAACATTAGGCCATCTACCTACTCTCATTTGTTCAATTCTTTTTAGGTATCTTATGAGCCACACCATAGTAATTGCTTCAATGGAAGTTGCTCCTGTTTCACTCAGCATTATCTCATGAGGAAGTGGTCTTTGGTTTGCGGGGTAGATGGTCCATATATGGTCGTTAGGTCCATCCACGTCTCTGAACCAATGAGCTGCAAGTTTCGTGAGAGGGTAGAGTGCATGCCAATCACATCCTTAAATATTACTTGATTGGGACCCTAGAGCACCATAATGACTCCCGCCATCCCCATTGCGTCAACCATCATCACTTCACTGTTACACCAACAAAGCTTACTTTCTTCCATGATTTTTTTGTCTCCTATAATAATACAATATCTAGTTTAACCTTGATAATTTTTTATTTCAGAGAGTAGAGCTTACCTTTGCTATTTAAGCCCCGAACATTCCATGAGACAATTTTCATTGGGAGGGGGTGAAGTGGGGGAAGTAATCCAGTTGCCAAATTTGACCTGAGTTAAGCAAAAGTTCACCCACTTCTCTAAGAGCTTCCCTCATTGATTTCCTGCATTTTTTCCCTTTGTGTTATGTTGGTTGATCCGAAAGGGTGAGGGCCAAAGTGCCCCTGTCTTTACTCGAGCTTGAAGGTGCGGGATTGCCCTCTTATTTCCCCAGACACACTCTACATTGGTTGAATATATTGTGAAAGTGGTTTAGTTTATTTACAGGGATGTCCTTGACATCTACTTTAAGCCAAAGTCAGAAGATTTCTAACATTTTACGTTCCTCTGCCCTACCCCAAGTCAATTATTTTTTTCCTCCACTTCTAGGGCTCTACTTGTTTGGTTGATGATCTCCTTTATATTTCGATCTTCTTCCATGGATTTTGTCGATTTCCTCTTGGGCGTGGCTTTGACGATCTATGGAACGATTTGTTTATCCACTTCCATGGCTCGTAGAGGATGTTATGGAGATGCTACTGGATCTGCTACCATTGTCTCCAACCATGGAAAATTATAAGGGCTAATATTCATAGGTGGGCTAATTTTCCATGATTTTTCCAGAAAAAAGATTCACCAACTTGCATTTTTTCTACAAATGATTTTCCCAAAATTTTACAATATAAAATTATTTAACCTTTAACATCGCCAACATTATATAGAGACTATATATAAAATAATTATAAATGTGAATAACTTTACAAATATATCAATAAATATTTTATAGTTTGCATATTAGGTAATAGTGAGATTCGCCAATGTTTTTAAACTTCAAGATAATTTTCCATCCTTAAAATTTTTCCTATCTCCAACGTCTCAAGAATCGTAAAGGGATTTCATCCCCTCTGGGGGGGGGGTTTCTCTAGCACTTGGGGGATTGATCCAGATCTCAAAGGTGACAGATTTTGACAGATATTAGGTGGCAGAGGTTGATTCTAGGGAGAACATCCTTCCTCCTACCGATTGGAATCCCTCTTCATCTCGATTATGGGCTGCATGTTTAGCTTCCTCTGCAATAAAGAGGGGACAACCCCAGAACAGGTGCCCATGTTCATGGCATCAGTGGCATTTGAAAGGAACATTCTCATAATCCAATGGCTGGGTCCAGATGTTGTCGTGATAGACCAGATCTATTAATTATGGGAGGGGTTGGGAGATATTCATGTGAACATAGATACAAGCATATGTGGCATTTCACCTTCTCTTAGTGATATCTGAGGCTTGCATGAATTGCCAAATTGCATTTCCAATCCCTTCGAGAATATCTGGTTTGCATAACTCTTTTAGGAGCGAGAACAACTGGACCTAGACAAGAGCTTCCTGGAATTATTCTTTGTCTAGGTTGTAGCATTCTTCCCAGTAGTGCAGGAAGAGACCAACGTTGTTCATGAAGTATGGTCCATTCTCAAAAACTCGCTTTCTCTCCTCCAAATCTGCAAAAGTTACCGTAAAGAAACCCTTGGCTTTGAGACAGAGCTCAACCTGCCCCCAGGTTGACCATTTGTTCTAGATCCACTATGTTATGCCCTGTTCTAAGGGTCAGATGCCCAAGAATTTTCATATTAGGGCATGATCTTTCATGTGCTAACAAGATTGCTCCAAATGATTATTGGGGATCATGAAATTAGGGTTTTTTCCACTTTTGGGAGGCATCAATTGCGACCACGCTTCTACCATTACACCCCCATTACAGGTGTCTCGGTAGCTGCAATAGCATGATCTCATGATCCTGCTTGGCTTGTTTGTGTAAAGGGCATGTGATTCAAAAAATCACGGAAGGAGGGAGGCCCTCCCCACCCATGTGAGAGGCTGCTTATTGATCCAGGTGGATGTTGGTGGCCACCCGCCTATCTCACTTGGACCCCCACAACTGTCTCTTTCAATTTTTCAGTTTCCTTAATTGTAGCACAATTTACTATTTTTAGCAGTTTTTCGGGCCCTAAACTTCTGGAGCCAGTTTGAGGCCCTAAATGACGTTTTTTTGGTAATCCACTGTTAGCGATTTTTTGTTAAAATTGAATTTTCCATCGTAGTCCTTGGAGATATCTTTCCAATGGGGTATCATGCGCGTCAAACAGAGATAATATGACCAAGTCACGACCTTGGGAAGTTGGCTGTCCAACTAACCCCAACGGGGCCCATAAACTCTTGGTGTTACATCTCCTCGGGTTAAGGTTTTGGTTGTTTAGGGTTTGCTCTTATTGTTCAATAATAAAAAGGCCCTTGAGCCTCATTGTAACGTAGTTTAGAGGCATGTAGCCAACACATCTCTCCTAAGAGATAGCTACCATCGCCTGAGCTAGTCTCATTTCCATTTTGTTTGTAAGCATATTTCAATATTTTTCATTAATGAAATGAAGTATTATTTCTGTTGCATCTCTGTATTTATGTTTATATTTGTAATTTTTTGCGTTCATGTTTGAATCTGGATCACTCATAGAGATTCCACCTCTCGTATTCCAAGGGGTGATTCAATACACGGGAGAAGGTCGACTTTGGCCTAGACTTCTGGCCGAAGGTAGCTAATGGAGGGGTTGCAGAAAATTGACAAACGACTGACAAACCCTAAGTTGTAGAGCGCTCCTGCGAAGTTATCCTATATGTTTCCAACAATTAATTCCCAAGAGTCTGAGCAGTTTGTGGAGACAACCTTACATTGAGATCACAATACAAATTTAAGAGGATTCATGTTAAAGAGAGGGTCGAATTCCTCTTTATTTCTAAACTGAAGGAAAGAGCCAACTAATATATATTCATAATTAGTTCGAGATCTGAAGTCTACCCTTGGGCCTAGTTCATTTCTATCAGTCTTGTAGCAGCTTGTACATTAAGGAGGATAAATTGTTCCTGTGTATTCAAAGAGAATTATCAAATTATCTAGTCATATTTTCTTAGCAGTTTGGAGTATTTTCTAGGTGTTATCCTCTAGTAACATTGTAAAGTTTGAATTGTGTTCTCAATTAAAGATAAAACTTTTCCTCAGAAACTGATTAAAGTATTCTTTCAATTTTTCTCTCAAATTGTTTGAAAAAAGTTCTGTTTTTTAATTTGAAAGTGAATTTTCAGAGTTTGAACAGTATCTATTTGTAGAAAGGTGTTAGTGAAATTTTCAAATATTTTTGGAAACATTTGCTTTACATTGTTTGAAATAACTCTTATCAATCACTTTAAGTTTGCTTGGTACATTACAATGGTATCAGGGCATGGTCTTGGCCAACTATGGTATCAAGACACATGACCTCAAAGAATTTTCATATTGTGACATATCAAAGGCACTAATATAGGTGCAAGGAAAGAGAGCTACCAATAGATTCAAAGACAAATTCGCCTTTGCAGAAAGAAGAAGTTCTCACTGTGTCAAAGGAGGTCCAAATGGGAGACTCAAGCACTCCATTAAGTAAGGAGGAAGACACATTCCAGAGTCTATTAAAGGCTCTAAATTAATTGGAAAAGTTGAAAAATATATGACCGATGAGACGAGGCAAAAAAATTGGAATAAAGATAGTAACGTGGATTGTTATGGAGGAGAAGGAGTAGGGACATCTTATAATATTGTAGCTACCAATCCCCAAAGCCACCCTCAAAATTATAGCGGGGCATTTTTACCCACCAAGCCCAAATTCCAGCCTTCCAATCCATCATATCCAGTCGATCAAGAAGACATGTTGTTGGTTGGTTATTTTCCGAAATACCAGTCCATGGGAGATGGATTCCAAGATGCAACAATTTCAAAGATGTTTGTCTCTTGAAGAGAGGATTTTTCTCAAATATTAATAGAAATATTTAACTAGAAAGATCTAGAGTTGTATTTCAAGGAGCTCACACAACTCAAGTAGACAGGTAGAGTGGAACATTACATATCAGAATTCTTGAGGATGTCAGTCATGGTGTCATATCTATATGAGGCTAGGAGGATTATAATGTTTGTTGAGGGATTCACCGAACCTCTATGGGGGTTAGTAAGGTATTACAGACCTACTTCTTTACAAGATTTAGTCAACTGAACAAGGGACTTACATGATGCAATTCCTAAGTCTAAGGAACCCATCAAATCTACCTTCCCACCCAAGGGAAAGGATACTAGACCTCCTCAAAGGGGGAGGAAAGAGAGGAAACAATTAGATGAGGAGATGAGAATAGAGTTTAGGAGAAGGAAATTATGTGTCACATGCCAAGAACTTTGGGCACCAGGGCATCAATGCACTGCAAAGGGTAAAACTCAATACATCGACGTGTTCTTAGACAACAAGGACGAGGAGGATGAGTAGGATCAACCATAAGAGAATCTTAGAGAGATGGAGGTTGAGAAACCCCCGTAGGATGAAAAAGGTGGTGCCATCACTACACTAATAGGCATTTCTCAATATCTCACTCTCAAGATTCGAGGAGCTATACACGGGCAGAGGGCGACAATATTTGTTGAAAGTGGGGCTTCCCACAATTTCATTCATGCCGACTATGTAGCTAGGAGAGGATTAGCTACCATGGAGTTGGAGGGATTTTCCATAGCCATACTAGGGAACAAATTCATGCAGTGTAATAGGATGATCCCTAAAATGAGTTTGACAATGGGGAACTACACTGTCACAAATGATTTCATTGTGACTACTGTTCATGATAGTAATGTAGTATTGGGAGTTCAATGGCTTATCTCTATTGGGCGATACACCACATATTACCAACAGATGGAGATGGAGTTTATGAAGGATGGAAAAAAGGTGGTGCTAAGGGGCATGCACACCTACCCTCCCAAGACAGTGACATCAAATCAGATGGAGGCAATTTTTCAGCATGGATACATTGAGTGGGTGGTATAATGTAGGATGTTATGGAAGAAGTTAAAGGATCTACATCAACAATATCCAACGGACATGGCAACACTATTGTAGAAATATCAGAAGGTGTTTAGGGATATCCAACCAGGGAGGCCACCTGATAGAGGCTTTGAGCATATCATTGAGTTAGAGGAGGGAGTTTAGGTGCTCATTACCACTACCTACATACATCCCAGGGCATACAAAGATGAGATCGAGAAGAGTATTTGGGAGCTACTTATACTAGGCCACATACACCCCAGTTCTAGACCATTTTCTTCATAAGTAGTCCTAGTCAAGAAAAAGGATGGGTCCCTGAGGATGTGTATCGATTACAGAGCATTAAATAAGAATATAATAGAAAATCGATACCCAATTCCCATAATTGATGAATTAATGGATGAGTTAAAGGGGGCCAAATATTTTTCTAAGATTGATCTCCACTTGGGCTACCACCAGAAAAGAGTTGGGGAGCAAGACATTCCAAAAATAACTTTCAAGTGTCACTATGACCATTATGAGTGTTTGGTTATGCCATTTGGGTTGACCAACGCACCTACTACATTCAAGTCTTATATGAACCACATGTTCAACAAGTAGTTGCACAAGCATATGTTAGTTTTCTTTGAGGACATATTGGTATACAACAAAACATGGGAAGAATACATGCAAAACTTGGAGGAGGTGTTGAAGATACTAGAAGAACAACAATTCTATGCAAAGTTGTACAAGTGCAAATTTTGTTTGACTGAGATGCTCTATTTGGGGCACATGATTGGAGGAGAAGGGGTGTAGGTACACCAGGAGATGATTTGAGCCATCATTGATTGGCCCACTCCCAAGAACGTGATGATGTTGAGAGGTTTCTTGGGTATTTGCACTTACCATAGACGATTTTTCAAGGATTTTTCATAACTGGAAGCTCTCCTTATAGATTTGACCAAGAAGGAAGCTTTTGTGTGGATGGATGCAACAAAGAAGACATTTGTTTGATTTAAGGAGGTAATGAGTTCTTGTCCCGTTTTAGCTTTTCCTGATTTTTCTCAACCATTTGTTTTGGAGTGTGATGCTTCAAGTGAAGGGAGTGGAGCAGTATTTATGCAAAATAACCACCCTATTTCTTTCGAGAGCAAGAATATTAGGCACTATGAGAGTCACTACTATATTTGTGATAAATAGATGGTCGCTGTCATGCATGCATTGCCCAAATTTAGACTGTACCTAGTGGCTAACAGTTTCAAAGTAAAAAATAATTATAATAGCCTCATATTTTTCCTATATTCGAAGGAGTTGAATGGCCGACAAGAAAAGAAGGTGAGCAAGGTCCATGCTTATGATTTTTAGATTGAATATGTCAAATGAAAGAATAACGTGGTTGTAGATGCACTATCGAAGAGACCTGCAATGTTTTATTTTATGGATTCATCTCTGTATTAGAAGTCCCAATTACTGGTGGACTATTCCAAGAACAAGATGGCATGTGAGATCTTAGATGGATAAATACATGATGGTAGATACAAGGTGGTGCAGGATATCATCTACTACAAGGATAGAATCTATTTGGTGTCGGAGCCACATTTGAAGCAAAAGGTAATACAGGTAGTGAATGAGTCTCCACTTGCAAGGCATCCGAGCTACCTCAAAACCTATAGGGTGATTAGGGAGAAGTTCTCTTGGAAGGGACTCAAGGAGGATGTTTTGAGGTATGTTCGCGAATGCAGTATCTGTTAGCAGAATAAGGAGGAAAATTCACACCTAGGAGGTCTATTGCAACCACTCCCTATTCTAGAACGAAAGTGGGAAAGCATCTTTATGGAATTCATCACGAGATTACCTTCAGTGCAATGCAAGGATTGCATAAATGTGTTGGTGTATCGATTAACTAAGTATGACCATTTATTCATGATCCCCTCTAGGAGCTCAGCGTTCTAGGTAGCATAGCTATTCTCTCAAGAGATATTCTAGTTGCATGGCCTACTCAAGACCATAATCAGTGATAGGGACAACAAATTTATGGGAGGTTTCTGGCAAGAGCTATTTCGATTGGTGGGCATAGAGCTCACTCGTAGTATGAGCTATCACCCACGAATGGAAAAACAAAGATAGTAAACACGTGACTTGAGGGTTACTTGAGGAATTATGTTTTGGGGTAGTAAAGAGCATGGATAAAGTGGCTACATTTAGGCAAGTACTGCTACAATAATTCATACCATGTGTCAATTGGGATGACACAATTTAGGGAATTGTACGACTATTATGTATTATCCTTCGCTGACATGGTGTTAGGAGATAACATAGCCCCAAAGGCTAGAGATTGGATATAGGAGTTCCAGGACATCCTTAAGTCACTCAAGGACAACCTTCGCACAACTCAGAATTGGCATAAGTTATATGCAGATTGGCATCAAATAGAGAGGAGCTTCAAAGTGGGAGAGATAGTTTACTTGCACCTGTAGCCATATAGGCAATATTTCTTCAAGAAAAAGGGAACAAAGAAGCTTAAGACTTATTTTAATGAGCCTTATTGGATCATTAGGAGGATAAGGAAGGTGGCATATGAGTTGGAGCTTTTAGAAAGAAGCAAGACACACAATGTATTCCATGTGTCTTGCTTGAAGAGGGAAGTTAGGCAACAAATTTTCACTTCATTTGAGCTACCTCCCTTGGATGAGGAGGGACATTTTGTATTAATTCTTTAGGAGATTCTGGAGGTAAGAGAGAGAAGGATAAGGAGTAAAGTGATCAAAGAATATCTTGTACGATGGAAAGATATGCATTCAGAAGATTCTACATGAGAGGGAGAAAAAATATTGCAACATCCAAGACTTAAATTGCTTGAGGGCAAGAAATTTCAGGCACGAAGGACTGTAATGTCCCCTATCTCATGAGTTGGAGCCATGGTTTTCGCTTGCCTAGTTATCTTCTATAGGCTACCGAGAACAATTTATCTAAGAGATCCATGGAAAATTTTACCCAATTTTGATATTATTTGGTAAATAATAAATAATAAAAGGGGAAAAAGTATTTTTATTAAAAGAGGGGCAAAAGTCACCTAGGAGGGAAAAAGTGACTTCGTCAATAAAATAATATTAAAAGAAGATCTAGAATCTTGGAGAAGGCTCAATGAAAAATTATAAAAGGAGGATGGAGCTTAATGGGAGATCATTTTATCCCATCATATCTTATTGTCATTGGTGAGAAGCTCAAGCGTGTTTCAACATTGAGGGTTTCAAGCTGAATCCTCACACTAGTTTTGGTGGATCTCTTGCCACCCTAGCTAGTCTTCCTCCTTCAATGGAGACTCTTTTCCACCCTAGTTGGATTATTTTTCCTTGTTTATATATGAAGATATAACTAAGATTGTTGTAGAGATGCTTCAACATTATATTTTAGTTTTCTTGTAGGTTACACAAATATTGAAGGGACTAATTTTATTTCCTCCAAGGAGGGTTGAGTATAAAAGAATTAGAAGATCAATCCCTGAAGTAGTTATTAAGGAAAAATTGCGTCAATCCAAGGGGCAAATTATTTTCCAAGTTTTGTGATCAAATCCATTCCAGATCAAGAGGGTCGAGTAGATATATTTGGCACACTAATCAAAGGTAGACTTTGTTGGGACTCATATTTTGAATAAAGTTTTATTAAATATGAAAAGATATTGTAAATTCTCCGCATTGTAAAGATCCTACGAGATGGGTTGTGGTGGCCAACCGTACACAAAGATTCAAAGGAGTACTGTAGGGCATGTGATGTCTATCAAAGGATTGGGAAGCCATCGCGAAGGGATGAATTACCTGTGAACCCACACGTCTCGTTACAAGCATTCGACAAGTGGGCAATAGAATTTGTGGGACCTATTCAGCCACCAAGAAGGAAGACAGGAGCACGCTACATTATAACGATGAAAAAATACTTGACCAGGTGGGTTGAGGCACAACTCGTGAATGATTGCAGCATAGCTACAATTGTGAAGTTTATATTTGAGTACATTTTTTCTAGGTTTGGCTGTCCTACGATTTTGATGAGCAACAGGGGTTCGCATCTACTGAATGAAACGATCGCTGCTTTGCTAGAAGAATTCTAGATGCATCATCATAAAAGTACAACATACCATCCTCAAGAAAATGGAACAGTTGAAGCTTTCAATAAGATCCTAGAGCATGCTTTGATGAAGATCTGTAATGTGAATAAGAACGATTGGGATGTGTGCATACTAACTATTCTTTGGGCATATAGAACTACATGTAAGATGTTGACTGGACATACACCATTTCGATTGGTTTATAGACAAGAAGAAGTGATGCCAATGGAGTACATAGTGCCAAGTTTAAGGATTGCTGTAGTCAGAGAGATGGTAGATTGGGGTATAATGGAAGAACGCCTCACGCAGATGCTTGATTTAGAATAAGATTGATTCTTGGTAGGTTTTCATCAGCAAGTGCAGAAGGCTAGAGAAAAGGTGTGGCATGATCGCCACATTAAGCAACACACCTTTAAAAATGGAGATTTAGTATTGATGTATGATAGAAAGTTTACTAAGTTCCCAGGAAAGTTTCAAATGCATTGGCTGGGACCATGCATCGTCAAGGATATTACGGATGAAGGTGCAGTTCATCTTGCAAAGCTGAATGGGGAGCTATTTCTAGGAAAAATCAACGGGAGCTAATTGAAGTTGTACAGGGGCGATCCCGCCCCTGCGTGATGACTACATGGATGCAAGACTGTCTTAGTACTTTAGGTAGTTGGAAAGAAGTATGGAACTATAAACCACTCTGCTGGGAGAAAAGTTTGGCGAAGAGATTGGGCTGGAGGAAGACATAAATGGGAGCTACGACGTAGGAGTTGCGCTAACAAGGTGGATCCCATGCAGCCTAGCCAGAAAGTGACCGTTGGAAGCATTGTAGATGATTCGATGGCTATTTTTCTATTAAAGGGAGTGGGGGAAAGCATTTAAGAAGCATATCTTTGGAAGTATGCTGCCAAAAGGGCATTAATGAGGGCGATTTGGAGGGAATCGATGGATTTGAATAAAAAAGGGTTATAAATATAGCATCCCACTCCATAGTCGGACACTTTACTTCTAGAGAGATTAGATTATCTTGAGATTTTGTGCCTAAGTTTGAGCATAGAAGGCTACTGTATGTCTGGACGAGATTAGAAAGAGGTAGAGTGGGAATTTTCTCAGAAGGGGCTTGGGTTTGAGGGAGTTTTTCCCAAGTGGAAGAAGAAACTCTTTTGGGAGAGCCTTGACAAGATGACTGCAACACCACCAGTCCCTACCACAACACCCAGGTCATTGAGGCCAAAACCTACTACCTCTACGGCAGGAGAGAAAAGGCAAAAAAAGCCACAGCAAGCCCTGGTTCGACAATCACCGTGCAAGTTCCCAACTAATATCATATAGAAGGGTCATATGGATAAAAACAAGCAGCCTATGGAACCCCACGACCTAGATGAAGAAGAGATGACTATGGGGTTTGAAAATATCAGCGCAGAGGACGTAGAGCCAATTTCTTAGCTGTCGCCATATATACCCCCTAGGAAATCAACTGCTAAAGTAACGAAGGACCCTGACCTTATCATTGAAAACAAGATGTTTTGGGTATTGTTTGAATTAGAGTTGAGTATGCTGATCAACTAGTGGCCATGGTTGTCACCCAGTCTACATGCGCAGTATAAAGATGTAGCATATTTCAAAGCAGATTTTCACAATTTGTCCATGTGTGCGAAGAAGGATGCCGCAGGAGCAAGGAACAAGTTGCCTTATTTAGTCGCAAAGGATGATATTATGGGGGTCATTAGCCAATGATAGAGCGATTGGTTCACCCCATTTAGCGAAGCCACAGGAACAAGTAAGGCCATAGAAGTAGAAAGAGGAAAAACAAGAGCTACAACAAAGACCTTGAAAGACAAGGAGAAGGAAGCATAGAAAGCTTCTAAGAAAGAGAAAGAAGCACAAAAGGCTTCTAAGAAAGAGAAGGAAGCACAGAAGGAAAAATATGCATAGGCAGCAACAATGCAGGTTACTATTGACCTTAAAGAACCTGATCATACATAGTGCACAAATGTTGAAGTAGAAACCGCAGATGAAGAGGAAGGGGCATAGACCCCTATGTCGGATCGGAGGACTTAGAGTGCCCCTTTAGGATTAGGAAGAGATAAAAGCGTAGTTCGATAGGACCATGCAAGAAGCAAAAGTCTAATTAGTCTGTGGGTACTGAACCATTGGCCCTCATGAAGGTGGATCTTGATGAGATAGGCGTTGTTGTCCGCTTCGCTATGAAAAACATATGGGGGCACATCAAAGAATAGTACAAGCATGTACTGGAAAAAGTACAACAAGGCCTGAAGGAATTGCAGGTCCAGACATGAGTGATCCAGGCGAGCATGGTTCAAGCGAGCACAATTCAAGAGAGTGTTAGTCAGGCGAATAGGACATCAAAGGAAGAACTGACTATAAACCTCCACGTAGTAATGATGCTAGAGGGTTCGCTGCATGTTGAAACAACTAGGGATCATGCCAGGTTGCTGCATATGACCAACATGAGTATCAAAATTGTAACACTTCCTATCCAAACCTTGCACAAGTTGCACCAAGGAATTTTAGACGATCTCCATTTCTGGGGGAAAATAGCTCTAATGATTATCTACCAAGGAAAATTTTAAGGATGGAAAATTTTCTTGAAGTTTAAAAACATTGGTGAATCTCACTAATCCCTAATATGCAAACTATAAAATGTTTATTGATATATTTGTAAAATTATTCAAATTTATAATGATTTTATATATAGTCTCTATATAATGTTGGTGATTTTTAAGGTAAAATAATTTTATATTCTAAAATTTGGGTGAATCATCTTTTATAAAAATTGGAAATTGGCGAATCTTTTTTGTGGAAAAATCATGGAAAATTAGCCCACTGGGCAAACATTAGCCCCTAAAATTTTCCATGTTATCTACAAAGTAAAGACTAACAATCAACAGATTTTTGTAGAGAAAGCATAGGCCTTGTAGGCCCGTAATGAGGTGATGCAACGAAATCAGCAACTAGAGGTAGCCCTTACTCAAGTGTGTAGTGAGCTCCCTGAGCTCCAAATTCTAGCCGAGGTGACATATATGGAGAAAATTCATAAGTTAGTTGCTACAATGAAGGAATCCAAGGAGGAAATCAGAAAAGTGCAGTTTGAGCTGCAACTGCAAATTTTAGAGTTTCAAGTGAAGCTGCAGCCAACCACACCTTCGGAGGTCAGAAAGCAACGCGAAGTTGCCATTAAAGCATATATGACAACTCTGGCCACTGCAAGCAGATAATGGAAATGTGGGCCTTGTTGAAAGAGGAGCCACACTTGTAGAAGATTGAAGTAGACATCTGCGATAGACAACTGCAGTTCGATGAGATCCGAGCAACAACACAGACCCTTTCACCTGTGAAAAGATTTGCCAGACTTTAGGAAGGAAAGACTCTGCAGGCACAGATCGATGAGCTACGCAGAAAAGCATCCATAATTGCAGCGCGAACACATCTGTGGGCTGACCAGGCAATCCAGTTGTCTTAGACCATCGAGGGCAAGCTAAAGGCTCTTAAGCAAACATAAAGGACCATGGGCCTTGTAGTCGAAGGTCCAACGATGAAGAAGTTGGTTGACGAAGTTCGCTAGGCCGCCACGTAGGGAACAACATATCTTTAGGCATTTAGGATAAAATTCAACGGTCTACATGCAATGGTTGAGGGAACACCAGTAGAGTGACTTAGGACAAGTCACAACTTTGTGTTGGGGGGCTGTTGGGACGGGGTCCCCTGGGTCATATTTTGAATAAAGTTTTGTTAAATTTGAAAAGATACTCTAAATTATCCACATTTTGAGGAGCAGAGCGTGAGTAACGTAGGTCAATAGGAGCCAAAGGGGATTTAGGAAGGTCAAAGCCCCTTAGTTTGTTAAAGTAAAATTATTTTGAGACCCACCCATGGTTCGCAGACCATGGTATTGTAATGAAGAAAGAGTATAAAAGGAAGTCTAGAAGAATCATAGGTCAGCAAAAGGAAGTACACGAGTTGAGTCTAAATTTATTTGTTCTGTACTCGGGCGAAGGGGAAGGCTCCTGCAGTTGTGTGCATGGAGACCTTGGTAAGTCCGCAGCTGAGTGTGCGGGCCCTTGTAGCTGTGTGTGTAGGGTTGGAAAGAGTTGTATTTGAGAAACTTAAGTATAATAAAGACATATTTTGGAGTGATATATGCGTATCTATGTATTATTCTTTATTTCTGAAGTTGTATTTATGAACTATTGAATGCATTTAATCAGGAAAAGTACTTAATAGATTCGCGAAGACGTAGATCTGCTTATTTGTATGATGTTATGCATGTTTAGTGCAATCGGCGAAGGACAAAAATATGTTAACTGTTATTTACTATAAGTTCTGGGTTTCAAGGGTTAGGGTTCGCGAAGGTCAAGATAAAGCCCTAGATTTGCAGAAAACACATCACATAGCCCTCTAGATGTAGAAACCTGGTTCTAGCATCCCCCAATACTGCCTCGAGTGAGACTGCAGCCTGCGCTACACGGGTTGTTGCCGAAAGGGCCGGTAGTGTAGGGTTTTGTTGGTTAGCACAGTTAATTGTGAACCTAGGTCCAAGCCCCATCAAGCCAACAAAATTATTATAGTCTGAAGGAGGATATTGTGTTGCATTTCCAACTTATTTGTGCCAAGAGATCATAGTGCTAGGAAGGGGTGCATATTTATAGTATCCATTGAAGAAGCCAAGATGATATATTCACACCTAGAATTGGAAGCCGATTTGTAGGTGAATTTTTCTGTGGTTTTCCATGTCAAATATGAGACCAAATTATTAATCTCAAGGAGGGCCAAGCCATTTCATCACTTTCTCCAAGGGATGAATTGATCATTGAAGTTACCATCAAAATTTCCAATGCCAAAAGAGAAGGTCAATTTCTGTCACTAAGGAGGACCGATTCATTCCTAAGGGAGGCCAAATTTTATATGGTTCCAACACTTAATTCCCAAGAGGCTGAGAAGTTTGTGGAGACAACCTTGCATTGAGATCATGGTTCAAAGGATTCATGTTAAAGAAAGGATTTTTATGCTCTCTATTTTTGAACTGAAGGAAAGATCCAACTAATATATATATATATATATATATATATATATATATATTCACAATAATTTCCAGATATGGAGTCTACCCTTGGGAAAAGTTCATTTCTATCATAGTCTTGTAGCATCTTGGAAATTTTAAAGTGAAATTTTAGAGTATTCACACTATCTATTTGTAGAAAGGCGTCAGTGAAAATTTCAAATATTTTTGGAAACATTTGCTTGAAGTCATTTGAAATAAATCTATCAATCACTTGAAGTTTTCTTGGTACATTACAAGATGAGGTAATAGCTGAAGGAATTCTGGTTTGCACAGTGTTAACCTTTTTAAGAGTGATCCTCTCCACCATCAATGATACCATCACCAACATCCCAAGTAATGTTTACTTCATAAAAGTGTTGATCAATTCATTCATTTTCATCTTCGTTTTTTCTTTCATCATCTTTATTATCACCAGAAGAAGAAATCTAATTACTAGGAGGTGTAGTATTTCTCTTAGAAAAAGGTATCCATAGTATTTTAGAAGTTGATTCTTCTATTACATTTTTCTTAATATCAATGATGTAATTAGCTGCATTTTTGACTAGCTTATATAAACTTTCCATATCTAAAACTTATTTGTCTTTCTTTTCTATCACTTGTTTATTTGGAATTGTTTTCTTAGAAGTTGAAAAGGTTCTCTTATCTTCTACTAGAGATTTGCTAATAGTTCTCATCATCTCTTTCTAAAATTTTAGAGTTTTTTTCATAGTTTGATTCAATGTGTTCTTATTTTCTCTTTTAACAAAAATAGCAATTTATGAAGTAAAAATAGTAGTATAGAATTCAATTATAAAATTATCATATGGTTCAGAATAATTAGGGATTTTATTTAAGAGAGTTAAAACCTTTGATTGAATTCCTTAATATTTTCCCTATGGTTCATTTTAATCCTAGAAAATTCTAAAGCAAGAGTAGTTGGAGATTTATCCTCTCAAAATAGACATCCATGCATTTTCAAAGATCCCCAAACTTTTGATTAAACCAAATGGTAAGGTAAAACACCAAGTTTGATCTGTATTTATGAAGGAATGAAATGAAATACAAATTTAAACCATAAACATAGAGATACAACAAAACAAAGCTTCAATTAATATATAACAACTGTTGAAAATTGTTTACATGCAGGAAAGAAACATATTAGCTTGATCGATGGTAGCTTATATCTGAGAAGAGATGTGACAACTACATGCCTTCTGAACTAAGTTACAATAAGGCTATGAGGCCTTTTTTATCATGAAGAAACAATGAGAAACCCTAAACATCCAAAAACCATAGGATATGAAGCGCCAAAAGTTTGTGGGCCCCATTGAGGTTAGTTGAAACGTCAACTTCCTGGGGTCATAACTTTGGCATATGATCTCTGTTTGGCGCACATGATACCTCGTTAGAAATATCAATCTAAGGACAACAAATTTTGAATTAAATATATATCTAGAGCTCCAAGTTTTCCAAACAAAAAACTTCCATTTAGGGCCTCAAAATGGCTCCGGAAGTTCAGGACCCCAAAAAATTGCTAAAAATAGAAAGTATGCTGGAAAATAGAAAATTGAAAGGAAACAATGTTGGGGGTCCAAGTGGAATATGTGGGAGGCCACCAATATCCAACAATATCCACCTGGACCAGTCCTCCCCCCTTAGGAAGTAATGGTCCCCATTGCGTTGAGTGCCTCCATGAGATGGGAAAGTTCCACTGAACTTTGTCCTTGGTGAACCACTTGCCTTGGTGCATAAGTTGTCTGGATTTGACAACCCAATACAGTTGGATCCTCTGTTCGCAAGTGTTGTTAATTTGTGTGTCCATGTCTTGATCATTAGTGGCCTATTCAATGCAATATGGGTTGAACTATGTTGTTGTCAGCTGCTCAACAATGTCTGATGTGTCCAACAATAATGGAAAGTATGGTTGAAGGCGGTCCACATTGAATAATGGGTGTAGCCCAAGAAATGGGGGAATACTTAGCTCGAAATAATTGTCACCCAAAACCTTTGTGATGGTTTAAGGCCCATATTGGAGTGGTCTAAGCTTCCAATGGGCTTCGATGAGGTGTTCCTTTTGCAAATTCAACTAGACTTTGTCGCCCAATTAAAACTTATGTGGCACCCGATGTTGATCATGATGTTGTTTGTGACAGGAAAATACTGGGGGGGATGAATCAATATTTTTAATTCACTTAATCTTCAATTTTAAATTTAGAATGTTGTATGTGATTGTTACTCAAGAAAGTCGCGTGTATACACGACTTCAATGGTTGCAAACTGCTTATATCCAGATAACTAATTTTTCATGAGTTTCATCAAATGTTTAACATTAACTAGTGCATCATTATTTGATTGTCCATTTATTAAGAAATACATATGATCCGTAATAGTAGATAAACCATAAAACATGATTTAACACATTAATCACATATGGACACCAGGATTTTGGGTGGAAACCCAATGTGGAAGAAAACCGCCATTGTTGTCTTCTTTCTTATTATATAAAGAAATGCTCCATTACATCATGCACTAACACAAACTCTTACTAGCATATAAGATTCTACCTGCCGAAGGATACAACCTCCACTTGTTTTCCACCACCTACTAGAAGGGAGGTACAACTCCCTGATCTCGTTTACCGGCTCCTACCGAAAGGGAGCTCCTACTCCCTCACTGAAGGATGAAACCCTCAATACTTTTTGGACCATGTTTCATAATATATCACACTATATCCACCTGCCAATCAATCATCAAAACATGCAAGCCATCTTTCATCAAACTTTCATACTGGAACCACACCAGTAATAAGCCCAAATAATATAACAACTGAATCACATAATCTGAATATAATCATTGAATCACTACTGAATGTCAATCATCAATAAAATGAATCACTAAAGAAACTGAGTCAACGAACCAATCCCAAGTTACAAATCAACCAATAACAGATCAAATCGAGATTAATCAACCATTCATTGATTAATCAGATTGTTAGATACAAAACTATCATCACAGAAGAAATGTGTAGTCATTGCAAACCTTGATCAAATTGACTTTAATATATATACATGATTGTTTTGAAGAAAACCCACATATATACGTGCTTCCTCTACATAAAACCTACGTACAAATCTCAAGTCACTGAATACTAAATATAGATCAACTGAATCATTGAACCGTTGAATCACTGAGTACAAATTCTAAGTCATTACAACATCCAATCACAGATATACCAATATTAAATCATTGAATACCCAATCACAAGTTTTCAACATAATCATTGATCAAAATTCTAGGCCACAACCAAATCAATCAAATCCAAACTGTCAAATATAAACCATTATGATCAAGACACCATTGACGAAAAAAACATAATCCATAAATTGTTATCACCAAGTAAAAATTCAAACCTTGGAATATATATGCGACTTCAATTAACCAGATCTGCATATATATGTGCTTGTCATGCATAATACTCGCATATATCTTTTAACATAATGAATAGAAAAACCCAAATCAAGCAACAACTTAAAACAAATTATTTTGGAATATATACATGATTACTACGAGGTATATCCATGTATGTACGTGACTATCCAGAACCAAAACTGTGTACAAATATTTAAATTACCGAAACAAAACTTTGCTGCAAGTCACATGTCAAAACCCAGATCTCTATGCACATACTGTCAAAGCCTACATATCTCACTAGATATATATTCATGATCTTAATTCTACCATAATTACTGATCTTTCATTTTTAGTCATTCAAACATTATACAACAAGAAAATCAATCAAGCATATATTCAATACAACTTTAGATCTTTCAGATCTGAACCTTCTCCTTGCTCCTTGGTGCACACCTATTCCAAATCTGATCACACATGAATAATTCATTACATTGCACCCATAGCTCCTTGATCTCCTTATCCTTATATATCTTTTTGTCTTGCCAATACCCCAGGAAAAACCCTTGGTGATGTTGTTGGTATTAGTTTAACAAGATCAAATAGATGATGTCATCACAATACTATGGGAAATTACCATGGTAATGGCCCCTGGTATCCAATTTTCCATGGTTCAGATTATGTATGTGAGTTTTTCTCACAGAACCTACGTATGTACATGAATTTGCTTCATAGGAACCACATATAATTTTCAAACTTCACATTTTGATATTTTCTTCAAGTGAAACCTGTAACAAAGATGCCAAAACACTTTCTCATTTCTGCAATACTTGTACCAATATTCCTATCATCTGTGTTAGTTCTGTAATCATCATAATATAACCAAGTTGACATCAAGGACATATTTGACTCAACAGGTTTCCATAAAGGAAAACACATTAGCCATAATGGCAATAGTTTTTACTTGGAATTAGCTGTATCTAGGATATCATGAATCTATTGGTGGATGTGCTAGATGCGTACAATAAACCTGGTGTCCTTATAAACTTCAAATTGAACATGTGTAGATTCTACTTGTGTGGTCACAAGAAGCATTGCAACATCAACATGAAACAATGGTTGAAATCCCAGACCCACTTGAAAGGGGTTGTGTCTAGTTAAGCTATGAGGAGTTATGTTATAACTTTGTTGCACATGGGGAAGACTCTCATCCCATGTTCGTGTATGCTTGGAGTTGTACATGTGTAGTACATGCACTATCATCTTGTTGACAACCTCGCTTTGGCTATCAGTCTGAGGATGGAACACAGTCGACTTGGTGAGCTTATTGTCCAACTGCAACCAAAGGCTAAACCAAAATGTGCTTAGAAACCTGCTATCCTGATATGATATAATGGTTTTTGGAATACCAAAATGTACCCACACTCATTCAAAGAAGAGTTTGGAAGTGTCTTCTACTGTGATACTCTTCTTCCATGTAGTCAATATAGCCATCTTAAAAAATCTATCAACGACCACAAATACACAGTCATTACCATGCTTGGTAAAAGGAAGAAAAGACATATAGTCCATGGAGATGGATTCCAAAGGTTGGCCAGTAGTAGGAAGAGGAGTGTATAGGCCTTTCTTCTTAATGATCGAATTAGCGATGGCATAGGAAGTGCATAATATGATATATTTTCTAACATCCTGTTGGATTTTTGGCCAATAAAAATACTTCTACAGTACTGCCACGATTTTCTCCAAACCAAATTGTCCTACGACCTGACTTTAGTGTGCCTCCCAAATCATCTTGGCACACTTGCTTGAAGTAACACAAAAGTGCCCTAGGTAGCATAACAATGTGTCCTGGAGGTGGAAGTTTGGTATTTCCTTTCCATCCATCAACATCTGATATGTGGTGGCAAATTCTGGATCATTTATGTATAGTTGTGTCCATCTAGAAGTCTCATGCCTACAAGTGTTGAGAATAGTGGTCTAGTGGTTAGTGCCATAACCGAGGGTTAGATGAGGAAATATACTATGTTATTGGTGTTTCCCTTCTTTTATTTAATGTTTAAATGGAATTTTTGAAAATATGTGGACCATTTAAAATGGTGATCGTTCTACAACTTACCTTATGTCTGCATAAAATGAATAGGCCAGTGATTTGTGTGGATGATCGTCTCCTTCCCTAGAATGTAATTTTTCCACTTTAAACAATCTTGCATGATGGATTACATCTCCTTATCATAGGTGGGGTATTTTCGAATAGTATCAAAGAGTTTCTCACTATGATAGGCCACCAGATATCCTTGTTTAGTGAGAACTGCACCAATAGCATAGTCAGAGGCATCTGTCTCAATTTCAAATGGTTGTTGCAGGTCTATGTGAGTACTGGCATAGAGAAAATGCGATGCTTCAACTCAAAAAAATTGTTTTGTTGTGCCTCAGACCATTTTTTTTTTACTTTCGCTCTGCCCTTTGTAACCTAGTTCAAAGGTCAAGTGATATGAGAGTATCCTGAGATGAACCTTTGAAAAAAATTAACAAGGCCCAAAAAGTTGTGAAGCTCTGTGAGAGTTGTCGGTTTGCCAATCCAAAATGACTTAGATATTAGATAGATCCACATGCATGCCTTGCTCATCAATTATGTAGGCCATATATTGGACCTGGTTCATGCCAAAGGAGTATTTCTCCAAATTATTAGGGTTTGAAGGACTTTTTGAATATGTTGCAAGTGCTCTACCCAACTCTTGTTGAGGATGAGGATGTCGTCTAGATATACAACTAAGAACGAGTTGGTGAAAGTCTATAAGATGTCATCCATCAACCTATAAAAGTTGTAGGTGCATTTTCAAACTAAAGGGAATGACCAACCACTCAAAGAGGTTGTCCTTGGATTTCAAGTTGGTCTTCCATACATCTGTGGGTTCTATTGGAACTTGGTGATAGAGAAAATTTAGATCAATCTCGCTGAAGTACTTGGCCCCCTTGAGCTAGTGCAAAAGGTCATAAATATGTGGGAACATGTATCTATTCCTGACAATGATCTTGTTCAATGCTAGATAATCAATGCAAAGTCTCTAGGTCGCATCATTCTTTTATACAAGTACAATTGGGCTCCGACATGGTGAGGAACTTGGTCAAATGTTCCCTTTTTATGGAAACTCCTAGATCTTCCACTTTATTTACTCATTTTATAGAAGAGAGCGATGGTATACTGGCCCATTGGGTAGAGGTGCTCCCAGAGTTAGATCAATTGGATTCTTGACCTGATAGTGCAAGGGTACCCTTGTGGGTGAGGAGAAGATGTCCCTGTACTCCTCCATGACCTTATCAACTTGCTTCTCCTGCATGAAGGAACCTTTCCTTGGTGCCATGGATGTGGCCACAATATTCCCCTTACTTTGAGAGTGAATTAGAAGGAAAACAAATTTCCTAGTCAGTGAGATGATCTTACTGCATTTCTTAGCAGAGATAAAAGAAATAGTGGTAGGTAGGGATACCTCTGGTATCCTATATATTTTTCTACCCAAAGTAATAATAACAGTGCAAGGAATAGATTCATACACAACATGATGCTTTCATACGTATGGTTGGCCTAATAAAACATCACATAATCCACAAGGAGAAATATAAAACAATACCTAATCCATGAAGGGCTTGATTTTGTAGGGAAGGCGACGTTGCTACCTGACACAAAGATCTCGTCCTTGGTGGAGCCACGCAATGGTGTATGGTTGTGGGTGTGGTGTGGTTGGGAGACCCAACCACTTAACAAACTCTATTGAGAGGAGGCTATTTGGGCTTCCATTTTCGATAATCAACTACAATGGAGAACCCTTCACCCACACATGTGAGTGGAAGAGACACTCCCCCTCCTCTGGATCTTTGAGCTCAACCTTTTGGACCTTGGTGGTGGTAACGGTGGCACTAGGTTTTGCATCAATAACATAATTCCCCTTGTCATTCCCCTTGTTGGTTTTTTGCTTAGAGTGGGAACATGCATTTGAATCTAAAGATTTTAGCTCGACCATTAGTGACTTCTTGGCGTGACACTCATTTGTGTTTTGGTTGGGGCTTTTGTGGAATTCACACCACTTTCTCGTGTCCTTCTTTGCCTTCATGGTGCTATTCTTTTCTTGTGGCTTTGATGGGTTTTACCGGGTCACTCCACCTTGGATATGTCCTTTGTTTTACGGTTTTGATATGCCTTTTCCTTGCTTCGATTTCGCAGATCCAAAGTCTTGCTTCTTTTAATTAAATTTATGTTCAATCCTTATGACATATCATTATGTTGCACCAAGTGAGGAGATGTCCAAGATTTCGATTTCTATTGATCCTAGAAATTTTCATGAATGCTTTCAAACAAAAATACAGATTATCCAAACCCTTTTACTGATACATACATTTGCTTGTGAAATCATGAGAAATGCATATTCTAAACAACTTCAACAAATCATCAACATGACACTAGGAACAAATAATCATGAAGCACACATAAACAGACAATGTGATAATGAAATTCGTCTAGTGTGGACTATGTCTTTGGGCCTAGTGTCAAGAGTGGGGAGGCCTCTTCACTAGTTGCTAAAAGAAGATAATGAGTACATGATGAAATATATGTCAATACAAGGTGAACCCCCTTATCTAGAGTGGCATGTCTCTTCCCAAGGGAAGTTCTCCTAAAGAACTCACTCACAAGTATTCTCCTCCAATATGACAAAGGAACAATCTCTCACATAAAGTGGCATAAAATGATCCTCTCACAAAGTGACATACATGGATCTCAGATTCAAATCATCATCTCAACAAAATCAAATGAACGCATGACAAAAATGTACCTTATACCTCCAAGTCTAGGGATGTTCTAAAAATCAGCTACTCAAATGAAGAAACAACATGCACCATCATGTTCTAGGCAAAAAATCATGAAATATGAGCATAAACATGACCCTTTTTTGTCACGGTCAAATCTGGGCTCTGTGGGAATCTTTTAGATTCCTCATAAGATTCTCTTTTGGAAACGAGTGAAGAATATGCTATTCATATGAAGAAATGGACAACACCATCAGAATCTTAGTGAAATTTTGATTCAAATGAGTATAGACTTGGCATAATTCTGACACCTTCAAAATTTGGCCCATAAGGAATCTTAAAGATTCCTCACAAGATTCTCATGGGAATATACTGTGGAATATTCCTATCTCGAGATCCATGCATGCAAGGTTCTGGATCTAGGTTCCACAGATTGGTTCCACCCTCCTCATCTGTGTTCTTTGACAAAAAAATGAAATTCGGGTTTATATAAAAATTTATAGGCAGATATTTCGAAGCTAGCCTTGTTGGCATCTCTGTTGGTGAAATTATATTAAGAGTTAGCTATAACTGGAGGTCCCGAGGTCAAACTCTGTGGGAACTGATCTAGGTGGATATTGGTGGCCACCCACCTATTCCACCTAGACCTCGAGTCAATTTCATCTGTTTCCTTGTTATTTCAGCATTTACCATTTTTAGCAGTTTTTTCGGTCCTGAACTTCCGGAGCAGTTTTGACCCACTAAACGACGTTTTTTTTAGGTATGCATCAGGCCCATAATTATTGGCATAGGTCTATCACAAATCCTGTAGTACTCAGAGAGACCTTTCCAATATGGTATCATACATGCCAAATAGAGATAATAAGAGCAAGTTATGACCCCAGGAAGTTGGATGCCCAACTAACCTCAATAGGGCCCACAAACTCTTGGCGTTCCATCTCCTGGGGTTAGGGTTTTGGTTGTTTATGGTTTTCCCTCATTGTTCAATAATAAATAGGCCCTTGTGCCTCATTGTAACATAGTTCAGAGGCATGTAGCCACCACATCTCTTCTTAAAGATAAGCTACCATCTCTCGAGCTAGTTTATTTCCATTTTATTTGTAAGCATATTTCAATATTTTGATATTAATGAAATGAAGTGTTATTCTACTACATCTCTGTGTTTATGGTTATATTTTTAATTTTTTGCGTTCGTATTTAAGTCCGGATCAGTGGTATCAGAGCAGTCTGCTCTTTCTCTATTTTTTCTTTGCATGTCCCCAACGAGGTCAAGGTATAAGGAGTTAGGGATTGATCTCATTGAACCTTTGTATGACCAACCTCACCAACCCTGACGACCTCCTATTTCAGAAGAAAAGAAAGATGATGGGGTTGGAGATCCTATCAAAATGTTTTTCAAGGAAGCCATCAAGCGACAGAGGAATGCGATGATGGATGACTTTGCCCAGATCCTTCGACGACTACCTACAGGTGATGCATCTTCATCCAGTAGCCACTTTGGGGGTGCCACTCCTTTTGAGGTGAAGTTAACTTTGAAATTCCCATATTTGAGGGTAAGATAGATGCAGACACCATAGATAAATGGTTGAATCTATTGGAAGGATATTTTTCAGTTCATGACTTTTCCAAGCAGGAAAAGATTATTTTTTCACTTCTCAAAGCAACTCCACACATCAAGGATTGGTGGAAAACCTACTGTGAACGAAATAGAATCCTCATTATTTTCAGTCGCACCCACTTGGGATTCTTTCCAAGACGCCATCAAGGAAAAATATTACCCTTTCGGGAGCTATGAAGATAAATACATAAAGTGGACCATGCTACTATAAGGAAGGGACCAAGATGTGCCAGAGTTCACAAATGTTTTCCATACCCTCCGTACAAAATTGGGTATCAAGGATTTTGAGCGGCATTTAGTACTAAAGTACCATGGCTACCAGCATAAGTACATCCAGCATTGTTACAGATCCATTTGGGCATATCAACCCCAACTTAAAGATAGATACTATTAGGACTCATCAACCCCTAGTGCAGTTGTTACATGCCCTAAAGAAGTTAGTCATCAAAATGCCTCACTTCCCAAGAAGTTCCATCACTAAAAACATCCAAAAACTACCTCTAAGAAGATCAACACAGGTAAGCCTTCATTAGGGTGCACTGCAATGCAAACCATACATTGACAGGGTGCTATGCAGTGCACTTGGTCCCTCTTTGGCCTGCACTAAGCGAATTTGAGCAAATTTCCGTGAGGGTTTGAAGATTCCTTATCCATTGGAAGCCTCTAGAAGTTTCTCAATGCCACCTGCTCCTTTGAGTTCACATTTGGATGAGAAAGGGAATTAGGAAACATCAATCCCCTATCCCTTCTTCCATGGAACTGATTTCTAAATTTAGAAAGGCATTCATCATCACCATTGATGGCATAACCTCCTTCACTCACCTATAAATAGATCACTCATCTAAGAGATCAAGGGCTGAAAAATATTGAGTTGTAAGGAGATGCTGGTGATATGAGATTAGAATTGAGTGCAAGTATTGTTATAGTGTTGGAGTGTCTTGCTTTTCATGAGGTGAAGAGGGATTGAATTGGAAGAGTGCTGCTGGATTGAGCTCATATGGGTTGTAATCTTTCCTCTTATTAATAAAGTTTTCAAGACTTTTTCCTTATGCTTGTGTTACATGTTAATGCTTTCATATGTATATCATGTTCTCAATTCCATGTTATTTATAAGTAATAGATCATTATCATTTGCCTTGATGGGTCTTTGTTTCTGTAGTTGTGCAGGTACTTTCCAAGTGGCTTAAGTATGAAAAGGAGTAGCAAGATCGGTCAAGGGAGACAAGGAGCTAGTGAAAACTACAAATAGGTTTCTCTTCCCTCTTGTTTTATCTGTTGATTATAGAAACAGTTAAGATTACTTTGTATGTTGTTTCTAGACTTACTACTAGATCTAGAGGGTTAGGCGGTTGTCCAAGAACACTAAATATTCCCGAAACAAATTGGCGACTTCACTAGGGATACGTTTATCCTTCTTAGTAGCTTATCAGCCTCTTAAGACATTTCAACCTACTGTGCTTATGGTCGTTTATTGATTTCAGTCCTCTTTCATTGAAGATTGAGTCGAAACCATGACAAAATTTCCTTTAGAATTGCTTACTGTCATTAGCGCGATGTCTCTAATTGCTGCCTGCACTGCAGTGCACTTCCCGCATAGATACAGAGCAATTCAGTGCACTGTCTCTAACTGCTAGATGTGCTGATCCCTTGAGGGTCAGTTTCCCATCTAGGAACTGAAATTTTTTGCCAATTTTCTCCTGTTTGAATGAGTTGCTGAATGTCAATGATGTTTTGTCTCTAAACACAGTTTTCATCTCCTTAATTTAGCCCTATTTAGACTGGATTGTTGAATGTTTTTTATGTATTTGTTTTATCATTTTCAATCCACTGTCGAAAGGTAGTTTTGATCGATTGTTTTGTTGATAGAAAAGTGTCGTAAAATCATCATTTTCTTTGAAAAATGAAGTGTCGTAAAGTATTCCTTCATAAATAATCGATTGATTTATTTGTGCATTTGATTTATATTTTCATTTAAAGTGTCGAAAATATTCATTTATTTAAAATTGAAAGTGTCGTACAATCTTCCTTTCCCTTTTAAAAGAAATTGTCACAAATCGTCATTTTTTATGAAAAGAGTTCTGAATCGTTTGTGCATTAGTTTTTCTTATTGCATCATTCACATTAAGAGAAACTGAAAAGAAATACATGTAATTTGCATTTTAGAGCTTGAGTTTGTGTTCAAAAGGAATGGTTTAGGGAATTGCATTAGTTTGTGCTCTTTGTTTCTTGTTCAAAAAGTACTTGTATGCTCTATCCCTCATAGCTAGGATTTTCATTGCTAAAATTAAATGGAAAGAGTGCTTCTCATACTAGTTGCATTCCTAGGAATTTTAGAATACATCACGCGGTGAACTTGAAAGTCAAATTTCTAAGCAAGATCAACTTAAAATTTACATCAATTAATATAATAACGCATTGGAACTTAACGAAAAACATCTAGAGGTCTAGGCTAGAGACGTGTTCCGGCGTCTTTAAACCTAGTGGCTGTTGTTTTCACTGAGGTTGGGTGATTCCTCCTCTCTGATTCGATAAGTGCTAGTACGGACTTGTGCTCCCTGTAACGTCGAGTATATAGCGGGAGACCCCAATAGGTTGAAATCCTTTATCCCTGGGAAGTCGAGTCTGCCACCTTACTGATCGCAACGCACCGAACACAACATTCA
The DNA here is from genome assembly GCA_031772625.1 of Pinus tabuliformis. Lineage (NCBI taxonomy): Eukaryota > Viridiplantae > Streptophyta > Pinopsida > Pinales > Pinaceae > Pinus > Pinus tabuliformis. The sequence goes on along the minus strand of CM062819.1, from coordinate 1,414,619,508 downwards.
GGAAGATTGACTGTCGTACATCAAGTCTTTGGTCATTTCTCTTTCATTTATCACCAAGGTGTATATTGTAGTTTTGCGATTTGTCTCATAAACCCTCTTGTCTAGAATCTCCAGAGTAGTCACTTTTGTTCCTTTTCAACTCTTTAAAAGTAAAAGGATCATCTGAGCACTTGTCCTTTCAGGCTCATTAAACATCGAAGGCGACTAGAGTCATCTTTTGCTTTTTCTTGACTCTTTAAAAATGAAAAAGCGAAGTTGTGTTCCAATGTCGTAAAAATTAATTGACCACGAATAACATCCTCATTCCTTAGTTGATTTTAAGTTGATAAAATTAATCAGCAATCGTGGAGGAACATCAACCCAAACCTTGTCGTTCACGGAGAACAGTGAGCCAACTGCCTTTGCCTCCCGAAGCGACACCAATTCGGACAAAGCGGTCTCATTTAACTAAGTCTAGTACATCAAGAACTCATAGTTCTTCATTTGGGTTACCTGAAACATTTGTTTCAGTAGCTACAGAGACTCCAGTTACTTCGATTATTTCTGGTACATCCGTTCCTAAAGAAGAAGTTTCACAATTACCTGAGGACATTAGTACTGATCCTTGTGAAACAGTAACCGAGGTTGTCCAACAACAAGTTTATACTCAAATTGAAACTGTTCAACCAAAAAGGGCTTCTGAACTTGAAACAACTAAACTAGGAGTTGGTCCAGAATCTATCCTAGTTCAAATAGAAGTTACATCTGAACCTAAAGTTGTTCAGGAACCTCCCTTTGAAACTGTTGTTCATTTACCTGAACATCTGGACTTTGAATTTCAACATTTAGAAGTTGTTACCCCTCAGACTTCAATCACTGTTGAAACTACATTTCCATCAACACCAGAAATCTTTTATGGACCTGACGGTCAAGTTCTTCCACCAGATTTGATTGCCATAGAGGAGGAATTAGTAGAAGATTCCACACTTGGAACCCCGTTTCATTTTGGAACTGGGCTTAATCTTTACTCTACTACTCCTGATTACTTTGCTTCATCTGATCCTGCTTCCCTGCAAGTTCCCGTCGAATCTTTAGGACAAATTTTGGGCCAGTTAACTATGGTTGAACAACTGTTAACATCCAAGACTGTATCATTTGATGCAGCTGTAGCAGAATCTTATGTTGTAACTCCTTTGATGTTTTCTACCATACCTGAGTTTCACCTGTATGGTGAATCATCCATCCCGGTTAGTTACCAATCATTGTTTGGAACCCACTCAGGGGTTGCTTCTACACCATGGTCATCACCCATGTCCTCAACCGGAATTCTACTTGGTTCTTTTCTAATGGGAACTCAACAGTTTGATCCTACACATCAGTATCTGTTGGGTCCCTATAATACTAGTGATTACCCCATTACTATTGTAGTTATACCCCTATTTATGTTGTTGTGCCCCTATTACCCCCATATTGTTACTATTATGCCACATAGAAGCCCATCATTGTTACTGTTGTGCCCTACAATATTATTGTTATGTAGGCTTTGATTGTATTGGGACCACTTAGACTCCTATATATAGAAAGGAGGTATTTTCATTTGTATCATCCAAGAATTGTTCATTTATGTAATGTAAAGGAGGTTGCCCCCTCGAAGAGGCTGAATTATAAGGCGTGGATTTATCTTTTCCATCTTTTCTTGAGCTGGTTTCATAACATTTGGTATCAGAGCTTTGGATTCTAGGGTTTCGCTGCTCCAAACAGGTCATCGTGGCATTTTCACCATAACGTTTTCTCTGTGACGTTTCAGAAGTTGCAAAAAAAACCCATTTGAGAATAATTGGCGCTGAACCTTGGGTCCGAATTTCAGAGCTTTTTGCCTGATATTTTCAGAGATATGATCTGAGGAAGTTGGCCTTTTTGCAGACTCCTGAATTACATTCAAAACAGGTGACCTGGGGAAAATCGTCATAACTATCTCTCTGAGGATTGGATTGAAATTTCGTAAAAAGGTACAGAAAGAGGACGGACTTTAGTTTCTTGTGTGTGTGTTTCAGATTCAAAGGTTGAAACAGTGACTCGTGGCACGTCGTACAAGTTCGCTCTACTGAACCAGTCTAAAAGCAAGTCACTGTGGGAGATTTCACATAACTCTTCCTTGGAGAATCCAATTTGGCTCAGACTTGTGGCATTGGAAAGAGGACACAGAAGGCTACTGTAGGTAGCATTTTCAGAATTGGATGATTTGAAATTACAGAGATACATCAGATTCAATATCAGGCTTCTATAAAGTGAAAAAAGGTGTGTAGTTTTTTTTTAATTTTTGTGTAAGCTTGGTTTAACGGAATTCAAAGGGCATAGTAAAACATTATTATCGGTAACTGATGCCCCGAGGAAAGAAAATGCAAACACCTAGAAAGGAACCTGAAAGCTCTAGCATGACTCATGAAGAAGAGGAAGAAATGCTACATGATATATCAAAATTACAAGAACAAGTGCAACAAATGTCACGCTCACAAAAGCTAACAGAAGCTAAGGTAAATGGCATGGAATCTAAGATAAAGGGCATGGAAGCTAAGATGGATGGCATGGACGCTAAAATTGATGGCATGGATGATAAGATGGATGAATTGAAGAAATTGCTACAAGAAAGGGTCACTAATGGTGAAAAGGCAGTAAAGGAAACTCATGATGAGAATAAAAGAAATGTTAATCATGATTCCATAGACTCTAATGTTGGATTGAAGACTCACCATGTTCCAAAAATCGATATGAGGAAGTTTGATGGCAAGGATCCCGCCACATGGATATTACAGATGGAGCAATTCTTCGATCTCAATAATGTGCAAAACACACAAAAGGTACGTATGGCAACTTTATATTTGGAACCAAATCAGTTTGTATGGTATCAATGGATTTGTTCTCGTAAACAATTTATCACTTGGGCAATTTTTACGGAAGAATTGATAGCACATTATGAGGATACAAAAAGCAACACTTTTTTTAGCCAATTGATAAGTCTCAAACAAAAGGGTTCAATAATGGAGCACATTGAGGAGTTCCAAAAATTGAACATAAGGGTAAAAGATATTCCAGAAGAGCATAGGATTGATGTGTTCATAGGGTCTTTAAAGGATAATATCCAACATGATGTGCGCCTTTGGGAACCTGATTCATTAGAGAAGGCATTCAGGTTAGCAAGAAAAATGGAAAGCAAAATTATGGCAACTAGGAAGCATACCGTTCACAACTATAGAGACGGAAGTTTTGTTGCCCATAGTCTTCCACAACCTACAAGGTTGACACCACAACAATTGGAAGAAAAAAGAGCAAAAGGGCTTTGTTACAATTGTGATAGCAAATACACAAAAGGTCATAAGTGTGCTGAGAAGAAATTATTCTACATAGATTGTGAAGAGGAAGAAGAAAAGGAGCAAGAAAGGTCAAAAGAAGAGGATATATTCCAGGAACAAAGCCTAGATGAAGAACAAATAAATCCGACCATATCTTGTAATGCATTGGCGGGAATTACCACTCCTCAAACCATCAAGATAGAAGGACAAATCAAGAAGAAAAAGGTAATAGTGTTGATTGATTCAGGAAGCACCCACAATTTTATTGATTGTAGGGTAGCAAAAGAATTGAATTGCTTCCTATATCCAGCACCAGAGTGTCAAGTGATGATTGCAAATGGAGGAACAATAAATTGTTCTGGAAAGTGCCATAATATCAAGCTATCCATGGGAGAATATGTATTGACTAGCCCAATGCTTTCCATTCCAATGGGAGGTGTTGATGTTGTACTAGGAGTCCAATGGCTACAATCCTTGGGTACAATAGCTTTTAATTTTCAAGAACTTTTCATGAAATTTTCTGTGGAAGGAAAGGAAGTTGAATTAAGGGGTATTGCAGGGAAACCAGGAAAGATAATCAGCTCTAATGGCATGACAAAGCTTCTAAAAAAGGAGCAAAGAGGTGTAATTGCACAATTATGTTCGCTAGATGTTTCCACATTGGAATCATCTATTTCTCCAGATCTCCAAAAAGTCCTGGACAATCATTCCAAGGTATTTGAGACTCCCAAAGGTCTCCCACCTATGCGTGATCATGATCATGCTATTCATGTGATTCCAGGAAGTGTTCCTCCAAACATCAGGCCGTACAGATATCCATATGTCCAAAAAAGTGAAATTGAACGTATGGTTACAGAAATGCTAGAGGCTGGTATAATTCAACCAAGTCAAAGTTCTTTCTCAGCTCCAGTAGTATTGGTGCACAAGAAGGATGGATCATGGCGCATGTGTCCAGATTATAGGGAGCTCAACAAGCTCACTATTAAAGATAAGTTCCCCATTCCTGTTATTGATGAATTACTGGATGAATTGCATGGATCAATTTACTTCACCAAGTTGGATCTTCGTTCGGGATATCATCAAATTAGAATGAAGATTGAAGACATTCCAAAAACAACATTTAGAACTCATGAGGGTCATTATGAATTTTTGGTCATGCCTTTTGGCCTTACCAATGCACCTTCAACATTTCAAGGTTTGATGAATTCAATTTTCAAACCATTCCTTAGAAAATTTGTGTTAGTATTTTTTGATGATATACTAATCTACAGCAAGTCTTGGAAGGATCATGTTGAACATGTTGACAGGGTGTTACAACTATTGGAGGAGAAACAATTATATGCAAAAAGATCCAAATGTTTCTTTGGAGTCCAGGAGGTGGAATATTTGGGTCATATTGTATCTCATGAAGGAGTTAAGGTAGACCCTAGCAAAATTAAAGCCATTAAGGAATGGAAAATCCCCACATCCATAAAGCATCTGCGAGGATTTCTTGGGTTGACAGGGTATTATCGCAAGTTTGTTAAGAATTATGGGAGAATAGCAGCACCTCTAACAACATTATTGAAGAAAGATTCATTTTCATGGACTTCGGAAGCAACAAAGGCCTTTGAACATCTTAAAGAGGCAATGTGCCAAGCACCGGTCTTAGCTACGCCAGACTTCACAAAAACCTTTATTGTGGAATGTGATGCTTCAGAAAATGGAATTGGTGCTGTTCTAATGCAAGATGAAAGACCCATTGCTTTTGAAAGTCGTCCAATCAAGGGAAAGTTTTTAAACAATGCTATTTATGAGAAGGAAATGTTGGCAATACTCCATGCACTTAAGAAATGGCGACCCTACCTAATGGGAAGACACTTCAAGGTAAAAACGGATCATGATAGCCTTAAATACTTTTTAGAACAAAGATTATCCTCTGAAGAGCAACAAAAGTGGGTCAAAAAGATGTTGGGTTATGACTTTGAAATCATCTACAAAAAAGGGAAGCAAAATGTGGTGGCAGATGCACTCTCAAGAAAGGATGAGGATGTGGAAGCATTGTTGTCTGCCATTTCTATTATCCAACCAGATTGGATAAACGAAGCAAGGGAGGAATGGAAGAACGATGAAGAAGTGTGGGCACTTATTCAAAAGCTACAACAAGATTCCAGTACTTCTGATACATTTAGCTGGCAAAATGATTCGTTATGGTACAAAGATCGCTTATACCTCTGTAAGAATTCCCAGCTAAAACAAAAGATTCTTATGGAATTGCACACTTCTCCCTTAGGAGGGCACTCAGGATTTTTAAAAACTTACCACAGGGTTAAGAAGGAATTTTTTTGGGATGGCCTTAAATCAGATATTCAAAAGTTTGTGGCGGAATGTTTGGTTTGCCAGCAAAATAAAGTTGAAACAATTAAGACACCAGGTCTATTACAACCTTTATCCATTCCAAGCCAACGTTGGGAGGAGGTTTCAATGGATTTTATCACAGGTTTACCCAAGTCTGAGGGAAAGAGTGTCATCATGGTGGTAGTTGACAGACTTACCAAGTATGCACACTTTTGTGCATTATCACATCCATTTAAAGCCAGTACAGTTTCTACTGCATTTATGGAAACAGTTCAAAAGCTACATGGAAACCCAAAGATTATTGTAAGTGACAGAGATCCCATTTTTACTGGAAATTTTTGGACAGAATTATTTTCTTGTCTTGGTACTCAGTTAGCTCATAGCTCATCTTATCATCCTCAATCTGATGGGCAAACTGAGATAGTAAACAAATGTTTGGAAGGATATCTTCGTTGCTTTGTATCTGATAAACAGACACAATGGGTCAAATGGTTGCCTCTAGCTGAATGGTGGTATAACACTTCCTTCCATACAGCAACAAAAATGACCCCATTTATGGCACTTTATGGGTATCAACCACCATCCATCACATCATATTTAAGAGAAAATTCTAAGGTTCAGGCAGTGGAACATCACATCGAACATCAACAACAAGTCCTCCAACTCTTAAAGGATAACCTCGTGTTGGCACAAAATAGAATGAAACAACAGGCAGATCAACATCGCAGTGAAAGAAGTTTTGATGTAGGTGATTGGGTATTCCTACGGCTACAACCATATAAGCAAATGTCCCTAAAGCAAGCTAAGAAGGATAATAAATTATCACCAAAGTATTATGGTCCGTACAAGGTGTTGGAAAAGATTGGTACTATGGCATACAAATTGGAGCTTCCTGCAGCTTCTCGATTGCACCCAGTTTTCCATGTTTCATGTTTAAAGAAGGTTATAGGTGACAAGCTCCCAATTCAAACAATATTGCCAGAACTTGACGAGGAAGGAAAAATTATATTGGAACCGGAAGCAATCACAGAAACAAGAACTCGACAGCTACGAAATCGATCAATTTCAGAGTATCTTATCAAGTGGAAGAACTTATCCGCTGAAGATTCCACATGGGAGGATGAGAATTTTATGCAGAAGTATCCAGAACTGCTCAAGCGTTGAGGACAACACTTTTTTGAAGGAGAGGGGCATGTTGGGTCCCTATAATACTAGTGATTACCCCATTACTATTGTAGTTATACCCCTATTTATGTTGTTGTGCCCCTATTACCCCCATATTGTTACTATTATGCCACATAGAAGCCCATCATTGTTACTGTTGTGCCCTACAATATTATTGTTATGTAGGCTTTGATTGTATTGGGACCACTTAGACTCCTATATATAGAAAGGAGGTATTTTCATTTGTATCATCCAAGAATTGTTCATTTATGTAATGTAAAGGAGGTTGCCCCCTCGAAGAGGATGAATTATAAGGCGTGGATTTATCTTTTCTATCTTTTCTTGAGCTGGTTTCATAACAGTATCTTGTTGGGAAATCTATTCAACAAAAACCTATGTGTCCATTAAATACTGGATTGCCACCATATGGAGAGCAATATGCTTATTCACCGTATCCTCCTTATTCCAGAGGATAACCATATGGTAATTTCCCACAATATTCAAGTCAAACTGGAATTAGAGTTTGTCAATGGCAACCAGTAATTCCAATTCAACCAAGGCTTGTGTATCCAACTCAACCAATGAAAACTGTGTCAAATATTCCTACTACACCTGTTGTTACTACTGTGCCACAGTCACAAGCTCAAACTGTTGTATCTCAACTGGTACAAACTAATCCTTCTTCCTTGCAACCATAAGTTTCAAGTCAAGAGGTTCAAGTTTCTCAAGTTGTTATACAACAGCCACTTGTTTCTAGAGCTCAGCAACAACCTCAGGTTAGTATACCTTTATTTGGATTGACCCAGGCTTACACTGGTATAGTTGATCCACAACTTGGTCAACCTTTCATTACTGGGCAACAATAGTTGTCTCAATAACCGTGGTTGCCACAATTCCAACAGTTCCAACCTCAGTTTGGACTTGGTTCACAAGCTCAACCTGGTTTTGGTCAATATCAAGCTTACCAAGGTCCTGGGAAACAAGTCTTTGCAGGTTATGGACAACCACAATTTCAATCTGGTTATCAACAACCACCTTATACTGGTTTTGTTCAATAACCATACCAAAGTTACCAAATGCAGATTCCCTACGATGGTCTTCAAAGACCTATTGCACAAGCAATTCCATCATATCCTGGGTATGTTCAACTTTACTTGAATCAACAGTTGCCATTCGTAGAAACTTTAGAATTACCAGATTTAAACTGGCTCACCAATGATCCAATCACATATGTACCTTGGTGGCCGGTAATTCCACACAAGTTACCATATGATATTCCGAAGTTTAATGGAAATCCTGGAGAAGACCCATCGAATCATGTTATGACCTTTCATTTATGGTGTTCATCCAACACTTTGAATGATGATTCAATAAGACTTCGTCTTTTCAAAAGAACACTTACTGGTCCAACTGCTAAATGGTACATTGAATTACCAAGAGCTCCTTTCGGTAACTTCACCACGTTAGCCACTACCTTTTTGATCCACTTCTAGTTACCTATTAGATACAAGACTAGAACGAAGCTCTTGACCAACTTTAAACAGACTACCTCCACCCATATATCCGATCATATTCATGAGTGGTGATGTCATCATCGAATGGTTAAGACATACGTTCTCGATCAACTTTTAGTTGAGTGGTTCATAGAGTCCTTGTTGCCATCAATCACCGAGGATGTGGCAAAAGGTTGAGTTGTCACAGAAGAGCAAGTTATCGCTTGTGCTTGATACTTGGATTTGATTTACACACAATTCGACATGCTCTATGATAAAATCCCCAATGCACCTAGACCAACTTACACTGTTCCACCACCCCCACAATCGAGTAAGGACTCTCATGCCGACGATGATGTGATCGATTCTTCAAGCACACAGTCAACAGGAAGACCATCTGGTCAAAATCTTGCTATTTCCAATCAAGCTGCAAATGCATAGGAAAATACTCATGCCTCAGAGATTAATTCCATGTTATCTGACAAAGGAAAAAATCCAAAGCAACTAGGTGGTAAGAAAAAGGGGAAGAATAATAAAAAGAAACAAGAAAATTCCACTCCAGAGAAATCATTTTATTCCCCTACCGCGGCCAGGAAACCTCGTTATCCATGTCGTTATGTAATGACGAGCATTATACAAGAGATTGTCCACATCGCTCTGAGGTCTCTAAACTTTTAAGGATTTCAACCACATCAACAGTGTTGACAGATCCGTTTCCAACCCCGAAGACACATTTGGTTGCCACTGACCATGCTTCCACATCCCAAGTAGTCATGTTATCCATCACAAATCCACAAAATGATGTTTTGGTGTCAACAAGAAACAAAGATTATGGAAATCTGTCATCGTTGAATAACCAGGCTACTGATCAACCTAGTAATTCGACCTCGACTTCATCAGAAGTTGTTCCACCAATTGTACCTGAATTGACGATAAAGCCACCAAAGGGAGATGTGCACAAATCAACATTCAATCCTCTTGCCCGAGCAGCTCAAAACTATAATATAGTGGAAGATTTGGCTCAATCACCTTCTGCTATGTCGACACTCGAGGTGTTGCAAAATTGTATTTTGATGGATCACAAGGCTTGCCTTTTGGTTCAGCTGGTTCTACTAGTTACTTCGGGCAGCCTGGTGCCTTCCAAAATCCAGGCCAATCTTTTCAGAACTTTGGGAGTTACGCCCAGTCTGGGTGGAATCCCCAAGGTCCTCCTAGGCTTCCGTTTCTGGCAACGTTGAACTTGCCAGATCTCACTAAGTTAACAAACGATCTAATCAAGTACAATCCGGCCTGGCCTCCGGTCCCAACCAAACTCCCTTCGGAGATTCCAAAATTCGAAGGGAAGAGTGGTGAGGACCCAGGCGACCTTGTAACCACGTTCCATTTGTGGTACTCATCTAACTCCCTTATCGATGACTCGATCAGGTTGAGACTTTTTCAACACACCTTGATTGGTAATGCGGCCAAATGGTATATAGAGTTGCCAGGGGGCAGCTTTACATCTTTTGTTGACTTAGCCAATATTTTCTTAAATCATTTCCAGTTGCCTGTCTGTTATGATGCCGGAACTGAACTTCCAGCCACTTTTCGTCAGGATAAGGCAACTCACATTTCTGACCATATTAAGGAATGGAGACGGAGAAAGAGGCTCATTAAAGCCGAAATCCCTCCGGAGTACCATCTCGAATGGTTTTTGAAATATTTACAACCCGAGATCTCCAAGGATGTCTCCATGTCTGGAGTCTATTCTGAGGAGCAAGCCATTTTTAGGGCCCAGCAATTAGAACTGATCTACTCTCAGTCTGGGATCCTACAAAAATACTTGCCAGATGCTCCTGGATCTAAGGTTGACATAGCTAAGTCGAAGCAAGTTCCCCACGCGGACGGTATCGTTGGGTCAGTAGACACAACTATCATGAACTTGTTGAACCAATAGCAGCAGTTGTCCTTACAAACTGCTTCTAACAACCAAGTCACATCGTCTAATCCTATGGCTTCCAAAACTTCTTCAATTAACGCCGTCCAATCCGATAACCCCAAAGGAAATCAAAATTCCAATGGGAAAAAGAAAGGACGAGGTAAGAAAAAGAACCAGGATGGGAAGCCTGATGCAAATAAGTCCGGCAACAACACTGGTGGTGGTAGAAATGAGTCCAGAAATAAAGTCAAGTTTCCATGCAAGTTTTGCAGTGGAGACCATTTAACTCATCTCTACCCTAAGATTGAATATGCTCAGTGCTTTTTAGGACAGCAAGGGACTTCTAGTTCTCAGGCTGTGTTAACAAACCCTTTTCCCCAAGGGCAACAACTTCTTGCTGGCGCGAGTTCAAATCCTGGTACCTCCGCAGGGGGCAACCAGGAAGGGAAAAAATCATTGAATGTTTTCATGATGGGTTCTAACGTCCATGTGACTACTTGGTCACGTGATTATGGTGAAGCCAAAACTTCCAAGGACAAGACTGTTCCCGGAAATACCAACCTTCATATTGAGCGACCCCCTGTTGAGACTATACCACAGATACCGAAAGGTTCCGCTAAACGCGCGACTATTAATCCTAATGCCAAGGCTGCCTAGAATTACTCCATTGTGGAGGATCTGGCTCAGAGTCCATGCGCCATGTCCACTTTAGAGGTTCTCCAGTCGTGTCTGGCTCAGCGAAGTGCTTTACTTCCGCAATTGGAGCAGTCGATCCAACTAATTCTTTAGTGCTCACTTTTGACATGTTAAATGTCAAAAAGTAACTCCCTCATCATATGGCTTTCCAAATAAAGTCTACATACCAGAAAATCAACATTTTTCGTACCGTCATAGATGAAGGAGCTTCCACGTGCATCATGTCGATGTCATGCTGGAAGGCTATTGGATCGCCTTCGGTTGTTCCTTCACCCACCGTCTTGACTGCATTTGATGGTCATTCTCATAAGCCGCATGGGATTATCTCAACCTTTCCTATACGTGTTGGGGGGAAGGTCGTCAATATTGAAGTAGAAGTCATAGATGTTAACCTAGACTATAATCTCCTATTAGGAAGGAACTGGGTATACAAAATGGATGCCGTTGTTTCGACTCTATTTCGTGTCATTTTCTTTCCTCATGAGGGGAAAATCGTTAAGGTTGATCAAATGGATTATTGTCCAGTCGATCCTCAAGCAAGCTCTGACTCTACTGTTCCTTTAGTGGATAACCCTCGCCCGCCTACTGAGAGTTTAGGAGTGGGAATGTATTCCTCATTGATGGGTACCTTTGATCTTCCCTCTCCTTTCGCTAAAATCAATGTCGTTTCATCATCTAAGGAGTCTCCTCGATAAGAGTTCTTCCGAACTCGTTATTTTTCAGACCCTTGGACCTTGCCTTCACCTACGACCACATTAGTTGAAGGACAAGTAAATGGAATGGCATTCCCTATATCTGCAGCTGAGCTTAGATATCAGTCTATCGTAGACTCTGCAGACAACCACTTTGCTTCTTTTTCCAAAGAGGAGTTAGATGGTTATGTGGCCCTGGCCTGGAGCCTTGATTCTACCTCTACTTTGGACTGCTTAGATTCAGTTTTACCTTCTGAAGAAGCAATCCTCGAAGTAATGATGGGTATAGATCGACCTTGGGAAGACTTACACCATCATTCATACTTTCTTCCTCCATTGCAGGAAGTAGAATCTAGATTCTCCGAGCTCTGTACTAGTGATGTTTGTACGATGTCAAATCCTTTGGCTCCAGCACACATTCGTGCCGAAGGTAATATGTCGGTGATTTCAAAAACGATACCTATAAACATCTCTAGGGACCCTAATGTAATCGAGAATCTCTTCATCGGAATTGAATGTTCCCCTGAAGAAATTCAAATTTACACCGACCTATTTAAGGAATTTCGAGATGTATTTGCTTGGTCTTATGAGGAAATGCCTGGCATTGATCCTTCTATAGTTCAACATGAGATCAAGACGTATGAGAATGCCAAACCAGTTCGTCAAAGGCTTCGACCGGTTAACCCTAGGAAAGCAGCAGCTATCAAGGCTGAAGTTGAGAAGCTGCTAAAGGCGGGTTTTATATACCCTATTCCTCTTACTGATTGGGTTTCTAATCCAGTCCCTGTGGATAAAAAGCAAGGAACAATCCGAGTATGCATCGATTTTAGGGACTTAAACAAGGCTTGTCCGAAAGATAATTACCCCACGCCATTCATTGATTAGATTATCGACGAGTGTGCGGGTAATGATATTTTTTCCTTCATGGATGGTTTTTCGGGTTATAATAAAATTTCTATCCGTCCTGAAGATCAACATAAGACAACCTTTATATGTCCCTGGGGTACCTTTGCATATAGAAAGATGCCTTTTGGTCTTAAAAATGTTGGAGCCACTTTTTAGTGGGCCATGTCATATGCTTTCCACGACATCAAACATGTCATCGAGGCATACTTGGACGATCTTGCTGCTCGTTCTCGAAAGAGAACTGATCACCCTAGTCATCTTCGATTGGTTTTCGAGCGATGTCATTTTTATAAAATCCGGTTGAATCCCAACAAGTGTGTTTTCACGGTTACATCCAGTCGGTTGTTAGGGTTCATCGTGTCCAATGAAGGGATTCGGGTTGATCCCTTCAAGGTTGAGGCAATAGTTCAGTTGCCTCCCCCGTCCTCGATTCGACAACTTCAAAGTCTTCAAGGGAAGGCTAATTTCTTAAGACGGTTTATAGCAAACTATGCCGAGATCACTAAAGGGTTCATGCATTTGCTACGGAAAGGAGTTCCATTTGTATGGGACGAATTTGCGCAACGATCATTTGATGCTTTGAAAAAGGCATTAGTCTTTGCTCCGCTTTTAAGTCCACCGGATTATGGTAGAGACTTCCATTTATATCTCACTACAGCAGAATCAACCATTGGTATGGTTCTCATTCAGGATAACCATGCTCTCACCGAGCATGTGATTTATTATTTGAGCCGAGGCTTAATAGGTCCTGAACTTCACTATTCTCCGGTTGAGAAGTTGGCCTTGGCAGTTGTCCATGCTATCCAGCGGCTCCGTCATTATATCCTGCTACGCATTACTTTTGTCTTAGCGGCAGTCAATCTATTTCAATTTTTCCTCAGTAGGCGAGTGATTGGGGGCAAATATAATCGATGAATAGTCATTTTGCAAGAATTTGATCTTGAGTTCTTGTCTGCAAAGTCTAAGAAATCCATGGTTTTCGCGGAGCTGATTTTTGAGCTACCTTGTGGAGAGGATACTGTGTATGAGGAAAGTTTTCCCGACGAACATTTATTCCTCATCTCTTCACTCGACCCTTGGTATGAAGATATCATTGTCTATCTCCAGACTTCGAAGTTTCCCTCTACTTTCTCCAAGGATGAACATCGCAAATTACGTCACCTAGCCAAAACGTTGTTATCATTGGTGACACATTATACCGTCGAGGGGTTGATTCAATCCTTCGATGGTGTTTAACCTTAGAGGAAGCAGAGTCAGTACTCAATGACTGCCACAGTGGAGCTTGTGGTGGTCATCTATCAGGGCTTGCTACAGCCCAGCGCATCTTACGTGCCGGCTATTTTTGGCCTTCACTCTTTAAAGACTGTGTGGAAGCGATCAAACACTGTCACCCGTGTCAAATTTTTACTCGGAAGATGCGCGCGCATCCAGCTCCTCTTTTTCCCACTATCACCGTCGATCCCTTTACTAAGTGGGGTATTGATTTTACAACTTGTAATCCGCCTTCAACAGCGAATCACAGGTACATTATCGTGGTTGTAGACTACTTTACGAAGTGGGCTGAAGCCATGCCCACTTATAAGAATGATAGTGACACGACAACATTGTTTCTTTTCAATTAGGTTATCTCAAGATTCGGTATCCCAAGAGAGATTGTCACTGATCATGGCAGTCATTTCCAGAATCAACTGATGTATGAATTGGCTCTCAAATTAGGTTTCCGGCAGGAGCATTCGTCTCCTTATTATCCTTAGGCCAATGGACAGGTCGAGGCAGTCAATAAAACTCTTAAGACAATTCTCCAACGGACAATCGACAAAAATCAATCCAATTGGCACGTTATGTTGTATTCGGCTCTTTGGGCATACCGAACCTCCGTGAAAATGGCTACTGGTTTTACACCTTTTCAGTTGGTTTATGGGATGGAATCTATCTTTCCGGTTGAATGTGAAATTCCATCTCTTAAATTAGCTATTGAGCTCCTTCCAGAGACTTCGAGTCTCGAAGAGTGCCTACTTCACTTGGAACATCTCGATGAGCAGCGTCGAGATGCCGCCACGGTGAATGAGGCTCATAAGAAAAGGGTTAAAACGCAGTATGATAAATATGTCCGTCCTCGAGTCTTTTCTGAAGGTGACCTTGTCCTGGTCTATGACCAAGATAAAGACACCTTGGGGGCAGGCAAGTTTAAGCCTATGTGGTACAGTCCTTTCATTATTAAACGAGTTTTAGAAAAAGGGTCATATGAGTTAATCGATTTTGAGGGAAACAAGCTGGCGGAGCCCCGAAATGGGCTCTACTTAAAGAAGTACTTTGCTTAGTTTTGGCCAGGCAATGGCTTCTTTGTACTTTATGTATATTTGTACATATATCATCGAGAGTTTTTTGATATCAGTACTTTTTGGTCTACTATGGTAGGTGTTGATGGATGACTTGGTCTATTTTGGGTTCGCCGATGGTGCTAGTCGGCACACTCGGAATCTCGCTTCTACAACTTGGGTACTCTATTATCCAACTGGTCAATTGATGGTATCAAGAGGCGTATGCATCGGTCCTACTTCAAACAATATGGCTGAGTATACTGCCGTTATCAATTTATTATCTGAGGCAATCTCTCATGGGATCGACTCATTGGTAGTGTATCTTGATTCTCAATTGATAGTGTCTCAATTAAATAACATTTATCGGGTAAGGGATCCATGTTTATATCGCCAGTATTTAAGGGTGAGGTTGTTGCAAAGATCATTTACTTCTATTAATTATTTTCACATTCCAAGATCTCATAATTAGTTAGTTGATTCTATCGCTAATCAGGCATTAGACTTGCACATCAATCATTCATCACAATAAAATCAAGCATCAAAAAGTCAAACTGTATATATATATATATATATATATATATATATATATATATATATATATATATATATATATATATATATATATATCATAAAGCGTCTCGAGTGTACATATGTATGTCCAAAAATATACAAAATTGGGACTCAAATTCCCATAATCATGTCCGGCATATCTAATGCCTCGGCTCAGGATGAGCGTCTAAGTATGCAACTATCGCATTGGCCACACGCCGAAAAGTGCGAACCCAGTCACATGGCATGCCAACCACATGACGCTGCATATCCTCAGGAAGGTCCTTTATGGCAGCGATCGGTACTCGGCAGCTCAGTCTCACCAAGTGTCGTTGGACGTTGTTTAGAGTCCGTTCTGTATTAGTAGCCACCTCTTCGGCTCCTCGGCTGCGCCGTCCATGCCGCGGGAACCCATCTGGTCGTACCGGCCCAATGTCTGGAACATGATCATCATATCAGTCATTTGAATCTCATCAAAAATATTTTTCAAAATTCATCATTATATTTGAAAAATCCAAAAAAAAATCATAAAATTAAAATCAAAAAATTCTTACCAATCTCGCCCCATGCTGCGTTCGGTGGTAACGCTAGATCAGGATCTCCTCGGAAATCCAGCCCAGCATAGGGGTAGTCATCCACGACGATGATCTGCTGATCCCACCAGGTGAAGAAGTCATTGTCGAAGGCAGTCCTTGGGACCTCCCCACCCCCAGACGTTTCATCAGATCAGCCCACCGACCCATGCGTGGATCGTGTGGGGTGCTGATGGACACTGCTACCCTGGGGCGGAGTGCGGGAACCTTCTCGAAAAATAAAGTGCACAGGATAGTCCCATATCCGAAGTTTTTGGTCTGTCCCCTCCTGATAGAAGTGAGCTGGCTCTTCATGTTGGCCAGAAGAGGAGTACACCAGTCGAACACAGTAGTGAGACAGTCAACTGCCACGCTCATGGTCAACTGTGATGCCTGATGCAGAGAGGACGATCCATTCACTCAAGCTATGGTGATGGAAATCTGGCTCCCAACCTTCTTGGGATGTCCCGGGCAATATATCTGTACATAGTCCTCTATCATGAGACTACTCCGTGTCCTGCCCCGGGAATGTACTACCTCTCCCCTTCGGGAAAGGCCCGTGATGAAATAGATATCCTCCACTTCTACCCGGAGTGGCATCTGATCGATCATAAAGGCTTCCTCCTCGACGTCCCAATAATCAATGAGCATCCCAAGCAGACATGTGTTTGCTTTCATATTCGGAAACTTGAAGAATTTAAGCAAACTGCATCCCCGTAGGGCGTCTAAAGCTTCTGGACTATTCATAACTTCATTATCCACCGCTGCGTGCACTCTTTCACGCCACGTGACAGGCATCCTGAGAAAAAAATGATTTCTAACCTTTAGTTTTTGTTTAAGGATTGTTCGCGGCGTATACGCAGGTCCCCTGTGCACACAGTCGTGTATAGGGGCTGCGTGTATGCGGGTATCATATTATCAACCCGCGTATACGCCGCGGAGAAATTTTGGGCAAAAAATTCAACGGTGAAACATTAATCAAAAATCTTAAAACCAGTCACAATCAATTGCAAGCTAAGTATAAGAGTTACCTGGAGGTTTTTGACGAATTTGAATGATTGAATCTGGCAACGGAAGTTTGCTCCTTTTGCTCCAAATCCTTTGCTCTCAAACTCAAATGGTAAAAATGGTGAGTCCAAAATCTCTTTTATAAGTTTTGAAAATGCAAAATTTTTTCAAAATTTTATTTTGTTTGGCCTCATGTGACTTTTAACTTGGGATCTTGGAATGTCGAGATTGTTTTTTTTTTCAGGACATTTTGGACGATTTTCAGTTTCGAGACGGTTCCATGACTGCTGACCCGTCATGGTAGGTATCGTTTTCTCACTGGCATATAGGTTAGGGACACCATTTTTCCGTTGCATTATGCATACTAGCCTCCATTTGCCGATACATCTGCCATAGGGTCGACCCCATCGTGTTATGGTTCGTAAGCCATCTTCACTCGCCGATTCTTTAAATCATGACACGATGGTAGAGCCATCCTTTACATGGGCATCGTAGTTAGCACCTCACTGACATTTTTTGCCCATGCTGCTCCGATTTGAGTAGGCTCGGGAGTCCTCTGTAGTCCCGCCATGACTTATGCGTTGAAGACTCATTCCTCTTTGCTTCTTCGCTTCGTTCTGGCCTTATACCCTAGAGGCTCCTTTGTGTTGAGTTGTACTACTGCATTGCATGTTGACCACTTGCACCTTTTGGCTTAGAGCTGGCTTCACTTGGACTCGTGTTTAAGCAAACTTTTGACCATGACGACTACAAAATCAACATTGCATACCTTTGACTTCTGCAACTTGACACACCTTGACCCGTGGAAGGAACACACCTTTGAGTGTCACTGACCAGTTTTCACCTCCCTGCATTGAGCATAGGAACATTCCATTCCCAGGAACTAGATCATCTGTTTCACCGACACTCATTCTTTCCACTATACCATAGCATTCTTTTATTCTTTTTCAAGCTTAACAGAAAAAGACAAAAAAATAAATATTCCAAAAAGAGCGGGAACGAGACATTATTTCCATTTATTGTTGGCAGCTAGAGTCAGTCGTGTCGCCCTTGAACAAAGCACTCAAAACAAAGTCTCCTCCGTTTGGGTGGGATTTAGTTTGACTTAGGTACGCCTTAACCTTGTTATTGAGTTAGTTCTCCCTCGATTGGTTATCTCTTCCAATCATATGGAGGGTTCGTTCGTGCCTCCTGCATGACGAACTTATACAGAGTCATCATATGCTACCACATAGTCACATTGAGTCGTGCTTTTGTTCAAGGGAAGTTAGCCTGAGTCGGCCTTTCTGCAGTGTCTCTTGACTCATTTTTCAGTCGGCCATCCCTGGTTGTCAGTATCATGTCTATCATCACATCAATTATATTGGTCCTTTACTCGTGCCGGTTTGAGAAGGTCCTCATTGACTTCTTACTGGCGGGTCTTGTCCTTATCGATGACGACACCTTGCTCTGAGGACAGGCCTAGAGCTGCACCCTGTCCCTATTTTCATTATTGATAGGTCACCTTGTGCTCAGCATCGATCAGTATCATGGGTCTTTGACTAAGTGGTTTCCATTTTGTTCGACATCAGCTTACATTATCACACATTGGGATTTGTGCAGTACCTTGGTTTCCATTTGACCTTATTGGTGGATACCCCACCTCTGTGTCAGCTTTCATTATTGGTTGGTTCAGAGGGTTTCTGTCGTGCGCTAGCTACATCTTGTGTACGCCAGAAACGTACTTCGGTTCGGTTACTACATCTCTTTCGTCCGATTCCTTCCACATTATTGGCCTATGGGTTACACTCGTGCTAGATTGATGAAGGATGCCTTAATGTCTTCCTTCTAGCGGATCTTTCCCTATCAACTCCGACTCATTGCTCTGGGGCAAAGATCTAGAGTCCAATTGGCAGTACCTTCGGGTTTGTAGTCATTAGTGGCAGATCCTTCGCTATCGACAGTGGGAAACCATCATTGTCTCCTGATCGATAGATTCTTACAGGTGTTCGACTCTAGCTCATCTATTCACACTTGTTAGATTGTACTGGGTACCTTGACGCTCATTATCATTATTAGTGAGTAGTCTCGCGTTTGTTAACGGTATACATCAATGAACGGTAATCAAACGATTTCTCACATGGTCGACTTCAGATCATTTATTCCCATGGTGTAGAAATGTACCAC
Source organism: Pinus tabuliformis (assembly GCA_031772625.1). Taxonomy (NCBI): domain Eukaryota; kingdom Viridiplantae; phylum Streptophyta; class Pinopsida; order Pinales; family Pinaceae; genus Pinus; species Pinus tabuliformis. The sequence continues at coordinate 1,414,600,357 of CM062819.1, read as the reverse complement.
GGCAGTCGGTGAAGACCTCAGGTTGTATCAGCATTCATTGGTTCACTTGACAGTTGCTCCTGTTGCTGCTAGTTGATACCACTCCACCTTATATGTTGCAGTCAGTCATGGCGACATTCTATATGCTGGCACCTAAGTTTGCAGTGTAGTACCATCCTATTCCATCATGGGATCAGTCTTTGATATCAGTGATCCGTTGCATTTTCAACATCATTGACAGTCTTATATGTGATATTCAGACATGTACTTGTTCATCATGATCAGATGATCCATTATGTATTTTCCAGTCATTTATACTCGTATACTTAGTGGATCCGCTTGTACTTGATATGCGGACATGCTTTACTTTTTCTGAGCATGGGTATGCCCGCCTCAGATAGTGCTTCTTTCTGATCTCCTTTGGTGGCTTGGCAGGTTGAATTCTGGTGAAGTCCTCCTTAGTTTTTGATAGATTTCCTTTCCATGTACTTGCATAATACATTTCGGCCATCATGTACCCCTTCTGACCTCATATATTAGGGGGCATTTGTTATAGCTCCAAATCTCACTCTTATGGTTTATGATGCTGCATTCATGGCCTAGGGCAACCCCTCCTTCCAGACCTGGTCCTAAAATTTAAAAAACAGTGTTTTATCCCTTATACGCGGCATTTCCCTGAGTTAAACGCGTGTATATGCGGGTCTGTGTATACCCAACTCGCGTATATGTATTAAAACACTTAAAAAAATATAAAACTTCTTATTTTCGGGCGGAGATCGCGGGTTTTACCTGCTGATCACCTGTTAGTGCCCGTGGCCCAACTATTCCCAACCAACTCCCAACTAAAAAACTACTTTGGGAGAGGTATAAAAAGACCTCAAAGGGAAGGCCTAAGGGAGGAGAGAAGAGAGAGAAAGGTTACTATGCGGAGATTTTTCCCCTGACCAGGTCTGAAGTCCCTTGTGCCTTCTGCACTTCCCCCATTTGTACAGGAAACCCTTGTTTCCTTATGTGTTGATGTTCATCCACCATTTATGACATCATGGAGTGAGTCATGGAAGGAGTTTGTTAGAGGCTTGAGGTTGGAATGAATCCGGAAGGAAGCTTTGCTTGGAGCCTACTGAAGGTGACTCAGGTGAAATTATTCCTTTTTATGTACTTTATTTGTCTATAATAAAAGAAACACGTGTCTTTGTTCCCGATATAAATCTTCTTTATGATTATGATATTTGTTATCACTGAAAATGCTGTAGTTAAAAATTTTTAGCCTGGCTTAAAGAGTGGGTGTTTTCGCAGCGCCTGAATTCTTTTCAGCAGTTTCGCAGCGCTACCTGTTTGAGTGGTTTCGTAGCGTGCTACGAAACTGGGGATTTGTTCGAGTTTTCATTGAAGGCTCAGACTTCAGGGGTTAAACCTTGTATTCAAATGCATGAGAAGCATGGAAGCGAATGATTAAAGTGAATTATTAACTGGAACTACATCAGCAATATAAATCAAGGTGGTAATGGAGAAGTGGCTCAAGGCTTTGCTGCCTTTTCTAATACACCGGTTGCTTATTCTGTTTCCTCTTAGTCTATCATTTCAATGTTCACATAATGGTTGAAGAATGATTTGTCACCTTAAATACTGGTATCTGTGAGATTGCTTTGGAGATTACAAATTGGGTTGTCATTAATTGTCTTCCTAATGAAAGAGTTCTTTAATTCATGGAGAATTCATTAGAGGGCCAGATGCTGCCAGCAGACTCAAAGCGGTTGTTTGAAAAGCATGTTGTTTCTTTAGTTCCTTTCATTCCAAATCTCATACTGAATGTATTCGTAGACTGGAAAGAAAGGCTATTGAAGGCTTTTACACGAGCATTTGCAGAGGGTAACTCAAGTTCGACAATGAAGCTCTTATACCTCTCGTCAATTGAAAACATGTTTTTTCATGATGTACGAGATAAGTCTTCTTCTAGTGTTTCTAAGAGAAATGGTCAATTTGTTTCCGAAGCTATTATGGAAGCTGAGGCATGACAAACCCAAGGCATCCAATGCTGTATTAAGGGTTCTTCTTCATATTGGTCGTTCTGCTCCTGTAGATTCTATGCTGCTTGCAGAATATACGAAATTACAGCCAGTGTTACAAATAGGCAGCGTTGTGTTTATTTTTGCAGGGGATCACGTTTTTTTTTAAACTGAGATACACAGTACCTCCTTAATGCACGTTGGTTCATTATTAATGCACATATTGAAGACATGAAAGTGTTCTTTTGAAATGCGGTGATCAATGCCAGGTGTCAAGTAGTTTTATAATAGTTTGATTGCTACAAGACCGCCATTATTAGTGGCACAAGAGCTTGTATTAGATTAACTGGTGCCGTTAAAAGATAAGTGCGCATTAAACAAAAACAAAAGAAGGATGATGCCATTCCTAGAAAGAGAGGAGAAATCGTTGTCGTAAAGACAAGGAAGCACATGGCAGAGCTCGAAATAGAAGAATTTCCTTTGTCAAGGTGGATGGTATTATTTAGATATTGTCTTCTACAAACGTGGTAACGTGCCGGTTACATGCTCCAGCTGGCGACCAAGAAACTTCTCAAGCTCCACAGAAGTTTTGGAGTTTAAAGAATTACCAAAGCACAAGTTAAATTCAGAGGGAGATTGTAAATATTTCAAGAACCATGGCTCTCAGAAGATTTGCGCTACATTAGATTACATTCATCACACTTTTGATAAGTATGCTATTAGTTCTGCACTCTGTAGCGGAAGTGTTAGGAGGGCGATGTGTATTTTGTGGATCAGGGTGCTCACATTGCATTAGATAATGGAATTGTGCGAGTCACCATATCAAAACCAGCGGGGATAATTACAGGCATACGTTATGGAGGGCTTGACAATTTGCTCGAAATTCTCAACAAAGAAACGAACAGAGGGGATCATGTTTTGTAGTGAAGCGACCCTTCATCTCCAACCCAATGGTCAGATTGTGGATAGTCTAGTCGTGGGTTGGTTGATCAGTGGTATCTTGGAGCGCAATCTAGAGTAGTGTATCACAGAACTTGTGCAATCACGGCAAGCAAATAACAATGAAAACAAATGTAAACTAATCTCATACTGACAGTGCGATTAATGGAGCATGTTGAAGTTTCTCAGATTTTGTACTGATGTGCCAGTAATTGAGTCATAGTGATAAAGTATGCATTAAAAAAAAAAGTGTGACTTGATAACAGAGATCGATATATGTTGTGCATTGCAGCGAGTGGAGCTCCCTCATAAACCTGTAATATGGTGCATCTTCTCTGCAGGGAATGAGTCTATGCACATAGATAAGAGCGATTAGACTGAAGACTGAGTTCTGAGCTATCAAGGGCCGAGTTCATTACATATTTGAGTGGCTGGGGTATCATCTTTGTGTGGCTACCCGGAGGAGATGGTCTTCACTCTGACCCTGAGTCTACACATTGTTGGTGTTGCGGCCATTTTCTGGGCTGAATGCAGCTCTGAAATCAAGCTCTGTAACCAAGGACTGAAAATACAGTTATGTTCTCTCGGAAAAATATTGATATTTAGAGAGTAAGAGCTACCAATTTTGGAGTCAAGCTGATGAGAATGGGCTTTTCTCTATAGAAAATGTTTACCCTGGTACCTACAATTTCTATGGTTGGGTGCCGGGTGTTCTTGGTGATTATATGAAAGAAGGCTTGATTAACATATATTCAGGTTCGATTCAATGATGCAAATATATATAAACCACATTTTGATACCATGCAATTTGGGAAAGATAATGCCATTGCTCGTCATGGCAACCATGGTTTGTACCATCTGTTTAACATTGATGTTTCTGGAAATTGGATCTGTCAACTTATTTGTCTTGTACCCATCCAAATAGCCCGGGCTGAAAACAATGGATTACATCCTTTGCTTAATGGGTTTCAGATACCTCCCCATCACACTTATGCAGATAGCATATCTCTAGCAAACTTGCTCTGTTTTGGCTTATATGACGCTGTGTTGAGTCAGTGGGATGGTAAAATCATGGTGGTCTCATCAATTGCAGTTGGTTCATCTGATGAAGGTTCATGTTACAGGGAATGTGATTCTGAATCTCAGCATAGCAAAGGTGAAACCGAAGATTGGCAACATCAGCTATTCAATTTTGTGAGAAGTTTAAAGGAGGACTGTGTTTTTTAAATCACACAGCAGTTTCGTAGCGCGCTACGAAACTGCTGTAGGTGATGATTTAAAGCGCAGGGCAGCTAGTGTGATACTGTGAGCAGCTAGTCTGACACGGTGAGCGGGAGTTGAGGAAGAAGAACAGCTGTCTATCAAATACCACCTACAGCACATCAGAAGCCTGGCATCATTCCATACTTGGGGTTATTAAAAGATTTGGGAGCAGGCTGCTATACTTTAGGAGAATGTTGGGAGACAGAAACCGATAAATAGGAGCACACCTTCTGGTCATTAAATGAGCCATCAGCGCTTTCAAGCATCCCAAGTCAGCATCCATTGCATCTGTAGCTCAGCCATATCAGATTAATCGAAGGAGGACAACTGTCAAAGCATTCAAGAAAGCATCCAGCATACGAGGAGAATGGAATTAATATTTTAGTTTGATTAGGATTGTGTGTAATTATAGTTCAGCATGTTTGTAATTAATGCATTAGTTAGAAGAATGTAGGAGTAGTTAATAGGGCATTCGAGCTCATTCTAGAGAGGAGGAATGTATTCCTATATATGGTGAAAACTAGGATGTAATAGGGGTTGGATACTATATACAAAAACAGAGTTTTTTGAGCCTATGTAAAGACTGTTACAGTAATGGTAAAACAGGTTATTTCTTCTCAAGATTCTCAATGGATTGTGTTGTTCGAGTGTGATAGTGGTTTAGTTTCTTAATGTTCTTTTTACAGCCTTGTTATAGCACAATCACTCAGAATTCATATTATATGCTCTGACTTCCTGTGTGTTTGACAAGCTGTGGGTTTTGGTGAAGCATGCTTGAACAGCTAATGCAAAGAGCCTTGACTTCCATGAAATGATTGTGCTTTTGTCTATTAGATGTGAGAGACTCCATAGCCCAATGAATACTTATTTGATATGTATCCAACCAGCTATATTTATATAAATGTATGAAGAGTTAGCCCTCTGTTGTTGTGATTAATTTCCTATCAAAAGCCTGTGAGAGAGCCCTCTCTGATTAGGAAGGCTAATTCCTAGTCTAAAGTCTGGTCTGAAACAGTTACACGAAGCCTTGCTTGGTTGCAGCCCCTAGTACTGGTTTTGTGATAACATTTTGCTGTAGGTGGTATTTGATAGACAGCTGTTCCTCTTCTTCAACTCCCGCTCACCGTGTCAAACTAGCTGCTCACAGTATCACACTAGCTGCCCTGCGCTTTAAATCATCACCTACAGCAGTTTCGTAGCGCGCTACGAAACTGCTGTGTGATTTAAAAAACACAGTCTTCTTCACTGGTTTCTGCTAACACTGTGCTTATGGCTGCATTAGTTTCTGCTAACACTGTGCTTATGGCTGCATTTTTTCCAACAGTGGCATCCAATGAAACTTGTAACACATTAAGAGGTCATTCCATCCCTCTTACTTTATCAACAACTTGAATTGCATGCTGAACTTGTGGTATTGCCAAACCAGTGAAATAGGCCGTTACCTCTGAACTGAATCTGCCCTTGATATGCTTTATACTCTGAGGTAGTTGCCTATTTAAGAGCAACAGCTAAGCCAGTTATGATATGATTGTGAGGACCACTTTGAAAACCAGGGAACACAGCTGCGTTAATCTTTTCCTCATAGTCATACTTAACCTCTTGCCCCTGCTTGTTGATTTCTTTGATTATCATGTTCCTTGGATGTTGTGTTTTCTGGCTCTTTAAACTTGGCATATATATCACCTTTGCAGAATTGCCTCGTTCTCAACCCAAGAATAAAAGAAATCATGGCTCCAAAGAGGGTCATGACTGTCATAATGATAAACGAAACCTGAAAACATTTATGCCCAGTGCAAGTAAACGCGCTCACAGACGAACAAGTCCCAAGAGCAGTACACTGCTTTCTTGTCTCTTGGTCATACATATGCTCCACAACTCTGACAAACAGAAGATAAGATCCCAACGGGCTCGCAACCGCTCCGAAATTATAAAGAGTTGCAGCTCCGAAATTATAAAGAGTTGCATAATACTTCAGGCCAAATATCTCTGAGATGACTGCATACATTACAGGCCACTGAGCTCCAAAACACAGTCCAATTATAATGGACGCTATGTACAGTGATCCCGGAAGAGCGAAGGCTATGAAAATATGTCCAATGCAAGCAATAAGCATAATTATGGTCAAGAACAGTTACACCTCATGCCGCCTCGGTTACTTCAGTATCTGATTTATTTTTGTTTCAAGCACAGCCAAAGGACTCAAATGTCAGATAAGATGAATGATTGGCTACATTGGAAATATCATGTTGCTTGAGCTACAAGTGGAGTTTGCAGCTGGTAGGGTAGGTAGGTAGAGGTAAATGCAAAATAAGCTCAAGGTCAACTGAGCATTTCTCAGTAGATATAGTTTTCTTTCTCCTACAGTCATGCTTATAAGGCACTGGAGCTGCATGTTCTTAGTGTACCACAGGGGCACACTATCCCTAGTGGAGCCACTGTTATCACTGAAAATGCTGTTGTCAAAAATTTTTAGTCTAGCTTAAAGTCAGGGTGTTTTCGCAGCGCCTGAATTCTGTTTAGCAGTTTCGCAGCGCCAGGATTCTTTTTAGCAGTTTCGCAGCGCTACCTGTTTGAGTGGTTTCGTAGCGTGCTACGAAACTGGGGATTTGATTGAGTTTTCAGTGGAGGCCTGAATCATAGCATGTCTATTGTACACTGACTGCAACTGCTGTGGATGAGGTTGATGTGCTTAAAGGTCTAAGGTTGACTAAAGAATATAACTCTGGTGTTGTTGCATATGATACTCTGATCTATGGATTTTGCAAAATGGCCAGAGCAATCTGAAGAGCTATTAGGGTTGATTGTCGATTCTCTCAAGGCATTTGATGGTGTAGTTCCTCACGGTGGCCAAAGAGCATCGCACAGTAACATTCCTTCATACCAGCTACATAAACAACATAGGAATCAAGTTGTTGTTTCAAATCTTTGGAATTGAGAAATATGGAGATGAATGTCAGTGATTTCTCCTCCATAATCATAGTTGGAGTATGCGTAATGGAAAAGAAGGTTCCTTCTGCTGCCAAGAAGTACATCCTGGATTGGCTGAGGGAATTTGGTGAATTTGAGATCATAATATTTGGAGACATCATCATTCTTGAAGAAGCAACGATGAAGTGGTCAATTTGTGATTGTTTTTATTAAACCAGCTATCCTTTTGAGAAAGTTGAAGCTTATGCTACTCTTTGAAAGCCTTTCCTTCTGAATGAGCTTAGATCTTAACATCCTCTCCATGATAATCGAAAGGTATATGAGCGCCTTCAAAATTTTGGCATTCCCACTCCAAGTATGCACTTGTAAACGGGGATTACCTCTATCAAGAGTTGGACTATTTTGTGGAGCAAGGGATTTTGTTCAAGTCCATGAAAAGTGAATTATGAAGCCTTTTGTGAAAAAAACAGTTCATGGATATGATCACAGTGTTATGATTTACTACCCAAGTTCTGCTGGTGGAGGAATGAAAAAGCTACTTTAAAGGGTTGGAAATCATTCATGTGAGTTTTGTCAAGATTTTAGAAATGTACGATGGAAGGGTCAGCCTATTGATTCCAGTTAAAGGGAATGATAAGGAGCGCATTTCCTGGAGTTGATGTGGAACTTTCAAATTATCCCTCCACCATTATCGAAGTGTGGGCTCAACAAGTTTGTGCCAGTGTTACAGATAGGCAGCATTGTGTTTATTGCTGGTAGAAGAAAAAAGGGACACCGAGAATTCTGTTTGGAATCGGTGTAAGAGATTTGTTTCTTCCCAGCCATTGAGTAACATATATTAAAGTTCATCTATGCATTCTATGAAACATGAACTTTTCAGCCAGAAAACGAGATATTAGAGGCCGAACTCTTCTGGTGTTGATTTTATAATTATTGTGCATTGGTAACGTGGTATGAGGCCAGAACTTTTCTCAACAACCATAGCCCCTGTATTTGTCATCACAATGGTCCGAATGGTAGCAATGTAGAAGAAGAGTTTAGTAAATGAATTCTTGAAGGACGAATGGTATCGTTTGAGAATTTGCGAGCCAAGCTTTTGCTAGAAAAGGGATTTATCTGTGATTTAAGTCACACCCCGCTACCTAAAAAATCAAGCAAATCCTCTTTCATGGCTTATGCGAAATGCATTGCAGCCGTTTCTTCAAGGCACACGGGCTTTTAAAATAACTGATATAAATGAAAATGGCGTGAATGTTATTAAGCACGTTGTTTCATTATTAATGAATATATTGAAGGCATGAAAGTGCTCTTATGAAATGCAGCGATTAATGCCAAGTGTCAAGTAGCTTTATAAAGAATTTGATTGCCATAAGGCCGCCATGGTTAGTGACACTGGGATAGAGATGTGGCGCAAAAGCTGGAATGATATTGATTGATGTCGTTAAAAGACGAGTGCGCATTGAATAAACACAGAAGGAAGGTTGGATTTGGAGGAGAGATAGAATGGCGCTTTTATAATTTGCAAGGATTAGTTCTGGGTTTTCTAGAATCCGTCTTTCGGGCAAACTGTTAATATTGATGAATATTTGATAGATAAAAGAGTATCATAAAATCGCTGCTATCGTAGTGTTGCTCAGGTGCGCGCTATACATTTCATTCTGTGGAAGATAATCAGATCAGAGGATTTTTGTTAAGATCCTTCGATCTTGTGAAACACATATGATTAGAGTTCTTTCAGATATGGTAAAATAAAGCTCGTTTTTGGGGGTTTCAATTGTGGATTGAATCATGCAGAAGTTGTGAATTTTGATCTTGTAGATTGGCTACCACATGGTGGGTTTGCAGTGGAAATGTTTCTGATATTTACAATAAAGATTTGGATCGTTGGTCAGTAAGCAGGAACCCAAACGCTCCCAAGGGAACAGAAGGCTAGAGTTTGCATGGTTAAATTGTTGAAGCCATGAAGCCACATTTAATTGGAATGACAGGTCTCGGGGAAATCCATTGCCGTTGTATCATTCCCCTATTTCTGCATTGAGCTGCCATATTCACTGGTATGCTTGGGAATAAGTTGGGAAGGTACAACATTTATAAAGGAATAACTTTAACTTATGGAATGGAAGGTCACCGTGCTAAGATATGATTTAGAACTTTCATCTTTCTTATTCCTTAATTGAGAGGGTGTCATCTTCACAAATTTGTTTGCTAACCAATCTGCCATCTGTAACATGTTTGCAATCTTCATAGTACTGTCATGGAATGTTGCTTTCTATCCTGGGATGGGATTCAAATCGTGCTGTTAAGAAATCTCGTTTTTCAGAGGATGAAGCACGTTTCTATATTGCAGAGATTGTGGATGTCCTTGAATACCTTCACAAAGTAGGACTGATACACCGAGATGTAAAGAGAATATACTTCTTCAAACCAATGGAAAACACCTCAATTTCAATTATTCCGACTACTTCAAACGAGAAGACCTGCACATTTGTTGGTACAGCTGCCTGCGTTCCGCCAGAGGTCCTTAAGCATGCACCTCCAACAATTGGAAACGATCTATGGGCACTGGGTTGCGCGTTGTATCAGATGCTGTCTGACATATTACCTTTTAAAGATGGCAGTGAGTGGCTCACATTCCAAAGGATCATGGATAGAGATTTCAAATTTCCTGAATATTTTTCTTCTGAAGCATGGCACCTTATTGATTGTTTGCTGGATATGGACCCATCTAAAAGATTGGCTTCTGGCCCTTAAGGGTATGCTTCTCTCTAGAGTCATCCTTTCTTCAAGGGAGTTGACTGGGATAATGTTAGGAGTATGCTGGCTCCAAAGTTAGCCCCACCATTAACTGTGACTCTAAATGGGAGAAATTTCTAGATCCAGGGGAGTTCATTGTGATGGTTTCATTGGTTAAGAAAATTCGGAAACTTTACAACAAAAAGATGCAGCTGATTCTGACAGACAAGCCGAAGTTGATATATGTAGACCCAGTTAAATTGGTACAGTAGGTTGAGATAGTTTGGTTTGATAATCCTAAGGAGCTTAATGTCCAAGTGTTGAATTCTTCCAACTTTAAGATCTGTACTTTGAAAAAGACCACCTCATTTGAAGATTTGAAGACAGCAAGGAATACTACAGTGACTTTATGTTCCAGTTGGGATTTATGAAGCTTTTTATTGGTTTGATGCTAATCAAGTTGGCTGTGATATGTAATGACAGAAGCAAGCTTCATCTTCTTAAAACTATTTAGGTTCCTAATTGCTGTACAAATGTCTGAAGAGATCATGAATCTAAGCAGAAAACGCTTCAAAGATACATAGGTTCTGTTTTGACATCTACAGCAGTTTCGTAGCGCGCTACGAAACTGCTGTAGAATGCTGTTTTGTGGAAAAACAATGAATTTTGATGATGAGGTCAGCTAACGGTAAAAAGAAGGTCTCAAACACAGGCAGAGAGATCATACATGGATTTCCTAACAGCTCAAACAGTGACAGGTGTAGGTCTTGAAGAGAAAATAAAATATTTTGTTTATTTTCATAAAGTTTTCTCAAAGGCAATTTATGATCGAGCTACTAGGGTATTGGTGGGGTTACCAGAATGTTCGGTTGATACACCTGTTTGGTCCTTGAAGCATCCAGATCATATAACATATGGTGGTTATGCGTTGTTAATTAAAGGTTCAAAGAACTTGGAGTGTGGTTTTTAAATGATGAAGAGGAATGGAAGACAGGGGACCGTGGATATAGGGTGATTAATTTTATCAATTAATAAGCTGTCTTACAGCTAGCATCCGAGACCAGCTTGCTCGGTGAATGCTCCCTTAACATATCTTAGCCATAATGGAAATCATACAGCTGTCCAGCATCCAAGAAGAATCATATTACGAGGAGAAATGAATTAGTGTTTTAGTTTGATTAGGACTTTATGTAATCATAGCTTAGCACTTTTGTAATTAATGCATTAGTTAAATAGCATGTAGGAGTAGTTAATAGCCACCTTCGAGGCTCCCCTCATGCTGGAGGAGGAAGCTCGAGGTGGGTGAGTTTGCTTGCCTATATAGGGATCAGATTAGAATGTAAAAAGGGTTGGATACTATATACAAAAACAGAGTTTTTTGAGCCTATGTAAAGACTGTTACAGTAATGATAAAACAGGTCGTTTCTTCTCAAGATTCTCAATGGATTATGTTGTTCAAGTGTAATAGTGTTTTAGTTTCTTAATGTTCTTTTTTGCAGCCTTGTTATAGCACAATCACTCAGAATTCATATTGTATGCTCTGACTTCCTGTGTGTTTGACTAGCTGTGGGTTTTGGTGAAGCCTGTTTGAACATCACTCAGAATTCATTTTTAATGCTCTGACTTCCTGTATGTTTAGCAGGCTTTGGTTTAGGTAAAATAGGTTTGAACATCTGATGCAAAGAGCCTTGACTTCCATGAGATGACTGTGATTTTGTTTATTAAATGTGAGAGACTCCATAGCCCAATGAAGACCAATTTGATGTGTGTCCAACCAGCTATATTTTCATAAGTGTGTGAAGAGTTAGCCCTCTGTTGTTGTGATTAATTCTCTATCAAAAGCCTGTGAGAGAGCCCTCTCTGATTAGGAAGGCTAATTCCTAATCTAAAGTCTGGTCTGAAACAGTTACATGAAATCTTGCTTGGTTGCAGCCCTCAGTAGTGATTTTGTGATAACATTTTGGTGCGTCTGCCGGGAGCTTAAGATTGAATTTCTGAAGGTAGCAGGAGTTCAAATGATTTTCAAGGCTGCAAAACTACCTTGGCGACTCCACACATCAAAGAATAAATTAGAAGGTGACTCCACTGCTAGAAGATCAGTAGCTTGATGAAGTTTCAAGATGGATTCCACTGCAAGAAAGAATGCCAGGTATGCTCCTATGAATCGGTCTCATATCCCTGGTTTTCCAAATCCTATGCCAAAGGTTGATTGGTTAGATGATCTTCCAATATTCAAAGATGAAAAGAAGGATGATGCTGCTCTCCATTTGGTTAAGTTTCACATACATGTACGCAGTCTTAAGGTTCATTTCCCTGAAGATTGTCTTATGAGGATGTTTATGGCTACTTTAGAAGGAGAAGCATGGTCTTGGTATAAAAGTTTGGAAAATGGTTCATTATCTTCTCTTGCTGATTTCCATGATGTTTTCTGTGAAATGTATAAAGAATGTTATCCTTCTTTGTTGCTGCTCAAAGATTGCTGTAGGCATTCTTTGAATCTTATTCAGTACTTGGAGGATTGTTATGGTGATGATGAATTTACAGATGAAGAAATTTTAGAGGCTCTTCATGACAATGTTTTTCAGCACCAAGAAGAAGGTATAACACTCCATGAAGCACCGCATGAAGAGCAGCAAGAGTTTACCTGTGAAAACCATGTTTTATCCTTAGATATTGATGTAGAGATGCAGCAGATTTGTCAGGTTTCAGATCATGATGGAGATGAAATTGATTGCACCCAGCAAGAAGAAATATTGGAGGAAATTTTTTATGACCCTCAGGCAGAGGAAAAGCTTGCTCAAATTTGTAATTCCTTGCAGCAGCTTACTCCAAATAATAATCATAATAGTGAGGAAAATTCCATTGTTTGTTGGAATGATTCAGAAAAGCAACTGGATAGCTTGTCAAATAGAAAAGTGGATAGCACATCAGAGGGGTCTTGTGTGGTTGAGAATCAGGAGCCTGAAGATGAAAAGTGTTATCATGATCATTATTTTCAGCAGCTTTCTATGACAGAACACAAGGAGACTATGCTGGTTCCTCTCTCTTTCACGATTGAGGAACTGAATACTGTGGTTGAAGATCAGTTTGCACAGCTGGAAAGTTTCAAGGAAGGACAAGCTGATCATGTGTTTTGGGACCCTATAGCTGATTACATGGAAGACAATCTTCAGGGAAATGAACCTTAAGACTGCGTACATGTATGTGAAACTTAACCAAATGGAGAGCAGCATCATCCTTCTTTTCATCTTTGAATATTGGAAGATCATCCAACCAATCAACCTTTGGCATAGGATTTGGAAAACCAGGGATATGAGACCGATTCATAGGAGCATACCTGGCATTCTTTCTTGCAGTGGAATCCATCTTGAAACTTCATCAAGCTACTGATCTTCTAGCAGTGGAGTCACCTTCTAATTTGTTCTTTGATGTGTGGAGTCGCCAAGGTAGTTCTTTGATGGCTCCACTAGGGATAGTGTGCCCTTGTGGCGCACTAAGAACATGCAGCTCCAGTGCCTTATCCATTGATTTGACAAACAAAAATTTGCCTGACCAGCATGATTGTAGGAGAAAGAAAATTATATCTACTGAAAAATAAATGCTCAGCCAACTTTGAGCTTATTTGCAATTTACCTACCTACCTACCCTAACAATTCAAACTTCTTCAGCTCAATCAATGTGAAATTTCCAATGTAGCCAATCATTCATCTTATCTGACATTTGAGTCCTTTGGCTGTGCTTGAAACAAAAATAAATCAGATACTGAAGTAACCGAGGCGGCATGAGGTGTAACTGTTCTTCAACATGAAAATATAACTGGAAGCCGCCTGAACAGTAAATCTTATCCATGTATTCAGCTATAGGGTCAAAAAACACATGGTTAGTTTGCTGATTCTCAAAACTTTCTGTATCTTTAGACAACTTATCTTTGGCCACACCAAATTTATTTGATATACTATCCAACTGCCTTTCTGAATGATGCTCACAAACAATGTAATTTTCCTCACTACTATGATCATTATTTGAAGTAAGCTGCTGCAAGGAATTACAAAATTGAGCAAGCTTTTCCTCTGCCTGAGGGTCATAGAAAATTTCCTCCAATATTTCTTCTTGCTGGGTGCAATCAATTTCATCTTCATCATGATCTGAAGCCGGACCAATCTGCTGCATCTCTACATCAATATCAAAGGATGAAACATGGGTTTCACAACTAAACCCCTGCTGCTCCTCATGCTGCGTTTCATGGGATGATATACTTTCTCCTTGGTGCTGAAAAACATTGTTATGAAGAGCCTCTAAAATTTCTTCATCTGTAAATTCATCATCATCATAACAATCCTCCAAGTACTGAATAAGATTCAAAGAATGCCTACAGCAATCTTTGAGCAGCAACAAAGAAGGATAACATTCTTTATACATTTCACAGAACGCATCATGGAAATCAGCAAGAGAAGATAATGAATCATTTTCCAAACTTTTATACCAAGACCATGCTTCTCCTTCTAAAGTAGCCATAAACATCCTCATGAGACAATCTTCAGGGAAATGAACCTTAAGACTGCGTACATGTATGTGAAACTTAACCAAATGGAGAGCAGCATCATCCTTCTTTTCATCTTTGAATATTGGAAGATCATCCAACCAATCAACCTTTGGCATAGGATTTGGAAAACCAGGGATATGAGACCGATTCATAGGAGCATACCTGGCATTCTTTCTTGCAGTGGAATCCTTCTTGAAACTTCATCAAGCTACTGATCTTCTAGCAGTGGAGTCACCTTCTAATTTGTTCTTTGATGTGTGGAGTCGCCAAGGTAGTTCTGCAGCCTTGAAAATCATTTGAACTCCTGCTACCTTCAGAAATTCAATCTTAAGCTCCCGGCAGACGCACCAAAATGTTATCACAAAACCAGTACTAGGGGCTGCAACCAAGCAAGGCTTCGTGTAACTGTTTCAGACCAGACTTTAGACTAGGAATTAGCCTTCCTAATCAGAGAGGGCTCTCTCACAGGCTTTTGATAGGAAATTAATCACAACAACAGAGGGCTAACTCTTCATACATTTATATAAATATAGCTGGTTGGATACATATCAAATAAGTATTCATTGGGCTATGGAGTCTCTCACATCTAATAGACAAAAGCACAGTCATTTCATGGAAGTCAAGGCTCTTTGCATTAGCTGTTCAAGCATGCTTCACCAAAACCCACAGCTTGTCAAACACACAGGAAGTCAGAGCATATAATATGAATTCTGAGTGATTGTGCTATAACAAGGCTGTAAAAAGAACATTAAGAAACTAAACCACTATCACACTCGAACAACACAATCCATTGAGAATCTTGAGAAGAAATAACCTGTTTTACCATTACTGTAACAGTCTTTACATAGGCTCAAAAAACTCTGTTTTTGTATATAGTATCCAACCCCTATTACATCCTAGTTTTCACCATATATAGGAATACATTCCTCCTCTCTAGAATGAGCTCGAATGCCCTATTAACTACTCCTACATGCTTCTAACTAATGCATTAATTACAAACATGCTGAACTATAATTACACACAATCCTAATCAAACTAAAATATTAATTCCATTCTCCTCGTATGCTGGATGCTTTCTTGAATGCTTTGACAGCTGTCCTCCTTCGATTAATCTGATATGGCTGAGCTACAGATGCAATGGATGCTGACTTGGGATGCTTGAAAGCGCTGATGGCTCATTTAATGACCAGAAGGTGTGCTCCTATTTATCGGTTTCTGTCTCCCAACATTCTCCTAAAGTATAGCAGCCTGCTCCCAAATCTTTTAATAACCCCAAGTATGGAATGATGCCAGGCTTCTGATGTGCTGTAGGTGGTATTTGATAGACAGCTGTTCTTCTTCCTCAACTCCCGCTCACCGTGTCAGACTAGCTGCTCACAGTATCACACTAGCTGCCCTGCGCTTTAAATCATCACCTACAGCAGTTTCGTAGCGCGCTACGAAACTGCTGTGTGATTTAAAAAACACAGTCCTCCTTTAAACTTCTCACAAAATTGAATAGCTGATGTTGCCAATCTTCGGTTTCACCTTTGCTATGCTAAGATTCAGAATCACATTCCCTGTAACATGAACCTTCATCAGATGAACCAACTGCAATTGATGAGACCACCATGATTTTACCATCCCACTGACTCAACACAGCGTCATATAAGCCAAAACAGAGCAAGTTTGCTAGAGATATGCTATCTGCATAAGTGTGATGGGGAGGTATCTGAAACCCATTAAGCAAAGGATGTAATCCATTGTTTTCAGCCCAGGCTATTTGGATGGGTACAAGACAAATAAGTTGACAGATCCAATTTCCAGAAACATCAATGTTAAACAGATGGTACAAACCATGGTTGCCATGACGAGCAATGGCATTATCTTTCCCAAATTGCATGGTATCAAAATGTGGTTTATATATATTTGCATCATTGAATCGAACCTGAATATATGTTAATCAAGCCTTCTTTCATATAATCACCAAGAACACCCGGCACCCAACCATAGAAATTGTAGGTACCAGGGTAAACATTTTCTATAGAGAAAAGCCCATTCTCATCAGCTTGACTCCAAAATTGGTAGCTCTTACTCTCTAAATATCAATATTTTTCCGAGAGAACATAACTGTATTTTCAGTCCTTGGTTACAGAGCTTGATTTCAGAGCTGCATTCAGCCCAGAAAATGGCCGCAACACCAACAATGTGTAGACTCAGGGTCAGAGTGAAGACCATCTCCTCCGGGTAGCCACACAAAGATGATACCCCAGCCACTCAAATCTGTAATGAACTCGGCCCTTGATAGCTCAGAACTCAGTCTTCAGTCTAATCGCTCTTATCTATGTGCATAGACTCATTCCCTGCAGAGAAGATGCACCATATTACAGGTTTATGAGGGAGCTCCACTCGCTGCAATGCACAACATATATCGATCTCTGTTATCAAGTCACACTTTTTTTTAATGCATACTTTATCACTATGACTCAATTACTGGCACATCAGTACAAAATCTGAGAAACTTCAACATGCTCCATTAATCGCACTGTCAGTATGAGATTAGTTTACATTTGTTTTCATTGTTATTTGCTTGCCGTGATTGCACAAGTTCTGTGATACACTGCTCTAGATTGCGCTCCAAGATACCACTGATCAACCAACCCACGACTAGACTATCCACAATCTGACCATTGGGTTGGAGATGAAGGGTCGCTTCACTACAAAACATGATCCCCTCTGTTCATTTCTTTGTTGAGAATTTCGAGCAAATTGTCAAGCCCTCCATAACGTATGCCTGTAATTATCCCCGCTGGTTTTGATATGGTGACTCACACAATTCCATTATCTAATGCAATGTGAGCACCCTGATCCACAAAATCACATCGCCCTCCTAACACTTCCGCTACAGAGTGCAGAACTAATAGCATACTTATCAAAAGTGTGATGAATGTAATCTAATGTAGCGCAAATCTTCTGAGAGCCATGGTTCTTGAAATATTTACAATCTCCCTCTGAATTTAACTTGTGCTTTGGTAATTCTTTAAACTCCAAAACTTCTGTGGAGCTTGAGAAGTTTCTTGGTCGCTAGCTGGAGCATGTAACCGGCACGTTACCACGTTTGTAGAAGACAATATCTAAATAATACCATCCACCTTGACAAAGGAAATTCTTCTATTTCGAGCTCTGCCATGTGCTTCCTTGTCTTTACGACAACGATTTCTCCTCTCTTTCTAGGAATGGCATCATCCTTCTTTTGTTTTTGTTTAATGCGCACTTATCTTTTAACGGCACCAGTTAATCTAATACCAGCTCTTGTGCCACTAATAATGGCGGTCTTGTAGCAATCAAACTATTATAAAACTACTTGACACCTGGCATTGATCACCGCATTTCAAAAGAACACTTTCATGTCTTCAATATGTGCATTAATAATGAACCAACGTGCATTAAGGAGGTACTGTGTATCTCAGTTTAAAAAAAAACGTGATCCCCTGCAAAAATAAACACAACGCTGCCTATTTGTAACACTGGCTGTAATTTCGTATATTCTGCAAGCAGCATAGAATCTACAGGAGCAGAACGACCAATATGAAGAAGAACCCTTAATACAGCATTGGATGCGTTGGGTTTGTCATGCCTCAGCTTCCATAATAGCTTCGGAAACAAATTGACCATTTCTCTTAGAAACACTAGAAGAAGACTTATCTCGTACATCATGAAAAAACATGTTTTCAATTGACGAGAGGTATAAGAGCTTCATTGTCGAACTTGAGTTACCCTTTGCAAATGCTCGTGTAAAAGCCTTCAATAGCCTTTCTTTCCAGTCTACGAATACATTCAGTATGAGATTTGGAATGAAAGGAACTAAAGAAACAACATGCTTTTCAAACAACCGCTTTGAGTCTGCTGGCAGCATCTGGCCCTCTAATGAATTCTCCATGAATTAAAGAACTCTTTCATTAGGAAGACAATTAATGACAACCCAATTTGTAATCTCCAAAGCGATCTCACAGATACCAGTATTTAAGGTGACAAATCATTCTTCAACCATTATGTGAACATTGAAATGATAGACTAAGAGGAAACAGAATAAGCAACCGGTGTATTAGAAAAGGCAGCAAAGCCTTGAGCCACTTCTCCATTACCACCTTGATTTATATTGCTGATGTAGTTCCAGTTAATAATTCACTTTAATCATTCGCTTCCATGCTTCTCATGCATTTGAATACAAGGTTTAACCCCTGAAGTCTGAGCCTTCAATGAAAACTCGAACAAATCCCTAGTTTCGTAGCACGCTACGAAACCACTCAAACAGGTAGCACTGCGAAACTGCTGAAAAGAATTCAGGCGCTGTGAAAACACCCACTCTTTAAGCCAGGCTAAAAATTTTTAACTACAGCATTTTCAGTGATAACAATATTCATGTTTAGAATTCATATGTAAATGGTTGTTTGGATTTCATAACTAACTACCTTTATTTATAACATGAAGATGGTTTCTTTATAAGGTTTTGTCCATATACTGCTGTGTTCTTTGGAATCGGTTGTTTTGCAGGACAAAAGAGAAGAAGGGAACTCCAAGAAGGGTTTGGACCCTAAGGGCCTTCTCAAACGTAGGACCTAAGGTACGTACCCTTTACAATAGAATTTTCTTATAATAGCATAATGGCTGTGTGAACATGTGTTTATTTGAATAGATAACTTTCAGTCTGCTAGGGTTTCAACCCAAAAAGCCCTAGGGGAACATTTCCCTCCAACAATCCACCAATAATTCCATGACATATAGAAAAACCCAATGCTAATTACAATCAGTGGCATGATCAGCATCGAGTGCCACACAAGTTCCAAGTGGGCAACAAAGTTTGGCTACCTTTGCAGAACGAGTGCCTCGCTGGGCCCCACTGCAAGATTCGTCCACTTAAATATGGGCCATACACCATCACCAAGGCTATATGAGATAATTATTTCGAGCTCACCATTCCCCCATTCCTTGGCCTGCACCCAATGTTCAATGTGGATCGCCTTTGGCCATACTTTCCACCATTACTAGACACATCCGACATTGCAGAACAGCTCACACCAACATTGTTAAATACAGACTACATGGAACAAGTTGAAACTAATTGGATCATGGACACACATATAAAGAACACTCACTATCAAAATATCCAACTATATTGAGTTTTCATAGCCAGCCAACCCCTGCACCAAGGAAAATGGCTTACTAGGTACCAAGTTCAGCAGAAGTTTTCTCATCTCATGGAGGAACTCAATGCAATGGAGACCATTTCTTCCTAAGGGGGGAGGAATGATCCAGGTGGATATTGGTAGCCACCCACCTATTCCACATGAACCCCCACCATTGTTTCTTTTATTTTTTCAGTTTCCTTAATTGTAGCATAGTTTACTATTTTTGGCAGTTTTTCAGGTCCTCAACTTCCAGGGTCGTTTTGAGGCCCTAAACGACATTTTTTGGAAATATACTCCAAGCAATTTTAATGAAATCACCTTTTCAGTTGTACTCCTTGGAGAGATCTTTCCAATGAGGTATCATGCGCGTCAAACGGAGATAATATGACCAAGTTACGACCCCGGGAAGTTAGCTGCCCAACTAACCCCAACAAGGCCCATAAACTCTTGGTGTTACATCTCCTTGGGTTAGGGTTTTGGTTGTTTAGGGCTTTCTCTTATTTTTCAATAATAAAAAGGCCCTTGAGCCTCATTTTAACTCGGTTCAGAGGCATGTAGCCACCACATCTCTTCTCAGAGATAAGCTACCATCACCCGAGCTAGTCTCATTTCCATTCTGTTTGTAAGCATATTTAATTATTTGATATTAATGAAAGATAGTGTTATTTCTACTACATGTCTGTATTTATGGTTATATATGTAATTTGTTACGTTCCTGTTTAAATTCGGATCACATATTGCAAGCAAAACAATATCCCTTAAAGTACTTGGAAGCTAATGATATTTCTATGAGATGGTTATTACCTTGAAACATTCTACTTCTACAATTGGCCGCAACATGTCCATAATATGACATATAGAATATTCAACATTATTGATCAAAGGAGAAAATCGATTAATGCTTCTATAGTTAGGAGTAAATGATTTCCTTTGAAGATTTTCTTTCCTTGGTTGTTGATTAGGTTGACTTCTTATCTCTTTGTTGAGTGTTTCATATTTTTCATTAGAATTCCTTGCCTCAGCTTGTGAACTAGATTCTCCTTCAATAGTTTCGTGAAAACCAAGAGCATATTTGATGGTAGGAGACCTCTGACTACTAAGAATATTATCCAAAATCTTAGTACTATCTTAATATCGCAAATGTTTAGCTTTTTCTTCTAATTTACCTTTTAGGATATTTACCTCAACCTAATATTTCTTTTCCTTTTCTAAACACTGCTTCTTCATAATTTCTTAAAACTTTCTTCCTTCCTCCATTTGTTTTTTTAATTTTATAATCTCTTCTTTTAGCCCATTTTCTTGTTCTTCAAATGCTTGAAGTAGTTCTTCATTCCGCTTATCTGATTTTTCAAGATCTTCTCTTAGAGAGATGACCTCAGCTTCAAGACCTTCACAATATTGGTTAGATACCATACCAACATGATCCTTGTTATCATAAGCCTGCAACTTATCTTTAAGATTAACAATCTTTTTCAAAGCAAGATCAAGTTTTGTTCTAAGATCAAAAATTTCTTCTAACCTGTCTTCTTTTGAATCAACAACTCCATCTATCATTTTGGACACATTGTTAGATATAAGATTACCTGAGAAATATTCCTTTGGGACTTCTTCATGTATTTCTTGTAGCTTATCCCACACTTGATTTGCAGTAGTATAATGCATAACCTTATTCAATATTGAATCAGATATGCTACAAAAGATGTTACTCAAAGCCTTATTGTTCTTTTGCACTTCCTTGTCTGATGGAGGAAACTTGGTGTAACCATTGCACACTAGATTCTAAACATCGAGATTCATTATATTATCCTTCATATTTTCTTTCCATTGTTGATAGTTATCTTTGCTTGGCATAGGCACATATGTATTTTCCTTTTATTCTAACTTGCCTTGACCTACTACTTCAAGAGGCATCATTTTTTAATATGTTTTCTCTTTAGAGTACTTACTTTCACTTTTACCCATAAGTGCAAGCTTAGTGGTTTCACTATCATTGTTGCATAGACAAGAAAATGGATCACATTTTGAACAAAAACCCATACCTGATGATGCTTCGTCTTCTTCATTCTTGATCAATAAAAAGCGAGTTTCTCCCAAACTTGAATATTTGCTGACATTTGTAATTGTTACTGCATTTGATATATTCCTATCAAATTTTTCAATAAAAGTACCCTTTTCTTCTAGGCCATCAAACTTATTATTACTTTTATCTTCAAATGCCATAAGTAAGTGACAATCTTGATCGGACTCACCTTCTTCACCATTTGAAAGACCATCATTTTCTTCATGTGTATAAAAACTTTTGTTTTCAAATCTCTTCCTATTTATTTTTGCAGCTTCTTTTCCTTTCTTCTGATTTTCTCTACTGGGACACTTAGCAGTGTAATGACCAACTCTACCACAAGAAAAACATTTGAAATGAAGCTTACCTTTGAATCTTGCTGCACCCACTTGGAGTTTCTTTATGAATTTTTCCTCTTCTCCTTATGATACATAACCTGATTATTTCTTTTCTTTTCCTTTTGCAGTAGAATTAAAGTTCAGTTCTCTCATGTCTAAAGGACCACCTTTCCGCATCTCAAATGTTGTCAATATTCCATGGAGATGATCAAGTGTGAGACTTTTCAGATCCTGCATTTCTTCAATAGCAGATACTTTGGAGTCAAACTTCAAAGCCAAAGATCTCAAAATATTTTCAACAATAGTAGCATCTTTTATCTCTTAACCAAGATTTCTCATGGAGTTAAAAATTTCATCTACTCTAATAAAAAATGTTGCAATGCTTTCATCATCATGCATTTTCAATGTCTCATACTATATTCTGAATGTTTGAAGTTTAGCACCTTTTACCTTAGTGTCGCCCTCATAACTTTGGATAATATTATCCCACATTCCCTTTGTTGTGTTTAGTTGCATTACCTTCACAAACTCGGACTCGGCCAGACTTCCCAAGATGGAATTTACAGCTTTTACATTTGTTTCATATTGTTTATTTCCTACAATATCTGAAGGAATAGAGGCTAGCTATTAATATCCACTTTCAATAATTTCCCATACATTGGCTCCTAGTGCCTGCAAGTATGCTCTCATCCTAACTTTCCAAAATAAAAAGTTATTTCCATTAAATATAGGAGGTCTGATAGAAAATACTCCTTCATGACTACTCATCTTGACAAATCTCCTTCAAGCAATCAAGCTTCTGCTGAAGGACTTTCTATGACACCAATTGTTGGGAAAAATAATGAGAGGGGGTTGAATCAGTATTTTGAAATCATTAAAATTTTCAATTTCATATCCATATTTTTGTATGTGACTTTGTTGAAGGCAACCCGCGTATGTACGTGATTATTATTCAAACAACTAGCATACATCAAGTAAAATTACTTTTGCAGTACTTCATTAAACATTAAACGGATAGTAATCATGTGCAATAAGAACAAAATAAGCCATCACACATAAGAAACACACATGAACACCAAGATTTAAGATGGAAACCCAATGTGGGAAAAAAACCACCACCGATGTCATCTATATATTATTTTTAATATAAAGAAAACCTTATTACAATCTTGTACTAGCGCAGACTCATACCAGCATGGAGACACCCACCTATAGAAGGCTACAACCTTCACTCATTCTCTAGCACCCACTGGAAGGGAGCACCAACCCCCTAATCTCGTTTACCGACACCCACTAGAAGGGAGATCCAACCCCTGGTCTAATTTACCAGCTACCACTGGAAGGAAGCTTCAACTCCCTCATTGAAGACTTCAACCTTCAACACCTTTAGGGACCATGTTTCATAAATTTTCATACTGGATCCACCTGCTACAACACATCACAACTGTAGGCTAGGTTTCATCAAATTTTTACATTGGACCCACTACCAACATTTAAGCCCAAAACCAATCATCAAAACTGAATCTTATCACTGTAACTGAATCATCAATCTTTGACCCAACTGAATCAATCAATCACTAAATCCATGCACTGAATCAACTGAATCAACCAATCAAATGAAACCCAAACTTAAACAACCAAAATAGTCATATCACTGTAACCAAAATACCAATCAACATAGTGCACATCATAGAAACCAGATTTTATTACTGCAAACCCTGATCAATCATATATCAAAATATATATGCTACTTTACAGTAGCAAATCCGCGTGTGTACGCATTTGCCATGAAGAATACCCACATACAGATTTTAAATCACTTATTTCTGAAAACTAAACCATTTCCATTCTGAAATAAATACTGATTCATACTCATATATAATGCATCATTCTAAAACAACCACATAACCTTCAATGAACTTCAATCACAAACAACAAGTATCATCATCATTCTTCAATCAATCAATCCTTAATCAAAACATCATTGTTTAAGCCCATATCATCAAGAAGACTTCATTAAGAGATGACAGGAATACATCAAGGCTAATTAAACTAATCAAACATCCTTTTCGTCAAAACTCTACATTATGTACCTACTTTCCTCACACAAAAACCGTGTGTATACGCGCTTTTAAAGAAACAAACCCACGTATACACGACTTACCAGTGTCACATCCTGCATTTGTACGTGCCTTGCAGGCTATAAAACTTGCGTACATATCTAAAATTTCATATTCAAACCTTTGCTACAACATAAAACTTCAGACATACCTAGATCTTGACACACACAGATCATGCGTAAAGACACTATCAACACAGATCGAATTACCTCATAGTCAAGATAGTCATCTCAAATCTATTGGATCTTATCCATCATCGAATTCTTGGGTGCATACTTAGTTTTAGATCAAAAAAACATCAATAGCCCATTACATGCATATTTGCTTCAGATCTAACTATTCATAAGATATTCATTACTTGCACACCCTGTCACTTTGCTCTTCATCTCCTTATATAGCTTATCCTTTATCTAATACCATAGGTCAAAACCATACTCCAACTGATGGTTTTCTTGGATGCGATCAAAACATCTATCCAATACCACAGGGCAATACCATGGTAAGGATCCTTGGTATTTAGAATACCATGGTGTGGAAACTATATGCACCTTTGCTTCTTCATAACTATGTGTGTACACGACTTTTCTTAACATAACCCACATGTACTTCTTGAAATTTCAACTTTTTCATTCCTCTGCCTCTGAACTGCTATGCCTTTGTCAAAACTCTTTGTCACATTTGTAGACAAATCATGTTGACATATGTATCAAGTTGGTTTCCATCAAAGGAAAATTCATCAGATAGGTTTCCATCAAGGACAACACATTATTCATAATGCCAACATTGCATTGGTAAGGCCAAAATGCATGACCACAAATTCATAATGATCTTCTTGAGTTCTAAATGTTGTTTTTGGAATGTCCTTTGTCTTCATTCTAATTTGATGATATCCGGAATGAAGATCCAGCTTGGTCAATTAAATTTATCCATGCAATTCATCCAACAAACCATCAATGACATGAATGGGAAATTTATCTTTAATAGTGAGTTGGTTGAGCTCTTTATAATTTGGACACATAAGCCATTATCCATCCTTCTTGTGCATCAATACTACTCGAGAAGAGAAAGAAATTTGGCTAGGTTGAATTATGCCTTCCTCTAGCATTTATGCCACGATACATTCAATTTCACTCTTTTGGGCATAGGGATATCTATAAGGTATGATGTTTGGAGGAACACTTCCTGGAATCAAGTGAATAGTATGATCATGATTATGAATAGGTGGGAGACCTCTGGGAGTGTCAAATACCTTGGAATGATTGTCCTAGACTCTTTGGAGATCTGGAGAAAAGGATGTTTTGATGTTTGAACCTATAGAAAACATAATTGTGCAATTATGCCTCGTTGTTCTTTCTTCAAAATCTTTATCATGTCATTAGGTTTGATTATATTGCCTAGTCTCCCTTATGTTAGGTTTTGTGCATGGATTTCGCACATGGTTTTGGGTGTGGTGGTTTTCGTTCCATGGTATTTTGTAGATCCGGTCAAGGGAACTACAATTATGTTCTAATACAGGGTTAATGGATTGGGGTTTATGGATGCTTCGACATGTATATATATGTATTGTAACATTGAAAGGAATATAATGAAAAATCAATCTGGTAGTCTCGGTTTTGGGATCCAGGGGAAAATCTTTGTGTATATTTGTTTTATGTGTTATGCTCTTGCCATTGTTTATTTTCTATTTTTTAGAATTTGTATGCAGGTAATTTATGTGCGGGGTTAAAACATATACCTTCAATACCCCTTAATTCAATTTCCTTTCCTTCCCAAAAAAATTCAAGGAAATTTCTTGAAAATTAAAAGCTATCATCCCCAAAGGCTGTAATCATTGGACTCCTAATACAACATCATCACCACCCATAGGAATAGAAATCACTGGATTATTCAAAGCATATTCCCTCATGGTTATCTTGATATTGTAGCACTTCCCTGAGAAATTTATAGTTCCTCCATTTGAAACCATCACTTGACACTCTGGTGTTGGATATAGAAAGCAATCCAATTCCTTGGATATCTTAAAATGAATAAAATTATGGGTACCACCTAAATCAATCAGCACTATTACCTTTTTCTTCTTGATATATCCTTATATATTAAGAGTTTGAGGAGTGGTAATTCCTGCTAATGCATTACAAGATTTGGCCATATTCATTTCTTCTTTCTTTGGGGTTGGTTCCTCATGTATATCTTTTTATTTTGATATTTCTTGTTCCTTTTCTTCCTCATCTTCAAAAACTATGTAAAATAATTTCTTCTCGGCACACTTATGGCCTTTAGTGTATTTGTTATCACAATTGTAACAAAACCATTTTGCTATTTTTTCCTCTAGTTTTTGTGGTGTCAACCTTGTAGGTTGTGGGAGGCTAGGAGAAGCAACACTTCCATCTTTATAGTTGTGAGTGGTAGACCTCCTTTTTTCCATAATTTTTCTTTCAACTTTTCTTGACACCCTGAATGCATTTTCCAATGAATTAGGTTCCCTAAGATGAACCTCATGTTGGATGTTATCTTTTGAATTCCCTATGAAGACATTAATCATATGCTCCTTTATAATATCAGGTACCTTGATATTCAATTTTTGGAAGTCCTTAACGTGCTCCGCCATTGAAGCCTTTTGTTTGAGATTTATCAATTGGCTAAAGAACAATTGCTCTTTGTATCATCATAATGTGCTACCAATAAAATTGTCCAAGTGACAATTGATTTATGAGAACAAAGGCATCAATACCATACAAACTGATTGGGTTCTAAATATAAAGATGCAATGTGTACCTCTTATGTGTGTGGCATGTTAGCTTTGTGGGCAAATGATCCAAAAAAGGAGCCAAGCATGCCCCAAAAGTCTTCAAAATCCTCTCAAGGATTGTTCAAAGTTAAAATGGTCGTGGGAGCAAAGCCCTTGGAAGGGGGGAAATACATTATCGGGGACCTCAAAACACTCTAAAACCATGGAAAAACCATTACTGCAGGTTTAAACTGGGCATCGTACAGCAACCGTTAGATCTGGCCGATCAATAGCCCAGATCTAAGCAGCAAATCGCATATCGGCAGGACAGAGGGGATAGTCAAAAGGCGGGTGCATGACACCGCCGATCAGCGATTGCCGATGATTGGATCAGCGGGTCGCATTGGAGGGAAGCACATGTTCTGTGGTATAAAGGACCAGGGAACGAGCGACTCGTGATTGTGATTTATCACATCACAATATCGCTAGCGGTGGCAACCTAGGGACGAGGCCTAGTCCCGAGCATATGTGTAACCCAATGGGCCGGACCTGATGTAATTATATGTGATAAATGGATATGTTTTCAAATCCTCAAAAGGCCAATTTAATGTATTTTCCATGTATTTCGCTATGTAATGAAATACACAGGAACCTTAGTAGCGCTGATAGCGATGAAGTCCAGACCCGATGTGTTTTAGAGGTGAAATATATATATGTTTACAGGTCCACAAAGGCCGATTTTTCATGTTTTTTAAGGTTTTCGCCATATGAAAAAAATACGAAGGGAACAAAGGCACCGAGCCATCTGCGATAGGTGACAGCGACCCAAAGGGCAGACCCGATGTGTAAATAAATCATTTTTGAGGACTTTTAAAGTCTGAAAGGAACAAACATTGTCGGGAGTTTACAACATTACTGTGGTTTCTGTGTAAAACAGAAAATGCTCATTATTAAATAGTTTGAAGAGAAACCGAGGTCGAGAGGCATCTACAGCACAACAAAGCATGCCCAATTAACCCGAAACAGAAATATCATGGGCATCTACAGCACAACAAAGCCCGAATCAAATACATCATGGAGCAGCACAGCGCGAGACAGCCAAAATCAACAGAAGAGATTGTGGGCATCTCTGTCAAGAGAGAGCTCCCTACCAGCACACCCAAAATATCTGAATATGGTTATTCCTCGGTTAGAAAGAGAAAAACCTTCGAGTCATACCTGCCTATTGAGGGAATCAAATAGTTAAGGGACAGATCAGACAAGGTTAAGACTCTGAGCCTTATAGAGAGCTCAGGAGCATTGAAAAGGCCTATAAAAGGCAAAAAACTAGATGTAACAAGGGTTCAACTTTTGGAGATTATTCCTCCTCTGTTCCTTCAAGCTTCTCATCTGCATTCTTTAGTAATACAAGCTTCTTTTGCTATTATATTTTCAATGTCCATTTCTCTTCTGTTCTATGCTTGCACTTGAACAATTTGTTCAGGTTTTCTTTGTGTTTAAGGCTAGATAACTATCATCTTATCTTTGATTTGATATATTAGATTTGCAAGCTTGTTTGCTACCTGTAGCTAGCCATTTATATGTGTTATTATATATGCATCTGCCAGTATAGTCAGTAAGCTCATTGCTACCTATAGCTAACCATTCATATATGTTCATGTATGTAATTTGCTGGTACTATCAGTATTCTCCATCTATCCATTAAATCTACAAACTATTGAGCATTTGTGGTCTAAAGCCTTGTGTTATTGGGGGTGTTCATGCATGTATTGAGTGAGAATAGAGCTGAAATGGTTATCTAAATTGATCCAAACCATCATTTATTCCAATAGTTTAGAGAACAATATTGAAGATTACATGTTACCAGGCATCTCTGATTTACAACCTAGGAGAGTTTCCTGGAGTGTTAACATAATTGGCGTCGTTGCCGGGGAAAGGAAACTGAAGCTCAACTTCCCTGGGAAACGACATAGATCCAACTTTGATGATAGACAAAGTTTGGGCACTTTTTTGGTTGTAATCATCTATCTGGCGACTCTACTGGAGGCCGAACCTCTTGGCGACTCCACTTCATAGTTCTGGCTCAGTTTGTGAGGCATACTCGGAGAAATCCTCAAAAGCTACACGCTGACCCAGTACCTGATCCTGAAAAAATCATCAAAGAGAGAAAGGTATTGCAGAAAGGAGCATCAGGTTTAGGTAAACCTAAACAATCTCCTATATCTCTACAAGAAAGGCTTGTAATAGAACAAATACATGTTGAGAGTATAGCATCTAATACTAGCAGTGAAGAAAAACTCTCAGAGATTCATAAAGCTCCTTATTCTTTAGGTTCTCCTTTTGCTTTAAGCCCAAAGGAAACCTCACCTCCTATCCATCATACTCCTTTAGTCCTATTAGTCACTCCTCAACCATCTATCATTCAGACTACCAGTACTCTTTTAGCTACCATAGCTATGGCAGGTCCACAAGCACCTACCAAAATGGAAAGAATCATAGCTGCTAGGTATGGACCTCTAATACTCCCCACTCCTTTGAATTCCATGCCTACTGGAGAATATCATAAATATAGGCCTAAGTTCAGTGAGATTGAAGGTGTTACTGTTGAAGAACATCTTGAGTCATTCTATAGCTATGTTGATAATATGGACATTAGTGAAGATGATATGTGGATGAGAGTCTTTGTCCAAAGCCTGGATGGAGAGGCTAGAAAATGGTTTAGAGATCTAACCCCCAGATCTATAGCAGATATTGAAGCTTTAGATGATGCATTCCTAAAGCATTGGGGGGATAAAAAGGATCTCGTCTACTACCACATTGAGTTTGGAAACTTAAAGAAAGAAAATGGTGAGTTGCTATCTGATTTCAATAAAAGGTTTAACCGTATGTACAGCAAGATTCCAGCTGAAGTAAAACCCACTACTACCTCTGCTAAACTCACTTATGCTAGTGCTTTTGATTCTAATTTCTTCCTATTGTTAAGAGAGAGGCGATGCACTACTTTGGCTGATATGCAGGATGCAGCCTTGGAAGTGGAATAAAACATCATGGCTGCAGAGAAACTCAAGGGAAATGTTGATAGAAGAAGACAGAGGGGTGAGTCTTCATCATCCTCTAATCCTAAGATAGATAAAATGACCAAAATGATCGATTCATTAGCCTCTGAAATCTATAAATTGAAGGTTGAGCAGCAGCCGGGGAAAGGAAGAATGCCTAGTACCTTTGCCCCAAGATATCCAAATCCAAATCCATATAGAAGAATGAATGAGCAGTTGCAGATTTTGCAAAGAAACAAAAATGCAAATGAAGACCAAAGGGTGAAGGCTCCTTTTCAAAATGTAGTCATGGAAGAAGAGCAATTCAAAGAAGATGATGAGACCCATTGTCTAGAAGACAAAGGCAAGGCTTCTTTTTTAACCTCAGCTGCATATGAAAATTCATTATGCAATGACCAGATCAGCCAGGAATGGGATGGTGAAGCTATTCTACAAGTTGTTGATCAGCAAAGATATAATTTAAGGTCAAAGATAAATAATGCCAAGGAAACTCATGTTCAAAGAGTTGTTGTCCCTACAGTACCACAATTTAATAAGAAAAAACTACTGGCAGTTGATCCCATAATCCTCAAAGCTCCAGCTCATGAGGTAAGAGGCCTTGATAAGAACCCTTCTCCTTTCAGTTTTCAATCAAAAATTCAGAAGTTAAGAATGCCTATGCCTCTAATTGAACTAGTGAAGAATGAGTCCTTCAAAAGATCCATCCTTGAGGTCCTTGAACCTAAAGCCATCCAAGCCTTTACTGACTATGTAAATCTGCAAGATGACAAGCTAGTTGTTATCCTCAGCCCAATGATTGAAAATTGTGAAGACAACTTCCCTTCATTCTATGTCTCTCTGACTATTCATGATAAAATCGTTCACAACTGCCTTTTGGACATTGGAGCCAGCCATAATCTAATGCCCAAGGCTATCATGGATGAGCTGGGTCTTGACATCACTAAGCCTTATCATGACATGTTTTCTTTTGACTCTAGAAAAGTGAAATGTCTAGGGTTAATCAAGGACCTAGCCATCACTTTGTCTCAGTTGCCTATGAAAAGCATCATGATGGACATTGTGGTAGCAGATGTACCTCCCATGTTTGGCATGTTGCTTTCCAGAGGTTGGATCAAGAGATTAGGTGGATCATTACAAAATGATCTGTCCTATGCTACAGTCCTAGTTTTCGGAGGTGAGAGCAACAAATTATACAGAGAGGTGTAGTTGGCTTATATAATCAGCGATGAAAAGAATCCCACCAATCATCCCATATATGCCATCGACACTGATTTTGGAGCTTGTATCCTTCACATTGAAGAATCTCAGTTGGCCTCCACGCAGCTCAGGAAACCAGTTTTCCAGATCGCTGAGGAAGAAAACCCACAGATTTGGGATATGTTTTTTGATGGGGCTTGCTCTAAAGAAGCTGCAGGGGCAGGTGTGGTCCTTGTGTCCCCAACACAGGAATACATTCATTTATCTTTCAAATTAACCTTTCAGGTCACAAACAACATCGCAGAATACGAAGCTTTAATTATGGGCTTAAGCGCTGCTAAAGAAATGGGTATCAAAGGCCTGAAAGTGTTTGGAGACGCAGACCTCATTATTCAACAGGTAAATAAAATGTTCCAAGCTAAGCATCCAAGGCTGAAGGCATACAGAGATGAGGTATGGAGGCTCAAGGATTCTTTTAATGATTTCAACATTTCTTATATTCCAAGAATGAAGAACCATCTTGCCGACTCCCTCACTGTCTCTGCTAGCATGTTTATTCCTCATTTGCCTCCTAAATTGACATACGCAATTTAGGTAAAATACAGACCATCTCTACCTAACAATGTTAAATATTGGATGGTTTTTGAAGACGATGAGGAAATTAACAGATTTTTGCAAGTCGTGGAGGAATTTTCTGAAATGCACATCGATTAGGAAAATGAAGCCATGGGAGAATGCGGCAAACCCAAGATAAAAAGTGAGATCGGCCAAGGAAGCATCATCCAGCTACCCAGTAATCACATACCAAAAGGATTGGTGCCTCTAGAGAAGCTTTTCGACCAAAACGATGTGCCATATAAGCCTGCTGAAATAGAAAATGAATCTGTTGTTCATGAACATAATATAGGGAACCCAGCACATCCAAAAACATAAATTTGTCCACGCATTTGTCCTCTGCCCAGAATTCCGAGTATTTCACCCTTAAGAAGCAATTCGCTGACATTTTTTCCTGGGAATATAGCGATCTTAAAACCTATGACGCAGACATCATTCAGCATAAGATCCCATTGGAAAAGAATACCACCGCTTTTAAGCAGAAGCTAAGACCTATCAGCCCTCTCTTATTGCCTTTGATTGAGAAAGAGATCAAGAAGCTATTGGATGACAAAATTATAGTGCCCCTAAGGTATTCAAAATGGATAGCTAACCTTGTGGTAGTAAGAAAGAAAAATGCAGAAATCAGGCTTTGTGTTGACTTCAGAAATCTAAAAAAGTGCTCTAAAAAAGATAACTATCTCCCGCCCAAAATGGAACACTTGCTGCAAAGAGTTTTAGGGGCTAGAGTCATGTCTTTCTTAGATGGATTTTCAGGCTACAATCAGATTGTTGTACATCCTAAAGATCAAGAAAAGACTGCCTTCACTACTCCTTGGGGAACTTTCATGCACTCCAAGATGCTTTTCGGACTGACGAATGTTGGAGCTACCTTTCAGAGGGCCATGGACATAGCCTTTGTGGGAGAGAAGGACAAGTTTGCCCTTATTTATCTTGATGACATAACAGTCTTCTCCAACAGCCACAAAGACCATTTACAGCATTTGAAGAAGGTCTTCCTAAAGTGCAGACAGTTTGGAATTTCAGTCAACCCAAAGAAGTCACAGCTTGCTCTAGAAGAAGGCAAACTTCTGGGACATACTATTTATGCTGAAGGTGTGAAGATTGATCCAGCCAGGGTTCAAGCCATTCAGACATTGTCCATCTGAAGGTCAAAAAGGGACATTCAATCCTTCTTGGGTAAGATTAACTTCGTAATGAGTTTCATTCCAAACTTTGCAGAGCTTGTAAAGCACATCACTTCCATGCTAAAGAAAGGTGTAGAAATAAAATGGACAAATGCTTCAAGAAGCTCTTTTGAAGCCATCAAGCAAGCTATCATGGAAGCTCCCACTCTAATTAGCCTAGATTACACTAAGGAGTTTTGTATCTTCTCTTTTGCCTCTTATGATACACTTGCGGTAGTTCTGTTGCAGAAAAATGATTAAGGCATAGAGCACCCTGTGGCCTTTTTTAGTAAAACTTTAAGGGATGTTGAACTAAGGTATGACCTTATTGAAAAACAAGCTTATGCTCTTATAAAGTCTTTAAAGGCATTCAAAATTTATATTTTTCATTCCAAAGTAGTTGCATATATACCTTCAGCCTCAGTAACGGATGTCTTAACTCAGCCAGATATTGATGGGAAGAGAGCTAAATGGATTGCAAAATTCATAAGTTTAACATAGAGGTGAAGCCCACTAAGCTTGTCAAAGGTCAGGTCTTGGCTAAACTTATGGTTGAAGAAAATTTCAAGTTGTTAGATATAAATTCCATGAGTCTAAATTCAGATTATGAGCAGGCAGAGGGAGCAACCGAAGAGCAAAAGCAGGATCAGTCTTTGACTGAAAATCTAGTCACATGTGAATGGTATTACAACATAGTTCATTTTTTGCAAAATCTAGAAGTCCCTCCGGGACTTAGCTCAAGTCAAGTTCGTGCCATTGAACTCAGATCAACCCAATTCTACATTAATAAAAATCTAATTTATTGGAAAGACTCATCAGGAATCCTCTTGAGGTGTCTAGATAAAGAACAATCTCTGGAGGTCATACACCAGTTTCATTCTAGCATCTGTGGAGGGCATCATTATTGGAAAACCACAGCTCACAAAATCTTGAGGGTTGGATATTATTGGCCTACTTTGTTCTCTGATGTGTTTTCTTTTGTAAAATCTTGTGACAAATGTTAGAGGTTTGCAGGAAGACAACAGCTAAAATCTCTGCCCTTAAAGCCAATACATGTCAATGGTCCCTTCCAGCAGTGGGGCTTGGACTTTATAGGTGAGATCAAACCACATTCCAGTGACCAACACAAATGGATCTTAGTAGCCACTGATTATTTTACCAAGTGGATTGAGGCTATACCCACTAAGAATGCCAATCATAAAGTTGTCATAAAGTTCTTGAATGAGAATATTTTCACTAGATTTGGTTGCCCAACCAAACTAATCACTGATAATGCAGCAGCGTTCAAGGAAAAGGAATTGATGGACATGACTGAATCCATGGGAATTCAAGTGGTGCATTCTACCTCATATTATCCTCAAGGTAATGGCTTGGCAGAATTATCTAACAAGAGCCTGGTGAGGGTAATCAAAAAGCTGTTAGAGGACAACAGAAAGAGCTAGGATTCCAAGCTGAAGTTTACTCTATGGGCTGACCGAGTCACCATTAAAAAATCCATAGGGAATTCTCCATTTAAACTGGTTTATGGTGCTGATGTTGTTTTCCCCATCCAGCTAATTCTCCTTGTGGCTAAGTTCCTGCAAGAAGAACAAGATGAAGAAATTGACATGGTAAGAAGAATGAATAACCTGGTTGAACTACAACAGATCAGAGAGCAGCTGATTGAGAAGTCAAAGGCTCATAAGAAGAAAATCAAAGAAACCTTTGACAGGAAAGCAAAAGTGGACAATTTCCAAGTTGGTGATTGGGTTCTTAAATGGGATGCATTTAAGGAAAAGAGAGGAAATCATGGCAAGTTTGACTCCTTATGGACAAGTCCTTTTGTCATCGCTCAAGCTCAGCGAAACAATACATTCATTCTGCACAGTCTGAAAGGAGAAGATACTTTTAGTAGCCCAGTAAATGGGCGATTCTTGAAACTTTATTTCATTTAAGGCTTTAAGGCCTTGTTATTGTAAATATTTTTTTTCGAGTTTTTATTTCATTATAAAATATACTCCATGCCCAATGGAACACTACAAGGAAGATTTAATTTTTGTTTTTACAGGAAAGGCATTGATCTGCAATTCTTGAAACCTCACAGGGAGGCTTTCATCCTTAGAGGGAGCCAATGTTAGCCTTGTGGGCAAACGGTCCAAAAAGGGATCCAAGTATGCCCCAAAAGTCTTCAAAATCCTCTCAAGGATCGTTCAAAGTCAAAATGGTCATAGGAGGAAAGCCCTTGGAAGGGCGGAAATACACTATTAGGAGGCTCAAAACACTCGAAAACCATGGAAAAACCATTACCGCAGGCTTAAACTAGGCATCGCACAGTAGCCATTAGATCTAGCCGATCAACTGCCCGAATCTAAGCGACAAATCGCATATCGGCAGGACATAGGGGACAGTCGAAAGGCAGCCGCATGAAACCACCGATCAGTGATCGCCGATGATCAGATCGGCGGGTCGCATCGGAGGGAAGCACATGTTCTGTGGTATAAAGGACCAGGGAATGAGCAACTCACGATTGCAATTTATCGCATCACAATATCTCTATCAGTGGCAACCTAGGGATGAGGCCTAGTCTTGGGAATATGTGCGATCCGATGGGCCGAACCCGATGTAATTATATGCGATAAATGGATATATTTTCAATCCACGGAAGGCCATTTTAATGTATTTCTCGTGTATTTTTCTATGTAACGAAATACACCGGAACCTTGGCAGTGCCAATAGCGATGAAGTCTGGACCCGATGTGTTTTAGAGGTGAAATATATATATATGTTTTTAGGTCCACAAAGGCCGATTTTTAATTTTTTAAGGTTTTCGCCATATTGCAAAAATACAAAGGGAACAAAGGGACCGGGCCATCTACGATACATAACAGTGACCTGAAGGGCGGACCCGATGTGTAAATAAATCATTTTTGAGGACTTTTAAAGTTTGAAAGGAATAAACATTGGCTAGAGTTTACAGCATTACAGTGGTTTCTGTGTAAAACAGAAAAAAGCTCAGTATTAAATAGTTTGAAGAGAAACCGAGGCCGAGAGGCATCTACAGTGCAACAAAGCATGCCCAACTAACCCGAAACAGAAATATCATGGGCATCTACAGCACAACAGAGCCCGAATTAGATACATCATGGAGCAGCATAGCGCGACACAGCTGAAATCAACGGAAGAGATTGTGGGCATCTCTGTCAAGAGAGAGCTCCCTGCCAATGCACCAAAAATATCTAAATACGGTTATTCCTCAGTCAGAAAGAGAAAATCCTCTGAGCCATGCCTTCCTATTGAGGGAATCAAACAGTTAAGGGATAGATCCGACAAGGTTAAGACTCCGAACCTTCTAGAGAGCTCAGGAGCATTGAAAAGGGCCTATAAAAGGCAGAAAAATAGATGTAACGAGGGTTCAACTTTTGGAGATTATTCCTCCTTTGTTCTTTCAAGCTTCTCATCTGCATTCTTTAGTAATACAAGCTTCTTTTGTTGTTATATGTTCAATGTCCATTTCTCTTCTATTCTATGCTTGCACTTGAACAATTTGTTCAGGTTTTCTTTGTGTTTAAGGCCATATAACTATCATCTTATCTCTGCTTTGATATATTAGATTTGCAAGCTTCTTTTCTGCCTGTAGCTAGCCATTTATATGTGTTATTATATATGCATCTTCCAGTATAGTCAGTAAGCTCATTTGCTGCCTATAGCTAACCATTCATATATCTTCATGTATGCAATCAGCTGGTACTGTCAGTATTCTCCATCTATCCATTAAATCTACAAACTATTGAGCATTTGTGGTCTAAAGCCTTGTGTTATTGGGGGTGTTCATGCATGTATTGAGTGAGAATAGAGCTGAAATGGTTATCTAACTTGCTCCAAACCATCATTTATTCCAATAGTTCAGAGAACAATATTGAAGATTACATGTTACCAGGCATCTCCGATTTACAACCTAGGAGAGTTTCCTAGAGTGTTAACATGGCACATCATGTAGATCAAAGAATTGCTCCATCTATAGCATCCATGTTATTAGATCCTTGTCATCAAACTTTCTCATATCAATCTTTGGAATGTGGTGGGTCTTCAACCCAAAGTTAGAGTCTCTAAAATCATGATTCACATTCCTTTTTTTCTCATCATGATTTTCATGGACTACCTTATCACCATTAGGAAGCATTTCCTGTAGCAACTTTGTCAAACCTTCCTTCAAACCTTCCATGTATACTTTTATTTTTTCCTCTAAACCATCCATATTAACATTCATCGCTTCCAATTCATCTTTAGTTGCTCTCTGTGAGAGTGAAAATTGTTGCACTTAGTCCCGTAATTTTGATATATCATGTTGCATTTCTTCTTCTTCATACATCATAGTAGAGATTTCTCAGGGCTTAATGGGTGTAGCATTTTTTTTTGGAGGAATTTTGGACCAATTAATGATAGCTATGCTTCACTATGCCCTTTGAATCACTTCAAACTGATTTTTCAAAAAAAAGTCATGCAAATTTAAAAATACACACCCTCTAGAGCTCAATTTTGAGCTTATTGATAGGTTGACCTTGAAACTGTTGTTTCTCTATTATTTTTGCCTCCCAAGGTCTGAATTTTTTTCCTATGGTGTCCCTTTGTGTCCTCTTTCGAACCCCACTAGTTAGACTGAGATTGGATCCTTCAAGAGAAAGTGAGGCCAAATCTCCCAAGGTGACTTGCTTATGGACTAGGTCAGTAGAGAGAACTTGTACGGAATTCCATGTCTCATTATTTCAACATCCAACCCTAAAAAATGGTACCCAAGAAACTAAAGTCTGTGTAATTTTAGCCACTTTAAAAAAAAATCAATTTGGATGCCCGAAACAAAATTTATGATTATTTTCCCTTACAAACATGTTTGAGACAGAATTATGGAGCATATAAAAACCCTAACTTCCTTGAACCCTATCTCCAATAATATAGTGCAAAATTATTTGAAATTTTTACAAGATTTCCATTAATATTTCATCTCCAGGTGATCAAAATTTTAGCTTCTGAAGCATAACAAAAAAAATGTTATAGTGAAAATTACAACATGACCTATTTGAAGCAACAAAACCCTAGGATCCAAAGCTTTGATTCCGAATGTTATGTAACTAGATCACAAAAACAAAGAAAAGATAGATCAAAACTTGAAAATAAGCCTCTTCGAGGGGGAAACTTCCTTTTACATCACATAAAATGAACAATTCTTGGATGACACAAATGACAATACCTCCTTGGTATATAGATAGGAGTCTAAAGGGTTAGAATATAATCAGGGCCTACACAACAATAATAATGTAAGGGCATGTTGAAGCCCCGAAAATTAGGTCGACAACAAGGGGGATACCTGCCCGGTCCGGACCTTGGTTGGCAGCTCCTTATCCATTTGGTATAGCGGGTCCGACTGGGGATAATGGGACCAATTTCCCAATCTATGAGTGTGTGTGTGTAGAATTTGATGTTGCTGATCTAACAGTTCCTATCTAAGATATTCTAATTCAAACTTTAATCTAATTTTATGATATTGTAATCTAATAAACAACACATCTAAATCTATACTAACCCGGGATGTAATTCTTCTATTATGCGATCTAAAGAGATTTCAAATAACAACTGGTAATAAAGATCATTCAGCGATTATAAGAAAGGAAATCAATCAAGATGAACCACTTCGCATAAAAAGTTAGACGAAACAGTTGTGCAAAACATATCGCATAATGAGCTATTCATACATTAGGCATAAATAAATAGCTATCACCGTACAAAAGTGCCAAATGATAACTCAGGAATTCATGCAATAATACATAAACAACTAAAAATTGTATATCACTTTAACATATAAGCAGAAATGGTCAAGAGATAAAAGTACCATTTATGACTAGTCCTACTCATAAGCTTCAAGCGACAATGATTTATCTCTCCTTGCTCTAACATCCACTAAGAGTACAGAAGTGCAACATCAGTAGCAGATATCAAATTCAAACATCAACAAATCTTGATCCATTCATTCACCAAAACCTCCTCTGAGGGTGCAAAAGTGCATGTTCCGAGGACAAGTTTTTGATAAATTTCTGGACCCTTCTCTAAATGCATGAGAAGGGTTTAAATACTACTTCCTAAATCTAATAATAACTTATTTACAAAAATTCAGGATGCAGTTTAAATGACCGCCCTTTTTCTAAGCAAAATTGAAAGTGAAAATTAAATCCAGAACTAAACTACTTTTGTATCTGGTCTTTAAAACTGCATGTATTCAGCATTGGTTTAAGGAGATTCGACTGGCTGACTTCTGCTTTGAGCTGAGATGAGAAAACGGAATCGATGAGAGTTAGTACCATCTTTTCGGCCGCATTTATGATACACTTCACAGTCATCCACTGACTATGCGGTTTTACCAAGTATGTCTAGTAATATTCCCAATTTCACCTGTTCAGTGCTTGAATTGCTTTTTCCTTTTCTTGCGCTCTCTGTTTCCATTCTGCCTCTAGTTGTAGTTTGTTCGGTAAATATCCTGGGGTGGTTTCTGTGATCAAATTTGCCTTGTGCAAATTCTCATTTACACAGTCAATAAGACTGCTTGCTGCCGTGGCTGCTGTTTCTGCCGCTTGTTCTACCTCCTTGATTTGATCGTCCCACTTGTTAAAGAGCAGCTCCTTATGGTTCTCATTTATCCTTGGTGCGCCTGCTCTTTTTCCCTTGTCTTCATCCTGCCAAGCCAAGTACTCAGTCACCCGTTTATCAATCAGATCATAGTCATTTCGTAAATCGACCACTTGATTAGTGATCTTATCACTAGTTTCACAATAATAACCCCACTGTGATATCTTTTGGCCCAACACTTCTTGCTGTTGTAGTAATTGTTCATTCAAGGAAATAGATTCCGAAATAAACTCTGTAAGCTTAGGGTCGTCCTTGTTCATTTCTTGTAAATCCTATAACTGCTTTCCCTTCTCATCCAAACTTTTCTGATATCCTATCTGTATTTGCTGGAAGTCCTCCTGCAACTTTTCAAGCTGTTTCTGTGCTTCATTATTGGTGTTGGCTTGTTGCAATTGTAGTTGCAGTACTTGTATTTGATATTCCCATTCTTTCAATAACTGTTGTACTTCTGATGCTTTATCAATAGTTGCAGAGGCGTACGCTCTTGCGATCTGAGATAGTTTGGTGAGATTTTCAGTAGGATTGCTGGTGGGATCTTTCCACAAGACGTCTAATTGTTCTGCATCTTGAGAGAGTGTATTTTCTAATTTCTTTTTCTTTCTCTGTCTTCTTACCACTGCTTTATGTTGGGGACTATAAAATATATCCAGAGGGGATATTTATTCTATATTAAGTATAAGCTCAGAAGATGGGGCAACAGGAATATGCTCCGTATCCGAGACATCGCTGACTATTGTTGTGACTACTTCCTGTGCTACCTGTGTATTGCTCACAGGTGTTTTTAGGGCTTGTCGTTCAAGATTGATCAGTTCGTTGAAGGTTTCCCATTCCTTATCTAATTTGGTCGTGACTGGTGGTGCTTCAGTGATGAGAGGAGGAGGATCTTTTGCGGGGAGGCAATAACCTGCTGTTGTATAAGT
Organism: Pinus tabuliformis; assembly: GCA_031772625.1. Classification (NCBI taxonomy): domain Eukaryota; kingdom Viridiplantae; phylum Streptophyta; class Pinopsida; order Pinales; family Pinaceae; genus Pinus; species Pinus tabuliformis. Next base: position 1,414,559,945 of record CM062819.1, on the reverse strand, counting down.
TCCATTGACTGAGCGGTATCCTTAGCTGACTCTTCGCTCCTATCTTGGTCATTGCCAGATCTTTTAGAGTGTTCAAGCATTTCTTGTTAAGACTTGGATTTAGATCCGTTAGTGCTTGAACTCCCACTGAGACTAACGCTTGGAGTTGGTTCTCTTGCAGACAGTCGTAGTTTCTCTAGAGGAATACTAGCTAATCTTCGTTATCTGTATACCATGAACTTTTGAAAGTCTTCTGGAGACAATTGCAATTGGGCTTCGCGCAAAATCTCTTGAAGTGTGCTTTTCTGTTGGAATATATCATCAAATAAATCCTTTTTCCCAACGAACACTTTTATCTTGACTGTAGTTGTGAAATTCTGGGCAACCTCATTCGGGTCAAATGGTCTTCCCGGGAATTTAAATAGTTGTAAACACGTCATATTCTGTACTTCAGTGAACGCGTGACCTACATCAAATAGTGAAAAGGCCCCACAAGCTACAGGAAACTGTGGCCATATAGCCTTCTTTTTGTCCTTTAAGTCTTTAGTTAGGCCACCTTCTCCACAGGTTTGATATGCAATTTCTCGAGCTAGGAGTTTATCAGGGATATACAAAGGTAGAACATGAGGGGGTGTAGTACTTCCAAATACCCTAACATAAGTGAACAATTCCTCTCCGAACCATCTTGAGATGGGGAGGATGTCTATTTGTGCTTCAGGTGAGCACCTCGGGGGTTCTTTATCATACAACATTCTATACAAGGGCAGCATAAGTCCGTGACAAATCTGGTAGAAGTATGGAGTGAACTGAGAGTCCCACAATATCTTATGATAGACATGGATGGGTAAGGGGTCTTGAGTTGTCCACTTCCAACCCATAACAGGGAACTTAGAAACATAACATATTGAATCCATAATATATGCAGCTAGGTAAAAAGGAGGATAAATCCTTTGAGACGTAGCTCTTTTGGACCGATAACTGACAATAGCCGTGATTAGGTTATCAGATAAAATTTTGGCCCAATCTAAAATAGTGGCATTTGTGGCAGCATCTAGTAATGGTAACCATTCGGATGAAAATTTGTTGATATCTAGCATTCCAAATATTCTACAGAGCATGGCAGCAGCAAAGCAATATGGGGAGGTAAGGGAACCAGTACTGTACATACTGTGTTTATCTTTCTTGAGCGGTTCGTCTTTCCTGGACCAGTCTTTGGTGGTTTCTGACAGGTTCTGGTTCTCCTTCACGAATTTTTCTATGAATTGCGTGTTATAAGTTGCCTGTGGCTCAGGCAGATGATACATGAGATTTAAATCCTGCACATCGAATGACCCGATGATCCCTTGACCATGAACCTTGAACTGTCTATTTTTTATTTCTGCGCTATCAAGTATCCACTTGACCATGTCTGTGTATGGGAGAATTTTGGGCCTTGTCGCTATCCGATGTAGGAATGAGCATGCTAGCTCTTCTAGGGACGCTTCAGAAGAACTCTGTGAGCCCGCGACAGCAGTAACTTTCATTACTCTGGGATTCTCCTCTTCGAGTAGACTATACATGCCTTCCCACGTAGCTATCCCTGCATCTCTTTTACAAGCCGTGTCTGTATACAAAGGTGCCATTTCCTTTTCTTCGGAGCTCGGGGCTTTATTTTTCTTCCCCATTTCAACCTGCGTATTGCTTTGTATCGTCCTCCGTTCTCCGTTCCTGAAATTCACAAGTGAAGTGGAAATGAATGACCAGGAAGGGTGATGGGAGAGTTTTAAATGTCACAGACATACCAAATACACCACCTTACGTGAAGTAATCCTTTGAAAAGCACACATTCATATTTTATTAATAACTGACAACTAACTCCTTTATTAGCATTTAAAGCGCATAATCATGTGTCAGCTTATGGAAAATAGCTTTTCTTGAATATCGTGCCCGAAAGATCTGCGATGGAGCAATTTTGTGATTTGCTTCGCAACATCGCAGATCGCACCATCGCATATCGTAATGTCGCAATATCATAAAATCGCACAAACATAACATCGCAGCGTTGATCTGGCCTAACATCGCAACCATCGCTTTATCGTTATATCGCAGATTGCAGAAGTTTTATGTATGACAAATTTCGTTAACCTATTTCCTACGATATGCGATCTTGCGATTGGCGTCATCGCGAATCGGTAAATTCTGAAGTATTTCTTATAAGTTTTACTTATTGCGACGCGATAGTTGTTCAATACCACAATCTCGCACATGCCGGGATTGCACTTGAATGGTGGCGTTCTACTACTGTTTTACAATGCGATTTTTCAAATATTTTTCCCTTATCATAAACTTAGGTTTTAAGTATTCCAAGGAATTTCCTAAGCTTACGATGGTAACTTTATTTTGCAGAAAAGGAATTTAAGCACTACTTTTGCTTTTCCTAAATTTTAACTAAGGGTCCCCACACATTTAGTATTTCGGATGACACTTAAATGAGAAGGTGGGGGTTGTTGTTGGTCACAACAGGGCACAACAATCACAATATTGGGCTTCTATGGAGCACAACAATCACAATATGGGGGCTAAATGGGGCACAACAATAACAATATGTGGGCTACATGGGGCACAATAATAACAATATGGGGACTACACTAGTATTATAGGGACCTAACAGCAGGTGGGCATGAATATCCACCTAGATCAGTCCTCTCCCCTTAGGAGCAATGGTCCCCATTGCGTTGAGTGCCACCATGAAGTGAGAAAACTTTTCATGAACGTGTTCCCTAGTGAGCCACTTTCATTAGTTTAGGAGTTATCCATCCTTGACATCCTAATATAGTTGGATCCTCTGTTGGTGAGTGTTCTTAATTTGTATGTCCATGATTCGATGAGTTGTGGCATGTTCAATGCAGTCTTGGTTGAGCTCTATTAGTGCCAATTGATTAGGAATGGCTGATGTGTCCAAAAATGGTGGAAAGTATGGCTGAAGGCAATCCATATTAAATATTGGATGTAGGCCAAGGAATGGGGGGATACTTATCTTGAAAGCATTGTCACCAATAGACATGGTGATGGTGTAAGGCTCGTATCAGAGTGGTTGAAGCTTTTGATGGGCTACGGTAAGGTGTTCCTTCTACGAATGCAACCAAACCCTTTCGCCCACTTGAAATTTATGAGGTATATTCTAATCTTGATCAAGATGTTGTTTATACTTAATATAGGTTTTATCCAATATATCATGAACAATTTGGTGGATGTGCTCAATGTGCTCAATAAACTTGATGACCTTATCTGCTTCAGATTCAAGCATATTTGTCTATGTAGATGCAAGAGGCAATGCAATATCAATGGGACACAATGGTTGAATTCCAAAACCCACCTGAAAGGGGTTGTGGCTAGTTAAGCTATGAAGAGCTTTGTTGTAGTCATCTTTCACATAGGAGAGACTCTCATCCCATGTGTGTGGATGATTAGAGTTGTATGTGTGTAGTGTGTGCACTATCATCCTGTTCACAACCTTTATTTGATCTTAAGTATGGGGGTGGAATGCAATCGACTTGGTGAGATTGGTTTCCAAGGATGAACAAAGGCTCAACCAAAATGAGCTTAGGAACTTGGTATGAAAGATACCAAAATGTACACACACTCGTTTCAAGAAGACCTTAGCAGTGGCATTTGTTGTGGTACTCTTCTTGCAAGTAGCCAATAAGGTCATCTTAGAAAATTCATCAATGATGAAAAATACACAGTCATTATCATGCTTGGTAGAAGGAATGCTAGACATATAGTCCATGGATATGGATTCCCAAGGCCAACTAGGAGTAGGCATAGGAGTGTACAGGTCTTGCTTCGTAATGTTTATTTTGTCATGGCATAGGTAGCATGGGATTTGATATATGTTCTAACATCGTTTCGAAGCTTTGGCCAATGAAAATACTTTTGCAGTATAGCCACTTTATTTTCCACATTGAAGTGTCCTACAACGTGAATGTAATGCACCTCTAGAATTAGTTTGGAAAGCCCGCATGAACTAACACAAATATGTCCTAGATGGCACAATAATTTGTCCTAAAGGTGGAATTATAGAACTGGATTTAGAACCAACAATATCTTGTATGTGGCAGTGAATTCTGAGTCATTTTCATATGGTTTTGGCCATTCAGAGGTATTGTGCCCACAAGAGTTGATATTTGTGCTTAGTACCACAATCTAGGCCTGATTGAGGCAATCTTCGATGTGATTGGTGTTAACCTTCTTATATTCAATGTTCAAATGGAAATTTTTCATGTATGTGGACCATTTTTTATGGTGATCATCCTGAAAATTCCCCTGTGTCTTCATAAATTGAAAGGGATGGTGATCTATGTGTATAATCATCTCCTTCCCCAGAATATAATGTTTACATTGTTGGCAGACCTGCATGATGGAATGAATTTCCTTATCATAGGTGGGGTACCTTAAAACAATTTCAAAGAGCATATCACTGTGATATGCCATTGGATGCCCTTGTTGAGTGAGTACTACACCAATAACATAATTGAAGGCATCTATATAAATCTCAAATATTTGTTGCAATTCTATAAAGGTGAGAATTGGTGTAGAGAAAAGATGGTTTTCCAATTCATTGAATGCCTTCTATTGTGATTCGAACCAAATAAAGCTTCCTTTCACTCTGCCCTTGGTAACTTGACTCAAGGGCTAGGTAATATGATAGAACCCCAACATGAATCTTCGATAGAAATTGGCAAGGCCCAAGAAGTTATGAATCTCTATTAAATTCGTCAAGGATGGCCAATCCGAAATGATTTGGATCTTAGTTGGATCCACATGAACACCTTACTAATCAATTATGTAGCCCAAATATTGGACCTGGTCCATGCCAAAAGAAAATTTCCCTAGGTTTGCACATACATTGTTCTTCCACAGGGTTTGAAGTACCTACTAAATATATTGCAAGTTCTTTTCCTATCTCTTGCTGAAGACGAGGATATAAAACCATGAAAAACTTGGTGAAAGACCACAAGATGTCATGCATTAGCCTCACAAAATGTGTAGCAGAAATTTTCAACCTAAAGGGCATGACCAACCACTCAAAGAGACCCTCCTTGGACTTGAAAGTGGTCTTCCATACATCTATGGGCTATATTGGAACTTGGTGATAGTCAGACTTCAAACCAATATTCTTGAAGTACTTAACCTCCTTGAGTTGGTCAAGATTTGTTTCCCCTTTTTAGATTTTGGCTCAGAGTCAAAAAATGCATCTAACTCTAAAACTTCTAGCTCGACCACAAGTGACTTCTTTGCTTGACATTTATTTGTGTTGTGAGAGGGGCTCTTGTGGAACTCACACCACTTCCATGTGTCTTTCTTCATCTTCACAATGTTATTATTTGATTGTGGCTTCAATGGGTTGTCCTATGTCATTCCACCTTAGATATGTACTTTTTTCTTTGGTTTGGAGGTTCCTTTTCCCTGCTTTGGATTCACAAATCCGAAGTCTCACTTCTTCTGTTTAAACTTCTGCTCTATCTTGAAAACATATCAATATGTTGTACCAAGTGAGGATAAGTCCAAGAACTCTATTTCTAACTTGATGTATTTGTGCAAATAACCACAATACTTGAGCACCAGATGTCACTCGAAGTCCTTGATGCCCATCTTTGTGTATAGTGAATGAAAGATATTCATGAAATCCGACAATTCTTGGTCCCTTTCTTCTCGTAGTGTGGTTCATTTTATGTACTTGTCTTCATAGCTCCCAATAGGGTAATTTTTTCCTTGATGACATCTCGAAAAGAATCATAAGAGGGTATGGAAAAAAATATAAAGTATTCGTCCTCGTCCCTTAGCTCACAGTAAGTTTCCCACCAGTCCTTTACATGGGGGGCAGCCTTAAGAAGTGAAAAAGTAATATTTTCTCTATCGGTAAAATTATGGACCAAAAAATATCCTTCCATCAGATTTAACCATTTATCTAAAGCATTTGTGTCTACCTAGCCTTGAAATATAAGAATTTTGAAGTTAAATTGTACATTAAAGGGGGTGACATCTCTGAAGGGATTGATGGATGAAGATGCTTCACCCACTGATATCTGTCGAAGGATTTGTGAAAAATTATCCATCATCTCATTCATTTTTTTCTTGAGGGCTTCTTCGAGAAACAATTTGAAAGTATCTCCTGCTCCCTTATCTTTATTTTCTTCCACCATGGGAGGTTATCAAGGTTAGCGAGGTTGGTCTTGCAAGGGCTCAACTAGTTCAAGCCCCAACTCCTTATACCTTGACCTTGTTGGGGACATGCACAGAAAAACAGAAAAAGAGCAGACCAATATGTTACCATTGACCCATATTTGTGAATGAAAGAAATGATATACAAATTTAAACAACAAAAATAGATACATTGAAATGGAACTTCAATTAATAAAAAACAAATGCTAAAAATTATTTACATGCAGAATGAAAATAAACTAGCATGGGTGATGGCATCTTATCTCTAAGAAGAGATGTAACAGCTACATGCCTTTTGAACTATGTTACAATGAGCCTCAGAGACCTTTTTATCATGAAGAAACAATGAGAGACTTGAAAAATGAAAAAACCTAATCCTATGAGATTAAGCGCCAAAAGGTATGGACCCCGATGGGGTTAGATGGAACGACAACTTTCTAGGGTCATAACCTTGGCATATGATCTTCATTTTGTGTGCATGATAGCTAATTAGAAATTTATATTCGATGACAATAACTTTCATATGAAAATTTTCCCCAAAAATCATTGTTTAGGACCTCAAAATGGCTCTGGAAGTTTAGGACCTAAAAACTACTAAAAAGAGAAAGCTACCAAAATAAGAAATTGTGCTTAAAAATAGTAAACTAATTGAAAAAAATGTTGAGGATCCAAGAAGAATAGGTGAGTGGCCACTGATATCCACCTGGATCAATCGCCCCCCCAGGAAGAAATGGTCCCCATTGGGTTGAGTACTTCCATAAGGTGAGGAAACTTCGGTTGAACTCGGTTCCCTGTGAGCCACTTACCTTGGTGCAAGAGTTGTGTAACAAGCCCGGGTTAAAAGTTCATATACTAAAGTTAATAAAGGAAAAATAAGACCAAGTTTATAGGACATGTATTCTAGGATGAATGTTGGGCAAAACATCCTAGTATGTGTTCATTTCGATTTATTATGGCTAAGGAAATCAATAAAGGCATTGGCAAAGGAAAAGAGGCATTAATTGGCATTTATTTATGAAAAAAAAGTAGGAGAAAAGGGAGATGAATGGTCACAAATTGCATGAGAAGTAAATTGAAAGGAAAATAGATGAAAATGAAGAAAATAAAGGCCTAAATGATAAAATGGCTTATGAGGATCAATTCACAACTTTTTTTAGTTTGGCTTTGGAATTAGTTTCAAAGGGAGAAGAGCACCAAGAGGAGAAAACAAGCAAGCAAGAAAAGGAAAGCAAAGGAAGGGAAAGGAAAGAAAATGAAAAGGAAGGAAAATTTGGATAAAGCAACTTCAGTAGGAATACTTGTAGGTAACAGGTTTCATGTGTGATTTCCTAGCAGGTTTGTGAATGCATGGTACATGCATGTGTGTATTTGTTTCTCTTGTCATTGGCATGGGTTTTTCTAGGTGTGAAAGTAGTTTCAACCTTGCCTTCCCATTTGTGGATAGCCATGGTCTGATGGGGTTCTTCTATTTGGTTCAGCTTTAGATTTCCAGATGGTTTTAAAACTGGGTGAGGTGGTCTCGAGAAACTTCCCAAGAGTTGGGGAGGAGGTGGTTTAATCTTCCGGAATCCCTCAACATGTGGGTGAACATAGGAAACTTCCTCAAGGTATTGGTGAATAAATTCTGAGGCATCCAAGCTTGTTTTGGTCTTAGTGATCTCTTGACCGATTTTGGTGGGATCGTGGTATCTTGAGGTGGAGGTGGTTTAATCTCTGGGAAGCCCTGGTTGTTTACATTTTGGTTTTCTTATGTGATCCCTTGACTAGTTTTGGCGAGATCACGGGAGCATGAGGGTGGAGGTGGTTTAATATCTGGGAAGCCCTAGTTGTTTATGTCTTTATAACCACATTCATGCTTGGAATATGGCACGCGGGTGATTGGTTGAAAGAAAATTTTGGTTCAACTCAATCTATGGTTAGGTGGTACGTGGAAGTCCCTGACTTGTTGGATTTTGCATATGTTAATAAGATTTGTTTTGTAGCTGTATTCTATGAGTACTTGTACTTGTTATTCTGTGGCTTTGATGGTAGTTTTATCATGGTTATTATTATGGTTATATGTTGGTTATAAGCATGGTTCCATAACAGTTCTAGTTATAGATCTTGATATCTTTTTTTTAGTTGATGAATGGTTAATCAATGCATGAGCTAACAAATGTTATTTAAGCTATTATGAGAGGGCATTAGACCTTCTTGGTGAATCTCAGATAAGTTTTAGACTTATGTGTTCAAACGTGCATTCATAGATTACATGTTTTCAATATGTTTGAAGGAATGATTTCCATGGTAATGCCTGGTTAGGTCAATTACTTTATCAAGTTTTGTATGAATTTGTTGTAGCGGCTGTAACACCCTCCAACATTTTTGCATGCAATCAAATTTCAGAGCCTTCCTTGGTTTTTCCTTATTGGTTGCATACACTCGAGCTCATTCCATGAGCTCCTTCAGAGTCTTTCCACCCCTTCTACTTGCTTAATCAATTGTCGTCTTTTGGAATGTTTGATTACTTTATCAGGCTTGCAGTCCTTTTCTAGTGATTTCGAAGGTTTTTCTTTGTGTTTTTTAGTTGACCTAACTATGTAAACATCAGTCGCACTCATACACAAATTATTAAGCATTGTCACACAAGTGTCATCATGGTCGTCCTAAGGTTTATCTCAAGTGTCGCACTTGTCGCTTTTGGGTTTAGACAGTCTCACAGAGGGTAATTCTTTATCTTGTTGTTCTAGTGGTCTATGTCATTGTGTTGTTGAAGTATGCCAACTATGTGATCACAATGTCAAGTTCCTCACTAATTCACTTGCCTCAAACACTTAGCCGCTTTGTTGAAAATCCTTCTGACCAAACAACTTTCTTTCGTCGGACCCCGACTAAGTTGCACACTTGACAGTCTCAACCCTCAGTGATGTTACTCTGCTGCGTGGAACTGTGCAGTGCGTAGTCACTACCCCTAGGGTAGTTTCACTGCGCAAATCCAGACCTGAGCAGCCTGCCTTCCTCCCCAGAATTTCACAGAAGCTACCTCAGGCCTAACCTAAACTGTCCATTTTGCAAGATCAGTCATCAAGCCTCGTCCCTTCCTGCTAGAACCATGCAATGCACAAATACCCAAGCCTGCCTCACCTCCCATAACTGCACAAAAGTTTCCCCTAGTGTCCTCCCTCAGTTGGGACTCATTGATCCCAAAAAACTGTGCAGATCATTCCTATTTGTTTCCTTTGCTACCCAATCTTTCCATTCCTCATAAAACTGTGTAGACTTGCCTCCCAGGTTCCCACCTTGGAGGTGCCACTGATGATCTCAACTACACAACCTTGCCCCCCAATGGCCTTTGTGAATCTTTTCCCGGTAGTGAAGATTGTGCTCACGAGTTCCTCAACCAAGCCTGAGCTACGCTCTACGCAATCTCAATGACCAGTCTCCCTCCCTGTCACGTAGAACTGTGCAATGCATAGTTACTAGGCCCTCTTTCCCAGCTTGTCATTTGTCCTGGGCCCAATCCATGGATAACAATGCATCATCTTAGATTAGGGGGTTTCAGATTTGATGTCATCCCATCATGAGTGAATTGAGGTAACAAGTACATTTTTATATCATGGCGAGACGATGAAGGAGATGAAGGAGCAAAAATGCTAGAAGACACACTTGCAGTTGGATAGACAAAAGAATCTCATCAAGAACAAGAAAAGGGAACACATGCATGCAAACACCTTTCAAGACCAAAGATCATTGAAGACCCTGCATCATCAAGCCATCCGGAGGAGAAAGAAAGCACATCCAAGAACACATCAAGCCATTCCCACCACAACAAGCTAGTCCATGTAGGCAGTGTCATGTTAAGCAGTGTCATGAGTTGTCAAAGGCTACATCACTATTATGGGCCATATTTGTTGTGAATCAAATGTAATGTAAAGTGAAAGTCCAAGGGACATACATGAATATGAAGAGTCATTTCAGTTGAAAATTCATAGGAAGTTGAACAGTCATGAGGGAATTCCAAGAGTCACAAGGGTCTAACATCACCCTTCATTATATATAACCCCCTCATTGTATGAGCAAGGAATTTTCACCGTGGCTCCTCCCACAAAGCATGGAGAGTTTTCAATCAGTTCTTTGAGAAGCGAGGAGTGGCTCCAATGTCCCACTACTGGGGCTAGTGATGTATGATGTAAATATGTGTCTTGGAACTTTTTCTTAATACAAAAGCTTGTTTAGGCTAGAACATTTTCATGCATGTCTTGTGGATGTTTGTAAGACTATTCTTTCGAAATTTGTGATTCCTACTTGTTTCACATGTACTAAGATAGTTGAATTATTTCACTTGTTTTAGTACTTACCTTATTGGGAATGTGATGTATTGGTTATCACTATTGTCTGATCCTTGTGGACTACTCTGTAGGATTCTAGATATACCTTCCTCAATTACTGGTTATAACAACCATCACATTCATTGTGGACTACTATGTTGGATGGTGCACGGGTCTTCCCTTGTACTTCAGTTTTAATGACAATTGCATCCGCTATGGACTATTCCGCTAGATGCCGGATAGAACTTTCTGGTTCTAGTTTGTCTCTTCCTGGGTGGTACTATTACCTCTCACTTAGAGGCTCACTTTACTTTTCCCTTTTTTAGTAAGAGAACCTAGACACAGTTACGTTATGCACTCACCAAGAACACTCACCTTGATTTTGGAAGATACCAGTGTAACACTCTCGTGTGTTTAACAGCAAGATCCAAGGCAAATCTATAAGTAAATTGCAACCAGTCCATCATACTGGATGGGACTCCTACACCAAATGGTGTGAGGTCTAATTGGGACTTCATACCGGGGAGATCCCATGAATGTTGGCAGATCCAACACCATCAACATTTCTGGCGCTAGAAGGAGGGTCACCACTAGTTTATGGTTGATTGTCCCACTAACCCCACTCATCCCTTTTGTCATCAAGGCAGTAACATCCACTCCCTGTCCCCTACTCAAAATTATCGAGTTGGTAATTTCTCACCTCCGAGACCCAAACATGAAATCTTGTACCATCAAATCCGGGTTGTTCATCCCATCACCCGGAAATCTGCAAAAGTTGTTAGACTGGTTCCAGAGTGTACACCCTTCCATACTTTCAAAAGAAGCACAATACTACACCCACAGGAGTAGTAGTCACATTTGTCGAAGAAGCGATCCTTGCCACTTTTGAGGAGCTCGCAGGAGTTGTGGAGAAATAAGAAGAACCCCAAATTTTTTGAAAGAAAGAAGAGGACAACCTCTTACTGTCGATTTTAGGGTCTGATGGAGGAGATGGAGGGGAAGGAAATGAAGGAGGTGGAGATTTAGAAGAAGAGACAATAGATTCAGAAGAGGAATCATTAAATTCAGAAGAGGAAGAGGAGGACAGCAAAGAAGACAACATGGCAGACCAACATCTGGATTGGATGATTCAGGTCCCATTGGCACTTCCGAGTGTCATGCACAATATGTCCAACCATGCGACTAAGCTCTTAAAGAAATATGACCCTCAAAAGACAGTGAAGGAATAAGATCACTTAGACATGTTCTACCTACATTTAGAGACACTCGAGGTACGTTATGATGACGTTTCATGGAGACTGTTTCCATGTACCTTTCATGGCAGAGCAACTATATGGTACTGTTAGGATTCCAAGAAAATCTCCAAGGTTGTAGCTCGGAGATGCCTGGTAACATATAAATTCAACTATTGTTGCAAGGTTTAATGGAAGGAATGATGATTTGGTTCAAGCCAGATAACCACTTCTACTTTGTTTCACTCCAGACATGCATGAACACCCTCAGACTACAAGGATTTAGACCACCAATTCTCACAGTTTAGATATTAGGTGGATATGGAGACTACAAACCACACCAGTAGATACACAAGACCATGTGATGGTTGGTTGCAACTAGTACAAAAACATGCAAATCTAATCTATTAATGTAAAGACAGGATGACAACTCTCAACCTGAGCAACCTATTCAGTGATGTATTCGAGATTTTAACACAAAGATAAGATGATAGTTATACAGTTCTAAACATCAAGAGATCAAGAACATAACAAATCAGGCACAAGCTTAGAATAGAGGAAAATGAAGAGTGAGAAGTTAATAGCAAAAGAAGCTTGTATTTGCTGAAAATGAAGATGAGACGCTGCAAGTGACAAAATGTCTACAGTCTCTAGAAGTTGAACCTTACATCAAATGCCAACCTTGATTACATCTTGCTTCTAGATATTTATAACTTTACATTACAATGGCACTTGGCTACTTAGGTATGGAGGGGTCATAATTGACCACCAACTGCATTTAACCGTCTGATGGAGTCTCTGGATGAGGTGGCTTGTTTCAGTGGATGAATCTGATCTGTTCAAGTGTTGTGTTGTCCTTTAGGCGGTTGGAGTGCTCGTACTGGTGGAGTCCATGACTGATAAATTCAGTTACAAGGTTGTGTTGCGTCCTTTTTCCCTTTGGCCATGTTTTATGTTAAATATGGTTGTTAGGGGTATTACTGTAACTGATGCTGATAGAGCTGGTCATCTCCTTATTTGGGCAACAAAATGATCAAGGACGTGGGATACATGAGTAAGTGGACGATTTGGGTGAACGAGAAGGATGACCGTCAGATTGAGGAAATGAACGGCGAAGATGGGTGGGAGTGGGGTGTGTTAGGGTTGTTGGATCATCAACAGACAGATCGGACGGTGATCGAGAAATGGAGTTGCACGGGCATTTAACGGGCGAGAGCAGTTTGGTCAGGCGATAAAGGTTTTCATTGCACCGCCTTCGAGCGCTAAGTGGTAAATGCTCGGGGTCGAGCGATTCCATTCAATGATTGACACGTAGCTGCGAATGAGAGAGAAAAACCACTCTCATCACATGCTATCGTTCGATCAATTTGACAACGCGAAGAGAGCGAAGACCATTAGATCTTCGTGGAGATGATTTGATAGTGGAAAATGGTTGAGCAGGTCGCCTTTATCGAGTGCGACGGGTGTTGTTGGATCGGCGGGGGGGGGGGGGGGATCAACGGTGGGGATGCGGCGTGATGGGTTACGAATGTGCGAAGACATATGGTAGGGTTTTATGGGTTCTTTGGGCTTTTTCATTTGGGGCTGGGGCCAAGGGAGTTTTGTCAGGTTTAGAAGGTTTGTTTAGGAAACGAGGAGGATTAAAAGTGAGAGGAATGAGGGAAAAGGGAAAGTGACCAAATGTGAGCCTCCTTTGGACACAACTAACCGAACCATGCTTCTTTCTGACCTTAGAAAGTCAGCACTGCATAGCAGAGCTAACAGGTACCACATCCTTCCTCCAAATTCCATCCAGAACTGGGGGGTGTTCAAAAGGATCATTCTTGAAAAAAATTGAAGACCCCTGCTATGTTACTGAAGGAGTTGTGTAATATCAAGATGGAACAAAAAGAAAAGGTCAAAGATTTGAATCAAAGGTTCAACCGTATTCTGAACAAGTTCTCAAATGACACAAAACCTCACAACTCCATCTCTGTCGACTACTACACTTCTGTACTACCAACTAGTATTGCACAATTCGTCAGCAGAGCTATGAAACCATCACTAATATAAAATTATGAAGAGGCTAGTGTTTTGGAGAAAGACCTGTGCGATATTGCATTCATTGTAAACGACGAATCCGTTAAGGACTCCAAAGACACCATTAAGAGGTACCAAACCTCTGTGAGCAAGGTTAAGGAAAAGGAAGCAAGTGATATTGAGAACCTTACTCACCTCATCAAGTCCTTGATTATCGAAGTGGCAGAACTTAAACATAGGAAAAATAAGATCCTCCTGAGAAGCAGGCCTTCTAGGTACCCGTCGAAGAAGAATGTAGCTTCAAGCAGTAGCAGCAGCCAACCAGAAAAATATGCTCAGAGATCCAACCAGGTTTTGAACCTTGACAAGCTCATGACAGATTCATACTGTGCATTTCACCATGAACATCATTCATAAAGAACATGCCCAAAATGGAATTGTGGAATGAGCAGCATGGCTACGTAGTTTTCCAACAACCTCACGGTTAATGAGCAGACTGAGTCTAACAATGAAGAAGAAGAAGTTTCTACACCTGATGAAGCTTCAATCACTAGCCATGTAGTAAACATGTATTAGTATGCTCTCGCACCCTAGAAGAGCACCACCAAGAAGGAGCCTTTGAGTGATGGTTTGGCCCTGAAGGAAAATAACCGATACAACTTGAGAATTCAAGGGGGCCCCACTATGTTTGAGATATCATGGGATAAAATAAGACAATATATGTTAAGGATAGTAGGTCTGTTATCTCAAAATTAGACCCTAATAGGCTGTTGATCAAGTAGACCTTGAGTAACTATTTCAAACCAACTTTTGGCTGAGGCTTAGCCTCCCCAACCTGAGAGGGCTCTCTCACAAGATCAAAGATTTTTGATAATGAATTAGATGGCTAACTCTATGAAACAAGTGAAGAAATATGAATGGTTGAACATGATCAGTAAGCATCCATTGGGCTTATGGAGTCAAGAAATGCTTCAGTATGACAATAAAATTAGCTTTACATGGAAGTCAGGGCATATAGAATTCAACATATGAAGGGTACATCAGTAGCATAAAGGAAAACACAATCTACAAATGTATGAAGGAAGTTAGAGCATAACCAATGAATTCTAAGTATCATACATTAATACTACTGCAAATAAAGAGATAAGGACAAACATAAACAAGCCACCATCGTACCATTGAACTCATTCTAAATCCTGAGAAGTAAAGCCAAAGTCTACATTCATAAAAACATAATCTTCTACAATGGCACAATATGAGTCTTTCTCTGAAAATTTCCAACCCTTTGTACATTAGATCTTCTTATATATATAGAGCTCTTTACATAACTAAGATTCCTCCTCCAGCATGAGGGGAATTCGAATTCATCCTACTATGACACCTATTGATACTTAAAACTAACTATTAAATGCAAATGACACCTAACTAGCAGTCCTAGAGACCTAATACAACTAGGAGTGTAACTCCTTATCATGATTACAACAACCTTATCTAAGCATTTAAAGCATTCTTGAAAACTTGCAACCTCAAGAAGTATAATTTGATGAAGCCTCCCACGTGGTCATCTGACTGCTGAAGACAAACCTTAGAAATTAGGGAACATGTTTTCCTGTTTTTAGGTTTAGGATCCCTGAAAATGGCACGTGGGACAGAGCCTTTATCTCCTCATCCATGATACAGTTTTCAAAACGGAAGGAGGTTTTTGTATTCCATGCTTTCTAGAACAAAAACCTCTCTTTTTTTTTTTTTTTAAACACTTCTCCAGTTGTCCAGAATATATCCTTGAAAAACACGTGTCAAACAGGAAAAATCCGTTCTCTGAATTTTGGGTTTCAAAGAAAGCTTATTATCTCTAAACTGAAAACACTTATGAAGAAAGTGAGATAGGTTATTGTAGCTGGATAGTTGATGAAGATAAACCTCCTTAATAATTCCAAAATACCTTTTCATGTGACCAAAAAATGATCTTGAAAAAAACTGCTAATACAAGAAGACCAAGCTTGACTTTCAGCAGTTTCGTAGCACAAGTTTAACCATAAATTCCTCCCACCTCGGAACGAATTTGAAGAAAATGAAAGAGGTTTTTGTATTTTGGTATGTTAGGAAGAAAAGCCTCTTTTAGTCTTCAAATTTTAGTTCTCAGCTGCTCAAGACCCCTTCTGTAAGTTGACTAGTAAACGCAAAAAGCAGAGTTTTTAATGTTGAAACAGGTTTTTTCAGGGATTTCGTAGCGCACTACGAAAACTCCTAGTTCAGTGATTTCGTAGCTAGTTTCAAAATTTCTCCAAAATGATGTGAGATATGACTTATAAACACCTGGTAAGGCTTCTAGAACATGGAATGAGGCTGTGCAACTTCATTTGGAAAAGAGATATGACCTTAAAAGACTTCTAACCTTATGACCTAACCCTTAAAGCATGAAATGACCTAAAGACCATTTAACACCATGACTAGAAAGAGGGTTTGTAAATGAGAATGCCACTATTGAGACTCTAATCCTATAATACTATGAGTAGAAACAAGGCAAACTTTCCAAAGCTTAGAAACAAAATTTTAGGGTGATAACAAGGTCCATCAGTCAAATCAACACAGGACTCTTAGAGCAAGTCTGGGAAGACAACTTCAACGAAAATTGTTTCTGCAAGCAGTAAAGACAAAATCAACCCATTGAAAAACATGCATTTAGTTCCACCCCTCGATACCTCGGTGAGTCTTCCCACTTTAGACTATAACATTGTAGAAAACATGAAGAATACACATGCAAATGTCTCTCTGTATGAACTTATAAAAATCACGAGTCAGGGGACATTCTTGTGCGAGCACTTGGGGAAACCTCTACTGGTCAAGCCAACTCTTCAAACAAGGGATCTAATAAGTCTCCTGACACTCTCACATTTTCACTCAATGAACTCTGCATGGAGGAGGAAAACTCACTCTGCCCACCATTTTTGTTATCATTTGATATCTTCAACTTCAATGTTCACAATTTCTTAGTTGATTCTAATGCATCGGTCAATGTCATTCCACTCTCCATTGCTAAGAATATTAATGCCCAATGGAGTAAGAAAAGTACGCATATCATCTAACTACACAAAACATGTGTGTCAGCAATTGGTGAACTCGAGGATGTGATCATCCGATTAACATCTAATGAGGGAGTTCATCAATGCATCAATATTGTAGTTGTGGACATCTTGGAAGCATATGGGGTATTGTTTAGCAGACATTGGTCAAGAAGGCTGCAAGGATGCTTTTCTACTAACTGGACACACTTATGGCTTTCGTATAAGGGAAGGAACAACCATATCTGAGTATTATCAGAGAGATATATGAATCACAACATGACTCCATTGAATAGAAAATGAGTCATTGGCTTTCACAGAGCTTATGTTTGGCAATTTCTTTCTAGAGACACAGTTGGGGTGCTATCTTGTAGAGTCATCCCCTTCCCCACCATATACACAATTGGATCTCCTTCCCTACCCAACTGGAGAAAATTAAACTTGTACAGTAGTAGTAGTAGTAACAGTAGTAGTACTAGCGCGGTAAGCAATCCCTTTACAGATGATATGCGGACCATGTACTTTGACGGATCCAAAACACAGGAGGGCTCTCGAGACTGTTGTGTTCTAATATACCCACTACGAAGGAAACATCTACTCTCTAGTTGCTTGGATTTTTAGTGCACGAACAACACCATAGATTATGAAGCACTCATTTTGGGCTTACATAAATCCATTGACCTCAAGGTTGTTGTTTTGAAAGTGGTAGGTGACTCTGAAATTGTGGTGTTTTAGGTACATAATTCTATACATTGTGTCACAACGTCTTAAGAGTTATCAGCGACAAGTATATCAAATCATCTCTAATTTCCAATCTTTCAACATTATTTTAGTGCCAAGAATGCGTAATGTAGTTGTGGATGCATTAGAAAACGTAGTTTCTAGGATGTCACCATTAAGGGATAGATTTTCTATTGAGATTTTGTATAAACCATCTGTCCTAAATAACAACACTAATTTATGTGTTTTTTTATGTTTTTTATGATTATCAACAGATACTGCATTTCATGGATAACACTGATGTCTTCAAGGATGTAGCAATAGACGAGGACAAGCATGAACAATCTCTGCAGGACACAACTGATACAAGAAAAGGAAACCCCATCCCCAAGGGTGTGGTATCACTTGAAAAGTTGTATGACTTGCAGAAGCATTTTTAGGGGCCTGTGAATGCCAAAACACATAGCTCTACGTTGTCGCATGAACAAATCAATCTGGGAACAAAAAAGGATCTGAAGTTTGTGAATCTCGATACATGTTGTACACCACAAGAGCGGAAAGCCTTTATCCACCTTTTCGAACAATATCGTGATGTATTCGCATGGAAGTATCATGATCTTAAAACATATGACACACGAATAATCCAACACTTCATACCGATCAAGGAAGGGGCCAAGCCTTTTCAGGAGAAGCTGAGGAAAGTTCATCCATCACTTGAGCCCCTCATACAGAGAGAACTGACCAAGTTATTGGATGCTCAAATCATCTATAAACTGTGACATTCAACATGGGTGTCCAACTTAGTCCGTGTCAGGAATAAGTCCGAGGAGATCCTCCTATGCATAGATTTTTGTAATCTCAATCGTGCCTTGGAAAAGGAAAAATACCCAGTGTCATCCATGGAGCATATATTGCAGATAGTATCTAGAGGAGATATTTTTTCTTTACTTGATGGATTTTTAGGATACAACCAGGTTCTAGTAGCAGATCCTCACAGACTCAAAACTACCTTATGTACCAAGTGGGGTACATTCGCATTTCATAGAATGTTGTTTGGGTTAGTTAACCTAGGTACAACATTTCAGTGTGTAATGGAAATCACCTTCTGGGGGCTTACCACACAGAGCGTAGTGGTCTACCTCAATGATGTCACAATCTTCTCAAGACAATGGTCAGACCACCTATGCCATCTCAAGAATATTTTTGAGCGATGTCAAAAATACAGGTTATCCTTGAGTCCCGAGAAGAGAATATTCGCAGTGTCATAAGGGTAACCTGCTAGGACATATCATCTCCAAAAGTGGGATCAAGGTAGATCCAGACAAAGTTCAAACCATCACACAGATTCCCTATCCTGTGAAGAAGAAAGCCATGCAGTCTTTCTTGGGGAAGATCAACTTCCTCAGAAATTTCATCTTTGATTATGCTCAAATTGTTAAACCCATAAGGAGATGACCAAGAAGGATGAAATCTACAGTTGGGGAAAGAGGGAAAAGGATGCATTCGCTTGTATAAAGCAAGCAATAGCAGAGGCACTAGTGCTATAGAACCCAAACTTCAGCAAATATTTCTTGCTCTACACTTTTGTGTCCAACACTTCACTCGTTGTGGTGCTCACTCAGAAGGATGAGTTGAACAATGAGTGACCCATCTCCTTCATGATTTCGAGCCTACAAGGACCAGAACTCAACTATCCTACAATGGAAAAAAAGCATATGTAGTTTACAAGGCGGTGAAGCATTTTAGACCCTACCTATTAAAAAACCATTGCATTATATTTGTGCCACACCCAACAGTTAGATCACTGCTTGTTTAGCAAGAGTTGGGTGAGAGAAGGGCGAACTGGATGATGGGACTACAAGAGTATGATCTTGACATCAAACCAATTCATACCATCAAGGGTCATAGTCTTTACAAACTAGCAGCAAAAGCAATTAATGCACAAGAAGAAGAAGAAGAGCTCGTAGGCTGGGAGCAGGAAATATAAATGTATAATGTTGAGCGAACCTCTCCCACTTCACATGGAAACTCTTGGTATGCAGAGGTGCACCAGTGCCTTGAGCATGGCACCGTGCCCTCACATTTTTCTATGCAACAGAAGAGGGCACTCTAACTGAAAGCTTTATCATACCAGCTGATGCATGGGGTATTATACATAAAGCATCATAATGGAGTATTTCTCCTTATACTATCCACGAGAAGCTTCGGGAACACACGTATCATCTCCAATCACTTGACGGAAAGATTAATTTTTTTCCTGTCAATGGCCAAGACTTAAAACTTTATTTTCAAAGAAATCTAGGATCGTGCCCCGCACTATGTACACATTCGTTTGATTGTTTGTCGTTTCGTTTTCTTCAGTTTTCTGTTTTTTTGATTCTGTAAATAAGTGTTATGCCTTACAACGTCTTGGCTTCTAAATATGTATGTGGCTCAAGTTCAAAGAGTATTTTGACATTGCAGCCCTTGGCTAGTCCTGTGTTTGTCTTGTTTGTGTTTGGTTGTAACTTTTGGCCAATGAAGTCTTGACGGAAAATATGATCCATCTGTAAGGAAAGCTTTGGTAAAACCATGAACTTGTGTCCAAGCTAGGAAACCTCATGCCTACACTTAGTTTTCTATTTTGGTGTTTTCAATCTTATCCAACTAGTAGAAATGGAGAAGGGGAAAATCTAAACGAGTGAACCTGAATCAGAGGTCTTTATATGCTTCTTTGTAGGAACAACCTCTCTTGCTCTCAATAATTTGGGATCCCTCTTCTGCCCCAAAAATAAATAAGTGCCTATGCACAGTTCTCTTTTAAAATATAACAAAGTTGAAAGAAGAGAAAGGCTTCCTGTGCAGAGAGGTGAAGCAAGCAACTCCACCAGGGTATTGTCCAGGCTCATTGGCAGTGGAGCAACGCTTGTCTTTATACGTGACTCTAGCGGGGTACTTTCCAGGCTTGTTGGCCGTGGAGCAACACTACAGATGAAAAATTGTACTCTAAAAATCTTAAGCTCATGAGCTAAAATACCCTTCCCAATTCAAAACACTATGATATAGCTAAATCTTATGTCGTGTTCAATTGAGAAGGCACAAGGCGAACCATGTTTACCCATGGGGTAAGTGGAGAAACCAAAGTAATATGCACATTGAATCAATACTTCCCAAAGGACCAATGCCCTACACTAAAAAATGGACCAAGACAGAGAAGCTTGGATTCAACTAGTGTGTCATCAAGTTTTGTAGCAGCTGCAACACCCTCCAAAATTTAGGCTTGCACTCAAATTTCAGAGCCTTCCTTGGTTTTTCCTTTATGGTTGCAGACACTCAAGCTTGTTCCATGAGTCCTTCAGAGTCTTTCCACCCCTTCTGCTTGCTTGATCAATTGTGGTCTTTTGGCATGTTTGATTTCTTTATCATGCTTGCAGTCATTTTCTCGTGATTTTGAAGGTTTTTCTTTGTGTGTTTGAGTTGTCTGAGCTATGTAAACATTGGTTGCACTCATACACAAATTTTTAAGAATTGTTGCACAAGTGTCATCACGGTTGTTCTAAGGTTTATCTCAAGAGTTGCACTTATCGCTTTTGGGTCTAGATAGACTCATAGAGGGTAATGCTTTTTCTTGTTGTTCTAGTGGTCTATGTCGTCATGTAATCAAAGTATGCCAAGTGTGTGATCACAATGTCAAGTTCCTCATAAATTCACTTTCATCGCACACTTAGCCACTTTCCTAAAAATCCTTCCAACTGGACAACTCTCTTTCACCGAACCCCAACTGAGTTGCTCATTGTGTAGGCTCAACCCTTAGTGATGTTGCTCTGCTACCTGGAACTACACATTGCACAGTCACTTCCCCCTAGGGCAGTTTCACTGCGTAATTCTAGAGCTAAGTAGCCTGCTTTCCTCCCCATAATTACGCAGAAGTTGCCTCAAGCTTGACCTGAACTGTGCATTTCGCAAGATCAATCATTAAGTTTCCTCCCTTCCTGGTGTAACCCCACAATGCACAAAAACCCAAGCTTGCCTTGCCTCCTAGAAATATGCATAAGTGTCCCCCAGTGTCCTCCCTCAGTCGGGACTCACTGATCCCAAAAAACTGCACAAATATGTCTTATCTGGTCCCTTTGTTACCCAATCTTTCCTTCCCTCAAAAAAATGTGCAGACCTATCTCCTAGGGTCCCACCCTACAACTGCCACTGATGATCTCAACTACGTAATCCTGCCCCTTAGTGACCTTTGCACAATTTTTCCTGGCAGTGAAGACTATGTTCAAGAGTTCCTCAACCAAGCCTGAGTTGTGCTCTACGCAGTCTTAGTGACTAGTCTCCCTCCCTATCACTTGGAACTGCACAATGCATAGTTATTGGGACCTCTTTCCCAGCTTGTCATATGTCCCATGCCCAATCCATGTATAAAAATGCATCATCTTGTTGAAATATGGCAACAATGATATTCCAATTTAATTTGTCCTTGAATTAAAATCAAATTTAGTCTTAACAACTACTTGGAAATAATTAATTAATTTATTTTAGATTAATTAGTTGGAGAAATTCAAGTTAGAATTCTTTCTAAAGTCATGCAAGAGTTATCCATTAAATTAAGGAGATAAGATTGAGTTATATTTGAGTTGTAATTAGTTAACTCGGTTTACTGAATTAAGTCCAATTAAATTAGTTCCAAACTGTTTGAGGAACTAATAGAGAGTTAACGGTCAGTTGATGCATGCATGAACTCAACTAGTGCTACTCCAGTTAACTAAAGATTCCCTCATCGGAAACTCATGCATGTCTATTATGAGAAAGACCCAGTTGAGATTAAAGTCAAGCACAATGTACTATCAGTTGCATGTGTTTTCTCAAAGAGAAAACTCATGCATGCAGTCAAGGATTTAATCCTTGAGGATTGCGCAGTTTTGGAAAGGTTTTCCACTTGGCTGAAGGCAAATCATCCACAAGGAACAGTGCAGGGAAATAGGAGCTTGGAGGGCAGAGAGGAAGGTTGGGGAGAATCCAATATTTCCTGTGAGCATTTGTGAGGATTGTATTGAGATTTGTCTAGCTATGAGAGCTAAGGCTTTGTATAATTCCTATGTATTTCCACCTGTATGATAATACAATAGAGTGTGGTTTTTAACTGAGGCTTTCCCCAAAGTATTTTCATTTGTATTGTGTGATCAATTCTTCTTCATCTGGTTATATTGTTCAGCTCGATCTTTAAGCTTCCGCAAATTGATAGTAGAAGTAGGTTATAGTATTATGCTTTGATTTATATTGCATTATCGGGTTAAACTACCATCAGATTTTCTACATGGTATCAGAGCTATGAACAGTATACTGAGAAGAGAATTTGAAATTTGAAGTTCGAGGTTGGAGGTGAAAATCGAATTCATATCATACTTCAAGGTTAGCTAATGGCGTTTTATGGCTTGAGACTCGAGTATGCCTTGCAAAGTAGCTCAAATTACATAGCATGGAAAGATAGATGGAGGCTGTATTAGAAGACAATGGCTTGAAGGAATTCATTGATCAAGAAATCCCAAAGCTAGCTTCAACTAATGCACAAGAGTTGGCTAAGTGGAAGAAGTGTGTGGGAAAGGCGAGACGGATCATCCGTGTGGGATTTTTAGACCATATTGTCTTGAGCCTCCATGGGAAGTGTAGGTTTTAACCCTGTACAGAAATTACCTGCATACGAATTCTAAAACACAGAAAATAAACAATGCGAGAGCATAACACATAAAACACATATACACAGAGTTTTTCCCCTGGATCCCAAAACTGGGACTACCAGCTTGATTTTTCATTATGTTCCTTTCAATGTTACAATACATATTTATACATGCTGAAGCATCCAATACCATGGACCGAAAACCATCGCGTCCAAAACCATGGACCGAAAACCATAGGTAGGTTCGCCCAACCTAATATAGGGTCCAAAAAAAATTTTCCCAGGGCACTGCCCCAGACCCCATAGAGGGGGGCTATCCGCCCCCCTCAAACCCCCCCGCTACGCAATCGGCGCAACAAAGGGGGTACTCCACCCCCCCTCTAACCCCCCGGTTCACTACGTCAGTTAGTCGTGGAAAGAATATAACACAACCCAACAATCTCCCACTTGTTGTTTTCTTTCCACATTGGGCCACAACAGAGCTTAGTCATTTTTCCAGCCCTGAAATGCCCATTTTTTCTCTACACCAAGAGAACTTCTCAGAGCTCACAGATTTTGTCAATGCATCTGCAGTATTCTTCAAAGTGTCCACCTTTACTAGCAACACATTTTTGTCTTCTATCATATCCCTCACAATGTGATATTGAATATCAATGTGCTTCATCTTTGAATGATAAGCAGGGTTCTTTGCCAAGAAAATTGCACTTTGGCTATCACAATCTATTCTTATAGCTCTTTGTACTAACCCCATACTTGAACACAATCTCTGCAACCAAACTGCTTCCTTGCTTGCATGAGTGGCTGCCATGTATTCTACCTCTGTAGTTGATAGTGCCACTATAGATTGTTTCTTACTCATCCAACTGACTGCACCTCCAAATAGGTTAAACACATACCCACTTGTAGATCTTATCTGATCTAGATCTCCAACCCAGTCTGCATCAACAAAGCCATGAATATCCAACACTCTATCCAATCCTGGTCTTCCTTGGTAGCACAAACCATAATCACTAGTGCCACACAAATACCTGAAAACCCGCTTCACTGTTGTCCAGTGCTCCTTCCCTCATTTTGACATAAACCTGCTCAATACTCCCACTGCATGTGCAATGTCTGGTCTAGTACAGACCATTGCATACATCAGGCTAGCGACTGCACTCGCATATGGAACACGGGACATGTCCTCTTCCTCTTCTTGTGTCTTGGGACACTGTTCAACAGATAACCTCACACCTACAGGAATAGGAACCTTCACCGGTTTACTATCCTGCACATTAAAACTCTGCAGTATTGTCTCGACATACTTCCTCTGGTTTAACCAGAGCTTCCTCTTTGCTCGATCTCTTTTAATTTCCATGCCCAAAATATAGTTAGCCACACCAAGATCTTTCATGTCGAATTTGGAGGACAATTAGGTCTTCAAATCCTGGATAATTTCTATGTCATTTCCAACCAGCAACATATCATCCACATAATAAATAACAAGATCACCAATTAATTTAAAATATACACAGTGATCTGCTTTGCTTCTGGTGAAGCCAAGTCCCCGTATAAATATATCAAATTTCTAATACCACATCCTTGGTAACTGTTTTAACCCATACAGAGACTTCTTTAACTTGCATACCAGTTCTTTCTTACCCTTCACCGCAAAGCCTTCAGGTTGCTTCATGTAGATTTCCTCTTCCAAATCCCCGTGAAGAAATGTTGTCTTCACATCCATCTGTTCTACCTCAAAATCAAAAGCAGCAGCAATAGATAAAATTAACCTAATAGAAGTTACCTTGGCAACAGGAGAAAAAATATCACCAAAATCAATTCCCGGCACCTGGGAATAACCTTTTGCTACCAACCGAGCTTTGTATTTCTCCACCTTCCCTTCTGCATTTGTCTTCTTTTTGAACACCCATTTGCTGCCAATGGGTTTCCTTCCAGCCGGCAACTCCACCAGATCCCAAGCCTCATTTTTGTGCAAAGATGTCATTTCATCAACCATGGCCTCTTTCCAGAGTTTTCCATCCTCTAAATCTACTGCTTCCTTCACATTTCTGGGATCATCATCAGTAATAGACAAAGCAAAATTTGAACAGAAAGCAGAAGGACTATACCTTTCTGGCTACCTTCTTTCTCGAACTGATCTTCTCACAGCCAGAGTTTGTGGCTCTTCATCTTCTGATTCCTCCTCTGTTGCAGAGTCTGATTCTTCCTCCTTTAGCTCAAACTCTATCTTCTCAGGTTCCTTTGGTTGGACTTCATGTTTAATAACATCTTTTACCTCTCTGAACACCACATCTCGGCTGTACACAACCTTCCGTGTGACTAGGTTCCAAAGCTTATAACCCTTTAAACCATCCTTACATCCAATAAAGATGCACTTTTCATATTTACTATCCAACTTGGTTCGTTTCTCCTTTGGAACATGTACATATGCATCACATCCAATTACCCTTAGATGTGAAAGAGAGGATTTCTTACCAGTCCATACTTCTTGTGGAGTCTTATCCTCCAACGCTGATGAAGGTGACTTGTTGACCAAGTAACATGCAGTATCCACCGCCTCTGCCCAGAATTCATGTCCTAACCTGACACCACTGAGCATGCTTCTTTCCCTTTCCATCAACGTCTTGTTCATTCTTTCTGCGACTCCATTTTGCTAAGGTGTATATGGAGTAGTCTTCTGTCGTGCTATACCACACTTCTTACATAATTCTTCCAATTCCTTGCTGCAAAACTCTCCACCATTATCTGTCCTCAGCACCTTTATCTTCTTCTCTGTCTGATTTTCCACCAAAGCCTTAAATTCTTTAAACATGTCAAAGACTTCAGATTTCTTCTTAAGGAAATATATCCATGTATTCCTTGAGAAGTCATCTATAAATGACACATAGTACACAGACTTACCTAGTGATGGAACCTTCACAGGTCCAAACACATCACTGTGCGCAAGCTCTAATATCTGTTTCACCCTCTTAGCACTAGAGGGGAAACTCACCCGGTTCTGCTTCCCATATACACAATTTTCAAAGAAATCAAAATCCAAAGAGCTATTACTCATAGCTTCTACCATACCTTTACCATGAAGTATTCGAAGGCCCTTCTCTCCAATATGTCCAAGCCTTTGATGCCACAGCATGGTCTTCTCTCCAGAGACCACTATATTTTCAGCTCCACTTTCAGGAACCACAGAATTGTTGCACCCATCAACAACAGTGCTACCTTGCAGCTTGTACAAAGTTCCAGTCCGAACTCCCCGCATCAATACCAGTGCTCCCCGAACCATCTTGCAGGTATCCTTCTCGAACACTGTTTTTACACCTGCATCATCCAACTTGCTTACGGAAATCATATTTCTGGCCAATGCAAGAATATGCAGAACACCCGGAAGTGTTCTAACCCTTCCACCTTGCAACTTCAACTTTACTTTTCCGCGACCAATGATTCTAGCCTTCCTATCATCTCCTAAGAAGACATCACCACCATCGTATTTCTCATACTCGCAGAACCACTCTCTATGGGGAGTGAAGTGAAAGGATGCACCTGAGTCAATCAACCATGCCTCATGATCTACATGTGTACTTGAAGAAGCCAAGTACACATCCCCACCTTCATCTGAGGTGGTTTTCGCCTCTGCAGAAGGAGCATCATTCGATCCCTTTCCTTTATTAGGAGCTTTAGATTTACAGTCCCTTTTGAAGTACCCTTCCTTTCCGCATTTCCATCACACCACCTTTACAGGTTTTCCTGGAGATTTAGATATCCCTCTAGATTTAGATCTCCCACTCGATGACTTATTTTTGTTTCTATTCTGGGATCGTCCTCGTATAGACAAGGCATCACCATTCTGGCTCTCCATATTTTTCCATCTCATCTCCTCCATTAGCAAGGCTGAGACTATTTCATCAAACTGCAAAGTAGTTGCATTGCTACCTATTGCAATAACCAGACTATCCCACGAATCTGGTAGATAACACAACAAAATGATGCACTTATCTTCATATGAAATTTTAATATCAACAGACGCTAACTGACTTACCACAGTATTAAATGCATTCAGATGCTCTATCACCGAGTCTCCATCTTTCACCCTTAGGTTATACAGCTTTTTCCGCAGGAACAGTTTATTCACCAGAGACTTAGATTGGTACAAAGTCCCTAACTTGTCCCACAAAGCCTTCGACGTAGCTTCCCCTGATACATTCAGCAATACTAAATCTGAGACACACAATCGTATTGTGCTCTTTTCCTTTCGATCCAAATTCTTCCATTCTTCATCGGTCACTCCCGTTGGTTTAGTACCTGGATCTATCACGATCCACTGATCTTTATCCACCAACAGATCCTCCATCTTGAGTTTCCACAACTCAAAACTTTGACCATTGAACTTCTTGATCTCTATCTTTCCGCTGCTCGCCATCTTCTTTCATGTTAGGGTCCCACCCTAACCCCCTTATTTATGTCTTGGGATCACGTCATAGTCAAGAGTCAATAAAGCCCATATTAATATTTGTAAGTGGTTAACCCGCAATTAATAATGGGACCACAGTTAGTTGCAAATGGGCGGAAGTATTAGATAGATGGTATTAATAAAACCCACGATATTGGCTCGTGGTATTGCATGTATGAGTCATATATAAAGGATAGAGACTCCCTGCGAGGAGCATTGTGTCTTGTTTTGTAATCGAGCTCTGCTCTATTGGAGGTTGCCCCCTCGAAGAGGCCTGTGAACATTTCTCTCTAAATAATAAAATCATTGCTATTCTATGTTCTGGGTATATCTTCTTCGCATATTTTGTGTTCTCGGTATCTTTTCTTCGCTTGGGTATTGATTTGCAGGATAAGAGCATAACAAGTGGTATCAGAGCACTTTCCAGGGCTCGGTGGGATCTCCAAATTTTAGCAAAATTTTTTTAGGCTAGAGACGTGTTCCGGCGTCTTTAAACCACGGGATCTGTCGTTAAGCGCATAAACCTGCAGATTTGGGGAGGCATGCACGCAAGAAATACAAGAGGTGGTCACGTCTGTTGGACTCCCTTGTAACCCCTGTGGGTACCCCTTCGAGTAGTAGCACATTAGACAGAACCGCGCACAGACTGTCTTCCACGTACCCTCTGGGTATATAGGAAGCCCCCCAGCCCCCTTGAAACCTCGCCATAGATAAACCTTCGGCCGTCTTGTTGCTACAGTACACCGAGAACAACACTCAGAGAGATTACTCGCCCATACGATAGGGTAGCCGGGTTGTACAGCTAAGGGTACGGTCGATCCTCCTTAGTTAGAGCCCTGAAACATTGGGTCGAGTACTACTGTCAGACCCTTATGTATATTGCGATCTGTAGCACCTAACACTCCCCAAGACCATAGTTCCCTTTCTATCGGGGGATCACACATCATCTATTCCAGATCAGCAACAGCAGTTGTTCCACCATTCATATCTCTCAGATCCACCCGATCGGATATTCCAGATCAGCAGCAGCAGTTGTTCCACCATTCAGATCTCTCAGATCCACCAGATCGGATATTCCAGATCAGCAGCAGCAGTTGTTCCACCATTCAGATCTCTCAAATCCACCAAATCGGATATTCCAGATCAGCAGCAGCAGTTGTTCCACCATTCAGATATCTCAGATCCACCAGATCGGAGTAGTTGCGAAGGGTTCCTGTACCTGGATATGATTTTCGCAGGACTTTTGGCGGCATTGACAGTTTGAGGATTTGGTGACCTAGCCCATCAGTATCAGGAAGACGAGCTGAGCAAGGTGGTACCATTCAATTTCTTAGTAAAAATTTTTAGGCGGTCCCAATTTTTCATCAGGTTGGTGTATGGTAGAAACTCGCGCCCAAGCGATGGCCAATGAAAGGATCGACAAAATTGAAAACTATGTCAACTCCCTCCAAACTGCGGTGGACAAGATAGCACTTAACCTTCAAGGAATGAGTGACCACATAGAACTTGAGCTTAAAGGAATGAGTAACCAGATACAGGAGGCATTCTCAAAGGGCAAGAAGCCAGCCCACGAGGAGGCATATAATGGCCATGAATACCATGAGGGTGAGTCTAGCCACTCTCCTCACGTTTGGCACTCCCATCCACCACCCAGTCAGCGACCTCCCAAGTTGGATATGCAGAAATTTGATGGTTCTCACACGTCCGCATGGCTAGCACAAATGGAGCAGTACTTCCAATTGAATCATATCACAGATGAGGGGACTAAGCTTATGGTTGGCACCATGTACTTGGACAATGAACGATGGCAATGGAAGGAATGGCATCATCGTTGCAATGGACATTTTCAGAATTGGGCCCAATTTGCCAAAACTCTTCGCAGTCGCTTTGAACAGGAAGACTCTTTTTTGGGGCGTCTCACTAAGCTCCGACAGACGGGTACAGTGGAGGAATATATTACTGCTTTTGAAGCCTTAGCCTTCCGCACTAAGGGTCTCACAGATGAGTTCTACATGGAATGCTTTATCAGCGGTCTTAAAGAAGCCATCAAAGCTCAAGTTCTACTCCACCACCCTCCCACATGGACAGAGGCTTGCCAGGTAGCCCGTAAGGTGGAACGTGCATTAACAGCCCAATCCAGCCGCCCCAACTTCCCCGCTAAAGGTCGTCCCTCACAGGCTCCCAATATGACTCAGACACTTAAGATTCAAAAGGTGTCACCTGCGGAAATGGCCGAAAGAAGGAAGCAAGGACTATGTTACTACTGTGATGAAAAATATTCCCCTGGTCATAAATGCAAAGAGCACAAGTTTTTTCAAATAGATGCCACTGACTACAGCTCCACAGAGGAAGATCCACCACTTGAGGAACCGGAGGCGATAGAAGAAGATAACCAACAAGAGATTGTATTTGATGAACCAATTATTTCGCTGAATGCGTTGGCAGGAATTTCCTCCCCTCAAACTCTCAAAATCAGGGGTTTTCTTAAACATCGCCCAGTAATAGTCTTGATTGATAGTGGAAGTACCCATAATTTCATCCACCAAAAGATCGCTGAAGCAACACATTGTTTCGTCCGGGCAGTTTCTAACTTCCAAGTCCAGATTGCAGATGGGGGCACAATGAAATGTGAAGGTCGCTGTGAAAATGTCAAAATTCAAATGGGGGATTATCAATTGAAAACCCACATGTTTGCAATACACATGGGGGGTTGCGACATTGTCCTCGGCGCGGAATGGCTCCGCACTCTTGGGCCAATCACAATGGATTTCCAGGAGTTATATATGAGTTTTAAGCAGAACAACTCCACACATACCCTCCGTGGACTACAGGCGGGAGCCCCCTCTATCATCAGCTCGCATAGGATGGAAAAATTGTTAAAAAAGGGCCATCATGGAGTGGTAGCTCAATTTAATGCCATCCAGGTAGTCGACACCATGCCCCCGCCAATTCATCCTGAGATGCAACAGATTTTAAATAAACATCGGACTGTCTTTGACAAGCCTCATGAGCTTCCACCCTCGCGAGGGGAACATGATCATAGCATCACATTGGTTCCAGGGGCCCAACCCCCAAATGTGAGGCCATACAGATATCCGTTCACCCAAAAGAATGAAATAGAAAAAATCATCAAGGAATTGTTGGAAGCAGGTGTCATTCGTCCCAACATTAGTCCTTATTCATCTCAAGTGGTCATGGTCCTCAAGAAAGATGGGGAGTGGCAGATGTGTCCAGACTTCAGGGCCCTCAATAAGTTAACAGTCAAAGATAAATTTCCCATCCCAGTGGTTGACGATTTGTTGGACGAACTCAATGGGGCTCAATTCTTCACTAAGTTGGATCTTCGCTCAGGCTACCACCAAATTCGCATGAAGGAAGTCGACATTCCCAAGACAGCTTTCAGAACTCACGAAGGCCATTATGAGTTCCTGGTCATGCCATTTGGTCTCTGTAATGCCCCCTCTACTTTTCAGAGCCTTATGAATCACCTCCTCAAACCATATCTCAGAAAATTTGTCCTTGTCTTCTTCGATGACATCCTCATCTATAGTGGCACTTGGGCGGCACATCTTCAGCATGTAGATCTACTCTTGCAACTGCTCCACACGCATAAATTATTTGTCAAGATGTCTAAGTGTGCGTTTGGCATGGAAGAAGTTGAGTATTTGGGCCACATTGTGGGGCGTGAGGGTGTCAAGGTGGACCCAAAAAAGATCCAGGCAATGCAAGAATGGCCTCAACCTAAGACCTTGAAAAGCTTGAGAGGATTTTTGGGTCTCACAGGCTATTATCGTAAATTCGTCCGCAACTATGTCCGCATAGCGAAGCCCCTAACGCAAATCCTAAAGAAAAATTCCTTCTTCTGGAATGAGGAAGCACAACAGGCATTTACCGCTCTAAAAACCGCCATGTGTTCCATTCCTGTCTTAGCACTACCGGACTTCACCAAATCATTTGTCATTGAATGTGATGCTTCGGGAACAGGTATTGGAGCGGTCTTAATGCAGGAAGGGTGACCATTGGCCTTCACCAGCCAACAACTAAGTGGGAAGAATCTGGGCCAATCTACCTACGAGAAGGAAATGATGGCCATCTTACATGCAGTCGAGACCTGGAGACCTTACTTGTTGGGGCGACGTTTCCAAATCCGCACAGATCATCACAGTCTTAAATATTTTTTGGAGCAACGCCTCTCTTCCCCTCAACAAAATAAATGGTTAGCCAAAATGCTGGGATATGATTATGAGATCATTTACAAGAAAGGGAAAGACAACAGGGTAGCAGATGCATTGTCGCGCCAATTTGAGGAGGAAAGTACTCTGCTCGCAATTTCCCTCCCCATTCCAGACTGGATTGAAGAGGCTCGCAGGGAATGGTCTTCACATCCAGGGCTCTCCCAACTCATTTCTCAATTGCAGGCAAATCCTAATTCCAGCAAGGGCTACTCGTGGCAGAATGATATTCTTCGCTACAAGGACAGAGTCGTAATATCACCAACATCCACCCTCAAAAGTCGCATTTTGGCAGAATTGCACTCATCTCCCATTGCAGGACATTCGGGCTTTCAGAAGACGTATGCTCGCACCAGAAGATCATTTTTTTGGACCGGCATGAAACAGGACATCCTTACTTTCATAGCAGAATGTGACATCTTTCAACGCCACAAAGGGGAAACCGTCAACACACCAGGTACATTACAACCTTTGCCCATTCCGGCGTCAATTTTGATAGAGGTTTCCATGGATTTCATTACAGGTCTTCCAAAGTCTGGGAACAAGTCAGTCATCATGGTGGTGGTGGACCGACTATCGAAGTATGCTCATTTCTGTGCCCTACCCCACCCATTTACACCAACCTTGGTTGCTCAAACTTTCATGGATCAGATCTTCAAATTGCATGGCATGCCCACTTCTATTGTATCCGACCGTGACCCAATCTTCACCAGTAATTTTTGGCAGGAGCTCTTCAGAATACAAGGCACTCAACTCAAACTCAGTACTTCATATCATCCGCAAACAGATGGTCAAACCGAAGCCGTCAACAAATGTCTAGAAACCTACCTTAGGTGTTTCACTTCAGAAAATCAACACCTTTGGGTACAGTGGTTACCTCTGGCGGAGTGGTGGTATAACACCAACTATCATGCCACCACCAAAATGACTCCCTATGAAGCAGTCTATGGACAACTTCCGCCTTCCCCTACTTCTTATCTCTCAGGGTGCTCCAAAGTACAAGCCGTGGATCAACTCCTACAACACCGCGCAACCATGTTGGCCCATCTGCACGAGAATCTTCATCAAGCTCAGAACCGTATGAAGCAACAGGCTGACCAACATCGCTCGGAGCGCCAATTTCAAGAAGGGGATCAGGTCTTTTTGAGGCTGCAACCATATAAGCAAACATCACTCAAAGACAAGGGTTGTCAAAAACTCTCCCCAAAATTCTATGGACCATACCAAGTACTTCAGCGCATTGGAGAAGTGGCTTACAAGTTGGCTTTGCCACCTACAGCAAAAATCCACCCAGTTTTCCATGTATCGTGCCTCAAGAAAGTGATTGGGAACAATTGCCGAGTTCAAACCAGTCTACCTGAATTGGACGAAGAAGGGTCAATCTGGCTTCAACCTGAACAGGTTCTAGACACAAGAGACAAGCACCTGCGCGGCCGCATGATTAAGGAGGTCCTCGTCAAATGGAAAGACACCTCTCCGAAAGATGCAACTTGGGAACCAGCCACTATTCTTCAGCAGTTTCCGCAGCTTCAGCCTTGAGGACAAGGCTAGTCTTAAGGGGGAGGGCATGTTAGGGTCCCATCCTAACCCCCTTATTTATGTCTTGGGATCACGTCATAGTCAAGAGTCAATAAAGCCCATATTAATATTTGTAAGTGGTTAACCCGCAATTAATAACGGGACCACAGTTAGTTGCAAATGGGCGGAAGTATTAGATAGATAGTAAATAGGCGGTAGTATTAGATAGATGGTATTAATAAAACCCACGATATTGGCTCATGGTATTGCATGTATGAGTCATATATAAAGGATAGAGACTCCCTGTGAGGAGCATTGTGTCTTGTTTTGTAATCGAGCTCTGCTCTATTGGAGGTTGCCCCCTCGAAGAGGCCTGTGAACATTTCTCTCTGAATAATAAAATCATTGCTATTCTGTGTTCTGGGTATATCTTCTTCGCATATTTTGTGTTCTCGGTATCTTTTCTTCGCTTGGGTATTGGTTTGCAGGATAAGAGCATAACATTTCACCACCAGAATTGATCTCATAGATCTCCCACTGAACAGGGTCTACCACAGGCCCGAGCGAAACCCCTCAGCAAAAGGCATCCCCTTGAAGCCAAAACAGCTCTGATACCAAATGTAGGTTTTAACCCTATACAGAAATTACCTGCATACAAATTCTAAAACATAGAAAATAAACAATGCGAGAGCATAACACATAAAACACATATACACAGAGATGTCCCCTGGATCCAAAAACTGGGACTACCAGCTTGATTTTTCATGATGTTCCTTTCAATGTTACAATACATATTTATACATGCCGAAGCATCCAATACCATGGACCGAAAACCATCGCGTCCACAACCATGGACCGAAAACCATAGGTAGGTTCGCCGAAAACCATAGGTAGGTTAGTCGTGGAAAGAATATAACACAACCCAACAAGAAGGATACTCAATTTTCAATGTGCAAGACATTGAAGGACCTCTACCCGAATAGTAGTGACCAGAGGAAATTGGCGCTCAAGGATAAGCTTCGAAGGATCAATATGGAGAAGGGAGATACTATTTCCACATATCTGAACAAGCTCACCACCTACAGAGATGAGCTTGGCAGTGTGGGAATAACTATTGTCAATGATGATATGGTGAGCCTCGCTCTCCTTGGCCTTCCAAAGAGTTGGAATAGCTACCAGGACTCTCTGAATGGAAGGGAGAAACTACCAGATTGGGAACGACTGTGGTCGGATCTTATGCAGGAGGAGATCAGGAGGAGCACACGAGATGGTTCTTCATCCAAGAATGATGATGAAGAAAGTTTGGCCTTAGCAAGTAAGGCAAGGAAAGAGAAGGGGAAGGCTTCCCATTTCAAATTGAATTCTTCTCATGGATGGAAGAAGAGTGACATGTCTAAAGTAAGATGCTTTAATTGTCACAAGATGGGACATAATGCAACTAATTGCCCATTGAAGAAGTCCAATAAGGGATCCTCGGAAGGATCGCAAGGTGAGGCATTAGCCTCTCAGTTCAAAATGGACTTTACCCTCATCGCATGCATAGTGTCATCGATGATGGGTTGTGTCTAGTATCTTGACAGTGGAACCTCATTCCACATGATCAGTGATAAAAATTTATTTAGTGCCTTGGAGGAGAAAGACCTCAAGATGCGCATAGAGATGGGTGACAATGAAAGGTATAGTGTTTTAGGAGTGGGCACTATTTCTTTTTATAGGGAGCATGGAGCTCCTCTCACCTTGACATATGTGATATATGTGCCTAGACTAAAGAATAACTTGGTATCGGTCGCGATGTTGGAGGACAAAGGATACAATGTTGTCTTCAGTAAAGGAAAGGCATTCCTAAGACACATAGCCATGGGTCAGACCAAGAGGATATGGATTCGGGTAAAGAATCTCTATAAACTAGAGGTAGATAATTGTGCAACATTGAGTACAAAAGAAGAATTGGTGCAAAGCCAAGACATTGGTGAGTTGTGGCAGAGGAGGTTGGGGAATTTGCATCATGGGGCTTTGAAGATAATGCAACAGATATCTACAGGACTTCCCAAAGGTAAACTTGATCAAGTTGACACATGCAAAGGTTGTACCTTGGGAAAGTACACCAAGTCTTCCTTTCATGATCTAGACAGTCGAGCAGAGGCTATCTTAGAGCGAGTTCATACTAACTTGTGTGGAACATTCTCGACGGCATCCACAGCAAAGCAAAGGTATTATGTGATTTTCATTGATGACTATTCTCGTAAATGTTGGATTTATTTCATGCAGAAGAAGGTCCAAACTTTCACAAAGTTTTGGTCAAGAAAGAGTCAGGGAAGAAGATCAAGGCCCGAAAACAGTGGTCATAATGGATGACCGTTGAACACCGTTTAACAGAGGCTAAACATTTACACATAACAAGATGAAGCTTTTAGAGCATTCGAGCTTACTTTTAATTGAAATTCGAAGCTTTCTAAACAACAGGTCTGAGACAAGCAACCTTCCTCAACCGATCATGCGTGAGCAACACGACCTCTCTCCACGGGTCTTCAAAACTCCAGCGCCTTACAGATCAAGGTACTTTTGGATAGTGAAACTGTCCTCAGACAGGCGGCCCAGTAGGCTTCAATATTAACAAAAATAAGTAGAACACACAAAGCTTATTACAACAAGATCTCAGAGTTCTCTCAGGCAATGCTCTATCAAGCGATGTCAAGCAATGCCTTGAACATCTGCAGACCCTTTCTTATGTAGCCTTCTAACGAATCTAAACCTATCTAAGCAATGACGTAAAAGTGGAAATTGTTGAGGGTCCTATCGATATTTCTTTCACTGACGGTGTCTACTCAATCTTTTCCAGTACAAAGATTCTTGCTACAACATGTGACCACATTATCACATTGCTAGCAAAGATTCTACCACTGTCCCATCGGACTCCTATCCCACATGTCTTCTTCTGACGATCCTGGTGATGGCACGTACTCATCCAATATTCTTTGATAGTGGCGGTCTATCAGTCGATTATATTCTTCGTCGATATCTGCTTCTGGGTCCTGGGCATCTGTCATTTCATCTTTTCCTTTGGCATCTGTATCTAACATTATTGTCCTTCGAGATGCTGCTTTTGAAGATTCTCCCTTTTCCGTATTCTTCTTTATCTTGTGGAGGCCTGGTTGCTGAGGCGTATACATGGCATCTTGTTTCTCCCACTTGTTAAGAAAAGGTAAAGCACTGACTTCTATATCAAGAAAGGAATCTTTATATACATTTTGGACTACAGGCGATCTCTGAACTGCCGGCTCAATGCCATCTAATAATTCCCACTTAAAAATCTGGAACATATTTGTGGAGCCCTCTATAGCATGCTGAACCCATGATCTGCAACTATTTCTCATAAAATCTTTATGTTGTCATCCTTGCTGGAAAATAATTGAAGCGCAGATTCTCTTTGAAATCATTAGACTGATAATTTGAATGACATTATCATTCCAATTAGGATATCTAGCAATTATAGAGACTAAAGCTTTTTGATTAATTACAAATTTTAGAGCTTTAGGTTCTCCTTGTAAGTCATTCATTTTATTTAGAATCTGGAGTTTTTCAACCAATTTTAAATTACCAAAATCATGAAACCAGTCAGCATGTTGCTTGATCATCTCCTGATTGTTGTTGGTTTCTATTTCTCTGATTCTTTCATGGCTGAACACTTGTGCGAATGGATTAGGATCAATGCTATCTCTCAACCTTAAACTATGAAAATCCCAAGGATATGTAAAGGTTCTGAGATACTGCAATGTTCTTTGAATGCACTGGGATACTCTGGTAGTCGGCTTTTTTCTGTAGAAACCTTCTTTGATTTCCCAATCAGCAAATCCTTCAAAGGTCTCACACTGAGGGAAAGTGTCAGTTAATGCATAATTTTCATCATATCTCTGCAAGAAAGAGGCTTCTAACTCTTCAAATATATCAGGGATCTTTAGAGACAAAATAAATTTTTCTAACTCCTGTTTGATTGGAATCTCTTCAAGATCCATTAACTTTGCTCCTGTAAAGATACTTAGGGAAAAATCAATTCCTCCAATAATCTGGTAATAGTTTAAAACTTTCAGGGTCCAGATCATTTCATCAGTGTATACACTAGACCATAAGTCAGATAAACTCCTTAAAAAGAGTTTCACCTTCATATTTGGCAAAGGAAATACTTTTACCAAAGTGTCATCTAGGCCCAATGAAACACCTAAATTCTTGGACTGCCATGCCTGGAATTTTATTATCCAAGTATTTCTTTGTAACCTCAATCCTACCACTTTTTTAATTTGATCTGCCAGAGGGGATTCATGACTTTCAAAAATTCTAAATCTATCTACAAAAGTAGCAAAACTGTCTTCTTGGGGACTTTTGCCTGGAATATCAAAAAATGAACTTGTACAGGTTATGAATTCCTTATTCATGTCTCTAGTTAGTGAGTCTGTCAAAAAAATGGAATTTCCTGGAATCCACTCTACTTCAAAGTCAAATTGTTGGAACCAGATATGCCAAGCTAGTATTCTTCCTTTAGCAATTTGTCTTAATATTTTGGCAGATAAAAAATATTTGAAATTCCTGGAATCCGTTCTGATTAAAAACTTTACGGGAGTAAGATATACCTCAAATCGTTGTATCCCATTGAATATAGCCAAAGTTTCTTTTTCAGCTATGAAGTAACCTTTCTGGCTGGGTCTGAATTCACCAGAAGCATATGCACAAAGTTTTTCTTTAGTATTACCTTCACTATCTTTTCTTTGTTCTAATAGAACAGCTGCCCAAAAATCCAAGGAAGCGTTAGTCTGAAGAACGAGTAAACCATCACCTAGTGGCTGAAGCTTTGGCAGGTGTTGACATTCTTCTTTCAATTGTTTAACATCTTCTGTTTCTTCTTGCGACCATCCCTGTTTGAGATGTCTTCTGATTGGCGCTGTTTTTTCTGTCAAATTTGGAATATATTTGTGAAGATAATTCAAGACTCCCAAAAATCTCTGAATTATCTTGGTATCCTTCAATTCATTAGGAAACTATGTTAATTTTGTCAAAACATGAGGTTGCATTTGAATCACACCATTGACAACATTAATTCCCAAAAAATCAACACTATCCTGAAATAGAGACTTTTTTCTTTCTGAAAGGACTATTCCATGCTGCTGAACTTCTTTCAGGAAATTTTCTAAATGCTTTAGATGAGTATGTACATCTGGACTATGAATAAGAAGATCATCTATATATGTTACAATGAAATCATATTTTGCAAAAATAAAATCCATTCTTCTCTGGAAGAATGTTGGGGCGTTTTTCAAACCAAACGGGACAACCTTCCACTGGTAAAATCCGGTTGGGCAAATTAAGGCAGTTTTATGCCGGTCTTTTGGCTGGATCTGAATCTGATAATATCCTGACTTCATATCAAACTTGTTGAACAACTTGTTGTGCTGGATCTTCTGCATGATTGTTTCAGGTCTTGGCAATGGATAAATGAAGCTCTGAGTAATGGCATTAAGGGGTTTATAATTTATTACCATTCTTGGTTTACCCCTGACTATCTCAGAGTGATTCCTTACCAAAAATGTTGAGCAAGAGTAATGGGACTCGCTCGGCTCGATGAGCTGCATTTGTAACAATTCTTTTATCTGATTTTTTATTTCTTGCTCATCAGAAGGGGTGTAGGGAATCATATTACCTTTAACTCCATTGTCATGCAAGGTTATAATTTCTTGCATCGGACTCTCTGTTTCCCAAAACTGTTGTGGGTTGTCCGAGCAACTCTTTAGAAGTCTTTGATAAATATCCCCCTTGTTCCGTAGACCAGTTGGGATCAACGCAAGCCAATTGCTTTGTCTTGGATTCTGCTCTCTTTTCATAAAATTGCAGAACTTCTTCCCAGTCATCAGAATCCTTTGTGGCTTTCTGGCTCCTACCCTTTTCTGACTATTTTCATGCCTAGCTTCTGAATTTGCAATAAACAATCTAGGAACAGAAATATCTTTCTTTTTCAGATTTATAATCAGCTTATCTTGGCTGATTGTAACTAGAAGCACAGAGTTTATAAATGGCATTCCCAACATTAAACTGGCTGAGGGATCAAAATGCTGAATTGCAGAAATCTTTACAATACTCCCCCCAACTTTTAATGAAATACTGTCTACATAATGTGTCAAACTAACAGATCCTCCAATTGTTTCTGAGACCAGAATATTTTTCAGTGGTTTCCACAGAGATTTGAATAAAGATGGTCTAGCCAAATTGTTTGAACCACCGGTATCAACAAATGCATCTATAGATATCAATTCTTTTCCTACCTGTGCCTGTACCGGGATGTAGATGAGGCTATTTGTTTTGACTATATTTTTCAACAATGTATTCTTCTCTATTCTTTTAACCTCTGATGGTGAAAAACTAGATGAGGTTGCTATCTTTTTTTCAAATGGACAAAAAGCATTAATTTCTGGCAAAGGTAGCATAGGTTGCTTACCTTGGCTAACTGATAATGATACTGCACTTGCAGATTCATCATCTGAGTCTTCGGATGTTTCACTTGTGACTTCAAAATCACTTTCACTTTCTTCATCACTGTAATGCTTTTCTTCTGAGAAATCATCATCAGAACATGACGGACAAAAATTCATTTTTTGTACATTTTCTTCTATTTCTTCTACATCTGATATTTCAGTTAAAATATATACATCTGAAACATCATCTTCTGAATCTACAACTGACCAATCATCCTGAAATTCTTCTATATCTATACATGCTTTTAGCTTACTGGATGAGTTTTGTGGGCATTTTCTTGCAAAGTGTCCTTCTTTTTTGCAGATGAAACAACAGTTGTTGTTTCTTGGTTTTGTTCTTTTCTTCAAGAATTTATATCTTCTAAAAGGCTTTCTAGGATTAGAGACTCTCTTGGGCTTGAATCTACCATACCTTTTTGTTTTCTTCTTCTTTCTGAAAGGTGTCCATGGTAGCATAATTTTACAGACATCAGAACTAGGTGTGATATCATGCGCCTTCTTTTGCCAACATAAATATTTTATCTTTTCTGTAACTCTAAATAGAAGGTCTACCCAATATATCTGATCTAGTCTTTTGCTTTGGACATCTAGATGTTTCATGACGAGGTCTCCTAAATTGCCTGGTAATTTTGATAAAAATGAAATTTTCTGAGCTACATCATTGGAGAGACTAGCTTTAAATACCTTAGCCATGAAGTCTTTGCTGAATTGATCAAGATACTTCAAGTCTTTTAATTCCATGCGGCTA
Organism: Pinus tabuliformis; assembly: GCA_031772625.1. Lineage (NCBI taxonomy): Eukaryota > Viridiplantae > Streptophyta > Pinopsida > Pinales > Pinaceae > Pinus > Pinus tabuliformis. The sequence continues at coordinate 1,414,519,309 of CM062819.1, read as the reverse complement.
AGATCAGTTATGATTTGCTTCTTCTCATCAACTGGTTCTGGTACAAACTGTGTTTTCAACAATATTTCCAGTGTAGTCAGTCCAGCTTCCATGACGGCTCTTCTTTCTTCTTCAGATGGTCCCATCCACCAATCATAGACTATTCCAGTCATTCTTTTCTCTGCTAGGACCATGATGGATACATTATCCAACCTTGTAGTAACCTGCATTTGGTACAATGCTCCTATCCAGATTCTGATTGATTCTCCAGGGTTTGAAGAATTATCAAGATCTAGAATATAGCCACTGGTATTGGCTGCATACAGGTCTTCTTCTACTCTTGGATATTTATTTACTTCTTTCAGAACATGTGCTTTGTTCTGATTGTTTATAGAAGGCAAAATAAAAGATGGAAATTTCGAGGCAGCTTTCTCTAAAGTCATTACTTCCTTTTTGGACTCAAAAGGTTTATCAGCTTTGAATGTTCTGGATTCACTGGTTAATTTTCCAGTGTCTTTGGAAGTGCCTTCTCCTGCACTATTTGCAGCCGTTTCTCCTTTAGCTTCCTCTTCTTATTCCTCTAAATCCAAATAGTTGGGTGCAGACATATCTATATTAAATTTTGGAACTTCTTTGGCCTTTTTCTTTTGTCTCCTTCTTCTTCTTTCTTCTTTTTCTTGCTTCTCTGATTGTTTCTCATCATATAGCAACTTAAGATTAGCATTAATCAAATCGGCCTGTCTTCCTAGATCATCTAGAACATCTTTGGCATGAGCACACCAAGTGGTTAGATAGTTTCCTACCTGATATACTTGGTCCAGGTCATTTGGATCCTAAGAATTGTGTTCTAGCAAAGGGGCACAGTCAGCTCTTGTGGGTGGCTGTCTAGTATTTGATGAAGAAGTACAAAACTTTGTTTTGGGTGGCCATTTTCCTCCTTTTACAAATCTATGATTTGCATATTGAAATTCCTCAACTGGTGGAAAAGTATTTACATAAGTTCTAAACATCTTATTTACAGCAAAAAACGGTTTCTCTTCTGGTATATACAATTGATTTGTAGCCAATGGTGTACTGGTGGAAGAACTAGGTTCCTCTGGTATGGGAATATGGCGATAGAAAGATCTTCTTCCACTATTCTGGATTGATTCAGTTTCTGCTGGTAACACATGTTTTTCTGGCAAGATTATTGGCCTGGGTATTCTTGGTTGGTTAGGAATGATTTTAACACAACCATCAGATACAGCCATTCTATTCAATTTACTGTTTGGACTTTCTGAGGCCAGAGATTTATATTGAATGTACCAGTCATTAGGCAAGGCTTCTTTGTCATAATGCACACCTTCAATCTGTGCATTGCCTACTCCTACTGCAACACAATCCTTTAACACTGGCTGTTTTAGCTTAGGATGTACTGTATTAGTTAACTGAAAAGAGGTTTGGACTATCACAGACAGATATTCACTATCATCAACCATATTTAGACCTTGCACTCCAATCAAGGCTTTCCAACGATCTTTGAGATGGACATCAATTAGACTGATTGCATAATCAAGGTAGATTGTTCCATGTTGACATCCCGAGGAAAGATTTCCATGTACGGTTCCTATGCGGGCATGGTCCTATATATTGTGCCTTGTCTCTCAAGAGTTTAAGGACTTTTGTACAGTGGAAGGAATTAAAAAAATATTTGACAGTGTTAGCGCTCGAAATTTCACCTCAGGCTGAGAAAGGTAAACTTCAAGGCAACATCAAACCACTTAGCCTCGTAGCTAGCCCTATGGGGCAGGAGAGGGCTCTCTCCGGTCTATCTCGGTATAGATCTTCAATGGGTGAGATAACCAAAAAGGGAACACTGATTTTAGGCTAGTAAACTGATAAAAAGGTTTGAATTGGGAAGTTTTAGGATTTTGGTGGAAAGTTGGGGAAAGGCAATTTTGGGTGCGGGGATTGGACACAGTTTTTGCAGGGGGTTCTTTGGGGCAAGGTAGGAGACTGTACTGATGCCTTTGAATTAAGTGAATGGATAGGAATGACCGGTGAGGAGCTAAAGAGAGCAAGAAACCTTCAAGGGTTCTCTTTAGACAGATGAAAACATAAATATTAAGCAAACTTAAAAGCAGAACATGGCAACCATGAATTCTACTTTAACACTTCATTTGCCTAATTTGCAGAAGGAAAAGTAAGATGATGAATCACATAACAAATTTTCAAGTACAAAGAGATACACACCATCAATACATGTAACCACAGGAATCCCAAAAAAGACTGCAAAACCCTGGTCTTTCTTCCTTTGCCAAAACTGCAGAGATACAATGAATAATACAATAGTAGCTTCTCCCTCAAGAGTCCAACCTCTCCAACCTCTGAAAATGACTAAGAAAATACATAATATAGGCAAGATAACACCTTTCCTTGCCTCTAGGGTTCGAGCTCATCCTTCTAGGAGCTGTTTCAACTAATTCTAAACTGAGCACTAAAATCTAGGCAGTCAAAACAACTTGCCTCTATAAGCTAGGAAACCAATTCATTCATTAAATGTTTGCTATTTCATGAATGAATCTTCTATAGTAGGTAAATAAGTGTCATGTCAACATGAAAATACATTAATTACATCAAAGAGGGTGAAAAATCCCATCACAAGTCAAAACTGGTCAAAGCTGGGCGAATTCCTGAGCTGTAGATGAATTCCTGTGAAAACTGCCCAACAGGTCGCACCCTCTTCCTGAACGGGTCGCGCTACTTTGGAGCTGATTTTTAGGTACTTCCAGGTGTCTAAATGAGGCAAAAGTGGGCTTTTTGGAAAGGTATGGATGTCTACTTTCCAAACCAAGTGGAATTTCTGAATTTGGTGGTTATTTTCCCCTCCAAAATTGCAATCTCCCAAGACTGCTTCCTGTGTGTCAAAAAGGTGGCAGAAAGTCATTTTTTGCTTGTTTTTTGACTTTCTGGAGGCCCAAAACTTGGTGAAATTTCTTGGAAATGGCTGAGAAAGTGTATATTTGCATGAAAAATCCAAAAATGCTGAGTTTTCCCAAAAAGGAGTTGCCCCACGAAAAGGTCGCGCGCGACGCGCGACCCGTTGGGGAGGAAAACCTGTGTTTGGCACAAAAAATTCACAATTGACAAAATTTTCTCCAAATTTCTTGAAATTTGGGCTGGGAGTCCCCAATAAAGTACCATGCTCATTCAAAGAGGCTTTGGCCAAAATTTGGAGTGGATCGGGCCTTTTCCGTCGTTTTAGTGCCTTGGCCAACCTCCTTGGATCCGGCGATTGTAATTTTGACATTTCTATAAAACCATGACACCTGTGAAAAAAGTGAAGGAGGTTTTTCTTCTTTGACATATTATGGACAAAAACCTCTCTCCGTTTTCCAAAATTCATCTTTTATTTCTCTAAAACATCTTTTGAGTGAAACTTATCCCGATGTGTGAAACAAGGAATTTTGTCGAAATGAAGCGAAATGAAGGGGATAAGGGGCTTCTAAATTCTTGGGGAAATTTTTTGGAGTGGGGAGGGATGCTAGGAAGTAGGGGAAAGTGGAATCTCAGAGATTGAGCGAGGGGAAGGGGTCCAAAAGGGCAAAACACAGGCCAAACCTAGAAAATTGCCAGGTTGTAGCTAGAAACTAGGGTTTGTGCAAAAATGAGGAATTTGGGGGATCTCAGTGATGGGAAGCATTTGATAAGGTAATTTAAGGATAGGGGAAGGTGTATGAACATCTGGATACAAGTTTTTCTAATGATTTGACCGTCCAAGAGAAATTGGTTTCAAAACCCTAGGAGAGGGAAATGACCTTGCCTCGGCGCAACTGAAGCATGAACAAGGTGTAAAATGACTCATTAGACACTGACATGACAATGAAAACCATATGAACGATGATAGACTCGGCTGAATAGTGACATAGATTGGCATTTGGGCAAATTTTAGAAGAAGTGAAAGCAAACCCTAGAGCTAATGCCTAGTGACCAAATTTTGCTTGAAGACTCACTGAAATGACAAAATTTGACCTTGACACTTCAAAATCACTTTGTAAGAGCATATTTGATCACTGGAGGAGGCTGGAAAGACTGACACTAACATTGGCTCCAATGGGGATGGTAGCTCCTTGGAGGTGCCAAGAACCGCAGATCTCTGTAAGAGCTAGACAGTGCCTTCATCCATTGGGCGATGGAGTCATTATTTTGAACGGATAACGCAAAACCTTTGACACATTTATTGAATGAAACTTGACTAAAAACTGACTGAAACTTAACTGAAACTTGACTCAAACCGACTTGATGACAAATTGAAATGATGAAAAAAAAAACTTGATTCTAACAAATTAACTCAAGACCTAAACTTAAAACTTAAAACTTGATGGCAGTACATAACCGCCTAGGTTACAAGACAACATACCATCAAACTATATCATAATGCCAATGTAACCAATCAAGCAGATGCCTTCTTGACTGATTCTCCCAATCAGATCTCATGATCAACAATAGATACTGGTAACTGGGCATCCAAAAACATAGCTGACCATGATCTCCTTCATCACTGAACACAACAATAATCACTTTCACTGCTGACTGTAACAAATCTGCCATTGGATCCTGGAAAACATGAAGACTTGACATTGCCACCTCCTGCTGAAAGAACAAGGTATCCTTTGTTTCAAATTCTGATCTGCCTTCATCATGTGCTTCAGTAAAAGTATGCTCATGGGCTTCAAAAAACTCTGAACAAATGGATGGGCAGATCTCTTCTTGGAAAAACATTTCAGCACATGAAACATATGAAGAATCTGAAAGGTAATCCTGTATGCTATGATCTTCGGTAGTCTGACAATATGGTAGGTGATCTTCATATTATATGACAGCCAGATTATCATCTTTGTGAAGGAAAACATTATCTGTTTGCTGATCTACAAGACAATCATCTTCTTCAACAGAGGAAGAAGTTTCCCCAACACTTTCCTGATTATGTGTGCACTACAAATCTGCTGTAGCTTGGGCTGTAACAAGACCTTTCAAGAGCTGATCTATCTCCTTTTCAGACAAAGGAGACAATGCCTTTTGTTTTCTTCTGCTTAAATAGTAATTATCTTCATATGATAGGGCACTCAAACTATCATTTATTACCGAGCTATTGAAAGGAGATTCATCACTTACTTGCACAAAGGTCTCACCTTACTGTTCATGAACATCTGAATCCAAAACTCTGTCTATGATCTCAACAGCAGAGCTCTCTTTGATGGGTTGCATGTTGCTGTCTTCTGTGGGCAGATCTTCTCTTTCATCAATTACAACCATATTATCTTCAACCTGTTGATCTTGATTCTGCTGCAGAATTTCCTGGTCATCTTGACGGGTATCCACTAGGTTCTTTTCATGTTGCTGAAATGGATTCTCATACAGAGCCTCCATGATCTCAACATCCATAAAATTATCATCTTCATAAAACTTCTCAAGGCTTTCAATAAAAGTTGAAGCATGTTTGCAACAGTCTTGAACTAAATTTAATGATGGATAAGAGTCCTTATATCGTTCAATGAACATAGCATGAAAATCCTTTAAACAGTAAATACAAGCAGGCGGCAAACTTTCATACCATGATTGGGTTTTACCTTCCAAAGTGGCCAAGAATATCTTCATCAAGCAATCTTCAGGAAAATCCACCTTCAACTTGCGAATATGCATATGAAATCTAACTAGATGTAGGGCAGCATCCTTCTTACCATCATCATTAAATATATGCAGATTCCTTGACCAATCTACCTTTGGAGTTTTATTTGGAAAACTACGGATGTGATCTCGGCTCAGGGGAGCATATCTTCTTGTGATTCGGTCCATCTTGAAAATCTCACAGCTACTGATCTTTCTGCAGTGAAGTCACCATGAAGCATTGATCTCTGGAGTTTTCAGTGAAGGAGTCGCTAGTGAATGATTTCAGCCTTGCAAGCGTCTGATCGTTGTCCACTATCAACAATCAGATCTGAACTTGATACATGTACTGGGGTGAAATGCAAATGAAGTGCTGTATTCACAAGCTCACGGAGATTGACTGAAGCATCGTTTATCTACTTCTGCTAATGCAAAGCAAAAGCGTTTCGAAGGCTACCTGGCATAACTTCAGGCTCCGTCTAAGACTTATGAAACCAACACATCAATCAACAAACAAGTTTGTTCTCTCCAGTATGGTCACCAATATGTTAGCGCTCGAAATTTCACCTCAGGCTGAGAAAGGTAAACTTCAAGGCAACATCAAACCACTTAGCCTCGTAGCTAGCCCTACGGGGCAGGAGAGGGCTCTCTCCGGTCTATCTCGGTATAGATCTTCAATGGGTGAGATAACCAAAAAGGGAACACTGATTTTAGGCTAGTAAACTGATAAAAAGGTTTGAATTGGGAAGTTTTAGGATTTTGGTGGAAAGTTGGGGAAAGGCAATTTTGGGTGCGAGGATTGGACACAGTTTTTGCAGTGGGTTCTTTGGGGCAAGGTAGGAGACTGTAATGATGCCTTTGAATTAAGTTAATGGATAGGAATGACTGGTGAGGAGCTAAAGAGAGCAAGAAACCTTCAAGGGTTCTCTTTAGACAGATGAAAACATAAATATTAAGCAAACTTAAAAGCAGAACATGGCAATCATGAATTCTACTTTAACACTTCATTTGCCTAATTTGCAGAAGGAAAAGTAAGATGATGAATCACATAACAAATTTGCAAGTACAAAGAGATACACACCATCAATACATGTAACCACAAGAATCCCAAAAAAGACTGCAAAACCCTGGTCTTTCTTCCTTTGCCAAAACTGCAGAGATACAATGAATAATACAATAGTAGCTTCTCCCTCAAGAGTCCAACCTCTCCAACCTCTGAAAATGACTAAGAAAATACATAATATAGGCAAGCTAACACCTTTCCTTGCCTCTAGGAGTCGAGCTCATCCTTCTAGGAGCTATTTCAACCAATTCTAAACTGAGCACTAAAATCTAGGCAGTCAAAACAACTTGCCTCTATAAGCTAGGAAACCAATTCATTCATTAAATGTTTGCTATTTCATGAATGAATCTTCTAGAGTAGGTAAATAAGTGTCATATCAACATGAAAATACTTTAATTACATCAAAGAGGGTGAAAAATCCCATCACAAGTCAAAACTGGTCAAAGCTGGGCGAATTCCTGAGCTGTAGATGAATTCCTGTGAAAACTACCCAACAGGTCGCGCCCTCTTCCTAAACGGGTCGCGCTACTTTGGAGCTGATTTTGAGGTACTTCCAGGTGTCCAAATGAGGCAAAAGTGGGCTTGTTGGAAAGTTTTGGATGTCTACTTTCGAACCCAAGTGGAATATCTGAATTTGGTGGTTATTTGCCCCTCCAAAATTGCAATCTCCCAAGACTGCTTCCTGTGTGTCAAAAAGGTGGCAGAAAGTCATTTTTTGCTTGTTTTTTGACTTTCTGGAGGCCCAAAACTTGGTGAAATTTCTTGGCAATGGCTGAGAAAGTGTATCTTTGCATGAAAAATCCAAAAATGCTGAGTTTTCCCAAAAAGGAGTTGCCCAACGAAAAGGTCGCGCGCGGCGCGTGATCCATTGGGGAGGAAAACCTGTGTTTGGCACAAAAAATTCACAATTGACAAAATTTTCTCCAAATTTCTTGAAATTTGGGCTGGGAGTCCCCAATAAAGTACCATGCTCAGTCAAAGAGGCTTTGGCCAAAATTTGGAGTGGATCGGGCCTTTTTCGTCGTTTTAGTGCCTTGGCCAACCTCCTTGGATCCGACGATTGTAATTTTGACATTTCTCTAAAACCATGACACCTGTGAAAAAAGTGAAGGAGGTTTCTCTTATTTGGAATATTGTGGACAAAAACCTCTCTCAGTTTTCCAAAATTCATCTTTTATTTCTCTGAAATATCTTTTGAGTGAAACTTATCCCGATGTGTGAAACAAGGAATTTTGTCGAAATGAAGCGAAATGAAGGGGATAAGGGGCTTCTAAATTCTTGGGGAAATTTTTGGGAGTGGGGAGGGATGTTAGGAAGTAGGGGAAAGTGGAATCTTAGAGATTGAGCAAGGGGAAGGGGTCCAAAAGGGCAAAACACAGGCCAAACCTAGAAAATTGCCAGGTTGTAGCTAGAAACTAGGGTTTGTGCAAAAATGAGGAATTTGGGGGATCTCAGTGATGGGAAGCATTTGATAAGGTAATTTAAGGATAGGGGAAGGTGTATGAACATCTGGATACAAGTTTTTCTAATGATTTGACCGTCCAAGAGAAATTGGTTTCAAAACCCTAGGAGAGGGAAATGACCTTGCCTGGGCGCAACTGAAGCATGAACAAGGTGTAAAATGACTCATTAGACACTCACATGACAATGAAAACCCTATGAATGATGATAGACTCAGCTGAATAGTGACATAGATTGGCATTTGGGCAAATTTTAGAAGAAGTGAAAGCAAACCCTAGACCTAATGCCTAGTGACCAAATTTTTCTTGAAGACTCACTGAAATGACAAAATTTGACCTTGACACTTCAAAATCACTTTGTAAGAGCATATTTGATCACTGGAGGAAGGCTGGAAAGACTGACACTAACAGACAGCACCTCATAACCCATAGCAGAATGGGGTGGCCGAGAGGAAGAACAAAACTATTGTAGGGGCAGCACGGGCAATGCTGCATGACCAAGGCCTACCACTTCACTTGTGGGCTGAGGCATGCAACACAACAGCCTATTTGTAGAATGGAAGCCCGCATCGCATACTTGGGATGAATACACCAGAGAAAGCTTTCTCCAGTAAGAGACCAGATGTGGGTCACTTTAGGATCTTTGGCTCATCGGTATATTGCCATGTGAAAAAGGATGCAAGGAAGAAGCTTGAGCTGACAGCAAAGTTGGGGATATTTGTGGGGTACACTAATACACCTCACAACTATCGAGTGTACTTGCCTACCAGTCAGAGGATAGTCATTCTTCTTTTCAAACTTTTGGGAACCCTGCCCAATCTGGGTGGAATCCCCAAGGTCCTCCACGACTTCCTTTTATGGCCACACTTAATCTACTAGACTTGACTAAGATGACGAATGATCCAATCAGATACAATTCGGCTTGGCCCCTGGTCCCAACTAAACTTCCATCGGATATTCCAAAATTGGAAGAGAAGAGTGGTGACGACCCAGGAAACCATGTAACCACGTTCCATTTATGGTGCTCATCTAACTCCTTGATCGATGATTCGATCAGGTTGATATTATTTCAGCACACCTTAACTAGGAATGCGACTAAGTGGTATATAGAGTTGCCAAGGGGCACCTTTACTTCTTTCGTTGATTTGGCTAACATTTTCTTAAACCATTTTCAGTTGCTTGTCCATTACAAAGCCAGAACTAAGCTTCTGGCCAATTTTCATCAAGACATGGCTACTCACATTTCGGATCATATCCAGGAATGGAGACGGAGAAAGAGACTTATCAAAGTTGAAATTCCACCTGAGTTCTGTCTTGAATGGTTTTTAAAATCATTACAACCTAAGATCTCCAAGGATGTTTCTATGTCCGACTTGTATTCGGAAGAGTAGGCTATCTTTCACGCCCAGCAATTAGAACTAATATATTCTCAGTCTGGGACTCTTCAAAAAATCTTGCCTGATGCTCCTAGATCCATGGTTGTTGTAGCCAAACCAAAGCCAAGCCCTCACACTGATGGTATAGTTGGATCAATGGATGCAAATGCGGTGAACCTTTTGAACCAAATGCAGCAGTTGTCTCTACAAACTGCTTCTTCCAATCAGGCTACATTGTCTACTCCTTCGCCTTCCCAACCTTCTTCCATAAACATCGTTCAGGCCTCTAACCCCAAAGGAAATCAAAATTCTGATGGGAAGAAGAAGGGATGAGGTAAAAAGAAGAATCAGGATGGGAAGGGTAATGCGAACAAGCTCGGCAACAATGCTGGTGAGGGTAGAAAATAGTCTAAGAAAAAGGTTAAATTTCCATGCAAGTTATGCAGTGGAGATCATTTGACTCATCTCTGCCCAAAAATTCAAGATGCTCAGTGCTTGTTAGTGCAGAAAGGGTCTTCTAGCTCCCAAGCTGTCTTAACTAACCCTTTTCCCCAAGGGCAACAGTTACTTGCTGGCGCAAACTCAAACCCTGGTACCTCCGCAGGGGGCAACCAGGAAGGGGACAGTTCCTTAAATGTTTTCATGATGAGTTCTAATGTCAATGTGGCTACACAGTCACATGATTATGGTGAAGCAGAAACATCTAAGGATAAATCTATTCTCGGAACTACGGATCCACTTCATATTGAGCGACCCTCTATCGAGTCTATACCTCGAATACCGAAAGGTTCCGCCAAGCATGCGACTATTAACCCTAATGCTAGGACAACCCAGAACTACTCCATTGTCAAGGATCTGGCTCAAAGTCCTTGCGCTATGTCTGCTTTAGAGGTACTCCAGTCGTGTCCTGCTCAACGAAGTGCTTTGCTTTCAGCGATTAGGGCAGTTGATCCAAATAATTCTTTAGTGCTCACTTTTGATATGCTCAATGTCAAAAAGAGACTTCCTCATCATATGGCTTTTCAAATAAAGTATACTTACCAGAAAACTAATATTTTTCGAACAGTTATAGGTGAGGGAGCTTCCACATGCATATTTTCTATGTCATGTTGGAAGACCATTGGATCGCCTTCATTTGTTCCTTCACCCACTCTCTTAATAGCATTTGACAGAAATTCTCATAGGCCACATGGGATTATCCTGGACTTTCCTATATGTGTTGGAGGAAAGGTCGTTAATATCGAAGTAGAAATCATTGATGCCAACCTAGATTACAATCTCCTCTTAGGACGGAATTGGATTTATGAAATGGATGCCATAGTTTCGACTCTGTTTCGCGTCCTTTGTTTTCCTCATGAGGGGAGAATTGTTAAAATTTATCAATTGGATTATTCTCCAATTGACCCTCATGCAACTTTGGATTCTACTGTTCCGTTGGTGGATAACCCCCGTCAACCTATCGAGAATCTAGGAGTTGGGATGTCTTCTTCATTTATGGGTACATTTGATCTTCCCACTCCTATAGCTAGAATCAATGCCATTTCATCCTCCAAAGAGTCTTCACGAGAAGAGTTCTTGCGGACTCATTATTTTGCAAACCCTTGGACCTTACCTTCACCTACAAACACACTAGATGAAGGTCAGGTTGCTGGAATGGCATTCCCTATGTCTATAACAGAGTTTAGATATCAATCTATCACTAACTCTGCAAATGACCATCCTACTCCCTTTTCAGAGGAAGAGTTAGATGGTGATGTGGCTCCAGCTTGGACCCTTGACTCTACTTCTGCTATGGATTGCTTAGATACGGTTTTACCATCTGAGGAAGCAATCTTAGAAGCAATGACGGGTGTAGATCGACCGTGGGAAGATTTACATCATCATTCATATTTTCTTCCTCCATTGCAAGAAGTCAAATCCAGGTTCTCCAATCTGCTTACTAGCGATGTTTGTACGGTTTCAAACCCTTTGGCTCCAACACACATATGTGTCGAAGGTAATATGTCGATCATTTCAAAAACTATACCAATAAACATCTCTAGGAACCCTAATGTGATAGAAAATGTCTTCATCGGAGCTTAGTGTTCCCCTGAAGAGATTCAAATTTACATCGACCTCTTTAAAGAGTTTTGGGATGTATTCACTTGGTCTTATGAAGAAATTCCTGGTATTAATACATCCATCGTTCAGCATGAGATCAAGACATATGAAAATGCTAAGTCGATTCGTAAAAAGCTTCGACTGGTCAATCCTAGGAAGGCATCAGCTATTAAAGTTGAAGTAGAAAAACTGCTCAAGGCAGGTTTCATATACCCCATTCCTCTAATGGATTGGGTTTCTAATCCAGTCCCAGTTGATAATAGAATGATCTGCGTGTGCATTGACTTTAGGGATTTGAACAAAGCTTGTCTAAAAGACAATTACCCCACATCGTTTATTGATCAGATAGTTGATGAATGTGTGGGTAATGAGATTTTATCCTTCATGGATGGATTCTCTGGTTATAATCAAATATCTATCCATCCATAAGACCAGCATATGACAGCTTTCATTTGTCCCTAGGGTACCTTTGCATAAAAAAAGATGCCTTTTGGTCTTAAAAATGTTGGAGCTACATTTCAGTGAGCCATGTCTTACGCTTTCCATGACATCAAGCATGTCATCAAAGCATACTTGGATGATTTAGCTACTCATTCTTGAAAGAGAATTGATCATCCCAGTCACCTTCGGTTAGTTTGTGAGAGATGTCAATTTTACAAGATTTGGTTGAATCCAAATAAGTGTGTTTTCGTGGTTACATCTGGTTGGTTGTTAAGGTTCATTGTATTCAACTAAAGGGATTCGAGTTGATCCCTTCAAGGTTGAGGCAATAATTCAGTTGCCTCCCCCGTCTTCCATCCGACAACTTCAAAGTCTTCAGAGAAAGGAAAATTTCTTGAGATGGTTTATAGCAAACTATGCTGAGATAACTAAAGTATTTATGTGTTTTCTGAGGAAAGGAGTTCCATTTTTATGGGACGACTTTGCACAATGATCTTTTGATGCCTTGAAGCAGGTGTTAATCTCTTCCCCGCTTTTGAGTCCACCAAATTAGGGTAGAGATTTCCTTTTATATCTTGCAGCCACAGAATCAACATAGGTGTGGTTCTGGTTTAGGAAGATGATGCTCTCATAGAGCATGTGATTTACTACTTGAGTTGAGGCTTGGTAGGCCCTAAACTATGCTATTCTCTGGTTGAGAAATTGTCCTTGGCAACCGTCCATGCTATCCATCGACTTCATCATTATATTCTGCTACGCAAAACGTTTGTCTTAGCCGCGGTCAATCCTTTCCAATTTATCCTTAGTAGGTGAGTGATTGGGGGCAAATACAATCAATGGATTGTTATTCTATAAGAATTCAATCTCGATTTCTTGTCAGGCAAGTCTAAGAAGTCATTGGTTTTTGCGGAATTAATTTTTGAGATGCCTTGTGAAGAAGATACTGTTTATGAGGAAAGTTTCCCAAACGAACATTTATTCCTCATCTCTTCACAAGATCCCTAGTATGGAGATATCATAATCTATCTCCAGACTTTGAAGTTCCCTCTTGCTTCCTCCAAAGATGAAAGTAAAAAATTACATCACCTAGCTAAGAACTGTGTCATCATTGGTGATACATTATATCGCCGAGGGGTTGATTCAATCCTTAGGCATTATTTAACTTTAGAGGAAGTAGAGTTTGTGCTCAATGATAGCCATAGTGGAGCTTGTGGTGGTCATCTATCTAGGCTTGCAACAACCCAAAAAATCTTGCATGCCGGCTACTTTTGGCCTTCGATTTTCAAAGATTGTATTGAAGCGATCAAATGTTGCCACCCTTGTCAAGTCTATACTTGGAAGATGTGCGCGCATCCAACTCCTCTTTTCCTTGTTATCACTGTAGGTTCTTTTAGAAAGTGGGGTATTGACTTTACTACTTGTAATCCACCTTCAGTGGCGAATCACAAGTACATTATAGTGGTCGTAGACTACTTTACGAAGTGGGCTGAGGCCATGCCTACTTATAAAAACGATAGTGAGAGAGCGACATTGTTCCTCTTCAATCAGATTATTTCACGTTTTGGCATCCCGAGAAAGATTGTCACTGATCATGGCAATCATTTCCAGAACCAACTAATGACCGAATTGGCTCTTAAGTTGCGCTTCTGGCAAGAGCATTCATCTTTGTATTATCCTCATGCCAATGGGCAATTCGAAGCTGTGAATAAGTCCATCAAGACGATCCTGCAAAGGAAAATTGACAAAAATCACCCCAATTGGCATATCGTGTTGCTCTCTGGGCATTTCGAACCTCGGTAAAGACTGCCACCGTTTCACACCTTTTCAGTTAGTTTAGAAGCTGGAATCTATTTTTCCTATTGAGTGTGAAATTCCATCCCTCAAGCTAGTTTTTGAGCTCCTTCCAGAGACTTCTAGTCTCGAAGAGCGCCTCCTTCATTTGGAACATCTTGATGAGCAGCGACAAGATGTTGCCATAATCAATGAGGCTCATAAGAAAAGGGCTAAAACTCAGTATGATAAAGTTGTCCATCCTCGAGTCTTTTCTGAAGGCGACCTTGTCTTGGTCTATGATCAAGATAAAGATGCCTTGGGGGCAGGAAAATTCAAATCTAAGTGGTATGGTCCCTTTATAGTGAAACGAGCTTTAGCAAAAGGGGCTTATGAATTAGTCAATTTTGAAGGGAATAAGTTGGCAGAGCCCTGAAATGGGCTCTACCTCAATAAGTACTTTGCTTAGGTTATGGTGGAGAAATGGCTTCATTGTATATTTTGTATTTTTGTACATATTTTGTCGAGAGTTTTTGTGATATCGACACTTTTTTGATCTGCTTTGGCAGGTGTTGATGGATGACTTGGTCTATTTTGGATTTGTCGATGGTGCTAGTCGGCACACTCAGAATCTCGCTTCCACAACTTGGGTGATTTATTATCCATTGGGTTAGCTGATGGTGTCAAGGGGAGTATGTATTGGTTCTACGTTAAATAATATTGCCGAACATACTGCCGTCATTAATTTACTATCCAAAGCCATTTCTTATGGAATTGATTCGTTGGTAGCATATCTTGACTCACAGCTGGTAGTGTCACAATTGAATAACATTTATCATGTTCGGGATCCTTATTTATATCGCCAATTTTTGAGAGTGAGGGTGTTACAACAATCATTTGTTTATATTACTTATTTGCACATTCCATGATCTGAAAATTCATTAGCGTATTCTATTGCTAATCAAGCATTAGATTGGCATATCATTCATTCATCAAGATAAAAACAACATCAAAAATTTGGAACTGTATATATATATATATATATATATATATATATATATATATATATATATATATATATATATATATATATATATATATATATATATATATATATCATAAAACTTCCCGTGTGTACATAAAGTGTTTCAAAAATAATATACAAAATCGGGACTAAATGCCCATAATCATGTCCAGTCTATCTATCGACCCGGCTCAGGATGAGCAGCTAAGAAAGTGACCACTACATTGGCCACACGCCGAAGGATGCGAACCCAGTCTCATGGTACTCCTACCACGTGGCGCTGCATCTCCTTAGGTAGGTCTTCTATGGCCACCATCGGTACCTAGTGAGTCAATCTCACCAAGTTTCTTTGGACTGCATATAAGACCCTCTCTGTCTCAGCAGCCACCTCTTCGGCACCTCTTCCGCAATGCCTGTGCCGCGGAAATCCGTCTGGTTTTACTGGACCTACATCTGGAATATGATCATTATGTCAATATTTTAATCCCATCAAAAATATTTCTAAGTTCATATTTAAAAAACATAAAAAATCTTAAAAATTGATAAAAACTTAAAAAAAAATGGTTACCTATCTCTCCCCATGCTGCGTTTGGTGGTAGCACTAAGTTTGGATCTCCTCTAAAATCCATGCCAGCATAGGGATATTCATCCATAGTGATGATTTGTTGTTCCCACCAGGAGAAGAACTCATCATCGAAAGCAGTCCTCGGCACAACCTCGCATCCAAGGTGTTTCATCAGGTTGGCCCACCTACCCATCCGAGTATCTCGGGGGCTACTGATAGAGACTAATACTCTAGGATGCAGCCCAGGAACCTTCTCGAAGAAGGAGCATAAAATGGTCCCATATCCGAAATTTTTGGTCTGCCTTTTCTGAATGGAGGAAAAATGGCTCTTCATATTGGTAAGAAGAGGTGTACACCAATCAAAAATAGTGGTGAGGCACTCCACGGCCAAGCTCATAGGTACTCGTGAAGCTTGGTGCAATGAGGTTGATTTGTTTATCCTAGCTATGGTGAATAATAGAATCCTCAGGGATAAGCTCTCCACATGTTTTATTGGAATCTGGCTTCCAATTTTTTTTGGATGCCCAGGACAGTAAATGTGTACGTAGTCTTCCAATGAAAGACTACCTCGTTTCCGGCCAGTGGAATGAACAACTTCTCCTCTCTAGGAGAGACCAATGATAAAGTAAATATCCTCCACCTCTATCCTCAAAGGCATCTGATCAATCATAAATGCATCATCTTCGACACTCCAATAGTGGATTAACATTTCAAACAGACGAGTGTTGGCCTTCATGTTGGGCATTTTGAAAAATTTCAACAAGCCACATCCCCTCAATGCATCTAATGCCTACTGATCATTCATAACTTCATTATCAATGGTAGTATTCTCCCTCTCTCTCCATGTGATTGTCATCCTGAAAGAAAATTGAGTTCCAACCATTAGATTTTTGTGTTGAAATTTCAAACCATGTATACACAGGTCCCTTTCACATACATCCACGTGTAGGGCCTTCGTATGCGCGAGTCTATAATATCCAACCCACATATATGCCGCATTGAAATTTTTAACATAAATTCCTACGGTCAAAACTTAATAAAATTTTCTAAAAACAATCATAAAGTCATGCAAGCTTGAATTGGGGGATACCTGATGATTTTGATCCAATTTGAATGGTCCAATTCTTTTGGGGGCAAGTTTGATCTTTTCTTCTCCACAGCTTTTGCTTTCAACACAAATGACACAAACGGTGAGTCAAAAGGTCATTTTATAAGCTTTGAAATTGTCAAATTTTTTAAACACTTGATTTTTTTCGTCTCATGAATCTTTTAACTTATGAGCTTGGATTGTCGGGAATAGGTTGTTTTTTCAGGACATTTTGGATGCTTCTTCGAAATTTCATATCGGTTCCATGACCGCTGACCCATCATGGCAAGTATCGTTTACTCACTGGCATATAGGTTAGGGAAACCATTTTTTCTGTTGCATCTTGCATACTAGCCTCCATTTGTCGATACACTTGCCATAGGGTTGATCCCATCATGTTATGGTTAGTAAACCATGTTCACTCACCGATTTTTAAATCATGACACGATGGTAGAGTCATCCTTTACATGGGCATCGTAGTTAGCACCTCACTGACATTTGTTGCCCATGCTATTATATTGAGTAGGCTCGGGAGTCCTCTTTAGTCCTGCCATGACTTGTGCATTGAAGACTCATTCCTCTTTGCTTCTTCACTTCGTTTTGGCCTTATACCCTAGAGGCTCCTTTGTGTTGAGTTGTACTACTGCATTGCATTTTGACCATTTGCACCTTTTGGCCTTGAGCCGACTTCACATGGACTCGTGTTTAAGCCACTTCTTTGACCATGTCTTCTGCAAACTCAAACTTGGAATCTCTTAGCTTCCGCAACTTGACACACCCTTTGACCCGTGGAAGGAACATCCCTTTGTGTGTCCTTGACCAGTTTCACCTCCCTGCATTGAGCATAGGATTGTTCCCATCCTAGGAACTAGATCATCTGTTTCACTGACACTTGTTCTTTCCACTGTACTATAGCATTCTTTTATTCTTTTTCCAGCTTAAAGAAAAAGACAAAAATAATTATATATTTCAAAAAGAGTGGGAAAAAGACAACATTTCCATATATTGTTGGCAGCTAGAGTCAATTGTGTCACCCTTGAACAAAGCAATCAAAAGAAAGTCTTCCTCCATTTTGGGCGAGATTTAGTTTGACTTAGGTATGCCTTAACCTTGTCATTGAGTCAGTTCTCCTCTGATTGGTTATCTCTTCCAATCATATGGAGAGTTCGTTCATGCCTCCTACATGACGAACTTATACAGAGTTATCATATGCTGCCACATAGTCATCATTGACTTATGCTTTCATTCAAGGGAAGTAAGCCTGAGTTAGCCTCCTTGCAGTGTCTCTTGACCTATTTTTCAGTTGGCCATCCCTGGTTGTCAATGTCTTGTTTTTCATCACATCAGTTATATTGGTCCTTTGCTCATGTCAGTTTGAGAAGGTCTCCATTGACTTCTTGCTGGCGGGTCTTGTCCTTATCGACGATGACATATTGCTCTGAAGGCAGGCCTAGAGCCGCACCATGGCCCTATTTTCATTATTAATAGGTCACCTTGTGCTCAGCATCAATCAGTATCATGGGTCTTTGACTGAGTGGTTTCCCTTGTGTTCGACATCAGCTTTCATTATCACACATTGGGATCCATGCAATGCGTTGGTTTCCATTTGGCCCTATTGGTGGATTCCTCGCCTCTGTGTCATCTTTCATTATTGGTTGGTTCAGAGGGTTTGTATCGTGTGCTAGCTACATCTTGTGTACATCGGAAACGTGCTTCAGTTGGGTTACTACATCTTTTTCGTCTGATTCCTTCCACATTATTGGCCTACAAGTTAAACTCACGCTAGATTGATGAAGGATGCCTTAATGCCTTCCTTCTAGCAGATCTTTTCCTATCGACTACGACTCATTGCTTTGTGGCAAAGATCTAGAGTCCATTTGGCAGTACCTTGGGGTTTGCAGTCATCAGTGGCAAATCCTTCGCTATCGACAGTGGGAAACCATAATTGTCCCCTAATTGATAAATTCTTCCAGGTGTTCGAGTTTAGCTCATTTATTCGCACTTGTTAAATTGTACTAGGTACCTTGACTCTCATTATCATTATCGGTGAGTAGTCTCGTGTTTGTTAACAGTATACATCAATGACCAGTAATCAAACGATTTCTCACATGGTCAACTTCAAATCATTTATTCCCATTGTGTAAATGTGCCACGGCGATCGGTGAAGACCTCGGGTTGCATCAGCATTCTTTGGTTCACTTTTCAGTTGCTCTTGTTGCTACTAGTCGAGACCATTCCACATTATATGTTGCAGTCCTTCACAGCGACAACGTATATGCTGGAATCCGAGTTGCGATGTAGTATCATCTTATTCCATCATGTTCATTTGGTACTATTGGGATCAGTTTTTGACATCAATGATCAGTTTCATCTTCCATCTTCATTGATCATCTTCTTATATGTGATATTCAGACATGTACTTGTTCGATCATGATCAGATGATCCATTATGTACTTTCAGTTCTTTATACTTGTATACATAGTGGATCCACTTGTACTTGATATGCGAACATGATTTACTTTCTCTGAGCATGGGTATGCCAGCCTCAGACAGTTGTTTCTTTCTAATCTTCTTTTTCATGGCTTAGCAGGGTGAAATCTGGTGAAGTCCTTCTCCGTTTTTGACAGGTTTCCTTTCCATATACTTAACACATTTCGGCCATCATGTACCCCTTCTGACCTCATATATTAGGGGGCATCTGTTATAGCTCCAAATATCACCCTTGGTATTTTTGATGCTTGGTTTATGGCCTAGGGTAACCCCTCCTTCCAGACTTGGTCCAAATATTTTAAAAACAATGTTTTACTTCTTGTACGCTACCTTTCCCTGTGATAAAAGCATGTACACGCGGCTTAGTCAATACCCAACCCACTTATATGTGTTAAAACACTTAAAAAAAATAAATTTCCTTAATTATGGGCGGATTTCACGGGTTTTACCTGTTGATTACCTCCTAGTGCCCATTGTCCAACTGTTTCCCAACTAAAAAACTAATTTGGGAGAAGTATAAAAAGACTTGCATGGGAAGGCCTTAGGGAAGAGAGAAGAGATAGAATTACTATATTGAGATTATCCCCTGATCAAGTCTGAAGTATCCCTGTGCTTTGAGCACTTTCCCAAGTTCAGGAAACCCTTGTTTCCTTGAGTGTTGATATTCTCCCACTTGCTTGAGATAGCATACACCTTGAGATGGGTACTCTCTTGACATAGCATACACCTTGAGAAGTCTAAAGGCAGAGATCATAAGTTACAAGGTAGATAATGACAGAATCATTTAGTCATAAGAGATACTTTCCAAGGCACAGGAAAAACAAGCAAAGGTCAATGGAGTTATCCTTCAGAGTTTGTCAGACTTGCAGAGATAGGGACAACCACATATTAGTTATGCACATGAGGATAGGATTAATGGGGCATATGGTAGCAAGTCTTATGGAGGGCACAAGTAATACATGGATGACACATTTAAATATGGCAGGTTCATGGATACACCTAATAGGATAAGTAGTGGATATGGGTTCTACTCTAGTTCTAGTTTGGATAGGTATCATGGTCATCATCACTATCATCCTTACAGGAGGACTAACACGGGATATTTTCCAGATGAGGTCAAGAAATCCAAGCCACCTACATTCAATGGAGATTTGAAGAAGTTGAAAGATGTAGAGGCATGGTTATTTGGGATGAGGAAGTTCTTTGAGCTGCATGACTATATTGACAACATGAAGGCCAGGATAGTTATTTTTAGCCTTAAAGGGAAACCAGACATTGGGTGGGAAGATGTGAAGCATGTTAGAGACATTAGGACATGGAAGTTGAGTTGGCATGAATTCAAGGGACTCTTCAAGAATAAATACTTGTCAAATATGTACTATGACAGAAAATCCAATGAGTTCTATGAGTTAAATATGGGATCTATGACAGATGAGTAGTACACGACTAAGTTCCTAGAGTTGTTGAGGTATGTGCTTTATCTTAAGGATGAGAAGCCAAAAGTTCAGAGATTTATCAGTGGACTACCATTAGCATTTAAGAATTTGATTGTGTATGATGAGCCTTTGTCACTAGAAGAACTTGCTGGGAAGTTGAAGCACTGGTTTAAGAAATCGAGGTGTAAGATTGAGTCTAAGTATGGTTGGAAAGGGAGTGATAAGACTAAAGGTAAGTGGCCACCTTAGGATGTAGGTGAGAAAGAGAATGTTTCACCTTACAAGAATTTTAATGCAGTAGAGAAGGGACATGGACCTCAGCTTGGAAAGCAACAGAATAGAGGTGATGGTAGGGGATAGTTGCAGTGTTGGATATGTGGAAAGGATAATCGCAAGAAGGATTATCTGTTGTATCAAGGTGATAGGCCTCAGATGTACAATTATCTAGAGGCACGGATAGTTGGGGATGGTGTACATAGCATTCCTCATATCTATGCAGCATTTGATAACAAGAAGGTGGATCACCAAGTATCCATTATTGAGATGTAAGGTAAGCTTTGTGATCGAGTTGTTTCTATTTTGATTGATCCTAGATCTAATTATAGTTATGTTAATTCTAACCTAGTAGATAAGTGTGGTTTGAGAAAATAAGTGCATTCAGAGTCTTGGTTGGTGAAATTGGATACAGGTACTAAGAAAAGATTTCATCATTGGGTAAGAGCTTGTGCGTTTGAGCTGAATGGTATGCCTACATTAGCACATATAAATGTGCTTCCATTGGGGTCATATAGTATGCTTCTAGGTATGGATTGGTTGTACCTTCACGGGACTAAGGTAGATTGTTATGAGAAGATTATTGAGTGCTTGGATGACAATAGAGAATGGAGAATATTACAGGGTAAGAAGAAGCCTACATCGATGAGAATGGTTACAGTGATTCAAGCAAAACGTAGTTGTAGGAAAGGGTGTGTATTATTTGCAGTGCATGTTTCCAGTGATAAATATAAGGATGTTGAGGATGAAAAAGTCTTGAATAGGTGTCCAGTTTTGAAGTAGTTTCAAGATGTATTCCCAACAAATATTACAGAGTTGTGGCCTCACAAGGAAGTGGACTTTTCTATTGATTTGGTACTCGGGGCAGCACCAACATCAAAGGAACCTTACAGTATGAGCACTCTAGAGTTGGTGGAACAAGTTGTGTATTGATTATAGGTAGTTAAACAAGTTGAAGATCAAGAACAAATATTCATTGTCGAGGATTGATGACTTGTTTGATCAATTCAAGGGAGCAGTAGTGTTCACAAAGATTGATTTGAGATCAAGATATCAAAGAAGACGACATCTACAATATTTCTTTCCAGGCTAGGTATGGGCATTATAAGTTTGTTGTGGTTCCTTTTGGTTTGAATAATGTTCCAAATACTTTCATGTGTTTGATGAATAGTGTGTTGCATCCTTATCCTGACAAGTTTTTGATCATTATTCATTGATGATATATTGATATATTGTAATAATGAGGAAGAGATGTAGAACACTTATCAGTAGTATTAAGATTTCTAAGATAACACCAATTGTATGCCAAGCTTAGTAAGTGTAGTTTATTTCAAACAATGGTACATTACTTGGGACATGTTGTCTCCAAGGAAGGCATAGCAGTGGATACTAAAAATATTAGAGCTATCATGGAATGGGAAGCTCCTAGTAATGTGGATGAGGTTAGATCGTTCATGGGGTTAGCAGCTTATTATAGGCGGTTCATCAAGAACTTCTCATGGATTTCCTATCCCATTGCATCATTGTAGAGGAAAGGAAAGAAATTTGAATGAACGGAGGAATGTGCAACTAGTTTTCAGCAATTGAAGCAGTTTCTTACAAATTCTCTACTTCTAAAGATTGCAATCCAGATAAAGAATTTGTGGTGTGTACAAATGCTTGCAAGTGAGGAGTTAGTGAATCCTTAATGTAGGATGGATAGGTGCTATGTTATGAGTCAATGAAACTGAATTAGCACAAGCAGAATTATGTGACTCATGATCTTGAGTTGGTAGTGATTATTCATGCATTGAAGATGTGGAGGCACTATCTTCTTGGTAGGAGGTTTGTGTTGATGAGTGATCATAGTGGGCTAATATATTTGTTTGACCAACCTAATATGAATGTCAAGAAATATAGATGGTTGGTTACGCTTAGTGAGTTTGACTTCGAGGTCGAGTACATTATTGGTAAGAAGAACAAGATTGCAGATGCTCTTAGTACAAGAGTGCAGGTAAATCACATAGTAGTTATGAGTTCATATGGGATAGAATTACAAGATCATATCTTACAGGCAGGACAACAAAATGACAGGTACCAGCCTCTTAAGCATAGGTTACAGCAGTAGGGTACAGGTGATCAGGATGTGGATTATCATCTCACAGCGGATGGTTTGGTGAGATTAAGGACAGGATCTATCTGTCAGACAGCAGTGAACTCAATAGGATGTGGATTATCATCTCACAGCGGATGGTTTGGTGAGATTAAGGACAGAATCTATCTGTGAGACAACAGTGAACTCAATAAGCTTATCTTGAGGGAATTTCATTTTAAGCCATATTCAGGTCACCCAGGATATTAGAAGACTCTAACAGCTATGAAAAAGTTCTACTATTGGCCAAATATGAAGAAAGAGGTAGTTTGTTCCATCGCATGGTGTTTGGATTGTCAACAGGTAAAAGAAGAATGCAAGCATCTAGGTAGTTTATTATAGCCTATTATGACTCTGGAATTGAAAGGGGAGGTAATTTATATGGATTTCATCATATGTTTGTTGAAGACATCTAGATAGCATGATTCCATCATGGTTATCGTGGACAAGTTGACCAAGTTAGCTCACTTCATTGCAGTAAAGTATACTAATTCAGCGAGTGAGGTAGCTTAGGTATTCATCAGGGATATAGTGAGATTGCATGGTATTCCTAAGAAGATTGTATCCGACAAAGGTGTCAAGTTCACTTCCAATTTTTGGAAGGAGCTATTTGCATGTTTTGGTACATAATTTTCCTTCAGTGCAACTTATCATCCGCAGACAGATGGATAAACAGAGAGGGCCAACTGGATTCTGGAGGACATGCTAAGAATTTATGTTATGCAACAATTGTTGGCTACGTGGAGCCTAACCCAGGTTTATTAGTGAGTTTAGCCAAGCAAATCTGGTACTACTGGCCCTTTCGGCAACAGTCCACAGAGCGCAGACTGAGGTCTCACCCGAAGTAGTATGGGAGGGTGTTGTAACCAGGTTTCCACACCCTAGGGATGTCTTGATGAGGGTTCTAGAGGTTCACGATCCTAATCTGCATGTTGCACTGCTCCACGTAACTTCCTATTCTTCCCAACCCGCGTGCACATTTGTATTATTCTGATCTGATCTGATCCTTACTATTATATTAGTTCTTAACTTAGTCTGTGCAGGCCCAATATTCTTATTACTTGTTTAACTTTCAGATTGGTGTGTGTACTTGAAAATAATATAAATGCATAAAGAATAACCAGAACATAGAAATATAGATCTACAAGTAGATGCACAATATTTCAGAATCAACTTATCTTTTATTAATTCTCTGTCTAAGTACAACCCCAACACTGCCCTACGCACTCAACTACGGACTCTACTAGACCTATGCGCACTCAGTTGCAGAGCCTCTACCTACCACTACGACCCAACACACTTCAGATTTACTTCTATCATCTAACCATGCCTTCGCATCTATCTGTTACTTGTCAAAACTAAGACTCACTTTACACTTAGAGCCTTGCTCTATTTATACAATCCCATGGTCCGCGGACCATGGGTAGGCCGACATACCATACATTAAATTACATTATTTTAGGGAAGACAACCCTAGACTCTCATGCTCTACGCTTGCATTTCGCAGGGTCTTTACATTGCACTTAACCAAAATTCGGGCTTCAAGCCCCAAAAACACACTATGGGGGGATCCGCTGCCCAATAGGCCCCCAATTCAATCATTGTGACTCATCCTGACTCACTCTGCTGGCGCGGCGATCTTCTCATGAATTCCATCCATCTGTGTCTATGTTGCACGCAGCTCCGCAGTGCACTACTCTGTCATTCGTTGGATCTGCTCCATTTCTGCTTCTGGATCATCTGTGTCTAACTTGATTCTCTACTTTGAAGCCGACTTCTAGTACCTGTGTTTATAGTCCCGCACCTTTGTCCGACTTCTCAGGTCACGAAGACCATGCTTGGGTCAGTTAGTTAGACAACTGGCCCACCCGTGTAGGGCTTCAGGTGACTGCCATTTACTCGTCATGGGAAGGGTGCTCCATTAAGTTTAACTAGCTGGACCGCGCCTCCATTTGTGACTTCTTTACCCACATATTGTCCTAACCAATGCGTTCTGAATTTTCCAGGAAATTTTTCGAACTTGTTGTCATACAACAACACTAAATCATCTACCTTGAATGTGCGCAACTTGAGATGGAAATCGTGTCAGGCTTTCTCACACTATTTCTATACTTGCTAATGGAATCACGCTAGAAACCATTCTTCCTTGAGTTCTTCCAATTGCGTGAGTCTCGCTTCCAAGGCTTCGCAATCTGACATGCTTGTAATTGCTGTTATCCTCAAACTGGTTACGATGTATTCCATTAGCATGATTGCTTCCATGCCATAGACTAACCTTAAAGGTGTCTGACCCATAATTAACTTGCACATGGTTCTGTATGCCCATAATATGGCAGGTATGGGTAGGTCCCAGTCGTTTTGCTGCGCGTTACATACTTTGGTCAGCGCAATCTCCAGAATCTTGTTGAATGCTTCTACTATCCCATTAGCTTGCAAATGGTACAGTGTACTTTGTTGATGATACACCTGGAACTCCTCGGTGAGTGCATTGATAATTTCATTCAAGAAGTGCATTCCACGATCACTCATTAAAATTTTTAGGCATCTAAACCATGTCAACATGTTGGCGAACAAAAATTTCGCAGGCGTGGTGGCCATGCAGTCGTTAACTGGTTGTGCTTCCGCCCATCGAGTCAGGTACTCTGTCATGGTGATGATGTAGCGCACAACCATCTTTCCCTGAGGTTTGATTGGTCCCACAAAATCGATTTCCCATTTTTCGAATGGCTGCAACGTCATCTATGGATTGAGTGGCATCTCATCCCTTCGTGATGGTTTCCCAGTCCTTTGACATATGTCACAAGCCCAACAGTATGCTTTCGAATCTTGATGTAGGGTTGGCCACCATAGCCCACACAAAGAATCTTCTTTGTTGTCGTGCTTCTTACATAGTGTCCTCCTGTAGCCCCCCCATGTGCTTTCACGAGGATCTGTCCTCATTCAAATTCAGGTACATATCTTCGCAATATCTCATCGTTTCCCATTTTGTAGAGGTGCCCCACGATGACAGAAAATTTCACCTCGCACACCACCAATTCCTTCTTCTATTGGATTGAATATTCCTTCAGCGCAGTCCCTGTGGTTAAAAAATGGATTATGTCTTCGAAGTGGCCATCCGCGACGCGCACTACAAAGAGTTGTGCATCAGGTAGTCCTTCTTGTAAATTTGTTGGCTCCTCGCCCATCTCAATTCGTGATAAGTGATCTAGTCCTACATTTAGGCATCACGGCTTTACGATGACCTCAAAGTCATATTCTTGAAACAGTAACAGGCATCTGCATATGTTCCCCCCCCACACAAGCTCGTTCACCAGATATTTCAACGTGGAATGATCGGTATACATCTTGAAGTGCCTGCAAAGTAAATAGTGTCGATATTTCTGGAGTGCGTATACCATTGCCAACCCTTCGCACTCAGTAGTAGAGTAGTTCTTTTCAGCTTTGGACAGTTGCCGACTCACGAACGCGATCGGGTGATCCACGCCTTCTGCACCTTCATGTGTAAGTATAGCTCCCAGCGCAATACACGACACTTCAACATGTACATGAAATTCTACGTCCCATTTTGGGAAGACCAGGATGGGAGCAGATGCCATTTTCTCCTTGAGACATCCAAACTTTTCCTACAATCATCATTCCAACAATATGTAACGTCCTTTTCCAATATTTTTTCCATTGGCACTGTTATTTGTGTATAGCTCTTGATAAACTTTCTATAGTAACCAGTGTGCTCCAAAGTAGCACGTAGTTGTTTAACACTTTGCGATGCTTCGAGATTGAGAATAACAGCAATCTTCACAAGGTCCACCATCAGGCCCTGTTTTCAAACCACATGGCTGAGTAGGTTTCCAGAGGGGACGAGGAAGGTGCACTTTTTAAGATTCAGTGCAATCTGGTGTCGTCGGCAAGTATCCAGCATCAAACGTAAGCTCATTATATGGTGTTTAACTAATCTAAATACAGTCCAATCATCCATATAGACCTCCAAGAACTTGTGGATGTATTCCTTGAACGCGGCCACCACGACGTGCGAAAATATCTCTGGTGGGTTCTTTAGTCCAAAGGGCATGACGGTGTATTGAAAACAGCCGCATTCGGTTGCGAAGGTTGTCTTGCTCCTATCTTCCGATGCGATCTTGATTTGATGGTACCTTAAGAAGCCATCCGTGAATGAGTAAGCTTCCTGACTGCCAACATTCTCTAATACTTCATCTGTAAACAGTGCCAGGAATGGATCATGAACACAGGTGTCGTTAAGCTTCCTGAGGTCCACACATATTATAATTTCACACTTCTGTTTTTTTCTCCTGTACTACCATAGGACTTACCCAGTCGGGTTCTTCCACTGGTTCAATAATTTTGGCTGTAAACAGTTTGTCTGGTCCTTCGCAGACCTTTTCTTTATACTTCGGATTCAAATGGTAAGGTTGCTACTTAACGGGCTTTGCGTCTAGTTTCAGAGTGATCTTCATCATCCCTAAGTCGCCAATGATCCACTTTAAGTCCGTGATTTTGGTCGGGAACAAAACTTGATATTTGTGCAGTAACTCGGCGACCTTATCTATCGTAGCATCATCCAATAGTCCCCAAGCGTCGCGTACTTCGGCTCCGCATCTATACCAATGTTTACCTACTTTGTTTTTAGCAACGTAGTGATGTCGAGATCCTCAATTGATGGTCCTCGAACTTCGCGACACCCTTCAGTTTCTGGAATATTAATATTTCGGGGGTTGTCATCATCCTCCTCTACTTGCACGTTATAACATTCTAGGGCACTGCTTAACTGGGTTTCCCATGTTGGTTGAACTACTTGTCATGGTTCCTGTGGTATTTTGAAGATGGCAGCTTTTACGACTTCGAGCGCGTCGTCAACAATATCCGACCATCGATCTTCAAACATGAATTTTAACAAAAATCCCTTGCGCAAGACATCCCATTCGCCCATACCATGTCAGAGTTCCATCTCAGTATATCAATTCATGGGTATGACATCCAGGGTATGGTAGAATAAGTGTACCCATTCAGGTTAAGGTTCTTCTCCATATGCCTTGGTCCCATTTCGCAAGGTGCATGCACGGGTCATCTCGTACATTGTATTTATATTCTATCCATAGTTGTAGTTTCCCAAATCGTAGGCGCATCATTCTTCTACATCCGCGCTAGTTTTCAAAATTTCCTTGATGTGTTCCCCACTAGCGCACAGGTGTCGCACGCAACACCCACTTCAAGACATCAAACTGCTGTTGTTCCGGTACTGCGCTTTCAAACTTGCTCAAGAATTCATCCACCGCTGTCAATCCATCATATGTTGGCAGATCTCGGGCCTGGGTTGTTACGCAACATAGTGATCTAATCATCATGTTGCAATTCAGCGTTGTCACTTTGTTCAACCGATTGTGCCAGCGTTCATCTTCTTCATCTAAATCCGAGGTACAGGAACTTGCTCATTCCCACGCGATCCTTCCATCTGCAGACGGATTCACCCAATCCTGATCTCGCATAATTATCTTGTAGATACAATCCAGCTCATCGTCGCTTCCATCCTCGCACACTGGTTCGGTGTAGCGTGCTCCTTCAGCTAGGTCTAGCAGAACTACTACGTGTAGGGATTTTTTCTCAAATATCATCTTCCACTTCTTCAGGTTAATGACTCCATTCATATCAGTGGCCTAGTCTATTCCTAGCAACGCGGGATAAGGATTGTTGTCACCAACAATCTCTATTATTCAACAATCTCTATTACTTCAAAGTCCGTTTGCGTGCTCGCGCCTTCGATATCAACTGTTACCCCTTGCAACCTCCCCATTGGAAAAATCTAATGTTGGTTTGCCATTCATAATTGAATAGGGGACCATTGTAACGTGGGCCTTCCTATGCATTCCCATATCTATTTTCGTAACACATTTGCGTCCGAACCCAGGTCTAGGATTACCTAATCCATTTCATACTCAGCAATCTACATCGTCAATCTCATCTCCCTTCCTGTGCGTAATGCATGCTTCCCCAGTTTCCGAACTACGCGCGGTTCCCCTGACCCTGCACACCTAGTGATCAACTCTTGTAGTCTCTTAACTGCCTTATTGTTGTGCAGCAGTTTCATGCATGTCTCCAAAAAGGTAGTAAGCATAGAAGGATCCATTCCTGGCTCTGGTTGATCCTTACTACCTGAAGTGGAGACCTCCACGAAGCTCTTCTTAGCTTCCATGAATGTCTCCTTTATGCGTTCCAAGTCAAACTCAGGTTCCTTTTTAGGAGCCTTGCGAACCCATGTATCTTCCTTGTGCTGCTTCCCCTTATCCTCCCCGGGCATTGGTCCCCCTCCTTCCAAGTAGTTCACAAATACTGGACAATGATTCGTGTCATGGCCCTGGTCTTTGCATTTTATGCACCACACTTCCTCGTGCGCCTCCGGCTGCACTGCCCTATCCTACTTCAAGATCTGCATTTCCAGGTAGAGATTTTGTAGTTACATGTGGATTTGTTGAACTCCCAGCCCCGAATCTTGTATTGGTGTCTCATGCAACCTCATCACCATTTCCAAGGCTTCGGCCTCAGTAGAAAGTTTCTGTTGTGATAGTGCCATCCTCAGGTGCGGTGTTAGAGATGCCACAAACCATGCGTGATGTTGCGCATCTGTGAGTGTCATATTAGCTTCACGGATCGTACTCTTCAACTGCTGATCTAGATACCAAGGGGTCTCACCTCGAAGCATCGTGATCTCTTTAAATCCGATGATTGACTGTGTCTTTGATTTCAGTCGGCTAAATTCTTTGTTCAGCGCATTCTGGATCTCCGTTATTCATGCATTTGGGTGATCATTAGAGTGCTTGATATACCATGTCAACGCACGATCCTGCAGCGTGCTCACCAATGTAGCCTTCTTAATGTTGTCATCCGTGACCCCTTGCACTTCCCATACTTCTCTTACCACGAACCAGAACTGGTCTGGATCCTCATTCCCTACTCTTCTGAATACAGGTAACTTGATTGTGCTTGCCATGTTGAACTGCGGGGTTGGTGGAGGTGGAGTAGGTGGAGATGGAGGTGAAGGAGGTGAAGCGGGTGGTGGCATGGGTGGAGGTGGTAACTGCAGAATGCGTTGTCTTATCAAACTGACCACACTTCTCAGAGAGACCCGAGCGAGCTCTTCCTCACTCTCTCGCGAAAGTGAAATTAAGTGACTGTTTCCTACTTCCCTTCTACCTCTATAGATCTTCCCACTCCGCATCATTCCAAAACTTAATGTATTTGCATAACCCGCTTTTCACATAACAACTTAATCGAGGTATTCAAAGATTTAATGTACTTACCTCGCGGTACCTTGAGAAAACATCATTCTGTTTCGCTATAGCTCATGGTTGTGTCTATCGCAAACTTAGTGATAAATCCTCCTACTATCCGATCAAGCCAATGGTCCACAGCTCACGAGATCTTATCTTCTGATGCCTCTAGTATGCGCACTAATTTCGGAGTCCACACTATCGGTTGGTCGATCTTACACCTTCCTTGGCTATCGGCTAACCTTGCGATCCACTCATACAATTCAGAAGGAAAGGACGCGAAGAAGATCTCGTGGATTTCTGTATACACGTAGCGATCCAACCACCTTTTCTTGGATACCTGCGGAGTTCTGTTTTCCTGTGTCACGAACTCGTGAATATTCTTGTCCAACCACTCTTCAATTTCCTTCTTTGTTGGGTTCCAGTGGCATGACATCAGACATCCCTTAGGCAAATCTCGGTCCCGACAACGGAACCATTTGTTGGCTACGTGGGGCCTGACCTAGGTTCAGCAGTGAGTTTAGCCAAGCAAATCCCGGTACTACTGGCCCTTTCGGAAACAGTCCACAGAGCACGGACTGAGGTCTCACCTGAAGTAGTGTGGGAAGGTGCTAGAACTAGGTTTCAGCACCCTAGGGATGTCTTGATAAGGGTTCTGGAGGTTCGTGATCCTAATCTGCGTGCTACGCTGCTCCGCGTAGCTTCCTATTCTTCGCAGCCCGGCACACCTTTGTATTATTCCGATCCGATCCAATCCTTACTATTATATTAGTGCTTAACTTAGTTTGTGCGGACCCAATATTCTTATTACTTGTTTAACTTTCAGATTAGCATGCGTACTTGAAAATAATATAAATGCATAAAGAATAACCAGAACATAGAAATACAGATCTACAAGCAGATGCACAATATTTCAGAATCAACTTGTCTTTTATTAATTTTCTGTCCAAGTACAACCCCAACTCTGCCCTGTGCGCTCAGCTGCAGGGGTCCGCACACTCAGCTACGGACTCTACTAGACCTCTATGCACTCAGCTGCAGGGGTTTTCACACTCAGCTGCGAACTCTACTAGACCTCTATGCACTCAGCTGCAAAGCCTCTACCTACCACCATGACCCAATACACTGTAGATTTACTTCTATCTTCTAACCATGCCTTCGCATCTATCTGTTACTTGCCAAAACTAAGACTCACTTTACACTTAGAGCCTCGCTCTATTTATACAATCCCATGGTCCGTGGACCATGGGTAGGCCGACATACCATACATTAAACTACATTATTTTAGGGCGGACAACCCTAAACTCTCGTGCTACACGCCCGCATTTCGCGGGGTCTTTACATTGAACTCAGCCAAAATTCGGGCTTCAAGCCCCAAAAACATACTATGGGGGGATCTGCTGCCCAACAACAATAGAGGATGTGGGAGGAGTATCTTCCACTAGTTGAGTTTTCTTACAACAATGGGTATTAGGAGTCACTAAGGATGTGTATGTTTGAGGCACTATGGGCGGAGTTTTAATACTCCTATCAGCTGGAGTGATCTAGTGAATAGAGTATTGATTGGACCAGACATGTTGGTAGAAATGGAATAGAAAATGAAGCTTATCAAGAAGAATCTAAAGGCAACATAGGACAGGCAAAAGAGTTTTAAACATCGGCACAAGGTGTTTAAGGATTTTCAAGTTGGGGCGAATGTGTACTTGCGCATCAAACCCAAGAGGAGCTCCTTGAGGATTGGGTCATGTGCCAAGTTTGCACCTCAGTATTACAAGCCTTTCAAGATCCTTGAGAGGATTGGACCAGTAACCTACCTACTTGCACTGCCTCCAATGATGAAATTCCATAATTTTTTCCATGTTTTGTTGCTTAAGAGATATGTGAAGGATGTTGATCATGTGATTGACTGGTTTGTATTACAAGTGGAGCCAGAAGGAGAATTCTAGTCGGAACCTCAGTGCATATTGCAGCGGAAACAGCTCATGCTTCAGAACTGAGCAATCAAGCAAGTTAAACGGTTGTGGAAGCACTTTGGGCCTGATGAAGCTACATGGGAGATGGATGATTAGATGTGGGCTATGTATCCTTCATTATTTTCTAGTTGAGGAAAAGGAATTTTGGTATGTGTACATATTTGTGTGTGGTTGTTATTGTAAATACCGCAATGAGTTATGTTATAAAGCTCCAATAAGCGGT
Organism: Pinus tabuliformis; assembly: GCA_031772625.1. Classification (NCBI taxonomy): domain Eukaryota; kingdom Viridiplantae; phylum Streptophyta; class Pinopsida; order Pinales; family Pinaceae; genus Pinus; species Pinus tabuliformis. Next base: position 1,414,486,992 of record CM062819.1, on the reverse strand, counting down.
ATGGTTGTCATGTTTGTCATGTTGATTTTTCTTTTCAACAGGTTGTTCATTGTGAATACTACATTGAGCTAAGTTATAAAGATCCATGGGTAGTATGTTTTGGTTTTCAATGGTATTGTTGGTCATAGGTGTCATAGAACACTAAGGACAGTGTTCCCCTAAGGGGGAGGGGTCTGTAACATCCCCGAGTTAAAATTTCATGGAATAAAGTTAATAAAGGGAAAATAAGACCAAGGTCATGGGACATGTATTACAAGTTGAATTTTTAGAAAAACATCCTAGTGGGTGTTCATTTCGATTTATTATGGAAAAGGAAATTAGCAAAGACATTGGAAAAGGAAAAGAGGCATTAATTGGCATTTATTTATGAAAATAAAGGAAAATAGGAGAAAAGGGAGATGAAGGGTCACAAATTGCATGATAAGTAAATTGAAAGGAAAATAGAGGAAAATTGAGAAAATGGAGGGCTCAATGATAAAAAGGCTTCTGAGGATCAGTTCACGGCTTTTTGTCAGTTTGGCTTTGGAATTAGTTTCAGAGAGAGAAGAGAACCAAAAGGAGAAAGAAAGTAAGTAAGAAAAGGAAAGAAAAGGAAGGATGAGGAAAGCAAAGGAGATGCAAGAAAAAGTTGGATCAACTAACTTCAATAGGAAGACTTGCAGGTAATAAATTCAATAGGAAGACTTGCAGGTAATAGGTTTCATGTGTGATTTCGTAGCTGTTTTGTGAATGCATGGTAGATGCATGTGTGGATTTGGTTTTCTTGTTGTCATTGGCATGGGCTTTTCCAAGTGTGACAGTGGTTTCAACCTTGCCTTGCCATTTCTAGATAGTCATGGTGTGATGGGGTTCTTATATTTGGTTAAGCTTTAGATTTCCAGATGGTTTTGAAACAGGGTGAGGTGGTCTCAAGAAAATTCCCAAGAGTTGGGGGTGGAGATGGTTTAATATCCGAGAAGCCCTCAACAGATGGGTGGAGAGAGGAAAATTCCTCAAGGTATTAGTGAAGAAATTATGAGGCATCCAAGCTTGTTTGGGCTTAGTGATCTCTTGACCAGTTTTGGTGGGATTGCGGTAGCCTGAGGGTGGAGGTGGTTTAATCTTCGAGAAGCCCTGGTTGTTTACATTTCATTTTTCATATATGATCTCTTGATCAGTTTTGGTGAGATTGCGGGAGCATTGGGGTGGAGTTGGTTTGATCTTCGGGAAGCCCTAGTTTTTTATGCCTTGAGTCCCACATTCATGCTTAGAATATGGCACGGGGGTGATTGGTTGAAAGAAAATGTTGGCTCAGCTCAATATATGGTCAAGTGGTACGTGGAATTCCCTGACTTTGTTGGATTTTGTATATGTTAATAAGAGCTCTTTTCATGTTGTATTCTACGAGTGCTTGTACTTGTTATTATGTGGCTTTGATGGTACTGGTTATTATTCTTGTTATATGTTGGTTATAAGTATGGTTCCATAACAAGCTCTAGCTATGGATCTTGATATGTTTTGATTAGTTGATGAATGGTTAATGAATGAATGAGCTAACAAATATTATTACAGTTATTATGAGAGGGAATTAGACCTTCTTGGTGAATATTAGATAAGTTTCAGACCTCTGTGTTCAGATATGCATTCATGACCTGTATATTACGTGTTTTCAATATCTTTAATGAAATTACTGGCATCATTAGGCCTGGTTAGGTCAAGTCCTTTATCAATTTTTGTATGAAAGGATTTTTCCTGATGTTATTTATCATTCTACAAAGTCTCATTGAGTTATGGGCAGTGGTCTAGAGGCTATCCTAAAATGGTGGCTTAGAATTCGGAACCACACCCTCTGAACTGGAATTTTTGGGCCATAACCACACCCTGATAGGCTTATGCATGTGGTTGTAGGCCTATAACCACATGGAGGCCTTTTCATACATGCGATTGTGGGCCCGGATCACTAAAAAAAGTAATCCAATTGAGGTTTTGCACACTTGGAGTGGTTGTTTAGCCCCTGGCTATCTTGTAGCTCCTGAGGAAGGTCAGCAAAGTTCTAGTTTGTCAACTCCACTTCCTTAATTGTACTTAGGAATTTGGGTCATGTCATAATATCCCCCAACTCATGTTTACCCTGGAAGGCTAGTTAAAGTGGGTAAATGTGGGAGGTGGTGTTACAAGTTGGCATGTTTTTACAACCTAATATAGTTGCCTCCATTGTTGGCGAGTGTTCTTAATCTGTGTGTCCATGATCTAATCAGTTATGGAATGCTCATTGTAATTTGGGTTGAGCTCTGTTGATGCAAACTACTCGAGAATGTCTAATGTGTCCAACAATGGTGGAAAGTATGGCTAAAGGTAGTCCACATTGAATATTGGGTGTAAGCTAAGGAATCGGGAGGTACTTAGCTCAAAAGCATTGTCACCCACAGGCTTGGTGATGGTGTAAGGCTCGTATTAGAGTGCTTGAAGCTTCCGATGGCCTCTAACAAGGCATTCCTTCTACAAATGCAACTAAACCTTGTTTCCAACTTGAAATTTATCTGGAACCCGATGTTGATCATGACGTTGTTTGTACTTAGTAGTGGCTTTATCCAAGATATCATGAATATGTTAGTGGATGTGATGAATTTTCTTAATAAGCTTGATGGCCTTATCAGCTTCAGATTGAACATTTGCAAATTATGTCTGTGTAGTTGCAAGAGGCATTGTATCATCAATGGGACACATTAGTTGAAATCCCAAACCCACTTGAAAGTGGTTGTGGCTTGTTGAGCTATGGAGAGCTCTATTATAGTTGTGTTGCACATAGGTGAGACTCTCATCCTGTGTTCATGGATTCTTAGAGTTTTACATGCATAGTATGTGCACTATCATCATGTTGACAACCTTTGTTTGGCATTCGGTCTGGGAGTGGAATGCAGTCGACTTAGTGAGCATGGTGTCCAACAATGACTAGAGGTTCGATCAAAATGTGCCATGGAACTAGTTATCCCAATCTGATATAATGGTCTCTGGTATCCCAAAATGTACCTCGAAGAGCTTGGCAATGGCTTATGTTATGATACTCTTTTCACAAGTGGGCAAAATGGCCATCTTAGAAAATCTATCAATCACCACAAATACATAGTCATTAGCATGCTTGGTAGAAGGAAGGCCAGACATGTATTCCATGGAGATGGATTCCCAAGGCTAGCTAGGAGTATAGGATTGTACATGTATTTCTTCTTAATGGTTGGCTTGGTGATGATAAAGGTAGTGTAGGATCTAATATATTTTCTAACATCTTGTCGAAACTTTGGCCAATAAAAATAAATTTTCAGTACTGCCACTATCTTTTCCACACCAAAGTTCCATGTGACCTAATTGTAATGTGCTTCTCGAATTAGCTTTTCATGCTCGCTTGAAGGAACACAAAGATTTCCTTGATAGAACAAAAATCCTTCTTGAAGGTGGAAGTCTTGAACTAGATTTCGATACATCAACATCTTGTAGGTGGTAGAAAAGTCTAAGTCATTTTCATATAGTTGTGTCCATTGAGAGGTTTTGTGCCCACAAGAGTTGAGAACTGTGCTTAGTGCCACAATCGGGAGCCAACTGAGGCATTCTACAACGTGATTGGTGATACCCTTCTTATATTTAATGTTAAAACTGGAATTATTGTAGGTATGTGGACCATTTCTGATGGAGATCATTCCACAAACTTCTCTTGTGTCTCCATAAATTGAAGGCGTTGGTGATCTATGTGGATGATATTCTCCTTTTCCAAAATATAATGTTTCCATTATTGTCAGGTCTACACGATGGAATACATTTCATTATCATAGGTGGGGTACATTCGAACAATATAAAAGAGCGTCTCACTATGATTTCCATTAGATGCCCTTGCACATTGAGGATTGCACCAATATCATAATCGGAGGCATCTGCCTCAATCACAAATCATTGTTGCAAGTCTATAAAGGTGAGGAGTGGTGCAGAGCAAAGATGTTGTTTTAGTTCATTGAATTCCTTTTGTTGTGACTCAAACCAAATAAACTTTGCTTTCCCTCTACCCTTTATAACTTGACTCAAGGGCCAAGTGGTATGAGATAACCCCAACACGAATCTTCGTTATAACTTGGCAAGGCCAAATAAGCTACAAAGATCTGTTAGAGTCATCGAGGTTTTCCAATCCTGAATTACTTGAATATTAGCTTGATCCACATGCATGCCTTACTCATCAATTATGTAGTCTAGATATTGGACCTAGTCCATGCCAAAAGATCATTTCTTTAGTTTGGCACATATTTTTTGTTGTTGCAGGGTTTGAAGGACCTATTGAATATGTTGCAAGTGTTCTTCCCAACTCTAGCTAAATATGAGGATATCTTATAGATATACAACCACAAAAATTTGGTGAAAGGACACAAGATGTCATCCATCAGCCTCATAAAATTTGCAAGGGAATTTTTCAACCTGAAGAGCATGACCAACCACTCAAAGAGACCCTCCTTCGACTTGAAGACATTATTCCATACATATGTTCATTCTATTGGAACTTGGTGATAGCCAGACTTCAAATCAATCTTGTTGAAGTACTTAGCACCCTTGAGTTGGTCAAGAAGGTCATCAATCAATGGGATCAATTACTTGTTCCTGATAGTGATTTTATGAGTGCCTAATAATCAATGCAGACTCTCCAGGTCCCATATTTCTTTTGTACGAGTACAATTGGGCCCCCACAAGGTGAGTAACTTGGTCGAATGTGCCCTTTTTTTAGCAACTCCTAGATCTGCCACTTGATTTCCTCATTTTCTAGAAGAGAGCAGTGGTAGATTAGCCCATTAGGTAAAGGTTCTCTAGGGTTCATATCAATAAATTTCTTGACCTAACAGTGCAAAGGTACCCTTGTGGGTGAGGAGAAGATGTCCCTTAACTCTTCCGTGACCTTATAAATTTGTTTCTGATGGGTTGATGAACTCTTTCTGGGGGCCATAGATGTGGCCATGATCTTCCCCTTGCCTTGAGAAGGGATCATCAAGGATGCTTCAACAAGTATGGTTGGACTAATAAAACATCACAAACTTCAAGGGGAGCAACATCATACAATACCTCAACTATGAAAGGCTCAAAGTTGTAGGGAAGGAAACATTATTGGCTAACACGAAGATCTCACCTTTGATGGAGCCACTTGATGGTTTATGGAAATGGGTTTGGTGTTGTCAGTAGGATCAAATACTTAATGACCTCTGCCGAAATGAAGTTCTTCTGAATCCCACTATCAACAATGAACTGCATCAGAGAACCCTTCACCCACATTTGTGACTGGAATAGACGCTTACCCTCCTTCGAATATTCAAACTCACTCATCTTAACCTTGGTGGTGGTAATGATGGCACTTGGTTTCTGCATCAATGATATGTTCCCCCTTGTTAAGTCATAGCTTAGAGTTAGAACATCATCTGAATCTTAAGCTTTTAGCTCATTCACTAGTGACTTTTTTGCATGGAATTCAATTATGTTATGAGTGGGGATCTTGTGGAACTCACACCACTTCCCTGTGTCTTTCTTCACCTTCCCATTGCTATTATTTTCTTTTGGATTTGATGGGTTGTCCTAGGTTGTTCCACCTTGGCTTTATCCTTTGTTCTGTGGTTTGAAGGTGCCTTTGCCCTGCCTTGAATTCGCCGATCCAAAGTCCTACTTCTTTTGTTTAAACTTCTACTCAATCTTTACAACATATCAGTACATTGCACCAAGCGAGGAGATGTTCGGGAATTCCATTTCTACCTAGATGTATCTGTGCAAACATCCATGGTACTTGAGCACCAGATGGTTCTCAAAGTCCTTAATACCCAACTTCGTGCATAGGGTATGAAAGATATTCATGAACTCCAACACTTCTTGGTCCCTTTCCTGCCATAGTGTGGTCCATTTTATGTACTTGTCTTCATAGCTCCCAACAAGTTAATATTGTCCCTTGATAGAATATCAAAAATAATCCCAAGAGGGAGCGCTAAAAAGAGTGAGGATTCTTTCTCTTCCCTTTACTCACAATAAGTTTCCCACCATTCCTTGACATGGGGAGCCACTGTGAGGTGTGCAAAAGTAATATTTTATATATCGGAAAAATTATGGACCGAAAAATATCCTTCCAACATATTTAACCATTTATCTAGTATCCATCGAAGGATCTAGGAAAAATTATCCATCATCTCATTCCTTTGTCACTTGAGTGCTACTTTGAGCAACAATTTGAAATTATCTCATTCTCCTTCATCCTTCTTTTCTTTCACCATGGGAGGTTGTCAAGGCTTGAAAGGTCAATCTTGCAAGGGCTTAATTTGTCCAAGTCCTATTCCTTATACCCTAACCTTATTGGCGACATGCATAGAAAATAGAGAAAAAGAACACCACTCTCATACCACTGATCTAGATTTGTGAAGGAATGAAATTAAAGACATACTGAAACAACAACACAGAGATACAGTGAAATGGACCTTTGATTATTAAATAGAAAAAGATGAAAATTGTTTACAAGCTGAATGAAAATAAACTAGCTCGAGTGATGGTAACTTATCTCTGAGAAGAGATGTGACAGCTACCTTCCTTCTGAACCATGTTACAATAAGACTCAAAGGCCTTTTTATCATGATGAAACAATGAGAAACCTTGAAAAATCCAAAAAATTAACCCTAGGAGATGAAGTGCCAAAAGTTATGGGCCCCGATGGGGTTAGTTGGAAAATCAACTTCTCAGGGTCATAACTTTGGCGTATAATCTCCGTTTAGTGCACACGATAGCCCATTAGAAAATAATATCCAAGAACAACTACTTTCAACTACAAACATTACTTGCTTCCCCAAAAAATGTCATTTAGGGCCTCAAAATGCCTCAAAAAGTTCAAGATTTTAAAAATGCAAAAAATAGTAAACTTCTGAAATAGGAAATCATGCTGAAAAATAGGAAGTTGATAGAAAAAAATGTTGGGGGTCCAAGTGAAATAGGTAAGTGGCCACCAATATATACCTAGATAAGTCCTCCCCCCTTAGGAAGCAAGAGTCCCCATTGCATTAAGTGTCTCGATGAGGTGAGGAAATTTTTGTTGAACTTGGTCCCTAGTGAGCCACTTGCCTTGGTGTAGGAGCTAACCAGCTTTGACAACCTCATATAGTTGGTTCCTCTATTGGCAATTGTTCTTAAATTTTTTGTCTGTGATCTGATCAATTGTGTCTTTTTTAATGCAATATGGTTTGATATTTTTTGGTGCCAGATGCTCAGCAATGTTGATGTGTCCAACAATGGTGGAAAGTGTGGCCAAAGGTGGTCCACATTGAATATTAGGTACAGGTCAAGGAATGGGTGGATACTAATTTCTAAATTGGTTTCACCCACAGCCTTGTTGATGGTGTAGGGCCCATATCGGAGTGGTCAAAGCTTTTTATGGGCTTCGGTAAGGCGTTCCTTCCGTAAATGCGACCAAACCTTGTCACCCAATTGAAATTTATGTGGAACCTGATGTTAATCATGACATTATTTGCATTAAGTATTGTCTTTATGTTGGATATCCTGAACTTGCTAGTATATGTGTTGAATGCACTCGATAAAATTGATGGCCTTATCAACTTTAGATTGACCATGTGCATATTTTGTCTGTGTAGTTACAAGATGCATTACAACATCAATGCGACACAATGGTTGAAATCTGAAACCCACTTGAAAGGGGCTATGGATAGTTGAGCTATGGAGAGCTCTATTGTAGTTGTGTTGCACATAGGGGAGACTCTAATCCCATGTCTGTGGATGCTTAGAGTTGTACATGTGTAGTATGTGCACTATCATCGTGTTGACGACCTCTATCTAGCCATTGGTCTCAACATGGAATGCAGTCGAATTGGTGAGCTTGGTGTCCAAAAACAACCAGAGTCTTGACCAAAAAGTGCTTAGGAACTTGCTATCCTCATATGATATAATGGTATGCGGGATCCCAAAATGTATCCACACTCGTTCGAAGAAGATCTTGGTGGTGGCTTATATTGTGATACTCTTCTTATAGGCAGTTAATATGGCCATCTTTTAAAATCTATCAATGACCACAAATACACAGTCGTTTCCATGCTTGGTATAAGGAACGTTGGACACATAATCCATGGAGATGGATTCCCATGGCTAGATAGGAGTATGAATAGGAGTGTACATGCATTTATTCTTAATGCTTGGCTTGGAAATGACATAGCCAATGCAGGATCTAATATATTTTCCAACATCTTGTCGGAGCTTTGGACAATAAAAATAATTTTGTAGTACTGCCACTATCTTTTCCACACCAAAGTGTCTTGTGACTCGGTTGTAATGCACCTCCCAAATCATTTTGGCACACTCACTTGAAGGAACAAAAATATCTCCTAGATAGCACAACAATTCATCTTGAATGTGGAATTCTAGAACTAGCTTTCCAACCATCAACATCTTGTAGGTGGAAATGAATTCCAAGTCATTTTCATATAGGTGCAACCATACATAGGTTTCATGCCAACAAGAGTTGATAATTGTGCTTAGTGCCACAATCAGGGACTGATTGAGGCATTTTGTGAAGTGATTGGTTCTACCCTTCTGATATTTAATGTTCAAATGGAATTGTATTAGGTAAGTGGACCATTTATGATGGCGATCATTCTACAACTTCCCATGTGTCTGCATAAATTGAAAGGGTCTGTGATCTATGTGGATGATCATCTCCTTCCTCATAATATAATGTTTCCATTATCGGTGGGTCTGCATGATGCAATTAATTTCCTTAACATAGGTGGGGTACCTTCAAACAATGTGAGAGAATGTCTCATTGTGATATGCCAGTGGATGCCTTTGTTGAGTGAGAACTGCACCAATAGCATAATTGGAGGCATTTTTCTCAATCTCAAATGGTTTTTGAGGTCTAGCAAGGTGAATATTGATGCAAAGAAAAGGTGGTGTTTTAGTTCATTGAATGCCTTATGTTGTGACTCGGACCAGGAAAAACTTTATTTTCACTCTGCCCTTGGTAACTTGACTCAAGAGCCAAGTGATATGAGAGAACACCAACACGACTCTTCGATAGAAATTGGTAAGGCCCAAGAAGCTGCGAAGCTCTGTTAGATTCGCCATGGCTGGCCAATCCAAAATGACTCTGATCTTATCTGGATCCACATGCACACCTTGCACATCAATTATGTAGCCCAAATATTGGACCTAGTCCATGCCAAAAGAACTTTTCTCTAGGTTGGCACAAATATTATGCTTCCGCGGGGTTTGAAGGACCTATCGAATATTTTGAAAGTGCTTTGTTGAACTCTTGTTGAAGATGAGGAAATCATCTAAATATACATCCACAAACTGGTTGGTGAAATGTCGCAAGATGTCATCCCTCAACCTCATAAAAGTTTCAAGGTCATTTTTCAACCCAAAGAGAATGACTAACCACTCAAAAAGAGACCCTCCTTAGACTTGAAGGTGGGCTTCCATACATCTATGGGTCTATTGGCACTTGGTGATAGTCGAACTTAAAATCAATCTTGATGAAGTACTTAGCCCCCTTGAGCTAGTCAAGAAGGTCATCACTCTGTGGGATTGGGTACCTATTTCTAATAGTGATTTTATTTAGTGCCCAATAATCAATGTAGAGTCTCAAGATCCCACATTTCTCTCGTATGATTCTGATTGGCTCCCATAAGATGAGTAACTTGGTCAATTGTTCCATTTTCATAGAAAATCCTAGATCTACCACTTGATTTCCTCATTTTCTTGAAGATAATGGTGGTAGATTTACCCATTAGGTAGAGGTGCTCCGGGAGTCAGATAAATAGAATGCTTGACCGGATAGGGAAAAGGAACCCCTGAGGGTGAGGAGAAGATATCCATGTACTCTTCCATGAACTTATCAACTTGATTTTGCTACGCATAGAAACTCTTTCTGGGGGACATGGTTGTTTCCACAATATTCCTCTTGCCTTGAGAGTGAATCGGGAATAAAACAAATTTCCCGATCTAGGAGATGATCTTGCTACATTTATTAGCAGAGATCAAAGAAAATATACCTTCATTATCCTGTATAGTTTTCTACCCAAAGTAATAATAATAATATGAGGTTTGGATTCATACATAGCATGATTCTTCCACAAGTATGGTTGGCCTAATAAAACATCACAAAGTTCAAGGGGAGAAACATCACACAATATGTCGTCTTGAAAGGCTTGATGTTACAGGGATGGTTGCATTCTTGGCTGACGTGGAGATATCACCCTTGGTGGAGCCACTCAATGGTGTATGGTTGTGGTTATGGTTTTGTTGGTAGGCCCAACCACTTAATTACCTATGCTAAGATGAGGTTCTTTTGACTCCCACTATCGATAATGAATTGTAGTGGAGAACTCTTCACCCACATATGTGAGTGTAAGAGATGCTCGTCCTCCTTTGTATCTTCGGGCTCACTCTTCTTGACCTTGGTGGTGGCAATGGTGGAACTGGGTTCTGTTTCAATGATCTGTTTCCCCTTGTCGAGTTCTAGCTTAGGGCCAGAACACGCATCTGACTCTAAAGATTTTAGCTCAGCCACTGGTGACTGATTTGTGTGAAATCATATGTGTTGTGAGTGGGGATCTTGTGTAACTCACACCACTTACCTGCATCTTTCTTCCTCTTCCCATTGTTATTATTTTCTTGTGGCTTTCATGGGTATTCTTGGGTCGTTCCACCTTTGCTATGTACTTTTTTTTTGGTTTGGAGGTTCCTTTTCCCTACTTCGGATTCGTAGATCCAAAGTCCCACTTCTTCTTTTTAAACTCTTGTTCGATCTTAACAACATCTTGGTATGTTGCACCAAGCGAGGATATATCCAGGAACTCCATTTATGCATGGATGTATTTGTGCATACAACCGCGATACTTGAGCACCAGATGTCACTCAGATTCCTTAATACCCAGCTTCATGCATAGGGTATGAAATATATTCGTGAACTCTAGCTCTTCTTGGTCCCTTTCCTACAGTAGTGTGGTCCATTCTATGTACTTGTCTTCATATCTCCTAATAGGGTAATATTATTCCTTGGCAACATCTTGGAAAGAATCCCAAGTGGGTGCGTCCGAAAAGAGTGAGGATTCTTCCTCTTCCATTTGATCACAATAAGTTTCCCACTAGACATTGACATAGGGGCACGGCCTTGAGGAGTGCAAAATTAATATTTTCTCTATCGAAAAAATTATGGACTGAAAAATATCATTCCTATAAATTTATCCATCTATCTAGTGGAATTTGCATCTATCTAGCCTTCAAATATAGGAATGTCAAACTTAACTTGTATCTTAAAGGGAGAGGTGCCTCTAAAGTTACCTTTGGATGAAGATGCTTCACCCATTGGTATTCACCAAAGTATCTAGGAAAAATTATCCATCATCTCCGTCCTTTTTCACTCGAGGGCTTTTTCGAGCAATAATTTGAAAGGATCTTTTCCTCCCTCATCTTTATTTTCTTCCGCCATGGGAGGCCATTGGGGTCAGTGAGGCTAGTCTTGCAAGGGATCAACCAGTTCAAGTCTTGACTCCTTATACCCCAACCTCGTTGGGGACATGCACAAAAAAATAGAGAAAGAGAAGACTGCTCTAATACCATTGATCCATATTTGTGATGGAACTAAATGAAATACAAATTTAAACAACAACACGAATATACAACGAAACATAACTTCAATTAATAAATAGAAAAGGCTGAAAATTGTTTACAAGTAGAATGAAAACAAACTACCTCGATCAATGGTAGCTTATTTATGATAAGATATGTGACGGCTACATACCCTCTAAACTATGTTATAATGACGCTCAGAGGCCTTTTTATCATGAAGAAATAAAGAGAAACCTTAAACATCCAAAAACCTAACCCTAGGAGATGAAGCGCCAAAAGGTATGGGCCCCAATGGGGTTAGATGGGACGTCAACTTACCGTGGTCATAAATTTTGCATATCATATTTTTTTGGTGTGCATGATAGCACATTATAAAGGTATATCCTAGTACAACATTTTTATGTTTTCATGTTTCCCGAAAAAAAATAAAAAAAAATAAAAAAATGTCGTTTAGGGCCTCAAAATGGCTCTAAAAGTTCAGGACCCGAAAACTACCAAAAATATTTATTTTTTTAAATTGTTGAAATAAGAAATTGTGTTAAAAAATAGGAAACTGATAAAAAACAATGTTAAGGGTCCAAGTGGAACAGGTGAGTGGCCACAAATATCCACTTGGATCAAGCATATTTAAAGATATTACAACAATGCTTATCAATTAGTACAGTGAACAAAATGCAATAAAAATATGAAATATTTCAAACATTTCATGTATGATACATAGATGATTTTTGGATCCATACCTTGATGATTAATTCTATTATATTCCAATTTCCATAGATGAGGTGTCATTCTCCATGATTTTAGTACAATCTCTTCTTTCCCATTGAAAAGATGTTTTTTGGTACTTTAATACCTATCGGCTTTAGAGACGAAGTGCCTATATTCATCAAACAACTCTTTTGCTAAACTTCTAGAATGACGGAATTTCATCTTAGGACCAAAAATTGGACATGCAAATTTACCCTTTGTTTGAAGACCTACAAGAGATGGATTAAATTATATACCAATTATTTGAAGTATGTTATTTTAAAATGATGCATGACATGGACTTCATAAAATTAAACATTATTAAAGTGCAGTGTAACATTATAATATACCATAGAAATGTGTTATCCCTGGGGAATCGTCAATTATCCATACAATCATTCCATGGATTTTAAATTCCCTTTGCACACCTACTAGTCTAGAGATATCATATATAGTGATTCCCTTCCATAACTCTAGTAACTCGTTGATAAGAGGCTTGAAATATACATTCATATCTTTTACTTATTACTTACTTAATTGATTGAACATGCAATACATAATTACTGCATATATTGGTAAATAAAAAAATATTGAACATATAAGACATATTTATGAAACAAACAAGAAAAATGAGATGTTACCATGTTGAAAAAATATATTCTAAACAAATACTTGGAACAATCATTTCCAACATTATGTGCTCCCTCTTTATTGACATCCATGGAGGAATGTTATTGTTGATAACAAAAATAGGCCACACCGAGTAAGTAGATATGAGCTCTCCAAATGGATTGACACCATCAGCTACTAATGAAATCCTAATATTACAAGGTTCATATTTAAAATGCGGCAGTATTTACTTTATATTCTTAAATGTAGATCTATCTATAGGCATTCGAAGAACATCATCTTTACTTTACTTCCTTGCATGGTAATCCATAAACTATGTTATGCTTTTGTACCTGGACAATCGTCGCAAACGTGGAATTGTGGGAATATAACAAAGAACATTGTGAGGCACATTTTTTGTTGCTTGATCGGTTTTATATCTACTAATTTTTCATTTCGGGTATTCTTCATTCAATGCATGTTCTCCATAATACTGAATATGATCATTGGGACATGCATTAATATCTTGATACTCCATTCCAATACCTTTCATAATGGCATGTAAATCTTGGTATGTGCAAGGTAAAACATTTGACAATGGTAATAGAAATTAACCTACTAATCTACAACATAATTAAAAATAATAGTACTGCTTAATGTAAATAATACTGATTGTAAATATTGCATCCAAATTTTAGAAATGATCGACTAATAATAAAAATAGAGGAAAAAAGAAAACTTTTATCATTTGTACTAAATGTCACAAAATATATTGCATGCTTTATGAGTTGTATGACACAAGTGTTTGGCAAACCATTTGTAACCTTTAAGTTCACCCGCAACAATATATCAAAGAGAAGACTTATTTCGGAGCCTTCATAAAGAGGTTATGTTTCCTTCTCAATTACAGGTCTATCAAAAACACCATCTAGTTGGTCGTCATCATCATCCATTCCAAAATTATTAAATGCCTCTTGGATCAAGATATTTGTCCAATCTTCTTCAACTGTGTTATTACCATCATCGTCTTCTTCCATATGATCATTAACTTGATCTTAGATATTCACTCCATGTTCCTAAACAAGCGCTTGTACAACATTCACATCATCCTAATCCATGGCCACTTCTTTAGGGCATTATTTCTTTATAATTACAAAGAATCAAGTAATATTAGTGTATATAAAAAATATTAAAATGGTACAAATGTTTAAAAATATAATATAAGAAAACAAAAACAATAAAGACAATGGCCAAGACAAATTAGGTGAGAGTGAGAAACAAAGACAACAAATTAATGATGAAGCTTGTGCAATTTATTAATATGTTTATGAATATGTTGAAAAATATAGGAAAATTGTTAGTTTTCTTTACATGTAGAAAGAGAAACACTTTGTAAAATATATACTCACAACCAAAAAAAACAACCTATTCTTATTTTGCCTTCATCATTATGTCATTTTTTTTGTTGATTTCACTTGGATACCACAAGTGTGGTGTGGATGCAAAATTTCCCAGACCCAACTAACTGGATACCATGATTTAATTTATAAGGGGCTCAAAGTTGATGGATTAGGGATCAACTCATTAGGATTTAAGAGGTTATTGGCATCTAAGCATTAGGGGTACTTAGGAATTGGTAGCCTAGATGAAGTAATCAGCTTAGGTGAGAACGAGAGACAAAAACAACAAATCAATGATAAACCTTGTGCAATTTATCAAGATGTTTACGTAATATGTAGAAAAATTTTAGGAACAAAGTTACTTTTCTTCACATGTAGAAAGAGAGACACTTTGTGAGATATATATTCACAACTAGCAAAAATGACCTATTCTTATTTTTCCTTCATCATTATGTCATATTCTTCCTTGTCATTTCACTTGGTGACCATGCGAGCTTTTAAGTCGATGGCAACTTTCCCTCTAACGCTTAGTCGTCAACCCACCTCTAACCTCTAAACCATTAACCGGCCCTAACCCTTTAATCTGACTTAACCCATAGCCCCTTAGACCCTACCCCCTAATCCTTAACACCTTAACCTCATTCCCCCCCAATTAAGCCCCTAACCCATAAGCCCTTAACCCTTAACACCTAAACCATTAACCCATAAAAACTTAAACAATAACCCCTTAACCCATAATCCCCTAAACTATTAACTCCTTACCCATCACCTAACCCCTTAAACCATAAACCCCTAAAGCCCCATTAACCTCTAAATCCCCTAGGCCCTAAACCCCTAAAACCTAACTTAAACCCTAACCTATTGTTTAGTTAATTTAATGTTCTTAAATTGTAAGCATAAATTATCGACCAAGGCAGGTAAACTGATGAAGTGAAAGTGAACTGTATGTGCTAGAAGTCTTTTATGTCATTAAGGTGATTATGTTATCGTTATCTAAGTTAATATCAAACTCTATAATTAGTGTTGAGATGATGTTATTATCTATACTATGATGTTATTCCTAAGATTTTATTGTTAACTGATTATCCTAAATGTTATCTCTAGAATTAGTTCTGATTGAATTGAGTTTTTAGAATGATTGGATAATGATTTTAACTCTTTTCAATGAATATGTTATGTTAATCTTCTTTTCAACTTATCAATTGTTTTTGGATTTTTATGCTGCAGCTAAACAAATCTAACTATGAAAGCATAAAGAAAATCCTAATTTATCAATTTGCTAATGAAATGTGCTTGAATTCAGAAGCTGAAAAAGATTGCCACTCTTATCTACTGCAACTTTATTTCAATGCAAAAAGCAAAATAGAAATGAGATTACTGAGCTATGAAATCACTAAGCTATGCTAGGCAAGTGAATGAAACACAATTACTGAGTTGATGTTAGGTATTAACCAAACGAAATTAATGAGTTTATGCTAGGTATTAAGCAAATGAAATGAACGATACAGAAATCAATCAAGTGAACCTAGTCACGGACTTTATTGAACTGCATCTTAAAAACATGAAAACAGGGCATCCATGAATTAAATCTATGAAATAACAATTGAAAAGGAAAATCTAATTACTGTGAATCAAAAACTTGATCTGCGAGCAGGGACCCTCCACGAGGCAGTCAGTCACCTTAGATCAACATCACATAAAATATATGAAACAAGAACTTTGCATTAAGCAAAAAAGAGTTCTACCGGATGCTCAATTTACATAAGGTGGTGCATGCATTACACAGAGCTGTCAGTGTTTTCATAGAGTTCATATTAACAATATGAGAAATTTAAGCCTACAGGACTTCACTATAATCCTTATCAAAACTAAATCATATCGCTTATTTGTCGATTTTCTATCTAAAAGGAAAATCGATGAAATCTCTTAAAATTCAGACTTTGTTCCAACGCATTGTCCTTCTGTTGACCACCATAGTTGACTGTGTTATAGTGCAGATCTCCTCATGAATTAGCTCAAGTAAATAGGAAGAAACACATGAGAGGATCATTCCCTATCTACCCATGTACTCCTTTGTTGAGCTGACGCACTTGAACCCTGTCAACAATGGAAGTAGTTGCAGATCTGTGGATTAGCTGCAGAATTAGATCAATTCTATAGTCGCATGTAAACTTTAATAGAACTATAAGGCATATTGAAAAAATATGAAAAATAGGACATATGAATGTTTACCTTGTCAAAACCTTAAATTTACTACATTTATTTGGGTGATAGTGGTAGGAAAAATGAGGTAAATATGGACAAAAAGGATGTCAAGATAAATAAGTTTTTAGACTCTACATTCCCCCACACTAGAGGTTTTGTATGTCCTCATACAACACAAAATTGTCATTTTTTGTATCTCTTTTAGACACTTTTGCCAACACATACAGGTTTTACTTTCTTCTTCTTCTTGGCAGTTACTGCGATCCTTGGCTTCCTCATAAGGATCTTGTATTCCAGGTTAATGGTTTCTCTTTTCATGGCCTTGTTTCCTTTCTTCAATTTCTTATTCTTTTTATACCATATAATTAAGTGAAGAATGAGGTTGAAGCTTTCGTGAGATGTGAGAGAGGAAAAGATATGGCGATCATGGCGGCTTAGGGTTTAGGACAAATTTGCAATGACAGACCTGCAACGGTTGCAGAAACTCTGCCATCTATTACAGCAAGATGACAAACCATAAGGGACACGGAGAAGCGAGTGACTCATGATTCTCCCTCAGGGGGAGGACATGGAGCCTCCCCCCAATGAAAATGAACACATTCCAATGCATGAGGAAGCCTGCAAGCAAACCATCCAGGGAGAAACAGGAGAAGGACAGAATACACAAAAAAACAAGGAGATCGACAATGAGAAACCCAAAGTGACATCAACCACTTGCAAGCCAGTTGCAGCCAAGAGACCTAAGATTGAGCTCCCAAGCAATAGGATCAATGCTCAAATCCAATACATGAAGGATCATGCCTTGATCGGGAAGTTTATCAGTTTTTGGCCCACAGAAAAAGTGTTGCAGGGTTGGATTGCAGCCAAATGGAAGCCGAAAGGACACATAACCCTGCAGTTGGGGCCTAAGGGATTCTTCACGGCAGTTTTTAACTATCTAGAGGATAGGAACAGAGTCCTTGATGGAGGGTTGTATTTTTTCAATGTTGTTGGACTGTATTTAAGGGATTGGGTTGAAAGATTCAACCCAGATAAAGAAGATCTCAGTTGGGCACCAGTTTGGATCCGACTCTACTCCCTCCCTTTGGAGTATTGGGAGGAAGCTTCACTACAAGATATTGGCAATGGCCTTGGTGAGTTCGTCAAGATTGCAGAGGAAACTAAACTTCAAAGATATACCTCATATGCCTGAATATGCATCTACTTGGATCTCAGCAACGCTCTTCCAGATGCGGTAAGTCTTTTCCATGACGATTTTGAATGGGTTCAATCAATAGACTATGAACATGTCCCGTTTCACTGTAGGAAATGCCATGCCCTTGGCCATTTATTTCGTGACTGCCCCTCAAATCTGAAGCCCTCAGCCCCAACTCCCTCTAATAAATCTGATGCGGATGGCTTCCCTAAAGTCACCACTCATAGAAAGAACCCCAAAAAATCTGGTCCAAACCCCAAATCATTTGTTGACAACCCCTCCATGCCATCCACAAGTAACAGTTTTGAAACCCTGGCACAACCAGAGACAAACAATCTCAAAACCCTTGCTCCCTCTGAGGAGTAGCCCCAGTCAAAAGTCCACTCAGCCTCCACCAGCTCAAAGAAGAACCAAAAATCTAAACAAACCATCAACCTCATTGTACCCTCTCCCAGTGTGATCCCTGCATGGCACCCTCAAAGCATGGATGTGGAAAACACGCAGGCTTCTTTCAAAAATGCAATGGAAATTACAAAAGAAAAAAATGAATTCCAGCAAATGGAAGAGGAACCAGAAAGCATAGACATCAGAGATCTAGATATTCTAGGCTTAGAACAAGCGTGTAAGACAAAAAATTATGACAAGATTCCAGAAAGACAGTTGGAAAACCTAGGAGTAATTCTTTCTAGAGCACAACAACAAAGAACCCTCGGCATATAGCCTGGAAGTGAATGGGATGGCAAGAATCTCACCAAAGATAATAAAAAGAGAGGAAGGAAAATGGATCTCCAACGAACCATCCACATTGGGGAAATGTTGGTCGAGTTGGGAAGATACTCCAAGCTTACAAAGTACTATAACACCCTTCCCAATACTCCATCATGAAGCTCATTTCATGGAATATTAGAGGGCTCAATAGCCTTGGGAAATATAGACTGATAAAAAGTATGATTTAGCAAGAGAAACCCCAAATCTTCTTCATGCAAGAAACCAAATGCAACTCTACAACCCTGAATAGAACTATAGAAAAAGCATGGCCAGGTAGTCAAGCTATAGTAGTGGATGCCTCAAGAGCTTCAGAAGGCCTTACAGTAATCTAGGATGAACAAGCTATCACGCTTACCAATATTCATGCAAATAAACACTTCATTCAAGCTACCTTCTACATAACAAGGACAAATATACATGGGCATTTAACCAATGTTTAATTTCCTCAGGAGGCCATGAACAAGATAGATATTCTGAACAATCTATCCTTAATCAATGCTGACAGAACCCACCCACTCTGGATCACGGGAGGGGACTTCAACATGATAACCAAATTGGAAGAAAAAAGAGGAGGCAGAAACAAACTAGATAAGGAGAGCTGTCATTTAAAAAACTTCATCCAAAAAAGCTGGCTCATTGATATGCCTTTTAATAATGGAGTATATACTTGGAACAATAAAAGAGTAGGCTCTCAACAAATCACCTCTCGCTTGGACAGATTCTTGCTCTCTGACAATGCAATCCATCTAGGCAGAGATCTCTAAGCTTCAATCTTGCCCCTCATAGGCTCAGATCATTGGCCAATCACACTTCAATGGACTTGACTAGGCAACACTGCGCGTCGGCCCTTTCGCTTTGAGGCCTTCTGGCTATCACATCTAGATTTCAACAATTTCATAAATACGGTCTAGAAGAGCTTCAAACCAGCGGAAGGCTCAAAAATGTTTCAGTTCTAGAAAAAACTCAAAAATCTCAAATTCAACATCAAACATTGGAATCATTCTACTTTTGGCAACATATTTCAAGCACAAAAAGCTTTAGATCAAGAAATGAAAAGGCTACAACAAAGGATGATCACGGAAGGTAGATCATAGGAACTCTCGACGCAAGAAACACACTTGCAACCACAAATCTCAGAAAGAGATAAGCAAGAAGAAGTTCTTTGGAAGAAAAAGTCAAGAGTCAGATGGCTTAAGGAAGGTGAAAGAAACACAGTTTTTTCATCGTACTACTATTCAAAGGAGAATGAACAATACCATCACTCACATCCAGAACAGAAGGAGAAAGAGTAGAAAATCACGAAGACATAGAACAAGAACTTCTCACCTACTTCAAGCAGGTTCACCAAGAGCCACAGATTGACAAGACGGAGGCCATAGAGAAAATAACCAAGTCTATTCCAAAAGTAATCACTGAGGAACATAATCAGCTTCTTCTCATGTCGATTTCCTTACAAGAGGTGGAAAATGCAATGTGGCAATTAAAAGAAGGAAAAGCACCTGGCCCAGATGGGTTTACTTCAAAATTTTTCCATAATTTCTGGGATCTGATCAAAATGGAAGTTTGGCAGGTCATTAAGGAATCCAGGACCAATAGGTGGATGCTTCCCTCCATGAATGCAACCTTCATCGCCCTCATTCCCAAAGAAGCACAATCTCAGACCCCTGACAAATTCAGGCCTATTGCGCTGTGTAATGTCATCTACAAAATAGTCTCCAAAGTCATTGCTTCGAGGCTTAAACCGCTACTACCATTACTCATCTCGCCAGAGCAATCAGGGTATGTGGAAGGCCAACAGATCACGAATGGTATCATTCTTACTCATGAAATCATTCACTCCTTGAAGCAGTATAAAAAAGCAGGTATGCTCCTTAAAATAGATCTCTCCAAAGCCTTTGATAGCCTAAGCTAGAAATATATTCAAAAGATGCTAAATGCCTTTGGTTTCCCCCCCTTGGGTTAGATGGTTCATGAGTCTCATATCATCCACCTTCTTCCCCTTATTGATTAATGGCATCCCTTCCTCCCCTTTTCACCCTTCCAGAGGATTCGACAAGGAGATCCCTTATCCCCTTTTCTATTTGTCATCATGGCGAAAGGTCTGGGTAGATGTATCAAAGAAGCTCTTCTCTCTCAGCAACTGAGAGGCCTCTCCTTTCCCAACTCCCCTACCTTTACTTACTAGCAATTCATGGACGAGAACATGCTTTTTGGCCATCCTTCAGTCTAGGAAACTCTTACATTAAAATCCCTGTTGTTGTCTTTTCAACTGCATCGAGGGCGAATATAAACCAAGCTAAATCCCAAATCTTCTTTTTTCATACCCCTGTGGTAACCCAAGCTTCTATTTCTCGTATTCTTGGCTTTCCGATAGCTGCTCTCCCATCCAAATATCTGGGAGCTCCCATGACTGATACTGCCCAAAAACATTCATCTTGGCATCTGCTCTTAGAAAAATTGGAAGCTCATCTCTCTTCATGGACTCATAGATCCCTCAACATGGCCAGTAGAATAGTCTTAATAAAAGCCATTTTACAGTCTATGTTGTTGTATCTCTTTTTTGTCTTGGTAGCACCAAAATGGGTCCTCAAAGCAATCAAAAAACTCCAAAGATAATTTCTTTGTGGAAACTCAGGAAAGAATTGCAAATGGGCTCTGGTTAAATGGAGCACAGTTTGTCTTCCAAAGCATTCAGGAAGTACTGGGCTTGGCGATCCTTATCATAGCAACGCAGTTATGGGAGCACGGATTTAGTGGCATTGGCTCACGGCACCGCATATTCCCTGGACCACTCTATGGACTACAAAATATGCCAACAACAGACCTGTAGAGGAATTCATTCGTCTCATTGACATAGGCCCAGGATCCCTAGTCTAGAATGCAGCAAAGCAACACAAGAATTTAATCCAGTAGCACAGCTTCTAAGAAGTTAGGGACAACACCATTGCAAGATTCTGGGAGGATTATTGGCAGCAGAAACCCAGGCTAAAGGATTTGATCAAACCCCACCAAATTTATAATTGGGAAATTCAGAGGATTGATAAGATCAATCAATATTGGAGACCTACCATAACCCAAGGATTCAGGCATTAGCTAAGCTCTGATCGCATCATCTGGCACAGCATGGAGTCTGATCAACAAATCTTGGGAACGGAACTCTCCAATAAGAAAATATGATATTTAGATAAGAAAGATGTGCTCAGATGGGGCTATGAGGTAAGAGGAACTTTCACCATGCATGAAGCTTATAACATAATCATAAAATATCATGCATTCAAAGATCCTCTTTGGATCACAATCTGGGCCCCCAATATCTGGCCGAAGGTGTCCACATTCCTTTGGTTGCTTTGTCAAAACAAAATCCTCACTTGGGACAATCTGCAAAAGAGAAATTTCCATGGACCTTCCATTTGTCCCAATTGTAAACAAGAAGAAGAAACCACTTTGCACCTCATGAATTCATGCTCCCTAGCTCATAGGCTCTGGGAAAAAGTCAGTTTTCGATGCCAAAAGGACAACAGAATCAAAGAAGACATTCCCACCACTGTACGCAATTGGGAATGGAATCCATATAAGAGTAAGTTACTAAACTCCTTATGGAAGCTCATCCCAGGCCTTCTCATGTGGACAATCTGGAAAGAGAGAAATAGACGTATCTTTAAAGATCAGTCCTCTTCTTTGGAAACCCTCTGGAACACTGTCTGCCAAAATCTTAAGGAAACCCTACTACTTCAAACTTGGCACGACGACGACTTTCCCTCTCTACCACAGGAAAAGAATATCTGGGACAACTGGAATCTACAATGGAATGAAGAACTAATAATCCCTGCTAAGCCTGTAGCAAAGAGCACAATATCAGATAAATGGTTTCCTCCACCCCAGCATGTGATCCAACTGAACTTTGATGGTGCCTCGAAAGGCAATCCAGGCAAAGCAGGGTTTGGAGGAATTTTCTGAAATCATAAGGGCGCTCCCCTTCTAACCTTCATAGGTTCAAATGGATGGGACACAAATAACTCAGCAAAATTTGAAGGGTTATGGTAGGGGCTCCTTCTAGCTCAAACTCATGGTTTCTTCCCACTCATGATTGAAGGTGACTCTCAAATCCTAATAAATATGGTGAATAAAATTCTGCAGGGGACTCCCTCATACAAAGTGGGCAACAATTGGAGATTAGCGGAAAGAATGGAACTCATTTAAGTTTGGCTCAAGACCCACAGAGCAGTCAATTTCAAGCATATTCGTAGGGAGGGTAATAGAGTGGCTGACCTTCTTACCAATATAGGAGTGGAGAGTGGAACTAATCTGAATGCAAACTCACTATCTACTGTAGCCATGGAGGCCCAGCTAAAGGAATTCACTGAATTAGTGAAGATTGAGAAAGCACCAGAAGAAGGAGAGAACTTGGATGCGAGTGACATTCAATGAAATTTAAGATGAATTTGATGAATGGCGGCAAGAGGATGGGCCACTTGGCCGATGGCGCCTCTTCCCATACCCCTCTGAGCCGATCTCATGACACACCGCAAGCAACATTTAATGTAGGCTTGGGATGCGAAAGAGCCTTCATCTGCTCGAACATGGACTCCCCTCGCAATTTTGTGATTCCTTCTGCTCTGCTTCACTGCAACTGCCCGCCTCAAGCCATTGAATCCAGCTCCCGCACAGTTACTGGGCGTCACTGCTGGTTAACGAGTTGTATCGATTTTGGTAATGGGCATCACCATTCCCATTCCAGGCTCTGTCAGTTAACCACCCCCCAGCAGATCCTTGTTCCCCTTCTCAATCCCTCCGCCATCGCTTCCACTGAACTCTTAGCCAGTCATTCTGATATGGTTCGACATCGCATGAGAAGTCGAAGAGGAGGGACATGGGAAGGTAGTGCCCGCCCTCAGATGGAGCAGAATCCTAAGCCTGTTGCCTCCTCTCCTTCCCCTGAAATGTATCACCCCCATAGCTATGGTTCAGGAAGATATCCCAATACTCGTAGTGGTCGGGGTTGTGCTATGTCTCTGGGTGAAGGTCGCAGAGATTTTGCAGTTCACACAGCTAATTTTCCTTTGCCCCCTCACCCCGCTCCCCACTCAACCCAATTCAGATTTCGTAGCACCTTGAACAGACCAATGATTACTGCTACAATCACCATCCTCTTCATTGAAGATAATGGACAGCCTGATACCTAGGCGGAAAACACTGATTTGCAGCAAGAGGAAGCTCTCGGACACAAAACTAGCCGAGACACAAGAAAGAATCTGCAGAATGAAGGAAAAATTGCTCTGCATGGCCAGAAAATGGGTGGCGGTCAGCGTGCTGAGGGTGGTAGTTCTGGTGCCACACACTCGCCAGGTGGAATAAGGATTGAAGGGCCCGATTTGAAGGTGGCTTCTGGCTGCCATGGTGATGTCCAACTTGCGGGTGGGCCACACAGTGGAGCGTCATCGAAGGAGGAGGATGACTGGATGAAGTATTCCTATCCGGTTGTAGAGGAGCCCATCCCGGACGAGCTCAAATGATATTGTGTGGCTACCAGGTGTCATCTATCTAGAATTTTTTGATATGTTAGTTCTACTAGATTTTGTCTGGATCTTTCTATTTGTCATGGAGAAACTTCTCCGGTTTTTGTTTTTTCGGGTCTTAAAGACTGATACTCCATCTGGATATTTTTGTCTCTGCGAACTGGTTTCCCCAATGTTGGGGCAGTCAAGATACTTTCTGATACTCTATGCTAGGCACTGCTGAGGCCTGACCCTCATTGTACTTTTTTGTTACATATTAATAGATTAACTTAACTTAGAAAAAAAAAAGTGAAGAATGAGGTTTATCACTTTTGGCAATTTGAATTCCATTTTGTGCCTTCAGCATCTGATTTTCAATTTTGAGGTACCTATTTAATGTCTCCAGCTCAAAGATTTCTTGTTTCAATACATTAGATACTGGAGGTTCTTGTGGCTCATTAAACTGGTTGATTTCTTCTTATGGGCTCTAAATTGAACCTTTGGTTGATGCTTCCTTACTCTCTAATGATTCTATGTAATCATAAATTTCTTGTTGTACAGGATCAATACCTAAGATTTGTACTAGACTCCTTGGAGGTGAAATGAAGGGAGGTGTTATACCCTTGGTGACAGTCTCAGTGATTCTCTTAGAGAGTCCTAGAGATCTTTAGATTGCTCCTTTGACTCAAGATCAATATGCTCTGCAACTTTTGAGGTTGCCTCTTTCATTGTGTTTAATCTGGTGCTTCTTCTCAAACCTGTGGTCGGCATCTTTTGAATCTTCTTTTCCTTAACTTTTGGAATTTATTTCTGAGGCAGGGTATTTATTTGGGGTAAAACCTCTATTTTCTTGTTGGCTTTCTTTCTTCAAAGACTTTCTATTTTCATTTTCTGCAAAATTTCTACGAATGGTAGATCATCTTCTGACAAATCTTGTTGATGTTCTGGTTCATGTTCTCTTACTGTCTCGATTTTTTCTCTTTCTTACCCTTAGGGTTCTTCTACCACTTGGTTGTTCATGGGTTTTCTCTTCAAAGTGATTTCTCACTAGAAAATCTTCCCAATTATCACCTATGCTTTGAAGATGAAACTCAATCAAATTTTTTACCAACCCATGATGGTACATTTTGTTGTCTATAAGCTGGATTTTCTTCTGAACACTTACTGACATTTTCTTAAGGTTATTCAACAGAAAGTATGGTAGATTCATTTGATGTTCAATTAAATTCATCCTTAGCCTAATGTGATAGAAAAACATACACCCAAATCGGCCTTCACAAGTAACAAATTTCTAAAGGATAAGGAGAAAATTTCTCCATTTACTTTTGAGGGTAGAGCTAGGAATACCTTTTCTGAAGACAGTAGTATCCATGCTTGGGTTTTTTAAGAAAATTTTCTAGTCTTCCCCTTCGATTCCTCTGTTCTTGAACCACTTTTCTCCAGCTCTAGGCAGTCCGGTGGCTTCTGCAATCAAGGACTCTATCACTGCGAACTTGACATCACCTATTTCAACTTCTGCTCCATCAAAAGATCATGCAAAGGTTTTTGTCACCTCCCTGTGGAAACCATCAAACTTTTCTATGAAATCTAACCACTAAGCTTTCTGTAACAATTCTCTGGTTTGGGGGTATCCTTCCAAAAATTTCCTTCCTATTGGTTTTGTTCGAACAATAACACCCATGGTGAGAGATGTTTCGTCTCAAGAGTTGTTTTACTTGACAAGGAATATAGTCTCAGTAGGGGTTTTTCTCTAGGATGGAGAGACTGTATGAATTGAAAGAATGAGAGAATGGGTAAGTATAATGAAGGTTCACGGGGATGAGTCAGCCATTTGAATGCATTTAATTCAATGATTCGGCAATCAAATTGATGGATCTGAAATGAGTATGAGATAGGAGTTAAAATGGTGGCGGATTATAATAGATTTGACAAGGGACTATCATCCATGAACTGTAATGATTTCGGTTTTTTTCGGTAATGCTGTGTCCACATAAGTCATATATGTAACATGTTAACCCCTATTGTAAAATTAAAGTGATACTAAGAGAAAATTTAAGTTGCCAACAAGAGTTGGTTTTCGCTTTAAATTTTCTGTATAAGCATGCCAACAACTTGTTGGTTTTCATGTTTATACATTATTATTATTATTATTATTATTATTATTTGAAATAAGAAAAATAAAATTTCTAAGGTGGAAAAGAAGAAGAATTCCTCTCAACCATCTTCAATTCTGAGTTATCATCGAAAATTTTGACAAATTCCTCTTTTGTCATTGGCTTTTGATAAACATCTTTATATTTACGAAAACTCAAAAAAGACGTTTTATTTAGCTGAAGCCTATGGGCCAAATACCATGGGACAAATAATTATTAATACCATGAGCCAAATACCATATTTATATAATAGGTATGGTAAATAAATAAATATAAGAGAGGTATAAAGAGGTACAGTAAATAAATAAAAATATATCAAATAGGATTAGAAATCAACATCTAATTATATACAAAGCTAAAAAAGAGATATGATAAATAAATAAAAATATAAATAAACTATAGTTATGGTAAATAAATAAAATCTCTTTTAATATTTATTCCATAAACCTCTTTATACTTACTAGCACTTAAAAAGGAATTTATTTAGGTGAACCATATGGGCCAAATTATTATTACTACCATGCAAAAAAACATTATTAACCCTAATATTAATATTAAAGGATTATTATTATTATTATTATTATTATTATTAAATCTAATATTCATATTATAATATTATAATATTAATATTATTAAATTTAATAATTTTGGATTAATACAATATTAAATTTGTTATATTATGATATATATTAATATATCATGATATATATTAACTCTAGATATATATGGGAGTGAAGAACAAAGATATAGAGTGATAGAGATGGATAGATAGGGGGAGTGACAAGGGAGAGATAGGGCTAAACTTAAGGAGAGGGGAGAGGAGGAATTAAGAGAGAGGGAGAGGAGTGAGAGAGGTAGAGAAGGGTAAGAGAGGGAGAGGGAGACATAGAGATGGAGGGGGGAGACAGAGAAGGAGAGAGGGATAGAGATAATGAGAGGAATGGAGGGCAGAGAGAGAGAGGGAGATGGGAAAGAGAGAGGGAGGTAGGAGAGAAAGGGAGAGAGAGGAAGAATGAGAGAGAGGAGGAGAGAGGGAGGGATAGAGAGATGAGTTGGAGGGGGAGACAAGGATGGAATAAGAAAGACAGATAGTGAGAAGTGGAGAGAGAGAGGGAGCGAAGAGGGAGAGATAGAGAGAGTGTGTGTATGTTTAGGGGTGAGATAAAGAGATAAAGAAGGAGATATAGAGAGAAGGAGAGAGGGAGGGATATAGTGACATAGTTGGAGAGAGAGAGAGAGAGACAGGATTAGAGGGAAAAGAGAGAGAAAGAGGGAGAGAGAGAGAGAGTGATGGGGGAAGAGAGAGGGAGGTAGGAGATAAATGGAGAGAGAGGAAGAACGAGAGACATGACTTGAGAGCGAGGAGGAGAGTGATGGGGAAGAGAGAGAATTTGAGGGGAAAGAGAGAGAGAGTGATGGGGGAAGAGAGAAGGAGGTAGGAGAGAAAGGGAGAGAGAGGAAGTACGAGAGAGTGGACTTGAGAGAGAGGAGGAGAGAGGGAGGGACAGAGGAGGAGAGGGGGAGGGATAGGGAGATTGAGTTGGAGGGGGGGCAAGGGAGTGACAAGGGAGATATGGAGAGAGAGAGTGTGTATGTTTGGGAGTGAGATAAAGAGACAAAGAAGGAGATATGGAGAGAATAGGGGAGAGAAGAAGATAGAAGAGAGGGAGGGATATAGTAATAGAGTTGGAGAGAGAGAGAGAGAGAGAGAGAGAGAGAGAGAGAGAGAGAGAGAGAGCTGGAGGGGGAGAGAGGGAGGTAAAAAGAAATAAATATAGAGAGAGAGTTATTGATAAGGAAGATGGAGAGAGTGGGAGAGAGGACAGCAGGAGGGAAGAGAAATATAAGTGGGGGATAGGGAGAGAAGGGGAAGAGGGAGAGAGGAGGAGGGAGGGATAGATAGAAAGATTGGAGAGACAGAGTGTATGTTTTGGGGGTGATATAGAGAGATAAAGGGAGATATAGATATAGATGGAAAGTCGAGAGAGGGAAGAAGATAGAGATAGAGAGAGGGAGGGAGGGACAAAGAGATTGATAGATATGGAGTGAGAGAGTGTGTGTTTGGGGGGGTGAGATAGAGAGACAAAGAAGGACAGATAGAGGGAGATATAGATATAGATGGAGGGTGGAGAGAGGGAAGAATATTTCTTGCACTAGATGCATTGATTTCAGTGTAGATGGTGATTTCTAATCCTATTTGATTGCTTGCACTAGATGCATGGATTTTAGTGTAGATGTTGGTTTCTAATGATATTTGATTTCTTGCACTATATGCAATTGAATTCAATGTAGATGATTTCTAATTCTATTTGATTGCTTGCACTAAATGCATTGATTTCAGTGTAGATGGTGATTTCTAATGTTATTTGATTGCTTGCACTAGATGCATTGATTTCAATGTAGATGTTGATTTCTAATAATATTTGATTGCTTGCACTAGATGCATTGATTTCAATGCAGATGATTTCTAATTTTGTTTGATTTCTTCCACTAAATGCATTGATTTTAGTGTAGATGGTGATTTCTAATCCTATTTGATTTCTTTCACTAGATGCATTGATTCCAGTGTAGATGTTGGTTTATAATCCTAGTTGTTTAGCACTAGATGCAATAATTTGAGTGTAAATGTTGATTTCTAATCATATTTGGTTGTTTGCATTAGATGCATTTATTTCAGTGTAAATGTTGATTTCTAATCTTATTTTATTGCTTGCATTATATGCATTAATTTCACTGTAGATGTTCAATTTCTGATTTTATGTAATTGGATGTATGATGGTACATTAATTTTAAGGTGATTGGATTTAACATTTCAGAGTAAGCACAAAAAATTATTGACAATGTACATTGATTTTTGTGTTATAGTAATTCAACCTATCAATATTGGAGAGAAAGAGAGACAAGGTATGATGTTTACCAAAATAGTTCAAGCTAAAGATATAAATTGTTTATGATTTAATTGTCCTTTTCATATAATCAATATGAAAAGATGACAAAAGTAACAAGGGTGACAATAAGAATAATAGAAGAAAATAGTTTGAGATTAATCACAATGAAGATTATTTGTAATTTACTATATTCTTATTATTCACATTTTCTATCATTTGATGCCAAGTGGCTAGCCCAGTATGGGGTAGATCTCACTTAAAAATGTAAACATGCAAACGTAAAAGTAAACTTAAACGTAATGTTTAACATTTAACATACGTAAACATGTAAACATAAAAGTAAACTTAAATATAATGTTTAACATTTAACATTTTTAATCTAATTACCCTATTTAAAAATCAATCTTTCCAGCCCAGAAATTAGGTGTTCTCAATACCTTAACTACTAGGGTTATTCGGGTTTCGGATGAAAATCATCTGGTGGATGAGAAAAACCATCTCTTCATTGTCTTCAAGAAGAATGGTTATAGCAATTTGCAAGGTTTAAGAGCCTTTGTCAGGGACCTAATTCTAAAAAAGAGGTTAAGGTGGACTCTAATGTACAGCTTCCCTTTATCCAAGGGACGACTGACAAAAATGCTAGAATTCTAAAAAAGCAAGAGATTGGCTCCACCTTTAGACCTTTTAAAACCATTCGTAGCTCTTTAAGATCTGTCAAAGACCTTGTTTATTCCAAATGCATGAAAGGTGTTTATTTAATCCCATGTTCATGTGGAACCCCCTACATAGGTGAGACTGGTCGTTCCATTTCACAAAGGATTCAGGAGCATGCGGTGGACCTTAAGCGATCTGTCAAAGACCCTATTGATCCCAAATGCATGAAAGGTGTTTATTTAATCCCATGTTCATGTGGAACCCCCTACATAGGTGAGACTGGTCGTTCCATTTCACAAAGGATTCAGGAGCATGCGGTGGACCTTAAGCGATCTGTCAAAGACCCTATTGATCCCAAATGCATGAAAGGTGTTTATTTAATCCCATGTTCATGTGGAACCCCCTACATAGGTGAGACTGGTCGTTCCATTTCACAAAGGATTCAGGAGCACGCGGCGGACCTTAAGCATTGTAGGACCTGCTCATCTGCTCTAGCTGAACATGCTGAATTAACGAAGCACCATATTTTCTTAGAGGATTCTAAGGTCCTCGCGAGGGTTGATTATTTCCATCACCGAAAATTAAGAGAAGCCATTGAAATTGAAAAGAGGAAAAAAACTCTTAATAGGGACGATGGATGGAAGTTAAACAACTCGTGGATCCCTTCTCTTTGTTCTCTCCCTTGTTAGTCTTTATTTTTATTTTTTTTCTTCTTTTTTAATTTATCAATTTATCTAGTTATTCCTTTATTTATTTGTAATTTATAAATATATTTATCTAGTTATTCCTTTATTTATTTGAAATTTATAAATATATTTTTATTTTTATTTTTAATTAGAATCTATTTAAATAGTTTATTAATATTATTATTATATTTATATATAGATAAATAAATTGTAATATAAAATTTGTTAGAATATTCTCTTAAAGTTAAAAATTTATAAAATAAAATCAAAATTATTTGATTTGACTTTGATCCTGTAACGTTCACTTGTTTTATTTAACCGTTGGAATTTACCGTTTCATCTTTGAGATCTATAAATTTATGTCAGTTAATCTTCCCCCTCATTCTGGTCCTGATGATGAGCCTTGATTTAGGTTCGAAACGCGTCGAACCTCAATGTGATTTTTTCTGGAAGATCTGAACAAAAAAACAATCTAATTATTAGTATGTATAAACACAATATAAATTTAAAATATAAAGAGGTTTACAGACACTCAAAAAAGAGGTATGGTAAATAAATATAAATAAAATAAAGGTATGGTAAATAAATAGAGCCTTTTTTATATTAACTCCAGAGGTATGGTAAACAAATAAAAATATAAATAAATTAGAGGCATGGTAAATAAACAAAACCTCTTTTTATATTTACTCCATAAACCTCTTTATATTTATGAAAACTCGAAAAAGAAGTTTTATTAGGTGAACCCTATGGGCCAAATACCATGGGACAAATAATTATTAATACCATGGGTCAATTACCATATTTATAAAAGTGGTATAAAGACATGTGATAAATAAATAAAAATATATCAAATAGGATTATAAATCAACATCTAATTTTATAGAGTCTATGGGCCAAATACCATGGTAAATAAAAGAGGTATGATAAACCAGCCTAGATCCATCTTAATTGAGAGATAAAATCTCTCGAGGTGCAAACCTTTCCTCAAGTTTTGCACTCAAAAAAGAGGTTTGTACCTAGAGAGATTTGATCGCTTTGCGCCTAGAGAGATTTAATCCCTCTCAGTAAAAGATGTTTGCACCTAGCGAGATTTGATCGGTCTCAGTAAAAGATGTTTGCACCTAGCGATATTTGATCCCTCTATGTGCTTGATAGATCCGGAGTTAAGATGGATCTAGGTTGGTTTTATGATTCATTTTAGGTAACGTTTTTGGTTGATATTGTTTCAAATTTAATATTTATTAATAAAACTTTTAAATTTTAATTATTAAAAAAAAAGACACACACACAAATATATATATATGGAAAATTTTATAAAAATTAATATATATAAACTTTGAAAAGGAAGATAAAAAAATATTTTATTATTGTTTATCAAAAAAGTATTTTGTTATTGCTTAAGAAAATGTGTACTATAATGTAGATTTTATTAAATAAATTTATTAAATTTTAAAAATTAAATATTTAAATTTTACATATCCACTTAGTCTCCAACCATAGGCTCACTCTCCCTCTAGACTACACCCAAGTGGAGCAGCCCTTCTTTGCACCCAATAGTCCCTAGGCGGTGCCCACCTTCCAAGGTGTCTTACAACCAACCATGGATAGTCTCAGCTTATGGATATAAGGTCTCTGCTTCTCTCTTGAGATTTCAGGCACCCTTATAAGCCAAAACCAAAACAAAACCCAGTCAGTTACAGAGCCCAAGCACAGGTTCAATGATTATCTCCAAATTAAGTTCCACCAAAACTCCATGGCCACCAAGATGTATTCTCTACAGCATGATTAATTAAATAACCATACCTCAGTTAATACATAGTCTAAACCCATGACTCACTAATATCCAAAACCGAATAATTCCCCAAACTGAACAGCTTGCATGAATTCCCTCACAAGAAA
Organism: Pinus tabuliformis; assembly: GCA_031772625.1. NCBI lineage: Eukaryota > Viridiplantae > Streptophyta > Pinopsida > Pinales > Pinaceae > Pinus > Pinus tabuliformis. The sequence goes on along the minus strand of CM062819.1, from coordinate 1,414,454,683 downwards.
ACATAAAATTTTTATATGCATGGTTGTCTCTTGCCATGTGGAAATATCTAAAGCCACATGGGTCATAGTTCCCTTTTTCACCAAAACACATCAAAACTATTGAACTTTTACATAGAGTTTTGTTGAGAAGTGTAGCAAGAAAGGCTCAATTTGACTTAGCCTTGGTCAAATTGAGTAAATTCGAAATTTCCACATCATCAGACAACTTGGAGGTAGTTAACTGAGGTTACATGCCTCTTATCACTCAGTTAGCTCAATAAATTCGAGTTAGTGGGCTTGGAGTTCAATTTACATGTGTTGATTACTAATTTGTAGCAATCCAATTTAGTTATTTCTAGTTGCACTCGATTAAACTAGTCCTAACAGTTAATAGAACTAGTTGAAGGTCAATTGTATAGTGGGACAACATTCTAACTCATTGATCATCCAATTAACTGATCAATCAACCAAAAATATCTCATGCATGCAAGGAATTTGAATTCCTTAGTTGTGGTGGAGATTCCAAGGCAATGTAACATTAGTTGTATACTAGTTCTAAGTGTACATGTGTTGCATACAATCAGTGATCAATTCTTGGGAATTGCATAATCAATTTGGAGGAAATTCCTAAAAAATAGGGGTTAGTTTCCTTAGGATTTTCACAAGGAAATAGGAGCTCTGGTGGAGGCAAAAATTGACTAAGTCTGGGTCATAACTGTTCATTGAGCAAAGAGAACAGTTATTCACTTGCAGGCTGAGCTTAGATCGAGCAAGCAATTGTAATACATTCTCTATTCATCTAATTAATGAAAGCAGGATTAAGGGGTTTTTTTTCCAGTTGGCTTCCCCTAAATAAATATGTGTACTTGTGTATGTGATCGATGCATGTTTGTGAATGTTGTTCTAAATTGTGAATTAATTTCCATGGAGCAATAGAGTATAATTGTGTCTCTTGATTTAGATTAAATTTCTTGATCAGTTGTAATTTTATCGCCATATTCCTACATGATATCAGAGTATGATTCACATTAGAACAAGAATTTCAAAGTTGTTCCTCAGGAGGTTCGAATTTGCAGCTTCAGTGTAGTAAGATTTCTTAAGAGTTGGGAGAATGGCCTTCAATGGACTAAGATTAGAGTATTCCTTGGAACGAAACTCAAATTTCATTATTTGGAAGGATCACATGGAGGCAGTGCTTGATGAAAATGGATTGCTAGAATATGTCAAGACATACATTCCAAAACTAGGATCAGTTGATGCCCAGAACCTAGCCCAATGGAATAAAGATGTAGCCAAGGCGAGGAGAATAATCTTGGAGGGAGTGCGAGACCACATTGTCTCAAATCTCCATGGGAAATAAAATCCTTTTGCAATGTGGAAGGAACTGACTGAGCTATTTGAGAATAGAAGTGACCATAGAAAACTGGCCCTCAAAGACAAACTTTGAAACATTAAGATGCAGAAGAATGATATTATTTTGCAGTATCTCACCATATTTACACAAGTTTGGGATGAGCTTGGAGGGGTTGGTATGAAAATTGCAGAAGATGACCCAGTGATCCTAGCTCTTCTAGGCCTTCCCAAAAGCTGGCATAGCTACCAGCACTTGATGAACGGTGTTATCACCTAGATTGAACCTCAGGCTGAAGGAAGGCAATGCCAGGGTAACCACAAACCACCTTAGCCAAGTAGCTAGCCCTACTAGGCCGGGAGAGGGCTCTCTCCATAAGGATCTCAACCAAGATGATTGGATCAGGTAAAGGATATTAGGCTGATTATAGTAGCACGAAATTTTGATTGGATTTTTAAAGGGTTTTGCCGGATCAGGAGGAGTTGGATGGTTTGGGGCTAGGGAATTAGGTCAAAATTGTTGGGTGTTCAATGGGGCAAGGTAGGAATAAGGTTTAGCACTCTAGGGCTTGATGGGGTGAACTTGTGAGAAGCTAAGAAGAGCATGTGAAAACCATGGATCCTTCCTAGACTACAGAAAACATGAAATGGTGAATGTTTTCCCAAAGCAGAGCACTGATATAGTGAATTTTGCCTATCAACTTGAAAGCATTCACTTAGAAAGAAATGAAATGATTAACGAAGTATACAAAACACATTAACATATGATCACAAAAGAATAAACTTTACTAAAACTCTATACCACATGGATCCCATAAAAATAGCCGCAATTCTTATTAATCTCCTGCTAAACTGCTACAAAATGATGTACAATCAAGGTCTGAGCATCTAGCTGAGTCCAACCCTTTACAATGAGAAAGAAGAAGAAGATATAGACATGAATTAAACCTCCTCCCATCCTTAGGGGTTGAATCCCTAAGATGAGGACTAATCTAACCAACACTGAACAAGAAATAGGAATATAGGCATCTCAACAACTTGCCTCTAAAAGTGAAAAACTGATTCATTTGAGCTCAAATTGACTTCTGATGTAATGAATCTACCCTCTACTACTAGTTATCCATCATATTTACATTCCAAGTCATCATTTACAATGTTGAAACATCCTCCATGAGAGAGAATCCATGAACACAGTAAAAAATGGAAAAATAAGCATCCTGTGCAAAATCTTCCCTACGCGTAGTGCTAGTGGTCCAACGAGCAGTGCCACTTTCAGGTCCCTTTTGGAGGCCTTCCTGGCGTCCAAATCGAGCTCATGATAGCTCATTGGAAAGGTATTCAAGTCTACCTTCCAAAACACTTGAAATGTTTTCATTGTAAGCTCATTTGACCCCTCAAAAATTGATTCTCCCAAGACTACTTCTGTGTGTCCAAAAAGTGGCAGAAAGGTCATTTTTAGGGTGTTTTTTGACCTTTTGGTGGACCAGTTCTGCCCCAAAAACTTAGAAAATCCATAGGGTTCATGTCCTCATCTCTCTGAATCCAAAAATTCAAACCATTTCTCCTTTTGGTGCCCCTAGGAAAAGCGCAGTGGCGATGGCACTGTGCGTTTAGGCAGTTTTCCTGTGTCTAAAATTTCAAAATTTGCAAGTGACAAAAATTCTTCCAAACTTGCCCAAAATTGGTGAGAAGCACCATCATCAAGTGTCTTGGTGAGCCAAGGAAGCTTCAACAAGCAATCTAATCCTATCCTCCTCCTTTTTTCCTTTCAAAGCCCGCCTTAGCCTAGCTTTCATCTTTTTGACCCTCATGTTGCAAATTTTGTTTCGGGTCCTATAATGGTAGGCCATGTGCCTGATCATCTGATTGTCTCTATTGGCCTTCTGAAACAACTTCTCAAGGTGCAAATTGACTCCCTCAAGACAATTATCTCTATCATCTTCAATCTCCTTCTCAATAGGAGTCAAAGTAAACTATGCCTCTTTGTCACTTTGTCGTCTTACCTTGAGTAGTTCCAGCTCCATGAGGACTTGTCTGTCACTCAACTGCTTGTATTCTTGTTCCAAATATGTGATGAAATACTTGGCCCTCTCCAAATTGTCCATCAAAGCTTGTACTTGAGCCTCCTTTTCTTGTATGATGATGTCCTTTATTGTGTCTTCATCCTGAGCAACTAAGTCAATTATTTCCATGCCATGATGAGTATAACGTTGCTCCGGCTCATCATGCTCTGTCATGTCAAAATATCTTTCCTCCTCATCATAAAAACTCTCCTCCTCCATCTTTTCCTTCCCTTTGTGCAGTTGTTGCACCTGTACCTGCTGTGTTGATGAAGAAGGCAAAGCCCCTTCCACATCCTGTGGAGCTAGCATTTGCCTATGGGTTGATGAAGAAGGCAAGGTCCCTTCCACATCCCGTGGAGCAAACACTTGCCTATCGGTTGCAAACAATCTCCTTATTCCCCTCTGATATGTCATGAAGGTCCCGGGTACCTCAGTAGCTCTAGTCTCTTTTTCTCCTCATCTGTTTTCACCTGAGAACTGCTAGAAGGTCCCCCTGCTTCTTGAGACACTGGTGGAGGAATTTGAGGACCCCTGAAGATGTCATGAGCAATAAATGTCTCCCAAGAGATGTTGAGGAGACTGAGATGATGAAGCACAATCATCTTGATCAGGGAGTAATGATAGAGACTGCTCATCTGCTGAGGGTATGGCTTCTTCTAGACAAAATGAGCCATCTTCTCAATATTCCTGAACAAGAAATAAGGGAGGCTTAACATCTTCACCCTGGTAAAATGCAGGAGGAGCCTGATGTGATAGGTGTACAGCCTAGAAAATCTGCCCTCACAAGTGAAATATTTCATGATGATTTTCATTGTGGGGACATACTTGTCTTCAAGAAATCTGAAAGGAAAAAGTATTTTCACCTCATTTCTGTATTGGGGTTTGATATAAGGCTCAGAATAGTATTCATCCGGGTCCTGGGCCTTGTACCACTTCTCCCCTACATTCGAAATCTTGGTTGCATCTGAAATGATGGAGGGTGAGACGATCAATGTTACCCCAACAAGAGTCACCTTGTTATCCTGAAGATGAGCTACAAAAAGTCTCGTGAGCTCGGGGTGGTGTTGAACTCTCTCTACCTGCTCATAGAACTCATAGCAGCCAATATATCTTAAACATGTGACAGGCAACTGAGGGGCCTTCTATTTTGTAAGGTTTGATGGCTCTTCTTTGATAATTCTGCCTCCCTTATGTGGTTTTCTCTGATGCCTAGCTTTATCTGTTGAAGTGTCACTGCCTGTGTTTTCCTCCTCCTCATAGTCTCGATCCATTTTGTCCATGTTTACAGGTCTTGAGGTTGTATGAGTGAAAGTGTTTTAGGAGTGAGGAGATGGGAGATGAGCTTATGGGCTAGAAAATGAATGAGGGAGTAGGAATGATAAAAATGAGAGGGAGGGCTTGGTTTGTTTGAGAAATTTCCCTTTGGGTAGAGGGATAGAGGGATAAGGATGTTATGGAATAGGGATAAAGAGAGAGGGAAAAAGGGATATAGGGATAAAGGGACAGGGAAAGAGTTTAGAGTTGTAGTGATAAGTTTAGGGTTTTATGCATAATTAGGGGAATATTTAGGGTTTCATATTTACCATGGGAATTATGCTTAAGAGTTTGATTGCAAACCAATAATGAAACATGGGAGGTCAAATTACTTGCATTGAAGGTAAGAGAGTGCAAATTTTGAAGTTTGTTGAAGTTTTGAGGCTTTCTTCTCAACGCATAGCGCCACCTCATAGACGCGCAACGCCACCTCCAAAAGCGCAGCGCAGCATAAAATTACACTGGGAAATTTTCCAAACATGCAGCACCAGGCTCTCAATGTGCAGTGCCACTCCTCCTACCTGAAACGTGCAGTGCTAATCTTCCTACGCGTAGCGCCACTTCACCACTGCTCCAAACGCACAGCGCCACCCTCCAGAAGTGCAGCGCCAACTCTCCTTTACCCAAAACTCACTCAACCTTTCCTCTTCTCCTCACTTTTTGACTTCTTGCTTGCCAAATGAGAATGATGAACTTGAAAATGAAATGTGAGGCCTTATATAGGAGTAAATTTTGATTTTTCACTTGAAAAACCCACTTTCTAATGTTTCTTGACCTTCTTCAAAACTCCGTTCTTAATGCCTTTTCTTCTTTGTTTCTTTCAGGTGGATAATGCTCAACTTGAACTGATTTTTGTAGTGTTTCTTTGTCTTGCAACAAGGAGAGATGCTTTGGTGCAGCTGGGATCATTTATTACATAAAGTGACTTAAAATTACATAAGAAATACAAATTAACTCAAAATACTCTGTTTTCACCTCAAAAACATGTTTTTGAGGTGAAAATTACATTAGGTTAAAAGATAATGATCTAGTGACTATGACCTACAAGCCATCATGCTTGACTTATTTATCATACGCATACCCTTGCCGACCTTTATTTACACTTTTAAATCAAGCTCTTGACCTTGGTAATGAAACCCTAAGACCTAATGAAACATGCCTTATGACCTAATGAAAACATGACATATGACCTAATGAAAGCATGATTGCAAATTGACCATGAAACCATAACTAAAGACATCCTGAAGAAGGGTCAACAAGTATACTCTATGAGGGAGAAATTAGATTTTCTGAAGAGAAGACAACCATCAATGGATCAGTTTGACATGACCTAATGAAATGATGTAAAAATTTCAGTATGGGACCCCTAAAATGAAAATGCAAAGAGCAAATTTTGATCCCTGATGGAAGTATGCAGATACTGACACTAACATTGGCCTTATTGGGGATGGCATCTCCTTGGAGGTGTCAAGAACACCGTAGACCAAGTGCCTCATCCATTGGGAAATACGGTCAAACAAACAAACAAACAAAAAATGACTCAATACAGACTGAAAACTTACTCGCAACCGACTCTAAACTTGACTATAAACCAAATCAACCAAACTTGACACTAATCATTCAAACTTTATAGCCTTCACTTTAGGGCCCAAGCTCAGATGACAGTGCGCTTGAAACCTTGCAAGGAAAAGCAAACTGGTATATAGAATGAAGGTGAAGTAACTTCAGGGTACAACCTCAAAAGTAGTAGTGCTTCAGGAGCCTACCATTCAATGGCCCTCCTGAACATTCCTGACCATCCATTTCCTTTAACAAAAATTCATTCTGTCCCCGATAAGATGAGATTTTATATGGTCCTTTCCATAAATTGTCAAACTTACCATGCTTTCTCTTTTCCTCATTCTGTGCATCCCACCGCAGCACTACATCTTCCAGCTGAAACTTTTCTACTTTGGTTTTGTGGTCATAAATTTTCTTTATCTTCTCTTGCAACCGGAAAGTTTTTTTGGAAACCTCTTCCCTTATTTGCTAAAGATGAATCATTTGATTAATTCTGCGCTGAATATCATCCTCTTCATTGCCAGCTTCCTATAACAATCTCATTACTGGGACTGCAAGTGATGGAGGAAATACTGTATCAGTACCATAAACCAACTCAAAAGGTGACATACCTATTGATTTCTTGCTACTCACTCTGTCAGGTCCTAAGGCATTAACAAGCTTACAATGCCAATTCTTCTTGTTTTCCTCCAACATTTTCTTGATGATGTTCACCAAGGACTTATTTGATGACTCAGCCAATCCATTGCCCTACAGGTAGTATGTCATGGAATAACCCAATGTAATATTGTATTTGTTGCAAAACTCGACCATCTTCTTGGACTTAAATGCTGCAGCATTATCTATTATAATCTTATGAGGGCAACCAAAATGAGACAAGATATTAGATTCTAAAAATTGGACAATTATCGTGTTCGTGGTTTGCCTTGTTGAAATGGCCTCAATCCACTTGGTGAAGTAATCGGTAGCTGCCAAAATCCATTTGTATTGTGCCGATGGTGTGGGATAGATTTCCCCTATGAAATCAAGTCCCCACTGCTGGAAAGGTGCATTTATTTCAACAGGCTTCAAAGAAAGAGGAAGCAACTTCCTTTTTCCTTGAAAAACTTGGCATTCATGGCATCCCATAATTGTCTTATATAAATATGAAAACAAAGTTGGCCAATAATATCCTGCTCTCAACACTTTGTTAGTTGTTGTTTTCCAAAACAAATGACCGCCACAATCACCTCTATGAAAATCATTCATTACCTGCTGAGCTTCATCTTCAACCAAACAATTAAGAAGAACCCCTCCTGGATCTTTCCAATAAAGAGCACTATTTAAAATGCAAAATTTTGCAGACTTTAGTTTTAGTGATCTACCTTTACTTCTTGACATTCTAGGAGGTGGTGAAATATGTTGAAGAACATAAACTATATCAGAATACCAAGGTGATTTGAGAAACATTTCTGATACTTGAATGAGCGAGCCACCATCTTCATCCTCTAACATTGCTGCAATAAGATTTATTTCTAGGGCATGCAAATTTGATTCAGCCATCAGTTTTTCCAAGCCTTGTCCTTTGATCAGTTTGGTAGGATTAATCTGAAAATCATACTCCAACATTGTTGCTATCCACTTACCTCTTCTTCCCTCTGGATCAGTTTGCATGAGAACATCCTTGACTGCTGTGTTAGGAACATATGCTATAGTATGTGAATGCAAAATGTATACTCTAAAATCCTGCAATGCTTTTATAAGAGCCAGCGCTTATTTTTCAATGATATTGTACTGCAAGGCAGCATCTTGAATAGTCCCACTGAAAAAAACTATGGTTTGCTCCACCTGATCCCTCTTTTGCATCAACACCGCAGCCAAGGTGTGCTCAGATGCAAATGAAAATATAATAAAATCATGAGTATAATCAAGACTAATCAAGACAAGGGCTGTGGTTAAAGAAAACTTTACCAAGTTGAATGATTTCATGGCATCCTTGATCCATTTGACAGTGTTGTCCTTTTTCAACATATTAGTTATTTCATGTAAATGCTCAGCCAAATTTGGTATAAATCTACGTAAGAAATTCATCTTACCATTGAAAGCCTGAATCTCCTTTTGGTTGAGCGGAAAGTCTATATGCTGAATTGCCTCCACCCTTGAAGGATCAATGTGAATACCATCTTTAGAAATTATATGACCAAGGAGCTTACCCTCATCCATGGAAAAAAGACTCTTTTTTAGGTTTAGAGAAATCCCGAACTTCTTACATTTCTAAGATACAATCCTTAAGTGGTGCAAATGTTCATCATCAGAACAAGAAAATACCGTCAATTAATCTAAATAAACTACCAAGAAAACATCCTTCTCATTAGAAAAAGTTATGTCCATCTCCCGCTGAAAAGTGGCTCTGGCATTCTTCAACCCAAATGGCATTTTGGCATACTGAAAAGTTCCCCAAGGTGTTGTGAAGGCAGTTTTGTCTTGGTCTTTTTCATGTACCAAGATCTGATTATAACCTAACTAACCATCTAGTAGTGACATCCATGATGCTCCAACTACTCTTTGTAGAATATGGTCCATCTTAGGAAGAGGGTAATTATCCTTTAAGGATACTTTGTTGAGGTTCCAGAAATATATGCACAACCTTATCTCTCTGCTCTTCTTTCGTACCAAGACCAAATTTGAAATCCAATCAGAAAATCTAATTGGAATAATGATGCCAGCTTTAAACAATCTATTTACCTCTTTCTCGATGGATGGCAGCATCTTTGGATTGATTCTTCTCAACTTCTGTCTAAAAGGTTCTTGATCCGGCTTGATAGGAATAGTATGTTGAACTATATCCTTGTCATACACTTTCAAATCTGAATAATCCCAAGCAAAAACATTAGAAACTTCAGAAAGTAATCTAACATACTTACCCTTTACTTCAGGTGACAATGCTTTTGATAACTTTACAAGCTTGGGATGGTCAGTTGTTCCAAGATTTACATCTTCAACTCATTTGTCCATAGGAACCAAGGTCGGTTTTCTTGCCACATCATCCTGATCAAAAAGCTCCTCTAAATGTATGAGACCTCTAGGAATGATATTATTCTTCAGCTGTAAAACCTCCATTTCATTTACCTCAATATCTTGTTCATCAGAATCACAAACATCATCAATAGAAGCATTCTTAAAGTTTCCTTCATTTTGCAAAAACGCATTAATTTCATTATCATCCCAAAACACTAGCCAATACCTCAAATTATCAGGAACAGCAGGCCTATGTTTGACATGAATTTCAAATTTGTTGCTAGAATTCATTGGAATCTTCAAATTGCTAGCCGCAGTGGCGAGTGAATCTGCAATGATGTTTTGAGTCTGGGGTACTACTGTCAAGGTATATTCAGGAAACATCCTCAAAATATCCATAACTGCATTTTTGTAGGCTCTCATCCGCAGATGTTTTGCTTGATATTCTCCTTTTACTTGTTTAATCACTAGCTCTGAATCACCATAAACAGAAATCCTTTTCGCATCCAATTTCTTCAAAATTTTAAGACCTGTAATCAAAGCCTCATACTCCACTTCATTATTAGAGCAATCAAAAGCTAACTTGTATGAACATACTCTAACATTACTTGGGACTTTGGCGGGCTGGTGATCCGGATTTAAATAGGAATGCAACAAATTACAGAGATAACCATAAACACAGATATGCAACGGAAATAATACTTGATTTCATTAATGTAAAATACTGAAATATGCTTACAAACAAAAATGGAAATAAACCAGCTAGGGCGATGGTAGCTTATCTCTGAGAAGAGATGTGGTGGTTACATGCCTCTGAACTGTGTTACAATGAGGCTCGGAGGCCTATTTATTGTTGAGAAACAATGGAAAACCCTTAACATACCAAAACCTAACCCTAGAAGATGAAACACCAAATTGTGGGCCCCGTTTTCGGTAAGTTGGTACATCAACTTCCCGGGGTTGTGACTTTGGCACCTGATCTTCGTTTGACATGTACAATAGCTCGTTAGAAAGATCTATCCAAGAACTACAACTTTGGGAAGATCAACATGGGTCCATGGACCCATGTTGCACCCATGTTGCTCCTATATTTCCCAAAAACCTTCGTTTAGGGCTTCAAAACAGCTCCGGAAGTTCAGGACCCGAAAAACTGCTAAAAATAGTAAATTGTGCTACAATTATGGAAACTGAAAAAATGAAAGAGACAGTTGTGGGGTCCAAGTGGGATAGGTGGATGGCCACCAACATCCACCTAGATCATTCCTCCCCCCGTAGGAAGAAATGGTCCCCATTGCATTGAGTTCCTCCATCTGCTGAACTTGGTCCCTAGTGAGCTGTTCTGCAATCTTTGATGTGTCTAGTAATGGTGGGAAGCATGGTCGAGGGCATTCAACATTGAACACTTGGTGCAAGCGAAGGAATGGAGGAATGTTGTGCTCCAAAGCATTATTTCCCACAGCCTTGGTAATGGTGTAAGGACCATGTCGGCGTGGTCGGAGCTTCTGATGGGCTCTTGTAAGGCGTTCTTTCTATAGATGCAACTAGACTTTGTTGCCCACCAAAAGCTTGTGTGGTACCCTATGGGTGAGGAGAAGTTGTTCTTGTGTTCTATCATGACCATATCCCTTTGCTGCTGCTACTACTGCTGCTGCATGGAGGAACCCTTAGCGGGTCATGGATGTGGTGACGATCTTCCCCTTACTTTGGGATCGAACCTGACAGAAAACGAATTTCCTAGTCTAGGAGATGAGCTTGCTGCCTTTCTTGGCAGTGATCAAAGAGGTGGCAATAGGTGAGGCTACGTTTGGTATCCTGTATAATGAATTACAAAAAGAAATAATGATAGCACGAGACCTTGACTCATACACAGCATGTCACCTCCACAAGTATGGTTGGCCTAATAATACATCACAAACATCAAGAGGTGTAACATCACACAATACCTCATCTGTGAAGGGTTTGATGCTATAAGGAAGGCAGCACTGCAAGCGAACTCGGAGATCTCATCCTTGGCGAAGCCACCTGATACTGTATGGTTGCGGGTGTGGTGTAGTTGGTAGGCCCAACCACTTCATGACCTCTGCTAAAATGAGGTTCTTTTGGCTCCCACTGTCAACAATGAATTGCAGAGGTGAACCCTTCACCCACATCTGTGAGTGGAAAAGGCGCTCCCCCTCCTCTGGATCTTTGGGCTCATTCTTCTGGATCTTGGCAGTGGCAACAGTGGCGTTGGGCTCCGTATCAATGATTTGCTTCCCTTTTCCATTCCCCTTGTCGGGTTCTGACTCTGGGCCAGAACATGCATCTGATTCTGAAGCCATCAACTTCGCCACTAGCGACTGCTTGGTTCGACAATCACTTGTGTTGTGAGTAGGACTCTTGTGGAACTCACACCACTTTCCTGTGTCCTTCTTCAACTTCATGGTGTTGTTATTTTCTTGTGGCTTCGATGGCTTGTCTTGGGTCACCCCGCCTTGGATTTGTCCTTTGGTCTTTGGATACGTAGATCCAAATTCTCTCTTCTTCTGTTTGAACTTTTGCTCGATTTTGACAACGTATCGGTACGTTGTGCTAAGTGAGGAGATGTTCAGGAACTCCATCTCTTCTTGGATGTATCTGTGTAGGCAGTCATAGTATTTGAGTACCAAATGTAGCTTAGAATCCTTGATACCCAACTGTGTGCGAAGGGTATGAAAAAATTTTGTGAACTCTGGCACATCTTGGTCCCTTCCCTGCCGCAGCGTGGTCCACTTTATGTATTTGTCCTCATAGCTTTTGATAGGGTAGTACTACTCCTTGACGACATCCCAGAATGAATTCCAAGTGGGTGCGGCTGAAAATAGTGAGCCTGCACTTTCATCCTTCTGCTTGCAGTAGGTTTCCCACTAGTCCTCGATGTGGGGGGCTGCTTTGAGAAGAGCGAAAACAATCTTTTCCCGACTCGAAAATTCATGAACAGAAAAAATACCTTCTAGCAGATTTAACCATTTATCTACGGCATTTGCGTCTATCTGACCCTCGAATATGGATATTTCAAAATTAACTTGTACCTTAAATGGTGTGGTTTTTCTAGAGTAGCTGTTGGAAGCCGATGAAGGATTTGAGCAAAACTGTCCATCATCACATTCCTTTGTCACCCGAGGGCTTCTTCGAGCAAGATTTTGATAGGATCTCCTGCCCCCTCATCTTTCTTTTCATCCACCATGGGAGGTCTTCAGGGTTTGCGAGGCTTTCCTTGCAAAGGTTCGACCAGTTCAAGCCCTAACTCCTTATATCCCGACCTCGTTGGGGACATGCAAAGAAAAACAGAGAAAAAGCATACCGCTTTGATACCACTGATCCGGATTTAAACAGGAATGCAACAAATTATAGAGATAACCATAAAAACAGATATGCAGTGGAAATAATACTTCATTTCATTAACGTAAAATACTGAAATATGCTTACAAACAGAAATGGAAATAAACCAACTAGGGCGATGGTAGCTTATCTCTGAGAAGAATGTGGCGGCTACATGCCTCTGAATTGTGTTACAACGAGGCTCGAAGGCCTATTTATTGTTGATAAATAATGGAAAACCCTTAACATCCCAAAATCTAACCCTAGAAGATGAAACGCCAAATTGTGGGCCCCGTTTTGGGTAAGTTGGTACATCAACTTCCCGGGGTCGTAACTTTGGCACCCGATCTTCGTTTGACGCGTACAATAGCTCGTTAGAAATATCTATCTGAGCAATACAACTTTGGGAAGAGAAACATCAGTCCATGGACCCATGTTGCTCCCAAATTTCCCAAAAACCATCATTTACGACCTCAAAACGGCTCCGGAAGTCCTGCTCCGGAAGTATAGGACCCAAAAAACTGCTAAAAATAGTAAATTTTGCTATAATTACGGAAACTGAAAAACTGAAAGAGATAGTTGTGGAGGTCCAAGTGGGATAGGTGGGTGGCCACCAACATCCACTTGGATCAGCTGGAAAGCAAGGCTTTGAATCCAAATTCCAATACCAGCACCGTCCTTACCCACAGCACCATCGAAGTCCATGCTCCAAAGGTCGGCTTCATCTTCTAGATGCTAAAATTATGTTTCTTTCTCAACCTTACCTTTGTTTATTACTTCATTTTTCTACTCTTCACTGACCTTTTGCTGCTATGTAGGCTGCTCAGAAGAAATTTCTATTTTTTCTTTTTATTGATTAAGAATTGCTTTAAAATTCTTGGAAATTTCAGGTACATCATCTACTTCTACAAGTTGAATATCTACATCATTCAATCCACTATTAGAGTACAAAAAAAAGGACTCTAAATCAGTATCTACATCATTTATCGGATGATTCACAGGCTTCTCTTTACTAGTGATCATATACTTCATTTTCTTTTCCCGGTACAACTTCCTCAATTGACCGAAAACAGGGATGGTAGCATAAGAGAAGTCAAGTTGTAAAGTGACTTTGAGCTTACCACCCCATGATCTAGATAAGAGAATACCAAATCGAGGCTATATATCAACAACAACAACATCTATCAAGACATTTTTGGTTGGGATTTGATCTAAAGAAACCGCCAAATCTTTGATGAGACCAATGCAACGAACTATACCAGAGTCAAAGGAGTAAAAATCATGATATTTTCGGGTGATATCCAGGCCCAACTTTTCCATAATGTCTTTAGGCATCAAATTGTGAGAAGCTCCGGAATCTAACATAGCATTATGAAGAATATACTCATGCAGTCTAAGACTCTGATAAAAGGGAGGGACTTTGCTATCTTCAGGCTGACCTTCTATGGCTAGACCAAAAATGAGCTCAGGATGATCATCCTCGACATTCACCATGTCTGACAAAAGATCTATTTACAATATTCTAGATACATGGTGTTTATAAGTGCTATTCTTAACAAGCTCAGTCAAAGGAATGGACACTTTTAATTTAGCAATTTCACTTTCTAAATTAAAGGATGAAACTTTTTCTCCCACTTGTTGATGGTCCTTTGCTGGAATTCGAATCAGCAAGCTCTTTCCCTTTCTTCTGAGTGTTTGAGGAATCATTCTTGGATTGCACATATTTTCTTTTCTGAATGGGATTGACTAGTAAATCTCTGCTCCTTAAAGAGTATTGCCTCTGTTGTGCAGTCAAGGCATTCATATAACCATGCTGATAATCATAAGATTCAGCCTCCAAAACCACATCATTTTCTAAGATGTAATTTTCATCCCTTTCAATGTCTGGAACTTCTACGTATTCTTCATCTTTGGTAAAAAATATAGGCATACCATCAGCAGTGAAAAAGTGATTTGTTTCAATTACCGGATCTTCGTCATCTTCTTCTTCCATTCCTTGAACATAATTCTGTTGTAAGGGAGTTTTGATCTGCTATTGTTGCGCTGGTTGCTCTGGTGCCTTTTTTTCTCTCTGCTTGATTCAGAATTAGGGCTGCAGTTGTCCTCTAAAATTTGGATTCCAGATTGGTGGTTCAGGTCTATCTGTGATGGTTAACTGGTCAACCATCCTCTCCACTGTTCGAATCAATGTATCCATCTTTACATCTGAAGTAGATGCTTCTTCTTTTATGGTCACTCTTTTCTCATATCTCATTCTTGCTCTTTTGGCCAACAAGTTTGCTTCTACACTCGCAGCATTATTTTGCATGTCTTCTAGTGTGGTAGGATCTCGTTCCTGCAACTGATATTCCATATCAGCATCGAAACCATCTGGAAACTTGAGCAGAGCAATCCCTCTGGTAATTTAATGTTGGCAGGAATAGCATTGTATATTGCTTTAAACCTCACACAATAGTCTTGCACACTCTCGCTGATATTTCTTTTGATGTTCTCATATTTAGACAAAATCTAAAGTGGATTCTTCTTCACCTCCCACCGATTCGGGAATTTCCTATGGAGGATTGGTAAAGTGGTGATAGAAGCTGTGGGTAAAGCTCTAAACCATTTTCGAACTTCACCTCCAAAACTTTGTACAAACAATCTCATTGTCACATATTCAATCTCTACTTCATGTAGGTCAAAGAAATCAATCATTTTATCAACATGTTGCTGAGCTATAATGGTTTGAGTGGCATCAAACAAAGGTATTTTGGTTTGATAATCAGCGGGCATGGCACCAAGATTCTGAGGTAAAACAAGGGGTGCATACTAGGCAACCATAACAGGAGGTGGATTTAAAGCAAGGATTGAGCTACTAGGAGTTGATACAGTAGTTGATGGAGAACTGGGAGTAATAGGTGATTGATGGGGAATGATAGGTTGATAGGGAAGTGAAGGTATAAATGGAGGTGGGGAATGAACTTCGGAGGTTGAAGGGAATAGTGATGAACTAAGGGTAGTGGACACTGATTCAGGAAGCTCAGGGATCTTAGCAGTAGTGAGGGATGATTGAGGTGAATTTAGAATATAATCATCAATTAACCGGTTTGCCTTTTGGACTTCGATATTTGCAATAAACTCTGGATCTAGAACTATATCATCAAGTGCACTTTTAGACCTGGTTCTAAATAGGGAAAGGTCAAATGACAAATCATATGGGAGGTCTTCTAAAAACAACCACTCATCAAGGCAAGAATCTACTTTGATTGAAGGAGTGGGACTGACTGAACTTTCTTGTCTTTTGAGTCTTCTCAAAATCATGTTGGGATTATCCACTACTGGGGTAGGTTTTGGATATGGATTGGCCCTAGTGTACTTTCTGGAAGCCAGTGTGCTCAAATTTCGAAGTTTTATATATTTCTTTACAATTTTCCAATTCAACCTAGTAAATTCTAGAACTCATCATCCATAAGCTTAAGAATTCAAATGAAATATACTACCGGTGTGATTGGTCTTTCATTCCCCAGTATGGTCGCCACTATGTTATCACCTAGATTGAACCTCGGGCTGAAGGAAGGCAATGCCAGGGTAACCTTAAACCACGCTTAGCTAAGTTGCTAGCCCTACTAGGTCGGGAGAGGGCTCTCTCCGTAAGGATCTTAGCCAAGATGACTGGATCAAGTAAAGGATATTAGGCTAGGTATAGTAGCACGAAGTTTTGATTGGATTTTTAAAGGGTTTTTCCGGATCAGGAGGAGCTGGACAGTTTAGGGCTAGGGAATTAGGTCAGAATTGCAGGGTGTTCAACGGGGCAAGGTAGGCATAAGGTTTAGCACTCTAGGTCTTGATGGGGTGAGATGTTTTAGACTAGTGAGAAGCTAAGAAGATCATGTGAAAACCATGGATCCTTCCTATACTGCAGAAAACATGAAATGATGAATGTTTTCCCAAAGCAGAGCACTAATATAATGAATTTTGCCTATCAACTTGAAAGCATTCACTTAGAAAGCAATGAAATGATTAACGAAGTATATAAAACACATTAACATATGATCACAAAAGAATAAACTATACTAAAACTCTATACCACATGGATCCCATAAAAATAGCTGCAATTCTTATTAATCTCCTGCTAAACTGCTACAAAATGATGTACAATCAAGGTCTGAGCATCCAGCTGAGTCCAACCCTTTACAATGAGAAAGAAGAAGAAGATATAGACATAAATTCAACCTCCTCCCATCCTCAAGGGTCGAATCCCTAATATGAGGAGCTAATCTAACCAACATTGAACAAGAAACAGGAATATAGGCATCTCAACAACTTGCCTCTAAAAGTGAAAAACTGATTCATTTGAGCTCAAATTGACTTCTAATGTAATGAATCTACCCTCTACTACTAGTTATACATCATATATACATTACAAGTCATCATTTACAATGGTGAAACATCCTCCATGAGAGAGAATCCATGAACACAGTCAAAAAATGGAAAAATAAGCATCCTGTGCAAAACCTACCCTACACGCAATGCCACTGGCCCAACACGCAACGCCACTTTCAGGTCCCTTTTAGAGGCCTTACCCACATCAAAATTGAGCTCATGATAGCTCATTGGAAAGGTATTCAAGTCTAATTTCCAAAAAACATATAATTTCTGCATTTGAAGCTCATTTGATCCCTAAAAACTTGATTCTCCCAAGGCTGCTTCTATGTGTCCAAAAAGTGGCAGAAAGGTCATTTTTAGGGTGTTTTTTGACCTTTTGGTGGACCCGTTCTGCCCCAAAAACTTAGAAAATACATAGGGTTCATATCCTCATCACTATGAATCCAAAAATTTTAACCATTTCTCCATTGGGTGCCACTGGCATTGCGCGTTTACGCAGTTTTCCTGTGTGTAAAATTTCAAAATTTGCAAGTGACAAAAGTTCTTCCAAACTTGCCCAAAATTGGTGAGAAGCACCATCATCAGGTGTGCTGATGATCCAAGGAAGCTTCAGCAAGCAATCTAAGCCTATCCTCCTCCTTTTTGCCTTTCAAAGCCCGCCTTAGCCTAGCTTTCATCTTTTTGACCCTCATGTTGCAAATTTTGTTTCGAGTCCTGTAATGGTAGGCCATGTGCCTGATCATCTGATTGTCTCTATTGGTCTTCTGCAACAACTTCTCAAGGTGAAAATTGACTCTCTCAAGCCAAGTCTCTCTATCATCTTTAATCTCCTTCTCAATAGGAGTCAAAGTGACCTGTGCCTCTTTGTCACTTTGTCCTCTTACCTTGAGCAGTTCCAGCTCCCTGAGGACTTGTTTCTCACTCAACTGCTTGTTTTCTTGTTCCAAATATGTGATGACATACTTGGCCCTCTCCAAATTTTCCATCAAATCTTGTACTTGAGCCTCCTTTTCTTGTATGATGATGTCCTTTATTGTGTCTTCATCCTGACCCTCTAAGTCAATTATTTCCATGCCATGATGAGTATAACACTGCTCCGGCTTATCATGCTCTATCAAGTCAAAGTATTTTTCCTCCTCATCATCAAAACTCTCCTTCATCATCTTTTCCTTCCCTTTGTGCAGTTGCTGCACCTGTAACTATTGTGTTGATGAAGAAGGGAAAGCCCCTTCCACATCCTGTGGAGCTAGCATTTGCATATGGGTTGATGAAGAAGGCAAGGTCCCTTCCACATCCCGTGGAGCAAACACTTGCCTATCGGCTACAAACAATCTCCTTATGCCCCTTTGATACGTCATGAAGGTCCCGGGAACCTTAGTAGCTCTAGTCTCTTTGGCCTCATTTGTTTTCACCTGAGCACTACTAGAAGGTCCCCCTACTTCTTGAGACACTGGTGGAGGAATTTGAGGACCCCTGAAGATGTCATGAGCAATAAATTTCTCCCAAGAGATGTTGAGGAGACTGAGATGATGAAGCACAATCATCTTGATCAAGGAATAATGATAGAGACTACTCATCTGCTGAGGGTATGGCTTCTTTAGGACAAAATGAGCCATCTTTTCAATATTCTTGAACAAGAAATATGGGAGGTTTAACATCCTCACCCTGGTAAAATGCATGAGGATCCTGATGTGATAGGTGTACAGCCTGGAAAATCTTCCCTCACAAGTGAAATATTTCGTGATGATTTTCATCATGGGAACATACTTGTCTTCAAGAAATCTGAAAGGAAAAAGTCTTTTCACCTCATTTCTATATCGGGGTTTGATATAAGGCTCATAATAGTTTTCATCCAGGTCCTAGGCCTTGTACCACTTCTCCCCTACATTCAGAATCCTGGTTACACCTGAAATGATGTAGGGTGGGGCGGTGAATGTTACCCCAGCAAGAGTCACCTTGTTGTCCTGAAGATGAGCTACAAAAAGTCTCGTGAGCTCAGGGTGGTGTTGAATTCTCTCTACCTGCTCACAAAACTCATAGCAGCCAAGATATCTGAAACATGTGACAGCCAACTGAGAGGCCTGCAATTCTGTAAGGTTTGACGACTCTTCTCTAATAATTCTTCCTCCCTTGTGTGGTTTTCTCTGATGCCTAGCTCTATCTGCTGAAGTGTCACTGCCTGTGTTTTCCTCCTCCTCATAGTCTCGGTACTCTTTGTCCATGTTTGCACCGCTTGAGGTTGTATGAAGGGAATGAGTGAAAGTGTTTTAGGAGTGAGGAGATGGGAGATGAGCTTATGGGCTAGAAAATGAACGAGGTAGTAGGAATGATAAAAATGAGAGGGAGGGCTTGGTTTGTTTGACAAATTTCCCTTTGGGAAAAGGGATAAAGGGATAAGGATGTTATGGAATAGGGATAAAGAGATAGAGAAAAAGGGATATAGGAATAAAGGGATAGGGAAAAAGGAATAGGGAAAGAGTTTAGAGTTGTAGTGATAGGTTTAGGATTTTAGGCATAATTAGGGGAAAATTTATGGTTTCATATTTACCATGGGAAATTATGCTTAAGAGTTTGATGGCAAACCAATAATGAAACATAGGAGGTCAACTTACTTTCATTGAAGGTAAGAGAGGGCAAATTTTGAAGTTTGTTGAAGTTTTGAGGCTTTCTGCTCAACGCGCAGCGCCACCTCCAGAAGCATAGCGTAGTGTAAAATTACACTGGGAAATTTACCAAATGCGCAGCGCCACCTCCAGAAGCACAGCGCAGTGTAAAATTACACTGGGAAATTTTCTAGATGCATAGCACCAAGCTCTCAATGTGTAGCACCACTCCTCCTGCCTAAGACATGCAGTGATAGTCTACCTACGCGTAGCGCCACTCCATCACTTCTCCAGACGCGCAACGCCACCCTCTGGAAGTGCAACGCCAACTCTCCTTTGCCCAAAACTCGCTCAACCTTTCCTCTTCTCCTCACTCTTTGACATCTTGTTTGCAAAATGAGAATGATGAACTTGAAAATGAAATGTGAGGCCTTATATCAGAGTAAATTTTAATTTTTCACTTGAAAAACCCACTTTCTAATGTTTCTTGACCTTCTTCAAAACTTTGTTTTTAATGCCTTTTCTTCTTTGTTTCTTTTTAGGTGGATAATGCTCAGCTTGAACTGATTTTTGTAGTGTTTCTTTGTCTTGCAGGAAGGAGAGATGCTTTGGTGCAGTTGGGATCATTTATTACATAAAGTGACTTAAAATTACATAAGAAATACAAATTAACTCAAAATACTCTGTTTTCACCTCAAAAACATGTTTTTGAGGTGAAAATTACATTAGGTTAAAAGATAATGATCTAGTGACTATGACCTACAAGCCATCATGCTTGACTTATTTATCATCCTCATACCCTTGCTGACCTTTATTTACACTTTTAAATCAGGATCTTGACCTTGGTAATGAAACCCTAAGACCTAATGAAACATGCCCTATGACCTAATGAAAACATGACCTATGACCTAATGAAAGCATGATTTCAAATTAACCATGAAACCAGAACTGAAGACATCCTGAAGAAGGGTCAGCAAGTATACTCTATGAGGGAGAAATTAGATTTTCTGAAGAGAAGACAACCATCAGTGGATCAGTTTGACATGACCTAATGAAATGATGAAAAATTTCAGTATGGGACCCCTAAAATGAAAATTCAAAGAGAAAATTTTGATCCCTGATGGAAGTATGTAGATACTCACACTAACAAACGAGAGGGAGAAATTACCAAATTGGGAACCCTTATGCCCTGATTTGGTACAAGAAGAAATCAGGCGAAATACCAGAGATGGAAGTTCATCAAAGGGAGAGGATGAAGAAAACTTTGCATTGGTTGGAAAGGGAAGAAATATCAAACCAAACCAGAATCCATCCATGGGGGCAAGAATAAAGACTTGTCCAAAATAAAATGCTTCAATTGTCATGAATTTGGGAACTAAGCTACAAAGTGTCCACACAAAAATTCTAGCAAGAAGAACTGAGGAGGAGCAGCAGGTGAAGCATTGGCTTCACAATTCGAGTTATATTTCACCCTAATCGCATGCATGACCAACATTATGATAAGGAGTGTATGGTACTTGGATTCAGTGATTTGGAGGACAAAGATCTCCATATGCATATTGAGCTTGGGGACGATGAAGGGTACAGTGATACCAGGATTGGTATAGCAACCTTTAAGAGGGTTTCAGGATCCCCTATTCACCTAAAAGGTGTCATGTTTGTACCAGGCCTAAAGAAGAACCTAATCTTTGTAGAATTTTCGGAAGACTATGTCTATGATGTGATCTTTAGTAAAGGGAAAGCCTTTCTGAGACACATAGCTACTGGACAGATGAACAAAATCGGGGTTTGTTTGAAGAAAATGTATAAACTTGATGTGGAATATTGTGTTGCATTAATCAATGAGGCAAATAAAGTGTAGAGTCGCGATGTCGGTGAACTCTGGCACAAGAGATTGGGCCATTTTCATCATGGCATCTTAAAAATTATGCCGTAAATAAAAACTAGCCTCCCTAAAATATCACTTGAGCAAGAGGATGTCTGCAAGCGTTATACCTTGGGGAAGTATGTAAAATCCACATTCCACGATCGAGATGGCAAAGAACATGTAGTATTGGAGAGAGTCCACTCTAATGTTTATGGACCCTTCTCGATAGCCTCCACTGCTAGACATAAATACTATGTTATTTTTATTGATGATTTATAAAGAAAGTGTTGGATTCTCTTAAGTCAGAAGAAGGATGAGACATTCTCAATAATGTAGAATTCAAGGCACTATTTGAGAAAGAGACCGGCAAGAAGGTGAAGGCTCTCATGAGCGAAAATGGAGGTGAGCATGTTTTGAATGAATTTAAAGACTTTTGTGCCTAATAAGGAATTTGAAAGGAACTGACAACTCTCCACAACCCACAGCAAAATAGGGTATCTGAGAGGAAGAACCAAAGAATTATGGGAGTTGAAAGAGCTAGGCTACATGACCAAGGCCTACCACTGCATTTGTGGGCAGAGGCATATAAAATAGCAGTATACTTGCAGAACCGGAGTCCTCATCAAATTATTTGTGTGATTACACCATATGAGGATTTCTCAGAGAAAGTCGGATGTGTCTCATTTCATAATTATTGGAGCCTTTGTTTACTGCCATCTCTCCAAAGATTCAAGGAAGAAACTTGAGTCGATTGCAGAGTTGGAAATTTTTGTGGTTGTTGATGGTGCTGGACCCGCCAACATGTCAGGGGATCTCCCCGCTAAGAAGTCCCAACTAGACCTCAGACTATTTGGAGTAGGAGTCCCAACAATGGGTAGTAAAGTTATGCCTTGACTGTGATAGCATGTAGAGGTAAGTGTGATATCTTTGTCGGGAGCAAGTGTGTGACCTTGCAGCAAGTCAAGAGAGATGGATGGGGAGGTTCAAACACACGAAGGTGAAAACGAAGTGTGTCCCTTAGAAGCCTGTAATAGTACATAGACTGAAAGGAACACACGATCAGAATGAAATCACAGGTTGGAAAAGGAATAGTCCATAATCCAGGGTGACAAGTTAAACCAACAATATGATTCCAACAAGATTCATACAATCATATACAAATTACTTCATACATGAATGTGTAAGTTAAATAACATACATTGCTAAAGCAACCAGAATAGTTCAACTATAATAACAACATACGCATGAAAACGTTTCGGCTCTATTATATTATATAAAAGTGAAAGTTTCACCCATACATACAACCATGACAACCACTATCCCCAATAGTGGAACGTTATAGACAACACTGCTTGCTCCTCCAAAGAGACGTACTTGCTCTGCACTGTGGAGAAGCCAAGGCTCATCACAATACTCTCCAATCCCTCTCTAAGCAATGCCTAGCAAAAGTTTGGCTCCCAAAAGCCTGGTATATGTGTTATGAGGTTCTATTTATAACAAAGGGTGGGGGACCCATGACATTCCCCTTTGTGACTCTTGGACTACCCTCATGACTCTTCAACTTCATTAAATAACTCATTACATTACATATGATTGTTTGAGTTCCACTAATGACACTTGGAATTTCACTTTACATCATGTTTACAAAAATACATTTTCCACTTATACCCATGTGGGACAAAAAATAGGCTTGACTCAACTAGACAAGACAACACTAAGACTCGGACGGCTATGGAAAGACCAACTCATAAACATCCTCTCTGTGATCCTTTGTGATGAACTGATGCATGCTTGGTAGTGCACAATGGTGTCCACGTACTCTATGATGATGTCTTTCTGGAAACGAACTCTTGCCTCCATTGCTTCCGGTAATACTGATTTGGAACCTCTATCCAAATCGTCCTGTAACATGTGTAGCTTAGTCCTTAACAAGGCTGGACCGACGATATACATTTTTATGTTCTCGACGTTGACTTGCAAATCTGCGATGGTGGCCATGAGCATCAACTAATCAAAGTACACATCGAGCTCCAGTCGAACATGGTTCTTCTCTTTGCCCTCGGTGAGTGTTCCAATTGACGAGGTGCCATACTTTCTCACCATGACATCTAAACTCTTGTACAACTGTGCATACGAAGCCTTAATATTGGTGATGAGAGGCAGGAGTTTGTCATAGTTCTATATCAGGCTCCAGATGTGTGCTTTGTCCAACTCTACCTACGGCTTCATCATATTTTGCAAGTGAAGCGAGGCTTCCTTGTACCGCATTGTCCATGTTTGTACATGATCAGCAGCGACATGTATATCTGTGAGTATTCGCGCTATCTTGGTGTAGCGTTGTTGATGATCATGTAGATGGAAAATTTCCTTGAGCACGGTGACGAACCTATCATACAATTTCCACATGATTGTCTCAAGAGATGATACTTCAACTACTGTTGCTTTCTTCATCTCTGCTCTGGTGGATCCTGTTGATTATTCCTCTCTCTACCTAGCCGCTCACAATTCCTTAGCCATGTACTCGTTTTATGCTATCAAAAACTTCACACTTGAGCCCGTGGCTTCGGAATAAGCCTTTGTAGCATCGGCCAAGGAAGTTGGATGTCTTCATACATCTGACACAATTTCTCATTCTTCAAAGTGCATAGGTGATGCATGCTCATCCGAGGTGTGCGCTCTATATGCTTGTACAACTCTATGTTGTGACTCATCAAAGTCTATGTTGTACACATCTATTAGTGAATTATCCTCAAGGAGAACAATATCTCCTTTCTCACTTGGGACTTGCTCTGATGATGGAGTTGATGAAGTCTGTGGGCTGACCTCAGTTTCTTTTGGCATGAGTTCAGTGTCCTGATCCTGTTTTGACTGCTCCATCTCCATGTCCATTTGTTCTACTATCGGTTCATCTTGTTAAGCAAGTTCTTGTTCCTACAGTTGCTCACCATGTTCCTCATCTGTTGCTGGTTCTGAGTCTTCAACTTGTATCAGCGTAGTTTGCACTGTCTATGCACCTTGCACTTCCTCTTGTTCTTGAACCTGTTCTGGTTCCAGCTAAGTTTCCTTCTCTCTTCTACGTAGCTCTTGTTTTTCTTTGAGCTTCTTCTCTACTTCATGCAAATTCCTCTTCGTCTCTTCTAGCCTTTGCTTATCTCTCCTTTTCTATACTGCTCTCTTGTCGCATTGTCGCATCTTTGCTTCTATCTCCAAAGTTTCTCTTTCAACCAATGGATCTTCCTTAAACTTGTAAATTTGCTCCGCCTATGCTCTTTTGACAATTTTCCTCCTGCCTTTGTCTTGCACAAGTTTATTGCTTGTTGCTTTTGTTGTTGTTTCTCCTTGTGGTGTTGCTACCTTGAGTGTTTCTAGCCACTCTACTGACATGTTGACCAATTCATTGAGCTTGGAGGAGTTATAATAATATATCCATGGGTCTTCCTCCAGCCAATGACACACCCTGTGGATCCAAGAATAGTACACTTGCACAATGGTCCCTGCATAATCCATGTGGATCATATGGATTGAAACTCTTTATGTCGAACTTAAACTTCTTGAAGTTATCAACCTCGACATCCACTTCTTTCAAACTCTAGATCATGTACAACCTAATTTGCAAAGGAATCATAGCCCACGGTGCCTTATTCTTCCTATAAAATGTAGCTAATAACCCTGTCGATATGTGGTATGCAACCTCCTGCATGACCAGCTTGTCCGTGGAAAAGTTCGTCAACACATGAGGAGCTTTCGTTGCGTTGTACATCCTAATGAAGGTGTCATCAGGTGAGGCGTACCAATCTGCAATGTTCAGCAATGCCTCCATTGCTACCTAGGACATGCAATGTGGATCTTGTTCAAATATCATCGTGCACAGAGGGGCGATGAAGTGGTCAAATAGTCTAGCCATGACTCCTCAATAGCTGCACTCTGAGAGAAAATTACAATATACATTCATATCATTCTATGAAGGTGTCCATGCCCAATCCATGCAAGGAAACTGTTGACGGGTATAGATTGCATTGAGCAGGTAGGCAGACATGAAGAATATTTCTTACTGATCCTTGGGAAGATTCCAGGCATTTGATACATGCACTTTCAGCTGGAGAATGAACATGTCAGACCAGTTGAAATGTTTGCCTTCACTTTCCAGTTGATTCAACATAACAACCCAAGTCTATGGGAAGGTCTCTGTACTCCCTTGGCCATACAAGAAGCATGCGAAGATGACCAAGAATTGGTAATCCTTCCTGAGTGTCTTCATCTTGTATATCTGGTTGGGTGTTGTCCTGAACTTTGATGGCTCCCTTACCCAACGCTTCAAGATGTCTCTTGTGTTCACATTGTTGTTGGGAGTGTAGAATGGTGCATCCATCCTATTCACCGACTATGGAAAATGGTACATCTGTTGATAATCTTTCATCATGAAGGAAGCAATCTCTACTCCACTAACACTGCTCAGTATCATCGTCTCAGGATCAATGTGTGAGACAATCTAGTGGATCACATATGCGCACGAGAAGGTGGGATACCTGCATGCAACCTTGTACAATCCTGACTTATGGATGTTTACATATACTTTTCGGTCCTCTAGATTCTCCTCAAAGTTTCCTGCGAAAATAATGTTGATGTCTTGCCATGTGATCCTGATGTCTTTCTCAATGAAGAGGTGTGTGTTTGTGTACACGGGAAAGCTCATAGACCCCTGCTCAACCACATCTCTAGTATTTCTTTCAACTATGTCTTTTGATCCAACTCTCTTGGAGGACATGATACCTATACTGTTGAGAAGCTACTCAAAAACATGTGGTACCTAGAGAAAGAGAAGACACTCACGGCAAGACAATGTCAGCTAAAAACATAAAACAACTCAAGAATCAATCGTGCAACAAATTGGTGACTATTCGGCAAGATTGCGCAACATTGACTCTGGGAGGCTAGGAGACTGTTAGATAGAACTATGCAATATTTAGTCCAGTGAGGACAACTGCTGACAAAAGCTGTGTAATGTGCAGATCAATCAAGCTGGGTTGTTGGCTAGAACTGTGCATTACGCAATTCCAATGGGTAGGACTGGGGCACTGCCTCCCAGGATTGCACAGAGCACAACTAGGATCTAGTCTAAGCAGCCTCTGCGTAATTCTTGGAGGCAAGGCAGAGCCTTGACTATGAGGAATGTGCAGTGCATGCCGGGACAAACAAGATTTGGGCCAAGGCAATTGAGATCTACCCAAGGGAAACCTGAAAATGTGAAGGATTGAATGTGTGTGCAATGCTGGTGCAGATCTGAGTGAATAGACATGCATGCAATTTAGGTAAGTGAAAAAATCAGTCAAACGGAAAAGCCATGAAGCTCATGAAGAGAGTCACTGCAACGGTGACTATCAGTGAAAAAAAATGTTATGCATGTGACACTAAGGAAATGCAATGCAAAACTTGAAACAACACTTCTACAAGTTAAAATACATTAAAACACCAGTGGTCATTCATTAAAACAAGGAAAATAACACTCATACAAGTCGAGAAATAAAAAGCGACAAAAAAAGCAACAAAAGACATGAAAATCAAAACTTACCCAGAAAATTTTTGTCGACTGTGCCGAATATTCCTAGATGCCTCAGGAATACCAGAGATCCAAGATCAAATGTGAAGAATGAGTTTAAGGCATAATTTAAATAGATTTAGTGAACTTAGGGTTTATGACGTGCATGCCATAAATCTAGGAAAAAGTGACACTTTGCAGGGATTTTCTAAAATCAACTTTGCATGTAACTCCCACTACTAAAAATAGATCCCTATAATCTAGGGATGCTTTTTCGCTTTGCTTTTTGCTTTTTTGGGAAAATTTGCTCGGTATGCAAAGAAGGATTGGGTAGTTTTGTAGGGAACTGGGCAATCTACCGGCACATGCAACGGACAGTCACTGAGGGAAAATATTCTGCGATGTTTATGGGTTGAGTCGCATAGGCTGGCTAGCCAGCTCTGTGCAATTTTCCAGAGTAGTTTTGATGGCCTACTCTACACATTTCTGGAGAGCAGTACCTCTAGATTTCTCTACGCATTTCTGGAGAGCATTGTCGACTAGCCTGTTCTACGTATTTTTGGAGAGCAATGTCCACTGACCTCCTTTGCACAATTTTTGAGTGCAAGGCAGTTGTTGGGCTGCTTTGTGCAATTCATGAGGGGAAGACAAACTTCCCTCCAAGATTGCATAGTTTTTCCCGACAACCCAATGATCGAATGTGAACCAAGTATTGGGTGAGCTTGTGGTTAGCCGATGGGACAAGTGAGTGAACACAAGCTGTTAAGTGATAGATGAAATCAAATAAACACAAGTACCTTATCAGTGCAAGATAACTGCTATGATTTCGAGGAGGGAGGCTCCAAAACAAAGCGAAGGAAAAATTTTGGAGGGTGGTTGTAGCCGCTACAACATTGGTGACACACTGGTAGAATTCCAACTCTCTGTATGGACCTTGTTCGTGAAAAACGAGTCTAACCCCTCTAGAAGTATTGTCTGATTCTTTGATCGGCATGGCTTCGACAATAGATTGAGTTAAAGATATAGCCCCTACCATTCTCTTGATCGGTCAGCACACATACCAAGCCAATTCTACTGAGTTGTTTCGATTGGGGATGATGGGTATATTGGTGCTCAAGTAATATAGATGTCAAAGTCTTAGTTTCATCTCTGGTGTTGCTCCGCTACCAGCAGGCCTGGACAGTACCCCGACAGAGTCATGCAGGAACACAAGCATCACTTCGCTACCAGCGAGCCTGGTCAGTACCCTAGTGGAGTTAATTACATTACCTCTTTGCACGGGAAGCCTTTCTCCTCTTTCGCCTTATTTACTTTTCATGTTTTTTTATTTTTTATTTTTCAGAACTATGCATAGGAACTTATTTATTTCATAGGCGGAAGAGGGATCCCGAATTATTAAGAGTGGAAGAGGTTGTCCCTTCAGAGAAGTATGTTATATATGCCTCTGATAATACTTTTTAAGATTTTCCCCTTCACCTTACTCTACTTGACTGAGCTGACAAGGGTTAACCCAAAAGAACCGATTAGAGTAGGCAGTACTAGTTAAAAGTTCAAGCGTTGTGTTTTCACCAAGACTCGCTCTAGACAGAACATATTTTCCATCAGGGTATCATCGACTGAAGACAACAAGCTCTTCATAAAGGGAGAGGACAACAAATAACCAAGTGTTGATAGTTGTACAAGTCCCTTTGTACTTTACCTTGCTTGTCTCGAGAGCCACACACGATTTCATGCGAAACTAAACCTATGGGTGTAAAACAAGCAAACAAATAAGCAATGCAAACAAAGTAAACAAAGCAAGCATGCAAACAAACAAAACCAAGAAAGCAACCACTACTCCTAGTCCTAAACTAAACAGTGCATGGGCCAACTCACGTAAAGTGATATTTTCAATGCAGCCACCGGCACATTGGTTGACCCATGTTGGTGAAGGCGTGGTTGATGAGAAAGATAAGCATGTGAACCAGCAACCAAGAAAGATATAATAGTGAAGACCAACACGCTTCAAGTATAAAAATGTCCACAAAAAAGAAAAGAATAAAAGAGCAAGATAAACATTTTGAAAACCTATCATGGTTATGAAACACATTGCATGCAGAATATAAGCACTTACACTCTTTTGACCGTGACAAATGAGCAAACATAAGAAATAAAGACAAATTACATTTAGCAAGAGTGCTCATTGTGTATGATTCCTCCAATGCATGAGCGATGGGATCATGTGATTCAGGTGGAGGATGTGACATCTGTAAACTAGATTGATCTTCAATGTAAACAAGAGAGTGATGAGGAGCCTTGGTTGTTTCAAAAAATTTCTGATAAGGAGTGGAACTAACCTCAAGATTGCGAGGTCCTAACATAACC
Organism: Pinus tabuliformis; assembly: GCA_031772625.1. Taxonomy (NCBI): domain Eukaryota; kingdom Viridiplantae; phylum Streptophyta; class Pinopsida; order Pinales; family Pinaceae; genus Pinus; species Pinus tabuliformis. The sequence continues at coordinate 1,414,425,346 of CM062819.1, read as the reverse complement.
ATCAGCTCGAGCTGAAGTACCTCAGCAGCCTGCAGAGTTTCCACTTCATCAACAGATAGATCATTAAAGGGGAGAGGCTTAGAAATATCAATAGCGAATGAATCGACATCGTGATTGACTGAAGGAGTAAAGAGATCACAACAGCCATGATCATAAAATTTGATAATTTCATCGACATCCTAATGATCTGATGAATCATATAAAGGGGTTGATGACAAACAACAATTTTCACCTTCTACATTTTTGGAAATGAAAGATGAAATATTGAGTGGATTTGTAAACAAATATTTTTCCTCTCGCTATGCAATGACAGACTGACCTCCAATGTTTCATGTGAATGATCAAAAGTAGGTGCATCCGGGAATGAATGCTCACATGGAAAATTAACAATAGCAGAATCACCAAAGATGTCAAGGAAAAGAGGATGAGGTGCGGACAGAAGGAGTTCCTCCTTCACTGCAGGTTCTTCTTCAGGTTCCCACACATACTCATCATAAATGATAGCACAAGTTTCCTACTCAACACCAACTTCATCGACAAATTGATCCTCATGAACAGCAATTGTGGAGTCTGGAATGGGAGAAAACAACACAATACAATTCGAAGGATCAATAGAAAGCGGGGACGGAGGTTGAGGAGACAAGTCCACATGACAATCAACAATCTTGTGAACCAAATCTATGTAGAAATCAAGAGCAGGTGGGGTGGGAGGATGTGACAGTGAAACAGATGGATGCACACCTTCTCGCACCTCGCACTACAGGGCTAGATCTATTTGATGAGATGAGGATGGATAGTCACTTGTGACAGCAACCTTGTCAATCTTAGATTTAGCATATCTAACATCGAGGTATGTTGGGATGGGATTGAATGATTCTAACACTTGTGGCTTTTCATATATGTGAAGAGGATATTGAAATATTTCACAAAGAAATTTCCAATCAATTTCATCCTCTGGGACTTGAAATGCAAGATTAAGAAAGTGTTCCCAAAATTGCAACAAGGATTCATCAGGAGCTTTCCCTAATTTCAAAAAAAGATTGTTAAGTGCTTTACAGTCAAAATTATGGAAATCATGGTCCACCTCTTCAACAAAGTGATTAAGAAAGTGAATAGATCGATCAGGCAGTGTGACACACCACTGCAATGGGTGCCCTCGAAGTGTGAATGCGAACAGCGAGAAGGTCATGTAATCTTCATAGATTCCATACTTGTGATAGAGATTGGGAAGCACGGCTTTAAGTTTAAGCCAGGTTGTTCCACCTTCACCTTCATATGTGTTTTGTGATAAGTCATTCCAAAGATCCTCCGGGATTTCGAAGTCATTTCCATAAGACATACATCTCGGAGGATGAAGTGTATAGTTAGTCATGATAGATGTGTAGAGATTCAAAACAAACTTTGAGGACTCAAATTGTCATATGTCCCTCCTTCTAGTGCCAGAAATGTTGACGGTGTTGGACCTGCCAACATGTCAAGGGATATCCCCAGTAAGAAGTCCCAACTAGACCTCAAACCATTTGGAGTAGGAATCCCAACAATGGGTAGTAAAGTTATGCCTTGACTGCGATAGCGTGCAGAGGTAAGTGTGATATCTTTATCAGGAGAAAGTGTGTGACCTTGCATCAAGTCAAGAGAGATGCATGCGTAGGTTCTAACAAACGAAGGGGAAAAGGAAGCATGTCCCTTAGAATCCATAATAGTATGCATCCTGAAAGGAACACACGAGCATAATGACATCACGATTTGGAAGTAGAATAGTCCACAATCCAGGGTGATGGGTTAAACCAACAACACGATTCCAACAAGATTCATACAATCATATACAAAGTAGTTCATACATGAATGTATAGATTAAATAACATGCATTGCTAAAGCAACGAGAATAGTCCAACTACAATAACAACATATGCATGAAAACATGTCAGCTCTATTATATTATACAAAAGTGAAAGTTCCATCCATACATGCAACCATGACAGCCACTAGCCCTAATAGTGGAACATTACAGTCAACACTACCTGCTCCTCCAAAGAGACGTGCTCACTCTGCACAGTGGAGAATCCAAGGCTCATCACAATACTCTCAAAACCCTCTTTAAGCAATGCCTAGCAAAAGCTTGGCTCCTAAAAGCCTGGTCTATGAATTATGAGGTTTTATTTATAACAAAGGGTGGGGTTACCCTTGACATTCCCCTTTGTGACTCTTAGGCTACCCTCATGACTCTTCAAGTTCATTACATAACTCATTACATTACAAATTATTGTTTGCATTCCACTAATGACACTTGGAATTTCACTTTATATCATGTTTACAAAATTACATTTTCCACATATACCCATGTGGGACAAAAAATAGGCTTGAGTTAGCCAGACAAGACAACATTCAGACTCAGATGGTTGTGGAAAGACCAGCTCATCAACATCCTCTTCGTGATCCTCGGTGATGAACTGACTCCATGCTTGGTAGGGCGCAATGGTCTCTGCATACTCTTTGATGATGTCTTTCTGGAAACAAACTCTTGCCTCCATTGCTTTTGGTATACTAATTTGGAACCTCTGTCCAACTCGTCCTGCAACATGCGCAGCTTAGTCCTGAGCAAGGCCGGACCAGTGATATACATCTACATGTTCCCTGTGCTGACTTACAAATATGCGCTGGTGGCCATGAGCATCAACTGATAAAAGTATGTGTCGAGCTCCAATCAGAATTGGTTCTTCTCTTTGGCCTCGGTGAGCGTTCCAATTGACAGGGTGTCATACTTTCTCACCATGAAATCCAAACTCTTGTACAACCATGCATAGGAATCCACAATATTAGTGATGAGCAGCGGGAATTCCTCAGAGTTCCAGATCAGGCTTCGAATGTGTGCTTTGTCCAACTCTATCTACAGATTCATCATATTGTGCAAGTGAAGTGGGGATCCCTTGTACCTCATTGTCCATGTTTGTACATGATCAACATCATCATCTATATCTATGAGTGTTCGTGCTATCTTGGTGCAACACTACTCATGACCATGTATATGGACAAATGCATTCTGCATGGTGACAAACCTTTCATACAGTCGCTACATGACTATCCTAAGAGATGATACTTCAGCCAGTATCACTTTCTTCATCTCTACTTTAGCAGATCCTGTTGATTTTTCCTCTCTCCGTCTAGTTGCTCGCAATTCTTAGCCATGTGCTTGTTTTCTACTATCAAGAACTTCACACTTGAGCTCGTGGCTTCGGCATAAGCCTTTGTAGCATCGGCCAAGGGAGCTGGATGTCTTTGTACATCTGACACAATCACCCATTCTTCAAAGTGCACAGGTGATGCATGCTCATCAGGGGTGTGTGCTCTGTGTGCTTATAAAACTCTATGGTGTGACTCATCAAAGGCTATGTTGTACATATTTGTTCCCGAATTATCCTCAAGGAGAATAGTGTCTCCTTTCTCACTTAGGACTTGCTCTACTGATGGAGCTGGTGAAGCCTGTGGGTTGACCTCGGTTGCTTTTGGCATGAGGTCAGTGTCTTGATCCTATTTCAACTACTCCATCTCCATGTCCATCTATTCTACTATCATTTCATCCCGCTGAGCAATTTCTTGTTCTTGTGGGCTCACCATGTTCCTCATCTACTGCTAGTTTTGATTCTTCAACTTGTATCAATGCAGTTTGCACTTCCTCATGTTCCTGTTCCTGTTCCTGTTCCGGTTGCACTTCCTTCTCTCTTCTGCTTATCTCTTATTCTTCTTTGAGCTTCTTCTCTACTTCCTACAACTTCCTCTTCCTCTCGTCAAAAATTTTCTTCTCTCTCCTTTTTTTCACTACTCTCATGTTGCATTGTCGCATCTTTTCTTCTATCTCCAAAGCTTCTCTTTCAACCAATGGATCTTCCTTAAACTTGTATATTTTTTCCACCTCTGCGCTTTCGACAATCTTCCTCTTGCCTTTATCTTCTGCAGGTTTGTTGCTTGTTGTTGTTGTTGTTGTTTCTCCCTGTGGTGTTGTTTCCTTGAGTGTTGTAGCCACTCTACTGCCATGTTGATCGGTTCATTGAGTCTGGAGGAGTTATAACAATATCTCCATGGGTCTTCCTCTAACCAATGACATGCCCCATGGATCCAAGAATAGTACACTCTCGCACAGTGGTCCTTGCATAAGCCATGTGGATCATACAGATTGAAATTCTTGGTTTTGAACTTAAACTTCTTGAATTCCTCGACCTTGGCATCCACTTCTTTCAAACTCCAGATCACATACAACCCAATTCGCAAAGGAAGCATAGGCCATGGTGCCTTCTTCTTTCTATGCAATCTATCTATTAACCCTATCGAGATGTGGTATGCAACCTCCTACATGACCATCTTTTCTGTGGAAAACTTCGGCAATATATGTAGATATTTATCTACGTTGTACGTCTTGATGCAGGTGTCGTCAAGTGAGACATACCAATCTGCAATGTTCAGCAACACCTCCATTGTTGTCAGCGACATGCAAGATGGATGTTGTTCAAAGATCATCGTGTATAGAGGGGCGATGAAGTGGTCAGATTGTCTAGCCATGAATCCTTGGTATTTGCACTCTAAGATCAACTTGCAATATACATTCACAACATTCTTTGAAGTTTTCCATGCCTAATCCATGTTAGGAAACAGTTGACGGGCACAGATTGCATCGAACAAGTAGGCAGACATGAAGAATATTTCTTGTTGATCCTTGGGTGGACTGCGGGCATTTGATACATGCACTTTCAACTGGAGAGCCAGCATGTCAGACCAGTTGAAAGGTTTGCCTTCACTTGCCATTTGATCAAACATAGCAACCCAACTCTGCGGGAAGGTTGTCGTACTCCCTTGGTCATACAAGCAGCATGCGAAGATGACCAAGAATTGGTAAACCTTCCTGAGTGTCTTTGTCTTGTATATCTGGTTGGGTGTTATCCTGAACTTTGATGGATCATTTACCCAACGCTTCAAGATATTTGTTGTATTCGCGTTGTTGTTGGGAGTGTAGAAAGGTGCATCCATCATGTTCACCGATTGTGGTAAATGGTACATTTGTTGATAATATTTCATCCTGAAGGAAACAATCTCTCCTCCACTAACACTTCTCAGTATCACCGTCTGAGGATCAGTTTGTGAGATAATCTAGTGGATCACATCTGCGCAAGGGAAGGTGGGATACCTGCATGCAACCTTGTACAATCCTGACTTATGGATGTTTACGAAGACTTGTTGATCCTCCATATTCTCCTCAAAGCTACCTACAAAAATAGTGTTGATGTCTTGCCATGTGATCTTGATGTCCTTCTCAATGAAAAGGTATGTCTATGTACATGGGAAATTTCATAGACCCCTACTCAACCACATCTCCATTACTACTTTCAACTGTGTCTTTTGATCTAACTCTCTTGGGGGGCATGATACCTATATTTTTGAGAAGTTTCTCAAAAAATTGTGGTACCTGGAGACAGAGAAGACACTCATGGCAAGACAATGTCAGCTAAAAACATAAAGAAAATCGAGAATAAATAGAGCAACAAACTGGTGACTGTTGGGAAAGATTGCGCAGCATGGACTCTGGGAGGATGGGAGACTATCATATGGAACTGCGCATTGCATAGTCTCAACTACCAGTGAGGCTCACTGCTAACCGGAACTACGCAATGCACAGTCCAGTGAGGTTGACTACGGACTGAAACTGTGCAATGCGCAGATCAGTCAAGTTGGGTTGTTGGATGGAACTACGCCTTTCGTAGATCCAGTGGGCAGGACTGGGGTACTGCATCCTAGGATTGCACAGAGCACAAATGGGAGCTAGTGTGGGCAGCCTCTGAACAATTCTTGGAGGCAAGGAAGAGCCTTTACTTCCAGGAATGTGCATTGCATGCCTGGAGAAACAAGACCTGGACCAAGGCGGCCCAGATCTGCCCAAGGACAACCTAAAAACGTGAAGGATTGAATGTGTGTGAAATGCTAGTGGAGATTTGAGTGAAAAGACATCATATAATTTAGGTAAGTGCAGAAATCAGACAAATGGAAAAACCATGAAGCTCATGCAGGGAGTCGCCGCAACGGTGACTACCAATGCAAAAACAGTGTTATGTGTGTGACACTAAGGAAATGCAATGAAAAACTTGAAACATCACTTCTACAAGTTAAAATACATTGAAATTCCAGTCGTAGTTCAATAAAACAAGGAAAATAGCACTCATACAAGCCAATAAATAGAAAGCAACAGAAAAAGCTGTAAAAGACATGAAAAGCAAAACTTACCCGGAAAAGTTGTGATGACTGTGTCAAAGGTTCCTAGATGCCTTGGGAATGATAGAGATCAAAGATCAAATGTGAAGAATGAGCTCTAAGATGTCGTTTAAATGGATTTAGCGAACTTAGGGTTTATGACACGCATACCATAAATCTAGCAAAAAGCGACACTTTGCGGGGAGTTTCTAAAATCCACTTTGCATGTAACTCCCGTTGCTAAAAATAGATCCCTAAAATCTAGGGATGCTTTTTCACTTTTTATTTTTTTCTTTTTCGGGAAAAGTTGTCCAGCATGCAAAGAAGGATTGCACAGTTCTGGAGGGAACCAAACAACCTACTGGGACATGCAACAAACAGTCACTAAGGGAAAATCTTCTACGTTGTTTCTGGGTTGAGTGGCCTTGGCTGGTTGGCCAGCTCTGCTCAATTTTCCAGAGTAGTGTTGCTGGCCTGCTCTGCAAATTTCTAGAGAGAAGTGTCGATTGGCTTGCTCTGCACATTTCTAGAGAGCAGTGACGGCTGGCCTACTCTACGGATTTATGGAGAGCAGTGTCAACTAGCTTGCTCTACACAATTTATGAGTGCAGGGTAGTTGTCGGGCTGCTCTCCGCAATTCCTAAGGGGAATATAGATTTCCCTCCAAGATTGCACAGTTTTTCCCTACAACCCAATGATCAGATGTGAACCAAGTGTTGGGTGAGCTTATGGTTAGCCGACAAGACAAGTGGGTGAACACAAGTTGTTAAGCGACAGATGAAATCAAATATACACAAGTACCTTATAGTTGCAGGATAATTACTATGATTTTGAGGAGGGAAGATCCAAAACTAGGTGAAGGCAAAATTTTGGAGGGTAGTTGTAGCCGCTACAATAGTGGGTTACATTGAAACTCCACACAACTACCAGGTGTACATACATTCCCTCATAATGATAATTGTGCGAAGGGATGTAAATTTTTATGAAGAGAAAGCAATAAGATGCTCTCTTGAGAGGAATCTGCAAATCCCACTAGAAGAGGAGATTTTAGCTCCAAAGGAGGAGCCTAAGGAAGTTGTGGAGCAACCACAAATGGAGGAGCAGAGAGGAGGAAGAGTGGAGACATCCACTCAAGCAGAACCATCTAGAGAAGGTAGAAAAAGAACCAGGGAAGTTGATAGATTGGTGCAGGATGCGAGGGAGAATGTGGGAGCTCCTTCAAATTTGTGTAGGAAAAGGAGGTCACCTGAGAGGTACATGGGCTACTTGGATCTAATCACTGGGATTATAGAGACTGAGACATCCTCCTTTGAGGAAGCAGTTGAGTAACCAGCTTGGGTTGATGCAATGGTGGAAGAATATGAATTCATCCTAAAGAACAGTGTTTGGGAAGTGGTCCTAAGACCAACTAATAAATTAATTGTGGGTTTGAGATGGATCTTCAAGGTTAAGCATGTAGAAGATGGAAGCATAAAGAATTATAAGGCCAGATTTGTGGCCAAACGTTTCTCTCAAGTTAAGGGAATTGACGATGAGGAAACCTTTGCCCATATAGCAAGGTATTCATCCTTCAGATAAATTCTTGCACTAGCTGCATAGATGGGGTGGAAGATCCACCAGATGGATGTAAAAACAACATTTATTAATGGTGTTACTGAGGAGGAAGTGTACATATAGCAACCAAAAGGTTTTGAGACATTTGATCGGGAGTCTCATGTGTGCAGACTCAAGTGAGCATTGTACATTGTCCAATAGGCAGCCTGAGCTTGGTACACTCGAATTGATCGTTATCTCACTAGATTGGGCTTCACCAAAAGTGAAGTGGATGCGATCGTATTTTGGTAGAAGGTAAATTTCTTATCATTGTTTTATATTTTAATGATTTAATATTGACAAGTGATGAGCACTTGATCATCTCTTGCAACGAGGACCTTGCAAGGGAATTTGAGATGAAGGACATGGGTCTCATGCACTACTTCCTTGGGTTGGAAGTATGGCAAGGTGATGGGGAATTGTTTGTATCTTAAGGAAAGTATGCCACTAAGATACTACAAAGATTTAGCATGGAGAGTTTTAATCCCATGGAGACACCTCTACCAACCAACTGGAGGAAGGAGAATGCCACTTTAAGTGAAGAGGTTGATGCTACCATTTACCAGTAGCTAGTGGGTTCACTGATGTATCTTGTGAACACACAACCAGATATGTGTTATGCAGTCAACTAGCTGAGCCAAGCTATGGTTAGGTCGACCAAATTGTATTGGAAGGCAGCAAAGCATGTTTTACGGTACCTCAGAGGCACTACCTAGTATGGATTATGGTACATACAGACAGAGGGAGTGAAGTTGTGTGGCTTCATAGATACATATTGGGCAAGGATTCCATCTGACCAAAAGAGTACATCAAGTGGAATTTTCATTGTTGGGTCCATAGTAATTTCCTTGTACAATAGGAAATAGAGGTTTGTGGCACTCAGCTCAATAAAATTTGAATACATGGAGGTAAGTCAAGCAGTATGTGAGGCGATCTAGATGAGAAAGATACTTGTGGGATTGTTTCGTTAGGAGATGGATCCAATTGTGATCTATTTTGATAATCATAGTTGCATTAAGCGCTTTGAGAATTCTTTATTTTACGATCGATCCAAGCATATAAATATATGGTATCATCATTTATGAGACTATGTGTAGAGGAGGATAATGTTGTTACAATACATTCTGACAGAGGAACAAGATGTTGACATCTTGACAAAGGTCTTTTCAATAGCGAAGTTAAAATTCAACAGGTTCCGGATAGGGGTGGTTGATAATCCCTTTCTTGCTAAGAGGGAGTGTTGATAAGTGTAGCAAGAAAGGCTCAATTTGACTTAACCTTGGTCAAATTGAGTAAATTCAAAATTTCCACATTATCAGACAACTTGGAGGTAGTTCACTGAGGTGACATGCCTCTTGTCACTCAGTTGGCTCAGTAAATTCGAGTTTTGGAGTTTAGTTTGCATGTGTTGATTACTAATTTGTAGCAATTCAATTTAGTTATTCCTAGTTGTACTCAATTAAACTAGTTCTAATAGCTAATAAAACTAGTTGGAGGTCAGTTGTGCAATGGGACAATAGTCTAACTTAGTGATCATCCAGTTAACTAATCAATCAACCAAAAATAGCTCATGAATGCAAGGAATTCGAATTTCTCAGCTATGATGGATATTCCAACGTAATGTAACATCAATTGTAAACTAGTTCTGAGTGTACAGGTGTTGCATGCAATCAATGATCAATCCTTTGGAATTGCACAGTCAATTTGGAGGAAATTCCTAAACAATAGGGGTCAATTTCCTCGAGATTTGTACAAGGAAATAAGAGCTCAGGTGGAGGCATAAATTGACTAAGTCTAGGTCGGAGCTATTCATTGAGAAGAGAGAACAGTTATCCACTTGCAGGTTGAGATCAAAGTGAGCAGACAATTGTAATACATTCTTTATTCATCTCATTAATGCAAGTAGACTTAAGGGGTTTTTACCAGTTAGTTTCCCCTAGATAAATTTGTGTACTTTTGTATGTGATTGATGCATGTTTGCGAATGTTTTTCTAAATTGTGAATTAATTTCCACATAGCGGTAGAGTAGAATTTTGTCTCTTGATTTAAATTAAATTTCTTAAGAAGTTGCAATTCTATCACCATATTTCTACAAGTTGGGCCCCCCATACTCTTCTTCCATGGAGTTGGTTTGTCGAGTTGGTCCATATATATATAAAGAGAGAGAGAGAGAGAGAAAGAGAGAGATATGAACTCAACAAAAAAAGAGTATGGGGGTCCTAACTGTATGTAAAAGGGAAATAGTTCTTATGTGTTTTGGTGAAAAAGGGCACTAAGGCCCATGTGATTTAGAGATTTCCACATGGCAAGAGAGACACATGCATATAAAAAGGGTATGTTTTCCTCTGATGGAATTCATGCAAATTGTTCAGTTTGGGGAATTATTCGGTTTTGGATATTAGTGAGTCATCGGGTTCGAATCTGTAACTTACTGAGGTATGGTTATGTAGTTAATTATGTTGTAGAGAATACATCCTGGCGAGAGACTTGGTGGCCATGGAGTTATGGTGGTACTCGATTGGAGATAGTCGATGAGCCATGTGCTTGGGCTCTGTAACTAACAGGGTGTTGTTTCAGTTTGGCCTATAACGGTTTTTTTTAAGCTCAAGAGAGCAGCAAAGATCCTAGTTAATCATGTTGTAGAGAATACATCCTGGTGAGAGTTTTGATGGCCATGGAGTTATGGTGGAACTCGACTTGGAGATAGTCAGTGAGCCCTGTGCTTGGGCTCTCTAACTGAATGGGTGTTGTTTCAGTTTGTCCTATAAGGGTTTTTGGAAGCTCGAGAAAAGATAAAAGCTCCTAAAGCCATAGGCTGAGACCATCCCTGGCTAGTTGTAAGGCACCCTAAAAGGTGGGCACTGTCGAGTGAGTGTTGGGTGCAGAGAAGGGTTGCACCTTGAGCCTTATCATTTATTTTAGATTTGGAGGTAATGAGGCTATATCAATTTCTATTATCCATCATTGAAGTCTTAGCCTATTATTTTGTTATTTTACTTGTTGTAGAGGATCCTGTGGAAATACACGGATCCTATAGAAGTGATGGAAATTGAAATTTTCTTTTTGCTAAGTGTGAATGGTATAATAAGGTTGCTTTGTTCAAAATCTAGAGGTTTGTAAATAAATATGTCTGTGATCTATAACTTTTATGATCCATGTAGGTTTCTTATATAAATATAGGAATTCTATAGGAAATCCTATAGGTGGCCGCCCAAACCTTGAAACAAATGTATAAAAGGTTAGAAAATATGTGCAAAAGGGTTGGATGGATGCGAATAATGGTGAATGAGTATGGTAACATGGTATGGTAGTATCTTAGAAAGGTTTGGTTATGCGATGGAGTGGATATGTGTGCAAAGGAACTTATGAAATTAAATGGAAAAGAAAGAAAATAAACTTGTCAAGTACCAAGGTTGTTGGTGACCCTTTACTTGATTTATTTATTTGTGATTGTTTTTCTTGGTACTAAGATTGGTACCTTTTTGGTTGTGGGTTCATCGTGTAGGTACCTGAATTCAAGAAGACAACAAAAGGTGTTTTTTTCCTTTTCCTTTTTTCTCTCCTTTTTTATCTTTATTCTTATTTATTTTATTTTTTTTCACGTCATTTATGGTTTTCGTTGTTAGCCTATTCTACAAGGCCTAAAAAGGTTTTCTTGGTAGAGAAAATTTATTGCAAACTCAAAGAACCTTTTGCGGTTACATACTTTGCAACCACATTGTTTATTTGTTGTTGATAGACATTGCCAAACGTTGCCAACTTGGCTTCTTATCGACTCATATCAATGAACTTAGGTGACCCATGCATTTGGTTCTCTTGCAATTAATACAATATGTATACTTTACTATTGTTAGTTGTACCAATCGCAACTTCATATGGCCCTCTAAAAGTGGATATTTGAGGCTCATCTTCGACAAGTAATGCAAGAGTTATCATGTAGCTTCTACAATCAAATCTCAAGCGTGCCTTTCACTTAATGGAATAACTAAATTTGAAGTGAATGATGTACCATTATCTTCCTTGTGTTGAAAAGAATTCATATAGGTTCTAAAGTGATCTGGTTGTTGGCATTGGAGGGCTCATGTAGGGTTAGATGTAGTATTGTTGTCATAATCTAGGCTAAAATTATAGATTCTTGGAGCTTCATGTAGGTTGCAGGGGATCGTGTAGCATCTCAAAAGAGGTGACTTTCCTTTGTTGATTATTCCTCATATTATTATGATGTTCCCTGATGAAGAATGAATTCATTCCATTAAAAAATTCTACTTGAAATATCTTTTGTAGCAATCTGAATATTTCAAGTAGAAGGTTTCATATAGAAACATGTACATTTTGTTTTTTCACTAGATATATGAAGGAAATTGATGGATAAGGATGGTAGGTGATGGAAATGGTGGATAGTGATATTTCAAAAGAATCAATAATGAAAAATAAGTGATTGAGTGGAAAATGTAATGATAGACATAAAAAAACAAAAATATCTTACAAAAATGTATGTTGATTTTGTTCTACTTTGTACGTACTAGGTTTGCTTGAGTTTCTACATACCTAAAAACACTTAATGTAAATTTTGTTACTTTTCTTCTCCTTGTTTCTTCTTTTTCTCTTGTCTCTTTCCTATAGGCCTAGACTTGTGTCAAGGAGGTTTTCAAGTAGAGACATGCCCTAAATGCCTCAAGGGGGTTTTCATCATGGGAATTTTATTCTCTCTTTTTTATTTTTTTCTTTTTCCTCTTTTTCCTTTTAAGATGTTCCATATCTCTTGCACTAGAGGCAATGGTTATCTACATTTTCTTCAATTGTGGCAATCCTACTCATGATTTTATTGGATATGTACTTGTTTTATGAAACCAATTGATCCTTCTTGCACTTCTTAAACCTTTGGTGCTTTAACCTCTTTATAGAGCTCTTTTAAAACACCTTGTTGATCCATGGACAATCTGCAAAAAGCTAGCAATTTTCATATTGTATGCATGGTGGGATTATGGAATAAGAGAGATATGATGAATCTCTTGTTTTAGTAAACACCAAAATGTTCATAATTGAAGAGGTTTCGTGAAATAATTTTCATTTTCACATGTTGAGGAGTGGTAGGTAGCATAAATTACCCAACAATGTTTTAATGATAAATTTCCATATGATATTGGATTTAACAATTTAAAAGACATTTGGAAGAATATTTCTAGCATAACATCGAGTAGAAATAGGTTTTTAAAGTGAGAAATTTGGGTATGCCAATTATGCTATAAAATAGTCTATGTATGAGAGTTGTCTACATTTTCCAACTTGGACCAATAGTTGCATTTTTTAGCATAAAATTTTCATTTTCCATCATATTTTCGTGATTCTAGTGAGAGAAGAAAGAATATTCATAGACTTATTTCCACTAGACGCATATTTAAATGAGACATTGAATTGACAAGTCAAATATGTCAAGAAACAATCAACATGCAAAACTAGAATGATGCAAATTTTCAAACAAGCGGTCAATATTTTGGGTATAACTTCTTCATTCAATGTTGAGATGGAGTGATTTCAATTAGATTGGAAACTATACTCATATGCATATATTCAATAGAAACAAGTTTTAAAAATTTCTTCATTTACCCCCTCAAGATATGACTTTCCAACCGCGTTTTTAATAGTTTTGGCCTATTTTGTTACAAACAAATATGTGTTAGTAGACATACCTAGAGGTGAATGATGTCGATCTTTTGATATCCCTTGGTGGATGACATACAATTTATAGCCCATCTTTGGAAGAAAATAAATTAGTAGCCATTCAATCCATGGGTAGAGTAGATTCAACCTTCATTGCAGCTCCAAATTAGGCCTCAAGCCTTAAGCAAGCAATGGGGTGAATCCCTTAAGGTAAAAACACATTTTTCAGCAAGAAACTTGAACCCAAAGTCTATATTACTTCCAAATTCGAATTTACAAAAATGATGATTGCAATCCTCTAGATGATACTTCATCTTATACTTGAAAAAGAATCCCATATAAGTTCAATCAATCCCTTGATATATGAAATTTGTCCCATAATATCCTAAAACCATGCAAACAATTTTATGAGATTACTCCAATCTTCTAGAAAAGGTGAAGGGACTAAATCCCTTTAAAATCTCAACAACCTTCAAGCTTGTCGAAAGCAATGAATGAGGGAGATCAATCTTGTTTTCTTGATTGGTTTCCTACACTTAACATTTGTGGATTATATAAGATTTCTCATATATAACATATATGATAATAATAAAAACCATAAATCACTCTAAGATCAAGCATATATCAAATTTCTACTTAAATTAAGTTAATTATATATAACTAGAAAAACATAAGTCATATTGGTCATCAAAAAGTTGAATTTTTCATGAAGGTTATGGCTTAGAGGAAAGAATGTTTGAAATGTAGATGTGGAATGAGCCATAAAAATAGGCAATTTGGATGCCCATCACTCTTTAGAGGGAAATTGGAGGTATTTTGAATGAGGTTTAATTACATGCAAGATGGTTCTAGGATCTAGGAGCAATTCCTAAGTATAACTATGAAAACTACATTTGCTTCCACTACAACAAAACACTGCCATTAGCGTCCCTTTTTTCTTCATTTCTTGCATCCAGAGCCCATTTTTGGTGCTATTTTACATCCATTTATCAAATATGGTGCAAAACTTGATGCAAAATTTGCACCACATTTTTCACCAAGTCTTACACCAAGTTTAGCACCATGTATTGTAATAGATTTTACACTAGGTTTTATGCCAAGTTTTGTGCCATTCTTTGCACCAGGTTTTGTTCCAAGTTTTGCATCAAGTTTGGCACCTAATTTTGTTTCACCTATTTTTTCATCCTCTTTTGCACCTACACTTGCATCATCTTTTGCATCACTTTTTAAATCATTTCTTGCATCCATTTTTGTGTCATTTTTTGCATCCCATTTGTGCCAAGTTTTGAGTCAAGATTTGTGTCTAATTTTGCATCTACTTTTGTTGCATCCACTTTTGCATCTTATTTTTCACCCATATTTACATCCTCTTTTTCATTTTTTATTGTGTCCACTATTGCATCCAATTTTGACGGGCCACAATTTGTGCCTAGTTTGGCACCTCCCTTTGCACCCACTTTTTCTTCTAATTTTGCATCCATGTTTGCATCCTCGTTTGCATCTAAGTTTTTATCAACTTTTACATCTATTTTTGTATCCATTTTTGTGTCAAGATTTGCATCAGGTTTTGTGTCTCATTTTGCATCAACTTTTGTTTCATCCACTTATACATCCACTTTCCCATGTTTATGTCCACTTTTGAATCCCTTTTTGCATCTTCATTTACATCAAAGTTAGCTTCTCTTTTGCATCTATCATTACATCCACTTTTGTTGTGCCACAATTTGCGTAATGTTTTGCACTTATTGTTGTACCCATGATTTCTTCCAATTTTATATCCATGTTCATGCCCTCTTTTGCATCCAATATATTACATCTATTTTTGCATCCACTTCTATGTCAAGTTTATGCATTGGGTTTTTTGTCTCATTTTGTGTCTACTTTTTCATCTACTTCAATTGCATACATTTTTTTCATCCAATTTTGTTTTGCCTGTTGCACCCATGTTTGCAACCACTTTTATATCCCTTTTTTCATCTTATTTTGCATCCAAGTTTGCATCTTTTTTTGTGTCTATTGTTACATCCACTTTTAAATCCATTTTTGTTGTGCCATATCTTTCACCTATTGTGCAACCCACATTTTCTTTCACTTTTGCATTCCCATTTGTATCCTCTTTTGTGTCCAAGTTTGCATCAAATATTGTTTTTTTTTTTGCATCCACTTTTACATCAGGTTTTCCACCTCATTTTGCATTTACTTTTGCATATAATTTTGTGACCACTATTGCACCCATGTTTGTGTTCACATTTACATCCCTTTTTGCATCTTATTTTGCATCCAATTTTGTCTCCTTGCTGCATCTAAGTCTGAGTCCATTTCTACATCCTTTGTTCCATCCACATTTGTTTCACCACAATTTGTGCCAAGTTTTACGCCTACTATTGTACCCATATTTGCTTCCACTTTCACATCCGTGTTTGCATCCTATTTTGCATCCAAGTTTGCATTGACTATTTCATATGATTTTGTAACCACTTTTGTGTTAGATTTTATGTCTTTTTTTGCATCCACTTTTCACACAATTTTATGTTTATTTTCCCCCATTTTTGTGTTCACTTTTACATCCCTTTTCCAACACTCATCATATTTTCAGCATTGATGATATATTATGACATTGATAATTATGAACAACTCATGACAGTGTCAATAATCATGATGATGATGATGATAATGAAGATGGTGATGATGGCATGAATTGTGATTATGATGATAAAGATGATGGTGGTTACGATGACAATGATGATGATGATGATGCTAATGACCTTGGCCAATCTTCCTAATTTTTCAATGTTGTCATTTTCATAATCATAATCATTATCATCCAAGTTATCATCATTTTCTCATCATTATCATCATTGTCATGTAGGTAATCATCAACAACAATAATGGTGTGAATGATGACAAAAAAGTAAATGATGATGATTTCCATGACATCGATGAAAGCAACTTTCATGTCCACGTTAGTATAATGCGTGATAAAGAATACATCATGTGACATCACATTCATGTTACAATTCCAGTTTACAAAGTAAAACTTAACTTAGAAAGGCCCTATAGTACACTCTACGTACAAAGTAAGGTCTTCCACTATGATCATTTCCTCATCAGTTGGTGCCTTCAGAGGGTCAAAGAAGAAATTATCATAAGAGAATGAATATACAGGTTATGGCTATGGTTTCCAGGGAGAGGGGCGAAGCTACTCAACCTAGAAAGGAGATCGAGGGGTAGTAACAACATGGTTGACCTAAGAGGACTCAATTGTATTGAATATAGGTGTATAAACTCTTAGGTCTAGGTATATTTCCCCTACTAAAGAGTCATGTAAGGTGGAACAAATTCAAAACAACTTTATAATAGAGATTTTAGCTAGAAAATTTTGCTACTACAGAAAGAATAGGGGAAAGACCCTTGTATGGGAGGTCTTCCCATAGGTATCTAAGAAGTTTCTT
The DNA here is from genome assembly GCA_031772625.1 of Pinus tabuliformis. NCBI lineage: Eukaryota > Viridiplantae > Streptophyta > Pinopsida > Pinales > Pinaceae > Pinus > Pinus tabuliformis. The sequence continues at coordinate 1,414,408,406 of CM062819.1, read as the reverse complement.
ATCAGGAGCTAGAGGGATAGTGGTCTTGGTTTCCTTTTTCTATACAAGTGGGATCTTATTGGGTTACTATAGCTTTAGCTCGGTTGAGAGAGTGAAATCCCATCATATTCTCTAGCTCTTGTAGTAACATTTACATCAAATTATACTACTTCTATATAAATTCAACAATGAAGCAAGATCTTGAATTTCCGTCTAGATTGAGTGGGAGAAGTAAGTGGCTAACTATAAAAAGTATCTTGGGAAGAAGTGGAGCGTTGTGAAGGATGACTAGATGAATATGGATGCTGATGGAATTAATTACAAAATATTTACAATTGGGAATTTTTATGGGGGATAAGTCTCCTTTGAAGTGACTATTCTTCTTTTAAGTGCTTCACTCTTTAGTATATAACACATTCTTCCATAAGATGCATCAATCTCTTATGATAATTGTAATACTTGCTAGGATGAAAGGGAAAATAAGAAATGGATTCCTTATAAGCTTGTCATAATGTTGTTCCACTAGTTATGGTGGAAATGGCTTAATTAGTGGTGGTGGAGGTTTAGTGGATGGTTGTATAGGTAGAGTCTTTGAAGAATATGGTTGATCCTTGTTTTTCAAAAGTATCTTTATGGGTGGATTAGCATGAGTGGTAGAAGTGGCAGCAACAACTTCATGCACTAAATCGGTAAGACCATCCCTTGCAACATTTATTTCCTTTTGGCTTAGTCACTCTTGATTGTGGGTCAACTAAGAGAGAAGTTACTTCACTAGCTACAATAGGAGGATAATAAGTTCTTAGGTGATGTCTAATGTTGATAGTTTATAAGTCCAACATCTTATTGATATCATCCTAATAGGTTATCTATTTATTATTAGTACATTTTGGTTGCAAAACTTCTCTTATACCTTCTACAAATATTTTCCTAAGCTCATCTAGAGAGAACTTGGTCTCACATCTAGCTAACAAAAATTAGAATCTATGAATTAAATAGGTCATAACTTCCCACTTTCCTTGCTTTAATTATATAAGACTAATCACTTCAAATACATTGATTGGTTTAAGAGCATACATTCCCAAAAACTTATCACATATTTTATTAGGAGTCTCTATAGAGTTCTTGGGATGGTTTTCAAACCATTCAAAGGCTAACCTAGTAAGAGTGTGTGGAAAGAATTTGACCATAACTTATAGCCATGTCATCAAGTATTTACAAATTTTGATGAACTTGGACAAGTGTGCTAGAGAGAGATAACCATAGTGCACTAGAGAGGCCCAAGCACAAGTGTGTTACACAAGAGATGCACGAAGATATGTGCCCTTAGGCATAAAACACTTTATAAGGGAGATAAATAATATCACAAGATGATGGAATAAAAATGTGAGTTGTGGTGTACTTATACACAAGAAGGGATCTGCCTAGGGGTTAATGAGCCTACATGTACAAATTTTACTAGGTTGGCCTTATCCTCTCCCTACTATTACAACAAATGATAATAAATGATCGAATGATGGTCTTAGCCATGATGAAAAATACATTAATGATACATATAAGTGTGTTGAGGCATGAAGATTACACTCATAATTCTAACATAATTCCACATCTCTAAAGATAGATTTCATCTAATAGAAATCCCTCATGATTTCCTTACTGTGCTTAAAACAAAAAACTCCCACCCAGACAACAATTGAAGCAGAATTATCCTAACTAATATTTTTCATGTTTCATAGAATACAAACTATAACCATTGCAAAATTGAAAAGGAATGAACTCTGCATTTGTAGAGATTGATTTCATTGGAAAGCGATCCTTCCTCTCCCTTATGGTCTTTAGGCCTTACTAACCTTGGGTTGTGCATGTTGAGGGGAATGCGAGTTACATGTTGAAATTACTACTAATGTTAACAACTCCCATTTCACATTTAAAATAATAATAATAATAATAATAATAATTGAAAATTTTTCTTAATGGAACTCTATTATCAATGTGAACTTTTATTCCTTTATAGTGCATTAAAGATTATTAGACTTCCTAACATTGTTATCGAATCATAATTTAGTCTTGAAAGGTTCATAAAATTTGAAGTCGTTAAAATTTACATTTTTAACTAGACTTGACTCATTTTTAAAGTCTAATACTTAGCATTTAAGTTAATCTATGTTCTTTCTATTTTTAATTTATATAATATGTGTGACATATGTAACTCTTATATGTAGGTTTATAAGTTATCATTTTATTCTACTAAATTAGATCTTTCATTTATAATACCTTATAGTTTACTTAATTACTTTTGCATTGGTATTAATGTCAATTATGGTCTCTAATCAAGTTTATCATCCTAATTGCACCTCCAAGCCATAGTCTTGATATAGTGCCCTTTTTAAAATTAATCTTTCGTGTTACTTGTCATGATCAATTTATCACCTTTGTTGGTTCTTAATTGAGTTTACTATGTTAAAAGATTTGTCCTTTCAATTGATGTCCCAATAGTTATTATGTCACCAATAATTAAATACCTCCTGCAAAATGATATTCTAGTTATATGATATGAATGGCAGTAAGTGATAATTTTATGTGGAGCACTCACATTCCTCCATGTGTTCTAGATACGTGTGAACTTCATGTGATGACATAGTTTGTGGTGTTTACAAGGAGTTTTTACATGAACGGTTTTGATTTCTCCTCAAGAAATCAATGATCCACAAAATTAGGGTTTTCATTCGGATTTCTTGGTTGTGTCCTTTCGGATTTTGTTCAAACATATGCCAAGAATTTCGGCTCAACTTTCTTCACTCTGAAATTCTCTAAAATTCGTTGATACAGTAGTCTAACATTAATTTACTACACCCCACATTTTTTTCAATGCTTATATATCCAATGTTAAAAACTAAGGAGCTATTGTATATATCAAATGGTAACTTTCCACAACAGGGAATTGATCCTCCGCATGGTGTGTCAAAACTGGGAATTATAGAGATAAAGGTGTGTCAAACGAGTCTTATTGGGATATCTCCCTCATATAACTATGTCAAACGTTAGCCAAATGGGTGTCAAAAGAATGAAATGGAGTTATAGATCTATTTCCTTCTTCTTATTAGTGAGACATAGATAACTGCTAGTATACAAAGTCATTATTACCTCCTAACGAGTCAAAGGAGTATTCTGAGTTTCTTGTATCCTAGTAATTCAATATCTAGTAAGAGTCTTTATTTGGGAATTAGTTATAAGTTCTAACGTTATAGAGTGACTCTCAGATTATAGGTACTAATTCTAATGATTTATACACTCTTCATCTTATTGATATATAATGTCTAATATATGTGAAGTCGGTAATATAATTACAAATCCTGGATATATACATAATGGAACATGAAGCTTCATGATATGGAAACATAGAGGAGTTGGTTTTGGCTCTAATTCCTATTGGGTTACCTCCATTACTTAGACATGTATTTGTGTGAAAATGAATTGAATTGGTTTATGTTTAAGGACAAGGCTTCCAAGGTGAGGTTATCAAAGACAAAAGACACTCATCGTAGTGGTCAGAAAGGGTTAAAAGAAATGATAACAACGTTTGTAAGTATATTAAATATGTGATATTTTTTTAATAAAATTTGTACTAGAAGAAAATCATTGTTATCTAATTTCTCCCTATTTACTGATTAATGGGAACTAAAATATGGAAGAAATTCAAATCATTTGGAAAAAGAGATGTTGCAGCAAAAGAGATAGTTTGATTTTATTGTGTGGATGGAGTCTGAGGTATGTAATTTTAGCTAGATTTCCAATATATCTTTGAATCATATTTTCATTTTATTTTTTATCACTATTATATATTATATCCTACCTCATTTTATGGTTGGCATTGATATGAATTGTGATATGGAATTAATACTATCATGTAATATTTATTTTTTGATTTTTTTTCCAGAATGTTATAGGTAATGACTGCCAGGATGATGATCTGGAATATGCTGAGCATACATCAAGAGATGATGATCATGAGGATGGCGATAGTGTTGGTGATGATGATGTGGATGAGACTGATCACGATGGTCAAGATGATGATCATGGAAATGATCATGAGGATGAACTTGGTGGTGCTAGCTAGGCATGCACATGCATTGTTTTTGAAGTACTATTGTGTAGAATGAAATTCCTATTTTTAGATGGATGTTGTGAATTTACCTTAGAATAATGATATCTATTAAACATTCGGATTTGGTAATCATACAATGACTTTGATTTGATTAAATATGATGATGATATTATCATTATTATATTTTTATATGATGTATATATTGGAAATTGTCACTGTTAAAAATTATTATGTATGATGATATTACCATCTTTGTATGTTTGTTGTGAATTTATCTTAGAAGAATGATATTCATGAAATATTTCTATTTGGTAATCACATTGGAATTTTAGTTTATTTGATTAAAAATGATAATCATATTATTAGTAGTATGTTGTTCTTTTATGTATATGTGTTGAAAATTGTCAATGAATCATTATGTATAATGATATTGGTAGTTATTCTACCTACATAACTTTGCACAACAATGTCTCCTACTATACGACCTAGTATGCCTGCACTGAGTTTCCATGATTCAACTTTTAGTCACTGGAGTTATAGAATCTAGCTATATGTCATGTGGATCTCTAGGTGTATGTCCATTAATTTGATTTTATCATTAATGGGGGTAACTCCATGTTGAAATCAATATGTAGCCCTAAGTCAAGAGGCATATCAAGCTCATGCATTATCTTATATCTGCCTTACTATAGAGTGAGTCCATATTATAGTGGGAAGAGTAATTTACAACATGTTCCTTTGAGTTGATCTCTTTTAAAATGCTTTGTCTCTCAACTTTTCAATTTGCTTGAGACTTATGCTTTTCATATCTCAATTTAAACTTATGTTATATCCTTTGTATAATGCTTGAAACCTCTAACTCGGGCTAAACGGAATGATCTGTAATCCTCCTTGCATGTGGGTTGTGTGTCGTTGGGGTGTTGTGAGCGAGAAAAAAGAATCTAGAGTGTCTTGTTCTAGATTGAGAGATCTACCGATCAAACATTAGGTGAATAAAATTGGACAAATGATCAACATGATCACCATTGAGATAAGAACACAAGGCTCCTCAAGGTGGCTTCCTCCTATATCCAAGAGAAACATTCGGTAATATGACTATGGATCTACTTGTATTTCCTCGAATGAAAATGTAAGTTTTGATCCTCCTACTCCTACCCCATCTTTGGTCCATACTCCTCCCTTAGTTTTTACACCTTTGAAATCGGTAAATGTTCCACTGGTTACCCTAGCGATAGTGTAAACACCCATTACACAACCTAAGTAAAAAAGATAAGACGAGGAAAAACCAATAATGTTAGGGGAACCAATTCTCCTAGCTGAGTTTCCATATTTAATGACATGATATGTTGGAGTTACATGCTATCTCAGGATAATCACTAGTGATAGCATATATGCTAGATAAGGAAACGATTACTACGAAATGTGTTATACATCCTTTCTTTTCCTTGTACTAATATGAGTCATATAAGCCTTGTTTTTCCTTGTACTAATATGAGTCATATAAGCTTTACGAACTAATCTAATATCCATAATAACTCTAATTATTTAAGTTGTTGAGTAGTCATTACTAAGAAAGTTTAAATTAGCTCACACTATGTTACATTACTTTGCATTATAGTTTAATGTGTATACAAAGAAGTATTATCTCCATTTATTCATATTAGATAACACTAACCATAGGGTAAGTAAGGAACAAAGAAATTGTTGTATTCTAGTGATTGTGTATATCTTGGATCCAATAATTACGGATTTACTATGTCATAGCTTTCATAATTGACATGAGGATGTGTAATAGGGATTTTTTGGAATTAGAGAAAATTTTATTTTAAGGTTAATATTGAATTTCCTCGTCATAATATGTAAGCGAATTAAAATCCTTTAAATTTTAATAGAGATACATGTGTGACTAGGCATGTTAAACGACATGACAAATTTTTGTTATTTAATTTGGGTAAGGTGAATTTTTTTAATAATATTATTTAACTACCTTATGTGTGAATGGTGCCCAAGTGATCTAAAACTATATTAAATATTAAATATGAAATTAATATCTTAATCTATATAAATTAGAATATCGAGAATATTTTTAATGAATGGTAAATCATGGGTTGAGTGTGGTTTTAATGAAGCATAAATCATGGGTTAAGCATTAATTAGAATAAGAAATTAAAAGTTTCAACCCATATAATATTAATAACATGTGTTTCTATGCACCAATACCTAAAAGAAAATGCCAAAAATTAGTAGTATATTATTATTTTTAAATATTACATTTTTTAACATTTAAGAAAAAATTTCTATGCACAAATATTTAGAAACAAAATAACACCAATTAGTACTATTTCTAATATTACTTTAAAACTCTCATTTCAAATTTATTTTGATATTTTTTCTTTTTACATTTTAGAAATTTATATTTTTTAATTTTTTTTTTTTTGTTTTTAAATGTGAATAAATATTTTTTTAATATTTGCCACTTTTTCATTTAAGAAATATATTTTTCAAAATAATTTCATCATTTCCTGCTTTTTGTATTTTTGGGAAGAAAAATACAAGTGAGGGGTGAATTCATTTAATTGAGAATATTGTTTGTTTGCAATTGAGCAACAGTGCCATAATCGAAGATCGTTTGTTTGCAGCTGCAACAACAATGTCACAATCGAAGATCATTTTCTGCAGCGGGTGCTAAGCAATAGTTCCACAATTGAAGATTGCAATCACCACAACCAATGGTAAAGCCTTCCTCGACCACACTTTATTTGTGTTTTAATGGGTTTTTCTTTTTCATTTCCATGAATAAATTGTTGAAGAGAAATTGGGCGACATTAAAATATTTTGAAAAATGCAGGCACGCGTTTCTTTTCACTCATGATTAGGAATCTCTCTTGGAATTTAAGAAGCTCATCACCAAGGATCCTCATAATTCCATAGCCTATTGGAGCATTGAAGTCCCTTTGTGCAACTGGACTGGTATTACCTGCAGTCATTTCCATCCATGGAGAGTGGTCACTCTCGATTTCAGTTCCAAGGATATGAAAGGCTCTGTTTCTCGTCCCCTCATCAATTTTTCATTTCTCTGCTCACTTGATCTTTATAGCAATGTGTTCCACCATCATATCTCAGTTCAATTGGGACATCTCCTTTATTTGAAGAAGCTTAGTTTGTTCGACAATCAATTAAAATGAGAGATACCATATCAACTCAATAGTTGTAGAAGTTTGGCATTCTTAGAGCTCTTGCTCAACATTTTGAATGGAAATATCCCCGTGAAGCATCAAAATGTCATCTAAAATATTTTATTATTTATATAGATCACTAGAATAAAAACACAACAACTTCAATCTACTCAATGATGTCGCTCATCTATTTTTTCCCTAATGTCATTTTTCTCTCTATATATGATAAGAGTCATAGTGGGTGTTTTTCAATATTATATTTTCTATGGTTGGCCAATTAAAAAACAAACAATATTGTTACACTATTTTGGCATCACATGGGTCTTTATCTATTCGATGGTGCATTAGAGAAATTTGGATCTTGAATTTAGTAGTAAATATATATTCCATGTTATTAAAAGATATCATATTTAAAATAATTAATTTATCACTTCCACCAATTATTAACCCATTTCTCTTTTCAAAAAATTTCTTTATCAATTAAAAAAATGTTAAACATTTCTACAAATCAAAGTAACAACTTACATTATATTATAAAATGTCTAATATGTAATATAACTTACATTATAATATAACATCCCTAATATGTTACACAACGTACCACAATTATTGAGATATGATGTGATGATGTCCCACACATGTGCCAATGAATTATTGAGATATGATGTGATGATGTCCCACACATGTGCCAATGAAGTACTGTTAATGTCATCATGTTATCTATATCCTTGATTGAAGTGATTAAATATTAGGATAGAAGACCAAAAGGAAAATTACAATTGAAATGACTTCTAAAAATTATGAAAATTTTGGTTTTTCCATATTCGCTTCCTCATTATATAAGGTTGGAATGAGACCTGTGTGAAGTTTTGAACTAATTTTTGGACCTATCCAACTATATATATGTATGTAACATTTGATTTTTTTTTAAATAACAAGGTACATTTTTTTTCTGGAAATTAAAAAAGTTGACATGCAACCATGTGTATCAATGACTGACAAGAAGATATTGTGGTTGGCATGCAACCATGTGTACCAATGACTAACAAGAAGATTGACCTACAACCATAGCTCAGAATGATCCTAAAGAGTTATACATGGATCACATAACCTTAATACCAAAAGCAAGAAATGTTAAATGTGATATAAAAAAATTACGTGTGGTGAAATTGTAATATTTTATTATTTAAACATGTCATTTATACAATTGTATGCATTTTGTTTTTGGAATTATTTATATTAATGTATGTGTTTAATTATTTTATATGTTCTTTTATTTATGTTTTCTTTTAAGATTAATTCTATTAAAAAAGAGGAAAAATATTTACATAAAGACCGAAGTCAGTGCACTGCTCTGAAAAGAGACATAATTTCCAAGAAAAAGCAGGTAAGGAAACCAAGAGAAGAACCCACGCAGGGGACCAGGATGATGCTTTTCTAGAGCTCCATAGAGACCCAAACAACAAAAACAGAGGAAGACCACCACCTAGTTACCATAGTAAACTTGCCCGAAGAAAGCCATTACATAACCAAAAAAGACAAACCAACGTCGGCGAGAGCAGACTAATCAGCATGTGGTTCTTCCACGATTCGGCACCAACCGAAATCTGGCTCATCAGCAGCAGGAGCGGCGATCTGATCAGAGGGACCGGGATCTACTGGCAACATCTCCGCATCCTGAGTGCTGCAACCTGGGGCATCCTGTACATGCTGCGGCGCCACTCCAATTCCAAGCTGAATCGCAGAAGAAGGACCAGCAACTGCCCCTGAGCCTCCCGGATGAGAATCTGAGCCCTCCAACTGAGTTGTCTCATAGAAGAACACAGATATGTGGGCAGTTATCCGAGGCCGATGCAGTGAGCTGTTGAAAGAGAAAATGGCAGAGCCTGTCGAGGATGGAGGCCCACGGTAGTGGCTAGAGGCCTGATGCCTCCCACGCCCACTTTGAGTGCCAGGATAATGACCAGTGAACAGTTCACTGGTGGGGGCAGGCGAGTCCGATGAAGAGCCAGTCAGAGCGCGCCGGGGTTGGCCTCTACGGCACCCCATTCTCTGACGAAGACGAGCCATTGATGAAGGAGCAATGGATAGGTTGCAGACAGGCTGAGCAGTGGACCCGAGATCAAGCCAGTGGCGAGCGGAACAACAAGAACGTGGAGACCCGGGAGAGAGCCCTCGAATGCTAAACGCAAGCGGGAGCCTGTGGGCCACCTTTGAATTGCCCGGACCAGTCTCCCTCCCTCCCAACTCAAAGACCGGGCAGAAGACAAAACGGTTGAACAGGGGGACAAAAGCTATGAAGGGATTGCTCCGAAGCCTTCCACAAAAGCCGACGGCAAGAACAGAGACCAAGAGATGATAAACCGACACGAGAACCTCCAGACTAAAACCCAGAGCCCCCCAATGGAAAGAGATGAGCCAAAGGAGCTGCCCTTGGAAGGCCGAACAGAGCTTCCTCGTCAAAGGCAAAGAAACTACAGAGAGAACCGGAATTTGAACAGAGGCGAGGGGATGAGCCCAAAGAAACAACTCGCAAGGCTTCAACGTAAACACAGGGCAGTGCCACTCCTTAAGCTTGCCAGACCTTTCTCGAAAAACCACATTCATAACTGTTGCATTGATGATCGCCGTCATCTCTTGCAAGTAGCAGTGTGCGGAGGGAGGATCCATTGCAGAGGACAGAAAGAATGAGCCAGAACCACTTGACGGGGGAATGTAATGACTCGCCTTGCGCACATGCCAGGCGCTCTTCCTTTCACCTGTATTTAACACATCGTACTGGGTGGGCAGGTGTCGAGCTGCCTCGCCCCACCCCAGTCCTATCATGTTGAATGCCGCGTCAGTCACCCGCATCCGGGGGAGCTGCATCCTTTTGAACCAGAATGTTGCATTCCTGGGCTTGATCATGATTCTGAATGATGTCTATGGTGCCAGAGAGCATAGTGTGCTTCGCCTCCACTCCCCAATTAGCAAGGAGATCAACAACCTTGTTGCCATCCCGTTTGACATGATTGAAGATAATGGCTTGATTGTTGTGGAGAAGTTGTTCTAGGGCTTCCAGCCTAGCCTCAAGCCTCCAGCTCTTGGCTATTTTCCTCGCCTGAGTCCCATTTTGAAGTTGTTTAGCCATGTTGATGAGAATTTGGGAATCGCCTTCAATTTCCAGGGGCTGTAAATTGAGACACCTGGATAAGAGAAGCCCTTGCCAAAGCCCCTCCAGTTCCACCGAGTTGTTAGTGTCCCAACCTATCTTTCCAAAGTAAATATGGATGGGAGAGCCTTCATGGTTTCTGAAAATACCCCCAAATCCTGCATTTCCTAGATTGCCCTTGGAAGCGCCATCAAAATTGAGCTTGATTGTGTTCTTTGGGGGAGGAGTCCATGTGTCCTTTTTACTGTTGTTGCGCACAGAAGGGGCAGGAGAATGAGTTCCCGTTCTTTTATTTATGTTATTAGTAATAAGAAGTTATATATATATATATATATATATATATATATATATATATATATATATGCAAAATTTAAATAAATAAATAAAAATTATAACTTTACTTTAAATTGTTACTATTATTATTATTAATTAAAAATATATATATTAAATTAAAATAAATACACTTCAAAAAATATGTAATGGAAAAATATAATAAAGCAATAATAAATAGTATGTAATAAATGCTAAATAACCTTTGTGAACATTATAATTTTCATACTATTATTAATTGAATAAATTCTATATAACAATTATTTTCTTGCATAAATTTTTTTATATTAAAAAAAATGTTAAAACAAATGTTTTTAATTTTAACCAAATTTTATTAATGACTAATTTTGTTTCTCATATTCAGAAATTTACATAATAAATTTAAAATAATATATTAAATATTAGATTACCAAATTTTATTAAATCTTGTGTTCATAAATTAATTTAAATATAAAATATATATAGAGTTATTTTGATTAAAGTGACATATATTTAGATAAATTTGATAAAAGTAAAATAGTTAAAATAATATATTAAAAATTGTTTACATAGAATTATTTTATTAATTTCTTAATTTTTCTTAGTTGGTTATTTTTGAGTTGAAATTTCCTTTAATTAGAAAAGTAATTGACACGAGATTGGTAAAATAGATTTCTTGTTGAGAATTTTTAGTAGTCATATACTATGGTCAACATCTTGCATAACTTCATATTCTTATTATTCATTTGGGTCATGGGAAGAGGTGACCAAAGGTTCCTTGTTTGTGTGGATGTGAATTTATTTTGGAATAATAATATATGCGATGAGTGTTGATTTGATAGTCATATATGTAAATTAAAATTTGTTAACGATTTTTTGATAGAGAATTATTTTATATGGTGACATTTTTATTTTTTGGATGGATGTTGTCAATTTCCCTTAAAATTATTTACAAACATTGTTATCAATTTGAATTGTGATACCTTCTTTAATGATATTTAGAAATTGTGATATATTTCGCTATGCAATTGAAATTAGTAAAATGAATCCATAAAGGGGGGTCATAATGAATTGTGATATCTTCTTTAATGATATTTTAAAAATGTGATATATTTCACTATGCAATTGAAATTAGTAAAATAAATCCATAAAGAGGGTCATAAATGGAAAGAAAAGTACACTCTACACAAGAAGTCAAATGCAAATGTAAATGGGGATGTAACCATGGAAGCAAAATTAGAATTAGAATTGGATGTTAAATTAGGCATTAAAACAAGACGCAAACAAGGACACTAAAAGTGTTTTAAACTAGAAGTAAAAAAATGTGCAAAAATAGACGCAAAGAAGGGAACAAAACATGACATACAAAAGGATACCAAGTTGGACACAAACAAGGATTCAAAAATGGACACCAAACTAGATGTAAAAAATGACATACAACTAGATGTAAAATAGAATGCAAAAGGGGATGCCAAGTTGGGTGCTAAAAAGAAAAAGAAAAAAAAGGATACAAATTAAGATGCCAAATGATGATGCCAAGAATGGTGTAAATTTGGGATGAAAACTTAGGCGAATATATATATATATATATATATATATATATATATATATATATATAATAAAAATAAAAATAAAATAAATAAATAATAAATAAATGTACAATGAAGCTAAAAAATGGGTGAAACTAAGGACACCATATTGGATGCCAAAAATGATGCATAATAAGATGCAAATTTAGACGCAAACTTAGAAACAAAATGAGAGGCAAATGTGGATACAAAATGAGGCAGAAAAAAGATGCAAATTTGAATGGCGAAAATGATGTAAAATTAAACATAAAAAATGATACAAAATAGGATGAAAAAGTGGGCCTAAATAATGGTGCAACATTGGACACATAAGTAGACACAAAAAATGGTGCAAAATGGGTATAAAAATTGCTCAAATTTGGATGCAAATTGAGATGCAAAAAGTGATGCAAAAATTGGTGTAAAAACAAATGCAAAAATGGATGTAAAAATTGGCTCAAAATTGAATGTAACATTAGACACAAAATGGAATGCAAAGGTTTACACAACACATGACTTAACATAGGATGCAAATATAGATGCAAATTTGGATGCTCAAAATGGTGTAAAATTGGATGCAAGAAATTATGTTAAAAACTATGCAAAATTGGATGTAGCAAATGATGCAAAATATGGTGCAATATGGAATGTGAAAAAGGGAGGCAAATTAACCGCAAAAATAGACATAAAAAATGGTCCAAAAAAACTACAAAAATGGATGCAAAATTTGATGCTAAATCAAATTCAACATATGGTGCAAAGATAGGCACTAAAGCAAGTGAAAAACTAGATGCAAAATTAGAAGCAGAAACTAGTGCAAGACAAGATGCAAAACCTGGTGTAAGACTAGATGCAAAAATCGACACAAAATGGATGCAAAAGAAGGTGCTAAATTGGATGCAAAAGACGATGTAAACTTGACGCAAATGCTGGTGCAAAAATGGAAGCAAAGAATGGCACAAAATAGGAAGCAAAAAATGATGAAAAATAGATACAAAAATGGCACAAAACTAGAAGCAAAACCTGTCCTAAAATCATATGCAAATCTTGGTGCAAAATTTGACACAAGAAATGATGCATAATCTAGTGTAAAAAGGGTTGCAAAATCTAGCATGAAAAATGATGCAAAATCAGGTGCAAAAAAGGATGCTTTAAAAATTGTACAATAGAGCTAGATTTAGCGCCAGGTTTCTCATCCCAATTGTAGAAAAAAATGCACTAAAATTTGGCGCTAAATCTAACGCAAATTTCTTGTTTTGTTGTAGTGTTCACTTTGGTTAAGTCGTTAGCCATGAACCTCAATAACTTGGTGACTTCGCGACCATGAACCTCAATAACTTGGTGACTCCACGACCATGGATAAGGTCTCTTGAACAACAAATGAAGTTTTAATTTTTTTTCCTCTCCTCCTATCAGGGAACTCTCTTCTTTCTAGGGGGTCAAGCCTAGTTTTGAGTTGTATCCCTAAAGCTCTCATGTTAAATTCAAAATATTTTACATCATTGAGCATAGAGTCCAAGTTAGTTGATTGTCTCTTTCTTATATGTAAGGAAACTCTACTTGTTTAGGGTCCCCCTCTCCATGTGTTTACCTTCTTGATTTTAGTTTTTAAATTGTATCCTTTACATTTGGTTGTGTTTCTTTGATAATACTCGCACTCGCTTATGTTTATCTTTCTAACCTCCTTTTGTGTTATTATCCATGTTTTCATGATTCAATTGGTTTTTTTATTTTCTCCTCTTCCATGTTATCATCAATGTGCATCTGTGCATTAAAGGTTTTCCTTTCTTACTTATTTTCATTGGTTTTTTGTTTTCTCCTCTTGCATGTTATCATGAATGTGCATCTATGTATTAAAGATTTTCCTTTCTTACTTATTTTCTTTGATACTTCACAATTGTTTGTTTTGTTTATTACTACAATAAATTACTTTCTTACTTTTCCTTTTCCTCAAATTTCTTAAAATCCTCATGCATCTAACTCTTTCCCTTCATCTTCTCATTGGGTTATTGGATATTCCTTCATCTTCTCATTGGGTTATTGGATATTCCCCAACTAAGTGATCATGTTTGGCAATGAAAAAAACTTGCTCGTGATCTATTATATGTGACCATTCTTCCTGTTCATATTCCAAAATTATGGAAACAAGGAGAAAGTAGAAAAAGTTCATTAATATATGGATTCTAGAATACAAGTTATATTTCTTTGCTTTAGTGATCTTTAAGGATTTCACAATCTTTAGAATTTTTTAAATCCAAAACTTCACAAAATAAAATGGAGGCAATTTTGAAAAAATCTATTATTATTTGAGTTGAAATTTTATATCAAATAGAATAAATTAATTTCAAATAAATTCATTAAATATTAACATTCTTAAAAGATGTTTCCATTTCTTTAAACTAGGGAAATATCATTTAAAAAAAAATGGTAAAATGGTGTAAAGCTTAAGGTCCATGGAAACCTCCACTCACCATTTTGTTGTTATCCACCACTTCAAGGTTTACTGAAATAGACATCTACTTAAGAAGTGATAGATAACCACTTAAACCTTTATAAACTGGATTTCTTCCTTTTGAATGTAATCTCCAATCAAGTTTTTATTGGCATTGTCTTGACCTCTCATTTGGTAATTTCTTTTTTAATTCACCGTTGATCCTTATTGAGTGCAATAAGACCACTAATACTTATAATGTTCAATAAAGGGGTTTACCACCCATACTCACTAGAAAAGAAGTTCATAAACTTCATGAGCACTCATATAAGGGATTTATAATGAGCCAGATGAAAGGTAATAAAAAATCAAATGAGATATCGAAATACAAATCTAATCATTTTTAATATAATGTTTTTTATAAAAAAAATTAAGCTAAAAATATATGTTATATGGTCTAAGTTATCTAAAATTTGCATATAACTTTATTTATATTTATTCGAAAGTTAATTACTACCTAATTATTTTAGTAATGGATTATTGTTAGAACAATTTTCACTCGAATTACTAAAAATATATATTTTTATATTTTTATAGATTTTTTTTAATTAAGAGAAAAACATATTTATATTTTATAATTTATTTGTTTTATGTTTTAGAACGTCAAAATTTAGCAAGGATTTCTTGGAATCACTAATTTGAGTTGTAAACTCTCCATAATTTGAGTGTCCCAGAGGTTTTTCAGAATGTTGAATCCATATATGCAATCAAAAACCCACTTTAAACAATAAAAGTTAAGGATTAGCCAAAAAAAAATCTATGGATTTTGGTCAAAAACTCCAAAACATAGTATGTTTAGACAACACATATTCATATTGTCAAAGTTATTTAGGATTTGCATATTATTTCATATTGTCAAAGTTATTTCAAAAATTTTAATTTTAATGGGCCGAGAGGCTCTCACCAGCCCAGTATGGTACATGTGTTGTAATGTAATGTTTAACATTTTAACTAAGTCAAATTACATAAAAATAAAATAAAATAAAAAGATTAAAGTAATGTAAACATTTTAACTCCATCAAAATTAAGCCACTTTGTGGTGAAAAAGGTCATTGATTCACAACTTCGTGAGCAAAAATTGAAGCATGCTAAGCTGACCCAAGTCAAGTCGGGTATGATCATTAGATGCCCCTGGGGATCATCGAGTGGGTATGATCATTAGATGCCCCTGGATCGTGGATATTCAAGCCAGAAGTTAGGCAAGACTCAGATTACTTAAAAACAAAAATAAAAAATTATATTTACCAATAAAAAATTTTGATTTAATTAAAAAAAAAACAAAACAAAACAAAAACAAAAACACACACATAAAATTAATAATTATATTTATAATTAATAATTAAACTAAAAAATCATTTTAATTCTAAATTTACCGATAGCTAAAAATGATAAACTCTTTCAAAATACAAATTATTTTTAAACTAAAAAAATTGAGCTATCCACATTAATTTTGTTATTATACCACCTTTCCAAAACCATCACTATAAATCTTTCAAAATATATTTTAACAATGTATTTTTAAACAAATATGACTAAACAAAAGTACACCGCCGGGGTGTTAAGTACTTTATAGACATCATATAATGTTTTTCCACGCATCTCTTAATAGTGTCCCCATTATCCCTCACCTTTAACGCTGTCAAAGGTGCTAAAATGGCTACCGCCATTAAATTTAGAGAAGACTAGCCAATGAAAAAAGGGATCTAGAAAGTCTTCCTTCAGATCACAGTTCCACTACCATTTTCACTTTATAATAAACATCAACCGGGAGCTTTAGGGGTGCCCTATTTCCTCACGTTTCTAATGGAGTCGGTGTTTTATATTAAATTAGAATAAAGATTTATAATAAATTATAATAAAATATATTGAAAAGCATTTTCAAATTTAATATAGTAAGAAGAGTTATAATGAAAGAGTTGTTATATTATCTTGTTATGTTATGTAAACATTTTGATTCAATTAAATTACATAAAAATAATTGATTTCATCAAATTACACAAAAATAAAAAAATATAATTATAATTATTAATTAAAATATTTCTACTCCATCAAATTATATTAAAATAAAAATTAAATTAAATTAAAAATCAAAATAAAATAAATAATTATAATTAATAATTATACTAGTCTAGATCTAACTTAACTTAGATTTGATTTCTCTAGGGGCTTGGTAGATCCAGAGTTAAAATGAATCTAGGAAGCAAATTAAGCTTTCTATTCTTAAAATCTAGATTACTTTATTTTGAAATAGTGAACCGTAGTATCTTCTATAATGAACAAATAAAACAAATAATAAGTAAATTACTTTATAAGACTATAAGACAGCGTTTTTCAAAATTTTCACCAAATAAAACATATCTCTAGAAACTTGAACTAACCAAAACTTGGCTCATTCAATTTATTTAATATTTTTAAAATATATTTAATAATATATTTTTTTAATAAAATATTATTTAAAATGTTTAAAAACTTTTAAAACACATGAAAACATTTAAATTGAGTTAAATTTTTTATTTTCATCTACCACTGCAACGTTCTCTTTTAAATGCATTAAAATGTGTATTGAAATAGTTTTCCACCATTAATCTAATAACCCTAAGGCTTCCCTAATGTGTGCCTTAGTAGGCTTTAGGGCTCATTGCACGTGAAGATATTGATTGTACTTCACATCCTTCATATTTTCACCTCTTTTCCGAGGTATATTATATTCAATGTACATCCATGTTAAATAATTTTCACAACAATGAGAATGTCGCACAATGCCACGTCACCTCCTTTTCGCAATACGAATATTTTATTAAGTTTTTGGAATACTACTTAAGATACGCAAATTCTCCTTACTTTCATATTCTATTCTTTGCCTCGCTTTGCCTCGCTTCTTTCCGAGCATCATTGCCTCCGGGGTACTTACATTTATGGAATTTATAAATGGTATTCACTTTTGTGTTGGAATTTAATTTAATTATCAAAGTTTATAAAGTTATATATATATATATATATATAATTTTTTTAATTCGAAGAATAAATAGATATTTTAATCATTATCTTGTTTTGATGATAAATTATATTGGATGGTTTGAAATATGTAGACAAAAATTTCCCTATGTGATTTCTATGGAAAGATTTTTCTTAATTCAATTAAACATATATATTTTTAACCATTAAATTTATTTAAACTATAATTCTATGTATGAAATATATCATAAACATATAGAATAGCATTATTCATTTTTCATGTTCAATATTTCACAAAACAACTTATATATTTTTCAAGGTTGATGCATATGTTGTTTTAATACTAGACTATATCTATCTTAACTTGAGATCTATCAACGAGGGATCAAATATCTTTTTATTGAGCTTTGCACCTCAAGGGATTAGGGATTTGATCTCTCTGCAAGCTTAATAAATCCCAAATTAAGATGGATCTAAACTAATAGAATAAATTATATATATATATATATATATATATATATATATATATCATTGGCAAAAACCAGAGTCTAAAACTGTGAATGGTAAATTAACTATTTTACCTCAATTTTATTTTAACTATTATTATTTTTTTTAAATATGTAATTTGACTTATCAAAATGTTTAAATAACTTTACAAGACATTACAATGCCTTTTCCATAATGAGTTGAAAAAAACCTCTCAACTTAATAAAATTCAATTAATTTTTAATAAAATACATATATTTATTAAAAATATAATTTAGGCACTTTTAATAATTTTAAACCTATAATTTTACTTTGGACTGGGTTAAAAGTATTTTTTCTTTTTTAGATTAATAAAAAAACCAACCACATTTTCAAAACATGCAGCTAAAACCTTTGAACATATATTTGCTTAACGATGGCAGTACCATGATAATATAAGTTAAAAATCCATATCACAAAAGTGGAGAATATTGAATGTGTGCCTTTTGAACATATATTTGCTTAACGATGGCAGTACCATGATATAAGTTAAAAATCCACATCACAAAAGTGGAGAATATTGAATGTGTGCCTTTCTATTGGGTGTTTCTTAAAAATCCACATCACAAAAGTGGAGAATATTGAATTCATGCCTTTCTATTGGGGTTTTTTAGTAGGTTCTGCAAAAAATTTCTATTGGGTGTTTTTAGTAGCTTCTGCACAAAATTTCTATTGGGCGTTTCTTAGTAGGTTTTGCACAAAATTCAAAGTTAGGGAATGTTATAGATACCATATGAATGACACCCGTATTAATGAAGAAAATTATAACTACCTTGTACATAAAAAGATGCAACAAACATTGTGCTTTAGTGGCTTCAGAGGATTTACCAAGAGCAGGTAGCAGTTCTTTACCAAATAATTGAATTAGATACTCACTATATATACACATTTCGTATTTACAAACATTAAAAAAGAAACATGACCAGCCGGGGGGGAAATAGTGTAAGTGTTGTCCATTGGAACATGTGCAGTGATCATCTCTTTTGAAGAAACTTCCACCATCTCTATGTTAAAGAAACCTCCACCATCTCTATGTGAATCCTATAATAATAGTGAACAACATCTTTAGCATTCTCTTGGTTTGCCTCTATTTATTTGCCTGGTAAGACTCCCACTTCCAACCCTTTCACCTGGTTGAGCATCATTAGAAAGGTTGCAGTGTTGAGAGATTTAGAAAGCCAATAGATTAAGATGGATTTAAAACATTGCACTATAAGATCTAGCAAATAACAATAGGTTGGTACAAAATGAAACGGTTACAAACACCAAATGATTAAATATTTATTTTTTATTTTATTTTTTAATTTATTTTATTTTTATTTTTATGTAATTTGACTAAGTAAAAATGTTTACATGATATAACATTACAATATCTCTCCCACTAATAAATTCACTATTTTATCTCAATTTTATTTTAATTATTTGTTTTATTATTTTATTTTTGTAATTTATTTTTATTTTTATGTAATTTGATCGAGTCAAAATGATGACATTACAACATCTCTTCCATATTGAGCTGGAGAGTGCCTCTCAACCCAATTATATATATATATATATATATATATATATATATATAATCCAATGTAAAGGTCACAGCCAAGCCAGAGACCACATTGGTGTATGAGACCCCCTTGTTTGTGGGACAACGGACCCACCTACACGCAGCCAAATATCTCTTCCATATTGGGTTGCAGAGTGTCTCTTGATGCAATTATATATATATAATCCAATTTAAAGGTCACAACCAAGCCAGACACCACATTGGTGTATGAGACCCCCTTGTTTGTGGGACAACGGACCCACCTTCACGCAGTGATTTGACTGCTAAGTCTACAAAGGCATACACACATATATATAAATGGAACGGGTAAGGGATTTCATATTAATAAATATGGATTAGGGACCAAAACCCTTACATAGCTTTTCCAATACAAAACTTCTATTAATCATAGTTGTTCAAAGCAATTGCAGGCACTGGGGTTGTTGTTCCATCTTAGACTAAATACATTCACATTGAATATACTACAAAGCCCAAAGAAACAAGATACAAATTTAACAACAGTTACCAGACGAATTATTTTTCCACCAGCGGTGTCACTGGGGCCTTCATCGCCCGAAGTCGACTGTAGATTGCCAATTCGAGTGATCTCCAATGCATACGTGCAAACACCCAAAGCAAGAACTTCATCGCTAAGGCCATCAACCATCTACTCCATCTCAGCCTGGTGGCGAAGCAGCTTGGCTTCCAGAAAAAGTTGGAATGAAATCCTTTGTCTTTCTACCATATCCTCTAGCTTCTTTATGAAGATTAACAGAGCCTGTGAGCAATAAAATATCCATCAAAATGTTGGCATCAATATTCTCTGAAGGGGTAGAGGAATTGGTCATTTAAAGCCTAAATTGTTCACCCAAGTATATAGCTCTCTGACAGTAGCAATGGTTGCTACATAACCAATGTGAAATATTAACCTAGTGATATTGTGAGGGAAATTCTCGATATATTGATAGGGTCCCTATAAATCCATGAGTCAAACATCAATGGAAAATATTGCTCCCTTGCCCAAAGATTAGTCGAACAAAGAATTGATAGGGGAGGAGTGGCGTTGGACGACTGCCATAACTCCATTCTTTTGCTCAAGGCTCTAATCTCTGCAATGAAGACAAGCCAACCTAGATCCCACCTAAAGAGGACTATGTAGATATGACACCACCCTCTTGAGATATTTAAAGTATCCCGCCACTTGTATTCCCATTTCATATGTCGTAGTGAGAATGAACGAGGTCGGGAGAAGGGAATTCACCGAAGGCCAGAACCTGATCTTCCAGCGACTTTGCAAGACGATGACCAAAAAATTGGCCACATATCTATATATATATATATAAGCCCCTTGCTTCGCCATGTCCTAATTTCAATGTTGTGGATTCATCGATTCCATTTGCTCATATTTAAAAGAAGTGGAAATGCTCCCATCCTTCTTATCAATCATTATAGATTTCATTATCATTATGGAACTGGGGACATGCTAATAATGTTATCCAATTCAAGGTTACTTTTTTCCATATCCGAGCCTTTTTTGGCTAAGAGGTTAGCTACATGATTCAAGTGTCCTAAAATGTGATAAAACTCTTCCAATTTTTTGAATTGAGAAGTGGAGTTAATCACTCTTTAAGTTCGTGGGATGGGAGTCAATACATATTGATTCCTTAGCCTTCCTCATTTGGCAGATACAAGCATTGAGTCTCCAAATACAATGAGTTTTGAATTTAACTTTTTTCATTGGCCACCTCCAAGCCCTTCCGTAATGCAAGATATTTTTCCATGTTGTTAGTCACAAGGCTTTTTATTTAAAATGATTTTTATTATTAATTATAAAAAGAAATAATATATGAGTTAAACATATATACATTTAGAAAAACATATAACAAGATTCGTAATCATGGAGATTCACTCCACCTGTAAATAGATTTGTTTACAATGCCATGGTTTACTAATACCACATGCCCAAAAATCCATGAGTCATGTTCATGGGACATTTTTTAATTATAATCAATTTAATTAAAAATGCACAAAGAGCATAATTAATTT
Organism: Pinus tabuliformis; assembly: GCA_031772625.1. Lineage (NCBI taxonomy): Eukaryota > Viridiplantae > Streptophyta > Pinopsida > Pinales > Pinaceae > Pinus > Pinus tabuliformis. The sequence goes on along the minus strand of CM062819.1, from coordinate 1,414,386,564 downwards.
TGATATAAATTTGAACCTTTGATTGGTGACTACTAGAGAATTTTGTAGAACATTCTATACAGGTTAATTTGTAGAAATATCTAGGATGAAACACCAAAATCAAACGTTGTTCAAATTCAAGAAGAAATATAAACAATAATATAAAATTTATTTATTTTAATGGAAATAATTGCAATAATGGTTAATACTCTCATATGGTGATAATAATAAACCTAAAAATGTTATTAGAATAAATTAATAATTGTAACTAGATATTAAATTAATAATAAAAATTATTATTTATTACAACATCGTCAAGTCACCATTGTTAAAGCACTTTTGTTATTGAGAGGTTATGAGTTCAATTCTCTCTAAACTCTTGGGGTCAGCCTTTGTGGTTGAGCTAGTAAGAACTGATCCCTTTGGGTGGATTTGCTTGGTACAAATATTTTGTAGACGTAGCGGTCACCGATCTCCGGGATCTGTGAACCACATAGAAAAAATCCTTGATGGTTAGCTCAATTGGTTGAGTCCTCGCTGTTAATTCACCTTTGTTATTGAGAGGTCAAAGGTTCACTTCTCGCGACACTCTTGGTGTCAAACTCCATGGTTGAGTTGCCAGGAAGTGATCCCTTCGGGTGGATCTTCCTGGTACAAATATTGTGCAGACATAGTGATAATTGACCTATGGGATCCATGAATCACTTTTAAATAACAATAATAATAATAAATAAATAAAAATAAAAATTAAAGCAAGTGTTTTAAGATATTGACATTTTCTAGATTGCCATCACTAAAATTAGCCATAAATTCATTGTTGAAATTGCCATTCTAAATTGTTAAAAAACTTGTTTTTCAATGCATAGATAGATCGAACACCTTGACCAATTTTGTTTTGCACACAATTTTAGTGATTGCAATTCCATCTATCCAAAATGAATCTCATTAGCAAAGAATGTAAGAAAATAATGAGTGAAATAAATATAATAATAAAAAAAATTGCTTGACCTAGGTGGGATTTGAACCTTGAATTCCATGGTTTACATAATACTTTATAACCAATTAAGCTACCGTGTGGGCCAAAAAAAAAAAATAGAAGATTGGTCTAATAAAATAAAATATTAGAAAAAAAAGATGGTAGAAGGAAAAATACCTGGTGAAGAAAGCTAAACAATTAATGTTTTTCATTTTTTCGAGGTTATTGCGTAGAGAGACACTCTCGAGCCTAGTATGGAAGAGATGTTGTAATTTCCTACAATAAACATTTTGACTCGATCAAATTACATAAAAATAATTTAAAATAAAAATAAAATAATAAAATTAATAATTATAATTTTTACTTTATTTTAAATAACGGATACTTTATATTCAAAATCTGGATTACATAGCCAGAACCGTTTTTACATCATCTCTGCAAAACTTGCTTCAATTTTAGTAGGTGCTTCCATGTCCCAATACAACCATGAAACTATTTTCTTTCCCCTACTAGCCCTGTATGCTATAAGTAAACATTGAACCATAAAGTCGAAAATAAAATCCTAATATCAAAACAAAACGACAGTTCATAAGTGGACATTAACCAGGATTGGTCTTCCCCACGTCCTTCATGACATCCTTGCCTCGGTTGTTCGGACCCACTCCTGAGTTGCCTTCTCCTCCCTCTTTATGCAGCTCATCCATGACCTCCTCTGGTAGTCTTGCAATATTATGCTTGACCTTTATCGATATGTTGTCATTGACCAACTCTGAATTGGCAGTGAGTAAATCAATCTCCATCTTCATGATTTTGCTCTCCAAAGACGCCTCCACACTCTAAAACTTTACGTTAATTCTCTCAGTGTTGGCAGCACAGTCCTTCTCTAATAGCTCGACACGGCGGGCGATAAGGTCAAGTCTCCCCATTATCAACTTAAACAAGAATTCAACAACCCTCTTCCAAAACGTTAGTTCCTCCTCAAGAAGTTTCCTGCCATGGCCTTCTGGCACGTCCATATTGGTGCTCCTCCAAATCACACAACTATCAATTTGAAGCTCCAAGCCTTTGACATTGAATGTCGCGGGAGAGGGTGGTGAGTTCTTAAATAGACCAGACCCTTCTTGCATGCCAATTTCAATTGCTCGTGTCATAATCTTATGGAGATCCTCGATCTGCAACCCCATTAAATACGCATTTTGTCCCAGGGATCTAGCATACCAATTTCGCAAATAATTTGCAGAGTAACAAGATGATGTCCACCTCCTCACCACTAATTCTCCCTTGTGGTTCATTGTCCTATGAATTCTCTGAAATGACAGATTTCCCACAACATCCATATACTGGGTTAGTAATCTCCTTGTGTCATGCGATGAGGTAACATGGGGATCCGACAGGGCACCATGCGTTAAACCTTCCCTTTCCTTTCTCCACCCATCCTTGTAGAATTTTATTGCGGATTCAACAACTTATGTAATATGCTAAAACACAAGACAAGAATCTACTCTACTCTTCAGTGGAAATCAAAGTTGATCAATGAAAACAATAAGCAGGAATGGAAGAATATCAATCGCACATAACACAATATTTCTCCGGGTAAATCAACTGTTAAAAACCCTGACTATCTATATTGCATTACCCAGAAGATCTGAGAAGAAAATACAATGCTTTTTCAACCCGAACAATTCCTGCACTAGTACAATATAAATCTTTACTTCACAAACCAACTCAAGCTAACACTTAGCCAAATATGTTTCCTATTAAGCCCCTACTTCCTTGCGCAATTCCTAAGAGAACTAGCCCATAGTTAATTAGGAAATTCTCTCCAAAACTGCACAATCCATCCATAGGCCTTCAACTGATTGCATGCACATATGTACAATTTGATGATTATACAATTGATAGTACACTTCCCTTTAACTCCAATCTCAACTAGGTCTTGCTCAAAACTGACATGCAACAACTATTTATAGAAAATTATCAGTTATTTGATTGATCACTACATGTGAATCAAATCTAATTTAATTCACTAGACCTCTCACTATTTCCTCCATCTCTTAGAACTAGTTAAACTGATTTTAACTCAAATAATTATGTTAAATAATTACAACTCAAAATAAACTACAACTCGACACCCTAAAACTTAGGCAGAACTCTACATGCCTCTAGTTTGACCCTCAACTCGAATTGACTGAGCTAACTAATTATTCCTGACTTAGTTAACTGTACAAGTTGTCATGTGATGTGGAATTACAATTTACTTCTAATTTAATTAAGGGAAAATTAAATTAGAAGTCTCTTCTTGTTGCCATTTTCAATATTTCTTGTTGCAAATTAAACAGTCGCTCTCAACAAGAAAGGAATTCAACAACTGAAAAACATCCATTTTATAAGAGAACTGAATCAGTGTGACGCATCTATCACCAGAGTCTCTGACTGCTACTATCTTCTACATTGTCTACTGAAAACTTTTTGCTTTTGTTGCCTCTGCATTGCTGCCAACTCTGCTTTGCGCTCCCCAGTATCTGACTACTACTAATCTCTGCCTCTGTCACATTGACATCTAACTGCATCAACTGCCATTGATCCATCCTGCTACTGTGTACTGTGGGCTCCCGTAGCAAGGTAATGACCCATGAGACAAAACATCTCAATGGACCCTACCCAAATTTCTCCACTCTTGGGACTATTACTTCACATTGCCCCACCACTCACCTAGAGGTATGGTTGCATGTGCTCCCTCTGCCCACTTGGCTCGAAATTTCCCCTACTAGAGGTCTTTGCTTGAGTGGACACCTCCACTCATTCTCCTCCTTGCTTCTCCAATTGTGGTTGCTCCACAACTTTCTAGGGTTGCTTCTGAGGCTTCTTCTAGGGCTGCATGTTGAGAGGTTAATCACTCTCCCTCTCAACCACAAAGTCTCTAACCTTTGCCTTGCTCCTCAAGGATTTGCATGCATCTTGTACCTCAAGAGCATAAACATTATTGACTCACATGCTAATCTGTTTGACTTGTCCTGTGACGATGTGTCTAAGGAAAAACTTTCCTTTGCTAAAAATCACATCGTAGCCATGGTCTTCTAATACCTCGACAGAAACAAGATTCTTCTTTAGTCCTGGAACATACATCACATATGTGATTTTAAGAGGGGATTCATACTCTGTCTGAAAGGTAATTGTACCGATGTCGGTCTCTCTATACCTCCCATCATCTCCAAACTCTCTGTTCTTCTTGAGGTCTTTCTCCTCAAAGTCACTAAAGAGATCTCTATTCCCCGTCATATTGAACAAGACACCATTGTCAAGATATCACATGCTTCCCATTACAGTTTTGGTCATGCATGCAATGAGAGTAAAATCAAGTTCGAATTGTGAAGCTAGAGTTTCACCTGTTACATCTACTACAATCTCCTTCTTACTTTCTTTCTTCTGTGGGAAATCTGTGGCATAGTGCCCGTACTCGTGACAGTGAAAACACTTGACTTTCGACAAGTCCTTCTTCTTGTCACCCCCCTCACCTTGGGACTTCCTTCCCTTCACTTTCTTTTCTTTGTTGACTAATGCAATGTCCTCTTCCACTTCTTTGGAAAATGTCCCATCTCTGGTGTTTCGCCGAAACTCTTCTTGTACCAGGTCAAACCAAAAATTCTCCCAATCTGGTAGCTTCTCCCTCCCATTAACAGAGTCCTGGTAATTGTGACAACTCTTGGGAAGTCCTAGAAGATCTAGGTTCACCATATAGTCTTCGACAATAGTAACCTGACACTTCCAAGCTCATCCCGACAATGGGTGAACTTTGTCAAGTACTTTGGAATTGAGTCGCCCTTCACCATCTTGATCTTTCTAAGTTTTTCCTTCAATGCCAACTTCCTATGGTCACTGCTATTTTGAAACGGGTTTGTCAATGTCTTCCACATTACGTATGGAGTGTCCTTAACATGGAGACTCGAGACAATGTGATCTCAAACTCCTTCTTGGATAATCCTTCTCGCTTTTTCACACACTTTCTCCATTCAACCAGATCTTTATCATCAGATGTTGGAGGCTTAGGAATGTAATGATCTATGAATTCCTTGAGGCCATTGTCTTCTAGCATTGCCTCCATCATGTCCTTCCAAAATATGTAATTTGAGTTGCCCTCCAGGGCATACTCAAGTCTCAGGCCGTAGATTGACATATTGCTAATTCTAAAGTATGAACTTGCAAATTCAATTTCACCCTCACAACAAACTCAAATTCTCCTCTTCTATATTGTCTTCAGCTCTGATACCATGTAGATTTTTACTATAGATTCAAAAACTTATGTAATATGCTAAAACACAAGACAAGAATCTATTGTACTCTTCAGCGGAAACCAAAATTGATCGATGAAAACAATAAACATAAAAGGAAGAATATCAATCACACGGAAGACAATATTTCTCTGGGGAAAGCAACTGCTTAAAACCCTGACTATCTATATTGCATTAACCAGAAGACCTGAGAAGAAAATACAATGCTTGTTCAACCCGAACAATTCCTGCACTAGTACAATCTAACTCTTTGCTTCACAAACAATCTCAAGCCAACACTTAGCCAAATCTGATGCCTTTCAAGCCCCTGCTTCCTTGTGCAATTCCTGAGAAAATTATCCCATATTTAATTGGGAAATTCTCTCTCCATAACTATGCAATCCATCCATAGGCCTTCAACTGATTGCATGCACCATATGTACAATTTGATGATTATACAATTGATAGTACACTTCCCTTTAACTCCAATCTCAACTGGGTCCTGCTCACAACTGACATGCAACAGTTATTTATAGCGAATTATAAGTTATCTGATTGATCATTGCATGTGAATTAAATCTAATTTAATTCAATGGACCTCTCACTAGTTCCTCCATCAGTTAGAACTAGTTAAATTGATTTTAACTCAAATAATTAAGTTAAATAATTACAACTCAATATAAGTTGCAACTAGACCCCCCTAAAACATAGGGAGAACTCTACATGGCTCTAGTTTGACCCTCAACTCGAATTGACTGAGCTAACTAAGTCTCTTGGACTTAGTTAGCTGTACAAGTTCTCATGTGATGTGGAATTACAATTTACTTCTAATCTAATTAAGGGAACTTAAACTAGAAGTCTCTTCTTGTTGCCATTTTCAATATTTCTTGTTGCAAATTTAATAGTCCTACCTTCCATATGAGCTTCCCTGCATCATCCCATTATCATTGATAAGCATACCAATATTTATTATTTCTCTTACCATCATTCAATTAAGGAGTGGGAAGTTGGCCTCCATCTCTCCCATCGATCTTGTATTTCCCTACTCCCAAGAACACTCCATGATTTTCCATTTCATTGGAAGCCTTATTTCGGTGATGAAGAACATGAAAAAAATAATGTTGCTCAAATTTTTCCAATTGATAATTTATTATTTTAACTATGGAGGATCTGATGTAGGTAGAATGTGTATTTGATATTGAGAACATTCTTATGACCAACAAGGAATCCCCAACATTTTTTATTCCCCTTATTCTAAGAGTGTGAGCAAGGTCCAATCCTTTCAACAAGAAAAATAGATCGGTATTGTTATTGGTGGCCACTCCCAATCCCCGCGCACATTTTGTCTCCAATTGTTCATCAAGACTACAAAGCACCCCTCTCGTTCCTGCCTCCTCTAATAATTATAATTAATATTATGTATAATAAATATTATACTTAATTCTTGTTATGTTATCTAAATATTTTGACTCAGTCAAATTACACAAAAATAAAAATAAAATTTAATAGAAGAAGAAGAAGAAGAAGAAGAAGAAACATTATATAGCCACAAGGGTTAGCTCAAGTAGTCTAGAGCCAAATATGATGTTCATTGATATTGTTGCTAGTTGTTGCTTGATCTGAATTTAAAAACTTGAAGGTTTATTAAAAAATTGCAAGTAAGTTTATGTCTTATAGGCAATGGACCAACTTGCAAAAGCACATAAACTTTAGTGTCTTAAAACTCAGTGTGCAGAAAATAAATAGAGAAATATGAACCATACACAACAACTCAAAACGATATTTGATAACAGAGTTCACCCTTCCTGGGCTTTATCTCTAAGTTCAACTTCCAATGCTGGGCCTCTTCCATTATGTGCTCAAATATGTAATTACATCAGTTTATAGTGCTCAAAATTCAAAAATAGTGGTGCCAATGCATTCAAAATGCTCAAAAACCCCTATCTAATCTCTTCTTGAGCTCAAAAAGACCAAAAATTGAACAAGTTATGCCTCCTTGAACAATTTATGCTAATTGTTATGCCATTCTGAAATTCTAGCTAATCATTCTACATTTTTCGCCTTTCTTCCAATCGTCGAGCAACAAATTCCCCTGGTGCCGACGAGATTCATTCCGAAAAAGGGGAAATTTTCACCACCTTAATCGCATCGTTATCCCCTTAAGTGTTGGATGTGGTCATATTAAGCCCAATTGTTTGGGGGGCGGCCACACTGCTCTACTCCTTTCGTCTTCGATGAGTGGCCATGTGTGTGTCCATAGGGCTGAGGGTAGGGGCTAACTGCTCACCCCCACCATCGGAGCCCTCACACCTTCCATCGTTGGTTACACACTATGCCTATGGGACTAGGGCTAGGGCCAAGTGCCCCGCCCCTTCCACCAAGTCCTTAATTATGGCCTTATTTCCCTTCACAAAATCTGGGGCTAGGGCTGATTCCTTGTCCCCTCTAACTTTTTCAACACCATCTGTCTAATTCTTAACGTGATGACCAAGGACCAGGGCTCTCCCCCATTCGTGCCACAATTAAATCTTAAATAGAAGTTGTAACCATAGGTTATTAAGAACCACCTTGTGATCCAACGGTAGAGAGCAGAGTTTGTGCATTGCAAATCAAGTGGTCGAACCTTGCCAAGGCCTTCAGACCCCTTTGTAATTTTTTTGACCAATCACAAGGCGCCACATGGCAGCTTCTGGTTGGGCCACGTGGCATTCTCCTATTGGTCCACCAAATATGCATGGACCAATAAAATGATGCCAAATATCCCCTATATGAACTAACACTTGGAAAGTTATGATTAGCCTCCCGTACACCCAGTTGGCATGTTGACATCAGTAGTACAGACTACTCAGTCAACAACCCAGTTAACCCACTTACAAAATTTTTAGTTGTTGAGCCAAAACTTCATAACATTATAACTTGAGAATATGATATTGGTTTGAGGTGATTCAAGTGGCATTGGATTCAAAACAACGGGAACTACAATCTGACGTTGGTTTTGGGCGGTTTTGAGCACTTTCATCTTTGAGAATTTTTCTAATCCCCTATATCATTCCTCCCCACTAGAAGCTTTTGGACCACCAAAAGGTTATTTTCAGTCAACAGGTAGGTGATGGTACAACTCCCTCACCCTTCCATTCTCAATCCATTTTTGCCTTACTTGTATTACTTCCCTTGATCCCCACACGAAGGTACTCCACATTACCTCTACGTGAAGTCCTTATCCTCCTATCAAGAATAGTATCTTGCTACAATTCTTCTAAATATTCAGGAGATAAATATTCTATTGTTGGATTCTGAACATTCTCTCCTTGATCTTAAATCAAATGAGGCTCATATAATCTTAAGTTCTCCACATTTACAATAACATAAACTTGCATGTATGCAGGAAAATCTCGCTGAAAATAATTATTACCAATCTTTTCCAAAAATTTAAATGGTCCATATCTGATTGGTTTTAGTTTTTTACCTTCTTCTTGGATCCTTTCCTTTCTAATGTAAAGCCAAACTTGATCTCCCACCTGAAAGTTGTGTTCAACACAATGTTTATCATGTCTTTCCTTATACGTGGCTTGACTCTTCTCCAATTGTTCTTGTACCATTTGATGCACCAACTGAACTTGTTCAATGAAGCAATTGGCCTTATCTATGTCACTGTGTCCATCTATTGCAACATATTTCCCAAAGATAAAATCTAAGGGAGATTTTGGTAAGTATCCCAAACATGCTTCAAATGGAGATGTTTGAGTCGAAGAATGCTTGGCACTATTGTAGGCATGTGGGATGTAGTGTAAGTGTTCATCCCAAAGCTTAGGATGTTTGTTGTAGTAACCCCGAAGGAGATGCATTATTGTTCTTTTCACTTCTTATTTCTGGACATCGGTTTGTGGATGAAGACAAGACCCCTGCCATGTTATTGAAGGAGTTGTGTAATCTCAAGATCGAACAGAAAGAAAAGGTCAAAGATTTGAATCAAAGGTTCAACCATATTCTGAACAAGTTCTCAAATGACACAAAACCTCACAACTCCATCTCTGTCGACTACTACACTTCTGCACTACCAACTAGTATTGCACAGTTCGTCAGTAGAGCTATGAAACCATCACTAATAGAAAATTATGAAGAGGCTATTGTCGGGGAGAAAGACCTGTGCGCTATTGCAGTCATTGTAAACGATGAATCTGCTAAGGACTCCAAAGACACCGGTAAGAGGTACCAAATCTCTGTGAGCAAGGTTAAGGAAAAGGAAGCAAGTGATATTGAGAACCTTATTCACCTCATCAAGTCCCTGATTATCAAAGTGGCAAAACTTAAACATAGGACAAACAAGACCCTTGTGAGAAGCAGGCCTTCTAGGTACCCGTCGAAGAAGAATGTAGCTTCAAGCAGTAGCAGCAGCCAACCGGAAAAATATGCATAGAGATCCAACCAGGTTTTGAACCTTGACAAGCTGACAACAAATTCATATTGTGCATTTCACCATGAACATCATTCAGAAAGGACGTGCCCAGAATGGAGCTGTGGAATGAGCAGCATGGCTACATAGTTTTCCAACAACCTCACGGTTAATTAGCAGACTAAGTCTAACAATGAAGAAGAAGAAGCTGCTACACCTGATGAAGCTTCAATCACTGGGCATGTAGTAAACATGTATCAATATGCTATCGCAGCCCAGAAGACCACCACCGAGAAGGAGCCTTTGAGTGATGGTCTAGCCCTGAAGGAAAATAACTTATACAACTTGAGAATTCAAGGGGGCCCCACTATGTTTGAGATATCGTGGGATAAAATAAGACAATATATGTTAAGGATAGTAGGTCCATCAGTCAAATCAACACAGGACTCTCAGAGCAAGTCTGGGAAGACAACTTCAACGAAAAGTGTTTTTGCAAGTAGCAAAGACAAAACCAACCTGTCGGAAAACATGCATTTAGTTCCACCCCAGATACCTCAGTGAGTCTTCCCACTTTAGACTATAACATTGTAGAAAACATGAAGAATACACGTGCAAACATCTCTCTATATGAACTTATAAAAATCACGAGTCAAGGGACATTCTTGTGTGAGCACTTGAGGAAACCTCTACTGGTCAAGCCAACTCTTCAAACAAGGGATCTAATAAGTCTCATGACACTCTCGCATCTGCACTCAATGCGCTCCACATGGAGGAGGAAAACTCACTCTACCCACCATTCTTGTTATCATTTGATATCTTCAACTTCAATGTTCACAATTTCTTAGTTGATTCTAGTGCATCGGTCAATGTCATTCCACTCTCCAATGCTAAGAATATTAATGCCCAATGGAGTAAGAAAAGTGCGCATATCATCTAACTACACAGAACATGTGTGTCAGCAATTGGTGAACTCGAGGATGTGATCATCCGATTAACATCTAATTAGAGAGTTCATCAATGCATCAGTATTGTAGTTGTGGACATCTTAGAAGCATATGGGGTATTGTTTAGCAGACACTAGTTAAGAAGGCTGCAAGGATACCTTTCTACTGACTGGTCACACTTATGGCTTTCGTATAAGGGAAGGAACAACCATATCCGAGTATTATCAGAGAGATATATGAATCACAACATGACTCCCCTGAATAGAAAACGAGTCATTGGCTTTTGTAAAACTTATGTTTGGCAATTTCTTTGTAGAGACACAGTTGGGATGCTATCTTGTAGAGTCATCCCCTTCCCTACCATACACACAATTGGGTCTCCTTCCCTACCCAACTGGAGAAAATTAAACTTGTATAGTAGTAGTAGTAGCAGCAGTAATAGTACTAGCGTGGTAAGCGGTCCCTTTACAGATGATATGTGGACCATGTAATTTGACGGATCCAAAACACAGGAGGGCTCTCGAGACTGTTGTGTTCTAATATACCCACTACAAAGGAAACATCTACTCTCTAGTTGCTTGGATTTTGAGTGCATGAACAACACCATAGATTATGAAGCACTCATTTTTGGCTTACATAAATCCATTGACCTCAAGGTTGTTGTTTTGAAAGTGGTAGGTGACTCTGAAATTGTGGTGTTTCAGGTACATAATTCTATACATTGTGTCACTGCGTCTTAAGAGTTATCAACGAAAAGTATATCAAATCATCTCTAATTTCCAATCTTTCAACATTATCTTAGTGCCAAGAATGTGTAATGTAGTTGTGGATGCATTAGAAAACGTAGTTGCTAGGATGTCACCATTAAGGGATAGATTTTCTGTTGAGATTTTGTATAAACCATCTATCCCAGATAACAACACTAATTTATGTGTTTTTTATGTTTTTGATGATTATCAATAGATACTACATTTCATGGCTAACACTGACGTCTTCAAGGACGTAGCAATAGACGAGGACAAGCATGAATAGTCTCTACAAGAAACAGCTGATACAAGAAAAGGAAACCCCATCCCCAAGGGTGTGGTATCACTTGAAAAGTTGTATGATTTGCAGAACCGTTTTCAGGGGCCTGTGAATGCCAAAACCCATAGCTCTACGTTGTCGCATGAACAGATCAATTTGGGAACAAAAAAGGATCTGAAGTTTGTGAATCTCGATACATTATGTCCAACACAAGAGCAGAAATCCTTTATTCGCCTTTTCGAATAGTATCGTGATGTATTCGCATGGACGTATGATGATCTTAAAACATATGAGACACGAATAATCCAACACTTCATACCGATCAAGGAAGGGGCCAAGCCTTTTCAGGAGAAGCTAAGGAAAGTTCATCCATCACTTGAGCCCCTCATACAAAAAGAACTGACCAAGTTGTTGGATGCTCAGATCATCTATAAAGTGCGACATTCAACATGGGTGTCCAACTTATTCCCTATTAGGAATAAGTCCGAGGAGATCCTCCTATGCGTAGATTTTTGTAATCTCAATCGTGCCTTGGACAAGGAAAACTATCCAGTCTCATCCATGGAGCATATATTGCAGATAGTATCTAGAGGAGATATTTTTTCTTTGCTTGATGGATTTTCAGGATACAACCAGGTTCTAGTATCAGATCCTGATAGACTCAAAACTACCTTCTGTACCAAGTGGGGTACGTTTGCATTTCGCAAAATGTCATTTGGGTTAGTTAACCTAGGCACAACATTTTAGTGTGCAATGGAAATCACCTTCTGGGGGCTCATCGGACAAAGAGTAGTGGTCTACCTCGATGATGTAACAATATTCTCAAGACAACGGTCAGACCACCTGTGCCATCTCAAGAAGATTTTTGAGCGATGTCAAAAATACAGGTTATCCTTGAATCCCAAGAAGAGAATATTTGCAGTGTCAGAAGGCTAACCTATTGGGACATATCATTTCCAAAAGTGGGATCAAGGTAGATCTAGACAAAGTTCAGACCATCACACAGATTCCCTATCCCGTGAAGAAGAAAGCCATGCAGTCTTTCTTGGGGAAGATCAACTTCCTCATAAAGTTCATCTTTGATTATGCTCAAATTGTTAAACCAATACAGGAGATGACCAAGAAGGATGAAATCTACAGTTGGGGAAAGAGGGAAAAGGACGCATTCACCCGTATAAAGCAAGCAATAGCAGAGGCACTAGTGCTATACAGGCCAAACTTCAGCAAATATTTCTTGCTCTACACTTTTGTGTCCAACACTTCACTCATTGTGGTGCTCACTCAGAAGGAGGAGTTAAACAATGAGTGACCCATCTCCTTCATGATTTCAAGCCTACAAGGACCGGAACTCAACTATACTACCATGGAAAAAAAAACTTATGTAGTTTACAAGGCGGTGAAGCATTTCAGACCCTACCTGTTAAAAAAACACTGCATTATCTTTGTGCTACACCCAACAGTTAGATCACTGCTTGTTCAGCAAGAGTTGGGTGAGAGAAGGGCGAACTAGATGATGGGACTACAAGAGTATGATCTTGACATCAAATCAATTCATACCCTCAAGGGTCACAGTCTTTGCAAACTAGCAGCAAAAGCAATTAATGCGCAAGAATAAGAAGAAGAGCTCGCAAGCTGGGAGCAGGAAATATAAATGTATAATGTTGAGCAAGCCTCTCCCACTTCACATGGAAACTCTTGGTATGCAGAGGTGCGCCAGTGCCTTGAGCATGGCACCGTGCCCTCACATTTTTCTATGCAGCAAAAGAGGGCACTCTTACTGAAAGCTTTATCATACCAGCTGGTGCATGGGGTATTATACATAAAGCATCATAATGGAGTATTGCTCCTTATACTATCCACGAGAAGCTTGGCCAACACACGTATCATCTCCAATCACTTGACGGAAAGATTAACTTTCTTCCTGTCAATGGCCAAGACTTAAAAATTTATTTTCAAATAAATCTGGGATCATGCCTCGCACTATGTACACATTCATTTGATTGTTTGTTGTTTTGTTTTCTTCGGTTTTCTGTTTTTTTTGTTTCTGTAAATAAGTGTTATGCCTTACAGTGTCTTGGCTTCTAAATATGTATGTGGCTCAAGTTCAAAGAGTATTTTGACATTGCAGCCCTTGGCTAGTCCTGTGTTTGTCTTATTTGTGTTTGGTTGTAATTTTTGGCCAATGAAGTCTTGATGGAAAATATGATCCATCTGTAAGGAAAGCTTTGGTCAAACCATGAACTTGTGTCCAAGCTGGAAACCTCATGCCTACACTTAGTTTTCTATTTTGGTGTTTTCAATCTTATCCAACTATTAGAAATGGAGAAGGCAAAAATCTAAACGAGTGAACCTGAATCAGAGGTCTTTATATGCTTCTTTGTAGGAACAACCTCTCTTGCTCTCAATAAGTTGGGATCCCTCTTCCCCCCCAAAAATAAATAAGTGCCTATGCACAGTTCTCTTTTAAAAAATAACAAAGTTGAAAGAAGAGAAAGGCTTCCTATGCATAGAGGTGAAGCAAGCAACTCCACCAGGGTATTTTCCAGGCTCGTTGGCAGTGGAGCAAAGCTTGTCTTTCTATGTGACTCTGTCGGGGTACTATCCAGGCTTGTTGGCAGTGGAGCAACACTAGAGATGAAAAATTGTACTCTAAAAATCTTAAGCTCATGAGCTAAAATACCCTTCCCAATTCAAAAAACTATGATATAGCTAAATCTTATGTCGTGTTCAATTGAGAAGACACAAGGCGAACCATGTTTACCCATGGGGTAAGTGAAGAAACCAAAGTAATCTGCGCATTGAATCAATACTTCCCAAAGGACCAATTCCCTGCACTAAAAAATGGACCAAGACAGAGAAGCTGGTATTCAACTAGTGTGTCATCAAGTGTTGTAGCAGCTGCAACACCCTCCAAAATTTAGGCTTCCACTCAAATTTCAGAGCCTTCCTTGGTTTTTCCTTTATGGTTGCAGAAACTCAAGCTCGTTCCATGAGCTCCTTCAGAGTCTTTCTACCCCTTCTGCTTGCTTGATCAATTGTCGTCTTTTGGCATGTTTGATTACTTTATCATGCTTGCAGTCATTTTTTGGTGATTTCGAAGGTTTTTCTTTGTGTGTTTGAGTTGTCCGAGCTATGTAAACATTGGTTGCACTCATACACAAATTTTTAAGAATTGTTGCACAAGTGTCGTCACGGTTGTTCTAACGTTTATCTCAAGTGTTGCACTTGTCGCTTTTGGGTCTAGATAGACTCATAGAGGGTAATGCTTTGTCTTGTTGTTCTGGTGGTCTATGTCGTCATGTTGTTAAAGTATGCCAAGTGTGTGATCACAATGTCAAGTTCCTCATAATTCACTTTCCTCGCACACTTAGCCACTTTCCCGAAAATCCTTCCAACTGGAAAACTCTCTTTCACCGAACCCCAACTGAGCTGCACATTATGTAGGCTCAACTCTTAGTGATGTTTCTCTGCTACCTGGAACTACACATTGCACAATCACTTCCCCCTAGGGCAGTTTCACTATGTAATTCTAGATCTAAGTAGCCTGCCCTCCTCCCCATAATTGCGCAGAAGTTGCCTCAAGCTTGACCTGAACTATGCATTTCAAAGATCAGTCATCAAGTTTCCTCCCTTCCTGGTGTAACCCCACAATGCACAAAAACCCAAGTGTGCCTTGCCTCCCAGAACTATGCATAAGTGTCCCCCAGTGTCCTCCCTCAATCGGGACTCACTGATCCCAAAAGACTGCACAAATATGTCTTATCTGGTCCCTTTGTTACCCAATCTTGCTTTCCCTCAAAAAATGTGCAGACCTATCTCCTAGGGTCCCACCCTGCAGCTACCACTGATGATCTCAACTATGCAATCCTGCCCCTCAGTGACCTCTGCACAATTTTTCCCAGTAGTGAAGACTATGTTCAGGAGTTCCTCAACCAAGCCTGAGTTGCACTCTACACAGTCTTAGTGACCAGTCTCCCTCCCTATCACCTGGAACTGCACAATGCATAGTTATTGGGCCCTCTTTCCCAGCTTGTCATATGTCTCAGGCCCAATCCATGGATAAAAATGCATCATCTTGTTGAAATATGGCAACAAGAATATTCCAATTTAATTTGTCCTTGAATTAAAATCTAATTTAGTCTTAACAGCTACTTGGAAATAATTAATTTATTTATTTTAGATTAATTAGTTGGAGAAATTCAAGTTAGAAGTCTTTCTGAAGTCATGCAAGAGTTATCCGTTAAATTAAGGAGATAAGATGGAGTTATATTTGAGTTGTAATTAGTTAACTCAATTTACTGAGTTAAGTCCAATTAAATTAGTTCCAAACTGTTTGAGGAACTAATAGAGAGTTAATAGTCAATTGATGCATGCATGAACTCAACTAGTGCTACTCTAGTTAACTGAAGATTCCCTCATCAGAAACTCATGCATGTCTATTATGAGAAAGACCCAGTTGAGATTAAAGTCAAGGATGTTGTACTATCAGTTGCATATGTTTTCTCAAAGAGAAAACTCATGCATGCAGTCAAGGATTTAATCCTTGAGGATTGCGTAGTTTTGGAAAGGATTTCCACTTGCTTGAAGGCAAATCATCCACAAGGAACAGCGCAAGGAAATAGGAGCTTGGAGGGCAGAGAGGAAGGTTGGAGAGAAGCCAAGATTTCCTGTGAGCATTTGTGAGGATTGTATTAAGAGCTGGCTAGCTGTGAGAGCTAAGGCTTTGTATAATTCCTATGTATTTCCACCTGTATAATAATACAATAGAGTGGGGTTTTTAGTTGAGGCTTTCCCCAAAGTATTTTCATGTGTATTGTGTGATTGATTATTCTTCATCTGGTTATATTGTTCATCTCGATCTTTAAGCTTCCGCAAATTGATAGTAGAAGTAGGTTATAGTATTCTACTTTGATTTATATTGCATTATCGGGTTAACCTACCATCAAGTTTTCTACATGGTATCAGAGTTGTGAACAGTATACTGAGAAGAGAATTCGAAGTTTGAAGTTTGGGGTTGCAGGTGAAAATCGAATTCATATCATACTTCAAAGTTCGCCAATGGTGTTCTATGGCTTGAGACTCGAGTATGCCTTGGAAGGTAGCTCAAATTACATAGCATGGAAAGATAGATGGAGGTTATATTAGAAGACAATGACTTGAAGGAATTCATTGATCGAGAAATCCAAAGCTAGCTTCAACTAATGCACAAGAGTTGGCTAAGTGGAAGAAGTGTGTGGCAAAGGTGAGATGGATCATCCGTGAGGGATTTCGAGACCATATTGTCTCGAGTCTCCATGGGAAGGATACTCAATTTTCAATGTGGAAGACATTGAAGGACCTCTACCAGAATAATAGCGACCAGAGGAAATTCGTGCTCAAGGATAAGCTTCGAAGAATCAATCTGGAGAAGGAAGATACTATTTCCACATATCTGAACAAGCTCACCACCTATAGAGATGAGCTTGGCAGTGTGGGAATAACTACTGTCGATGATGATATGGTGAGCCTCGCTCTCCTTGGCCTTCCAAAGAGTTGGAATAGCTACCAGGACTCTATGAATGGAAGGGAGAAACTACAGGATTGGGAACGACCATGGTCGGATCTTATGCAGGAGGAGATCAGGAGGAGCACATGAGAGGGTTCTTCATCCAAGAATGATGATGAAGAAAGTTTGGCCTTAGCAAGTAAGGCAAGGAAAGGGAAGGGGAAGGCTTCCCATTTCAAATCAAATTCTTCTCATGGAGGGAAGAAGAGTGACATGTCTAAAGTAATATGCTTTAATTGTCACAAGATGGGACATAATGCGACTAATTACCCATCGAAGAAGTCTAAGAAGGGATCCTCGGAAGGATCGGAAGGTGAGGCATTAGCCTCTCAGTTCGAAATGGACTTTACCCTCATCGCATACATGGTGTCATCGATGATGGGTTGTGTCTAGTATCTTGATAGGGAACCTCATTCCACATGATTAGTGATAAAAATTTATTCAGTGCCTTGGAGGAGAAATACCTCAAGATGTGCATAGAGATGGGTGACAACGAAAGGTATAGTGTTTCAGGAGTGGGCACGATTTCTTTTCATAGGGAGCATGGAGCTCCTCTCACCTTGACAGATGTGATGTGTGTGCCTAGACTGAAGAATAACTTGGTATCGGTCGCGATGTTGGAGGACAAAAGATACGATGCTGTCTTCAGTAAAGGAAAGGAATTCCTAAGACACATAGCCATGGGTCAGACCAAGAGGATATGGATTCAGGTAAAGAATCTCTATAAACTAGAGGTAGATGATTGTGCAACATTGAGTACGAAAGAAGAATTGGTGCAAAGCCAAGACATTGGTGAGTTGTGGCAGAGGAGGTTGGGGCGTTTGCATCATGGGGCTTTGAAGATAATGTAGCAGATATCTACAGGACTTCCCAAAGGTAAACTTGAGCAAGTTGACACATGCAAATGTTGTACCTTGGGAAAGTACACCAAGTCTTCCTTTCATGATCGAGACAGTCAAGTAGAGGCTATCTTAGAGCGAGTTCATACTGACTTGTGTGGACCATTCTCAACGGCATCCACAGCAAAGAAAAGGTATTATGTGATTTCCATTGATGACTATTCTCATAAATGTTGGATTTATTTCATGCAGAAGAAGGTCCAAACTTTCACAAAGTTGTGAGTTCAAAGCTTTGGTTGAGAAAGAGTCGGGGAAGAAGATCAAGGCCCGAGAACAGTGGAGAATACGTCTCTCAAGAGTTTAAGGACTTCTGTGCAGTGGAAGGAATTAAACGAGAGTTGACAGCACCTCATAACCCATAGCAGAATGGGGTGGCCGAGAGGAAGAACAAAACTATTGTGGGGGCAGCACAGGCAATGTTGCATGACCAAGGCCTACCACTTCACTTGTGGTCTGAGGCATGCAACACAATGGTCTATTTGTAGAATGGAAGCCCGCATCACATACTTGGGATGAAGACACCAGAGGAAGCTTTCTCCGGTAAGAGACCAGATGTGGGTCACTTCAGGATCTTTGGCTCATCGGTATATTGCCATGTGACAAAGGATGCACGTAAGAAGCTTGAGCCAATAGCAGAGTTGGGGATATTTGTGGGGTACACTGATACACCTCACAACTATCGAGTGTACTTGCCTACCAGTCAGAGGACAGTGGTTCTTCTTTTCAAACTTTTGGGAACCCCGCCCAATCTGGGTGGAATCCCCAAGGTCCTCCACGACTTCCTTTTCTGGCCACGCTTAATCTGCCAGACTTGACTAAGATGATGAATGATCCAATCAGATAAAATTCAGCTTGGTCTCCGGTCCCAACCAAATTTCCATCAGATATTCCAAAATTGGAAGGGACGAGTGGTGAAGACCTAGGAAACCATGTAACCACGTTCCATTTATGGTGCTCATCTAACTCCTTGATCGATGATTCGATCAGGTTGAGATTATTTCATAGCACCTTAACTGGGAATGTGGCTAAGTGGTATATAGAGTTTCCAAGGGGCACCTTTACTTCTTTCGCTGATTTGGCTAACATTTTCTTAAACCATTTTTAGTTGCTTGTCCGTTACGAAGCCGGAACTAAGCTTCTGGCCAATTTTCATCAGGACATGGCTACTCACATTTCGGATCATATCCAAGAACGGAGACGAAGAAAGAGGCTTATCAAAGCTGAAATTCCACCTGAGTTCTATCTCAAATGGTTTTTAAAATCATTACAACCTGAGATCTCCAAGGATGTTTCTATGTCCGACCTGTATTCGGAAGAGTAGGCTATCTTTCGCGCCCAGCAATTAGAACTGATATATTATCAGTCTGGGACTCTTAAGAAAATCTTCCCTGATGCTCCTAGATCCACGATTAATGTAGCCAAACCGAAGCCAAGCCCTCATGCTGATGGTATAGTTGGATCATTGGATGCAAATGCGATGAACCTTTTGAACCAATTGCAACAGTTGTCTCTACAAATTGCTTCTTCCAATCAGGCTGCACTGTCTACACCTTCGCCTTCCCAACCTTCTTCCATAAACGTCGTTCAGGCCTCTAACCCCAAATGAAATCAAAATTCTGATGGGAAGAAGAAGGGATGAGGTAAAAAGAAGAATCAGGATGGTAAGGGTAATGCAAACAAGCCCGGAAACAATGTTGGTGAGAGTATAAAAGAGTCTAAGAAAAAGGTTAAATTTCCATGCAAGTTATGTAGTGGAGATCATTTGACTCATCTCTGCCCAAAAATTCAAGATGCTCAGCACTTGTTAGTGCAACAAGGGACTTCTAGCTCCCAAGCTGTCTTAACTAACCCTTTTCCCCAAGGGCAACAGTTACTTGCTGGTGCAAACTCAAACCCTGGTACCTCGGCAGGGGGCAACCAGGAAGGGGACAATTCCTTAAATGTTTTCATGATGAGTTCTAATGTCAATGTGGCTACACGGTCACATGATTATGGTGAAGCAGAAACATCTAAGGATAAATCTGTTCCCGAAACTACGGATCCACTTCATATTGAGCGACCCTCTATCAAGTCTATACCTCGAATACCGAAAGGTTCCGCCAAGTGCGCGACTATTAACCCTAATGCTAGGGCAACCCAGAACTACTCCATTGTTGAGGATCTAGCTCAGAGTCCTTGCGCTATGTCTGCTTTAGAGGTACTCCAGTCATGTCCTGCTTAACGAAGTGCTTTTCTTTCAATGATCGGGGCAGTTGATCACAACAATTCTTTAGTGCTCACTTTTGATATGCTCAATGTCAAAAAGAGACTTCCTCATCATATGGCTTTTCAAATGAAGTCTACTTACTAGAAAACTAATATTTTTCGAACAGTTATAGATGAGGGAGCTTCCACTTGTGTAATGTCTATGTCATGTTGGAAGGCCATTGGATCGCCTTCAGCTGTTCCTTCACCCACTCTCTTAACAACATTTGACGGACATTCTCATAGGCCACGCGGGATTATCCCGGCCTTTCCTATATGTGTTGGAGGAAAGTTCATTAATATCGAAGCAGAAATCATTGATGCCAACCTAGATTACAATCTCCTCTTAGGATGGAATTGGATTTATGAAATGGATGTCGTAGTTTCGACTCTGTTTCGCGTCCTTTGTTTTCCTCATGAGGGGAAAATTGTTAAAATTGGTCAATTGGATTATTCTCCAATTGACCCTCATGCAACTTTGGATTATACTGTTCTGTGAAGTAGAAAAGTTGCTCAAGGCAGGTTTCATATACCCCATTCCTCTAACGGATTGGGTTTCTAATCCAGTCCCAGTTGATAATAGAATGATCGACGTGTGCATTGACTTTAGGGATTTGAACAAAGCTTGTCTGAAAGACGATTACCCCACACCGTTTATTGATCAGATAGTTGATGAATGTGCGGGTAATGAGATTTTCTCCTTCATGGATGGATTCTCTGGTTATAATCAAATATCTATCCATCCAGAAGACCAGCATAAGACAACTTTCATTTGTCCCTGGGGTACTTTTGCATACAAAAAGATGCCTTTTGGTCTTAAAAATGTTGGAGCTACATTTCAGCAAGCCATGTCTTACGCTTTCCACGACATCAAGCATTTCATCGAAGCATACTTGGATGATTTAGCTGCTCGTTCTCGAAAGAGAATCAATCATCCCAGTCAGCTTCAATTAGTTTGTGAGAGATGTTGATTTTACAAGATCCGGTTGAATCCAAATAAGTGTGTTTTCACGGTTACATCTGGTCGGTTGTTAGGGTTCATTGTATCAACTGAAGGGATTCGAGTTGATCCCTTCAAGGTTGAGGCAATAATTCAGTTGCCTCCCCCGTCTTCCATCCGACAACTTCAAAGTCTTCAAGGAAAGGCAAATTTCTTGAGATGATTTATAGAAAACTATGCTGAGATAACTAAAGGATTTACATGTTTGCTAAGGAAAGGAGTTCCATTTTTATGGAACGACTTTGCAAAATGATCTTTTGATGCGTTGAAGTAGGCGTTAATCTCTTCCCCACTTTTGAGTCCACCAAATTATGGTATAGATTTCCTTTTATATCTTGCAGCCGAAGAATCAACCATAGGTATGGTTCTGGTTCAGGAAGATGATGCTCTCACAGAGCATGTGATTTACTACTTGAGTTGAGGCTTGGTAGGCCCTGAGCTACACTATTCTCTGGTTGAGAAATTGGCCTTGGCAGCCGTCCATGATGTCCATCAACTTCGTCATTATATTTTGCCACGTAAAACATTCGTCTTAGCGGCAGTCAATCCTTTCCAATTTATCCTCAGTAGGCGAGTGATTGGGGGCAAATACAATCGATGGATTGTTATTCTACAAGAATTCGATCTCGAGTTCTTGTCAGCCAAGTCTAAGAAGTCATTGGTTTTTGCAGAATTAATTTCTAAGCTGCCTTGTGAAGAATATGTTGTTTATGAGGAAAGTTTCCTAGACGAACATTTATTCCTCATCTCTTCACAAGATCCCTAGTATGGAGATATCATAATCTATCTCCAGACTTTGAAGTTCCCTCTTGCTTCCTCCAAATATGAACGTCGAAAATTACGTCACCTGGCGAAGAACTGTGTCATCATTGGTGATACATTATGTCACCGAGGGGTTGATCCAATCCTTAGGCGTTATTTAATTTTAGAGGAAGCAGAGTTTGTGCTTAGTGATAGCCACAGTGGAGCTTGTGGTGGTCATCTATCTAGGCTTGCGACAACCCAAAAAATCTTGCGTGCCGGTTAATTTTGGCCTTCGATTTTCAAAGATTGTATTGAAGCGGTCAAATGTTGCCACCCTTGTCAAGTCTATACTCAGAAGATGTGCGCGCATCTAGCTCCTCTTTTCCTTGTTATCACTATCGGCCCTTTTAGAAAGTGGGGTATTGACTTTACTACTTGTAATCCACCTTCAACGGTGAATCACAAGTACATTATAGTGGTCATAGAATACTTTACGAAGTGGGCTGAGGCCATGCCTACTTATAAAAACGATAGTGAGACAGCGACATTGTTCCTCTTCAATCAGATTATTTCAAGTTTTGGCATCCCGAGAGACATTGTCACTGATCATGGCAGTCATTTCCAGAACCAACTGATGACCGAATTGGCTCTTAAGTTGCGCTTCCGGCAGGAGCATTCATTTTTGTATTATCCTCAGGCCAATGGGCAAGTCGAAGTCGTGGATAAGTCCCTCAAGACAATCTTGCAAAGGAAAATTGACAAAAATCGCTCCAATTGGCATATCATGTTGTATCTGGCTCTCTCGGCGTACCGAACCTCGGTAAAGACTACCACCAGTTTTATACCTTTTCAGTTAGTTTATGAGCTGGAATCTATTTTTCTTATTGAGTGTGAAATTCCATCCCTCAAGCTAGTTGTTGAGCTCCTTCCAGAGACTTCTAGTCTCGAAGAGCGCCTCCTTCATTTGGAACATCTTGATGAGCAACGTCGAGATGCTGCCATAATCAATGAGGCTCATAAGAAAAGGGTTAAAACTCAGTATGATAAAGTTGTCCATCCTCGAGTCTTTTCTGAAAGTGACCTTGTCTTGGTCTATGATCAAGATAAAGACGCCTTGGGGGCAGGAAAATTCAAGTCTATGTGGTATGGTCCCTTTATAGTGAAATGAGTTTTAGGAAAATGGGCTTATGAATTAGTCGATTTTGAAGGGAACAAGTTGGCGGAGCCCCAAAATGGGCTCTACCTCAAGAAGTACTTTGCTTAGGTTACAACCGAGCAATGGCTTCTTTGTATATTTTGTATTTTGTACATATTTTATCGAGAGCTTTTGTGATATCGACACTTTTTTGATCTGCTTTGGTAGGTGTTGATGGATGACTTGGTCTATTTCGGATTCGTCAATGGTGCTAGTCGGCACACTCAGAATCTCGCTTCCGCAGCTTGGGTGATTTATTATCCATTTGGTCAGTTGATGGTGTCAAGGGGAGTATGTATTGGTTCTGCGTCAAATAATATTTCCGAATATACTGCCATCATTAATTTACTATCCGAATCTATTTCTTATGGAATTGATTCGTTGGTAGTGTATCTTGACTCACAACTGGTAGTCTCACAATTGAATAACACTTATCAGGTTTGGGATCCTTATTTATATCTCCAATTTTTGAGAGTGAGGGTGTTGCAACGATCATTTGTTTATATTATGTATATTTTCACATTCCACGATCTGAAAATTCATTAGTGGATTCTATCGCTAATCAAGCATTAGATTGGCATATCATTCATTCATCAAGATAAAAACAACATCAAAAATTTGGAACTAGATATATATATATATATATATATATCATAAAACTTCCCGTGTGTACATAAAGTGTTTCAAAAATAATATACAAAATCGGGACTAAATTCCCATAATCATGTCCAATCTATCTATCGACCCGGCTCAGGATGAGCAGCTAAGAAAGTGACCACTGCATTGGCCACACGCCAAAGGATGCGAACCCAGTCTCATGGTACTCCTACCACGCGACGCTGCATCTCCTCAGGTAGGTCTTCTATGACCACCATCAGTACCTGGTAATTCAATCTCACCAGGTTTCTTTGGACTGCATATAAGACCCTCTCTGTCTCAGCAGCCACCTCTTCAGCACCTCTTCCGCAACGCCTGTGCCACGGAAATTCGTCTGGTTTTACCGGACCCACATCTGGAACATGATCATTATGTTAGTATTTTAATCCCATCAAAAGTATTTCAAATTCCATATTTAAAAAACATAAAAAAATTGATAAAATTGATAAAAAAATTTTAAAAATGGCTACCTATCTCTCCCCATGCTGCGTTTGGTGGCAGCACCAAGTCTGGATCTCCTCTAAAATCCATGCCACCATAGGGATAGTCATCCACAGCAATGATTTGTTGTTCCCACCAGGAGAAGAACTCATCATCGAAAGCAGTCCTCGGCACAACCCCACCTCCAAGGTGTTTCATCAGGTTGGCCCACCTCCCCATCCAAGGATCTCGGGGCTACTGATAGAGACTGATACTCTGGGATGCATTCCAGGAACCTTCTCGAAGAAGAAGGAGCATAAAATGGTCCCATATCCAAAATTTTGGTCTGCCCTTTCTGAATGGAGGAAAACTGGCTCTTCATATTGGTAAGAAGAGGTGTACACCAATCAAAAACAATGGTGAGGCACTCCACGACCAAAGTCGTAGATACTCGTGAAGATTGGTGCAATGAGGTTGATCCGTTTATCCTAGCTATGGTGAATAGTAGAATCCTTAGGGATAAGCTCTCCACATGTTTTATTGGAATCTGGCTTCCAATTTTTCTGGATGCCCAGTACAATAAATGTGTACATAGTCTTCCACTGAAAGACTACCTCGTCTCCGGCTAGTCAAATGAACAACTTCTCCTCTCTAGGAGAGACCAATGATAAAGTAAATATCCTCCACCTCTATCCTCAAAGGCATCTGATCAATCATAAATGCATCATCTTCGACACTTCAATAGTGGATTAACATTTCAAGCAGACAAGTGTTGGCCTTCATGTTGGGCATTTTGAAAAATTTCAACAAGCCACATCCCCTCAATGCATCTAATGCCTGTTGATCATTCATAACTTCATTATCAATGGTAGTATTCTCCCTCTCTCTCCATGTGATTGTCATCCTGAAAGAAAATTGAGTTCCAACCATTATATTTTTGTGTTGAAATTTCAAACCACGTATACGTGGGTCCCTTTCGTTATTCTGCCGAGGCAGATTATCGTCGGAACTTAATCCAAGGATCCATACGTGCTAAAAGACGGAAAATTATGATATGGAAGAGGATGCAACCGAATGTACATTCCCTTTTCTTTTTGAAAAGAAAGGAAATACCCGCTTATCCTAAAGATTATTATGACACGTCCGATTCTGGTAGAGTGGATAAGGAACAAATCGGGAAGAGGATTGTACCACGAGAGAGCGAAGGGGTCAACCTGTTCCGAATAGACAACATGGATTTTGGAAATGTAGTTGTACTCTTACATCGATCCAGATCAAGAAGTATTTCCATCCACGGGGGTAAATATTTGCTCGCTAGACGAGAGGATAGCAGTGCTAGTTACAAATTCTTCACACACATTCGCATGTAGGGCCTTCGTATACGCGGGTCTATAATATCCAACCCGCGTATATGCCGCGTTGAAATTTTTAACAAAAATTCCTACGATCAAACCTTAATAAAAATTTCTAAAAAGAATCATAAAGTAATGCAAGCTTGAATTTGGGGATACCTGATGATTTTGATCCAATTTGAACGGTCCAATTCTTTGGGGGGCAAGTTTGCTCTTTTTTTCTCCACAGCTTTTGCTTTCAACACAAATGACACAAACGATGAGTCAAAAGCTCATTTTATAAGCTTTGAAAGTGTCAAATTTTTTCAACACTTGATTTTTTTCATCTCATGAATCTTTTAACTTATGAGC
Source organism: Pinus tabuliformis (assembly GCA_031772625.1). Lineage (NCBI taxonomy): Eukaryota > Viridiplantae > Streptophyta > Pinopsida > Pinales > Pinaceae > Pinus > Pinus tabuliformis. The sequence continues at coordinate 1,414,360,571 of CM062819.1, read as the reverse complement.
TTGGATTGTTAAGAATAGGTTGTTTTTTCAGGACATTTTGGATGCTTCTTCAAAATTTCATATTGGTTCCATGACCACTGACCCATCATGGCAAGTATCATTTACTCACTGGCGTATAGGTTAGGGAAACCATTTTTTCCGTTGCATCTTGCATACTAGCCTCCATTTGTCGATACACTTGCCATAGGGTCGATCCCATCGTGTTATGGTTAGTAAACCATGTTCACTCACCGATTTTTAAATCATGACACGATGGTAGAGCCATCCTTTACATGGGCATCGTAGTTAGCACCTCACTGACATTTGTTGCCCATGCTATTATATTTAGTAGGCTCGGGAGTCCTCTTTAGTCCTGCCATGACTTGTGCGTTGAAGACTCATTCCTCTTTACTTCTTCGCTTCGTTATGGCCTTATACCCTAAAGGCTCCTTTGTGTTGAGTTGTACTACTGCATTGCATTTTGACCATTTGCACCTTTTAGCCTTGAGTCGGCTTCACTTGGACTCGTGTTTAAGCCACTTCTTTGACCATGTCTTCTGCAAACTCAAACTTGCAATCCCTTAGCTTCTGCAACTTGACACACCCTTTGACCCGTGGAAGGATCATCCTTTTGAGTTTCCTTGACTAGTTTCACCTCCCTGCATTGAGCATAGGATTGTTCCCATCCTAGGAACTAGATCATCTGTTTCACTGACACTTGTTCTTTCCACTGTACTATAGCATTCTTTTATTCTTTTTCCAGCTTAAAGAAAAAGACAAAAAATTATATATTTCAAAAAGACTGGGAACGAGACAACATTTCCATATATTGTTGGTAGCTAGAGTCAGTTGTGTCACCCTTGAACAAATCACTCAAAAGAAAGTCATCCTCCATTTTGGGCGATATTTAGTTTGACTTAGGTACGCCTTAACCTTGTTATTGAGTCAGTTCTCCTCTGATTGGTTATCTCTTCCAATCATATGGAGAGTTTGTTCATGCCTCCTGCATGATGAACTTATACAGAGTTATCATATGCTGCCACATAGTCATCATTGAGTCGTGCTTTTGTTCAAGGGAAGTAAGCCCGAGTCAGCCTCCCTGCGGTGTCTCTTGACCTATTTTTCAATCGGCCATCCCTGGTTGTCAGTGTCTTGTTTGTCATCACATCAGTTATATTGGTCCTTTGCTCATGTCAGTTTGAGAAGGTCTCCATTAACTTCTTGTTGGCGGGTATTGTCCTTATCGAAGATGACACATTGCTTTGAGGGCAGGCCTAGAGCCGCACCCTGGCCCTATTTTCATTATTGATAGGCCACCTTGTGCTCAACATCGATCAATATCATGGGTCTTTGACTGAGTGGTTTCCCTTGTATTCAACATCAGCTTTCATTATCACACATTGGGATTCATGCAGTGCGTTAGTTTCCATTTGGCCCTATTGGTGGATTCCTCGCCTCTGTGTCAGCTTTCATTATTGGTTGGTTCAGAGGGTTTCTATCGTGCACTAGCTACATCTTGTGTACACCAGAAACATGCTTCAGTTGGGTTGCTACATCTTTTTCGTCTGATTCCTTCCACGTTATTGGCCTACGGGTTACACTCGCGCTAGATTGATGAAGGATGCCTTAATGCCTTCCTTCTAGTGGATCTTTTCCTATCGACTATGACTCATTGCTCTGGGGCAAAGATCTAGAGTCCATTTGGTAGTACCTTGGGGTCTGCAGTCATCAGTGGTAGATCCTTCACTATCGACCATGGGAAACCATCATTGTCCCCTGATTGATAGATTCTTCTAGGTGTTTGACTTCAGCGCATTTATTCTCACTTTTTAGATTGTATTAGGTACCTTGACTCTCATTATCATTATCGGTGAGTAGTCTCGCGTTTGTTAACAGTATACATCAATGACCAGTAATCAAATTATTTCTCACATGGTCGACTTCAGATCATTTATTCCCATTCTATAAATGTACCACGGCGGTCGGTGAAGATCGCGGGTTGCATCAGCATTCTTTGGTTCACTTGTCAGTTGCTCTTGTTGCTACTAGTCGAGACCATTCCACATTATATGTTGCAGCGACATCGTATATGCTGGCATCCGAGTTGCGATGTAGTATCATCTTATTCCATCATGTTCATTTGGTACTACTGGGATCAGTTTTTGACATCAGTGATCAGTTTCATCTTCCAGCTTCATTGATCATCTTCTTATATGTGATATTCAAACATGTACTTGTTCGATCATGATTAGATGATCCATTATGTACTTTCAGTTCTTTATACTTGTATACATAGTGGATCCACTTGTACTTGATATGCAGACATGCTTTACTTTCTCTGAGCATGGGTATGACCGCCTCAGACAGTTGTTTCTTTCTGATCTTCTTTTTGATTGCTTAGCAAGCTGAAATCTGGTGAAGTCCTTCTCAGTTTTTGACAGGTTTCCTTTCCATATACATAATACATTTCGGCCATCATGTACCCCTTCTAACCTCATATATTAGGGGGAATTTGTTATAGCTCCAAATATCACCCTTCGTATTTGTGATGCTTGGTTTATGGCCTAGGGCAACCCCTCCTTCCAGACTTGGTTCAAATATTTTAAAAACAATGTTTTACTTCCTGTACGCTACTTTTCCCTGTCATAAAAGCGTGTACACATGGATTAGTCAATACCCAACTGGCATATATGTGTTAAAACACTTAAAAAAAACTAAATTTCCTTAATTATGGGCGGAGTTCACGGGTTTTACCTGTTGATTACCTCCTAGTGCCCGTCGCCCAATTGTTCCCAATTGTTTCCCAACTAAAAAACTAATTTGGGAGAAGTATAAAAAGACTTGCATGGGAAGGCCTTAGGGAAGAGAGAAGAGATAGAATTACTATATTGAGATTATCCTCTAATCAAGTCTGAAGTATCCCTGTGCTTTGAGCACTTCCCCAAGTTCAGGAAACCCTTGTTTCCTTGAGTGTTGATATTCTCCCACTTGCTTGAGATAGCATACACCTTGATATGGGTACTCTCTTGACATAGCATACACCTTGAGAAGTCTAAAGGCAAGGATCAGAAGTTGCAAGGCAGATAATGACAGAATCATTCAGTCATAAGAGAGACTTTCCAAGGCACAGGAAAAACAAGCAAAGTTCAATGGAGTTATCCTTCAGAGTTTGTCAGACTTGCAGAGATAAGGACAACCACATATTAGTTATCCACAAGAGGATAGGATTAATGGGGCATATGGTAGCAAGTCTTATGGTGGGCACAAGTCATACATGGATGACACATTTAAAAATGGCAGGTTCATCGATACACCTAATAGGAGAAGTAGTGGATATGGGTTCTACTCTGGTTCTGGTTCGGATAGCTATCATGGTCATCGTCACTATCATGCTTACATGACGACTAACAAGGGATATTTTCCAGATGAGGTCAAGAAATCCAAGCCACCTACATTCGATGGAGAGTTGAAGAAGTCGAAAGAGGTAGAGGCATGGTTATTTGGGATGAGGAAGTTCTTTGAGCTGCATGACTATACTGAGAACATGAAGGCCAGGATAGTTATTTCTAGCCTTAAAGGGAAACCAGACATTGGGTGGGAAGATGTGAAGCATGTTAGAGACATTAGGACAGGGAAGTTGACTTGGCATGAATTCAAGGGACTCTTTAAGAAGAAATACTTGTCAAATATGTACAATGACAGAAAATCCAATGAGTTCTATGAGCTAAAGATGGGATCTACGACAGATGAGTAGTAAACGACTAAGTTCCTAGAGTTGTTGAGGTATGTGCTTTATCTTAAGGATGAGAAACCAAAAGTTCAGAGACTTATCAGTGGACTACCATTAGCATTTAAGAATTTGATTGTGTATGATGAGCCTTTGTCACTAGAAGAACTTGCTGGGAAGTTGAAGCACTGGTATGAGAAATCGAGGTGTAAGACTGAGTCTAAGTAGGGTTGGAAAGGGAGTGATAAGACTAAAGGTAAGTGGCCACCTTAGGATGTAGGTGAGAAAGAGAATGTTTCTCCTTACAAGAATTTTAATGCAATAGAGAAGGGACATGGACCTCAGCCTGGAGAGCAACAGAATAGAGGTGATGGTAGGGGATAGTTGCAGTGTTGGATATGTGGAAATGATAATTGCAAGAAGGATTGTCTGTTGTATCAAGGTGATAGGCCTCGAATGTACAATTATCTAGAGGCATGGACAGTTGGGGATGGTGCACATAGCATTCCTCATATCTATGCAGCATTTGATAACAAGAAGGTGGATCACCAGGTATCCATTATTGGGATGGAAGGTAAGCTTTGTGATCGAGTTGTTTCTATTTTGATTGATCCTAGATCTAATTATAGTTATGTTAATTCTAACCTGGTAGATAAGTGTGGTTTGAGAAAATAAGTGCATTCAGAGTCTTGGTTGGTGAAATTGGATACAGGTACTAACAAAATATTTCATCATTGGGTAAGAGCTTGTGCGTTTGAGCTGAATGGTATGCCTACATTAGCACATATAAATGTGCTTCCGTTGGGGTCATATAGTATCCTTCTAGGTATGGATTGGTTGTACATTCACGGGACTAAGGTAGATTGTTATGAGAAGATTATTGAGTGCTTGGATAACAATGGAGAATGGAGAATCTTACACGGTAAGAAGAAGCCTACATCGATGAGAATGGTTACAACTATTCAGGCAAAGCGTAATTGCAGGAAAGGGTGTGTATTATTTGCAGTGCATGTTTCCAGTGATAAAGATAAGGATGTTGAGGATGCAGAAGTCTTGTATAGGTGTCCAGTTTTAAAGCAGTTTCAAGATGTATTCCCAACAGATATTACAGAGTTGTGGCCTCACAAGGAAGTGGACTTTTCTATTGATTTGGTACCCGGGGCAGCACCAGCATCAAAGGCACCTTACAGGATGAGAACTCCAGAGTTGGTGGAACAAGTTGTGTATTGATTATAGGCAGTTAAACAAGTTGAAGATCAAGAACAAATATTCATTGTCGAGGATTGATGACTTCAGCTCCGCATCTGTACCAATGTTTACATACTTTGTTTTTAGCGACGCAGTGATGTCGGGATCCTCAATTGATGGTCCTCGAACTTCGTGACGCCCTTCAGTTTATGGAATATTAATATTTCGGGGGTCATCATCATCCTCCTCTACTTGCACCTTATAACATTCTAGGGCACTGGTTAACTGGGTTGCCCATGTTGTTTGAACTACTTGTCATGGTTCCTGTGGTATTTTGAAGATGGCAGCTTTTACGACTTGCAGCGCGTCATCAACAATATCCGACCATTGGTCTTCAAACGTGAATGTTAACAAAAATCCCTCGTGCAAGACATCCCATTCGCCCATACCATGTCAGAGTTCTGTCTTAGTATACCAATTCATGGGTATGACATCCAGGGTATGGTAGAATAAGTGTACCCATTCAGGCTAAGGTTCTTCTCCATATGCCTTGGTCCATTTCGCGAGGTGCATGCACGGGTCATCTCATCCATTGTATTTATCTTCTATCCATAGTTGTGGTTTCCCAAATCGTAGGCGCATCATTCTTCTACATCCGTGCCAATTTTCAAAATTCCCTTGATGTGTTCCCCACCAGCGCACAGGTGTCACGCGCAGCACCCACTTCAACAAATCGAACCACTGTTGTTCCGATACTGCGCTTTCAAACTTGCTCAAGAATTCATCCACCGTTGTCAATCCATCATATGTTGGCAGATCTCGGGCTTGGGTTGTTACGCAACATAGTGATCTAATCATCATGTTGCAATTCAGTGTTGTCACTTTGTTCAACCGATTGTGCCAGTGTTCGTCTTCTTCATCTAAATTCGAGGTGCAGGAACTTGCTCGTTCCCACGCGATCCTTCCATCTACAGTTGGATTCACCCAATCCTGATCTTGCGCAGTTATCTTATAGATACAATCTAGCTCACCGTCGCTTCCATCGTTGTGCACTGGTTCGGTGTAGCGTGCTCCTTCAGCTGGGTCTAGCATAACTACTATGCGTAGGGATTTTTTCTCAAATATCATCTTCTGCTTGTTCAAGTTAATGACTCCATTCATATCACTGGCCCAGTCTATTCCTAGCAATGCGGGATAAGGATTGTTGTCATCAACAATCTCTATTACTTCAAAGTCCGTCTGTGTGCTCGCACCTTCGATATCAACTGTTACCCCTTGCAACCTCCCCATGGGAAAAATCTTATGTTGGTTCGCCATTCATAATTGAATAGGGGACCACTGTAATGCGAGCCTTCCCATGTGTTCCCATATCTATTTTGGTAACACATTCGCGTCCAAACCCAGGTCTAGGATTACCTAATCCATTTCATACTCACCAATCTACATCATCAATCTCATCTCCCTTCCAATGCGTAATGCATGCTTCCCTAGTTTCCGAACTACGCGCAGTTCCCCTGACCCTGCACACCTAGTGATCAACTCTTGTAGTCCCTTAACTACGTTATTGTCGCATAGTAGTTTCATGCACGTCTCCAAAAAGGTAGTAAGCATAGAAGGATCCATCCCTGGCTCTAGTTGATCCTTACTACCTGAAGTGGAGGCCTCCACGAAGCTCTTCTTAGCTTCCATGAACATCTCCTTTGCGCGTTCTAAGTCAAACTCAGGTTCCTTTTTAGGAGCCTTGCGAACCCATGTATCTTCCTCGGGCTGCTTCCCCTTATCCTCCCCTGTGGTTGCACTACTTCTAAGCACTATGTTCACATTTGGGTCTTCTTCGTTCAGATATCATCATTTGGATATTTTGAGTCGGAGGAGGCTGGAGTACTCCTTTCTCACGCATCTGTGCGATCAACGTAGGACAATCTACCATTTCATGATCAAACTGAGCACAGTATGAACAGGATACTCTCGTTGGGTTGGTACAATCATGGGCGTAGTGCCCTGGTCCTCCGCAATTGTAACAAATTAACTGTTCGCGACCCCTTCCTGGTCCCATTCCTCCTCGTCCTTAACCTCGCCCCTGAAATCCCATCCGCGCCAACCCTGCTGCTAGGTCGAGGGCTCACATTTCTGTCTGCATCCGATAGGCTGGGGTCTGATCCATCATTAACTCGCAGCTGCGACAAGTATGCTCGTCGTTGCCTATTGACCTACAGAAATTACAAAACAGTTGTTGGGGAGTCTGTGTATACTTCTGCAACAAATGAAAATTATTCGTCATGTGCTTTCCTCCTATCTAAAAAATCACGCACCATAACGCGGGTGTCGCACTCGGCCCTACCTGAACCTCTGGTCTCAATGGCATTAGTCCCCCTCCTGCCAAGTAGTTCGCGAATACTGGACAGTGATTCTTGTCATGGCCCTGGCCTTTGCATTTTATGCACCACACTTCCTCGCACACCTCCGGCTATGCTGCCCTATCCTGCTTCAAGCTCTGCACTTCCAAGCAAAGATTCTGTAGTTGTGTGTGCATTTGTTGAACTCCCAGCCCCAAATCTTGTATTGGTGTCTCATGCAACCTCATCGCCATTTCCAACGCTTCGGCCTGGGTAGAAAGTTTCTATTGTGACAGTGCCATCCTCAAGTGCGGTGTTAGAGATGCCACAAACCATGCACGATGCTGCGCATCTGTGATCGTCATATTAGCTTTGTAGATCGTACTCTTCAGCCGCTGGTCCAGATCCCATGGGGTCTCGCCTGGAAGCATCACGATCTCTTTAAATTCGAAGATTGACTGTGTCTTTGATTTCAGCTACTAAATTATTTGTTCAGTGCATTCTAGATCTTGATTATTCCTACATTTGGGTGATCATTAGAGTGCTTGATATACCATGTCAACGCGCAATCCTGCAGCGCGCTCACCAAAGTAGCCTTCTTAATGTTGTCGTCCGTGACCCCTTGCGCTTCCCATACTGCTCTTACCACGAACTAGAACTGGTCCGGATCCTCATTCCCTACTCTTTTGAATGCAAGTAGCTTGATCGCGCTTGCCATGCTGAACTGCAGGGTTGGTGGAGGTGGAGTGGGTGGAGATGGAGGTGAAGGAGGTGAAGCGGGTGGTGGCATGGGTGGAGGTGGTAACTGCAAAATGCGTTGTCTTATCAAACTAACCGCACTTCTTGGGGAGACCCGAGCGAGCTCTTCCTCACTCTCTCGTGAAAGTGAAATTAAGGGATTGTTTCCTACTTCCCTGCTACCTCTGTAGATCTTCCCACTCCGCATCATTCCAAACATTAATGTATTTGCATAACCCGATTTTCACATAACAACATCTTAATCCAGGTATTCAAAGATTTAATGTACTTACCTCGTGGTCCCTTGAGAAAACATCATTCTGCTTCACTATAGCTCATGGTTGTGTGTATCGGAAACTCAGTGATAAATCCTCCTATTATCCAATCGAGCCAATGGTCCACAGTTCACGCGATCTTATCTTCTGATGCCTCTAGTATGCGCACTAATTTCGGAGTCCACAGTATCGATTGGTCAAGCTTACACCTTCCTTAGCTATCGGCTAACCTCGCGATCCACTCATACAGTTCACAAGGAAAGGACGCGAAGAAGATCTCATGGATTTCCGTATACACGTAGTGATCCAGCCACCTTTTCTCGAATACCTGCGGAGTTTTGTTTTCCTATGTCACGAACTCATGAATCTTCTTGTCCAACCACTCTTCAATTTCCTTCTTTGTTGGGTTCCAGTGGCACGACATTAGACATCCCTTAGGCATATCCCGATCCCAACAATGAAACCATTTGTTGGCTACGTGGGGCCTAACCCAGGTTCAACAGTGAGTTTAGCCAAGAAAATCCCAGTACTACTGGCCCTTTTGGCAAAAGTCTGTGGAGCGCGGACTGAGGTCTCACCTGAAGTAGTATGGGAAGGTGCTAGAACTAGGTTTCAGCATCCTAGGGATGTCTTGATGAGGGTTCTGGAGGTTTTTGATCCTAATATGCGCGCTACGCTGCTCCGCGCAGCTTCCTATTCTTCGCAACCCGCGCGCACCTTTGTATTATTCCGATCCGATCTGATCCTTACTATTATATTAGTGCTTAACTTAGTTTGTGCGGACCCAATATTCTTATTACTTGTTCAACTTTCAGATTAGCACGCGTACTTGAAAATAATATAAATGCATAAAGAATAACCAGAACATAGAAATACAGATCTACAAGTAGATGCACAATATTTCAGAATCAACTTATCTTTTATTAATTCTCTATCCAAGTACAACCCCAACTCCGCCCTGTGCACTCAACTGCAGGGGTCCACACACTCAGCTGCAGACTCTACTAGGCCTCTGCGCACTCAGCTGCAGAGCCTCTACCTACCACTACGACCCAATACACTTCAGATTTACTTCTATCTTCTAACCATGCCTTCACATCTATCTGTTACTTGTCAAAACTAAGACTCACTTTACACTTAGAGCCCCGCTCTATTTACATGTTGGTAGAAAAGGAACAGAAAATGAAGGTTTTCAAGAAGAATCTAAAGGAAACACAGGACAGGCGGAAGAGTTTTAAACATCGGCACAAGGTGTTTAAGGACTTTCAGGTTGGGGCGAATGTGTACTTGCACATCAAACCCAAGAGGAGCTCCTTGAGGATTGGGTCATGTGCCAAGTTTGCACCTCAGTATTACAAGCCTTTCAAGATCCTTGAGAGGATTGGACCAGTAACCTAGCTACTTGCACTGCCTCCAACGATGAAATTCCATGATTTTTTTCCATGTTTTGTTGCTTAAAGGATATGTGAAGGATGTTGATCATGTGATTGACTGGTTTGTATTACAGGTGGAGCCAGAAGAAGAATTCTAGTCAGAACCTCAGTGCATATTGCAACGGAAACAACTCATGCTTCAGAACCGAGCAATCAAGCAAGTTAAATGGTTATGGAAGCACTTTGGGCTCGATGAAGCTACATGGGAGATGGATGATTAGATGTGGGCTATGTATCCTTCATTATTTTCTGGTTGAGGAAAAGGAATTTTGGTATGTGTACATATTTGTGCATGGTTGTTATTGTAAATACCACAATTAGTTGTGTTATAAAGCTCCAATAAGCAGTATGTTTGTCATGTTGATTTTTCTTTTCAACAGGTTGTTCGTTGTAAATACTACATTGAGCTAAGTTATAAAGCTCCATGGGTAGTATGTTTTGGTTTTCAGTGGTATTGTTGGTCATAGGTGTCATAGAACACTAAGGACAGTGTTCACCTAAGGGGGAGGGATCTGTAACATCCCCAAGTTAAAATTTCATGGAATAAAGTTAATAAAGGGAAAATAAGACCAAGGTCATGGGACATGTATTACAAGTTGAATTTTGGGAAAAACATCCTAGTGGGTGTTCATTTCAATTTATTATGGAAAAGGAAATTAGCAAAGACATTAGAAAAGGAAAAGAGGCATCAATTGGCATTTATTTATGAAAATAAAGGAAAATAGGAGAAAAGGGAGATGAAGGGTCACAAATTGCATGATAAGTAAATTGAAAGGAAAATAGATGAAAATTAAGAAAATGGAGGGCTCAATGATTAAAAGGCTTCTGAGGATTAGTTCACAGCTTTTTGTCAGTTTGGCTTTGGAATTAGTTTCAGAGAGAGAAGAGAACCAAAAGGAGAAATAAAGTAAGTAAGAAAATGAAAGAAAAGGAAGGACGAGGAAAGCAAAGGAGAAGCAAGGAAAAGTTGGATAAAGTAACTTCAATAGGAAGACTTGCAGGTAATAGATTTCTTGTGTGATTTCATAGCTGTTTTGTGAATGCATGGTAGATGCATGTGTGGATTTGGTTTTCTTTTTGTCATTGGCATGGGCTTTTCCAAGTATGACAATGGTTTCAACCTTGCCTTGCCATTTCTAGATAGTCATGGTGTGATGGGGTTCTTATATTTGGTTAAGCTTTAGATTTCCAGATGGTTTTGAAACGGGGTGAGGTGGTCTCAAGAAAATTCCCAAGAGTTAGGGGTGGAGATGGTTTAATATCCGAGAAGCCCTCAACAGGTGGTTGGAGAGAGGAAAATTCCTCAAGGTATTGGTGAAGAAATTCTGAGGCATCCAAGCTTGTTTGGGCTTAGTGATCTCTTGACCGGTTTTGGTGGGATCACGGTAGCCTGAGGGTGGGGGTGGTTTAATCTTCGAGAAGCCCTGGTTGTTTACATTTCATTTTTCTTATATGATCTCTTGATCAGTTTTTTTGAGATTGCGGGAGAATTGGGGTGGAGTTGGTTTGATCTTTGGGAAGCCCTAGTTTTTTATGCCTTGAGTCCCACATTCATGCTTCGCATATGGCATGGGGCTGATTGGTTGAAAGAAAATGTTGGCTCAGCTCAATATATGGTCAGGTGGTACGTGGAATTCCCTGAATTGGTTGGATTTTGTATGTGTTAATAAGAGCTCTTTTCATGTTGTATTCTATGAGTGCTTGTACTTGTTATTATGTGGCTTTGATGGTAGTTCCATCATGGTTATTATTCTTGTTATATGTTGGTTATAAGTATGGTTACATAACAAGCTCTAGCTATGGATCTTGATATGTTTTGATTAGTTGATGAATGGTTAATGAATGCATGAGCTAAAAAATATTATTGCAGTTATTATGAGAGAGAATTAGACATTCTTGGTGAATATTAGATAAGTTTCAGACCTCTATGTTCAAATATGCATTCATGACCTGTATATTACGTGTTTTCAATATCTTTAATGAAATTATTGGAATCATTAGGCCTGGTTACGTCAAGTCCTTTATCAATTTTTGTATGAATGGATTTTTCCTGATGTTATTTATCATTCTATAAAGTCTCATTGAGTTATGGGCAGTGGTCTAGAGGCTATCCTGAAATGGTGGCTTAGAATCTGGAACCACACCCTCTCAACTGGAATTTTTGGGCCATAACCGCACCCTAGTAGGCTTATGCATGTGGTTGTAGGCCTATAACCACATGGAGGCCTTTTCATGCATGCGATTGTGGGCCTAGATCACTAAAAAAAGTAATCCAATTGAGGTTTTGCACACTTGGAGTGGTTGTTTAGCCCCTAGCTATCTTGTAGCTCCTGAGGAAGGTCAGCAAAGTTCTAGTTTTTTGACTCCACTTCCTTAATTGTACTTAGGAATTTGGGTCATGTCATAATATCCCCCAGCTCATGTTTACCTTGGAAGGCTAGTTAAAGTGGGTAAATGTGGGAGGTGGTGTTACAAGTTGGCCTGTCTTTCCAACCTAATATAGTTGGCTCCATTGTTGGCAAGTGTTCTTAATTTGTGTGTCCATCATCTAATTAGTTATGGAATGTTCATTGTAATTTGGGTTGAGCTCTATTGGTGCAAACTGCTCGAGAATGTCTAATGTGTCCAACAATGGTGGAAAGTATGGTTAAAGGTAGTCCACATTGAATATTGGGTGTAAGCTAAAGAATCGGTGGGTACTTAGCTCGAAAGCGTTGTCACCCATAGGCTTGGTGATGGTGTAAGGCTCATATCAGAGTGGTTGAAGCTTCTGATGGCCTCTGACAAGGCATTCCTTCTGCAAATGCAACTAAACCTTGTTTCCAACTTGAAATTTATCTGGAACCCGATGTTGATCATGACGTTGTTTGTACTTATTAGTATCTTTATCCAAGATATCATGAATATGTTAGTGGATGTGATGAATTTTCTTAATAAACTTGATGGCCTTATCAGCTTCAAATTGAACATTTGCAAAGTATGTCTGTGTAGTTGCAAGAGGCATTGTATCATCAATGGGACACAATAGTTGAAATCCCAAGCCCACCTAAAAGTGGTTGTGGCTTGTTGAGATATGGAGAGCTCTTTTATAGTTGTGTTACACATAGGGGAGACTCTCATCATGTGTTCATGGATTATTAGAGTTTTAAATGCATAGTATGTGCACTATCATAATGTTGACAACCTTTGTCTGGCATTCGGTCTACGAGTGGGATGCAATCGACGTAGTGAGCTTGGTGTCCAACAAAGACTAGAGGCTCGATCAAAATGCGCCATGGAACTAGTTATCCCAATCTGATATAACGGTCTGTGGGATCCCAAAATGTACCCACACTCGTTCAAAGAAGAGCTTGGCAATGGCTTATGTTATGATACTCTTTTCACAAGTGGCCAAAATGGCCATCTTAGAAAATCTATCAATCACCACAATTACACAGTCATTAGCATGCTTGGTAGAAGGAAGGCCAGACATGTATTCCATGGAGATGGATTCCCAAGGCTAGCTAGGAGTAGGTAGACAAGTGTACATGTATTTCTTCTTAATGGTTGGCTTAGTGATGATAAAGGTAGTGTAGGATCTGATATATTTTCTAACATCTTGTCGGAACTTTGGAGAATAAAAATACTTTTTCAGTACTGCCACTATCTTTTCCACACCAAAGTTTCATGTGACCTAATTGTAATGTGCCTCTCGAATTATCTTTTCATGCTCGCTTGAAGGAACACAAAGATGTCCTTGATAGAACAAAAAGCCATATTGAAGGTGGAAGTCTTGAACTGGCTTTCCAGACATCAACATCTTGTAGGTGGTAGAAAAGTCTAAGTCATTTTCATATAGTTGTGTCCATCGAGAGGTTTTGTGCCCACAAGAGTTGAGAACTGTGCTTAGTGGCATAATCGGGAGCCAACTAAGGCATTCTACAACGTGATTGGTTTTACCCTTCTTATATGTAATGCTAAAATTGGAATTATTGTAGGTATGTGGACCATTTCTGATGGAGATCATTCCACAAACTTCCCTTGTGTCTCCATAAATTGAAGGTGTTGGTGATCTATGTGGATGATATTTTCCTTTTCCAAAATATAATGTTTCCATTATTGTCACGCCTACATGATGGAATACATTTCATTATCATAGGTGGGATACATTTGAACAATATCAAAGAGCGTCTCACTATGATTTCCATTAGATGCCCTTGCACATTGAGGATTGCACCAATATCATAATCAGAGGCATCTGTCTCAATCACAAATCATTTTTGCAATTCTATAAAGTTGAGGAGTGGTGCAGAGCAAAGATGTTGTTTTAGTTCATTGAATTCCTTTTGTTGTGACTCAAACCAAATAAGCTTTTCTTTCCCTCTACCCTTTATAACTTGACTCAAGGGCCAAGTGGTATGAGAGAACCCCAACACGAATCTTCGATAGAATTTGGCAAGGCCAAATAAGCTACAAAGATCTGTTAGAGTCATCGAGGTATTCCAATCTTGAATTACTTGAATATTAGCTGGATCCACATGCATGCCTTACTCATCAATTATGTAGTCTAGATATTGGACCTAGTCCATGCCAAAATATCATTTCTTCAGTTTGGCACATATTTTTTGTTGTTGCAGGGTTTGAAGGACCTACCAAATATGTTGCAAGTGTTCTTCCAAACTCTATCTAAAGATGAAGATATCTTATAGATATACAACCATAAAACTTTGGTGAAAGGACACAAGATGTCATCCATCAGCCTCATAAAATTTGCAAGGGAATTTTTCAACCTGAAGAGCATGACCAACCACTCAAAGAGACCCTCCTTGGACTTGAAGGCATTATTCCATACATATGTGCATTCTATTGGAACTTGGTGATATCCAGACTTCAAATCAATCTTTTTGAAGTACTTAGCACCCTTGAGTTGGTCAAGAAGGTCATCAATCAATGGGATTGGGTACTTGTTCCTAACAGTGATTTTATTGAGTGCCTAATAATTAATGTAGACTCTCTAGGTCAAATATTTCTTTTGTACAAGTATAATTGGGCCCCCACAAGGTGAGTAACTTGGTCGAATGTACCCTTTTTTTAGCAACTCCTAGATCTGCCACTTGATTTCCTCATTTTCTAGAAGAGAGAAATGGTAGATTAGCCCATTAGGTAAAGGTTCTCCATGATTTAGATAAATCAAATTCTTGACCTGACAGTGCAAAGGTACCCTTGTGGGTGAGGAGAAGATGTCCATGTACTCTTCTGTGACCTTATAAATTTGTTTTTGATGGGTGGACGAACTCTTTCTGGGGGCCATAGATGTGGCCATGATCTTCCCCTTGCCTTGAGATGGAATCAGCAAGGATGCTTCCACAAGTATGGTTGGCCTAATAAAACATCACAAACTTCAAGGGGAGCAACATCATACAATACCTCAACTATGAAAGGCTCGATTTTGTAGGGAAGGAAACATTATTGGCTAACACGAAGATCTCACCCTTGATGGAGCCACTTAATGGTTTATGGAAATGGGTTTGGTGTTGTCAGTAGGATCAAATACTTAATGACCTCTGCCGAAATGAAGTTCTTTTGACTCCCAC
Source organism: Pinus tabuliformis (assembly GCA_031772625.1). NCBI lineage: Eukaryota > Viridiplantae > Streptophyta > Pinopsida > Pinales > Pinaceae > Pinus > Pinus tabuliformis. The sequence goes on along the minus strand of CM062819.1, from coordinate 1,414,345,322 downwards.
TATCAACAATGAACTTCATCAGAGAACCCTTCACCCACATTTGTGACTGGAATAGACGCTCACCCTCCTTCGAATATTCAGACTCACTCATCTTAACCTTGGTGGTGGTAATGATGGCACTTGGTTTCTACATCAATGATTTGTTCCCCCTTGTCAATTCATAGCTTAGAGTTAGAACATGCATCTGAATCTTAAGCTTTTAGCTCATTCACTAGTGACTTCTTTGCATGGAATTCAATTATGTTATGAGTGGGGATCTTGTAGAACTCACACCACTTCCCTGTGTCTTTTTTCACCTTCCCATTGTTATTATTTTCTTGTGGATTTGATGGGTTGTCCTAGTTTGTTCCACCTTGGCTTTTTCCTTTGTTCTGTGGTTTGGAGGTGCCTTTGCCCTGCTTTGAATTCACCAATCCAAAGTCCTGCTTCTTTTGTTTAAACTTCTACTCAATCTTTACAACATATCAGTACATTGCACCAAGCGAGGAGATGTTTCGGAATTCCATCTATACCTGGATGTATTTGTGCAAACATCCATGGTACTTTAGCACTAGATGGTTCTCAGAGTCCTTAATACCCAACTTCGTGCATAGGGTATGAAAGATATTCATGAACTCCAACACTTCTTGGTCCGTTTCCTGCCATAGTGTGGTCCATTTTATGTACTTGTCTTCATAGCTCCCAACAAGTTAATATTGTTCCTTGATGGAATATCAAAAATAATCCCAAGAGGGAGTGCTAAAAAGAGTGAGGATTCTTTCTCTTCCCTTTACTCACAATAATTTTCCCACCATTCCTTGACATGGGGAGCTGTTGTGAGGTGTGCAAAAGTAATATTTTATATATTGGAAAAATTATGGACCGAAAAATATCCTTCCAATAGATTTAACCATCTATCTAGAGCATTTGTGTCTATCTAGCCTTCAATTGTATCTTGTACCTTAAAGGGGGTGACACCTTTGAAATTACTATTGGATGAAGATGTTTTTCCTACTAGTATCCATCGAAGGATCTAGGAAAAATTATCCATCATCTCATTCCTTTGTCACTTGAGGGCTACTTTGAGCAACAATTTGAAATTATCTCATGCTCCTTCGTCCTTCTTTTCTTTCACCATGGGAGGTCATCAGGGTTGGAAAGGTCAATCTTGCAAGGGCCCAATTTGTCCAAGTCCTAATTCCTTATACCCTAACCTTATTGGGGACATGCATAGAAAAATAGAGAAAAAGAACACCACTCTGATACCATTGATCTATATTTGTGAAGGAATGAAATTAAAGACATACTTAAACAACAACACAGAGATACAGTGAAAAGGACCTTTAATTATTAAATAGAAAAAGATGAAAATTGTTTACAAGCTGAGCGAAAACAAACTAGCTCAGGTGATGGTAACTTATCTCTGAGAAGAGATGTGACAGCTACCTTCCTTTTGAACCATGTTACAATAAGACTCAAAGGCCTTTTTATCATGATGAAACAATGAGAAACCCTAAACATCCAAGAAATTAACCTTAGGAGATGAAGCACCAAAAGTTATGGGCCCCGATGGGGTTAGTTGGAACATCAACTTCTCAGGGTCATAACTTTGGCGTATGATCTTCGTTTAGTGGACATGATAGCCCATTAGAAAATCATCTCCAAGGACAACTACTTTCAACTACAAGCATTGCTTGCTTCCCCAAAAAATGTCGTTTAGGGCCTCAAAATGCCTCAAAAAGTTCAAGATTTTAAAAATGCCAAAAATAGTAAACTTATGAAATAGGAAATCGTGCTGAAAAATAGGAAGTTGATAGAAAACAATGTTGGGGGTCCAAGTGAAATAGGTAAGTGGCCACCAATATGCACCTAGATAAGTCCTCCCCCCTTAGGAAGCAAGAGTCCCCATTGCATTAAGTGTCTCCATGAGGTGAGGAAATTTTTGTTGAACTTGGTCCCTAGTGAGCCACTCGCCTTGGTGTAGGAGCTAGCCAGCTTTGACAACCTCATATATTTGGTTCCTCTATTGGCAATTGTTCTTAAATTGTGTGTCCATGATCTGATCAATTGTGTCTTTTTTAATGCAATATGGGTTGATATTTTTTGGTTCCAGATGCTCAGCAATGTTGATGTGTCCAACAATGGTGAAAAGTATGGCCAAAAGTGGTCCACATTGAATATTAGGTACAGGCCAAGGAATGGGTGGATACTAATTCCTAAATCATTTTCACCCACAACCTTGTTGATGGTGTAAGGCCCATATCAGAGCGGTCAAAGCTTTTTATGGGCTTCGGTAAGGCATTCCTTTCGTAAATGCGACCAAACCTTGTCACCCAATTGAAATTTATGTGGAACCTGATGTTAATCGTGACATTATTTGCATTAAGCATCGTCTTTATGTTGGACATCCTGAAGCTGCTAGTATATGTGTTGAATGCGCTCAATAAAATTGATGGCCTTATCAACTTTAGATTGACCATGTGCATATTTTGTCTGTGTAGTTACAAGATGAATTACAACATCAATGGGACACAATGGTTGAAATATCAAACCCACTTGAAAGGGGCTATGGATAGTTGAGCTATGGAGAGCTCTGTTGTAGTTGTGTTGCACATAGGGGAGACTCTAATCCCATGTCTATGGATGCTTAGAGTTGTACATGTGTAGTATGTGCACTATCATCGTGTTGACGACCTCTGTCTAGCCATTGGTCTCGACATGGAATGCAGTCGAATTGGTGAGCTTGGTGTCCAATAACAACCAGAGTGTTGACCAAAAAGTGCTTAGGAACTTCCTATCCTCATATGATATAATGGTATGCGGGATCCAAAAATGTATCCACACTCGTTCGAAGAAGATCTTGGTGGTGGCTTCTATTGTGATACTCTTCTTATAGGCAATTAATATGGCCATCTTTTAAAATCTATCAATGACCACAAATACACAGTCATTGCCATGCTTGGTATAAGGAAGGTTGGACACGTAATCCATGGATATGGATTCCCATGGCCAGATAGGAGTATGAATAGGAGTGTACATGCCTTTCTTCTTAATGCTTGGCTTGGAAATGACATAGGCTATGCAGGATCTAATATATTTTCCAACATCTTGTCGGAGCTTTGGACAATAAAAATACTTTTGTAGTACTGCCACTATCTTTTCCACACCAAAGTGTCTTGTGACTCGGTTGTAATGCACCTCCAAAAATCATTTTGGCACACTCACTTGAAGGAACAAAAATATGTCCCAGATAGCACAACAATCCATCTTGAATGTGGAATTCTAGAACTAGCTTTCTAACCATCAACATATTGTAGGTGGAAATGAATTCCAAGTCATTTTCATATAGTTGCAACCATACATAGGTTTCATGCCAACAAGAGTTGATAATTGTGCTTAGTGCCACAATCGGGGACTGATTGAGGCATTTTGTGACGTGATTGGTTCTACCCTTCTTATATTTAATGTTCAAATGGAATTGTATTAGGTAAGTGGACCATTTCTGATGGCGACCATTCTACAACTTCCCATGTGTCTGCATAAATTGAAGGGGTCTGTGATCTATGTGGATGATCATCTCCTTCCTCATAATTAAATGTTTCCATTGTCGGTGGGTCTGCATGATGGAATTAATTTCCTTAACATAGGTGGGGTACCTTCAAACAATGTGAGAGAATGTCTCATTGTGATATGCCAGTGGATGCCTTTGTTGAGTGAGGACTGCACCATTAGCATAATTGGAGGCATTTGTCTCAATATCAAATGGTTTTTGAGGTCTAGCAAGGTGAATATTGATGCAAACAAGACAAATGAGTTGTTACCGTGTTGAAAAAATATATTCTAAACAAATACTTGGAACAATCATTTACAACATTATGTGCTCCCTCTTTATTGACATCCATGGAGGAATGTTATTGTTGATAACAAAAATAGGCCACACCGAGTAAGTAGATATGAGCTCTCCAAATGGATTGACACCATCAGCTACTAATGAAAGCCTAATATTACAAGGTTCATATTTAAAATGTGGCAGTATTTACTTTATATTCTTAAATGTAGATCTATCCATAGGCATTCGAAGAACATCATCTTCACTTTACTTCTTTGCATGGTAATCCATAAATTATGTTATGTTTTTGTACCTAGACTATCGTCGCAAACGTGGAATTGTGGGAATATAACAAAGAACATTGTGAGGCACATTTTTTGTTGCTTGATCAGTTTTATATCTACTAATTTTTCATTTCGCGTATTCTTCATTCAATACATGTTCTCCATAATACTAAATATGATCATTAGGACATGCATTAATATCTTGATACTCCATTCCAATACCTTTCATAATGGCATGTAAATCTTGGTATGTGCAAGGTAAAACATTTGATGATGGTAATAGAAATTAACCAACTAATCTACAACATAATTAAAAATAATAGTACTGCTTAATGTAAATAATATTGATTATACATATTGCATCCAAATTTTACAAATGATTGACTAACAATAAAAAATAGAGGAAAAAAGAAAACTTTTATCATTTGTACTAAATGTCACAAAATATATTGCATGCTTTATGAGTTGTACAACACAAGTGTTTGGCAAACCATTTGTAACCTTTAAGTTCACCAGCAACAATATATCAAAGAGAAGACATATTTCGGAGCCTTCATAAAGAGGTTATGTTGCCTTCTCAATTACAGGTCTATCAAAAACACCATCTAGTTGGTCGTCATCATCATCCATTCCAAAATTATTAAATGCCTGTCCCATCTTCTTCAACTGTGTTATTACCATCATCGTCTTCTTCCATATTATCATTAACTTGATCTTAGATATTCACTCCATGTTCCTAAACAGGCGCTTGTAAAACATTCACATCATCTTAATCCATGGCCACTTCTTTAGGGCATTATTTCTTTATAATTACAAAGAATCAAGTAATATTAGTGTATATAAAAAATATTAAAATGGTACAAATGTTTAAAAATATAATATAAGAAAACAAAAACAACAAAGACAATGGCCAAGACAGATTAGGTGAGAGTGAGAAACAAAGACAACAAATTAATGATGAAGCTTGTGCAATTTACTAATATGTTTATGAATATGTTGAAAAAATATAGGAAAATTGTTAGTTTTCTTTACATGTAGAAAGAGAAACAATTTGTAAAATATATACTCGCAACAAAAAAAAACAATCTATTCTTATTTCGCCTTCTTCATTATGTCATTTTTTTTTTTTATTTCACTTGGAGACCACAAGTGTGGTGTGGATGCAAACTTTCCTCGACCCAACTAACTGGATACCATGATTTAATTTATAAGGGGCTCAAAGTTGATGGATTAGGGATCAACTCATTAGGATTTAAGAGGTTATTGGCATCTACGCATTAGGGCTACTTAGGAATTGGTAGCCTAGATGGAGTAATCATCTTAGGTGAGAACGAGAGACAAAAACAACAAATCAATGATAAACCTTGTGCAATTTATTGAGATGTTTATGTAATATGTAGAAAAAATTTAGGAACAAAGTTACTTTTCTTCACATGTAGAAAGAGAGACACTTTGTGAGATATATATTCACAACTATCAAAAATGACCTATTCTTATTTTTCCTTCATCATTATGTCATATTCTTCCTTGTCATTTCACTTGGTGACCATGTGAGCTTTTAAGTCGATGGAAACTTTCCCTCTAATGCTTAGTTGTCAACCCACCTCTAACCTCTAAACCATTAACCGGCCCTAACCCTTTAATCCGACTTAACCCATAACCCCTTAGACCCTATCCCCCTAATCCTTAACACCTTAACCTCATTCCCCCCTAATTAAGCCCTTAACCCTTAACACCTAAACCATTAACCCATAAACACTTAACCAATAACCCCTTAACCCATAATCCCCTAAACTATTAACTCCTTACCCATCACCTAACCCCTTAAACCATAAACCCCTAAAACCCCATTAACCTCTAAATCCCCTAGGCCCTAAACCCCTAAAAACTAACTTAAACCCTAACCGATTGTTTATTCAATTTAATATTCTTAAATTGTAAGCATAAATTATTGACCAAGGCAAGTAAACTGATGAAGTGCAAGTGAACTATATGTGCTAGAAGTCTTTTATGTCGTTAAGGTGATTATGTTATCGTTATCTAAGTTAATGTCAAACTCTAGAATTAGTGTTGAGATGATGTTATTATCTATACTAGGATGTTATTCCTAAGATTTTATTGTTAATTGATTATCCTAAATGTTATCTCTAGAATTAGTTCTGTTTGAATTGAGTTTTTAGAATGATTGGATAATGATTTTAACTCTTTTCAATGAATATGTTATGTTAATCTTCTTTTCAACTTATCAATTGTTTTTGGGATTTTATGTTGCAGCTAAACAAAGCTAACTATGAAAGCATAAAGAAAATCCTAATTTATCAATTTGGTAATGAAATGTGCTTGAATTCAGAAGCTGAGAAATATTGCCACTCTTATCTACTGCAACTTTATTTCAATGCAAAAAGCAAAATAGAAACGAGATTACTGAGCTATGAAATCACTAATATATGCTAGGAATGTGAATGAAACGAAATTACTGAGTTTATGTTAGGTATTAACGAAACGAAATTACTAAGTTTATGTTAGGTATTAAGCAAATGAAATGAACGACCCTCCACGAGGCAGTCAGTCACCTTAGATCAACATCACATAAAATATATGAAACAAGAACTTTGCATTAAGCGAAAAAGAGTTCTATAGGATGCTCAATTTACATATGGTGGTGCATGCATTACACAGAGCTGTCAGTGTTTTTATAGGGTTCATATTAACAATATGAGAAATTTAAGCCTACAGGACTTCACTATAATCCTTATCAAAACTAAAACATATCGCTTATTTGTCGATTTGCTATTGAAAAGGAAAGTTGATTAAATCTCTTAAAATTCAAACTCTATTCCAACGCGTTGTCTTGTTGTTGACCACCATAGTTGACTGTGTTATAGTGCGTATCTCCTCATGAATTAGCTCGAGTAAATAGGAAGAAATACCTGAGAGGATCATTCCCTATCTACCCATGGACTCCTTTGCTGAGCTGGCGCACTTAAAACCTGTCAACAATAGAAGTAGTTGCAGATATGTGGGTTAGCTACAGAATTAGATAAATTCTGTAGTCGCATGTAAACTTTAATAGAACTATAAGGCATATTGACAAAATATGAAAAATAGGACATATGAATGTTTACCTTGTCAAAACCTTATGTTTACTGCATTTATTTCGGTGATAGTGGTAGGAAAAATGAGGTAAATATGGACAAAAAGGATGTCAAGATAAAGAATTTTTTAGACTCTACATTCCCCCACACTAGAGGTTTTGTATGTCCTCATACAACACAAAACTTTCATTTTTCTGTATCTATTTGAGATACTTTTGCCAACACATACAGGTTTTACTTTCTTCTTCTTCTTGGCAGTTACTGCCATCCTTGGCTTCCTCATAAGGATCTTGTATTCCAGGTTAATGGTTTCTCTTTTCATGGCCTTGTTTTATTTCTTCAATCTCTTATTCTTTTTATACCATATAATTAAGTGAAGAATGAGGTTGAAGCTTTTGTGAGATGTGAGAGAGGAAAAGCTCTAGCGATCATGGTGGCTTAGGGTTTAGGACAAATTTGCAACGGCAGACTTGCAACGGTTGCAGAAACTCTACCATCTCTTACAGCAAGACGACAAACCATAAGGGACACGGAGAAGCAAGCGAATCATGAGTCTCCCTCAGGGGGAGGACATGGAGCCTCCCCCCAATGAAAATGAACACATTCCAATGCATGAGGAAGCCTGCAAGAAAACCGTCCAGGGAGAAATGGGAGAAGGACAGAATACACAAACAGACAAGGAGGTCGACAATGAGAAACCCAAAGTGACAGCGACCACCTGCAAGCCAATTATAGCCAAGAGACCTAAGATTGAGATCCCAAGCAATAGGATCAATGCTCAAATCCAATACATGAAGGATCATGCTTTAATTGGGAAATTTATCGGTTTTTGGCCCACTAAAAAAGCATTACAGGGTTGGATTGCAGCCAAATGGAAGCTGAAAGGACACATAACCCTACAGTTGGGGCCTAAGGGATTCTTCACGGAAGTTTTTAACTATCTAGAGGATAGGAACAGAGTCCTTGATGGAGGGTCGTATTTTTTCAATGCTATTGGACTGTATTTGAGGGATTGGGTTGAAAGATTCAACCTGGATAAAGAAGATCTCAGTTGGGCACTAGTTTGGATCCGACTCTACTCCCTCCCTTTGGAGTACTGTGAGGAAACTTCACTACAAGATATTGGTAATGGCCTTGGTGAGTTTGTCAAGATTGTAGAGGAAATTAAACTTCGAATATATACCTCATATGCCAAATATGCGTCTACATGCATCTTAGCAACGCTCTTCCAGATGCGGTAAGTATTTTCCATGACGATTTTGAATGGGTTCAATCAATAGACTATGAACATGTCTCGTTTTGTTGTAGGAAATGACATGCCTTTGGCCATTTATTTCGTGACTGCCCCTCAAATCTGAAGCCCTAAGCCCCAACTCCCTCTGATAAATTTGATGCAGATTGCTTCACCAAAGTCACCACTTGTAGAAAGAACCCTAAAAAATCTGGTCCAAACCCGAAATCATTTGTTAACAACCCCTCCATGCCATCCACAAGTAACAGTTTTGAAAACTTGGCACAACCGGAGATAAACAATCTTGAAACCCCTACTCCCTCTAAGGAGCAGTCCCAGTCAAAAGTCCACTCAGCCTCCACCAGCTCAAAGAAGAACAAAAAATCTAAACAAACCATCAACCTCATCGTACCCTATCCCAGTGTGATCCCTACATGGCACCCTTAAAGCATGGATGTGGACAACACGCAGGCTGCTTTCAAAAATGCAATGGAAATTACAAAAGAAAGAAATGAATTCCAGCACATGGAAGAGGAACCAGAAAGCATAGACATTGGAGATCTGGATATACTAGGCTTAGAACAAGCCTGTAAGACAAAAAATTATGACAAGATTCCAGAAAGACAGTTGGAAAACCTGGAAGTAATTCTTTCTAGAGCACAATAACAAAGAACCCTCGGCATATAGCCTGGAAGTCAATGGGATGGCAAGAATCTCACCAAAGATAATAAAAAGAGAGGAAGGAAAATGGATCTCCAACAAACCATCTGCATTGGGGAAATGTTGGATGAGTCGGGAAGATACTCCAAGCTTACAAAGTACTATAACACCCTTCCCAATACTCCATCATGAAGCTCATTTCATGGAATATTAGAGGGCTCAATAGCCCTGGGAAATACAAACTGATAAAAATTATGATTCAGGAGGAGAAACCCCAAATCTTCTTCATGCAAGAAACCAAATGCAACTCTACAACCCTGGACAGAACTATAGCAAAAGCATGGCTAGGTAGTCAAGCTATAGCAGTGGTTGCCTCAAGAGCTTCAGGAGGCCTTGCAGTAATCTGGGATGAACAAGCTATCACGCTTACCAATATTCATGTGAATAAACACTTCATTCAAGCTACCTTCCACATAATAGGGACAAATATACATGGGAATTTAACCAATGTTTACTTTCCTCAGGAGGCCATGAATAAGATAGATATTCTGAATAATCTATCCTTAATCAATGCTAACAGAACCCACCCACTCTAGATCACAGGAGGGGACTTCAACATGATAACCACATTGGAAGAAAAAAGAGGAGGCAGAAACAAACTAGATAAGGAGAGCTGTCATTTAAAAAACTTCATCCAAAACATCTGGCTCATTGATATGCCTTTTAATAATGGAGTATATACCTGGAACAATAAAAGAGTAGGCTCTCAACAAATTGCCTCTCGCTTGGACAGATTCTTGCTCTCTAACAATGCAATCCATCTAGGTGGAGATCTCTCAGCTTTAATCTTGCCCCTCACAGGCTCAGATCATTGGCCAATCACACTTCAATGGACTCGACCAGGAAACACTTCGCTTCGGCCCTTTCGCTTTGAGGCCTTCTGGCTATCGCATCCAGATTTCAAAAATTTCATAAATACAGTCTGGAAGAGCTTCAAACCAGTGGAAGGCTCAAAAATGTTTCAGTTCCAGCAAAAACTCAAAAATCTCAAATTCAACATCAAACATTGGAATCATTCTACTTTTGGGAACATATTTCAGGCACAAAAAGCTTTAGATCAAGAAATCAAAAGGCTACAACAGAGGATCATCATGGAAGGTATATCATAGGAACTCTCGGGGCAGGAAACAAACCTGCAATCACAAATCTCAAAAAGAGATAAGCAAGAAGGAGTTCTTTGGAAGAAAAAATCAAGAGTCAGATGGCTTAAGGAAGTTGAAAGAAACGTATTTTTTTCATCGTATTAATGTTCAAAGGAGAATGAACAATACCATCACTCACATCCAGAACAGGCAGGGAGAAAGAGTAGAAAATCACAAAAACATAGAACAAGAACTTCTCACCTACTTCAAGCAGGTTCACCAAGAGCCACAGATTGACAGGATGGAGGCCATAGAGAAAATAACCAAGTCTATTCCAAAAGTAATCACTGAGGAACATAATCAGCTTCTTCTCAAGCTGATTTCCTTACAGGAGGTGGAAAATGCGATGTGGCAATTAAAAGAAGGAAAAGCACCTGGCCCAGATGGGTTTACTTCCAATTTTTTCCATAATTTCTGGGATTTGATCAAAATGGAAGTCTGGCAGGTCGTTGAGGAATCCAGGACCAATAGGTGGATGCTTCCCTCCATGAATGCAACCTTCATCGCCCTCATTCCCAAAGAAGCACAATCTCAAACCCCTGATAAATTTAGGCCTATTGCGTTGTGTAATGTCATATACAAAATAGTCTCCAAAGTCATTGCTTCAAGGCTTAAACTGCTACTACCATTACTCATCTCGCTAGAGCAATCAGGGTATGTGGAAGGTCGGCAGATCACGGATGGCATCATTCTTACTCATGAGATCATTCACTCCTTGAAGCAGTATAAAAAAGCAGGTATGCTCCTTAAAATAGATCTCTCCAAAGCCTTTGATAGCCTAAGCTGGAATTATATTCAAAAGATGCTAAATGCCTTTGGTTTTTCCTCCCCTGGGTTAGATGGGTCATGAGTCTCATATCATCCACCTTCTTCTCCTTATTGATTAATGGCATCCCTTCCTCCCCTTTTCACCCTTCTAGAGGAATTTGGCAGGGAGATCCCTTATCCCCTTTTCTGTTTGTCATCATGGTGGAAGGTTTGGGTAGATGTATCAAAGGAGCTCTTCTCTCTCAGCAAATGAGAGGCCTCTCCTTTCCCAACTCTCCTACCTCTACTCACCAGCAATTCATGGACGATAACATGCTTTTTGGCCATCCTTCAGTTTAGGAAGCTCTTACATTAAAATCCTTGTTGTTGTTTTTTCATCTGCATCGGGGGCGAATATAAACCAACCTAAATCCCAAATCTTCTTTTTTCATACCCCTGCGGTAACCCAAGCTTCTATTGCTCGTATCCTTGGTTTTCCGATAGCTGCTCTCCCATCCAAATATCTAGGAGCTCCCATGACTAATATTGCCCTGAAACATTCATCTTGGCATCTGCTCTTAGAAAAATTGGAAGCTCGTCTCTCTTCATGGACTCACAGATCCCTCCACATGGCCAGTAGAATAGTCTTAATAAAAGACGTTTTACAGTCTATGTCGTTGTATCTCTTTTTTGTCTTGGAAGCACCAAAATGGGTCCTCAAAGCAATAAAAAAACTCCAAAGATACTTTCTTTGGGGAAACTCAGGACAGAATCGCAAATGGGCTCTGGTTAAATGGAGCACAGTTTGTCTTCCAAAGCATTCAGGAGGTACTGGGCTTCGCGATCCTTATCATAGGAACGCAGTTATGGGAGCACGCATTTGGTGGCATTGGCTCACAGCACCGCATACTCCCTGGGCCACTCTATGGACTGCAAAATACGCCAACAACAAACCTGTAGAGGAACTCATCCATCTCACTGACATAGGCCCAGGATCCCTAGTCTGGAATGCAGCAAAGCAACACAAGAATTTAATCCAGTAGCACAACTTTTGGGAAGTTAGGGACGACACCATTGCAAGATTTTGGGAGGATTCTTGGCAGCAGAAACCTAGGCTAAAGGATTTGATCAAACCCCACCAAATACCTAATTGGGAAACGCAGAGGCTTGATAAGATCAATCAATATTGGAGACCTACCATAACCCAAGGATTCAAGCATTGGCTAAGCTCTGATCGCATCATCTGGCACGGCATGGAGTCTGATCAACAAATCTTGGGAATAGAACTCTCCAATAGGAAAATATGATATTCAGATAAGAAAGATGTGCTCAGATGGGGCTATGAGGCAAGAGGAACTTTCACCATGAATGAAGCTTATAACATAATCATAAAAGATCATGCATTCAAAGATCCTCTTTGGATCACAATCTAGGCCCCCAATATCTAGCCAAAGGTGTCCACTTTCCTTTGGTTTCTTTGTCAGAACAAAATCCTCACTTGGGACAATCTGCAGAAGAGAAATTTCCACGGACCTTCCATCTATCCCAATTGTAAACAAGAAGAAGAAACCACTTTTCACCTCATGATTTCATGCTCCCTAGCTCATAGACTCTAGGAAAAAGTCATTTTTCGATGCCAAAAGGACAGCAGAATCAAAGAAGACATTCCCACCACTAAACGCAATTGGGAACGGAATCCATATAAGAGTAAGTTACTAAACTCTTTATGGAAGCTCATCCCAGGCCTTCTCATGTGGACAATCTAGAAAGAGAGAAACAGACGTATCTTTAAAGATCAGTCCTCTTCTTCGGAAACCCTCTGGAACATTGTCTGCCAAAATCTTAAAGAAACCCTACTACTTCAAACTTGGCATGACGACGACTTTCCCTCTCTGCCACGGGAAAAGAATATCTGGGACAACTGGAATATACAATGGAATCAAGAACTGATAATCCTTGCTAAACCTGCAGCAAAGAGCACAATATCAGATAAATGGTTTCCTCAACCCCAACATGTGATCCAACTAAACTTTGATGGTGCCTCGAAAGGCAATCCAGGCAAATTAGGGTTTGGGGGAATTTTCCGAAATCATAAGGGTGCTCCCCTTCTAACCTTCATAGGCTCAAATGGATGGGACACAAATAACTCAGCAGAACTCGAAGGGTTATGGCAGGGGCTCCTCCTAGCTCAAACTCATGGTTTCTTCCCACTCATGATTGAAGGTGACTCCCAAATCCTAATAAATATGGCGAATAAAATTCTGCAGCAGACTCCCTCACACAAAGTGGGCAACAGTTGGAGATTAGCGGAAAGACTGGAACTCATTGAAGTTTGGCTCATGACCCATAGAGTAGTCAATTTCAAGCATACTCATAGGGAGGGTAATAGAGTGGCTGACCTTCTTGCCAATATAGGAGTGGAGAGTGGAACTGATCTGAATGCAAACTCACTATCTACTGTAGCCACGGAGGCCCAACTAAAGGAATTCACTAAATTAGTGAAGATTGAGAAAGCACTGGAAGAAGGAGAGCACCCGAATGCGGGTGACATTCAATGAAATTTAAGATGAATTTGATGAATGGCGGCAAGAGGATGGGCCACTTGGCTGATGGCGCCTCTTCCCATACCCTTCTGAGCTGATCTCATGACACACCGCAGGCAACATTTAATGCAGGCTTGGGATGCGAAAGAGCCTTCATCTACTCAAACATGGACTCCCCTCGCCATTTTGTGATTCCTTCTGCTCTGCTTCATTACAACTGCCTGCCTCAACCCATTGAATCCAGTTCCCACACAGTTACTGGGCGTCACTGTTGGTTAACGAGTTGTATCGATTTCGGTAATGGGCATCACCATTCCCATTCCAAGCTCTGTCAGTTAACCACCCCACAGCAGATCCTTGTTCCCCTTCTCAATCCCTCTGCCATCGCTTCCACTGAACTCTTAGCTAGTCATTCTAATATGGTTCGACATCACATGAGAAGTCGATGAGGAGTGACACGGGGAGGTAGTGCCCGCCCCCAGACGGAGCAGAATCTTGAGCCTGCTGCCTCCTCTCCTTCCCCTGAAATGTATCACCCCCATAGCTATGGTATAGGAAGATATCCCAATACTCGTAGTGGTCGGGGTCATGCTATGTCTACGGGTGAAGGTCGCAGAGATTTTGCGGTTCACACAGCTAATTTTCCTTCGCCCCCTCACCCCGCTCCCCACTCAACCCAATTCAGATTCCGTAGCACCTTGAATAGACCAGTGATTACTGCTACAATCACCATCCTCTTCACTAAAGATAATGGACAACCTGATACCTAGGCGGAAAACTCTGATTTGCAACAAGAGGAAGCTCTCAGACAAAGAACTAGCTGAGACACAGGAAAGAATCTGCAGAATGAACGAAAAATTGCTCTGCATGGCCAAACCATGGGTGGCTGTGAGCATGCTGAGGGTGGTAGTTTTGGTGCCATATGCTCGCTAGGTGGAATAGGGATTGAAGGGCCGGATTCGAAAGCGGCTACTAGCTGCCATGGTGATGTCCAACTTGCGGGTGGGCCACACAGCGGAGCGTCGTCGAAGGAGGAGGATGACTGGACGAAGTATGCCTATCCAATTGTAGAGAAGCCCATCCCGGATGAGCTCGAATGATATTGCGTGGCTACCAGGTGTCATCTGTCTGGAATTTTTTGATATGTTAGTTCTACTGGATTTTGTCTAGATCTTTCTATTTGTCATGGAGAAACTTCTCTAGTTTTTGTTTTTTTCTGGTCTTAAAGACTGATACTCCATCTGGATATTTTTGTCTCTGTGGACTGGTTTTCCCAATGTTGGGGCAGTCAAGATACTTTCTGATACTCTATGTTAGGCATTGCTGAGGCCTTAGCCTCATTGTACTTTTTTGTTACATATTAATAGATTAACTTAACTTAGAAAAAAAAAGTGAAGAATGAGGTTTATCACTTTTGGCAATTTGAATTCCATTTTGTGCCTTCAACGTTTGATTTTCAGTTTTGAGGTACCTGTTTAATGTCTCCAGCTCAAAGATTTGTTGTTTCAATACATTAGATACTAGAGTTTCTTGTGGCTCATTAAACTGGTTGATTTCTTCTTCTGGGCTCTGAATTGATCCTTTGGTTGTTGCTTCCTTTCTCTCTAATGATTCTATGTAATCATAAATTTCTTGTTGTACAGGATCAATACCTAGGCTTTGTACTAGACTCCTTGGAGGTGAAATGAAGGGAGGTGGTGATACCCTTGGTGACAGTCTCAGTGATTCTCTTGGAGAGTCCTAGAGATCTTTAGATTGCTCCTTTGACTCAAGATCAATATGCTCTGCAACTTTTTAGGTTTCCTCTTTCATTGTGTTTAATATGGTGCTTCTTCTCAAACCTATGGTCGGCATCCTTTGAATCTTCTTTTCCTTAACTTTTGGAATTTCTTTCTGAGGCGGGGTTTTTATTTGGGGTAAAAACTCTATTTTCTTGTTGGCTTTCTTTCTTCTAAGACTTTTTATGTTCATTTTCTGCAAAATTTCTACAATTGGTAAATCATCCTCTGACAAATCTTGTTGATGTTGTGGTTCATGTTCTATTACTGTCTCAATTTTTCTCTTTCTTCCCCTTAGGGTTCTTCTACCACTTGGTTGTTCAGGGGTTTTCTCTTCAAAGTCATTTCTCACTAGAAAATCTTCCCAATTATCACCTATGCTTTGAAGATGAAACTCGATCAAATTTTTTACCAACCCATGATGGTACATTTTGTTGTCTATAAGCTGGATTTTCTTTTGAACACTTGCTGACATTTTCTTAAGGTTATTCAACAAAAAGTATGGTAGATTCATTTGATGTTCTTCAATTAAATTCATCAATAGCCTAATGTGATATAAAAATATACACCCAAATCGGCCTTCACAATTAACAAATTTCTTAAGGATAAGGAGCAAATTTCTCCATTTACTTTTGAGGGCAGAGCTAGGAATACCTTTTCTGAAGACAGTAGTATCCATGCTTGGGTTTTTTAAGAAAATTTTCTAGTCTTCCCCTTCGATTCCTCTGTTCTTGAACCACTTTTCTCCAGCTCTAGGCAGTCTAGTGCCTTTCGCAATCAATGACTCTGTCACTGCGAACTTGACATCACCTATTTCAACTTCTGCTCCATCAAAATATCATTCAAAGGTTTTTGTCACCTCCCTATGGAAACCATCAAAATTTTCTATGAAATCTAACCACTAAGCTTTCTGTAACAATTCTTTGGTTTGGGGGTATCCTTCCAAAAATCTCCTTCCTATTGCTTTTGTTCGAACAATAACACCCATGGTGAGAGATGTTTCATCTCAAGAGTTGTTTTACTTGACAGGGAAAATAGTCTCAATAGGGGTTTCACTCTAGGATGGAGAGACTATATGAATTGAAAGAATGAGAGAATGGGTAAGTATAATGAAGGTTCACGGGGATGATTTAGTTTGAATGCATTTAATTCAATGATTCAGCAATCAAATTGATGGATCCGAAATGAGTATGAGATAGGAGTTAAAATGGTGGCGGATTATAATAGATTTGACAAGGGACTATCATCCATGAACTGCAATGATTTCGGTTTTTTTCGGTAATGTTGTATCCACATAAGTCATATATGCAACATTGTAACCCCTATTGTAAAATTAAAATGACACATACCTTAGATTTATTTGTTAACCTTTATTTGTCCTTTGATGTCATTTGCAGGTATTTTGCACTTGAAAGGAGTGAATCATTTCTTCAATTTGAGCCACCAAGTGTCCCTATCAGACTGGCTGCAGAAACTTTATCAGAGCTGCAAAAAATTGTCGGAGCTGTAGAAAGTCAAAGTTGCAGAAAGTCACTAATTCTGTAGCTAAAAAAATTTCAAGAAAGGGATGTTTAGAAAAAGGAATTTTTAGAAAAATGACTAAGAGAAAATTTAAGGTGCCAACAAGAGTTGGTTTTCACTTTAAATTTTTTGTATAAGCATGCCAACAACTTGTTGGTTTTCATGTTTATACATTATTATTATTATTATTATTATTATTATTATTATTATTATTATTATGTTTTGAAATAAGAAAAATAAAATTTCTAAGGTGGAAAAGAAGAAGAATTCATCTCAACCATCTTCAATTCTGAGTTATCTTCAAAAATTTTGACAAATTCCTCTTTTTTCATTGGCTTCTGATAAACATCTTTATATTTACGAAAACTCAAAAAAGACGTTTTATTTAGGTGAAGCCTATGGGCCAAATACCATGGGACAAATAATTATTAATACCATGAGCCAAATACCATATTTATATAAGAGGTATGGTAAATAAATAAATATAAGAGAGGTATAAAGAGGTATAGTAAATAAATAAAAATATATCAAATAGGATTAGAAATCAACATCTAATTATATACAAAGCTAAAACAGAGATATGATAAATAAATAAAAATATAATAAACTAGAGTTATGGTAAATAAATAAAATCTCTTTTTATATTTATTCCATAAACCTCTTTATACTTACTAGCACTTAAAAAAGAATTTATTTAGGTGAACCATATGGGCCAAATACCATGAGCCAAATTATTATTAATACCATGCAAAAATACATTATTAACCCTAATATTAATATTAAAGGATTAATATTATTATTATTATTAAATCTAATATTCATATTATAATATTATAATATTAATATTATTAAATTTAATAATTTTGGATTAATACAATATTAAATTTGTTATATTATGATATATATTAATATATCATGATATATATTAACTCTAGATATATATGGGAGTGAAGAACGAACATATAGAGTGATATAGATGGATAGATAGGGGGAGTGACAAGGGAGAGATAGGGATAAACTTAAGGAGAGGGGAGAGGAGGAATTAAGAGAGAGAGAGGGAGAGGAGTGAGAGAGGTAGAGAAGGGTAAGAGAGGGAGACATAAAGATGGAGGGGGGAGAGAGAGAAGGAGAGAGGGATGGAGATAGTGAGAGGAATGGAGGGTAGAGAGAGAGAGGGAGATGGGGAAAGAGAGAGGGAGGTAGGAGAGAAAGGGAGAGAGAGGAAGAATGAGAGAGAGGAGGAGAGAGGGAGGGATAGAGAGGTGAGTTGGAGGGGAAGGAAGGATGGAATAAGAAAGACAGATAGTGAGAAGTGGAGAGGGAGAGGGAGTGAAAAGGGAGAGATAGAGAGAGTGTGTGTATGTTTAGGGGTGAGATAAAGAGATAAAGAAGGAGATATAGAGAGAAGGAGAGAGGGAGGGATATATTAACATAGTTGGAGAGAGAGAGAGAGAGAGAGAGAGAGAGAGAGATGGGGGATGAGAGAGGATTAGAGGGAAAAGAGAGAGAAAGAGGGAGGGAGGGAGAGAGTGATGGGGGAAGAGAGAGGGAGGTAGGAGATAAATGGAGAGAGATGAAGAACGAGAGAAATGACTTGAGAACGAGGAGGAGAGTGATGGGGAAGAGAGAGAATTTGAGGGGAAATAGAGAGAGAGAGAAAGAGTGATGGGGGAAGAGAGAAGGAGGTAGGAGAGAAAGAGAGAGAGAGGAAGTACGAGAGAGTGGACTTGAGAGAGAGGAGGAGAGAGGGAAGGGTAAAGGAGGAGAGGGGGAGGGATAGGGAGATGGAGTTGGAGGGGGGGAGAGGGAGTGACAAGGGAGATATGGAGAGAGAGTGTGTATGTTTGGGGGTGAGATAAAGAGACAAAGAAGGAGATATGGAGAGAATGGGGGAGAGAAGGAGAGATTAGAGAGGGAGGGATATAGTAACAGAGTTGGAGAGAGAGAGAGAGAGAGAGAGAGAGAGAGAGAGATGGAGCTGGAGGGGGAGAGAGGGAGGTAAAAAGAAATAAATAGAGAGAGAAATGTGGAGAGAGAGAGAGAGAGTTATTGATAAGGAAGATGGAGAGAGTGGGAGAGAGGACAACAGGAGGGAAGAGAGATATAAGTGGGGGATAGGGAGAGAAGGGGAAGAGGGAGAGAGGAGGAGGGAGGGATAGATAGACAGATTGGAGAAAGAGAGTGTATGTTTTGGGGGTGATATAGAGAGAAAAAGGGAGATATAGATATAGATGGAAAGTGGAGAGAGGGAAGAAGATAGAGATAGAGAGAGGGAGGGAGGGAAAATGAGATTGATAGATATGGAGTGAGAGAGTGTGTGTTTGGGGGGGTGAGATAGAGAGACAAAGAAGGACTGATAGAGGGAGATATAGATATAGATGGAGGGTGGAGAGAGGGAAGAATATTTCTTGCACTAAGTGCATTGATTTCAGTGTAGATGGTGATTTCTAATCCTATTTGATTGCTTGCACTAGATGCATTGATTTTAGTGTAGATGTTGGTTTCTAATGATATTTGATTTCTTGCACTATATGCAATTGAATTCAATGTAGATGATTTCTAATTCTAGTTGATTACTTGCACTAAATTCATTGATTTCAGTGTAGATGGTGATTTCTAATGTTATTTGATTGCTTGCACTAGATGCATTGATTTCAATGTAGATGTTGATTTCTAATAATATTTGATTGCTTGCACTAGATGCATTGATTTCAATGCAGATGATTTCTAATTCTGTTTTATTTCTTGCACTAAATGCATTGATTTTAGTGTAGATGGTGATTTCTAATCCTATTTGATTTCTTGCACTAGATGCATTGATTTCAGTGTAGATGTTGGTTTATAATCCTAGTTGTTTAGCACTAGATGCAATGATTTGAGTGTAAATGTTGATTTCTAATCATATTTGATTGTTTGCATTAGATGCATTTATTTCAGTGTAAATGTTGTTTTCTAATCTTATTTTATTGCTTGCATTATATGCATTGATTTCACTGTAGATGTTCAATTTCTAATTTTATGTAATTGGATGTATGATGGTACATTAAGTTTAAAGTGATTGGATTTAACATTTCAGAGTAAGCACAAAAAATTATTGACAATGTACATTGATTTTTGTGTTATAGTAATTCAACCTATCAATATTGGAGAGAAAGAGAGAAAAGGTATGATGTTTACCACAATAGTTCAAGCTAAAGATATAAATTGTTTACGATTTAACTGTCCTTTTCATATAATCAATATGAAAAGATGACAAAAGTAACAAGGGTGACAATAAGAATAATAGAAGAAAATAGTTTGAGATTAATCACAATGAAGATTATTTGTAATTGACTATATTCTTATTATTCACATTTTCTATCATTTGACGCAGAGAGGATAGCCCAGTATGGGGTAGATCTCACTTAAAAACATAAATATGTAAATGTAAAAGTAAACTTAAACGTAATGTTTAACATTTAACATACATAAACATGTAAACGTAAAAGTAAACTTAAATGTAATGTTTAACATTTAACATTTTTAATCTAACGGCCCTATTTAAAAATCAATCTTTCTTGCCCAGAAACTAGGTGTTCTCAATACCTTAACTACTAGGGCTATTCGGGTTTTGTATGAAAATCATCTGATGGATGAGAAAAACCATCTCTTCATTGTCTTCAAGAAGAATGGTTATAGCAAGTTGCAAGGTTTTAGAGCCTTTGTGAGGGACCTAATTCTAAAAAAGAGGTTAAGGTGGACTCTAATGTACAGCTTCCCTTTATCCAAGGGACGAATGACAAAATTGCTAGAATTCTTAAAAAGCAAAAGATTGGCTCCACCTTTAGACCTTTTAAAACCATTCGTAGCTCTTTAAGATCTGTCAAAGACCCTATTGATCCCAAATGCATGAAAGGTGTTTATTTAATCCCATGTTCATGTGGAACCCCCTACATAGGTGAGACTGGTCGTTCCATTTCACAAAGGATTCAGGAGCACGCGGCAGACCTTAAGCGATTTGTCAAAGACCCTATTGATCCCAAATGCATGAAAGCTGTTTATTTAATCCCATGTTCATGTGGAACCCCCTACATAGGTGAGACTGGTCATTCCATTTCACAAAGGATTCAGGAGCACGCGGCGGACCTTAAGCATTGTACGACCCGCTCATCTACTCTGGCTCAACATGCTAAATTAAAGAAGCACCATATTTGCTTAGAGGATTCTAAGGTCCTCATGAGGGTTGATTATTTCCATCACCGTAAATTAAGAGAAGCCATTGAAATTGAAAAGAGGAAAAAAGCTCTTAATAGGGACGATGGATGGAAGTTAAACATCTCGTGGATCGCTTCTCTTTGTTCTCTCCCTAGTTAGTCTTTATTTTTATTTTTTTTCTTTTTTTTTAATCTATCAATTTATCTAGTTATTCCTTTATTTTTTGAAATTTATAAATATATTTACCTAGTTATTCCTTTATTTATTTGAAATTTATAAATATATTTTTATTTTTATTTTTATTTTTAATTAGAATCTATTTAAATAGTTTATTAATATTATTATCTATATTTATATATAGATAAATAAATTGTAATATAAAATTTGTTAGAATATTCTTTTAAAGTTAAAAATTTATAAAATGAAATCAAAATTATTAGATTTGACTTTGATCCTGTAAATTTATGTCAATTAATCTTCCCCCTCATCCTGGTCCTGATGATGAGCCTTGATTTAGGTTCGGAACGCGTCGACCCTCTATGTGGATTTTTCCGAAAGATCTGAACAAAAAACAATCTAATTATTATTATGTATAAACACAATATAAAATTAAAATATAAAGAGGTTTACGAACACTCAAAAAGAGGTATGGTAAATAAATATAAATATAAATAAAGGTATGGTAAATAAATAGAGCCTTTTTTATATTTACTCCAGAGGTATGGTAAATAAATAAAAATATAAATAAATTAGAGGCATGGTAAATAAACAAAACCTCTTTTTATATTTACTTCATAAACCTCTTTATATTTATGAAAACTCAAAAAAGAAGTTTTATTTAGGTGAACCTTATGGGCCAAATACCATGGGACAAATAATTATTAATACCATGGGCCAATTACCATATTTATAAAAGTGGTATAAAGACGTGTGATAAATAAATAAAAATATATCAAATAGGATTATAAATCAACATCTAATTATATACAGCCTATGGGCCAAATACCATAGTAAATAAAAGAGATATGATAAACCAGCCTAGATCCATCTTAATTGAGAGATAAAATCTCTCGAGGTGCAAACCTTTCCTCAAGTTTTGCACTAAAAAAAGAGGTTTGCACCTAGAGAGATTTGATCCCTTTGTGCCTAGAGAAATTTAATCCCTCTCAGTAAAATATGTTTACACCTAGCGAGATTTGATCCCTCTCAGTAAAAGATGTTTGCACCTAGCGATATTTGATCCCTCTCTGTGCTTGATAGATCCGGAGTTAAGATGGATCTAAGTTGGTTTTATGATTCATTTCAGGTAACGTTTTTGGTTGATATTGTTTCAAAGTTAATATTTATTAATAAAACTTTTAAATTTTAATTATTAAAAAAAAAGACACACACACACAAATATATACATATGGAAAATTTTATAAAAATTAATATACATAAATATATATAAACTTTGAAAACAAAGATAAAAAAATATTTTATTATTGTTTATTAAAAAAGTGTTTTATTATTGCTTAAGAAAATGTGCACTATAATGTAGATTTTATTAAATAAATTTATTAAATTTTAAAAATTAAAAATTTAAATTTTAGATATCCACTTAGTCTAGAACCATAGGCTCACTCTCCCTCTAGACTGCACCTAAGTGGAGCAGCCCTTCTTTGCACCCAATAGTCCCTAGGTGGTGCCCACCTTCCAAGGTGTCTTACAACCAACCATGGAGAGTCTCATCTTATGGATATAAGGTCTCTGCTTCTCTCTTGAGATTCCAGGCACCCTTATAAGCCAAAACCAAAAAAACATCCAGTCAGTTACAGAGCCCAAGCACAGGTTCAATGATTATCTCCAAATTGAGTTCCACCAAAACTCCATGGCCACCACGACTCTCACCAAGATGTATTCTCTACAGCATGATTAATTAAATAACCATACCTCAGTCAATACATAGTCTACACCCATGACTCACTAATATCCAAAACCGAATAATTCCCCAAACTGAACAACTTGCATGAATTCCCTCACATGAAAGCATAACCTTTTTATATGCATGGTTGTCTCTTGCCATGTGGAAATATCTAAAGCCACATGGGTCATAGTTCCCTTTTTCACCAAAACACATCAAAGCTATTGAACTTTTACATAGATTTTTGTTGAGAAGTGTAGCAAGAAAGGCTCAATTTGACTTAGCCTTGGTCAAATTGAGTAAATTCGAAATTTCCACATCATCAGACAACTTGGAGGTAGTTAACTGAGGTTACATGCCTCTTATCACACAATTAGCTCAGTAAATTCGAGTTAGTGGGCTTGGAGTTCAATTTACATGTGTTGATTACTAATTTGTAGCAATCCAATTCAGTTATTTCTAGTTGTACTCGATTAAACTAGTCCTAACAGTTAATAGAACTAGTTGAAGGTCAGTTGTGTAGTGGGACAAGAGTCTAACTCATTGATCATCCAATTAACTGATCAATCAACCAAAAATATCTCATGCATGCAAGGAATTTTAATTCTTCAGTTGTGGTGGAGATTCCAAGGCAGTGTAACATTAGTTGTATACTAGTTCTGAGTGTACATGTGTTGCATACAATCAGTGATCAATTCTTGGGAATTGCACAATCAATTTGGAGGAAATTCCTAAAAAATAGGGGTCAGTTTCCTTAGGATTTTCACAAGGAAATAGGAGCTCTGGTGGAGGCAAAATTTGACTAAGCCTAGGTCATAACTATTCATTGAGGAGAGAGAACAGTTATTCACTTGCAGGTTGAGCTTAGATCGAGCAAGAAATTGTAATACATTCTCTATTCATCTAATTAATGAAAGCAGGATTAAGGGGTTTTCTTTCCAGTTGGCTTCCCCTAAATAAATATGTGTACTTGTGTATGTGATCGATGCATGTTTGTGAATGTTGTTCTAAATTGTGAATTAATTTCCGTAGAGCAATAAAGTAGAATTGTGTCTCTTGATTTAGATTAAATTTCTTGAGCAGTTGTGATTTTATCGCCATATTCCTACATGGTATCAGAGTATGATTCACATTAGAGCAAGAATTATAAAGTTGTTCCTCAGGAGGTTCGAATTTGCAGCTTCAGTGTAGTAGGATTTCTTAACAGTTGGGAGAATGGCCTTCAATGGACTAAGATTAGAGTATTCCTTGGAAGGAAACTCAAATTTCATTATTTGGAAGGATCACATGGAGGCAGTGCTTGATAAAAATGGATTGCTAGAATATGTCAAGACATGCATTCCAAAACTAGGATCAATTGATGCCCAGAACCTAGCCCAATGGAATAAAGATGTAGGCAAGGTGAGGAGAATAATCTTGGAGGGAGTGCGAGACCACATTGTCTCAAATCTCGATGGGAAATAAAATCCTTTCGCAATGTGGAAGGAACTGATTGAGCTATTTTAGAATAGAAGTGACCATAGAAAACTGGCCCTCGAACACAAACTTTGAAACATTAATATGTGGAAGAATGATATTATTTTGCAATATCTCACCATATTTACACAAGTTTGGGATGAGCTTGGAGGGGTTGGTATGAAAATTGCAGAAGATGACCTAGTGATCCTAGCTCTTCTAGGCCTTCCCAAAAGCTGGCATAGCTACCAAGACTTGGTGAATGGTGTTATCACCTAGATTGAACCTCAGGCTAAAGGAAGGCAATGCCAGGGTAACCACAAACCACCTTAGCCAAGTAGCTAGCCCTACCAGGCCGGGAGAGGGCTCTCTCCATAAGGATCTCAGCCAAGATGACTGGATCAGGTAAAGGATATTAGGCTAAGTATAGTAGCACGAAATTTTGATTGGATTTTTAAAGCGTTTTTCCGGATTAGGAGGAGCTAGATAGTTTAGGGCTAGGGAATTAGGTCAGAATTGCAGGGTGTTCAATGGGGCAAGGTAGGCATAAGGTTTAGCACTCTAGGTCTTGATGGGGTGAGATTTTTTAGACTGGTGAGAAGCTAAGAAGAGGATGTGAAAACCATGGATCCTTCCTAGACTACAGAAGACATGAAATGGTGAATGTTTTCCCAAAGCAGAGCACTGATATAGTGAATTTTGCCTATCAACTTGAAAGAATTCACTTAGAAAGCAATGAAATGATTAAAGAAGTTTACAAAACACATTAACATATGATCACAAAAGAAGAAACTGTACTAAAACTTTATACCACATGGATCCCATAAAAATAGTTGCAATTCTTATTAATCTCCTGCTAAACTGCTACAAAATGATGTACAATCAAGGTCTGAGCATCCAGCTGAGTCCAACCCTTTACAATGAGAAAGAAGAAGAAGATATAGACATGAATTAAACCTCCTCCCATCCTTAGGGGTCGAATCCCTAAGATGAGGAGCTAATCTAACCAACACTGAACAAGAAACGGGAATATAGGCATCTCAGCAACTTGCCTCTAAAAGTGAAAAACTGCTTCATTTGAGCTCAAATTGAATTCTGATGTAACGAATCTACCCTCTACTACTAGTTATCCATCATATTTACATGCCAAGTCATCATTTACAATGTTGAAACATCCTCCATGAGAGAGAATCCATGAACACAGTCAAAAAATGGAAAAATAAGCATCCTGTGCAAAATCTACCCTTTGTGTAGTGCCAATGGTCCAACGAGCAGTGCCACTTTCAAGTCCCTTTTGGAGGCCTTCGTGGCATCCCAATTGAGCTCATGATAGCTCATTGGAAAGGTATTCAAGTCTACCTTCCAAAACACCTGAAATGTCTGCATTTTAATCTCATTTGACCCCTCAAAATTTGATTCTCCCAAGATTGCTTCTGTGTCTCCAAAAAGTGGCAGAAAGATCATTTTTAGGGTGTTTTTTGACCCTTTGGTGGACCAGTTATGCCCCAAAAACTTAGAAAATCCATAGGGTTCATGTCCTCATCGCTTTGAATCCAAAAATGCAAACCATTTCTCCATTGGGTGCCCCTAGGAAAAGCGCGCTGGTAGTTTTCCTGTGTGTAAAATTTCAAAATTTGCAAGTGAAAAAAATTCTTCCAAACTTGCCCAAAATTGGTGAGACGCACCATCATCAAGTGTCCTAATGAGCCAAGGAAGCTTCAGCAAGCAACCTAATTCTATCCTCCTCATTTTTTCCTTTCAAAGCCCGCCTTAGCCTAGCTTTCATCTTTTTGACCCTCATGTTGCAAATTTTGTTTCGGGTCCTTTAATGGTAGGCCATGTGCCTGATCATCTGATTGTCTCTATTGGCCTTTTGTACCAGCTTCTCAAGGTGCAAATTGACTCTCTCAAGACAAGTCTCTCTATCATCTTCAATCTCCTTCTCAATAGGAGTCAAAGTAAATTGTGCCTCTTTGTCACTTTGTCGTCTTACCTTGAGTAGTTCCAGCTCCGTGAGGACTTGTTTGTCACTCAACTGCTTGTATTCTTGTTCAAAATATGTGATGACATACTTGGCCCTGTCCAAATTATCCATCAAAGCTTGTACTTGAGCCTCCTTTTCTTGTATGATGATGTCCTTTATTATGTCTTCATCCTGAGCCTCTAAGTCAATTATTTCCACGCCATGATGAATATAACGCTGCTCCGGCTCAACATGCTCTGTCATGTAAAAATATCTTTCCTCCTCATCATCAAAACTCTCCTCCGCCATCTTTTCCTTCCCTTTGTGCAGTTGTTGCACCTGTACCTGTTGTGTTGATGAAGAAGGCAAAGACCCTTCCACATCTTGTGGAGCTAGAATTTGCCTATGGGTTGATGAAGAAGGCAAGGTCCCTTCCACATCGCGTGGAGCAAACACTTTCCTATCGGTTGAAAACAATCTCCTTGTGCCCCTCTGATATGTCAAGAAGGTCCCGGGTATCTCAGTAGCTCTAGTCTCTTTGGCCTCCTCATCTGTTTTCACCTGAGCACTACTAGAAGGTCCCCCTACTTCTTGAGACACTGGTGGAGGAATTTGAGGACCCCTGAAGATGTCATGAGCAATAAATGTCTCCCAAGAGATGTTGAGGAGACTGAGATGATGAAGCACAATCATCTTGATCAGGGAGTAATGATAGAGACTGCTCATCTGCTGAGGGTACAGCTTCTTTTGGACAAAATGAGCCATCTTCTCAGTATTCCTGAACAAGAAATAAGGGAGGCTTAACATCCTCACCCTGGTAAAATGCATGAGGAGCCAGATGTTATAGGTGTACAACCTGGAAAATCTGCCCTCACAAGTGAAATATTTCATGATGATTATCATCATGGGGGCATACTTGTCTTCAAGAAATCTGAAAGGAAAAAGTCTTTTCACCTCATTTCAGTATCGGGGTTTGATATAAGGCTCATAATAGTATTCATCCGGGTCCTGGGCCTTGTACCACTTCTCCCCTACATTCGGAATCCTGGTTGCATCTGAAATGATGGAGGGTGAGACGGTGAATGTTACCCCAGCAAGAATCACCTTGTTATCCTAAAGATGAGCTACAAAAAGTCTGGAGAGCTCAGGGTGGTGTTGAACTCTCTCTACCTGCTCACAAGACTCATAGCAGCCAATATATCTTAAACATGTGACAACCAACTGAGAGGCCTTCTATTATGTAAGGTTTGATGGCTCTTCTTTGATAATTCTACCTCCCTTGTGTGGTTTTCTTTGATGCCTAGCTCTATCTGTTGAAATTTCACTGCCTTTGTTTTCCTCCTCCTCATAGTCTCGATCCTCTTTGTCCATGTTTGCAAGGCTTGAGGTTGTATGAAGGGAATGAGTGAAAGTGTTTTAGGAGTGAGGAGATGGGAGATGAGCTTATGGGATAGAAAATGAATGAGGGAGTAGGAATGATAAAAATGAGAGGGAGGGCTTGGTTTGTTTGAGAAATTTCCCTTTGGGCAGAGGGATAAAGGGATAAGGATGTTATGGAATAGGGATAAAGAGAGAGGGATAAAGGGACAGGGAAAGAGTTTAGAGTTGTAGTGATAAGTTTAGGGTTTTAGGCATAATTAGGGGAAAATTTAGGGTTTCATATTTACCATGGGAAATTATGCTTAAGAGTTTGATTGCAAACCAATAATGAAACATGGGAGGTCAACTTACTTGCATTGAAGGTAAGAGAGGGCAAATTTTTAAGTTTGTTGAAGTTTTGAGGCTTTCTGCTCAACGCGCAGCGCCACCGCACAGACACGCAGCGCCACCTCCAGAAGCGCAGCGCAGTGTAAAATTACACTGGGAAATTTACCAGACACACAGCGCCAGGCTCTCAACGCATAGTGCCACTCCTCCTACCTGAAACGTGTAGCACCAATCTGCCTACTCGTAGCACCACTCCACCACTACTCCAGACACGTAGCGCCACCCTCCAGAAGCGCAGCGCCAACTCTCCTTTACCCAAAACTCGCTCAACCTTTCCTCTTCTCCTCACTTTTTGGCTTCTTGCTTGCCAAATGAGAATGATGAACTTGAAAATGAAATGTGAGGCCTTATATAGGAGTAAATTTTTATTTTTCACTTCCACTTTCTAATGTTTCTTGACCTTCTTCAAAACTCTGTTTTTAATGCCTTTTCTTCTTTGTTTCTTTTCAGGTGGATAATGCTCAACTTGAACTGATTTTTGTAGTGTTTCTTTGTCTTGCAGCAAGGAAAGATGCGTTGGTGCAGCTGGGATCATTTATTACATAAAGTGACTTAAAATTACATAAGAAATACAAATTAACTCAAAATACTCTGTTTTCACCTCAAAAACATGTTTTTGAGGTGAAAATTACATTAGGTTAAACGATAATGATCTAGTGACTATGACCTACAAGCCATCATGCTTGACTTATTTATCATACTCATACCCTTTTTGACCTTTAGTTACACTTTTAAATTAGGCTCTTGACCTTGGTAATGAAACCCTAAGACCTAATGAAACATGCCTTATGACCTAATGAAAACATGACATATGACCTAATGAAAGCATGATTGCAAATTGACCATGAAATCATAACTGAAGACAACCTGAAGAAGGGTCAACAAGTATACTCTATGAGGGAGAAATTAGATTTTCTGAAGAGAAGACAACCATCAGTGGATCAGTTTGACATGACCTAATGAAATGATGTAAAAATTTCAGTATGGGACCCCTAAAATGAAAATGCAAAGAGCAAATTTTGATCCCTGATGGAAGTATGCAGATACTGACACTAACATTGGCCTTATTGGGGATGGCATCTCCTT
This sequence comes from Pinus tabuliformis, assembly GCA_031772625.1. NCBI lineage: Eukaryota > Viridiplantae > Streptophyta > Pinopsida > Pinales > Pinaceae > Pinus > Pinus tabuliformis. The sequence continues at coordinate 1,414,316,085 of CM062819.1, read as the reverse complement.
GGAGGTGTCAAGAACACCGTAGACCAAGTGCCTCATCCATTGGGAAATATGGTCAAACAAACAAAACAAAACAAAAATGACTCAATACACACTAAAAACTTACTCACAACCGACTCTAAACTTGACTATAAACCAAATCAACCAAACTTGACACTAATCATTCAAACTTTATAGCCTTCACTTCGGGCCCCAAGCTCAGATGATAGTGCACTTGAAGCCTTGCAAGGAAAACAAACTGGTATATACAATGAAGGTGAAGTAACTTCAGGAGCCTACCATTCACTGGCCCTCCTAAACATTCCTAACCATCCATTTCCTTTAACAAAAATGCATTTTGTCCCCGATAAGCTGAGATTTTATATGGTCCTTTCCATAAATTGTCAAACTTACCATGCTTTCTCTTTTCCTCATTCCGTGCATCTCATCGCAGCAGTACATCTTCCAGCTAAAACTTTTCTACTTTTGTTTTGCGGTCATAAATTTTATTTATCTTCTCTTGCAACCGAAATTTTTTTTGGGAAACCTCTTCCCTTGTTTGCTGAAGGTGAATCATTTGATTAATTCTGCGCTGAATATCATCCTCTTCGTTGCCACCTATAACAATCTCATGACCGAGACTACAAGTGATGTAGGAAACACTGTGTCAGTACCATAAACTAACTCAAAAGGTGACATACCTATTGATTTCTTGCTACTCACTCTGTCAGCCCATAAGGAATTAAAAAGCTTACGATGCTAATTCTTCTTTTTTGCCTCCAACATTTTCTTGATGATGTTCACCAAGTACTTATTTGATGACTCAGCCAATCCATTTCCCTGCGGGTAGTATGTCGTGGAATGACCCAATGTAATATTGTATTTGTTGCAAAACTCGACCATCTTCTTAGACTTAAATGATGTAGCATTATCTGTTATAATCTTATGAGGGCAACCAAAATGAGACAAGATATTAGATTCTAAAAATTGGATAATTACCGTGTCCGTGGCTTGCCTTGTCGGAATGGCCTCAATCCACTTGGTGAAGTAATCGGTAGCTGTCAAAATCCATCTATGTTGTGCTGATGATGTGGGATGTATTTCCCCTATGAAATCAAGTCCCCATTGCTGGAAAGGTGCATTATTTCAATAGGCTTCAAAGGAAGAGGAAGAAACTTCCTTTTTCCTTGAAAAAATTGGCATTCATGGCATCCCATAATTGTCTTATATAAATACGAAAACAAAGTTGGCCAATAATGTCCTACTCTCAACACTTTGTTAGTTGTTGTTTTCCAAAACAAATGACCACCACAATCACCTCTATGAAAATCATTCATTACCTGCTGAGCTTCATCTTCAACGAAACAATTAAGAAGAACTCCTCCCAGAACTTTCCAATAGAGAGCATTATTTAAAATGCAGAATTTTTCAGACTTTAGTTTTAGTGATCTACCTTTACTTCTTGACTTTCCAGGAGGTGGTGAAAGATGTTGAAGAACATAAACTATATCATAATACCAAGGTGATTTGAGAAACATTTCTAATACTTGAATGAGTGAGCCACCATCTTCGTCCTCTGACATTGTTGCAATAAGATTTATGTCTACGGCATGCAAATTTGATTCAGCCATCAGTTTTTCCAAGCCTTGTCCTTTGATCAGTTTGGTAGGATTAATCTCAAAATCATACTCCAACATTGCTACTATCCACTTACCTCTTCTTCCCTCCAGATCAGTTTGCATGAGAACATCCTTGACTGCTGCGTTAGGAACATATGCTATAGTATGTGAATGCAAAATGTATACTCTAAAATCCTTCAATGCTTTTATAAGAGCCAGCGCTTATTTTTCAATGATATTGTACCACAAGGCAGCATCTCGAATAGTCCCACTGAAAAAAACTATGGGTTGCTCCACCTGATCCCTCTTTTGCATCAACACCGCAGCCATGGTGTGCTCAGATGCAAATGAAAAGATAATAAAATAATGAGTATAATCAGGACTAATCAAGACAAGGGATGTGGTTAAAGAAAACTTTACCAAGTTGAATGATTTCATGGCATCCTCGATCCATTTGACAGTGCTGTCCTTTTTCAACATATTAGTTATTCCATGTAAATGCTCAGCCAAATTTGGTATAAATCTACATAAGAAATTCATCTTACCAATGAAAGCCTGAATCTCCTTTTGGTTGAGCGGAAAGTCTATATGTTGAATTGCCTCCACCCTTGAAGGATCAATTCGAATACCATCTTTAGAAAATATATGACCAAGGAGCTTACCCTTGTCCATGGAAAAAAGACTCTTTTTCAAGTTTAGAGAAATCCCGAACTTCTTACATTTCTGAAAGACAATCCTTAAGTGGTGCAAATGTTCATCATCAGAACCAGAAAGTGTCGTCAAGTCATCTAAATAAACTACCAAGAAAACATCATTCTCATTAGCAAAAGCTATGTCCATCGCCCGCTGAAAAGTGGCTCTGGCATTCTTCAACCCAAATGGCATTTTGGCATACTGAAAAGTTCCCCAAGGTGTTGTGAAGGCAGTTTTGTCTTGGTCTTTTTCATGCACCAAGATCTGATTATAGCCTAAGTAACCATCTAGTAGTGACATCCGTGATGCTCCAACTACTCTTTGCAGAATATGGTCCATCTTAGGAAGAGGGTAATTATCCTTTAAGGATACTTTGTTGAGGTTCCGGAAATCTATGCACAACCTTATCTCTCTGGTCTTCTTTCGTACCGAGACCAAATTTGAAATCCAATCAAAAAATCTAATTGGAATAATGATGCCAACTTTAAACAATCTATTTACCTCTTTCTCGATGGATGGCAGCAGCTTTGGATTGATTCTTCTCAACTTCTGTCTAAAAGGTTTTTGATCCGGCTTGATAGGAATAGTATGTTGAACTATATCCTTGTCATACACTTTCAAATCTGAATAATCCCAAGCAAAAACATTAGAAACTTCAGAAAGTAATCTAACATACTTAGCCTTTACTTCAGGTGACAATGATTTGGATAACTTTACAAGCTTGGGATGGTCAATTATTCCAAGATTTACATCTTCAACTCATTTGTCCATAGGAACCAAGGTCGGTTTTCTTGCCACATCATCCTGATCAAAAAACTCCTCTAAAGGTATGAGACCTCTAGGAATGATATTATTCTTCAACTGTAAAACCTCCATCTGATTTACCTCAATATCTTGTTCATCGGAAGCACAAACATCATCAATAGAAGCATTCTTAAACTTTCCTTCATTCTGCAAAAAGGAATTAATTTCATTATCATCCCAAAACACTTGCCAATACCTCAAATTATCAAGAACAACAGGCCTATGTTTGACATGAATTTCAAATTTGTTGCTAGAATTCATTGGAATCTTCAAATTGCTAGCCGCAGTAGCGAGTGAATCTGCAATGATTTTTTGAGTCTGGGGTACTGCTGTCAAGGTATATTCAGGAAACATCCTCAAAATATCCAAAACTGCATTTTTGTAGGCTCTCGTCCACAAATGTTTTGCTTGATATTCTCCTTTCACTTGTTTAATCACTAGCTCTAAATCACCATAAACAGAAATCCTTTTCGCATCCAATTTCATCAAAATTTTAAGACATGTAATCAAAGCCTCATACTCCACTTCATTATTAGAGAAATCAAAAGCTAACTTGTATGAACATACTCTAACATTACTTGGGACTTTGGCGGGTTGGTGATCCAGATTTAAACAGGAATGCAACAAATTACAGAGATAACCATAAACACAGATATGCAGTGGAAATAATACTTCATTTCATTAATGTAAAATATTGAAATATGCTTACACACAGAAATGGAAATAAACCAGCTAGGGTGATGGTAGCTTATCTCTGAGAAGAGATGTGGTGGCTACATGCCTCTAAACTGTGTTACAATGAGGCTCGAAGGCCTATTTATTGTTGAGAAACAATGGAAAACCCTTAACATCCCAAAACCTAACCCTAGAAGATGAAACGCCAAATTGTGGGCCCCGTTTTGGATAAGTTGGTACATCAACTTCCCGGGGTTGTAACTTTGGCACCCGATCTTCATTTGACGTGTACAATAGCTTGTTAGAAAGATCTATCCGAGCACTACAACTATGGGAACAACAACATGTTGCTCCCAGATTTCCCAAAAACCGTCGTTTAGGGCCTCAAAATGACTCCGAAAGTTCAGGACCCGAAAAAGTGCTAAAAATAGTAAATTGTACTACAATTATGGAAACTGAAAAACTGAAAGAGACAGTTGTGGGGTCCAAGTGGGATAGGTGGGTAGCCACCAACATCCACCTGGATCATTCCTCTCCCCTTAGGAAGAAATGGTCCCCATTGCGTTGAGTTCCTCCATCTGCTGAACTTGGTCCCTGGTGAGTTGTTCTGTAATCTCTTATGTGTCCAGTAATGGTGGGAAGCATGGTCGAGGGCATTCCACATTGAACACTCGGTGCAAGCAAAGGAATGGAGGAATGTTCTGCTCCAAAGCATTATTTTCCACAGCCTTGGTAATGGTGCAAGGACCATGTCGGTGTGGTCGAAGCTTCTGATGGGCTCTTGTAAGGCGTTCTTTCTGCAAATGCAACCAAACTTTGTTGTCCACTTGAAACTTGTGTGGTACCCCTGTGGGTGACGAGAAGTTGTTCCTGTGTTCTATCATGACCATATCCCTTTGTTGCTGCTGCATGGAGGAACCCTTAGTGGGTCATGGATGTGGTGACAATCTTCTCCTTACTTTGGGAGTGAACCAGACAGAAAACGAATTTCCTAGTCTAGGAGATGAGCTTGCTGCCTTTCTTGGCAGTGATCAAAGAGGTGGCAATAGGTGGGGCTACGTCTGGTATCCTGTATAATGAATTACACAAAGAAATAATGATAGCACGAGGCCTTGACTCATACACAGCATGTCACCTCCACAAGTATGGTTGGCCTAATAGTACATCACACAATACCTCATCTGTGAAGGGTTTGATGCTATAAGGAAGGCAGCACTGCTGGCGAACTTAGAGATCTCGTCCTTGGTGAAGCCACCTGATACTGTACGGCTTTGGGTGTGGTGTAGTCGATAGGCCCAACCGCTTCATGACCTCTGCTGAAATGAGGTTCTTTTGGCTCCCACTGTCAACAATGAATTGCAGAGGCGAACCCTTCACCCACATATGTGAGTGGAAAAGACGCTCCCCCTCCTCTGGATCTTCGGGCTCATTCTTCTGGATAGTGGCGGTGGCAACAGTGGTGTTGGGCTCCGCATTAATGATCTGCTTCCCTTTGCCATTCCCCTTGTCGGGTTTTGACTCAGGGTCGGAACATGCATCTGATTCTAAATCCTTCAACTCTGCCACCAGCTACTGCTTGGTCCAACACTCACTTGTGTTGTGAGTGGGACTCTTGTGGAACTCACACCACTTTCTTGTGTCCTTCTTTGACTTCATGGTATTGTTCTTTTCTTGTGGCTTCGACAGGTTGTCTTGGGTCACCCCGCCTTGGATTTGTCCTTTGGTCTTTGAATACATAGATCCAAAGTCTCTCTTCTTTTGTTTGAACTTTTGCTCGATTTTGACAGCGTATCGGTACGCTGTGTTGAGTGAGGAGATGTTCAGGAACTCCATCTCTTCTTGGATGTATCTGTGTAGGCAGTCGCAGTATTTGAGTACCAAATGTAGCTCAGAATCCTTGATACCCAACTGTGTGCAAAGCGTATGAAAAAATTTTGCGAACTCTGGCACATCTTGGTCCCTTCCCTGCCGCAACATGGTCCACTTTATGTATTTGTCCTCATAGCTTTTGACAGGGTAGTACTACTCCTTGACGGCATCCTAGAATGAACTCCAAGTGGGTGTGGTTGAAAATAGTGAGCCTGTACTTTCATCCTTCTACTTGCAGTTTTCCCACCAGTCCTTGACGTGGAGGCTGCTTTGAGAAGAGTGAAAACAATCTTTTCCCAACTCGAAAATTCATGAACAGAAAAATACCCTTCTAGCAGATTTAACCATTTATCTACGGCATTTGCGTCTATCTGACCCTCGAATATGGATATTTCAAAATTAACTTGTACCTTAAACGGTGTGGTTTTTCCAGAGTAGCTGTTGGAAGCCAATGCATCGCCTCTGGGTAGCCATTGAAGGATTTGGGCAAAATTGTCCATCATCGCATTCCTTTGTCGCTCGAGGGCTTATTCGAGCAAGATTTTGATAGGATCTCCTGCCCCCTCATCTTTATTTTCATCCACCATGGGAGGCCATCAGGGTTTGCGAGGCTTTTCTTGCAAAGGTTCGACCAGTTCAAGCCCTAACTCCTCATATCCTGACCTCGTTGGGGACATGCAAAGAAAAACAGAGAAAAAGCGGACCGCTCTGATACCACTGATCTGGATTTAAACAGGAACACAACAAATTATAGAGATAACCATAAAAACATATATGCAGTGGAACTAATACTTCATTTCATTAATGTAAAATACTGAAATATGCTTACAAACAAAAATGGAAATAAAACAGCTAGGGCAATGGTATCTTATCTCTGAGAAGAGATGTGGCGGCTACATGCCTCTAAACTGTGTTAGAATGAGGCTCGGAGGCCTATTTATTGTCGATAAACAATGGAAAACCCTTATCATCCCAAAATCTAACCCTAGTAGATGAAACACCAAATTGTGGGCCTCGTTTTGTGTCAGTTGGTACATCAACTTCCCGGGGTCGTAACTTTGGCACCCAATCTTTGTTTGACACGTACAATAGCTCGTTAGAAATATCTATCCGAGCACTACAACTTTGGGAAGAGAAATATCAATCCATGGACCCATGTTGCTCCCAGATTTTCCAAAAACCATCGTTTACGGCCTCAAAACGGCTCCGGATGTTCAGGACCCGAAAACTTTTAAAAATAGTAAATTGTGCTACAATTACAGAAACTAAAAACCTGAAAGAGACAGTTGTGGAGGTCCAAGTGGGATAGGTGGGTGGCCACCAACATCCACCTGGATCAGCTGGAAAGCAGGGCTTCGAATCCAAATTCCAATACTAGCACCGTCCTTACCCATAGCACCGTCGAAGTCCATGCTCCAAAGGTTGGCTTCATCTTCTAGATGTTGAAATTATGTTTCTTTCTCAACCTTACCTTTGTTGATTACTTCATTTTTCTGCTCTTCACTGACCTTTTGTTGGTGTGTAGGCTACTCAGAAGAAATTGCTATTTTTTCCTTTTATTGATTAAGAATTGCTCTAAAATTCTCAGAAATTTTTGGTACATCATCTACTTCTACAAGCTGAATATCTACATCATTCAATCCACGATCAGAGTACAAAACAAAGGACTCTAAATCAGTATGTACATCATTTATCAGATGATTCATAGGCTTCTTTTTACTAGTGATCATATACTTCATTTTCTTTTCCCGGTACAACTTCCTCAATTGACCAAAAACAGGGATGGTAGCATAAGAGAAGTCAAGTTGTAAAGTGCCTTTGAGTTTAGCACCCCACGATCTAGATAAGAGAATACCAAATCGAGGTGATATATCAGCAACAACCACATCCATCAAGACATTTTTGGCTGGGATTTGATCTAAAGAAACTACCAAATCTTTGATGAGACCAATGCAACGAACTCTACCAGAGTCAAAGGAGTACAAATCATGATATTTCCAGGTGACATCCAGGCCCAACTTTTCCATAATGTCTTTAGGCATCAAATTGTGAGAAGCTCCAGAATCTAACATAGCATTATGGAGAATATACTCATGCAGTCTAGGACTTTGATAAAAGGGAGGGACTTCGCTATCTTCAGGTTGACCTTCTATGGCTGGACAAAAAATGAGCTCAGGATGATCATCCTCGACATTCACCATGTCTGATAAAGGATCTATTTGCAATATTCAAGATACATGGTGTTTATAATTGCTATTCTTAACAAGCTCAGTCAAAGGAATGGACACTTTTAATTTAGCAATTTCACTTTCTAAATTAAAGGATGAAACTTTTCCTACCTCTTTGACACCAATATCCTTCTTATCTGCTTACCCTTTCACTGCACTATCTTTTTGTTGATTGTTCTTCTCATTTGTAGTGATACTTGTTGATGGTACTTTGCTGGAATTCGAATCAGCAAGCTCTTTCCCTTTCTTCTGAGTGTTTGAGGAATCATTCTTGGATTACACATATTTTCTTTTCTGAATGGGATTGACCGGTACATCTCTGCTCCTTAAAGAGTACTCCCTCTGTTGTGCAGTCAAAGTATTCATATAACCACGCTGATAATCATAAGATTCGGCCTCCAAAACCACATCATTTGCTAAGATGTAATCTTCATCCCTTTGAATGTCTGGGACTTCCGTGTATTCTTCATCATCAGTAAAAAATATAGGCATACCATCAGCAGTGAAAAAGTGATTTTTTTTAATTACCAGATCTTTGTCATCTTCTTCTTCCATTCCTTGAACATAATTATGTTGAAAGGGAGTTTTGATCTGCTATTGTTGCATTGGTTGCTCTGGTGCCTTTTGTTCTCTCTGCTTGATTCGGAATTAGGGTTGTTGTTGTCCTCTAAAATTTCGATTCCGGATTGGTGGTGTTAGTGTCAGTCTTTGCAGCCCTCCTCTAGTGATCAAACATGCTCTTACAAAGTGATTTTAAGGTGTCAAGGTCAAATTTTGTCATTTCAAAGAGTCTTCAAGCAAGATTTGGTCACTAGGCATTAGGTCTAGGGTTTGTTTTCACTCTTTTCGAAGTTGTCCAAATGGCAGTCCATGTCATCATTCAGCTGAGTGTATCATCATTCATAGGGTTTTCATCATCATGTCAAGTTCCATTGGGTCATTTTACAGCTTATCCATGCTTCAGTTGTGCCTTGGTAAGGTCCATTTCCCTCTCCTAGGGTTTTGGAGGTAATTTCTCTTGGATGGTCAAATCATCGAAAAAATTTGTATCCTGATGTTCATACACCTTCCCCTATCATTAATGTACCTTATTAAACACTTCCCATCACTGATATTCCCCAAATTCCTCATTTTTCCACAAACCCTAGTTTCTTGCCACAACTTGGCAATTTTCTAGGCTAGTCCTGTGTATTGACCTTTTGGACCCCTTCCCCTCACTCGATCTCTGAGATTCCACTTTCCCCTACTTCCTAACATCCCTCCCTACTTCCAAAAATTTCCCCAAGAATTTAGAAGCCCCTTATCCCCTTCATTTCGCTTCATTTCGACAAAATCCCTTGTTTCACACATCGGGATAGGTTTCACTCAAATGATGTTTCTGAGAAATAAAAGATGAATTTTTGAAAACTGAGAGAGTTTTTTGTTCACAACATGCCAAGGAAGGAAAACCTCCTTCACTTTTTACACAGGTATAATGGTTTTGGAGAAATATCAAGAATACCGTTGCCTCAGGAGAATTGATGCACCTGCTGGAAGTAGTGTTGGGAGATTTGATTTCTGACACGGTAAATGAACTCCAAATTGAACAATTATACTTGGGTTGGAAAGTAGACTCCAAGATCTTTCCAACAAGCTATCACATGCCTAATTTGGACACCGTGAAGGCCTCCAAAAGCCTCCTGCAAAATGCACTATGTGGCGCGCTACACATATAGCCCCAAGGCTGGAAAACAACAGTTCATCACCCAAATTCTCATCAAACCACTTCATTTGCCTGCAAGTAAGTTATTTATGCCTGCTCAGTGATTCGTGGATTTGTTATGGTGTTTCAAATGTGAAGAAAACAAGTGTTTGATATGGTGAACATCAAACCCTACCTTATACCAAATCTGCTCCTAGGGTTATGCATAAAGTTTGAAGATTGTGTTGGTGCTAAATTCTTGCCATTTGTCAACCTTTTCTTTATATTCCATCACTGTTGTCACTATCATGTGATCATATCATTGTCCCTTCCCCATATTCATCCTCATATCCCTTTATACTTTTGGTTCCCATGTGAAATCCCAAACCCTATTACTTACTACTACATTCCTCCATTGATAAAAGCCTAATCTCCATAACATTCAAAGGTTGTTTCTTTGTCCTTGATTCCACTTGACTCACTGATATGTTGCCATTTCATTTCACTCTTGTCCTTAAAAACTACCCCCCATCACCATATCCCATTCCTATCTCACTTATAGGTGTTCTCAATCCCTCATTCCCCTTTGGCACACATTTGGCGTTTGGAGACAAAGACACCAAGGTCTCATTTCTCATTTTCAACAAGCTGAACATACACGTTGAAACACCATGACTGACAACAACACATCATACAACCAAGACAGAGATTGCACCACTGAACTACATACACCAGGAGGACACTGAAGCGCCGTGAAACACCTGATCCACTCCGGATTTTGGCCGAGGCTTCGCTGGCTAGGCATGATACATGATGGAGGGTCTTCGCTCAAATTCAGAGAAACTTTTCTCATTTTGAAATTTTTTGGTCCCAAAACAGATTTTTCAGCTATACGAGTAGCGCGTCGACGCGCTCGCTTTTGATTGGGACACTTGCTGGAGGGAAACTTTATATTTTTGGGTTTTTCATGGTAAGTTATGCATGCTCAAGTATTTCCGAAGCATTTCATCAAGTTCTGGATGATCAAAAGGCCCAAAAACACCATGAAAACCACCTTGCTGCCACCTTTTGCACCAGCAGGAAGTACTTCTGGGAGAATGAAGTTTTGGAGGGGCAAATGAGCTTCAAATTGAGAAATTCCACTTGGGTTGGATAGCCAACATCCAGGGCTTTCCAACGAGCTATCATGAGCTCAATTTGGATGCCGGGAAGTGCCCCAAAAATAGGTTGAAAGTCGCGCTACGTGTATGGCTCAGGGGCACTACGCATACAGATTTTGGTCAATTTTTCACTTTCCAGCTCAGAATTTCGGCCAGTTATGACTATTTTCACCTCTTGATGTGATTTTTGACCCATCTTGATATAATTTTATGTACATGATGTAAACTTGGCACTTATTTACCATATTCTAGATGATTCATTCACAAAATAGCAAAAATTTAATGTAATGAATCAATTTCCTTCTTTTTAGAGGCAGGTTGTTTTGGTCACCTAGATTCTTCCTCCATGTTTAGAATTGGTTCAAACTGCTCCTAGAAGGAGGAGCTCGACCCCTAGAGGTTAGGAAATGGGTTGGCTTGGTCTATATTATGTAAATTTTCAGTCAGTAGCAGAGGATGGACTCTTGGGAAGATTTTGGCACATTATTGTACATATTTTTCATATTTTGGCTAAGGAAAGATCAGAGGTTTTGCGGCACCTGTTGGGATTCTTGTGGCTTTCAATTCTTGATGGTGTTATCTCTCATTTTATTGTAAGTTCATTCATGTTTAATGTATGACATTCCCTTCTTATGCTTCTGAAACTAAATGAATGAGTAAATGAGGTTGAATCCATTGTTTACAGTGCTCTGCCTTTAAATTTGTTTAGTTTTACATGTTTTCGCCAGTTTGGAGAGGATCAATGTTCTCCCTTGCCCTCTTCAGCTCCTTGTTGTTTTGATTCATCCATACACCTGATCAAAGGCATCAAGACTACTGCCTACCTCACCCCAACTCGAATTCTGCAAAGATCTGGCCTTATCCCCGGACCCAAAATTGTTTTTTCCCGTTTCTCCAAAAACCCAAAAAAATCTAAATCAAACTTTCCTATCTCTTTACTAGCCTAAAATCCGTATTAATTTTGAGTCATCTCAGCCCTTTTGAAGACCTTTTGTCGAGATAGACCCGAAGAGATCCCTCTCCTGTCCTCATAGGGCTAGCTACGAGGCTGAGCATGGTTTGATGTGGCCTTGAGTCTCGCCTTCCCTCAGCCTAAGGCAGATTCCAGCGCTAACATAGTGGCGACCATACTGGGGAGAACATGGTTTGGTTGTTGAAGACATTTGTTTTATAGCTACAGATGAAGCCTGAAGTTATGCCAGGTAGCCTTCGAAACGCTTTTGCTTTGCATTAGCGGAAGTAGATAAACGTTGCTTTAGTCAATCTCCGGTCTAGCTTGTAAACGTGACATCTAACTTGTTAATTACCCCAGTACATGTATCAAGTTCAGATCTGATTGTTGATGGTGGACAACGATCAGACACTGGCAAGGTTGAAATCATTCACCTGGTGATTCTAAATTAATTTTGAGATCAGATCCAAAGACTCCACTGGAGGATGATCCTGACCAGCAGAAACATGAAGGGACAATATGGACAGATCAGGTATTCAAGTGGGAATTGCATCCAAGACATTTTGTTTTTTTTTCTAAATTATTTCTTCTCTTTTCCTGAGAATGTAAAGAAGGCTTTGCAAAGTATACTATGCTTGAGAAAATATCCCAGCCCTGTAGTTGATTCTTTCCCTTTGAAGATTGTGAATACCAAAGATTTGCATGCCTTTGAGCTTGATCAAGACCTTTCTTCTAAATCTTATGATGACCATCTTCAAATTGATGAGCCTCAAGAGACCAAGACTGATTCTATACCTAAAGTACACACCCCTACACCTTGTAAAATTCCAGATCGGTATAAACCTCTTGTTTTACCTTCTTTTCTTCATGCTTTCCCCAGAAACTATGATCTATACTTGCCGAGGTTCGATGGTGAAAGTAAGAATGTCAACGCTGAGCAACATGTGCAGAATTTTGAGTCCTTTCTTGACCTTTTTGAAGTGGATGCAGAAGATGTCAGTATAAGGCTTTTTGCTCTTTCTTGCAAGCTAAAGTGAAGAGTTGGTTCAAAACCCTGCCTGATACGAGCATCTCAGATTTCCGGTAGTTCGTCAAAGTTTTTCTCGACAGGTGGATGATCGGGAAGAACCTTTTCTTGATTGTAGAAGAGTATAACCAGCTGAAAAGACTACTAGGGGAGACAGTACAATAGTTTTCGGCCAGATTTAATCAAGTTTATTATTCAATGCCAGTTGAGATAAGGCCTACTCCTAGATCTGCTCTCTTGCACTATCCGGGTGCCTTTGATCCGGATATGGAGTTTCCGCTGAGAGAAAGGGATATTGCAACACTTCATGAGATGCAGAACAATGCAGTAAATGTAGAGGCTCATCTGCTGATCTGAAGGGCAAGAATGAAGGAAGAAGAGATGAAAAACATAGATCCGGAAAAATCGACATCTCTAGAGGTAAAGCTTGACATTTTGGTAAGTGCAGTGGAAAAGATGATGGACAGGATCACCACAAGGAATGATTATGATGTTCAAGCTCATGGCTCGTTGATTGAAGAAGAACAAGTTGCTGCTCCAAAATATTTTGTTTCTTGTCCTAGTTGTCATAGATCTGATAATGATTGTTTTGCAGATCACCTTGGAGAAGAGAGATCTCTTGATATGACATGTATGCTTGATGATGTCTTTTATACTGATGATTTGCCTCAGTTTGATCAGTATGATGATGATTATGTTCTCCAAACAGAAGCTAATATTGCAGACAAATCAGCAGCTAGTTTGTGGGAGGAGGAAGAAGTTCACTTACAACAGCTCGAGTACAATGATCAACCGATGCATATCAGCTATGACAGTGATGAGGAAAGTGCAAAAAATTTTGAAGTAAGTGAAGGATCTTTTCCTTTTTGTTTTGATTCATGTCAGTTCATCAGAGACAACTTCCATGCACTCAGAAATCAATTGTCGATAAGTTTCGATCGTGACCACCTTGAGAGCAATGAAAACCTTGTTCAAGACTTTTCATACCCAGATTTGCAGCCCCCGAATGCCTTTGATTGTCAAGTTTCAAATAAAGACTTGGAAGCTGGAACATATGCTCAGATGATGCAAGATGATTCCATACCATTTTGTTTCGAATCATTTCAGTTTTTGAAGGGAAAATTGCATAGTACATCTTCGGTGAAGAATGAGCAGCATGTAGGCAATCATGTAATCACATTGGAACCAATAGAAAATGGGTTGCAGCAGTCTTTTCAAGTTTTTCATGATCCAATAGCTAATGTTTTGGATGAGGTTTGCAGTCTCTTTCTCCATTGACTACATGTGAGTTTGAAACATGTGCTGATATGAATTTGATCCGGCAGACGGTTTCTTTGTCATTTTCAACAGAGGTCTCGTCACAAGGCTCAGATCAAAGTTTGCATTCATGGTATGAGGAAAAGAGAAGTAATCCATTGGATGAGCTAAGTTCCAGTGTGCTTGAATTTCACGATCCTTATGTAGTGTTTTTGGAGGCGGATAGAGAATCCATATCATTCAACGGATCTGTTTCTAAGTTGTCATGGGAGTTGCCTTTTAGTAGTTCTCTCTTGTTGTTCATAAGTGAGAACTTGCGGAGAATTCGAACAGCAGATGGGATACTTACTTGGTTACATTGGTTGTTTCATTTCACTTGATCAGGTGATGAATGAAATTGTTAGAGTAGGTTTTGATGAATAAGCTCCACTTGAGCATCATTTTCAGTTTGTCAGCTGTGTTTAAGTATCGCGTCAGTTTTTAGTTGAGTCATGAGTCATTTGTAAGTCAAGTTTTAGTCTTGTTGTTAAGTTAGTTTGTGTCGGTTTTCAGTCATGCATTTTAGCTTGAGTTTTGACTCCATTGCCCAATGGACGAAGGCACTGTCTGCTCTCCCAAAGACCTGTCGTTCTTGGCATCTCCAAGGAGCCACCATCCCCATTGGAGCCAATGTTAGTGTCAGTCTTTGCAGCCTTCATCCAGTGATCAAACATGCTCTTACAAAGTGATTTTAAGGTGTCAAGGTCAAATTTTGTCATTTCAAAGAGTCTTCAAGTAAAATTTGGTCACTAGGCATTAGGTCTAGGGTTTGTTTTCACTCTTTTCAAAGTTGTCCAAATGACAGTCCATGTCATCATTCAGCTGAGTGTATCATCATTCAGAGGGTTTTCATCATCATGTCAAGTTCCATTGGGTCATTTTACAGCTTATCCATGCTTCAGTTGTGCCTTGGTAAGGTCCATTTCCCTCTCCTAGGGTTTTGGAGGTAATTTCTCTTGGATGGTCAAATCATCGAAAAAATTTGTATCCTGATGTTCATACACCTTCCCCTATCATTAATGTACCTTATTAAACACTTCCCATCACTGATATTCCCCAAATTCCTCATTTTTCCACAAACCCTAGTTTCTTGCCACAACTTGGCAATTTTCTAGGCTAGTCCTGTGTATTGACCTTTTGGACCCCTTCCCCTCACTCGATCTCTAAGATTCCACTTTCCCCTACTTCCTAACATCCCTCCCTACTTCCAAAAATTTCCCCAAGAATTTAGAAGCCCCTTATCCCCTTCATTTCGCTTCATTTCGACAAAATCCCTTGTTTCACACATCGGGATAGGTTTCACTCAAATGATGTTTCTGAGAAATAAAATATGAATTTTGGAAAACTGAGAGAGGTTTTTGTTCACAACATGCCAAGGAAAACAAAACTCCTTCACTTTTTACACAAGTATAATGGTTTTGGATAAATGTCAAGAATACCGTTGCCTCAGGAGAATTGATGCACCTGCTAGAAGTAGTGTTGGGAGATTTTCTGACAGGGTAAATGAACTCCAAATTGAACAATTCTACTAGGGTTGGAATGTAGACTCCAAGATCTTTCCAACGAGCTATCACACGCCTAATGTGGACATCGGGAAGGCCTCCAAAAGCCTCCTGCAAAATGCACTATGTGGCGCGCTACGCATATAGCCCCAAGGCTGGAAAACAACAGTTCATCACCCAAATTCTCATCAAACCACTTCATTTGTCTGCAAGTAAGTTATTTATGCCTGCTCAGTGATTCGTGGATTTTTTATGGTGTTTCGAATGTGAAGAAAACAAGTGTTTGATATGGTGAACATCAAACCCTACCTTATACCAAATCTGCTCCTAGGGTTATGCATAAAGTTTGAAGATTGTGTTGGTGCTAAATTCTTGCCATTTGTCAACCTTTTCTTTGTATTCCATCACTGCTATCACTATCATGTGATCATATCGTTGTCCCTTCCCCATATTCATTATCCTCATATCCCTTTATACTTTTGGTTCCCATGTGAAATCCCAAACCCTATTACTTACTACTACATTCCTCCATTGATAAAAGCCTAATCTCCATAACATTCAAAGGTTGTTTCTTTGTCCTTGATTCCACTTGACTCACTGATATGTTGCCATTTCATTTCACTCCTGTCCTTAAAAACTACCCCCCATCACCATATCCCATTCCTATCTCACTTATAGGTGTTCTCAATCCCTCATTCCCCTTTGGCACGCATTTGGCGATTGGAGACAAAGACACCAAGGTCTCATTTCTCATTTTCAACAAGCTGAACATACACGTTGCAACACCATGACTGACAACAACACATCATACAACCAAGACAGAGATTGCACCACTGAACTGCATACACCAGGAGGACACTGAAGCGCCGTGAAACACCTGATCCACTCCGGATTTTGGCCGAGGCTTCGCTGGCTGGGCATGATACATGATGGAGGGTCTTCGCTCCGAATTTGAGCAAATTCGGAGAAATTTTTGTCATTTTGAAATTTTTTGGTCCCAAAACAGATTTTTCAGCTATACGAGTAGCGCGTCGACGCGCTCGCTTTTGATTGGGACACTTGCTGGAGGGAAACTTTATATTTTTGGGTTTTTCATGGTAAGTTATGCATGCTCAAGTATTGCCGAAGCATTTCATCAAGTTCTGGATGATCAAAAGGCCCAAAAACACCATGAAAACCACCTTGTTGCCACCTTTTGCACCAGCAGGAAGTACTTCTGGGAGAATGAAGTTTTGGAGGGGAAAATGAGGTTCAAATTAAGAAATTCTACTTGGGTTGGATAGCCAACATTCAGGGCTTTCCAACGAGCTATCATGAGCTCAATTTGGATCCCGAGAAGTGCCCCAAAAATAGGTTGAAAGTCGTGCTACGCGTATGGCTCAGGGGCGCTACACATACAGATTTTGGTCAATTTTTCACTTTCCAGCTCAGAATTTCGGCCAGTTATGATTAGTTTCACCTCTTGATGTGATTTTTGACCCAACTTGATATAATTTGATGTACATGATGTAAACTTGGCACTTATTTACCATATTCTAGATGATTCATTCACAAAATAGCAAAAATTTAATGTAATGAATCAGATTCCTTCTTTTTAGAGGCAGGTTGTTTTGGTCACCTAGATTCTTGCTCCATGTTTAGAATTGGTTCAAACTGCTCCTAGAAGGAGGAGCTCGACCCCTATAGGTTAGGGAATGGGTTGGCTTGGTCTATATTATGTAAATTTTCAGTCAGTAGCAGAGGTTGGACTCTTGGGAAGATTTTGGCACACTATTGTACATATTTTTCATATTTTGGCTAAGGAAAGATCAGAGGTTTTGCAGCACCTGTTGGGATTCTTGTGGCTTTCAGTTCTTGATGGTGTTATCTCTCAGTTTATTGTAATTTCATTCATGTTTAATGTATGCCATTCCCTTCTTATGCTTCTGAAACTAAATGAATGAGTAAATGAGGTTGAATCCATTGTTTACAGTGCTCTGCCTTTAAATTTGTTTAGTTTTACATGTTTTCACCAGTTTGGAGAGGATCAATGTTCTCCCTTGCCCTCTTCAGCTCCTTGTTGTTCTGATTCATCCATACACCTAATCAAAGGCATCAAGACTACTGCCTACCTCACCCCAACTCGAATTCTGCAAAGATCTGGCCTTATCCCCGGACCCAAAATTGTTTTTTCCCGTTTCTCCAACAAAAACCCAAAAAAATCTAAATCAAACTTTCCTATCTCTTTACTAGCCTAAAATCCGTATTAATTTTGAGTCATCTCAGCCCTTTTGAAGACCTTTTGCCGAGATAGACCCGGAGAGAGCCCTCTCCTGTCCTCGTAGGGCTAGCTACGAGGCTGAGCGTGGTTTGATGTGGCCTTGAGTCTCGCCTTCCCTCAGCCTAAGGCAGATTCCAGCGCTAACAGGTGGTTCAAGTCTATCTGTGATGGTTACCTAGTCAACCATCCTCTCCACTGTTCGAATCAATGTATCCATCTTTACATCTGAAGTAGATGCTTCTTCTTTTATGGTCACTGTTTTCTCAAATCTCATTCTTGCTCTTTTGGCCAGCAATTTTGCTTCTACACTCACAGCATTCTTTTGCATGTCTTCTAGTGTGGTAGGATCACGTTCCCGCAACTGATATGCCATATCATCGAAACCGTCTGCAAACTTGAGCAGAGCAAATCCCTCTGGTGGTTTAATTTTGGCAGGAATAGCATTGTATATTGCTTTAAACCTCACACAATAGTCTTGCACACTCTCGTTGATATTTCTTTTGATGTTCTCATATTCGGACAAAATATGAAGTGGATTCTTCTTCACCTCCCACCAATCCGGGAACTGCCTATGGAGGATTGGTAAAGTGGTGATAGAAGCTGTGGGTAAAGCCATTTTCGAACTTCAACTCCAAAACTTTGTACAAACAATCTCATCGTCACATCTTCAATCTATACTTAATGTAGGTCAAAGAAATCATTCATTTTATCAACATGTTGCTAAGCTGTAATGGTTTGAGTGGCATCAAAGAAAGGTATTTTGGTTTGATAATCAACGAACATGGCACCAAGATTCTGAGGTAAAATAAGGGGTGCATACTGGGCAACCATAACTCAAGGTGGATTTAAAGCAAGGACTATACTACTAGGAGTTGATACAGTAGTTGATGGAGAAGTGGGAGTAATAGGTGATTGATGGGTAATGATAGGTTGATAGGGAAGTGAAGGTATAAATGGAGGTGGGCAATGAACCTCAGAGGTTGAAGGGAATAGTGATGAACTAAGGGTAGTGGACACTGGTTCAGGAAGCTCAGGGATCTTAGCAGTAGTGAGGGATGATTGAGGGGAATTTAGAATATACTCATCAATTAACCGATTTGCCTTTTGGACTTCGAGATCTACAATAAACTCTGGATCTAGAACCATATCATCAAGTGCACTTTTAGACTTGGTTCTAAATAGGGAAAGGTCAAATGACAGATCAAATGGGAGGTCTTCTAAAAACAACCACTCATCAGGGCGGGAATCTACTTTGATTGAAGGAGTGGGACTGATTGAACTTTCTTGTCTTTTGAGTCTTCTCGAAATCAAATTGGCATTATCCACTACTGGGGCAGGGTTTGGATCTGGATTGGCCCTAGTGTACTTTCTCGAAGCCAACTTTCTCGAAG
The DNA here is from genome assembly GCA_031772625.1 of Pinus tabuliformis. Taxonomy (NCBI): domain Eukaryota; kingdom Viridiplantae; phylum Streptophyta; class Pinopsida; order Pinales; family Pinaceae; genus Pinus; species Pinus tabuliformis. The sequence continues at coordinate 1,414,296,952 of CM062819.1, read as the reverse complement.
CCAGTGTGCTCAAATTTCAAAGTTTTATATATTGCTTTACAACTTTCTAATTCAACCTAGTAAATTCTAGAACTCATCATCCATAAACTTAAGAATTCAAATGAAAGATACTACCAGGGTGATTAGTCTTTCGTTCCCCAGTATGGTCGCCACTATGTTATCACCTGGATTGAACCTCAGGCTAAAGGAAGACAATGCCAGGGTAACCACAAACCACGCTTAGCTAAGTAGCTAGCCCTACTAGGCTGAGAGAGGGCTCTCTTCGTAAGGATCTCAGCCAATATGAATGGATCGGGTAAAGGATATTAGGCTAGGTATAGTAGCACGAAGTTTTGATTGGATTTTTAAAGCATTTTTCCGGATCAGGAGGAGCTGGACAGTTTAGGGCTAGGGAATTAGGTCAGAATTGCAGGGTGTTCAATGGGGCAAGGTAGGCATAAGTTTAGCACTCTAGGGCTTGATGGGGTGAGATGTTTTAGACTGGTGAGAAGCTAAGAAGAGCATTTGAAAACCATGGATCTTTCCTAGACTGCAGAAAACATGAAATGGTGAATGTTTTCCCCAAGCAGAGCACTGATATAATGAATTTTTCCTATCAACTTGAAAGCATTCACTTAGAAAGCAATGAAATGATTAACGAAGTATATAAAACACATTAAAATATGATCACAAAAGAATAAGCTATACTAAAACTCCATACCACATGGATCCCATAAAAATAGCTGCAATTCTTATTAATCTCTTGCTAAACTACTACAAAATGATGTACAATCAAGGTCTGAGCATCCAGCTGAGTCCAACCCTTTACAGTGAGAAAGAAGACGAAGATATAGACATAAACTCAACCTCCTTCCATCCTCAAGGGTCGAATCCCTATGATGAGGAGCTAATCTAACCAACACTGAACAAGAAACAGGAATATAGGCATCTCAACAACTTGCCTCTAAAAGTGAAAAACTGATTCATTTGAGCTCAAATTGACTTCTAATGTAATGAATCTACCCTCTACTACTAGTTATACATCATATATACATTCCAGGTCATCATTTACAATGGTGAAACATCCTCCCTGAGATAGAATCCATGAACACAGTTAAAAAATGGAAAAATAAGCATCTTGTGCAAAATCTACCCTACGCGCAGCGCCACTGGCCCAATGTGCAGCGCCACTTTCAGGTCCCTTTTGGAGGCCTTCCCGTCATCCAAATTGAGCTCATGATAGCTCATTGGAAATATATTCAAGTCTACTTTCCAAAAAAACCTATAATTTCTACATTGGAAGCTCATTTGATCCTTGAAAACTTGATTCTCCCAAGACTACTTCTGTGTGTCCAAAAAGTGGCAGAAAGATCATTTTTAGGGTGTTGTTTGACCTTTTGGTGGACCCGTTCTACCCCAAAAACTTATAAAATCCATAGGGTTCATGTCCTCATTGATATGAATCCAAAAATTTTAACCATTTCTCCATTGGGTGCCACTGGCGCTGTGCATTTGGGCAGTTTTCCTATGTGTAAAATTTCAAAATTTGCAAGTGACAAAAATTCTTCCAAACTTGCCCAAAATTGTTGAGAAGCACCATCATCAAGTGTCCTGATGAGCCAAGGAAGCTTCAGCAAGCAACCTAAGCCTATCCTCCTCCTTTTTTCCTTTCAAAGCCTGCCTTAGCCTAGCTTTCATCTTTTTGACCCTCATGTTGCAAATTTTGTTTCAGGTCCTGTAATGGTAGGCCATGTGCCTGATCATTTGATTGTCTCTATTGGCCTTCTGCAACAGCTTCTCAAGGTGCGAATTGACTCTCTCAAGCAAAGTCTCTCTATCATCTTTAATCTCCTTCTCAATAGGAGTCAAAGTGACCTGCACCTCTTTGTCACTTTGTCGTCTTACCTTGAGCAGTTCCAGCTCCCTGAGGACTTGTTTGTCACTCAACTGACTGTTTTCTTGTTCCAAATATGTGATGACCTACTTGGCCCTCTCCAAATTGTCCATCAAATATTGTACTTGAGCCTCCTTTTCTTGTATGATGATGTCCTTTATTGTGTCTTCATCTTGACCCTCTAAGCCAATTATTTCCATGCCATGATGAATATAACACTGCTCCAGCTCATCATGCTCTATCAAGTCAAAGTCTCTTTCCTCCTCATCATCAAAACTCTCCTCCGTCATCTTTTCCTTCCCTTTGTGTAGTTGTTTCACCTGTACCTATTGTCTTGATGAAGAAGGCAAAGCCCCTTCCACATCCTGTGGAGCTAGCATTTGCATATGGGTTGATGAAGAAGGCAAGGTCCCTTCCACATCCCGTGGAGCAAACACTTGCATATCAACTACAAACAATCTCCTTGTGCCCCTCTGATACATCATGAAGGTCCCGGGAACCTCAATAGCTCTAGTCTCTTTGGCCTCCTCATTTGTTTTCACCTGAGCACTGCTAGAAGGTTCCCCTACTTCTTGAGACACTGGTGGAGGAATTTGAGGACCCCTGAAGATGTCATGAGCAATAAATGTCTCCCAAGAGATGTTGAGGAGACTGAGATGATGAAGCACAATCATCTTGATCAGGGAATAATGATAGAGATTGCTCATCTGCTGAGGGTATGGCTTCTTCTGGACAAAATGAGCCATCTTCTCAATATTCCTGAACAAGAAATAAGGGAGGTTTAACATCCTCACCCTAGTAAAATGCATGAGGATCCTGATGTGATAGGTGTACAGCCTGGAAAATCTGCCCTCACAAGTGAAATATTTCATGATGATTTTCATCATGGGGACATACTTGTCTTCAAGAAATCTGAAAGGAAAAAGTCTTTTCACCTCATTTCTATACCGGGGTTTGATATAAGGCTCATAATAGTGTTCATCTAGGTCTTGGGCCTTGTACCACTTCTCCCCTACATTCAGAATCCTGGTTGCATCTGAAATGATGTAGGGTGAGGCGATGAATGTTACCCCAACAAGAGTCACCTTTTTGTCCTGAAGATGAGCTACAAAAATTCTTGTGAGCTCAGGGTGGTGTTGAATTCTCTCTACCTGCTCACAGAACTCATAGCATCCAAGATATCTGAAACATGTGACAGCCAACTGAGAGACCTGCAATTCTGTAAGGTTTGATGGCTCTTCTCTGATAATTCTGCCTCCCTTGTGTGGTTTTCTCTAATGCCTAGCTCTATCTGCTGAAGTGTCACTGCCTATGTTTTCCTCCTCCTCGGCCCTCTTTGTCCATGTTTGCAAGGCTTGAGGTTGTATGAAGGGAATGAGTGAAAGTGTTTTAGGAGTGAGGAGATGGGAGATGAGCTTATGGGCTAGAAAATGAATGAGGGAGTAGGAATGATAAAAATGAGAAGGAGGGCTTGGTTTGTTTGAGAAATTTCCCTTTGGGCAGAGGGATAAAGGGATAAGGATGTTATGGAATAGGGATAAAGAGATAGGGAAAAAGGGATATAGAAATAAAGGGATAGGGAAAGAGTTTAGAGTTGTAGTGATAGGTTTAGGGTTTTAGGCATAATTAGGGAAAAATTTATGGTTTCATATTTACCATGGGAAATTATGCTTAAGAGTTTGATTGCAAACCCATATTGAAACATGGGAGGTCAACTTACTTGCATTGAAGGTAAGAGAGGGAAAATTTTCAAGTTTGTTGAAGTTTTGACGCTTTCTGCTCAACGCACAGCGCCACCTCGAGAAGTGCAGCGCAGTGTAAAATTACACTGGGAAATTTGCCAGACACGCAGCGCCACCTCCAGAAGCATAGCGCAGTGTAAAATTACACTGGGAAATTTTCCAAACGCGTAGTGCCAAGCTCTCAATGCGTAGCGCCACTCCTCCTGCATGAGATGCGCAGCGATAGTCTACCTACACGTAGCGCCACTCCATCACTGCTCCAGACGTGCAACGCCACCCTCCAGAAGCGCAACGCCAACTCTCCCTTGCCCAAAACTCGCTAAACCTTTCCTATTCTCCTCACTTTTTGACTTCTTGCTTGCAAAATGAGAATGATGAACTTGAAAATGAAATGTGAGGCCTTATACAGGAGTAAATTTTGATTTTTCACTTGAAAAACCCACTTTCTAATGTTTCTTAACCTTCTTCAAAACTCTGTTTTTAATGCCTTTTCTTCTTTGTTTCTTTTCAGGTGGTTAATGCTCAACTTGAACTGATTTTTGTAGTGTTTCTTTGTCTTGCGGGAAGGAGAGATGCTTTGGTGTAGCTAGAATTATTTATTACATAAAGTGACTTAAAATTACATAAGAAACACAAATTAACTCAAAATACTCTGTTTTCACCTCAAAAACATGTTTTTGAGGTGAAAATTACATTAGGTTAAAAGATAATTATCTAGTGACTATGACCTACAAGCCATCATGCTTGACTTATTTATCATCCTCATATCCTTGCTGACCTTTATTTACAGTTTTAAATCAAGCTCTTGAACTTGGTAATGAAACCCTAAGACCTAATGAAACATGCCCTATGACCTAATGAAAACATGACCTATGACCTAATGAAAGCATGATTGCAAATTAACCATGAAACCATAACTGAAGACATCCTGAAGAAGGGTCAGCAAGTATACTCTATCAGGGAGAAATTAGATTTTCTGAAGAGAAGACAACCATCAATGGATCAGTTTGACATGACCTAATGAAATGATATAAAAATTTCAGTATGGGACCCCTAAAATGAAAATGAAAAGAGAAAATTTTGATCCCTGATGGAAGTTTGCAGATACTCACACTAACAAACGAGAGGGAGAAATTACCAAATTGGGAACCCTTATGGTCTGATTTGGTACAAGAAGAAATCAGGCAAAATACCAGAGATGGAAGTTCATCCAAGGGAGAGGATGAAGAAAACTTTGCATTGGTTGGAAAGGGAAGAAATATCAAACCCAACTAGAATCAATCCATGGGGGAAATAATAAAGACTTGTCCAAAATAAAATGCTTCAATTGTCAAGAATTTGGGCACTAAGCTACAAAGTGTCCACACAAAAATTCTAGCAAGAAGAACTGAGGAGGAGCAGCAAGTGAAGCATTGGCTTCACAATTCGAGTTAGATTTCACCCTAATTGCATGCATGACCAGCATTATGATAAGGAGTGTATGGTACTTGGATTCAGTAATTTGGAGGAGAAAGATCTCCATATGCATATTGAGCTTGGGGACGATGAAGGGTACAGTGATACCAGGATTGGTATAGCAACCTTTTAGAGGGATTCGGGATCCCCTCTTCACCTGAAAGATGTCGTGTTTGTACCAGCCTAAAGAAGAACCTAATCTTTGTAGAATTTTTGGAAGACTGTGTCTATGATGTGATATTTAGTAAAGGGAAAGCCTTTCTGAGACACATAGCTACTGGACAGATGAAGAAAATCGGGGTTTGTTTGAATAAAATGTATAAACTTGATGTGGAATATTGTGTTGCATTAATCAATGAGGCAAATAAAGTGTAGAGTCACGATGTCGGTGAACTCTGGCACAAGAGATTGGGCCATTTTCATCATGGCACCTTAAATATTATGCAGTAAATAACAACTGGCCTCCCTAAAATATCACTTGAGCAAGAGGATGTCTGCAAGAGTTGTACCTTGGGGAAGTATGTAAAATCCACATTCCACGATTAAGATGGCAAAGAACATGTAGTATTGGAGAGAGTCCACTCTAATGTTTATGGACCCTTCTTAACAGCCTCCACTGCCAGACATAAATACTATGTTATTTTTATTGATGATTTATAAAGAAAGTGTTGGATTCTCTTAAGTCAGAATAAGGATGAGACATTCTCAATAATGTAGAATTCAAGGCACTATTTGAGAAAGAGATCGGCAAGAAGGTGAAGGCTCTCATAAGCGAAAATGGAGGTGAGTATGTTTCAAATGAAGTCAAGGAATTTTGTGCCAAATAAGGAATTCGAAAGGAACTGACAACTCTCCACAACCCGCAGCAAAATAGGGTATCTGAGAGGAAGAACCAAAGCATTATGGGAGTTGAAAGAGCTAGGCTACATGACCAAGGCCTACCACTACATTTGTGGGCAGAGGCATATAAAATAGCAGTATACTTGCAGAACCAGAGTCCTCATCAAATTCTTTGTATGATTACATCATATGAGGATTTCTCAGAGAAAGTCAGATGTGTCTCATTTCATAATTTTTGGAGCCTTTGTTTACTGCCATCTCTCCAAAGATTCAAGGAAGAAACTTGAGTCGACTGCAGAGTTGGAAATTTTTGTGGTTGTTGACGGTGTTGGACCCACCAACATGTCAAGGAATCTCCCGCTAAGAAGTCCCAACTAGACCTCAGACTATTTGGAGTAGGAATCCCAACAATGGGTAGTAAAGTTATGCCTTGACTGCGATAGCATGTAGAGGTAAGTGTGATATCTTTGTCGGGAGCAAGTGTGTGACTTTGCAGCAAGTCAAGAGAGATGGATGGGGAGGTTCTAACACACGAAAGTGAAAAGGAAGTGTGTCCCTTAGAAGCCTGTAATAGTACGCAGCCTGAAAGGAACACACGAGCAGAATGAAATCACAGGTTGGAAAAGGAATAATCCATAATCCCGGGTGACGGGTTAAACCAACAATATGATTCCAACAAGATTCATACAATCATATACAAATTAGTTCATACATGAATGTGTAAGTTAAATAACATACATTGCTAAAGCAACCAAAATAGTCCAACTATAATAACAGCATATGCATGAAAATGTTTCGGCTCTATTATATTATATAAAAGTGAAAGTTTCACCCATACATACAACCATGACAACCATTATCCCCAATAGTGGAATGTTATAGACAACACTTCTTGCTCCTCCAAAGAGACGTACTCGCTCTGCACTGTGGAGAAGCCAAGGCTCATCACAATACTCTCCAATCCCTCTCTAAGCAATGCCTAGCAAAAGCTTGGCTCCCAAAAGCCTGGTATATGTGTTATGAGGTTCTATTTATAACAAAGGGTGGGGTGACCCTTGACATTCCCCTTTGTGACTCTTGGATTACCCTCATGACTCTTCAACTTCATTAAATAACTCGTTACATTACATATGACTATTTGAATTCCATTAATGACACTTGGAATTTCACTTTAAATCATGTTTACAAAAATACATTTTCCACATATACCCATGTGGGACAAAAAATAGGCTTGACTCAACCAGACAAGACAACACTAAGACTCGGACGACTATGGAAAGACTAACTCATAAACATTCTCTATGTGGTCCTTTGTGATGAAATAATGCATGCTTGGTAGTGCATAATGATGTCCGCGTACTCTATGATGATGTCTTTCTGGAAACGAACTCTTGCCTCCAGTGCTTCCGGGTATACTAATTTGGAACCTCTATCCAAATCGTCCTGTAACATGTGTAGCTTAGTCCTTAACAAGGCTGGACTGGCGATATACATTCACATGTTCTCGACGTTGACTTGCAAATCTGTGATGGTGGCCATGAGCATCAACTAATCAAAGTACGCGTCGAGCTCCAGTCGAACTTGGTTCTTCTCTTTGCCCTTAGTGAGTGTTCCAATTGACGGGGTGCTATACTTTCTCACCACAACATCCAAACTCTTGTACAACTGTGCATACGAAGCCTTAATATTGGTGATGAGAGGCAGGAGTTTCTCATAGTTCTATATCAGGCTCCGGATGCGTGCTTTGTCCAACTCTACCTGTGGCTTCATCATATTTTGCAAGTGAAGTAGGGCTCCCTTGTACCGCATTGTCCATGTTTGTACATGATCAGCAGCGACATGTATATCTGTGAGTATTCGCGCTATCTTGGTGTAGTGTTGTTGATGACCATGTAGATGGAGAATTTCCTTGTGCACAGTGACGAACCTATCATACAATCTCCACATGATTGTCTCAAGAGATGATACTTCAGCTAGTGTCACTTTCTTCCTCTCTGCTCTGGGGGATCCTATTGATTATTCCTCTCTTTGCCTAGCTGCTTGCAATTCCTTAGCTATGCACTCATTTTATGCTACCAAAAACTTCACACTTGAGCTCGTGGCTTTGGAATAAGCCTTTGTAGCATCGGCCAAGGAAGTTGGATGTCTTCGTACATCTGACACAATCACTCATTCTTCAAAGTGCACAGGTGATGCATGCTCATTTGAGGTGTGTGCTCTATGTGCTTGTACAACTCTATGTTGTGACTCATCAACGGCTATGTTGTACACATCTATTACCGAATTATTCTCAAGGAGAACAATATCTCCTTTCTCACTTGGGACTTGCTCTATTGATGGAGTTGATGAAGTCTGTGGGTTGACCTCGGTTTATTTTGGCATGAGTTCAGTGTCCTGATCCTATTTTGACTACTCCATCTCCATGTCCATTTGTTCTACTATCCTTTCATCCTGTTAAGCAAGTTCCTGTTCCTACAGTTGCTCACCATGTTCCTCATCTATTGCTGGTTCTGAGCCTTCAACTTGTATCAGTGTAGTTTGCACTGTCTATGCGCCTTGCACTTCCTCCTGTTCTTGTTCCTGTTTCGGTTCCAGCTACGCTTCCTTCTCTCTTCTACGTAGCTCTTGTTTTTCTTTGAGCTTCTTCTCTACTTCATGCAACTTCCTCTTCATCTCTTCTAGCCTTTGCTTATCTCTCCTTTTCTGTATTGCTCTCTTGTCACGTTGTCACATCTTTGCTTCTATCTCCAAAGTTGCTCTTTCAACTAGTGGATCTTCCTTAAACTTGTAAATTCGCTCTGCCTATGCTCTTTCGAAAATCTTCCTCTTACCTTTGTCTTTCACAAGTTTATTGCTTGTTACTTTTGTTGTTGTTTCTCCTTTTGGTGCTGCTACCTTGAGTGTTGCTAGCCACTCTACTGCCATACTGACCAGTTCATTGAGACTGGAGGAGTTATAACAATATCTCCATGGGTCTTCCTCTGGCCAATGACACACCCTGTGGATCCAAGAATAGTACACTTTCACAGTGGTCCCTGCATAATCCATGTGGATCGTACGGATTGAAACTTTTTTTGTCGAACTTAAACTTCTTGAAGTTATCAACCTCGACATCTACTTCTTTCAAACTCTAGATCACGTACAACCTAATTCGCAAAGGAAGCATAGCCCATGGTGCCTTCTTCTTCCTGTAAAATCTAGCTGATAACATTGTCGATATGTGGTATGCAACCTCCTGAATGACCAACTTGTCCGTGGAAAAGTTCGGCAACACATGAGGAGCTTTCGTTGCGCTGTAAATCCTAATGAAGGTGTCATCAGGTGAGGCGTACCAATCTGCAATTTTCAGCAATGCCTCCATTGCTGCCTGGGACATGCAAGGTGGATCTTGTTCAAATATCATCGTGTACAGAGGGGCAATGAAGTGGTCAAATAGTCTAGCCATGACTCCTTGGTAGCTGCACTCTGAGAGAAACTTGCAATATACATTCATATCATTCTCTGAAGGTGTCCATGCCCAATCCATGCAAGGAAACTGTTGACGGGCATAGATTGCATCGAGCAGGTAGGCAGACATGAAGAATATTTCTTACTGATCCTTGGGCGAACTCTGGGCATTTGATACATGCACTTTCATCTGGAGAATGAGCATGTCGGACCAGTTGAAATGTTTGCCTTCACTTTCCAGTTGATTCAACATAACAACCCAAATCTATGGGAAGGTCTCCGTACTCCCTTGGCCATACAAGAAGCATGCAAAGATGACCAAGAATCGGTAAGCCTTCCTGAGTGTCTTCATCTTGTATATCTGGTTTGGTGTTGTCTTGAACTTTGATGGCTCCCTTACCCAACGCTTCAAGATGCCTCTTATGTTCACGTTGTTGTTGGGAGTGTAGAATGGTGCATCCATCCTATTCACCGACTATGGAAAATGGTACATCTGTTGATAATCTTTCATCATGAAGGAAGCAATCTCTATTCCACTAACACTGCTCAGTATCATCGTCTCAGGATCAATGTGTGAGACAATCTAGTGGAGCACATATGCGCACGAGAATGTGGGATACTTGCATGCAACCTTGTACAATCCTGACTTATGGATGTTTACATATACTTGTCGGTCCTCCAGATTCTCCTCAAAGTTTCCTACGAAAATAGTGTTGATGTCTTGCCATGTGATCTTGATGTCTTTCTTAATGAAGAGGTATGCGTCTATGTACACGGGAAAGCTCATAGACCCCTGCTCAACCACATCTCTAGTATTTCTTTCAACTATGTCTTTTGATCCAACTCTCTTGGAGGACATGATACCTGTATTGTTGAGAAGCTACTCAAAAACATGTGGTACCTAAAGAAAGAGAAGACACTCACGGCAAGAACATGTCAGCTAAAAACATAAAACAACTCAAGAATCAATCGTGCAACAAACTGGTGACTATTGGGCAAGATTGCACAGCATTGACTCTGGGAGGCTAGGAGACTGTTAGCTAGAACTGTGCAATATTAAGTCTAGTGAGGACAACTACTGACTAAAATTGTGTAATGCGCAGATCAATCAAGCTGGGTTGTTGGCTAGAACTGTGCATTACGCAATTCCAATGGGCAGGACTGGGGCACTGCCTCCCAGGATTTCACAGAGCACAACTAGGGTCTAGTCTGGGTAGCCTCTACGCAATGGAGGTAAGGCAGAGCCATGGCTATCAGGAATGTGCAGTGCATGCTAGGAGAAACAAGATTTGGGCCAAGGCAACTGAGATCTACCCAAGGGCAACCTGAAAATGTGAAGGTGTTATGTAAAAAATTAGTTAATTTTAGGTTATTATTTAATTTTAATTTTAATTAGACGAAAGGGCACGATCATAAGATCCTGCCCTTTCCCAAAGGATTCCCATGGCGGTATATAAGCCAGGCAACCCATTGTAAATGATCATCATCTATCTATCCATCTTTTTAATAAATATTTATATATAAATTTCTGCGTATCTTAAGTTTTCTACTTCATTAGTATCAGAGCGGGTTAGTTATCCCCCACTTCCGTTGTGCTCATAGTCCATCTCTGCAGCTCACGCCAATTTTTCTTCCGCCATACAATTCTCCCCAGCAACCCGTCCACCACAACGTTGTCCGTACCCACGTCCCTGTCTTCATTCCTATTCAAATTTCCGCTGTTTGTCATTCTTTTCGTACACGGTCTCAGTTCCGCGGCTCACACTTGGTTTCCGGGTGACCAAAACCTCATACAAACCAGCTGCGGTGGTTCCGTGTGGTGGACCTGCGGCTGCGCGGAATAAATCTCTGCGGTGGTTCAATGAGGGTGACCTGTGGCTGCGTGGAGTAACCTCTGCGGGAGCTCTGCCACCACGATTCTATTAATTTGGTCTGCTGTAAGTATCATTTGCTGCCGGAGGTGACCCCACCAGCGAACGTGACGGTCAACAAAGACTTAAATATAACGTGACATATAACGTGAAAAATACGTAACGTTATATAACACTACTTTATATATAATATATATATAACTCATATATATATATATATATATATATATATATATAATACATATAATTTAATTAATTAAAAGTTATAATTAAATTATATGTATTATATATAATATAATATAATTATATATATATCTATATATATATATATATATATATATATAAAGTTTATTTAATTAATTAAATTTATTTATTTAAAAAAAAACAACAACAACAACAACTTATGTCATATAATTAAATTAATTAATTTAATTTAATTATTAAAAAAAAATTACCTGGCAGATAAATACGCGCCCCCACAAACCCGATCGATGTCGACAATGACAATGGCAGATTTCCAAAAAAAATTGGTTGATGCAGAGCATAAGATAAATAACAACCACGACGAGGTCAATAAAAGATTAAATGAATTCGACAGCAAGCTTGGGGAGCAAGCGGACAAAATCAAAAATCTTCAAGATACGACAAATCGAATAGAGATAAAGATGGAAAATCAACACATCCAAACAGAAGTAAACATCAAAGACGCCTTAACAATGCTGAAACTTCTGTGTAAAAAGTCGAATTGTACTCCTGAAGAGCTACTAAAAGAAAGTGAAGAGAATCAAGAACACCTCTCATCAGATTCGACAAAGTCAACAGATTCTCATGAAAAGGTTGAATCCCCAAAAAAATCAGCGACACCCCACCAAGAAGCAAGTAACATGGCCTTTACAAACAAGCAACTTTGGGATACCCTTACTAATCAACACCCTTTTTTTGCTCAACCATTAGCCACATACTAGAGGAGGGAAAAGGTCGAGATGCCTAAATTCAATGGAAATGAAAAAAACAATGTTGCATGGATAAATAAAGCAGAAGAATACTTTGAGATATATGATATCACTGACGATGACAAAAAGCTCAGACATGCATCCATGAAAATGGAAGGAGAAGCATATAACTGGTATATGTAGTGGAAAAAAACAACACACGTCATTAGCTGGAGAAAATTTAAAGATGCCTTTTTTCAAAGATTCCAAGGTGTAAAAGAAGAAGAGCTCTTTTCAAAACTCATCAAATTACGACAAAAAGGAAGTGTGGATGAATACACTCAAGAATGGGAGACCTTAGTAACTCGAGTACCTGGGTTATCAGAATCACGTTTAATTCAGTCATACATCTCAGGACATAAAACCCATTTACAAGTAGAACTTGAGATGCATGACATTTCATCAATAGAAGTAGCAAGACGAAAAGCAAAAACAGCCGAAAAGAAATTCGAACAAATATTTTGGTCAAAAGCTGAAAAAACATATTCAAGACAAAGAACACCTCAGTATGCAGACACAAAAAATACAAGATATGTTCCACCACATCGTCGTGAAGATGAAAAATCTAATGTGGAAGCGCAAAGGATAAAGGAGGGTAAATGCAAGCGTTGTGGTGAGAAATGGGACCCCAAACATAGGTGTGCTAAAGGGAAAGAACCAACGAACCTATATAATTGTGATGCAACCAATGATTCAAACAGTGAAGAGTCTGACATTGAAGAAACAAAAGATGCCCCAGAATTCTCACCAGAATTAGATGAAGAAAGTATTCCGCAAGTGTCATTATCAGCTATGACAGGTATATCACAACCTCAGACTCTAAAGTTAAAGGGACACATAAAGAAAAACAACGTGGTGGTTCTTATTGACTCTGGTAGCACACACAATTTTTTGGATGCAACCATGGCCAAGAGACTCAATATTTTTTCATTTCCCTTACCAAACATGAAGGTAATGGTAGCAGACGGTAAGAGGATTGAAAAGGTGGGGAAATTCCATAAGGTTAAATTGCAAATTCAAGACTTCAGTTTAGAGTCTTCATTTTTCATAGTACCGTTAGGAGGAGTAGATGTAGTCTTAGGTGTCCAGTGGTTACGAACTTTAGGTACTTATGCTGCTAACCACCAAGTACAATTTATAAAATTCAAATGGGGAGGTCAAAAGTACAAATTACATGGGTTCCAAGCACCAGAAAATCAAATTGTATCATCATCTCAAATGATGAAGATGATTCGAAGAGGAGCACCTGCTTATGTAGTACAATGTCATTAGTTAGAAATGTTATCTGCAAATATGACCAGTGAAGAGTCACCAGAGATACAAGATCTAATTAGGAAACATGAAAAAGTATTTCAAGACCTACCTTTAAAGATGCCGCCTAATAGGGAAATTGAGCATACGATAGAAGTCAAGGCAGGATCAGACCCGGTCAACATCAAGCCATACCGGTATCCACATCACCAAAAAATAGAAATCGAGAGATTAATCCAAGACCTCTTAAATTGTGGAATCATCTCGAAAAGTAAAAGTCCTTACGCTGCTCTAGTGGTATTGGTAAGGAAGAAGGATGGGTCATTCAGGCTATGTATTGACTATAGGGGATTAAACAAAATAACAATTAAAAACAAGTTTCCAATCCCCTTTATCGATGAAATGTTGGATGAGATACATGGCGCGAGGTATTTCTCAAAATTGGACCTAAGATCAGGCTACTATCAAATTAGAATAAGATTAGAGGACATACCAAAAACGGCATTCCGAACACACGAAGGTCACTATGAATTTAAAGTAATGTCGTTTGGATTAACCAATGCACCAACAACGTTTCAAGCAACTATGAATGAATTATTTCGCCCACATCTCAGAAAGTTTGTATTAGTATTCTTTGACGATATTCTAATTTACTGTAAAACTTGGAAGGAGCACTTGCAACATTTGGACAAGGTTCTTACACTACTTAAAGAACACCAATTTTACACAAAAAAAATCCAAATGCACCTTCGGAAAGGAAGAAGTAGAATACCTTGGACACATTATATCCCATGAAGGTGTAAAGGTGGACCCTAACAAAATCAAAGCTATAAAAGAATGGACCAAACCTATTAATATATCCAAGCTAAGAGGGTTCTTAGGTTTGACGGGATATTACCGAAGGTTTATTAAAAACTATGCACATATAACTGCACCTCTAACAAATCTTTTAAAGAAGAATTCGTTTCTATGGGATGAGGAAGCAGGAAGGTGTTTTGAAAAATTAAAAGAAATTATGTCTAATGCTCCCGTATTAGCAACACCAGATTTTTCTAAACCATTTATCATTGAGTGTGATGCTTCTGGATTCGGTATAGGTGCAGTACTAATGCAACAAGGACATCCAATAGCTTTTGAAAGTAGGAAGCTCAACAAAAGAGAACGCCTCAAATCCACATACAACAAACAAATGCTCGCTATCAAGCACGCACTAGCTAAGTGGAGGCAATATCTTTTGGGAAGTAAGTTTTCTATTCGAACAGACCATAACAGTCTCCAACATCTCCTTCAACAAAAAACACTTTCCGAGGAACAACAAAAATGGATTGAAAAAATTGCCGCTTTTGACTTGGAAATACTACATAAAAGAGGTAAAGACAATGTAGTAGCAGATGCCTTATCCAGGAAAGATGAAGAACCAACACTACTTGCAATTTCGGTTGTTGTTCCCGAGTGGCTTAACGAAATTCGAAGTGAGTATGCCAAGGATCCAGAAGTAACAGCAATAATCAATAACCTTCCCAATAACTCAAAATTTGAGTGGAAGAATGATATCCTATGGTATAAGGGAAGAATATATCTAAATACAAATTCCAAGTTTAAGTTTAAGATACTCAAGGAATTACATGACTCACCATCAGTTGGACACGTAGGATTCTTTAAGACTTACTACAATGCACGTCAATCCTTCTTTTGGAAGGGAATGAATCGTGATATTCAGAAGTATGTAGCAGAGTGTGACACATGTCAAAGGAATAAAAGCGAAAATATTACAACACCAGGATTACTTCACCCCTTAAACATTCCAAATCAGAAATGGGAAGAAATCTCAATGGACTTTATCGAAGGATTACCAGTATCTGAAGGCAAGGACAAGATTTTCGTAGTAGTCGACAGACTCACCAAATATGCTCACTTTATGGTAATAAACAAGTCATACTCAGCAAAAGAAATCACCGAAATATTTTGCAAAAATATATATAAGTTACATGGTTTTCCGAAGGTCATTGTGAGTGATAGAGATGCCAAGTTCAAAGGTAATTTCTGGAAGGAATTGTTCAACCATATAGGAACTTCCCTAAATATGAGTTCCGCTTATCACCCTCAAACAGATGGCCAAACAGAGGTTGTCAATAAATGTTTGGAGGCCTACCTACGTTGCTACGCTACAGAAAAACAAAATAAATGGGCTCAATGGTTACATCTTGCTGAGTGGTGGTATAATTCCACTTATCATACATCAGCGAAAATGACGCCATTTCAAGCTATATATGGGTATGAACCCCCGAAATGGAAGGATCTAGCTATTGTCCAAACAAATCTACCCGCTGTTAAATATCAACTAGAAGAAACCCAAAAAAAGTCCAAATATTAAAAGAAAACCTGAATAATGCAAGGAATCGTATGAAGCAACAAGCAGACCGTAACAGAACCGAAAGAGAGTTTGAAGTTGGAGAATGGGTATTTGTTAAGCTCCAACCATATAAACAATTATCCTTAAAACAGAAAGGAAAAAACAAATTGGCACCAAATTTTTATGGACCTTATCAGATCAACAAAAATATTAGCCAAGTTGCGTATGGTTTAAGCCTTCCAGAGACAAGTCATGTTCACAACGTCTTCCACGTATCTTGCCTTAAAAGGGCACTAGGTAACAATCAAACAGCGCAAACAACACTTCCATCCCTAGATGATGAGGGAAGAGTCATTTTAGAACAAAAAGGTATTTTGTCTACTAGAGAAAGAAAGCTTCGTTATCATACTATCAAGGAATATCTGATCAAGTGGAAGGACTTGCCCGAAGAAGAAACTTCTTGGGAGAATGAGCAATTTGTCAACAACATCCGTCGTTATGTATGCTTTGAGGACAAAGCATTTTTTCGAGAGGAAAGCAATGTTATGTAAAAAATTAGTTAATTTTAGGTTATTATTTAATTTTAATTTTAATTAGACGAAAGGGCACGATCATAAGATCATGCCCTTTCCCAAAGGGTGCCCATGGCGGTATATAAGCCAGGCAACCCATTGTAAATGATCATCATCTATCTATCCATCTTTTTAATAAATATTTATATATAAATTTCTGTGTATCTTAAGTTTTATGCTTCAGAAGGACTGAATGTGTGTACAATGCTGGTGTAGATCTGAGTGAATAGACATGCATGCAAGTCAGGTAAGTGAAAAAATCAGTCAAACGGAAAAACCATGAAGCTCATGAAGAGAGTCACTGCAACGGTGACTATCAGTGAAAAAAAAGTGTTATGCATGCGACACTAAGGAAATGCAATGCAAAACTAGAAACAACACTTCTACAAGTTAAAATACATTAAAACGCCAGTGGTCATTCATTAAAACAAGGAAAATAACACTCATACAAGCCGAGAAATAAAAAGCGACAGAAAAAGAAGCAAAAGACATGAAAATCAAAACTTACCCAGAAAATTTTTGTCGACTGTGCCAAAGGTTCCTAGATGCCTCAGGAATGCCAGAGCTCCAAGATCGAATGTGAAGAATGAGCTTTGAGGCATCATTTAAATAGATTTAGTGAACTTAGGGTTTATGACGTGCATGCCACAAATCTAGGAAAAAGTGACACTTGGAAGGGATTTTCTAAAATCAACTTTGCATATAATTCCCACTGCTAAAAATAGATCCCTAAAATCTAGGGATGCTTTTTCGCTTTGCTTTTTTCTTTTTCAAGAAACTTTGACTGTATGCAAAGAAGTACTGCATAGTTTTGCAGGGAACTGGGCAACCTACTGGCACATGCAACGAACAGTCACTGAGGGAAAATATTCTGCGTTGTTTCTGGGTTGAGTCGCACTAGCTGGCTAGCCAGCTCTGCGCAATTTTCCAGAGTAGTTTTGATGGCCTACTATGCACATTTCTGGAGAGCAGTGCCTCTAGATTTCTCTGTGCATTTCTGGAGAGCATTGTCGACTAGCCTGCTCTACGCATTTCTGGAGAGTAGTGTCCACTGACCTCCTCTGCGCAATTTTTGAGTGCAAGGCGGTTGTTGGGCTGCTTTGTGCAATTCATGAGGGGAAGACAAACTTCCCTCCAAGATTGTGTAGTTTTGCCTGACAACCCAATGATCGAATGTGAACCAAGTATTGGGTGAGCTTGTGGTTAGCCGATGGGACGAGTGAGTGAACACAAGTTGTTAAGTGATAGATGAAATCAAATAAACACAAGTACCTTATCAATGCAAGATAACTGCTATGATTTCAAGGGAGGCTCCAAAACAAAGCGAAGGAAAAATTTTGGAGGGTGGTTGTAGCCGCTACAACATTGGCGACACACTGGTAGAACTCCAACTCTCTGTATGGACCTTGTTCATGAAAAATGAGTCTAACTCCTCTAGAAGTATTGTCTGATTCTTTGATCAGCATGGCTTTGACACTAGATTGAGTTAAAGATATAGCCCCTACCATTCTCTTGATCAGTCAGCACACATACCAAGCCAATTCTACTGAGTTGTTTCAACTGGGGATGATGGGTATATTGGTGCTCAAGTAATATATATGTCAAAGTCTTAGTTTCATCTCTGGTGTTTCTCTGTTGCCAGCAGGCCTGGACAGTACCCCGACAGAGTCATGCAGGAACACAAGCATAACTTCACTACCAGTGAGCCTGGTCAGTACCCTAGTGGAGTTAATTACATTACCTCTTTACACAGGAAGCCTTTCTCTTCTTTCGCCTTATTTACTTTTCATGTTTTTATTTTATTTTTCGGAACTGTGCATAGGAACTTATTTATTTCATAGGCAGAAGAGGGATCCCGACTTATTGAGAGCAGAAGAGGTTGTCCCTTCTGAGAAGTATGTTATATATACCTCTGACAATACTTGTTAATATTTTCCCCTTCACCTTACTCTACTTTACTGAGCTGACAAGGGTTAACCCAAAAGAACCGATTAGAGTAGGGAGTACTAGTTAAAAGTGCAAGCGTTGTGTTTTCACCAAGACTTGCTCTAGATGGAACATATTTTCCATCAGGGTATCATCAACTGAAGACAACAAGCTCTTCATAAAGGGAGAGGACAACAGATAACCAAGTGTTGATAGTTGTACAAGTCCCTTTGTACTTTACCTTGCTTGTCTCGAGAGGCACACACGATTTCTGCGAAACTAAACCTATGGGTGTAAAACAAGCAAACAAATAAGTAATGCAAACAAAGTAAACAAAGAAAGCATGCAAACAACTAAACTAAACAGTGCATGGGCCGACTCAGGTAAAGTGATATTTCCAATGCAGCCACTGGCACATTGGTTGACCCATGTTGGTGAAGGCATGGTTGATGAGAAAGATAAGCATGTGAACCAGCAAACAAGAAAGATATAACAGTGAAGACCAACATGCTTCGAGTTTAAAAATGTCCACATAAAAGAAAATAATAAAAAATCAAGATAAACATTATGCGGACCTATCATGGTTATGCAACACACTGCGTGTAGACGATAAGCACGTACACTCTTTTGACCGTGACAAATGAGAAAACATAAGAAATAAAGACAACTTACATTTAGCAAGAGTGCTCATTGTGTATGATTCCTCCAATGCATGAGTGATGGGATCATGTGATTCAGGTGGAGGATGTGACATCTGTAAACTAGATTGATCTTCAATGTAAACAGGAGAGTGATGAGGAGCCTTGGGTATTTCAACAAATTCCTGATCAAGAGTGGAACTAACCTCAAGACTGTGAGGTCCTAACATAACCATCAGGTCGGGCTAAAGTGCCTCGACAGCCTTCGGAGTTTCCACTTCATCAACAGATAGATCATTAAAGGTGAGAGGCTTAGAAATATCAATAGCGAATGAATCGACATCGTGATCGACTGAAGGAGTAAAGAGATCACGACAGCCACGATCATAAAATTTTATAAGTTCATCGGCATCCTAATGATCTGATGAATCATATAGAGGGGTTGATGAGAAACAACAATGTTCACCTTCTACATTTTTGGAAATGAAAGATGAAATATTGAGTGGATTTGTAAACAAATATTTTTCCTCTCGCTATGCCATGACAGACTGACCTCCGATGTGTCATGTGAATGATCAAAAGTAGGTGCATCTGGGAATAAATTCTCACATGGAAAATTAACAATGGCAGAATCACCAGAGATGTCAGGAAAAAGCGGATGAGGTGCGGACAGAAGGAGTTCCTCCTTCACTATGGGTTCTTCTTCAGGTTCCCACACATGCTCATCATAAATGATAGCACAGGTTTCCTACTCAACACCAACTTTGTCGATAAATTGATCCTCATGAACAGCAATTGTGGAGTCTAGAATGGGAGAACACAGCACAGTACAATTCGAAGGATCAATAGAAAGCGGGGATGGAGGTTGAGGAGATAAGTCCACATGACAATCAACAATCTTGTGAGCCAAATCTACGTAGAAATCAAGAGCAAGTGGGGTGGGAGGATGTGACAGTGAAACAGATGGATGCGCACCTTCTCGCACCTCGCACTACAGGGCTAGATATATTTGATGAGATGAGGATGGATAGTCACTTGTGACAGCAACCTTGTCAGTCTTAGATTTAGCAGATCTAACATCGAGGTATGTTGGGATGGGATTGAATGATTCTAACACTTGTGGATTTTCATATATGTGAAGAGGATAGTGAAATATTTCACAAAGAAATTTCCAATCAATTTCATCCTCTGGGAATTGAAATGCAAGATTAAGAAAGTGTTCCCAAAATTGCAAAAAGGATTCATCAGGAGCTTTCCGTAATTTCAAGAAAAAATTGTTAAGTGCTTTATGGTCAAATTATGGAAATCATGGTCCGCCTCTTCAACAAAGTGATTAAGAAAGTGAAAAGATCGATCAGGCAGTGTGACACACCACTGCAATGGGTGCCCTCGAAGTGTGAATGTGAATAGCGAGCAGATCATGTAATCTTCATAGATTCCATACTTGTGACAGAGATTGGGAAACACAGCTTTGAGTTTAAGCCAGGTTGTTCCACCTTCACCTTCATTCGTGTTTTGTGATAAGTCATTCCAAAGATCCTCTGGGATTTCGAAGTCATTTCCATAAGACATACATCTCAGAGGATGAAGTGTATAGTTAGTCATGATAGATGTGTAGAGATTAAAAACAAACTTTGAGGACTCAGATTGTCATATGTCCCTCCTTCTAGCGCCAGAAATGTTGACGGTGTTGGACCCGCCAACATGTTGTAGAAATTTTGAATAATATGACACATATTCAACAGAGATTATCCTGATCATACAATTTAAGCGGAACATGTATAATACATAATCTCCTCTACGTTGATCATCAAATTACAGAAGCAGAAACATCCACAGGCACACATAGAAGCATCAATCAAACTCATAAACACAGTATGTATCCCGGGGAAAGCATCTCGCTAAAAACCCCACACTATCTGTATATTATATTGATTGAATCATGTAACAATACAAAGCATAATACTTCTCACAAGTATCTCCACCTGTTACACACAATACAGCTCAGATTTGATCTCCAAATCTCTCCCGCTGCTTGCCTGCCTCCACTGCTCAAACCTGCTCGAGAACTGATGAGAATAGCTTCCCAAACTCGATTTTACACTGCAAAATAGTCACCCACACTATGTTGGACGTGAGCAACAGCTATAATATCATGAAGATACGTGAGCAAACTCATTGGCATACTCAATCCTTTGATTGTGCAAATCATCATGCACAGCTATAGTCACAACTGATAGCAATCTGATCCTCTAACACCTGTCCCTGCTGAACTGAACATGCACTGACATGCAACTGAGTTAACTGATGTATTCTATAGTTGCATTATGAGTTAATAACTTGTGAATTAATTAATAACTAATTCACCCAACTCATCTTTAGTCTATTGATCAGTTAGACTAAATACAACCAGTTTAACAAAGCTAAACTGAACACAACTCCATCAACTGTACCTCCAGTCCACTAAACTCAACTCACTTGAGTTCTAACTGAAGTCATGCATGCAACAACTCAACTGACTCATAAGAAAAACGAATTTCCTTCTGACAGCTGCATGTGCCACTTCCGTAGCTCAAACTGAAGTGCTCCAAGAGAATAAGATTAAGTTTATAGTCCAAATATTATTGTGAGATAATAATATTTGACTTTTCTATTTTTGACTTTGATCACTCACACTATGATCACTCACACTGTAATCACTCACACTGTGATCACTCACACTTTCATCAAAAATAGAAGTCCATCTATTTTTCCCAACTTGATCAATCATCCATAGACATGATCCATATGTCTAAAAATAGACATAGTCTAAAAATAGACTTGCGCCAAAAATAGCCTGCGGGCCCACTTAGTGAAGGCGACTCTTTTCACTAAGCTCCATCATCTTGTTGCACTCTCAACAAGCATTTCTTGTTGCACACTTTTCAACACTCCCTCTCATCAAGAAAGGCTTCCTCTCAAACCCGATCCTGTAACTCTGGAATGTTCTCCATGCAACACATTTGGCCGGTCCACTTGCTCTGTCATCAAAGTCTCTGACTGCTATTGCCTCTGTCAACTGAAACTCTGCATCTCTGTGCTCTTTAGTATCTGACTGCTCTAGCCTCTGTCACTTTGATCTCTGACTGCAATCCGTGCTGCTGCTGGTTCTATCTCCCAGCATTGCATCCGCACTGCACCTCCCAACTGACCTCCCTGTTGGGATAGAAACATCCTCTGATGCTGAAGCTCTACCTGCTGCTGACAAGTGCTCCCTCTCTGACATCTGCGCTACTGCAACATCTCCATGCATCTCGCACCATTGCACACCTCTCTGTGCCACCTAGCACTGTGCAAAACACTTGTGCCTCTCGCATTGCTACAGCCTGCTAGCTATGCGCTGTCCTGGGATTCCCTGCACTGTCGCTCTCTCTGCCGCTCCATCCGCATCTGTCTCTACCCAATCAGTCAGTTCCTACTACTACACATCGGGGCTCCCGTAGCAAGGTCTCATCCAAGAGGTTGGGTACCTCAAGGATCTTGCCCCTCCTCCTTGGGATGATCAATCCACATCACCCCACCTCCTACCTGGAGGTATGGATGCATGCGATCCCTCAGCCCACCTGGCTTGAAGTTTCCCCCTACTGGAGGTCTCTGGATGAGTAGATGTCTCTACTCGATCTCCTCTCAGCTTCCCTTGTTGTGGCTGCTCCACAACCTCCTGAAGCTGCTGCACCAATCGTGGCTCCTCCACAATCGTCTGAGACTTCTTCTGGCTCTGCATGTTGAGAGGTAATATACGCTCCCTCTCAACCACCAAGTCTACATCATGACAACGAAAGCATCGCACTTTCGACTTGTCAACCTTCTTCCCATCACTGGAAGAACTAGATTCGGAAAGAGAAACCTTCTTCTTTCCATTCTTCACCTTACTCGCTAAGGCACAGTTCTCTTCATCATGCATAGATGAAGAACTGTCTATGGTGCTCCGGTTGATCTCCTCCTGCACAAGATCCGACCAAAGTCTCTCCCATCCTGGCAGTTTCTCCCTTCCATTCACCGAGTCCTGGTAGCTATGCCAACTCTTAGGAAGGTCAAGGAGTGCTAGACTCACCATCCTCATCATCAACAGTAACCCCCACACTTCCCAGCTCATCTCGACACTGAGTGAACCTCGTGAGATACTGGGGCATACTATCTCCATTCTCGAACTGAATGTTTCTGAGTTTTATCTCTTGCTTTGGAAATAAATTCAAATTCCACCAGCTCAAAAAACTCAACCACTTCCGATCTAGAATTCGTGAGAACAAAGTATTTCTCGTACAGAGATTGACTGTACGGGCATTCACCGGATATCTCACCTTCCAAAAGAAGGATGAATCCAGAGGCTACCTAGCCCGATCACAGACTCTGCCTAAAGAAATAAAATGTAAACACTTCCTGAATAATAGATCTGATGATCAATCCTCGCTTGATATCCTGTAAAAATCTCTTCTACAAATCAAGCAGCTCCGATACCATGTAGAAAATTTTTCTACAATTATCTAGCTCTGATACCATGTAGAAATTTTGAATAATATGACACATATTCAACAGAGATTATCCTGATCATACAATTTAAGCGGAACATGTATAATACATAATCTCCTCTACGTTGATCATCAAATTACAGAAGCAGAAACATCCACAGGCACACATAGAAGCATCAATCAAACTCATAAACACAGTATGTATCCCGGGGAAAGCATCTCGCTAAAAAACCCACACTATCTGTATATTATATTGATTGAATCATGTAACAATACAAAGCATAATACTTCTCACAAGTATCTCCACCTGTTACACACAATACAGCTCAGATTTGATCTCCAAATCTCTCCCGCTGCTTGCCTGCCTCCACTGCTCAAACCTGCTCGAGAACTGATGAGAATAGCTTCCCAAACTCGATTTTACACTGCAAAATAGTCACCCACACTATGTTGGACGTGAGAAACAGCTATAATATCATGAAGATACGTGAGCAAACTCATTGGCATACTCAATCCTTTGATTGTGCAAATCATCATGCACAACTATAGTCACAACTGATAGCAATCTGATCCTCTAACACCTGTCCCTGCTGAACTGAACATGCACTGACATGCAACTGAGTTAACTGATGTATTCTATAGTTGCATTATGAGTTAATAACTTGTGAATTAATTAATAACTAATTCACCCAACTCATCTTTAGTCTATTGATCAGTTAGACTAAATACAACCAGTTTAACAAAGCTAAACTGAACACAACTCCATCAACTGTACCTCCAGTCCACTAAACTCAACTCACTTGAGTTCTAACTGAAGTCATGCATGCAACAACTCAACTGACTCATAAGAAAAACGAATTTCCTTCTGACAGCTGCATGTGCCACTTCCGTAGCTCAAACTGAAGTGCTCCAAGAGAATAAGATTAAGTTTATAGTCCAAATATTATTGTGAGATAATAATATTTGACTTTTCTATTTTTGACTTTGATCACTCACACTGTGATCACTCACACTGTAATCACTCACACTGTGATCACTCACACTTTCATCAAAAATAGAAGTCCATCTATTTTTCCCAACTTGATCAATCATCCATAGACATGATCCATATGTCTAAAAATAGACATAGTCTAAAAATAGACTTTCGCCAAAAATAGCCTGCGGGCCCACTTAGTGAAGGCGACTCTTTTCACTAAGCTCCATCATCTTGTTGCACTCTCAACAAGCATTTCTTGTTGCACACTTTTCAACACATGTCAAGGGATATCCCCAGTAAGAAGTCCCAACTAGACCTCAAACCATTTGGAGTAGGAATCCCAACAGTGGGTAGTAAAGTTATGCCTTGACTGCGATAGCGTGCAGAGGTAAGTGTGATATCTTTATCACAAGAAAGTGTGTGACCTTGCATCAAGTCAAGAGAGATGCATGCGTAGGTTCTAACACATGAAGGGGAAAAGGAAGTGTGTCCCTTAGAATCCTATAATAGTATGCATCCTGAAAGGAACACATGAGCATAATGACATCACTATTTGGAAGTAGAATAGTCCACCATCCAGGGTGATGGGTTAAACCAACAACACGGTTCCAAAAAGATTCATACAATCATATACAAAGTATTCCATACATGAATGCATACGTTAAATAACATGCATTGCTAAAGCAACGAGAATAGTCTAACTACAATAACAGCATATGCAAGAAAACATGTCAGCTCTATTATATTATATAAAAGTGAAAGTTCCATCCATACATACAACCATGACATCCACTAGCCCTAATAGTAGAACATTACAGTCAACACTGCCTGCTCCTCCAAAGAGACGTTCTCACTCTGCACAGTGGAGAATCCAAGGCTCATCACAATACTCTCAAAGCCCTCTCTAAGCAATGCCTAGCAAAATCTTGGCTCCCAAAAGCCTGGTCTATGAATTATGAGGTTCTATTTATAACAAAGGGTGGGGTGACCCTTGACATTCCCCGTTGTGACTCTTAGACTACCCTCATGACTCTTCAACTTCATTACATAATTCATTACATTACATATTATTGTTTGCATTCCACTAATGACACTTGGAATTTCACTTTACATCATGTTTACAAAAATACATTTTCCACATATACCCATGTGGGACAAAAAATAGGCTTGAGTTAGCCAAACAAGACAACACTAAGACTCAGATGGTTGTGGAAAGACCAGCTCATCAACATCCTCTTCGTGATCCTCGGTGATGAACTGATGCCATGCTTGGTAGTGCGCAATGGTGTCTGCATACTCTTTGATGATGTCTTTCTGGAAACAAACTCTTGCCTCCATTGCTTCTAGTATACTGATTTGGAACCTCTATCCAACTCATCCTGTAACATGCACGGCTTAGTCCTGAGCAAGGCCGGACAAGTGATATACATCTACATGTTCCCTGCGCTGACTTACAAATATGCACTGTTGGCCATGAGCATCAACTGATCAAAGTACGTGTCGAGCTCCAGTCAGAATTGGTTCTTCTCTTTGGCCTTCGTGAGCGTTCCAATTGACAAGGTGTCATACTTTCTCACCATGACATCCAAACTCTTATACAACCATGCATACGAATCCATAATATTGGTGATGAGTGGCGAGAATTCCTCAGAGTTCCAGAGCAGGCTCCGAATGCATGCTTTTTCCAACTCTATCTATAGATTCATCATCTTGTGCAAGTGAAGTGGGGATCCCTTGTACCTCATTGTCCATGTCTGTACATGATCAACATCATCATATATATCTATGAGTGTTCGTGCTATCTTGGTGCAGCGCTGCTAATGACCATGTAGATGGACAAATGCATTCTGCATGGTGACAAACCTGTCATACAGTCTCTGCATGACTGTCCTAAGAGATGATAATTCAACCAATATCACTTTCTTCATCTCTACTTTAGCAGATCCTGTTGATTTTTCCTCTCTCTTTCTGGTTGCTCGCAATTCTTAGCCATGTGCTTGTTTTCTACTATCAAGAACTTCACACTTAAGCTCGTGGCTTCGGCATAAGCCTTTGTAGCATCGGGCAAGGGAGTTGGATGTCTTCGTACATCTGACACAATCACCCATTCTTCAAAGTGCACAGGTGATGCATGCTCATCCGGGGTGTGTGCTCTACGTGCTTATAAAACTCTGTGATGTGACTCATCAAAGGCTATGTTGTACACATTTGTTCCCAAATTATCCTAAAGGAGAATAGTGTCTCCTTTCTCACTTGGGACTTGCTCTGCTGATGGAGCTAGTGAAGCCTGTGGGTTGACCTCAGTTGCTTTTGGCATGAGGTCAGTGTCTTGATCCTATTTCAACTACTCCATCTCCATGTCCATCTATTCTACTATCATTTCATCCTACTGAGCAAGTTCTTGTTCCTGTGGGCTCACCATGTTCCTCATCTACTGCTAGTTTTGATTCTTCAACTTGTATCAATGCAGTTTGCACTGTCTATGCGACTTGCACTTCCTCATGTTCCTATTCCTGTTCATGTTCCGGTTAAGCTTCCTTCTCTCTTCTGCTTAGCTCTTTTTCTTCTTTGAGCTTCTTCTCTACTTCCTACAACTTCCTCTCCCTCTCTTCCAAAATTTTCTTCTCTCTCCTTTTTTGCACTACTCTCATGTTGCATTGTCACATCTTTGCTTCTATCTCCAAAGCTTCTCTTTCAACCAGTGGATCTTCCTTAAACTTGTATATTTTCTCCACCTCTGCACTTTCGATAATGTTCCTCTTGCCTTTGTCTTCTACAGGTTTGTTGTTGCTTGTTGTTGTTGTTGTTTCTCCCTGTGGTGTTGTTTCCTTGAGTGTTGCTAGCCACTCTATTGCCATGTTGATCGGTTCATTGAGCCTGGAGGAGTTATAACAATATCTCCATGGGTCTTCCTCTGACCAATGACATGCCCCATGGATCCAAGAATAGTACACTCTCGCACAGTAGTCCTTTCATAAGCCATGTGGATCGTACGGATTGAAATTCTTGGTTTTGAACTTAAACTTCTTGAATTCCTCGACCTCGGCATCCACTTCTTTCAAACTCTGGATCACGTACAACCTAATTCGCAAAGGAAACATAAGCCATGGTGCCTTCTTCTTTATATGCAATCTATCTAATAACCCTGTCGAGATGTGGTATGCAACCTCCTGCATGACCATCTTGTCTGTGGAAAACTTTGGCAATACATGTAGAGCTTTATCCGCATTGTACATCTTGATGAAGGTGTCGTCAAGTGAGACGTACCAATCTGCAATGTTCAGCAACACCTCCATTGTTGTCAGGGACATGCAAGGTGGATCTTGTTCAAAGATCATCTTGTACAGAGGGGCGATGAAGTGGTCAGCTGGTCTATCCATGAATCCTCGGTATTTGAACTCTAATAGCAACTTGCAATATACATTCACAGCATTCTCTGAAGTTTTCCATGCCTAATCCATGTCAGGAAAAAGTTGACAGGCACAGATTGCATCGAACAGGTAGGCAGACATGAAGAAAATTTCTTATTAATCCTTGGGTGGACTGCGGGCATTTGATACATGCACTTTAAACTGGAGAGCCAACATGTCAGACCAGTTGAAAGGTTTGCCTTCACTTTCCAGTTGATCCAACATAGCAACCCAACTCTGCGGGAAGGTCGTCATACTCCCTTGGTCATGCAAGCAGCATGCGAAGATGACCAAGAATTGGTAAGCCTTCCTGAGTGTCTTCATCTTGTATATCTAGTTGGGTGTTATCCTGAACTTTGATGGCTCATTTACCCAACGCATCAAGATGTTTCTTGTATTCGCGCTGTTGTTGGGAGTGTAGAATGGTGCATCCATCATGTTCACCAATTGTGGTAAATGGTACATTTGTTGATAATATTTCGTCCTGAAGGAAACAATCTCTACTCCACTAACATTTCTCAGTATCATCGTCTGAGGATCAGTGTGTGAGATAATCTATTGGATCACATCTACGCAAGGGAAGGTGGGATACCTGCATGCAACCTTGTACAATCCTGACTTATATATGTTTACAGAGATTTGTTGATCCTCCATATTCTCCTCAACGCTGCCTGCAAAAATAGTGTTGATGTCTTTCCATGTGATCTTGATGTCCTTCTCAATGAAAAGGTGTGTCTATGTACACGGTAAATATCATAGACCCCTACTCAACCACATCTCCATTACTACTTTCAACTGTGTCTTTTGATCTAGCTCTCTTGGGGGGCATGATACCTGTATTGTTGAGAAGTTTCTCAAAAACTTGTGGTACCTAGAGATGGAGAAGACACTCATGGCAAGACAATGTCAGCTAAAAACATAAAGAAAATCGAGAATAAATAGAGCAAAAAACTGGTGACTGTTGGGAAAGATTGCACAGCATGGACTCTGGGAGGATGGGAGACTATCATCTGGAACTACGCATTGCACAGTCTCAGCTGCCAGTGAGGCTCACTGCTAACCGGAACTATGCAATGCACAGTCCAATGAGGTTGACTGCGCACTGAAACTGTGCAATGCGCAGATCAGTCAAGTTGGGTTGTTGGATGGAACTACGCCTTTCGTAGTTCCAGTGGGCGAGACTGGGGCACTGCATCCCGGGATTGCACAGAGCACAAATGGGAGCTAGTGTGGGCAACCTCTGAACAATTCTTGGAAGCAAGGAAGAGCCTTTACTTCCAGGAATGTGCATTGCATGCCCAGAGAAACAAGACCTAGACCAAGGTGGCCTAGATTTGCCCAAGGGCAACCTAAAAACGTGAAGGATTGAATGTGTGTGAAATGCTAGTGGAGATTTGAGTGAAAAGACATGCATACAATTCAGGTAAGTGCAGAAATCAGACAAATGGAAAAACCATGAAGCTCATGAAGGGAGTCGCCGCAACGGCGACTATCAGCGCAAAAACAGTGTTATGCGTGTGACACTAAGGAAATGCAATGAAAAACTTGAAACATCACTTCTACAAGTTAAAATACATTGAAATTCCAGTAGTAGTTCAATAAAACAAGGAAAATAGCACTCATACAAGCCAAGAAATAGAAAGCAACAAAAAAAGTTGCAAAAGACATGAAAAGCAAAACTTACTCGAAAAAGTTGTGATGACTGTGTCGAAGGTTCCTAGATGCCTTGGGAATGCTAAAGATCCAAGATCAAATGTGAAGAATGAGCTCTAAGGTGTCGTTTAAATGGATTTAGCAAACTTAGGGTTTATGACGCACATACCATAAATCTAGGAAAAAGGGACACTTTGCGGGGAGTTTCTAAAATCGACTTTGCATGTAACTCCCATTGCTAAAAATAGATCCCTAAAATCTAGGGATGCTTTTTCACTTTTCACTTTTTTCTTTTTTGGGAAAAGTTGTCCAGCATGAAAAGAAGGATTGCACATTTCTGGAGGGAACCAGGCAACCTATCGGCAAATGCAGCAAACAGTCACTAAGGGAAAATCTGTTGCGTTGTTTCTAGGTTGAGTGGCCCTGGCTAGCTGGCCAGCTCTGTGCAATTTTCCAGAGTAATGTTCCTGGCCTGCTCTGCAAATTTCTAGAGAGAAGTGTCGATTGGCCTGCTCTGCGCATTTCTAGAGAGCAGTGACGGCTAGCCTGCTCTGCAGATTTATGGAGAGCAGTGTCAACTAGCTTGCTCTACACAATTTATGAGTGCAGGGCAGCTGTTGGGCTGCTCTCCTTAATTCCTAAGGGGAATATAGATTGCCCTCCAAGATTGTGCAGTTTTTTCCTACAACCCAATGATCAGATGTGAACCAAGTGCTGGGTGAGCTTATGGTTAGCCGACAGGACAAGTGAGTGAACACAAGTTGTTAAGTGGCAGATGAAATCAAATATACACAAGTACCTTATAACTACAGGATAACTACTATGATTTTGAGGAGGGAAGATCCAAAACTAGGCGAAGGCAAAATTTTGGAGGGTGGTTGTAGCTGCTACAATAGTGGGTTGCACTGAAACTCCACACAACTACCAGGTGTACTTACATTCCCTCAAAATGACAATTGTGCGAAGGGATGTAAAGTTTTATGAAGAGAAAGCAATAATATGCTCTCTTGAGAGGGAGCTGCAAATCTCACTAGAAGAGGAGATTTTAGCTCCAAAGGAGGAGCCTAAGGAAGTTGTGGAGCAGCCACAAATGGAGGAGAAGAGAGGAGGAACAGTGGAGACATCCACTCAAGCAGAACCATCTAGAGAAGGTAGAAAAAGAACCAGGGAAGTTGATAGATTGGTGCAGGATGCGAGGGAGAATGTGGGAGCTCCTTCAAATTTGTGTAGGAAAAGGAGGTCACCTGAGAGGTACATGGGCTACTTGGATCTAATCACTTGGATTATAGAGACTGAGCCATCCTCCTTTGAGGAAGCAGTTGAGCAACCAGTTTGGGTTGATGCAATGGTGGAAGAATATGAATTCATCCTGAAGAATAGTGTTTGGGAAGTGGTCCTAAGACCAACTAATAAATCAATTATGGGTTCGAGATGGATCTTCAAGGCTAAGCATGCAGAAGATGGAAGCATAAAGAATTATAAGGCCAGATTTGTGGCCAAACGTTTCTCTCAAGTTAAGGGAACTGACTATGAGGAAACCTTTGCTCATATAGCAAGGTATTCATCCATTATATAAATTCTTGCACTAGCTGCACAGATGGGGTGGAAGATCCCCCAGATGGATGTAAAAACAACATTTATCAATAGTTTTACTGAGGAGGAAGTGTACATATAGCAACCAAAAGGTTTTGAGACATTTGATCGGGAGTCTCATGTGTGCAGACTCAGGTGAGCATTGTACATTGTCCAATAGGCACCTCGAGCTTGGTACACTCGGATTGATAGTTATCTCACTAGATTGGGCTTCACCAAAAGTGAAGTGGATGCGAACCTTTATCATATTTTGGTAGAAGGTAAATTTCTTATCATTGTTTTATATTTTAATGATTTAATATTGACAAGTCATGAGCACTTGATCATCTCTTGCAACGAGGACCTTGCAAGGGAATTTGAGATGAAGGACATGGGTCTCATGCACTACTTCCTTGGGTTGGAAGTATGGCAAGGTGATGGGGAATTGTTTGTATCTTAAGGAAAGTATGCCACTGAGATACTACAAAGATTTAGCATGGAGAGTTTTAATCCCATGGAGACACCTCTACCAACCAACTGGAGGAACGAGAAAGCCACTTTAGGTGAAGAGGTTGATGCTACCATTTACCAGTAGCTAGTGGGTTCACTGATGGATCTTGTGAACACACAACCAGATATGTGTTATGAAGTCAACTAGCCGAGCCAAGCTATGGTTAAGTCGACCAAATTGTATTGGAAGGCAGCAAAGAATGTTTTA
Organism: Pinus tabuliformis; assembly: GCA_031772625.1. Taxonomy (NCBI): domain Eukaryota; kingdom Viridiplantae; phylum Streptophyta; class Pinopsida; order Pinales; family Pinaceae; genus Pinus; species Pinus tabuliformis. Next base: position 1,414,265,155 of record CM062819.1, on the reverse strand, counting down.
CGATACCTTAGAGGCACTACCTAGTATGGATTATGGTACATACAGACAAAGGGAGTGAAGTTGCATGGCTTCATAGATACATATTGGGCAAGAATTCCATCTAACCAAAGAGTACATCAAGTGGAATTTTCATTGTTGGGTCCATAGTAATTTCCTGGTACAATAGGAAATAGAGGTTTGTGGCGCTCAGCGCAATAAAATTTGAATACATGGAGGCAAGGCAAGCAGCATGTGAGACAATCTAGATGAGAAAGATACTTGTGGGATTGTTTAGTCAGGAGATTGATCCAATTGTGATCTATTTTGATAATCATAGTTGCATTAAGCGCTTTGATAATTCTTTATTTCACGATCGATCCAAGCATATAAATATATGGTATCATCATTTATGAGACTATGCGTAGAGGAGGATAATGTTGTTACAATACATTCTGACAGAGGAACAAGATGTTGACATCTTGACAAAGGTATTTTCAAGAGGGAAGTTAAAATTCCACGTTTTTAGGATAGGGGTGGTTGATAATCCCTTTCTTGCTAAGAGGGAGTGTTGATAAGTGTAGCAAGAAAGGCTCAATTTGACTTAACCTTGGTCAAATTGAGTAAATTCGAAATTTCCACATTAACAGACAACTTGGAGGTAGTTAACTGAGGTGACATGCCTCTTGTCACTCATTTGGCTCAATAAATTCGAGTTTTAGAGTTTATTTTGCATGTGTTGATTACTAATTTGTAGCAATTCAGTTTAGTTATTCCTAGTTGTACTTAATTAAACTAGTTCTAATAGCTAATAAAACTAGTTGGAGGTCAGTTGTGCAATGGGACAACAGTCTAACTTAGTGATCATCCAGTTAACTAATCAATCAACCAAAAATAGCTCATGAATGCAAGGAATTCGAATTGCTTAGCTATGATGGATATTCCAACATAATGTAACATCAGTTGTAAACTAGTTCTGAGTGTACAAGGGTTGCATGCAATCAATGATAAATCCTTTGGAATTGCACAATCAATTTGGAGGAAATTCCTAAACAATAGGACTCAATTGCCTTGGGATTTGTACAAGGAAATAGGAGCTCAAGTGGAGGCATAAACTGACTAAGTCTAGGTCAGATCTATTCATTGAGAAGAGAGAACAGTTATTCACTTACAGGTTGAGCTCAAAGTAAGCAGGCAATTGTAATACATTCTTTATTCATCTTATTAATGCAAGTAGACTTAAGGGGTTTTTACCAGTTAGTTTCCCCTAGATAAATTTGTATACTTGTGTATGTGATTGATGCATGTTTGCGAATGTTTTTCTAAATTGTGAATTAATTTCCACATAGCAGCAGAGTAGAATTTTGTTTCTTGATTTAAATTAAATTTCTTAGGAAGTTGCAATTCTATCACCATATTTCTACAAGTTGGGCCCCCCATACTCTTCTTCCATGGAGTTGGTCTGTCGAGTTGGTCCATAGGCTGAGACCATCCCTGGCTAGTTATAAGGCACCCTAAAAGGTGGACATTGTCGAGTGAGCGTTGGGTGCAGAGAAGGGTTGCACCTTAAGCCTTATCATTTTTTTAGATTTAGAGGTAATGAGGCTAGATCAATTTCTATTATCCATCATTGAAGTCTTAGCCTATTATTTTGTTATTTTACTTGTTGTAGAGGATCCTGTGGAAATACACGGATCTTGTAGAAGTGATGGAAATTGCAATTTTCTTTTTGCTAAGTGTGGATGGTATAATAAGGATGCTTTGTTTAGAATCTAGAGGTTTGAAAATAAATATGTCTGTGATCTGTAACTTTTATGATCCATGTAGGTTTCTTATATAAATATAGGAATTCTATAGGAAATCCTATAGGTGTCCGCCCAAACCTTGAAACAAATGTATAAAAGGTTATAAAAGATGTGCAAAAGGGTTGGATGGATGTGAATAATGGTGAATGAGTATGGTAAGATGGCATGGTAGTATCTTAGAAAGGTTTGGTTATGCGATGGAGTGGATATGTGTGCAAAGGAACTTATGAAATTAAATGGAAAAGAAAGAAAATAAACTTGTCAAGTACCAAGGTTATTGGTGACCCTTTACTTGATTTATTTATTTGTGATTGTTTTGCTTGGTACTAAGATTGGTACCTTTTTGGTTGTCGATTCTTCGTGGAGGTACCTGAATTCAAGAATACAACAAAAAGTGTTTTTTCCTTTTCCTTTTTTCTCTCCTTTTTTATCTTTATTCTTATTTTTTTTGTTTTTTTCACGTCATTTATGGTTTTCGTTGTTAGCCTATTCTACAAGGCCTAAAAAGGTTTTCTTGGTAGAGAAAATTTATTGCAAACTCAAAGAACCTTTTGTTGTTACATACTTTGCAACCACATTGTTTATTTGTTGTTGATAGACATTGCCAAACGCCGCCAACTTGGCTTCTTATCGACTCATATCAATGAACTTAGGTGACCCATGCATTTGGTGTTCTTGCAATTAATACAATAGGTATTCTTTACTATTGTTAGTTGTATCAATCGCAACTTCATATGGCCCTCTAAAAGTGGATATTTGAGGCTCATCTTCGACAATTAATGCAAGAGTTATCATGTAGCTTCTACAATCAAATCTCAAGCGTGACTTTCACTTAATGGAATAATTAAATTTGAAGTGAATGATGTACCATTATCTTCCTTGTGTTGACAAGAATTCATATAGGTTCTAAAGTGATCTGGTTGTTGGAATTGGAGGGCTCATGTAGGGTTAGATGCAGTTTTGTTGTCATAATCTAGGCTAAAAATATAGATTCTTGGAGCTTCATGTAGGTTGCAGGGGATCGTGTAGCATATCAAAAGAGGAGACTTTCCTTTGTTGATTATTCCTCATATTATTATGATGTTCCCTGATGAAGAATGAATTCATTCCATTAAAAAATTCTACTTGAAATATCTTTTGTAGCAATCTGAATATTTCATGTAGAAACCTGTAGGTTTCATATAGAAACATCTACATTTTGTTTTTTCACTAGACATATGAAGGAAATTGATGGATAAGGATGGTAGGTGATGGAAATTGTGTATAGTGATATTTCAAAAGAATCAATAATGAAAAATAAGTGATTGACTGGAAAATGTAATGATAGATGTAAATATATATATATATATATATATATATATATATATATATATATATATATATATATATATATATATATATATATATATATATATATATATATATATATATATCTTACAAAAATGTATGTTGATTTTATTCTACTTTGTACGTACCAGGTTTGCTTGAGTTTCTACATACCTAAAAACACTTAATGTAAATTTTGTTACTTTTCTTTTCCTTTTTTCTTTTTTTTCTCGTCTCTTTCCTATAGGCCTAGACTTGTGTCAAGGAGGTTTTCAAGTAGAGACATGCCCTAAATGCCTCAAGGGGGTTTTCATCATGGAATTTTATTCTCTCTTTTTTCTTTTTTTCTTTTTCCTCTTTTTCCTTTTAAGATGTTCCATATCTCTTGCACTAGAGGCAATGGTTATCTACATTTTCTTCAATTGTGGCAATCCTCCTCATGATTTTATTGGATATGTACTTGTTTTATGAAACCAATTGATCTTTCTTGCACTTCTTAAACCTTTGGTGCTTTAACCTCTTTATAGAGCTCTTTTAAATCACCTTGTTGATCCTTGGACAATCTGCACAAAGCTAGCAATTTTCATATTGAATGCATGGTGGGATTATGGAAGAAGAGAGATATGATGACGCTCTTGTTTTAGTAAACACAAAAATGTTCATAATTGAATAGGTTTCATGAAATAATTTTCATTTTCACATGTTGAGGAGTGGTAGGTAGCATAAATTACCCAACAATGTTTTAATGATAAATTTCCATATGATATTGGATTTAACAATTTAAAAGACATTTGGAAGAATATTTCTAGCATAACATCGGGTAGAAATAGGTTTTTAAAGTGAGAAATTTGGGTATGCCAATTATGTTATAAAATAGTTTATGTATGAGAGTTGTCTACATTTTCCAACTTGGACCAATAGTTGCATTTTTTAGCATAAAATTTTCATTTTCCATCATATTTCCGTGATTCTAGTGAGAGAAGACAGAATATTCATAGACTTATTTCCACTAGACGCATATTTAAATGAGACATTGAATTGACAAGTCAAATATGCCAAGAAACAATCAACATGCAAAACTAGAATGATGCAAATTTTCAAACAAACGGTCAATATTTTGGGTATAACTTCTTCATTCAATGTTGAGATGGAGTGATTTCAATTAGATTGGAAACTATACTCATATGCATATATTCAGTAGAAACAAGTTTTAAAAATTTCTTCATTTACCCCCTCAAGATATGACTTTCCAGCCGCGTTTTTAATAGTTTTGGCCTATTTTGTTACAAAAAAATAAGTGTTAGTAGACATACCTAGAGGTGAATGATGTCGATCTTTTGATATTCCTTGGTGGATGACATACAATTTATAGCCCATATTTGGTTTCTAACAAGCTTCTTGTAATAAATAAATAGAAAACTGTGCAAATTCTAACATAAGAGAGTTCATCTCAATGTAATTTTTAGCACCTTCTTGGAAACAATACCAAAAAGTGATGGGCCAAATAATTGAAACAATAATGTTGAACTTCTCACCTTAAATGTCAACTCAGGGTTCATAAACTTGCAAGGAACAGTGCACTATTTGTACAAACTACACTTAAACAACTAGCATTCAAACATGAACCATGCTCATTCTAAAAATGTAACTAAGAAAGGAGATGAACATAGTGCAAATGCTAATTCTAAAATTGTAAGAACTAAGAAAGGAAATGAACATAGTGCAAATGCTAATTCTATTGCAAGGAAAGTTATAAATTAACTAAATGCAAATTGTAATAAAGGAAATGAACAAAAAGTAAATATGTAGAAATCAAACTATTCTAACAACGAGGAATGACAAACCATTAAGCAAACTAATCTAATGACAAATCATAAAGCAAAAGTAATAAAAGAAATAAATGAGAGGAAATGAATGTTGGAAATGAAAATACATTATTGTAGAAATGAAACCACATACATTGGAAGAAAATAAATTAGTAGCCATTCAATCCATGGGTAGAGTAGATTCAACCTCCATTGCAGCTCCAAATTAGGCCTCAAGCCTTAAGCAAGCAATGGGGTGAATCCCTCAAGGTAAAAACACATTTTTCAGCAAGAAACTTGAACCCAAAGTCTATATTACTTCCAAATTCGAATTTACAAAAATGATGATTGCAATCCTCTAGATGATACTTCATCTTATACTTGAAAAAGAATCCCATATAAGTTCAATCAATCCCTTGATTTATGAAATTTGTCCCAAAATATCCTAAAACCATGCAAACAATTTTATGAGATTACTCCAATCTTCTAGAAAAGGTGAAGGGACTAAATCCCTTTAAAATCTCAACAACCTTCAAGCTTGTCTGGAGCAATGAATGAGGGAGATCAATCTTGTTTTCTTGATTGGTTTCCTACACTTAACATTTGTGGATTATATTAGACTTCTCATATATAACATATATGATAATAATAATAACCATAAATCACTCTAAGATCAAGCATATATCAAATTTCTACTTAAATTAAGTTAATTATATATAACTAGAAAAACATAAGTCATATTGGTCATCAAAAAGTTGATTTTTCATGAAGGTTATGGCTTAGAGGAAAGAATGTTTGAAATGTAGATGTGGAATGAGCCATAAAAATAGGCAATTTGGATGCCCGTCACTCTTTAGAGGGAAATTGGAGGTATTTTGAATGAGGTTTAATTACACGCAAGATGGTTCTAGGATCTAGGAGCAATTCCTAAGTATGACTATGAAAACTACATTTGCTTCCACTACAACAAAACACTGCCATTAGGGTCCCTTTTTTCTTCATTTCTTGCATCCAGAGCCCATTTTTGGTGCTATTTTACATCCATTTATCAAATATGGTGCAAAACTTGATGCAAAATTTGCACCACATTTTGCATCAAGTCTTACACCAAGTTTAGCACCATGTATTGCAATAGATTTTGCACCAGGTTTTATGCCAAGTTTTGTGCCATTCTTTGTACCAGGTTTTGTTCCAAGTTTTGCATCAGGTTTGGCACCTAATTTTGTTTCACCTATTTTTTCATCCTCTATTGCATCCACTTTTTGTGCCTACACTTGCATCATCTTTTGCATCCCTTTTTAAATCATTTCTTGCATCCATTTTTGTGTCATTTTTTACATCCCATTTGTGCCAAGTTTTGAGTCAAGATTTGTGTCTAATTTTGCATCTAATTTTGTTGCATCCACTTTTGCATCTTATTTTTCATCCATATTTACATCCTCTTTTTCATTTTTATTGTGTCCACTATTGCATTCTATTTTGTCGCGCCACAATTTGTGCCTAGTTTGGCATCTCCCTTTGCACCCACTTTTTCTTCTAATTTTGCATCCATGTTTGCATCCTCGTTTGCATCTAAGTTTTTATCAACTTTTACATCTATTTTTGTATCCATTTTTGTGTCAAGATTTGCATCGGGTTTTGTGTCTCATTTTGCATCCACTTTTGCATCAACTTTTGACTCATCCACTTTTGCACCCATGTTTATGTCCACTTTTGAATCCCTTTTTGCATCTTCATTTACATCAAAGTTAGCTTCTCTTTTGCATCTATCATTACATCCACATTTTTTGTGCCACAATTTGCGTAATGTTTTGCACTTATTGTTGTACCCATGATTTCTTCCAATTTTATATCCATGTTCATGCCCTCTTTTGCATCCAATATATTACATCTATTTTTGCATCCACTTCTATGTCAAGTTTATTCATTGGGTTTTTTGTCTCATTTTGTGTCTACTTTTTCATATACTTCCATTGCATACATTTTTTGCATCCAAATTTGTTTTGCCTGTTGCACCCATGTTTGCATCCACTTTTATATCCCTTTTTTCATCTTATTTTGCATCCAAGTTTGCATCGTTTTTTGTGTCTATTGTTACATCCACTTTTGTTGTGCCATATCTTGCACCTATTGTTGCAACCCACATTTTCTTTCACTTTTGCATTCACATTTGTATCCTCTTTTGTGTCCAAGTTTGCATCAAATATTGTTTATTGTTTTGCATCCCCTATTGTATCCACTTTTACATCAGGTTTTCCACCTCATTTTGCATTTACTTTTGCATATAATTTTTTGACCACTATTTCACCCATGTTTCTGTCCATGTTTACATCCCTTTTTGCATCTTATTTTGCATCCAATTTTTTCTCCTTGTTGCATCTAATTCTGAGTCCATTTCTACATCCGTTGTTCCATCCACATTTGTTTCACCACAATTTGTGCCAAGTTTTACGCCTACTATTGTACCCATGTTTGCTTCCACTTTCGCATCCGTGTTTGCATCCTATTTTGCATCCAAGTTTGCATTGACTATTTCATATGATTTTGTAACCACTTTTGTGTTAGATTTTACATATTTTTTTGCATCCAGTTTTCATACCATTTTATGTTTATTTTCCCCCATTTTTGTGTTCACTTTTACATCCCTTTTCCAACACTAATCATATTTTCAACATTGATGATATATTATGACATTGATAATTATGAACAACTCATGACAGTGTCAATAATCATGATGATGATGATGATGAAGATGGTGATGATGGCATGAATTGTGATTATGATGATAATGACAATGATGATAAAGATGATGGTGGTTATGATAAGAATGATGATGATGATGATGCTAATGACCTTGGCCAATCTTCCTAATTTTTAAATGTTGTCATTTTCATAATCATAATCATTATCTTTGGCATTATCATCCAAGTTATCATCATTTTCTCATCGTTATCATCATTGTCATCTAGATAATCATCAACAACAATAATGGTGTGAATGATGACGATGATGTAAATGATGATGATGTCCATGATGTCGATGAAAACAACTTTCATGTCCACTTTAGTATAATGCGTGAGAAAGAATACATCATGTGACACCACATTCATGTTACAATTCCAGTTTACAAAGTAAAACTTAACATAGAAAGGCCCTATAGTACACTCTATGTACAAAGTAAGGTCTTCCACTATGATCATTTCCTCATCAGTTGGTGCCTTAAGAGGGTCAAAGAAGAAATTATCATAAGAAAATGAATATACAGGTTATGGCTATGGTTTCCAGGGAGAGGGGCGAAGCTGCTCAACCTAGAAAGGAGATCGAGGGGTAGTAGCAACATGGTTGACCTAAGAGGACTCAACTGTATTGAATATAGGTGTATAAACTCTTAGGTCTAGGTATATTTCCCCTACTAAAGAGTCACGTAAGGTGGAACAAATTCACAACAACTTTATAATAGAGATTTTAGTCGGAAAAATTTTCTACTACAGAAAGAATAGGGGAAAGACCCTTGTATGGGAGGTCTTCCCATAGGTATCTAAGAATTTTCTTATTAGGAGCTCGAGGGATAGTGGTCTTGGTTTCCTTTTGCTATACAAGTGGGATCTTATTGGGTTACTATAGCTTTAGCCTGGTTGAGAGCGTGTAATCCCATCATATTCTCTAGCTCTTGTAGTAACATTTACATCAAATTATACTACTTCTATATAAATTCAACAATGAAGCAAGATCTTGAATTTCCATCTAGATTGAGTGGGAGAAGTAAGTGGCTAACTATAAAAAGTATCTTGGGAAGAAGTGGAGCGTTGTGAAGGATGACTAGATGAATATGGATGTTGATGGAATTAATTACAAAATATTTAAAACTGGGAATTTTTAGGGGGGATAAGTCTCTTTTGAAGTGACTATTCTTCTTTTAAGTGCTTCACTCTTTAGTATATAACACATTCTTCCATAAGATGCCTCAATCTCTTATGATAATTGTAATACTTGCTAGGATGAAAGGGAAATAAGAAATGGATTCCTTATAAGCTTGTCATAATGTTGTTCCACTAGTTATGGTGGAGATGGCTTAATTAGTGGTGGTGGAGGTTTAGTGGATGGTTGTATAGGCAGAGTCTTTGAAGAATATGGTTGATCCTTGTTTTTCAAAAGTATCTTTATGGGTGGATTAGCATGAGTGGTAGAAGTGGCAGCAACAACTTCATGCACTAAATCGGTAAGACCATCCCTTGCAACATTTATTTCCTTTTGGTTTAGTCACTCTTGATTGTGGGTCAACTAAGAGAGAAGTTACTTCACTAGCTATAATAGGAGGATAATAAACTCTTAGGTGATGTCTAATGTTGATAGTTTATAAGTCCAACATCTTATTGATATCATCCTAATAGGTTATCTATTTATTATTAGTACATTTTGGTTGCAAAACTTCTCTTATACCTTCTACAAGTATTTTCCTAAGCTCATCTAAAGAGAACTTGGTCTCACATCTAGCTAATGAAAATTAGAATCTATGAATTAAATAGGTCACAACTTCCCACTTTCCTTGCTTTAATTATATAAGACTAATCACTTCAAATACATTGATTGGTTTAAGAGCATACATTCCCAAAAACTTATCACATATTTTATCAGGAGTCTCTATAGAGTTCTTGGGATGGTTTTCAAACCATTCAAAGACTAACCTAGTAAGAGTGTGTGGAAAGAATTTGACCATAACTTATAGCCATGTCATCAAGTATTTACAAATTTTGATGAACTTGGACAAGTGTGCTAGAGAGAGATAACCGTAGTGCACTAGACAGGCCCAAGCACAAGTGTGTTACGCAAGAGATGCACGAAGATATGTGCCCTTAGGCATAAAACACTTTATAAGGGACATAAAGAATATCACAAGATGATGGAATAAAAATGTGAGTTCTGGTGTACTTATACACAAGAAGGGATATGCCTAGGGGTTAATGAGCCTACATGTACAAATTTTACTAGGTTGGCCTTATCATCTCCCTACTATTACAACAAATGATAATAAATGATCAAATGATGGTCTTAGCCATGATGAAAAATAAATTAATGATATGTATAAGTGTGTTGAGGCATGAAGATTACACGCATAATTCTAACATAATTCCACATCTCTAAAGATAGATTTCATCTGATAGAAATCCCTCATGATATCCTTACTGTGCTTAAAACAAAAAACTCCCACCCAGACAACAATTGAAGCAGAATTATCCTAACTAATATTTTTCATGTTTCATAGAATACAAACTATAACCATTGCAAAATTGAAAAGGAATGAACTCTGCATTTGTAAAGATTGATTTCATGGGAAATCGATCCTTCATCTCTCTTATGGTCTTTAGGCCTTACTAACCTTGGGTTGTCCATGTTGAGGGGAATGCGAGTTACTTGTTGAAATTACTACGAATGTGTAACACCTCCCATTTCACACTTAAAAAAAAAACTAATTGAAAATTATTCTTAATGGAACTCTATTATCAATGTGAATTTTTATTCCTTTATAGTGCATTAAATATTATTAGACTTCCTAACATTGTTATCGAACCATAATTTTAGTCTTGAAAGGTTCATAAAATTTGAAGTCGCTAAAATTTACATTTTTAACTAGACTTGACTTGTTTTTAAAGTCCAATACTTAGCGTTTAAGTTAATCTATGTTCTTTCTATTTTTAATTTATATAATATGTGTGACATATGTAACTCTTATATGCAGGTTTATAAGTTATCATTTTATTCTACTAAATTAGATCTTTCATTTATAATACCTTATAGTTTACTTAATTACTTTTGCATTGGTATTAATGTCAATTATGGTCTCTAATCAAGTTTATCATCCTAATTGCACCTCCAAGCCATAGTCTTGATACAGTGCCCTTTTTAAAATTAATCTTTCGTGTTACTTGTCATGGTCAATTTATCACCTTTGTTGGTTCTTAATTGAGTTTACTATGTTAAAAAATTTGTCCTTTCAATTGATGTCCCAATAGTTATTATGTCATCAATAATTAAATACCTCCTGCAAAATGATATTCTAGTTATATGATATGAATGGCAGTAAGTGCTAAATTTATGTGGAGCACTCACATTCCTCCATCTAGGCTAGATACGTGTGAACTTCATGTGATGACACAGTTTGTGGTGTTTACAAGGCGTTTTTACATGAACGGTTTTGATTTCTCCTCAAGAAATAATGATCCACAAAATTAGGGTTTTCATTAGGATTTCTTGGTTGTGTCCTTTCGGATTTTGTTCAGACATATGCCAAGAATTTTGGCTCAACTTTCTTCACTCTGAAATTCTCTTAAATTCGTTGATACAGTAGTCTAACATTAATTTACTACACCCCACATTTTTTTCAATGTGTATATATCCAATGTTAAAAACTAAGGAGCTATTGTATATATCAAATGGTAAATTTCCACAATAGGGAATTGATCCTCTGCATGGTGTGTCAAAACTGGGAATTATAGAGATAAAGGTGCATCAAACGAGTCTTACTGGGATATCTCCCTCATATAACTATGTCAAATGTTAGCCAAATGGGTGTCAAAAGAATGAAATGGAGTTATAGATCTATTTCCTTCTTCTTATTCCTGAGACATAGATAACTGCTAGTATACAAAGTCATTATTACCTCCTAATGAGTCAAAGGAGTATTTTGAGTTTCTTGTATCCTAATAATTCAATATCTAGTAAGAGTCTTTATTTGGGAATTAGTTATAAGTTCTAACATTATAGAGTGACTCTCAGATTATAGGTACTAATTCTAATGATTTATACACTCTTCGTCTTATTGATATATAATGTCTAATATATGTGAAGTCGGTAATATAATTACAAATCCTGGATATATACATAATGGAACATGAAGCTTCATGATATGGAAACATAGAGGAGTTGGTTCTGGCTCTAATTCCTATTGGGTTACCTCCATTACTTAGACATGTATTTGTGTGAAAATGAATTGAATTGGTTTATGTTTAAGGACAAGGCTTCCAAGGCGAGGTTATCAAAGACAAAAAACACTCATCGTAGTGGTCAGAAAGGGTTAAAAGAAACGATAACAACTTTTGTAAGTATATTAAATATGTGATTTTTTTTAATAAAATTTATACTGGAAGAAAATCATTGTTATCTAATTTCTCCCTATTTACTGATTAATGGGAACTAAAATATGGAAGAAATTCAAATCATTTGGAAAAATAGATGTTGCAGCAAAAGAGATAGTTTGATTTTGTTGTGTGGATGGAGCCTGAGGTATGTAATTTTAGCTAGATTTCCAATATATCTTTGAACCATATTTTCATTTTATTTTTTATGACTATTATATATTATATCCTACCTCATTTTATGGTTGGAATTGATATGAATTCTGATATGGAATTAATACTATCATGTAATATTTATTTTTTTATTTTTTTTCCAGAATGTTATAGGTAATGACTGCTAAGATGATGATCTGGAATATGCTGAGCATACATCAAGAGATGATGATCATGAGGATGGCAATAGTGTTGGTGATGATGATGTGGATGAGACTGATCACGATGGTCAAGATGATGATCATGGAAATGATCATGAGGATGATCTTGGTGGTGCTAGCTAGGCATGCACATGCATTATTTTTGAAGTAATATTGTGTAGAATGAAATTCCTATTTTTAGATGGATGTTGTGCATTTACCTTAGAATAATGATATCTATTAAACATTTGGATTCGGTAATCATACAATGACTTTGATTTGATTAAATATGATGATGATATTATCATTATTATATTTTTATATGATGTATATATTGGAAATTGTCACTGTTAAAAATTATTATGTATGATGATATTACCATCCTTGTATGTTTGTTGTGAATTTATCTTAGAAGAATGATATTCATGAAATATTTCTATTTTGTAATCACATTGGAATTTTAGTTTATTTGATTAAAAATGATAATCATATTATTAGTAGTATGTTGTTATTTTATGTCTATGTGTTGAAAATTGTCAATGAATCATTATGTATAATGATATTGGTAGTTATTCTACCTACATAACTTTGCACAACAATGTCTCCTACTATACAACCTAGTATCCCTGCTCTGAGTTTCCATGATTCAACTTTTAGTCACTGGAGTTATAGAATCAAGTTATATGTCATGTGGATCTCTAGGTGTATGTCCATTAATTTGATTTTATCATTAATGGGGTAACTCCATGTGGATCTCTAGGTGTATGTCCATTAATTTGATTTTATCATTAATGGGGGTAACTCCATGTTGAAATCAATATGTAGCCCTAAGTCAAGAGGCATATCAAGCTCATGCATTATCTTATATCTTCCTTACTATAGTGTGAGTCCATATTAGAGTGGGAAGAGTAATTTACAACATGTTCCTTTGAGTTGATCTCTTTTCAAATGCTTTGTCTCTCAACTTTTCAATTTGCTTGAGACTTATGCTTGTCATATCTCATTTTACACTTATGTTATATCCTTTGTATAATGCTTGAAACCTCTAACTCGTGCTACAACGGAATGATCTGTAATCCCCCCTGCATGTGGGTTGTGTGTCGTTGGGGTGTTGTGAGCGAGAAAAAAGAATCTAGAGTGTCTTGTTCTAGATTGAGAGGTCTACCGATCAAACATTAGGTGAATAAAATTTGACAAATGATCAACATGATCACCATTGAGATAAGAACACAAGGCTCCTCAAGGTGGCTTCCTCCTATATCCAAGAGAAACATTCGGTAATATGACTATGGATCTACTTGTATTTCGTAGAGTGAAAGTGTAAGTTTTGATCCTCCTACCCATCTTTGGTCCATACTCCTCCCTTAGTGTTTACACCTTTACAATCGGTAAATGTTCCACAGGTTACCCTAGCGATAGTGTAAACACCCATTACACAACCTAAGTAAAAAAGATAAGGCGAGGAAAAACCAATAATGTTAGGGGAACCAATTCTCCTAGCTGAGTTTCCATATTTAATGACATGATATGTTGGAGTTACATGCTATCTCAGGATAATCATTAGTGATAGCATATATGTTAGATAAGGAAACGATTACTACGAAATGTGTTATACATACTTTCTTTTCCTTGTACTAATATGAGTCATATAAGCCTTGTTTTTCCTTGTACTAATAAGAGTCATATAAGTTTTACGAACTAAGCTAATATCCATAATAACTATAATTATTTAAGTTGTTGAGTAGTCATTACTAAGAAAGTTTAAATTAGCTCACACTATGTTACATTACTTTGCATTATAGTTATAATGCGTATACAAAGAAGTATTGTCTCCATTTATTCATATTAGATAACACTAACCATAGGGTAAGCAAGGAACAAAGAAATTGTTGTATTCTAGTGATTGTGTATATCTTGGATCCAATAATTATGGATTTACTATGTCATAGCTTTCGTAATTGACATGAGGATGTGTAATAGGGATTTCTTGGAATTAGAGAAAACTGTATTTTAAGGTTAATATTGAATTTCCTCGTCATAATGTGTAAGCGAATTAAAATCCTTTAAACTTTAATAGAGATACATGTGTGACTAGGCACGTAAAATGACATGACAAATTTTTGTTATTTAATTTGGGTAAGGTGAATTTTTTTAATAATATTATTTACCTACCTTATGTGTCAATGGTGCCCAAATGATCTAAAACTATACTAAATATTAAAAATGAAATTAATATCTTAATCTATATAAATTAGAATATCGAGAATATTTTTAATGAATGGTAAATCATGGGTTGAGTGTGGTTTTAATGAAGCATAAATCATGGGTTAAGCATTACTTAGAAAAAGAAATTAAAAGTTTCAACCCATATAATATTAATAACATATGTTTCTATGCACCAATATCTAAAACAAAATGCCAAAAATTAGTAATATATTAATGTTTTTAAATATTACATTTTTTAACGTTTAAGAAAAAATTTCTATTCACAAATATTTAGAAACAAAATAACACCAATTAGTAATATTTTTAAATATTACTTTAAAACTCTCATTTCAAATTTATTTTGATATTTTTTCTTTTTACGTTTTAGAAATTTATATTTTTTAAATATTTTTTTTTTAAATGTGAATAAATATTTTTTTTAATATTTGCCAATTTTTCATTTAAGAAATATATTTTTCAAAATAATTTCATCATTTCCTGCTTTTTTTATTTTTGGGAAGAAAAATATAAGTGAGGGTGAATTCATTTAATTGAGAATATCGTTTGTCTACAATTGAGCAACAGTGCCATAATCGAAGATCGTTTGTTTGCAGCCGCAACAACAATGTCACAATCGAAGATCATTTTTTGCAGCAGGTGCTAAGCAATAGTTCCACAATTGAAGATTGCAATCACCACAACCAATGGTAAAGCCTTCCTCGGCCACACTTTATTTGTGTTTTAATGGGTTTTTCTTTTTCATATCCATGAATAAATTGTTAAAGAGAAATTGGGCAACATTAAAATATTTTGAAAAATGCAGGCACACGTTTCTTTTCACACATGATTAGGAATCTCTCTTGGAATTTAAGAAGCTCATCACCAAGGATCCTCATAATTCCATGGCCTGTTGGAGCATTGAAGTCCCTTTGTGCAACTAGACTGGTATTACCTGCAGTCATTTCCATCCATGGAGAGTGGTCACTCTCTATTTCAATTCCAGGGATATGAAAGGCTCTATTTCTCGTCCCCTCGTCAATTTTCATTTCTCTACTCACTTGATCTTTATAGCAATGTGTTCCACCATCATATCTTAGTTCAATTGGGACAACTCTTTTATTTGAAGAAGCTCAGTTTGTTCGACAATCAATTAAAATGAGAGATACCATATCAACTCAGTGGTTGTAGAAGTTTGGCATTCTTAGAGCTCTCGCTCAACATTTTGAATGGAAATATCCCCGTGAAGCATCAAAATGTCATCTAAAATATTTTATTATTTATATAGATCACTAGAATAAAAACACAACAACTTCAATCTACTCAATGATGTCGCTCATCTATTTTTTTTCCTAATGTCATTTTTCTCTCTATATATGATATGAGTCATAGTGGGTGTTTGTCAATATTATATTTTCTATTGTTGGCCAATTAAAAAACAAACAATATTGTTACACTATTTTGGCATCGCATGGGTCTTTATCTATTCGATGGTGCATTAGAGAAATTTGGATCTTGAATTTAGTAGTAAATATATATTCCATGTTAGTAAAAGATATCATATTTAAAATAATTAATTTATCACTTCCACCAATTTTTAACCCATTTCTCTTTTCAAAAAAATTCTTTATCAATTAAAAATATGTTAAACATTTCTACAAATCAAAGTAACAACTTACATTATATTATAAAATGTCTAATATGTAATATAACTTACATTATAATATAACATCTCTAATATGTTACACAACGTACCACAATTATTGAGATATGATATGATGATGTCCCACACATGCGCCAATGAAGTACTGCTAACAATTAACAATATTGTTACACTATTTTGGCATCACATGGGTCTTTATCTATTCGATGGTGCATTAGAGAAATTTGGATCTTGAATTTAGTAGTAAATATATATTCCATGTTAGTAAAAGATATCATATTTAAAATAATTAATTTATCACTTCCACCAATTATTAACCCATTTCTCTTTTCAAAAAAATTCTTTATCAATTAAAAAAATGTTAAACATTTCTACAAATCAAAGTAACAACTTACATTATATTATAAAATGTCTAATATGTAATATAACTTACATTATAATATAACATCTCTAATATGTTACACAACGTACCACAATTATTGAGATATGATATGATGATGTCCCACACATGCGCCAATGAAGTACTGCTAATGTCATCATGTTATCTATATCCTTGATTGAAGTGATTAAATACTAGGATAGAAGACCAAAAGGAAAATCACAATTGAAATGACTTCTAAAAATTATGAAAATTTTGGTTTTTCCATATTCGCTTCCTCGTTATATAAGGTTGGAATGAGACATGTGTGAAGTTTCGAACTAATTTTTGGACCTATTCGACTATATATATGTATGTAACATTTGATTTTTTTTAAATAACAAGGTACATTTTTTTTTTTTCTAGAAATAAAAAAGTTGACATGCAACCATGTGTATCAATGACTAACAAGAAGATATTGTGGTTGGCATGCAACCATGTGTACCAATGACTAACAAGAAGATATTGTTGTTGCAAAAATAATTGACCTACAACTATAGCTCAAAATGATCCTAAAGAGTTATACATGGATCACATAACCTTAATACCAAAAGCAAGAAATGTTTAATGCGATATAAAAAAAGTACGTGTGGTGAAATTGTAATATTTTATTATTTAAACATGTCATTTATACAATTGTATGCATTTTGTTTTTGGAATTATTTATATTAATGTATGTGTTTAATTATTTTATATGTTCTTTTATTTATGTTATTAGAAATAAGAAGTTATATATATATATATATATATATATATATATATATATATATATATATATATATATATATATATATATATATATGCAAAATAAATAAATAAAAATTATAACTTTACTTTAAATTGTTACTATTATTATTATTAATTAGAAATATATATATTAAATTAGAATAAATACACTTCAAAAAATATGTAATCGAAAAATATAATAAAACAATAGTAAATAGTATGTAATAAATGCTTAATAACCTTTGTGAACATTATAGTTTTCATACTATTATTAATTGAATAAATTCTATATAACAATTATTTTCTTGCATATATTTTTTTATATTAAAAAAAAAGTGTTAAAACAAATGTTTTTAATTTTAATCAAATTTTATTAATGACTAATTTTGTTTCTCATATTCAGAAATTTACATAATAGATTTAAAAGGGTATATTAAATATTAGATTACCAAATTTTATTAAATCTTGTGTTCATAAATTAATTTAAATATAAAATATATATAGAGTTATTTTGATTAAAGTGATAAATATTTGGGTAAATTTGATAAAAGTAAAATAGTTAAAATAATATATTAAAAATTGTTTACATAGCATTATTTTATTAATTTCTTGATTTTTCTTAGTTGGTTATTTTTGAGTTGAAATTTCCTTTAATTGGAAAAGTAATTGACACGAGATTGGTAAAATAGATTTCTTGTTGAGAATTTTTAGTAATCATATACTATGGTCAACATCTTGCATCTCTTCGTATTCTTATTATTCATTTGGGTCATGGGAAGAGGTGAACAAAGGTTCCTTGTTTGTGTGGATGTGAATTTATTTTGGAATAATGATATATGCGATGAGTGTTGATTTGATAGTCATATATGTAAATTAAAATTTGTTAAAAAAAATTTGATAGAGAATTATTTTATATGATGACATTGTTATTTTTTGGATGGATGTTGTCAATTTCCCTTAAATTTATTTACAAACATTGCTATCAATTTGAATTGTGATACCTTCTTTAACGATATTTAGAAATTGTGATATATTTCGCTATGCAATTGAAATTAGTAAAATGAATCCATAAAGGGGGGTCATAATGAATTGTGATATCTTCTTTAATGATATTTTAAAAATGTGATATATTTCACTATGCAATTGAAATTAGTAAAATAAATCCATAAAGAGGGTCATAAATGGAAAGAAAGGTACACTCTACACAAGAAGTCAAATGCAAATGTAAATGGGGATGTAACCATGGAAGCAAAATTAGAATTAGATTTGGATGTTAAATTAGGCATTAAAACAAGATGCAAACAAGGACACTAAAAGTGTTTTAAACTAGAAGTAAAAAAATGTGCAACAATAGATGCAAAGAAGGGAATAAAACATGACATAAAAAAGGATACCAAGTTGGACACAAACAAGGATTAAAAAATGGACACCAAACTAGATGTAAAAAATGACATACAACTAGATGTAAAATAGAATGCAAAAGGGGATGCCAAGTTGGGTGCTAAAAAGAAACAAAAAAGGATACAAATTAAGATGCCAAATGATGATGCCAAGAATGGTGTAAATTTGGAAAGAAAACTTAGGCGAATAATAATAATAATAATAATAATAAAATAAATAAATAAATAAATGTACAATGAAGCTAAAAAATGGGTGAAACCAAGGACGCCATATTGGATGCCAAAAATGATGCATAATAAGATGCAAATTTAGACGCAAACTTAGAAACAAAATGAGAGACAAAAGTGGATACAAAATGAGGCAGAAAAAAGATGCAAATTTGAATGGCGAAAATGATGTAAAATTAAACATAAAGAAAAAGTGGGCCTAAATAATGGTGCAACATTGGACACATAAGTAGACACAAAAAATGGTGCAAAAATGGGTATAAAAATAGCTCAAAATTGGATGCAAATTGAGATGCAAAAAGTGATGCAAAAATTGGTGTAAAAACAAATGCAAAAATGGATGTAAAAAATGGCTCAAAATTGAATGTAACATTAGACACAAAATGGGATGCAAAGGTTGACACAACACATGAATTAACATAGGATGC
This sequence comes from Pinus tabuliformis, assembly GCA_031772625.1. Taxonomy (NCBI): domain Eukaryota; kingdom Viridiplantae; phylum Streptophyta; class Pinopsida; order Pinales; family Pinaceae; genus Pinus; species Pinus tabuliformis. The sequence goes on along the minus strand of CM062819.1, from coordinate 1,414,245,692 downwards.
AAATTTGGATGCTCAAAATGGTGTAAAATTGGATGCAAGAAATTATGTTAAAAACTATGCAAAATTGGATGTAGCAAATGATGCAAAATATGGTGCAATATGGAATGTGAAAAAGGGAGGCAAATTAACCGTAAAAATAGACATAAAAAATGGTCCAAAAAAACTACAAAAATGGATGCAAAATTTGATACTAAATCAAATTCAACATATGGTGCAAAGATAGGCACTAAAGCAGGTGCGAAACTAGATGCAAAATTAGAAGCAAAAACTAGTGCAAGACAAGATGCAAAACCTGGTGTAAGACTAGATGCAAAAATCGACACAAAATGGATGCAAAAGAAGGTGCTAGCTTGGATGCAAAAGATGATGTAAACTTGACGCAAATGATGGCGCAAATATGGAAGCAAAGAATGGCACAAAATAGGAAGCAAAAAATGATAAAAAACAGATGCAAAAAATGGCACAAAACTAGAAGCAAAACCTGTCATAAAATCATATGCAAATCTTGGTGCAAAATTTGACACAAAAAATGATGCATAATCTAGTGTAAAAAAGGTTGCAAAATCTAGCATGAAAAATGATGCAAAATCAGGCGCAAAAAAGGACGCTTTAAAAATTGTACAATAGAGCTAGATTTAGCGCCAGGTTGCTCATCCCAATTGTAAAAAAAAATGCACTAAAATTTGGCGCTAAATCTAACACAAATTTCTTGTTTTGTTGTAGTGTTCGCTTTGGTTAAGTCGTTAGCCATGAACCTCAATAACTTGGTGACTTCGCAACCATGAACCTCAATAACTTGGTGACTCCACGACCATGGATAAGGTCTCTTGAACAACAAATGAAGTTTTAATTTCTTTCCTCTCCTCCTATTAGGGAACTCTCTTCTTTCTAGGGGGTCAAGCCTAGTTTTGAGTTGTATCCCTAAAGCTCTCATGTTAAATTCAAAATATTTTACAACATTGAGCATAGAGTCCAAGTTAGTTGATTGTCTCTTTCTTATATGTAAGGAAACTCTACTTGTTTAGGGTCCCCCTCTCCATGTGTTTACCTTCTTGATTTTAGTTTTTAAATTGTATCATTTACATCTGGTTGTGTTTCTTTGATAATGCTCCCACTCACTTATTTTTATCTTTCTAACCTCCTTTTGTGTTATTATCCATGTTTTCATGATTCAATTGGGTTTTTTATTTTCTCCTCTTCCATGTTATCATCAGTGTGCATCTATGCATTAAGGGTTTTCATTTCTTACTTATTTTCATTGGTTTTTTGTTTTCTCCTCTTCCATGTTATCATGAATGTGCATCTATGTATTAAAGGTTTTCCTTTTTTACTTATTTTCATTGATACTTCACAATCGTTTGTTTTGTTTGTTACTACATTAACTTACTTTCTTACTTTTCCTTTTCCTCAAATTTCTTACCTCTTCCATGTTATCATGAATGTGCATCTATGTATTAAAGGTTTTCCTTTTTTACTTATTTTCATTGATACTTCACAATCGTTTGTTTTGTTTATTACTACATTAACTTACTTTCTTACTTTTCCTTTTCCTAAAATTTCTTAAAATCCTCATGCATCCAACTCTTTCCCTTCATCTTCTCATTGGGTTATTAGATATTCCCCAACTAAGTGATCATGTTTGACAATGAAAAAACTTGCTCATGATCTATTACATGTGACCATTCTTCCTGTTCATATTCCAAAATTATGGAAACAAGGAGAAAGTAGAAAAAGTTCATTAATATATGGATTCTAGAATACAAGTTATATCTCTTTACTTTAGTGATCTTTAAGGATTTCACAATCTTTAACAATTTTTTAAATCCAAAACTTCACAAAATAAAAAGGAGGCAATTTTGAAAAAATCTTTTATCATTTGAGTTGAATTTTTATATCAAATAGAATAAGTTAATTTCAAATAAATTCATTAAATATTAACATCCTTAAAAGATGTTTCGATTTCTTTAAACTAGGGAAATATCATTTAAAAAAAATGGTGTAAAGCTTAAGGTCCATGGAAACCTCCACTTACCATTTTGTTGTTATCCACGACTTCGAGGTTTACTGAAATAGACAACTACCTAAGAAGTGATAGAGGGGTTTACCACCCATACTCACTAGAAAAGAAGTTCATAAACTTCATGCTATAATGTTGTTTTCATGAGAGCACTCATATAAGGGATTTATAATGAGCCACATGAAAGGTAATAAAAAATCAAATGAGATATCGAAATATAAATCTAATCATTTTTAATATAATTTTTTTTTTATAAAAAAAAATAAGCTAAAAATATATGTTATAGTGTCTAAGTTATCTAAAATTTGCATATGATTTTATTTATTTTAGTAATGGCTTATTGTTAGAACACATTTCCACTCGAATTACTAAAAATATAATTTTTGATATTTTTATAGATTTTTTTAATTAAGAGAAAAACATATTTATATTTTATAATTTATTTGTTTTATGTTTTAGGACGTTAAAAATTGGCCAGGATTTTTTGGAATCACTAATTTGAGTTGTAAACTCTTCATAATTTGAGTGTCTCGGAGGTTTTTTAGAGTGTTGAATCCATATATGCAATCAAAAACTCACTTTAAACAATAAAAGTTAAGTATTAGCAAAAAAAAATCTATAGATTTTGGTCAAAAACTCCAAAACATAATATGTTTAAACAACACATATTCATATTGTCAAAGTTATTTAGGATTTGCATATTAGTTCATATTGTCAAAGTTATTTCAAAATTTTTAATTTTAATGGGTCGGGAGGCTCTCACCAACCCAGTATGGTACATGTGTTGTAAAGTAATGTTTAACATTTTAACTAAGTCAAATTACATAAAAATAAAATAAAATAAAATAAAATAAAAATAACCCTATAAAAATAAAATAAAAATAAAAATAGCCCATGGTATTGAGAACTCATGGTATTTATGTGGAATGTAGCTTATTTAAAGGAGGAAATTAATTCAATCTAGATCCATCTTAACTCTGGATCTACCAAAGGTGGAGAGGGATCAGATCTCTTGATATGCAAACCTCAAATATAGAAGGTGACAGGGGTGTTTCGTTAAGCCACTCTGTGGTGAAAAAGGTCATCGATTCCCAACTTTGTGAACAAAAATCCAACCATGCTAAGCACTGTGGCCCAAGTCGAGTATGATCATCAGGTGGGTATGATCATCGGATGCCGCTTGGTCGTGGGTATTCAAGCCACAAGTTAGGCAGAACTCGCATTACTTAAAAACAAAAACAAAAAATTATATTTACCAATAAAAAATTTTGGCTCAATTTAAAAAAAAACAAAACAAAACAAAACAAAAACAAAAACAGATACACATAAAATTAATAATTATATTTATAATTAATAACTGAACTAAAAAAAATTCATTTTAATTCTAGATTTACCAATAACTAAAAATGATAAACTCTTCTAAATTTAACAATAACTAAAAACTCTTTTAGATTTACCAATAACTAAAAATGATAAACTCTTTTAGATTACCAATTATTTTTAAACTAAAAAATTGAGCTATCCACATTAATTTTGTTATTATACCATATTTCTAGAACCATCACTATAAATCTTTAAGAATATATTTTAACAATGTATTTTTAAACAAATATGACTAAACAAAAATACACCGCCCGGCTGTTAGGTACTTTATAGGCATCAGATAATGTTGTTCCACACATCTCTTAATAGTGTCCCCATTATCCCTCACCTTTAACGCTGTCAAAGGTGCTAAAATGGTTACCGCCATTAAATTTAGAGAAGACTAGCCAATGAAAAAAGGGAGCTAGAAAGTCTTCCTTCAAATCACAGTTCCACCGTATCATAGAAAGATCATTTTCTTTTATGCTTTTTATAGACTCCTACAATTATCAAAGTCCTACCATTTTCACTTTATACTAAACATCAACAGGGAGCTTTAGGGGTGCCCTAATTCCTCACGTTTCTAATGGAGTCGGTGTTTATGTGTTTATCTAAGGTCGTCCTACAAATTATTGAATATTAAATTAAAATAAAGATTTATAATAAAATGTATTGAAAAGCATTTTCAAATTTAATATAGTAAAAAGAGTTATAATGAAAGAGTTGTTGTATTATGTTATGTAAATATTTTAATTTAATTAAATTACATAAAATTAATTGATTCCATCAAATTATACAAAAATAAAAAATTACAATTATAATTATTAATTAAAATATTTCTACTCCATCAAATTATATTAAAATAAAAATTAAATTAAATTAAATTAAAAATCAAAAGAAAATAAATAATTATAATTAATAATTATACTAGTCTAGATCTAGCTTAATTTAGATTTGATTTCTCTAAGAGCTTGAGAGATCCAGAATTAAGATGAATTTAGGAAGTAAATTAAGCTTTCTATTCTTAAAACCTAGATTACTTTATTCTAGAAACAAATAATAAGTGAATTATCTTATAAAACTATAAGACATCATTTTTCACAATTTTCACCAAATAAAACATATTTCTAGAAACTTGAACTAACCAAAACTTAACTCATTCAATTTATTTAATATTTTTTAAAATAAATTTAATAATATTTTTTTTAATAAAATATTATTTAAAATGTTTAAAAACTTTTAAAAAACATGAAAACAATTAAATTGAGTTAAATTTTTTATTTTTTTTTTTATTTCCATCTACCACTACGACGTTCTCTTTTAAATGCATTAAAATATGTGTATTGGAATAGTTTTTCACCATTAATCTAATAACCCTAAGGCTCCCCTAATGTGTGCCTTAGTAGGCTTTAGGGCTCATTGCACGTGAAGATATTGATTGTACTTCACATCCTTCATATTTTCACCTCTTTTCCGAGGTATATTATATTCATATCACATACTTCAATAATTTTAACAACAATGAGAATGTTGCACAATGCCACGTCACCTCCTTTGGAATACTACTTAAGATACGCAAACACCTTTATGACTTACTTCATTCTCCTTACTTTCATATTCTTTGCCTCTCTTCTTTCATAGCATCATTGCCTCCGGGGTGCTTACATTTATGGAATTTATAAATGGTATTCACTTTTGTGTTGGAATTTAATTTAATTATCAAAGTTTATAAAGTTATATATATTTTATTTTTTTAATTCGAATATGTAAATTTTTAAGGAGTTGTTTATAATGCGATTTTTTGGAGATTCTGGTGACGGAATCCGGTGGAAGAAATTGAGGCTAAATCTTGATTTGTTGCAGTTAAAATGGTTTTTTAACTGCATATTTGGATTCAACACCCTGGAAAACCTCTGGGACACTTTCATTGTGCAGAAATTAGCTATCAAACTTGCGATTCCAATAAATTCCTGCCGGATTTCGACTGGAAAAACCTGCCGGAAAGGCTTTCAAAAAGTCGTGTTATAGACAATTGCATTTTTTAAAGAATAAATAGATATTTTTAATCATTATTTTATTTTGACGATGAACTATATTGTATAGTTTGAAACATGTAAATAAAGATTTTTCTTATTTTTATTGAAAGATTTTTCTTAATTCAATTAAACATATATATTTTTAACCATTAAATTAATTTAAACTATAATTTTATGTATGAAATTTATCATAAACATATAGAATAGTATTATTCATTTTTCATGTTCAATATTTCACAAAACAACGTATATATATTTCAAGGTTGATGCATATATTGTTTTAATATTAGACTATATCTATCTTAACTTGAGATTTATCAAAGAATGATCAAATATCTTCACATTAAAAAAGGTTTGCACTTCAAGGGGTTTAATCCCTCTGGGAGCTTAATAAATCCCAAATTAGGATGGATCTAGACTGATAGAATGCATTATATATATATATATATATATATATATATATATATATATATATATATACTACTTAAAAATACTATTGGCAAAACCAGGAGCCTAAAACTGTGAATGGTAAATTAACTATATCACCTCAATTTTATTTTAACTATTAATTTTATCTTTTATTTTATTTTATTTGTATTTTTACTATCTTTCTTTTTATGTAATCTCACTTATCAGAATATTTAAATATTTACATAATAGTATAAGACATTACAATGCTTTACATAATAATACAATACATTACAACACCTCTTCCATAATGAATTAGAAAGAACCTCTCAACTCAATAAAATTCAATTAATTTTTAATAAAATACATAAATTTATTAAAAATATAATTTAATCACTTTTAATAATATATAATTTTACTTTGGACTGAGTTAAAAATAATTTATTTTTTTTTTAATTCAATAAAAAAATCCGACCACATTTTCAAAACATGCAACTAAAACCTTTGAACATATATTTGCTTAAGGATGGCAATACCATGATATAAGTTAAAAATCCACATCACAAAAGTGGAGAATATTGAATGTGTGCCTTTCTATTGGGTGTTTCTTAAAAATCCACATCACAAAAGTGGAGAATATTGAATGCATGCCTTTCTATTGGGGTTTTTTTGTAGGTTTTGCACAAAATTTCTATTGGATGCTTTTAGTAGCTTCTGCACAAAATTTCTATTGGGTGTTTCTTAGAAGGTTTTGCACAAAATTCAAAGTTAGGGAATGTTATAGATACCATATGAATGACACCCGTATTAATGTAGAAAATTATAACTACCTTTTACATAAAAAGATGCAACAAACATTGTGCTTTAGTGGCTTCCGAGGATTTACCAAGAGCAGGTAGCAGTTCTTTACCAAATAATTGAATTAGATACTCACTATATATACACATTTCGTATTTACAAACATTAAAAAAGAAACATGACCAGCCGGGGGAAAATAGTGTAAGTGTTGTCCATTGGAACATGTGCAGTGATCATCTCTTTTAAAGAAACTTCCACCATCTCTATGTTAAAGAAACCTCCACCATCTCTATGTGAATCCTATAATAATAGTGAACAACATCTTTAACATTCTCTTGGTTTGCCTCTGTTTATTTGCCTGGTAAGACTCCCACTTCCAACTTCCAACCCTTTCACCTAGTTGAGCATCATCAGAAAGGTTGCAGTGTTGAGAGATTTAGAAAGCCAATAGATTAAGATGGATTTAAAACATTGCACTATAAGATTTGGCAAATAACAATGGGTAGGTACAGAATGAAACGGTTACAAACACCAAATGATTAAATATTTATTTTTTATTTTATTTTTTAATTTATTTTATTTTTATTCTTATGTAATTTGACTAAGTAAAAATGTTTACATGATATAACATTACAATATCTCTCCCACTAATAAATTCATTGTTTTATCTCAATTTTATTTTAATTATTTGTTTTATTATTTTATTTAAAAAAAAAAATAATAATAATTAGAAGATTGGTCTCATAAAATAAAATATTAAAAAAAAAGATGGTAGAAGGAAAAATACCTCGTGAAGAATGCTAAACAATTTATGTTTTTCATTTTTTCGAGGTTATTGCGTAGAGAGACGCTCTCGAACCTAGTAGGGAAGAGATGTTGTAATTTCCTATCATAAACATTTTGACTCAATCAAATTACATAAAAATAATTTAAAATAAAAATAAAATAATAAAATTAATAATTATAATTTTTATTTTATTTTAAATAACAGATACTTTATATTCAAAATCTGGATTACACAGCCAGAATCGTTTTTACATCATCTCTGCAAAACTTGCTTTAATTTTAGTAGGTGCTTCCATGTCACAATACAACCATGAAACTATTTTCTTTCCCCTACTAGCCCTGTATACTATAAGTAAACATTGAACCATAAAGCCAGAAATACAATCCTAATATCAAAACAAAACGACTATTCATAAGTGGACATTAACCAGGATTGGTCTTCCCTGTGTCCTTCCTGACATCCTTGCCTTGGTTGTTCGGACCCGCTCCTGAGTCGCCTTCTCCTCCCTCTTTATGCAGCTCATCCATGACCTCCTCTGGTAGTCCTACAATACTATCCTTGACCTTTATTGATATGTTGTCATTGACCAACTCTGAATTGGCAGTGAGTAAATCAGTCTCCATATTCATGATTTTGCTCTCCAAAGATGCCTCCACACTCTAAAACTTTACGCTAATTCTCTCAGTGTTGGCAGCATGGTCCTTCTCCAATAGCTCGACATGATGGGCAATAAGGTCAAGTCTCCCCATTATCAACTTAAACAAGAATTCGGCAACCCTCTTCTAACGCGTTAGATCCTCCTCAAGAAGTTTCCTGCCATGGCCTTCTAGCACGTCCCTATTGGAGCTCCTCCAAATCACACAACTATCAATTCAACGCTCCAAGCCTTTGATAATGAATGTCACGAGAGAGGGTGGTGAGTTCTTAAATAGACCAGACCCTTCTTGCATGCCAATTTCAATTGCTCGTTTCTTAATCTCATGCAAATCCTCGATCTGCAACTCCATTAAATACACATTTTGTCCCAAGGATCTAGCATACCGATTTCGCAGATAATTTGCAGAGTAACAAGATGATGTCCACCTCCTCGCTACTAATTTTCCCTTGTAGTTCATTGTCCTATGAATTCTTTGAAATGACAGATTTCCCACAGCATCCATATACTAGGTTATTAATCTCCTTGTGTTGTGCGATGAGGTAACATGGGGATCCGAGAGGGCGCCATGCGTTAAACCTTCCCTTTCCTTTCGCCACCCATCCTTGTAGATTTTTATTGCAGATTCAACAGCTTATTTAATATGTTAAAACACAAGACAAGAATCCACTCTACTCTTCAGCGGAAATCAAAGTTGATCGATGAAAACAATAAGCAGGAATGGAAGAATATCAATCGCACATAACACAATATTTCTCTAGGTAAAGCAACTGTTAAAAACCCTAACTATCTATATTGCATTATCCAGAAGATCTGAGAAGAAAATACAATGCTTTTTCAACCCAAACAATTCCTGCACTAGTACAATCTAACTCTCTACTTCACAAACCAACTCAAGCCAACACTTAGGCAAATATGTTTCCTATTAAGCCCCTACTTCCTTGCGAAATTCCTAAGAGAACTAGCCCATATTTAATTAGGAAATTCTCTCCACAACTGCACAATCCATCCATAGGCCTTCAATTGATTGATTAACGTATGTACAATTTGATGATTATACAACTGATAGTACACTTCCCTTTAACTCCAATCTCAACTAGGTCTTGCTCAGAACTAACATGCAACAACTATTTATAGCGAATTATCAGTGATTTGATTGATCACTACATGTGAATCAAATCTAGTTTAATTCACTGGACCTCTCACTATTTCCTCCATCTCTTAGAAGTAGTTAAACTGATTTTAACTCAAATAATTAAGTTAAATAATTACAACTCAAAATAAACTACAACTCGACACCCTAAAACTTAGGCAGAACTCTACATTCCTCTAATTTGACCCTCAACTTGAATTGGCTGAGCTAACTAAACACTTTTTAAAATCATGAAAACATTTAAATTGAGTTAAATTTTTTATTTAAATGCATTAAAATATGTGTATTGGAATAGTTTTTCACCATTAATCTAAGAACCCTAAGGCTTCCCTAATGTGTGCCTTAGTAGGCTTTAGGGCTCATTGCACGTGAAGATATTGATTGTACTTCACATCCTTTATATTTTCACCTCTTTTCCGAGGTATATTATATTCATATCACATACTTAAATGTACATCCATGTTAAATAATTTTCACAACAATGAGAATGTTGCACAATGCCACGTCACCTCCTTTTCGCAATACGAATATTTTTATTAAGTTTTTGTAATACTACTTTTGGTTAACATGTGCGAGCACCCCTTCCTTCATTCATTCATGTGCAACAGAGATGGCTTAAGATACGCAAACACCTTTATGACTTACTTCATTCTCCTTACTTTCATATTCTATTCTTTGCCTCGCTTCTTTCATAGCATCATTGCCTCCGGGGTACTTACATTTATGGAATTTATAAATGGCATTCACTTTTGTGTTGGAATTTAATTTAATTATCAAAGTTTATAAAGTTATATATATTTTATTTTAATATGTGATTTTTTTAAAAGAAGAAATAGATATTTTTAAACATTATCTTGTTTTAACGATGAAATATATTTTATAGTTTGAAACATGTAAATAAAGATTTTTCTCATTTTTATTGAAAAAAATTTCTTAATTCAATTATATATATATATTTTTTTTAACTATTAAATTAATTTAAACTATAATTTTATGTATGAAATATATCATAAACATATCGAATAGCATTAGTCATTTTTCATGTTTAATATTTCACAAAGCAATGTATATATATTTCAAGGTTGATGCATATATTGTTTTAATATTAGATTATATCTATCTTAACTTGAGATCTATCAAAGAAGGATCAAATATCTTTTCACTTTAAAAAAAGTTTGCATTTCAAGGGATTTGATCCCTCTGGGAGCTTAATAAATCCCAAATTAGGATGGATCTAGACTAGTAGAATGCATTATATATATATATATATATATATATATATATATACTACTTAAAAATACTATTGGCAAAACCATGAGCCTAAAACTGTGAATGGTAAATTAACTATTTTACCTCAATTTTATTTTAACTATTAATTTTATCTTTTATTTTATTTTATTTGTATTTTTACCATCTTTCTTTTTATCTAATCTGACTTATCAAAATATTTAAATATTTACATAATAGTATAAGACATTACAATGCTTTACATAATAATACAAGACATTACAATGCATCTTCCATAATGAATTAGAAAGAACCACTCAACTCAATAAAATTCAATTAATTTTTAATAAAATGCATAGATTTATTAAAAATATAATTTAATCACTTTTAATAATATATAATTTTACTTTTTACGTGTTAAAAGTAATTTTTTTTTTTTTTAAATTCAATAAAAAAATCCGACCACATTTTCAAAACATGCAACTAAAACCTTTGAACATATATTTTCTTAACAATGGCAGTACCATGATATAAGTTAAAAATCCACATCACAAAAGTGGAGAATATTGAATGTGTGCCTTTATATTGGGTGTTTCTTAAAAATCCACATCACAAAAGTGGAGAATATTGAATGCATGCCTTTCTATTGGGGTTTTTTAGTAGGTTCTGCACAAAATTTCTATTGGGTGTTTCTTAGTAGGTTTTGCACAAAATTCAAAGTTAGGGAATGTTATAGATACCATATGAATGACACCCGTATTAATGAAGAAAATTATAACTACCTTTTACATAAAAAGATGCAACCAACATTGTGCTTTAGTGGCTTCCGAGGATTTACCAAGAGCAGGTAGCAGTTCTTTACCAAATAATTGAATTAGATACTCACTATATATACACATTTCGTATTTACAAACATTAAAAAAGAAACATGACCAGCCAGGGGGAAATAGTGTAAGTGTTGACCATTGGAACATGTGCAGTGATCATCTCTTTTAAAGAAACTTCCACCATCTCTATGTTAGAGAAACCTCCACCATCTCTATGTGAATCCTATAATAATAGTGAACAACATCTTTAACATTCTCTTGGTTTGCCTCTGTTTATTTGCCTGGTAAGACTCCCACTTCCAACTTCCAACCCTTTCACCTGGTTGAGCATCATCAGAAAGGTTGTAGTGTTGAGAGATTTAGAAAGCCAATAGATTAAGATGGATTTAAAACATTGCACTATAAGATCTGGCAAATAACAATAGGTTGGTACAGAATGAAATGGTTACAAACACCAAATGATTAAATATTTTTTTTTTATTTTTTATTTTATTTTATTTTATTTTTATTTTTATATAATTTGACTAAGTAAAAATGTTTACTTGATATAACATTACAATATCTCTCCCACTAATAAATTCACTATTTTATCTCAATTTTACTCTAATTATTTGTTTTATTATTTTATTTTTATTTTTATGTAATTTGATCGAGTCAAAATGATGACATTACAACATCTCTTCCATATTGAGCTGGAGAGTGCCTCTCGACCCAATTATATATATATATATATATATATATATATATATATATCGATGACATTACAACATCTCTTCTATATTGAGCTGGAGAGTGCCTCTCGACCCAATTATATATATATATATATATATATATATATATATATATATATATATATATATATATATATATATATATATATATATATATATATATAATCCAATGTAAAGGTCACGGCCAAGCCAGAGACCACATTGGTGTATGAGACCCCCTTGTTTGTGGGACAAGGGACCCACCTAAGCACAGCAAATATCTCTTCCATATTGGGTTGCAGAGTGTCTCTCAATGTAATTTTATATATATAATCCAATTTAAAGGTCACAACCAAGCCAGACACCACATTGGCGTATGAGACCCCCTTGTTTGTGAGACAAGGTACCCACTTTCACGCAGTGATTTGACTGCTAAGTCTACAAAGGCATACATATATATATATATATATATATATATATATAAATGGAACGGGTAAGGGCTTTCATATTAATAAATATGGATTAGCGACCAAAAACCTTACATAGCTTTTCCAATATAAAACTTCTATTAATCATAGTTGTTCAAAGCAATTGCAGGCACTGGGGTTGTTGTTCCATCTTAGACTAAATACATTCACATTGTATATTCTACAAAGCCCAAAGCAACAAGATACAAATTTAACAACAGTTACCTGACGAATTATTTTTCCACCAGTGGTGTCACTGGGGCCTTCATCGCTCGAAGTTTACTGTAGATTGCCAATTCGAGTGATCTCCAATGCAGACGTGCAAACACCCAAAGCAATAACTTCATCGCTAAGGCCATCAACCATCTACTCCATCTCAGCCTGGTGGCGACGCAACTTGGCTTCCAGAAAAAGTTGGAATGACATCCTTTGTCTTTCTACCATATCCTCTTGCTTCTTTATGAAGATTAACAGAGCCTGTGAGCAATAAACTATCCATCACAATGTTGGCATCAATATTCTATGAAGGGGTAGAGGAATTGGTCATTTAAAGCCTAAATTGTTCACCCAAGTATATAGCTCTCTGACAGTAGCAATGGTTGCTACATAACCAGTGTGAAATATTAACCTAGTGATATTGTGAGGGAAAATCTCGATATATTGATAGGGTCCCTATAAATCCATGAGTCAAACATCAATGGAAAATATTGCTCCCTTGCCCAAAGATTAGTCGAACAAAGAATTGACAGGGGAGGAGTGGCGTTGGACGACTGCCATAACTCCATTCTTTTGCTCAAGGCTCTAATCTCTGCAACGGAGACAAGCCAACCTAGATCCCACCTGAAGAGGACTATGTAGATATGACACCACCCTCTTGAGATATTTAAAGTATCCCGCCACTTGTATTCCCATTTCATATGTCGTAGCGAGAATGAACGAGGTCGGGAGAAGGGACTTCACCAAAGGCCAGAACCTGATCTTCCAGCCACTTTGTAAGAGGATGACCAAAAAATTGGCCACATATCTATATATATATATATATATATATATATATATATATATATATATATAAGCCCCTTGCTTCGCCATGTCCTAATTTCAATGTTGTGGATTCATCAATTCCATTTGCTCATATTTAAAAGAAGTGGTAATGCTCCCATACTTCTTATCAATCATTATAGATTTCATTATCATTATGGAACTGGGGACATGCTAATAATGTTATCCAATTCAGGGTTACTTTGTTCCATATCCGAGCCTTTTTTGGCTAAGAAGTTAGCTACATGATTCAAGTGTCCTAAAATGTGATAAAACTCCTCCAATTTTTTGAATTGAGAAGCGGAGTTAATCACTCTTTAAGTTCGTGGGAGGGGAGTCAATACATATTGATTCCTTAGCCTTCCTCATTTGTCGGATAACAAGCATTGAGTCTCCAAATACAATCAGTTTTGAATTAATTTTTTTTCATTGGCCACCTCCAAGCCCTTCCGTAATGAAATATATTTTTCCATGTTGTTAGTCACAAGGCTTTTTATTTAAAATGATTTTTATTATTAATTATAAAAAGAAATAATATATGAGTTAAACATATATACATTTAGAAAAACATATAACAAGATTCGTAATCATGGAGATTCACTCCACTTGTAAATAGATTTGTTTACAATGCCATGGTTTACTAATACCACATGCCCAAAAATCCATGAGTCATGCTCATGGGACATTTTTTAATTATAATCAATTTAATTAAAAGTGCACAAAGAGCATAACTAATTTTGATATAAATTTGAACCTTTGATTGGTGACTACTAGAGAATTTTGTAGAACATTATATACAGGTTAATTTGTAGAAATATCCAGGGTGAAACACCAAAATCAAACGTTGTTGAAATTCAAGAAGAAGAATAAACAATAATATAAAATTTATTTATTTTAATGGAAATAATTGCAATAATGGTTAATATTCTCATATGGTGATAATAATAAACCTAAAAATGTTATTAGAATAACTTAATAATTGTAATTAGATATTAAATTAATAATAAAAATTATTATTTATTACAACATCGTCAAGTCACCATTGTTAAAGCACTTTTGCTATTGAGAGGTTATGAGTTCAATTCTCTCTAGACTCTTGGGGCCAGGCTTTGTGGTTGAGCTAGTAAGAACTGATCCCTTTGGGTGGATTTGCTTGGTACAAATATTTTGGGGACGTAGTGGTCACTGATCTCCGGGATTGGTGAAGCACATAGAAAAAATCCTTGATGGTTAGCTCAATTGGTTGAGTCCTCGCCGTTAAAGCACCTTTGTTATTGAGAGGTCAAAGGTTCACTTCTCGTGACACTCTTGGTGTCAAACTCCATGGTTGAGTTGGCAGGAAGTGATCCCTTCGGGTGGATCTTCCTGGTACAAATATTGTGCAGACAGTGATAATTGATCTATGGGATCCATGAATCACTTTTAAAAAATAATAATAATAAATAAATAAATAAAATAAAAATTAAAGCCTAATTGTTTTAAGATATTGACATTTCTAGATTGCCATCACTAAAATTAGCCATAAATTCATTGTTGAAATTGCCATTTTAGATTGTTAAAAAACTTGTTTTTCAATGCATAGATAGATCGAACACCTTGACCAATTTTGTTTTGCACACAATTTTAGTGATTGCAATTCCATCTATCCAAAATGAATCTCATTGGCAAAGAATGTAAGAAAATAATGAGTGAAATAAATCTAGTAAATTTTTTTTTTTGCTTGACCTAAGTGGGATTTGAACCTTGAATGCCATGGTTTACATAATACTTTATAACCAGTTAAGCTACCATGTGGGCCAAAAAAAAAAAAAAGTTAGAAGATTGGTCTAATAAAATAAAATATTAAAAAAAAAGATGGTAGAAGGAAAAATAGCTAGTGAAGAATGCTAAACAATTTATGTTTTTCATTTTTTTCGAGGTTATTGCATAGAGAGATGCTCTCGAGCCTAGTATGGAAGAGATGTTGTAATTTCCTACCATAAACATTTTGACTCAATCAAATTACATAAAAATAATTTAAAATAAAAATAAAATAATAAAATTAATAATTATAATTTTTATTTTATTTTAAATAACGGATACTTTACATTCAAAATTTGGATTACACAGCTAGAACCATTTTTACATCATCTCTACAAAACTTGCTTCAATTTTAGCAGGTGCTTCCATGTCCCAATACAACCATGAAACTATTTTCTTTCCCCTACTAGCCTTGTATACTATAAGTAAACATTGAACCATAAAGCCGGAAATACAATCCTAATATCAAAACAGAATGACAATTCATAAGTGGACATTAACCAGGATTGGTCTTCCCCGCATCCTTCCTGACATCCTTGCCTCGGTTGTTCAGACCCGCTCCTGAGTCGCCTTCTCCTCCCTCTATATGCAGCTCATCCATGACCTCCTCTGGTAGTCCTGCAATACTATCCTTGACCTTTATCGATATGTTGTCATTGACCAACTCTGAATTGGCAGTGAGTAAATCAATCTCCATCTTCATGATTTTGCTCTCCAAAGATGCCTCCACACTCTAAAACTTTACGTTAATTCTCTCAGTGTTGGCAGCATGGTCCTTCTCCAATAGCTCGAAACGGCGGGCGATAAGGTCAAGTCTCCCCATTATCAACTTAAACAAGAATTCGGCAACCCTCTTCCAACGCGTTAGATCCTCCTCAAGAAGTTTCCTACCATGGCCTTCTGGCACGTCCATATTGGTGCTCCTCCAAATCACACAACTATCAATTCGATGCTCCAAGGCTTTGACATTGAATGTCGCGGGAGAGGGTGGTGAGTTCTTAAATAGACCAGACCCTTCTTGCACGCCAATTTCAATTGCTCGTGTCATAATCTCATGGAGATCCTCGATCTGCAACCCCATTAAATACACATTTTGTCCCAGGGATCTAGCATACCAATTTTGCAGATAATTTGCAGAGTAACAAGATGATGTCCACCTCCTCGCCACTAATTCTCCCTTGTAGTTCATTGTCCTGAGAATTCTCTGAAATGACAGATTTCCCACAGCATCCATATACTGGGTTATTAATCTCCTTGTGTCATGCGATGAGGTAACATGGGGATCCAAGAGGGCGCCATGCGTTAAACCTTCCCTTTCCTTTCCCCACCCATCCTTGTAGATTTTTATTGCAGATTCAACAGCTTATGTAATATGCTAAAACACAAGACAAGAATCTACTCTACTCTTTAGCGGAAATCAAAGTTGATCAATGAAAACAATAAGCAGGAATGGAAGAATATCAATCGCACATAACACAATATTTCTCTGGGTAAAGCAACTGTTAAAAACTCTGACTATCTATATTGCATTATCCAGAAGATCTGAGAAGAAAATACAATGCTTTTTCAACCCGAACAATTCCTGCACTAGTACAATCTAAATCTCTACGTCACAAACCAACTCAAGCCAACACTTAGCCAAATATGTTTCCTATTAAGCCCCTACTTCCTTGCACAATTCCTAAGAGAACTAGCCCATATTTAATTAGGAAATTCTCTCCACAACTGCGGAATCCATCCATAGGCCTTCAATTGATTGCATGCACATATGTACAATTTGATGATTATACAATTGATAGTACACTTCCCTTTAACTCCAATCTCAACTAGGTCTTGCTCAGAACTGACATGCAACAACTATTTATAGCGAATTATCAGTTATTTGATTGATCACTACATGTGAATCAAATCTAATTTAATTCAGTGGACCTCTCACTATTTCCTCCATCTCTTGGAACTAGTTAAACTGACTTTAACTCAAATAATTAAGTTAAATAATTGCAACTCAAAATAAACTACAACTCGACACCCTAAAACTTAGGCGAAACTCTACATGCCTCTAGTTTGACCCTCAACTCGAATTGACTGAGCTAACTAATTATTCCTGACTTAGTTAACTGTACAAGTTGTCATGTGATGTGGAATTACAATTGACTTCTAATTTAATTAAGGCAAAATTAAATTAGAAGTCTCTTCTTGTTGCCATTTTCAATATTTCTTGTTGCAAATTAAACACTCGCTCTCAACAAGAAAGGAATTCAACAACTGAAAAAACATCCAAACTAAATCAATATGACGCATCTGTCACCAGAATCTCTGACTGCTACTAGCTCCTGCACTATCTACTGAAAACTTTGTGCTTTTGTTGCCTCTGCACTGCTGCCAACTCTGCTTTGCACTCCCCAGTATCTGACTACTACTAATCTCTGCCTCTGTCACTCTGACATCTAACTGCATCAATTGCCATTGATCCATCCTGCTACTGTGTACTGTGGGCTCCCGTAGCAAGGTAATGATCCATGAGACAAAACATCTCAATGGACCCTGCCCAAATTTCTGCACTCTTGGGACTATTACTTCACATCGCCCCACCTCTCACCTAGAGGTATGGTTGCATGTGCTCCCTCTGCCCACTTGGCTCAAAATTTCCCCTACTAGAGGTCTTTGCTTGAGTGGACACCTCCACTCGTTCTCCTCCTTGCTTCTCCAATTGTGGCTGCTCCACAACTTTCTAAGGTTGCTTCTGAGGCTTCTTCTAGGGCTGCATGTTGAGAGGTAATTCACTCTCCCTCTCAACCACAAAGTCTCTAACCTTTGCCTTGCTCCTCAAGGATTTGCATGCATCTTTTACCTCAAGATCATAAACATTATTGACTCACATGCCGATCTGTTTGACTTGTCCTGTGATGATGTGTCGAAGGAAAAACTTTCCTTTGCTAAAAATCACATCGTAGCCATGGTCTTCCAATACCTCGACAGAAACAAGATTCTTCTTTAGTCATGGAACATACATCACATATGTGATTCTAAGAGGGGATTCATACTTCGTCTGAAAGGTAATTGTACCGATGTCGGTATCTCTATACCTCCCATCATCTGCAAACTCTATGTTCTTCTTGAGGTCTTTCTCCTCAAAGTCACTAAAGAGATCTCTATTCCCCGTCATATTGAGCGAGACACCATTGTCAAGATATCACATGATTCCCATTACAGTTTTGGTCATGCATGCAATGAGAGTAAAATCAAGTTCGAATTGTGAAGCTAGAGCTTCACCTGTTACATCTACTGCAAGCTCCTTCTTACTTTCTTTCTTCTGTGGGAAATCTGTGGCATAGTGCCCGTACTCGTGACAGTGAAAACACTAGACTTTCGACAAGTCCTTCTTCTTGTCACCCCCTCACCTTGGGACTTCCTTCCCTTCACTTTCTTTTCTTTGTTCACTAATGCAATGTCCTCTTCCACTTCTTTGGAAGACGTCCCATCTCTGGTGTTTCGCCGAAACTCTTCTTGTACCAGGTCGAACCAAAAATTCTCCCAATCTGGTAGCTTCTCCCTCCCATTAACAGAGTCTTGGTAACTACGACAACTCTTGGGAAGTCCTAGAAGATCTAGGCTCACCATATCGTCTTCGGCAATAGTAACCTGACACTTCCAAGTTCATCCCGACAATGGGTGAACTTTGTCAAGTACTTTGGAATTGAGTCGCCCTTCTCCATCTTGATCTTTCTGAGTTTCTCCTTCAATGCCAACTTCCTATGGTCACTGTTATTTTGAAACAGGTTTGTCAATGTCTTCCACATTGCATATGGAGTGTCCTTAACATGGAGACTCGAGACAATGTGATCTCGAACTCCTTCCTAGATAATCCTTCTCACTTTTTCACACACTTTCTCCATTCAACCAGATCTTTATCATCAGATGTTGGAGGCTTAGGAATGTAATGATCTATGAATTCCTTGAGGCCATTGCCTTCTAGCATTGCCTCCATCATGTCCTTCCAAAATATGTAATTCGAGTTGCCCTCCAGGGCATACTCAAGTCTCAGGCCGTAGAATAACATATTGCTGACTCTAAAGTATGAACTTGCAAATTCAATTTCACCCTCACAACAAACTCAAATTCTCCTCTTCTATATTGTCTTCAGCTCTGATACCATGTAGATTTTTACTATAGATTCAAAAACTTATGTAATATGCTAAAACATAAGACATGAATCTATTGTACTCTTCAACGGAAACCAAAACTGATCGATGAAAACACTAAACATAAAAGGAAGAATATCAATCACATGGAAGACAATATTTCTCTTGGGAAAGCAACTGCTAAAAACCTTGACTATCTATATTGCATTAACCAGAAGAACTGAGAAGAAAATACAATGCTTGTTCAACCCAAACAATTCCTGCACTAGTACAATCTAACTCTTTGCTTCACAAACAATCTCAAGCCAACACTTAGCCAAATCTGATGCCTTTCAAGCCCCTGCTTCCTTGTGCAATTCCTGAGAAAATTATCCCATATTTAATTGCGAAATTCTCTCTCCATAACTGTGCAATCCATCCATAGGCCTTCAACTGATTGCATGCACCATATGTACAATTTGATGATTATACAATTGATAGTACACTTCCCTTTAACTCCAATCTCAACTTGGTCTTTCTCATAATTGACATGTAACAGTTATTTATAGCGAATTATAAGTTATCTGATTGATCATTGCGTGTGAATTAAATATAATTTAATTCAATGGACCTCTCACTAGTTCCTCCATCAGTTAGAACTAGTTAAATTGATTTTAACTCAAATAATTAAGTTAAATAATTACAACTCAATATAAGTTGCAACTGGACCCCCCTAAAACATAAGGAGAACTCTACATGGCTCTAGTTTGACCCTCAACTCGAATTGACTGAGCTAACTAAGTCTTTTGGACTTAGTTAACTGTACAAGTTGTCATGTGATGTGGAATTACAATTTACTTCTAATCTAATTAAGGGAAACTTAAACTAGAAGTCTCTTCTTGTTGCCATTTTCAATATTTCTTGTTGCAAATTTAATAGTCTTTCCTTCCATATGAGCTTCCCTGCATCATCCCATTATCATTGATAAGCGTACCAATATTTATTATTTCTCTTACCATCATTCAATTAAGGAGTGGGAAGTTGGCCTCCATCTATCCCATCGATCTTGTATTTCCCTACTCCCAAGAACACTCCATGATTTTCCATTTCATTGGAAGCCTTATTTCGGTGATGAAGAACATGAAAAAAAATAATGTTGCTCAAATTTTTCCAGTTGATAATTTATTATTTTAACTACGGAGGATCTGATGTCGGTAGAATGTGTATTTGATATTGAGAACATTCTTATGACCAACAAGGAATCCCCAACAATTTTTATTCCCTTTATTCTAAGAGTGTGAGCAAGGTCCAATCCTTTCGACAAGAAAAATAGATCGGTATTGTTATTGGTGGCCACTCTCAATCCCCGTGCACATTTTGTCTCCAATTTTTCATCAAGACTATAAAGCACCTCTCTCGTTCATGCCTCCTCTAATAATTATAATTAATATTATGTATAATAAATATTATACTTAATTCTTGTTATGTTATCTAAATATTTTGACTCAGTCAAATTACACAAAAATAAAAATAAAATTTAATAGAAGAAGAAGAAGAAGAAGAAGAAATATTATATAGCCACAAGGGTTAGCTCAAGTAGTCTAGAGCCAAATATGATGTTCATTGATATTGTTGCTAGTTGTTGCTTGATCTGAATTTAAAAACTTGAAGGTTTATTAAAAAATTGCAAGTAAGTTTATGTCTTATAGGCAATGGACCAAGTTGCAAAAGCACATAAACTTTAGTGTCTTAAAACTCAGTGTGCAGAAAATAAATAGAGAAATATGAACCATACACAACAACTCAAAACAATATTTGATAATGGAGTTCACCCTTCCTAGGCTATATCTCTAAGTTCAGCTTCCAATGTTAGGCCTCTTCCATTATGTGCTCAAATATGTAATTACATCAGTTTACAGTGCTCAAAATTCAAAAATAGTGGTGCCAATGTATTCAAAATGCTCAAAAACCCCTATCTAATCTCTTCTTGAGCTCAAAAAGACCAAAAATTGAACAAGTTATGCCTCCTTGAACAATTTATGCTAATTGTTATGCCATTCTGCAATTATGGTTAATCATTCTACGTTTTTCGCCTTTTTTCCAATCGTCGAGCGACAAATTCACCTGGTGCCGATGAGATTCATTCCGAAAAAGGGGAAATTGTTGCCCCCTTAATCGCGTCGTTATCCCCTTAAGTGTTGGATGTGGTCATATTAAGCCCAATTGTCTGGGGGGCGGGCGCACCGGTCTGCTCCTTTCGTCTTCGGTGAGTGATCATTTGTATGTCCATAGGGCTGAGGGTAGGGGCTAACTGCTCACCCCCACCATCAGAGCCCTCACACCTTCCATCGTTGGTTACACACTATGCCTATGGGACTAGGGCTAGGGCCAAGTGCCCCGCCCCTCCCACCAAGTCCTCAATTATGGCCTTATTTCCCTTCACGAAAGCTGGGGCTAGGGCTGATTCCTCGCCCCCTCTAACTTTTTCAACATCATCAGTCTAATTCTTAACGTGATGACCAGGGACCAGGGCTAACGCCTGACCCCTCTCCCCCATTCATGCCACAATTAAAACTTAAATAGAAGTTGTAACCATAGGTTATTAAGAACCACCTTGTGATCCAACGGTAGAGCGCAAAGTTTGTGCATGGAAAATCAAGTGGTTGAACCCTGCCAAGGCCTTCGAACCCCTTTGTAAATTTTTTGACCAATCACAAGGCGCCACATGGCAGCCTCTGGTTGGGCCACGTGGCGTTCTCCTATTGGTCCACCAAATATGCATGGACCAATAAAATGATGCCAAATATCCCCTATATGAACTAACACTTGGAAATTTATGATTAGCCTCCCGTACGCCCAGTTGGCATGTTGACATCAGTAGTACACACTGCTCAGTCAACAACCCAGTTAACCCACTTGCAAATTTTTAAGTTGTTGAGCCAAAACATCATAACATTATAACTTGAGAATAAAATATTGGTTTGAGGTGATTCAAGTGGCATTGGATTCAAAACAACGGGAACTACAATCTGATGTTGGTTTTGGGTGGTTTTGAGCACTTTCATCTTTGAGCATTTTTCTAATCCCCTATATCATTCCTCCCCACTGGAAGCTTTTGGACCACCAAAAGGTTATTTTTAGTCAATAGGTAGGTTATGGTACAACTCCCTCACCCTTCCAATCTCAATCCATTTTGGCCTTACTTGTATTACTTCCCTTGATCCCCACACGAAGGTACTCCACATTACCTCTACGTGAAGTCCTTATCCTCCTATCAAGAATAGTATCTTGCTGCAATTCTTCTAAATATTCAGGAGATAAATATTCTATTGTTGGATTCTGAACATTCTCTCCTTGATCTTAAATCAAATGAGGCTCATATAATCTTAAGTTCTTGACATTTACAACAACATAAACTTGCATGTATGCAGGCAAATCTCGTTGAAAATAAATATTACCAATCTTTTCCAAAAATTTAAAGGGTCCATATCTGATTGGTTTTAGTTTTTTACCTTCTTCTTGGATCCTTTTCTTTCTAATGTAAATCCAAACTTGATCTCCCACCTGAAAGTTGTGTTCAACACAATGTTTATCATGTCTTGCCTTATACTTGGCTTGACTCTTCTCCAATTGTTCTTGTACCATTTGATGCACCAACTGAACTTGTTCAATGAAGTGCTTGGCCTTATCTATGTCACTGTGTCCATCTATTGCAACATCTTTCCCAAAGATAAAATCTAAGGGAGATTTTGGTAAGTATCCCAAACATGCTTCAAGTGGAGATGTTTGAGTCGAAGAATGCTTGGTACTATTGTAGGCATGTTGGATGTAGTGTAAGTGTTCATCCCAAAGCTTAGGATGTTTGCTATAGTAACCACGAAAGAGATGCATTATTTTTATTTTCACTACTTATTTATGGACATCGATTTGTGGATGAAGACAGGATCCCTGCCATGTTACTTAAGGAGTTGTGTAATCTCAAGATGGAACAGAAAGAAAAGGTCAAAGATTTGAATCAAAGGTTCAACCGTATTCTGAACAAGTTCTCAAATGACACAAAACCTCACAACTCCATCTCTGTCGACTACTACACTTCTGCACTACCAACTAGTATTGCACAGTTCGTCAGCAGAACTACAAAACCATCACTAATAGAAAACTATGAAGAGGCTATTGTCGTGGAGAAAGACCTGTGCGCTATTGCAGTCATTGTAAATGACGAATCCGCTAAGGAATCCAAAGACACCAGTAAGAGGTACCAAATCTCTGTGAGCAAGGTTAAGGAAAAGGAAGCAAGTGATATTGAGAACCTTACTCACCTCATCAAGTCCTTGATTATCGAAGTGGCAGAACTTAAACATAGGACAAACAAGACCTTCGTGAGAAGTAGGCCTTCTAGGTACCCATCAAAGAAGAATGTAGCTTCAAGTAGTAACAGCAGCCAACCAGAAAAATATGCACAAAGATCCAACCAGGTTTTGAACCTTGACAAGCTCACGACAGATTCATATTGTGCATTTCACCATGAACATCGTTCATAAAGAACGTGCCCAGAATGGAGCTGTGGAATGAGCAACATGGCTACATAGTTTTCCAACAACCTCACGATTAATGAGCAGACTGAGTCTAACAATGAAGAAGAAGAAGCTGCTACACCTGATGAAGCTTCAATCACTGGGCATGTAGTAAACATGTATCAGTATGCTCTCGCAGCCCAGAAGACCACCACTGAGAAGGAGCCTTTGAGTGATGGTTTGTCCCTGAAGGAAAATAACTGATACAACTTGAGAATTCAAGGGGGGCCCACTATGTTTGAGATATCATGGGATAAAATAAGACAAGATATGTTAAGGATAGTAGGTCCACCAGTCAAATCAACACAGGACTCTTAGAGCAAGTCTGGGAAGACAACTTCAACGAAAATTGTTTCTACAAGCAGCAAAGACAAAACCAACCCGTCGGAAAACATGCATTTAGTTCCACCCCCGGATACCTCGGTGAGTCTTCCCACTTTAGACTATAACATTGTAGAAAACATGAAGAATACACGTGCAAACATCTCTCTGTATGAACTAATAATAATCACGAGTAAGGGGACATTCTTGTGCGAGCACTTGGGGAAACCTCTAATGGTCAAGCCAACTCTTCAAACAAGGGATCTAATAAGTCTCCTGACACTCTCGCATCTGCACTCAATGCGCTCCGCATGGAGGAGGAAAACTCACTTTGCCCACCATTCTTGTTATCATTTGATATCTTCAACTTCAATGTTCACAATTTCTTAGTTGATTCTAGTGCATCGGTCAATGTCATTCCACTCTCCATTGCTAAGAATATTAATGCCCAATGGAGTAAGAAAAGTGCGCATATCATCTAACTACACAGAACACGTGTGTCAGCAATTGGTGAACTTGAGGATGTGATCATCCGATTAACATCTAATGAGCGAGTTCATCAATGCATCAATATTGTAGTTGTGGACATCTTGGAAGCATATGGGGTATTGTTTAGCAGACATTGGTCAAGAAGGCCGCAAGGATACTTTTCTACTAACTGGTCACACTTATGGCTTTCGTATAAGGGAAGGAACAACCATATCTGAGTATTATCAGAGAGATATATGAATCACAACATGACTCCCTTGAATAGAAAACGAGTCATTGGCTTTCGCAAAGCTTATGTTTGGCAATTTCTTTCTAGAGACACAGTTGGGGTGCTATCTTGTAGAGTCATCCCCTTCCCCACCATACACACAATTGGGTCTCCTTCCCTGCCCAACTGGAGAAAATTAAACGTGTACAATAGTAGTAGTAGCAGCAGTAATAGTACTAGCGTGGTAAGCGGTCCCTTTACAGATGATATGCGGACCATGTACTTTGACGGATCCAAAACACAGGAGGGCTCTCGAGACTGTTGTGTTCTAATATACCCACTACAAAGGAAACATCTACTCTCTAGTTGCTTGGATTTTGAGTGCACGAACAACACCATAGATTACGAAGCACTCATTTTGGGCTTACATAATCCATTGACCTCAAGGTTGTTGTTTTGAAAATGGTAGGTGACTCTGCAATTGTGGTGTTTCAGGTACATAATTCTATACATTGTGTCACCGCGTCTTAAGAGTTATCAGCGACAAGTATATCAAATCATCTCTAATTTCCAATCTTTCAACATTATTTTAGTTCCAAGAATGTGTAATGTAGTTGTTGATGCATTAGAAAATGTAGTTGCTAGGATGTCACCATTAAGGGATAGATTTTCTGTTGAGATTTTGTATAAACCATTTGTCCCAGATAAGAACACTAATTTATGTGTTTTTTATGTTTTTGATGATTATCAACAGATACTACATTTCATGGCTAACACTGACGTCTTCAAGGACGCAGCAATAGATGAGGACAAGCATGAACAGTCTCTGCAGGACACAGCTAATACAAGAAAAGGAAACCCCATCCCCAAGGGTGTGGTATCACTTGAAAAGTTGTATGACTTGCAAAACCGTTTTCAGGGGCCTGTGAATGCCAAAACCCATAGCTCTACGTTGTCGCATGAACAAATCAATGTGGGAACAAAAAAGGATCTGAAGTTTGTGAATCTCGATACATGTTGTACAACACAAGAGCAGAAATCCTTTATTCGCCTTTTCGAACAGTATCGTGATGTATTCGCATGGACGTATGATGATCTTAAAACATATGACACACGAATAATCCAACACTTCATACCGATCAAGGAAGGGGCCAAGCCTTTTCAAGAGAAGCTGAGGAAAGTTAATCCATCACTTGAGCCCCTCATATAGAAAGAACTGACCAAGTTGTTGGATGCTCGGATCATCTATAAAGTGCAAAATTCAACATGGGTGTCCAACTTAGTCCCTATCAGGAATAAGTCTGAGGAGGTCCTCCTATGTGTAGATTTTTGTAATCTCAATCGTGCCTTGGACAAGGAAAACTACCCAGTGTCATCCATGGAGCATATATTGCAAATAGTATCTAGAGGAGATAATTTTTCTTTTCTTGATGGATTTTCAGGATACAACCAGGTTCTAGTAGCAGATCCTGACAAACTCAAAACTACCTTTTGTACCAAGTGGGGTACGTTCGCATTTTGCAAAATGTCGTTTGGTTTAGTTAACCTAGGTACAAAATTTCAGTGTGCAATGGAAATCACCTTCTGGGGACTTATCAAACAAAGCATAGTGGTCTACCTTGATGATGTAACAATCTTCTCAAGACAACGGTCAAACCACCTGTGCCTTCTCAAGAAGATTTTTGAGCGATGTCAAAAATACAGGTTATCCTTGAATCCCAAGAAGAGAATATTTGTAGTGTCAGAAGGGTAACCTACTGGGACATATCATTTCCAAAAGTGGGATCAAGGTAGATCCAAACAAAGTTCATACCATCACACAGATTCCCTATCCCGTGAAGAAGAAATCCATGCAGTCTTTCTTGGGGAAGATCAAGTTCCTCAGAAATTTCATCTTTGATTATGCTCAAATTGTTAAACCCATACAGGAGATGACCAAGAAGGATGAAATATACAGTTGGGGAAAGAGGGAAAAGGACGCATTCGCCCGTATAAAGCAAGCAATAGCAGAGGCACTAGTGCCATATAGGCCAAACTTCAGCAAATACTTCTTGCTCTACACTTTTGTGTCCAACACTTCACTTATTGTGGTGCTCACTCAGAAGGAGGAGTTGAACAATGAGTGACCCATCTCCTTCATGATTTTGAGCCTACAAGGACCGGAACTGAACTATCCTACCATGGACAAAAAAGCGTATGTAGTTTACAAGGCGGTGAAGCATTTCAGACCCTACCTGTTAAAAAACCACTACATTATCTTTGTGCTACACCCAACAGTTAGATCACTGCTTGTTCAGCAAGAGTTGGGTGAGAGAAGGGCAAACTAGATGACGAGACTACAACAATATGATCTTGAAATCAAGCCAATTCATACCATCAAGGGTCACAGTCTTTGCAAACTAGCAGTTAAAGCAATTAATGCACAACAATAAGAAGAAGAGCTCACAGGCTGGGAGCAGGAAATATAAATGTATAATATTGAGCGAGCCTCTCCCACTTCACATGGAAACTCTTGGTATGCAGAGGTGCGCCAGTGCCTTGAGCATGGCACCGTGCCCTCACATTTTTCTATGCAGTAGAAGAGGGCACTCTGAATGAAAGCTTTATCATACCAGCTGGTGCATGGGGTATTATACATAAAGCATCATAATGGAGTATTGCTCCTTATAATATCCACAAGAAGCTTGGCCAACACACATATCATCTCCAATCACTTGACGGAAAGATTAACTTTCTTCCTGTCAATGGCCAAGACTTAAAAATTTATTTTCAAAGAAATCTGGGATCATGCCCCGCACTATGTACACATTCGTTTGATTGTTTGTTGTTTTGTTTTCTTCGATTTTCTGTTTTTTTTGTTTCTGTAAATAAGTGTTATGCCTTATAATGTCTTGGCTTCTAAATATGTATGTGGCTCAAGTTCAAAGAGTATTTTGACATTGCAGCCCTTGGCTAGTCCTGTGTTTGTCTTATTTGTGTTTGGTTGTAATTTTTGGCCAATGAAGTCTTGATGGAAAATATGATCCATCTGTAAGGAAAGCTTTGGTCAAACCATGAACTTGTGTCCAAGCTGGGAAACCTCATGCCTACACTTAGTTTTCTATTTTGGTGTTTTCAATCTTATCCAACTAGTAGAAATGGAGAAGGGGAAAATCTAAATCAGTGAACCTAAATCAGAGGTCTTTATATGATTCTTTGTAGGAACAACCTCTCTTGCTCTCAATAAGTTGGGATCCCTCTTCCACCCCAAAAATAAATAAGTGCCTATGCACAGTTCTCTTTTAAAAAATAACAAAGTTGAAAGAAGAGAAAGGCTTCCTGTGCAGAGAGGTGAAGCAAGCAACTCCACCAGGGTATTGTCCAGGCTCATTGGCAGTGGAGAAACGCTTGTCTTTCTACCTGACTCTTTCGGGGTACTATCCAAGCTTGTTGGTAGTGGAGCAACACTAGAGATGAAAAATTGTACTCTAAAAATCTTAAGCTCGTGAGCTAAAATACCCTTCCCAATTCAAAACACTATGATATAGCTAAATCTTATGTCGTGTTCAATTGAGAAGGCACAAGGCAAACCATGTTTACCCATGGGGTAAGTGGAGAAACCAAAGCAATCTGCACATTGAATCAATACTTCCCAAAGGACCAATGCCCTGCACTAAAAAATGGACCAAGACAGAGAAGCTGGTATTCAACTAGTGTGTCATCAAGTGTTGTAGCAGCTGCAACACCCTCCAAAATTTTGGCTTGCACTCAAATTTCAGAGCCTTCCTTGGTTTTTCCTTTATGGTTGCAGACACTCAAGCTCGTTCCATGAGCTCCTTCAGAGTCTTTCCACCCCTTCTGCTTGCTTGATCAATTGTCGTCTTTTGGCATGTTTGATTGCTTTATCATGCTTGCAGTCATTTTCTGGTGATTTCGAAGGTTTTTCTTTGTGTGTTTGAGTTTTCCGAGCTATGTAAACATTGGTTGCACTCATACACAAAGTTTTAAGAATTGTTGCACAAGTGTCGTCATGGTTTTTCTAAGGTTTATCTCAAGTGTTGCACTTGTCGCTTTCAGGTCTAGACAGACTCATAGAGGGTAATGCTTTGTCTTGTTGTTCTGGTGGTCTATGTCGTCATGTCATCAAAGTATGCCAAGTGTGTGATCACAATGTCAAGTTCCTCATAAATTCACTTTCCTCACACACTTAGCCACTTTCCTGAAATCCTTCCAACCGGACAACTCTCTTTCACCGAACCCCGACTGAGCTACACATTGTGTAGGCTCAACCCTTAGTGATATTGCTCTGCGACCTAGAACTACACATTGCATAGTCACTTCCCCCAGGGAAGTTTCACTACATAATTCTAGAGCTAAGTAGCCTACCTTCCTCCCCATAATTGCGCAGAAGTTGCCTCAAGCTTGACCTGAACTGTGCATTTCAAAGATCAGTCATCAAGTTTCCTCCCTTCTTGGTGTAACCTCGCAATGCGCAAAAACCCAAGCCTACCTTGCCTGCCAGAACTATGCATAAGTGTCCCCCAGTGTCCTCCCTCAGTCGGGACTCACTGATCCCAAAAAACTACACAAATATGTCTTATCTAGTCCCTTTGTTACCCAATCTTGCTTTCCCTCAAAAAAATGTGCAGACCTATCTCCTAGGGTCCCACCGTGCAGCTGCCACTGATGATCTCAACTATGCAATCCTGACCCTCAGTGACCTCTGCACAATTTTTCCCAGCAGTGAAGACTATGTTTAGGAGTTCCTCAACCAAGCCTGAGTTGCGCTCTACGCAGTCTTAGTGACCAGTCTCCCTCCCTATCACCTGGAACTTCACAATGCATAGTTATTGGGCCCTCTTTCCCAGCTTGTCATATGTCTCAGGCCCAATCCATGGATAACAATGCATCATCTTGTTGAAATATGGCAACAAGAATATTCCAATTTAATTTGTCCTTGAATTAAAATCTAATTTAGTCTTAACAGCTTCTTGGAAATAATTAATTAATTTATTTTAGATTAATTAGTTGGAGAAATTCAAGTTAGAAGTCTTTCTGAAGTCATGCAAGAGTTATCCGTTAAATTAAGGAGATAAGATGGAGTTATATTTGAGTTGTAATTAGTTAACTCAATTTACTGAGTTAAGTCCAATTAAATTAGTTCCAAACTGTTTGAGGGACTAATAGAGAGTTAACAGTCAGTTGATGCATGCATGAACTCAACTAGTGCTACTCCGGTTAACTGAAGATTCCCTCATCGGAAACTCATGCATGTCTATTATGAGAAAGACCCAATTGAGATTAAAGTCAAGGATGGTGTACTATCAGTTGCATGTGTTTTCTCAAAGAGAAAACTCATGCATGCAGTCAAGGATTTAATCCTTGAGGATTGCGCAGTTTTGGAAAGGTTTTCCACTTTCTTGAAGGCAAATCATCCACAAGGAACAGCGTAAGGAAATAGGAGCTTGGAGGGCAGAGAGGAAGGTTAGATAGAAGCCAAGATTTCTTGTGAGCATTTGTGAGGATTGTATTAAGAGCTGGCTAGCTGTGAGAGCTAAGGCTTTGTATAATTCATATGTATTTCCACCTGTATGATAATACAATAGAGTGGGTTTTTTAGCTGAGGCTTTCCCCAAAGTATTTTCATGTGTATTGTGTGATTGATTCTTCTTCATCTGGTTATATTGTTCAACTCGATCTTTAAGCTTTCGCAAATTGATAGTAGAAGTAGGTTATAGTATTCTGCTTTGATTTATATTGCGTTATTGGGTTAACCTACCATCAGATTTTCTACATGGTATCAAAGCTGTGAACAGTATACTGAGAAGAGAATTCGAAGTTTGAAGTTCGGGGTTGCAGGTGCAAATCGAATTCATATCATACTTCAAAGTTGGCCAATGGAGTTCTATGGCTTGAGACTCGAGTATGCCTTGGAAGGTAGCTCAAATTACATAGCATGGAAAGATAGATGGAGGTTGTATTAGAAGACAATGACTTGAAGGAATTCATTGATCAAGAAATCCCAAAGCCAGCTTCAACTAATGCACAAGAGTTGGCTAAGTGGAAGAAGTGTGTGGCAAAGGTGAGATGGATCATCCGTGAGGGATTTCGAGACCATATTGTCTTGAGTCTCCATGGGAAGGATACTCAATTTTCAATGTGGAAGACATTGAAGGACCTCTACCAGAACAGTAGCGACTAGAGGAAATTGGCGCTCAAGGATAAGATTCGAAGAATCAATATGGAGAAGGGAGATACTATTTCCACATATCTGAACAAGCTCACCACCTGTAGAGATGAGCTTGGCGGTGTGGGAATAACTACTGTCGATGATGATATGGTGAGCCTCACTCTCCTTGGCCTTCCAAAGAGTTGGAATAGCTACCAGGACTCTATGAATGGAAGGGAGAAACTACCGGATTGGGAATGACCATGGTCGGATCTTATGCAGGAGGAGATCATGAGGAACACACGAGATGGTTCTTCATCCAAGAATGATGATGAAGAAAGTTTGGCCTTAGCAAGTAAGGCAAGGAAAGCGAAGGGGAAGGCTTCCCATTTCAAATCGAATTCTTCTCATGGAGGGAAGAAGAGTGACATGTCTAAAGTAAGATGCTTTAATTTTCACAAGATGGGACATAATGCAACTAATTTCCCATCGAAGAAGTCCAAGAAGCGATCCTCGAAAGGATCGGAAGGTGAGGCATTAGCCTCTTAGTTCGAAATGGACTTTACCCTCATCGCATGCATGGTGTCATCAATGATGGGTTGTGTCTAGTATCTTGATAGTGGAACCTCATTCCACATGATTAGTGATAAAAATTTATTCAGTTCCTTGGAGGAGAAAGACCAAAAGATGCGCATAGAGATGGGTGACAACGAAAGGTATAGTGTTTCAGGAGTGGGCACGGTTGCTTTTCAGAGGGAGCATGGAGCTCCTCTCACCTTGACAGATGTGATGTATGTGCCTAGACTAAAGAATAACTTGGTATCGGTCGCGATGTTGGAGGACAAAGGATACGATGTTGTCTTTAGTAAAGGAAAGTCATTCCTAAGACACATAGCCATGGGTTAGACCAAGAGGATATGGATTCGGGTAAAGAATCTCTATAAACTAGAGGTAGATGATTGTGCAGCATTGAGTACGAAAGAAGAATTCGTGCAAAGCCAAGACATTGGTGAGTTGTGGCACAGGAGGTTGGGGCATTTGCATCATGGGGCTTTGAAGATAATGGAGCAGATATCTACAGGACTTCCCAAAGGAAAACTTGAGCAAGTTGACACATGCAAAGGTTGTACCTTGGGAAAGTACACCAAGTCTTCCTTTCATGATCGAGACAGTCGAGCAGAGGCTATCTTAGAGAGAGTTCATACTGACTTGTGTGGAACATTCTTGACGGCATCCACAACAAAGAAAAGGTATTATGTGATTTTCATTGATGACTATTCTCGTAAATGTTGGATTTATTTCATGCAGAAGAAGGTCCAAAATTTCACAAAGTTTTGTGAGTTCAAAGCTTTGGTCGAGAAAGAGTTGGGGAAGAAGATCAAGGCCCAACAATGGTGGAGAATATGTCTCTCAAGAGTTTAAGGACTTCTGTGCAGTGGAAGGAATTAAACGAGAGTTGACAGCACCTCATAACCCATAGCAGAATGGGGTGGCCGAGAGGAAGAACAGAACTATTGTAGGGGCAACACGAGAAATGCTACATGACCAAGGCCTACCACTTCACTTGTGGTCTGAGGCATGCAACACAACGGTCTATTTGCAGAATGGAAGCCCGCATTGCATACATGGGATGAAGACACCAGAGGAAGCTTTCTCTGGTAAGAGACCAGATGTGGGTCACTTCAGGATCTTTGGCTCATTGGTATATTTCCATGTGACAAAGGATGCACGGAAGAAGCTTGAGCCAACAGTAGAGTTGGGGATATTTGTGGGGTACACTGATACACCTCACAACTATCGATTTTACTTGTCTACCAATCGGAGGACAGTGGTTCTTCTTTTCAAACTTTTGGGAACCCCGCCCAATCTGGGTGGAATCTCGAAGGTTCTCCACAAATTCCTTTTCTGGCCATGCTTAATCTGCCAGACTTGACTAAGATGACAAATGATCCAATCAAATACAATTTGATTTGGCCTCCGGTCCCAACGAAACTTCAATCGGATATTCCAAAATTGGAAGGGAAGAGTGGTGAAGACCTAGGAAACCATGTAACCACGTTCCATTTATGGTGCTCATCTAACTCCTTGATCGATGATTCGATCAGGTTGAGATTATTTCATAGCACCTTAACTGGGAATGCAGCTAAGTGGTATATAGAGTTTCCAGGGGCACCTTTACTTCTTTCGATGATTTGGCTAACATTTTCTTAAACCATTTTTAGTTGCTTGTCCGTTACAAAGCAGGAACTAAGCTTCTGGCCAATTTTCATCAGGACATGGCTACTCACATTTTGGATCATATCCAGGAATGGAGACAGAGAAAGAGGCTTATCAAAGCTGAAATTCCACCTGAGTTCTGTCTCGAATGGTTTTTAAAATCATTACAACCCAAGATCTCCAAGGATGTTTCTATGTCTGACCTGTATTCGGAAGAGTAGGCTATCTTTCGCGCCCAGCAATTAGAACTGATATATTCTCAGTCTGGGACTCTTCAGAAAATCTTGCCTAATGCTCCTAGATCCACGGTTGATGTAGCCAAACTGAAGTCAAGCCCTCACGCTAATGGTATAGTTAGATCAGTGGATGCAAATGCGGTGAACCTTTTGAACCAATTGCAGCAGTTGTCTCTACAAACTGCTTCTTCCAATCAGGCTGCACTGTCTACTCCTTCGCCTTCCCAACCTTCTTCCATAAATGTCGTTCAGGCCTCTAACCCCAAAGGAAATCAAAATTCTGATGGGAAGAAGAAGGGATGAGGTAAAAAGAAGAATCAGGATGGGAAGGGTAATGCGAACAAGCCCGACAACAATGCTGGTGAGGGTAGAAAAGAGTCTAAGAAAAAGGTTAAATTTCCATGCAAGTTATGCAGTGGAGATAATTTGACTCATATCTGCCCAAAAATTCAAGATTCTCAGCACTTGTTAGTGCAGCAAGGGTCTTCTAGCTCCCAAGCTGTCTTAACTAACCCTTTTCCCCAAGGGAAATAGTTACTTGCTGGCGCAAACTAAAACCCTGGTACCTCGGCAAGGGGCAACCAGGAAGGGGACAATTCCTTAAATGTTTTCATGATAAGTTCTAATGTCAATGTGGCTACACGGTCATGTGATTATGGTGAAGCAGAAACATCTAAGGATAAATCTGTTCCTGGAACTATGGATCCACTTCATATTGAGCGACCCTCTATCGAGTCTATACCTCGAATACCGAAAGGTCCTGCCAAGTGCGCGACTATTAAACCTAATGCTAGGGCAACCCAGAACTACTCCATTGTCAAGGATCTGGCTCAAAGTCCTTGTGTTATGTCTTGTTTAGAGGTACTCTAGTCGTGTCCTGCTCAATGAAGTGCTTTTCTTTCAGCGATCGGGGTAGTTGATCCAAACAATTCTTTAGTGCTCACTTTTGATATGCTCAATGTCAAAAAGAGACTTCCTCATCATATGGCTTTTCAAATAAAGTCTAATTACCAAAAAACTAATATTTTTCGAACAGTTATAGATGAGGGAGCTTCCACTTTCGTAATGTCCATGTCATGTTGGAAGGCCATTGGATCGCCTTCAGCTGTTCCTTCACCCACTCTCTTAACAGCATTTGACGAACATTCTCACAGGCCACGCGGGATTATCCTGACCTTTCCTATATGTGTTGGAGGAAAGGTCATTAATATAGAAGTAGAAATCATTGATGCCAACCTAGATTACAATCTCCTCTTAGGACGGAATTGGATTTATGAAATG
Source organism: Pinus tabuliformis (assembly GCA_031772625.1). NCBI lineage: Eukaryota > Viridiplantae > Streptophyta > Pinopsida > Pinales > Pinaceae > Pinus > Pinus tabuliformis. The sequence continues at coordinate 1,414,210,812 of CM062819.1, read as the reverse complement.
GATGTCCTAGTTTCAACTCTGTTTCACGTCCTTTGTTTTCCTCATGAGGGGAAAATTGTTAAAATTGATCAATTGGATTATTCTCCAGTTGACCCTCATGCAACTTTGGATTCTATTGTTTCGTTGGTGGATAACCCTCGTCAACCTATCGAGAATCTAGGAGTTGGGATGTATTCTTCATTGATGGGTACATTTTATCTTCCCACTCCTATAGTTAGAATCAATGCCATTTCGTCCTCCAAAGAGTCTTGACGAGAAGAGTTCTTGCGGACTCGTTATTTTTCAAACCCTTGGACCTTACCTTCGCCTACAAACACATTAGATGAAGGTCAGGTTGCTGGAATGGCATTCCCTATGTCTGCAACAAAGCTTAGATATCAATCTATCGCTAACTCTGCAGATGACCATCCTACTCCCTTTTTAGAGGAAGAGTTAGATGGTGATGTGGCTCCAGCTTGGACCCTTGACTCTACTTCTGCTATGGATTTCTTAGATACGATTTTACCATCTGAGGAAGTAGTCTTAGAAGCAATGACGAGTGTAGATTGACCATGGGAAGATTTACATCATCATTCATATTTTCTTCCTCCATTGCAGGAAGTCGAATCCAGGTTCTCCAATCTGCTTACTAGCCATGTTTGTACGGTTTCAAACCCTTTGGCTCCAGCACACATACGTGCCGAAGGTAATATGTCAGTCATTTCAAAAACTATACCAATAAACATCTCTGGGAACCCTAATGTGATAGAAAATGTCTTCATCGGAGCTGAGTGTTCCCCTGAAGAGATTCAAATATACACCGACCTCTTTAAAGAGTTTTGGGATGTATTCACTTGGTCTTATGAGAAATGCCTGGTATTGATACATCCATCGTTCAGCATGAGATCAAGACATATGAAAACGCTAAGTCGATTTGTCAAAAGCTTCAACTAGTCAATCCTAGGAAGGCAGCAGCTATTAAAGCTGAAGTAGAAAAGCTGCTCAAGGCAGGTTTCATATACCCCATTCCTCTAACGGATTGGGTTTCTAATCCAATCCCAGTTGATAATAGAACAATCCGTGTGTGCATTGACTTTAGGGATTTGAACAAAGCTTGTCTGAAAGACAATTACCCCACACCGTTTATTGAGCAGATAGTTGATGAATGTGTGGGTAATGAGATTTTCTCCTTCATGGATGGATTCTCTGGTTATAATCAAATATCTATCCATCCAGAAGACCAGCATATGACAGCTTTCATTTGTCCCTGGGGTAATTTTGCATACAAAAAGATGCCTTTTGGTCTTAAAAATGTTGGAGCTACATTTTAGCGAGCCATGTCTTACACTTTCCACGACATCAAGCATGTCATCGAAGCATACTTGGATGATTTAGCTGCTCGTTCTCGAAAGAGAATCGATCATCCCAGTCACCTTCAGTTAGTTTTTGAGAGATGTTGATTTTACAAGATCCGGTTGAATCCAAATAAGTGTGTTTTCGCGGTTACATATGGTCAGTTGTTAGGGTTCATTGTATCAACTGAAGGGATTCGAGTTGATCCCTTCAAGGTTGAGGCAATAATTAAGTTGCCTCCCTCGTCTTCCATCCGACAACTTCAAAGTCTTCGGGGAAAGGCAAATTTCTTGAGACGATTTATAGCAAACTATGCTGAGATAACTAAAGGATTTATGCGTTTGTTGAGGAAAGGAGATCCATTTTTATTGAACGACTTTGCGCAATGATCTTTTTATGCCTTGAAGCAAGCGTTAATCTCTTCCCCGCTTTTGAGTCCACCAGATTATGGTAGAGATTTCCTTTTATATCTTGCAGCCGCAGAATCAACCATAGGTATGGTTCTGGTTCAGGAAGATGATGCTCTCACAGAGCATGTCATTTGCTACTTGAGTTGAGGCTTGGTAGGCCCTGAACTACGCTATTCTCTGGTTGAGAAATTAGCCTTGGCAGCCGTCCATGCTGTCCATGGGCTTCGTCTTTATATTCTTCTACGTAAAACATTCGTCTTAGCGGCGGTCAATCCTTTCCAATTTATCCTCAGTAGGCGAGTGATTGGGGGCAAATACAATCAATGGATTGTTATTCTACAAGAATTCGATCTCGAGTTCTTGTCAACCAAGTCTAAGAAGTCATTGGTTTTTGCGGAATTAATTTCTGAGCTACCTTGTGAAGAAGAGACTGTTTATGAGGAAAGTTTCCCATACGAACATTTATTCCTCATCTCTTCACAAGATCCCTAGTATGGAGATATCATAATCTATCTCCAGACTTTGAAGTTCCCTCTTGCTTCCTCCAAAGATGAATGTCGAAAATTACGTCACTTGGCTAAGAACTGTGTCATCATTGGTGATACATTATATCACCGAGGGGTTGATTCAATCCTTAGGCATTGTTTAATTTTAGAGGAAGCAGAGTTTGTGCTCAGTGATAGCCATAGTGGAGCTTGTGGTGGTCATCTATCTGGGCTTGCAACAACCCAAAAAATCTTGCGTGCAGGCTACTTTTGGCCTTCGATTTTCAAAGATTGTATTGAAGCGGTCAAATGTTGCCACCCTTGTCAAGTCTATATTCAGAATATGTGCGTGCATCTAGCTCCTCTTTTCCTTGTTATCACTATCGGTCCTTTTAGAAAGTGGGGTATTGACTTTACTACTTGTAATCCACCTTCAGCGGTGAATCACAAGTAAATTATAGTGGTCATAGACTACTTTACGAAGTGGGTTGAGGCCATGCCTACTTATAAAAACGATAGTGAGACAGCGACATTGTTCCTCTTCAATCATATTATTTCAAGTTTTGGCATCCCGAGAGACATTGTCACTGATCATGGCAGTCATTTCTAGAACCAACTGATGACCGAATTGGCTCTTAAGTTGTGCTTCCGGCAGGAGCATTCATCTTTGTATTATCCTCAGGCCAATGGGCAAGTCGAAGCCGTGAATAAGTCCCTCAAGATGATCCTGCAAAGGACAATTGACAAAAATTGCTCCAATTGGCATATCATGTGTATTCGGCTCTCTGGGCGTGCCGAACCTCAGTAAAGACTACCACCGATTTTATACCTTTTCAGTTAGTTTACGAGCTGGAATCTATTTTTCTTATTGAGTGTGAAATTCCATCCCTCAAGCTAGTTGTTGAGCTCCTTCCAGAGACTTCTAGTCTCGAAGAGCGCCTCCTTCATTTGGAACATCTTGATGAGCAGCGTCAAGATGCTGCCATAATCAATGAGGCTCATAAGAAAAGGGTTAAAACTCAGTATGATAAAGTTGTCCATCCTTGAGTCTTTTCTGAAGGTGACCTTGTCTTGGTCTATGATCAAGATAAAGATGCCTTGGGGGCAGGCAAATTCAAGTCTATGTGGTATGGTCCCTTTATAGTGAAATGAGTTTTAGGAAAAGGGGCTTATGAATTAGTCGATTTTGAAGGGAACAAGTTGGCGGAGCCTCGAAATGGGCTCTACCTCAAGAAGTACTTTGCTTAGGTTATGGCCAAGCAATGGCTTCTTTGTATATTTTGTATTTTTGTACATATTTTATCGAGATTTTTTGTGATATCAACACTTTTTTTATCTGCTTTGGCAGGTGTTGATGGATGAGTTGGTCTATTTCGGATTCGTCGATGGTGCTAGTCGACACGCTTGAAATCTCGCTTCCGCAGCTTGGGTGATTTATTATCCATTGGGTCGGTTGATGGTGTCAAGGGGAGTATGTATTGGTTCTGCGTCAAATAATATATCCGAATATACTGTCGTCATTAATTTACTATCTGAAGCTATTTCTTATGGAATTGATTCGTTGGTAGTGTATCTTGACTCACAGTTGGTAGTGTCACAATTGGATAACACTTATCAGGTTCGGGATCCTTATTTATATCGCCAATTTTTGAGAGTGAGGGTGTTGCAATTATCATTTGTTTATATTACTTATTTTCACATTCCACAATCTGAAAATTCATTAGTGGATTCTATCGCTAATCAAGCATTAGATTAGCATATCATTCATTCATCAAGATAAAAACAACATCAAAAATTTGGAACTATAGATATATATATATCATAAAACTTCCTGTGTGTACATAAAGTGCTTCAAAAATAATATACAAAATCAGGACTAAATGCCCATAATCATGTCCAATCTATCTATCGACCCAGCTCAGGATGAGCGGCTAAGAAAGTGACCACTGCATTGGCCACACGCCGAAGGATGCGAACCCAGTCTCATGGTACTCCTACCACACGGCGCTGCATCTCCTCAGGTAGGTCTTCTATGGCCACCATCGGTACCTGGTGAGTCAATCTCACTAGGTTTCTTTGGACTGCATATAAGACCCTCTCTGTCTCAGCAGCCGCCTCTTCGGCACCTCTTCCGCAACGCCTGTGCTGCGGAAATCCGTCTGGTTTTACCGAACCCACATCTGGAACATGATCATTATGTTAGCATTTTAATCCCATCAAAAATATTTCTAAGTTCATATTTAAAAAACATAAAAAAAAATCTTAAAAATTGATAAAAACTTAAAAAAAAAAAATGGTTACCTATCTCTCCCCATGCTGTGTTTGGTGGCAGCACCAAGTCTAGATCTCCTCTGAAATCCATGCCATCATAAGGATAGTCATCCACAGTGATGATTTGTTGTTCCCACCAGGAGAAGAACTCATCATCGAAAGCAGTCCTCGGCACAACCCCGCCTCCAAGGCGTTTCATCAGGTTGGCCCACCTACCCATCCAAGGATCTCGAGGGCTACTGATAGAGACTGATACTCTGGGACGCAGCCCAGGAACCTTCTCGAAGAAGGAGCATAAAATGGTCCCATATTCGAAATTTTTGGTCTGCCCTTTCTGAATGGATAAAAACTGGCTCTTAATATTGGCAAGAAGAGGTGTACACCAATCAAAAACAGTGGTGAGGCACTCCATAGCCAAGCTCATAGATACTCATGAAGATTGGTGAAATGAGGCTGATCCGTTTATCCTAGATATGGTGAATAGTAGAATCCTCAGGTATAAGCTCTCCACATGTTTTATTGGAATCTGGCTTCCAATTTTTTCTGGATGCCCAGGACAGTAAATGTGTACATAGTCTTCCACTACAAGACTACCTCGTGTCCGGCTAGTCGAATGAACAACTTCTCCTCTCTAGGAGAGACCAATGATAAAGTAAATATCCTCCACCTCTATCCTCAAAGGCATCTGATCAATCATAAATGCATCATCTTCGACACTCCAATAGTGGATTAACATTTCAAGCAGACAATTTTTGGCCTTCATGTTGGGAATTTTGAAGAATTTCAACAAGCCACATCCCCTCAATGCATCTAATGCCTGCTGATAATTCATAACTTCATTATCAATGGTAGTATTCTCCCTCTCTCTCCATGTGATTCTCATCCTGAAAAAAAATTGAGTTCTGACTGTTAGATTTTTGTGTTGAAATTTCAAACCACGTATACATGGGTCCCTTTCACACACAGTCACGTGTAGGGCCTTCGTATACACGGGTCTATAATATCCAACCCGCGTATACGCCGCGTTGAAATTTTTAACAAAAATTCCTACGGTCAAACCTTGATAAAAATTTCTAAAAACAATCATAAAGTAATGCAAGCTTGAATTGGGGGATACCTGATGATTTTGATCCAATTTGAACGGTCCAATTCTTTGGGGGGAAAGTTTGCTCTTTTTTTCTCCACAGCTTTTGCTTTCAACACAAATGACACAAACGATGAGTCAAAAGGTCATTTTATAAGCTTTGAAAGTGTCAAATTTTTTCAACACTTGATTTTTTTCGTCTCATGAATCTTTTAACTTATGAGCTTGGATCGGGAATAGGTTGTTTCTTCAGGACATTTTCGATGCTTCTTCAAAATTTCATATCGGTTCCATGACCGCTGACCCATCATGGCAAGTATCGTCTACTCACTGGCGTATATGTTAGGGAAACCATTTTTTCCGTTGCATCTTGCATACTAGCCTCCATTTGTCGATACACTTGCCATAGGGTCGATCCCATCGTGTTATGGTTAGTAAACCATGTTCACTCACCGATTTTTAAATCATGACACGATGGTAGAGTCATCCTTTACATGGGCATCATAGTTAGCACCTCACTAACATTTGTTGCCCATGCTATTATATTGATTAGGCTCAGGAGTCCTCTTTATTCCTGTCATGACTTGTGCGTTGAAGACTCATTCCTCTTTACTTCTTTGCTTTGTTCTGGCCTTATACCCTAGAGGATCTTTGTGTTGAGTTGTACTACTGCATTTCATTTTGACCATTTGCACCTTTTGGCCTTGAGCCGACTTCACTTGGACTCGTGTTTAAGCCACTTCTTTGACCATGTCTTCTGCAAACTTAAATTTGCAATCCCTTAGCTTCTGCAACTTGACACACCCTTTGACCTGTGGAAGGAACATCCCTTTGAGTGTCCTTGACTAGTTTCACCTCCCTGCATTAAGCATAGGATTGTTCCCATCCTAGGAACTAGATCATCTGTTTCACTGACACTTGTTCTTTCCACTGTACTATAGCATTCTTTTATTCTTTTTCCAGCTTAAAGAAAAAGGCAAAAAAATTATATATTTCAAAAAGAGTGGGAACGAGACAACATTTCCATATATTGTTGGCAGCTAGAGTCAGTTGTGTCACCCTTGAACAAAGCACTCAAAAGAAAGTCTCTCCTCCATTTTGGGCGGGATTTAGTTTGACTTAGGTACGCCTTAACCTTGTTATTGAGTCAGTTCTCCTCTGGTTTTTTATCTCTTCCAATCATATGAAGAGTTCGGTCATGCCTCCTGCATGACGAACTTATACAGAGTTATCATATGTTGCCACATAGTCATCATTGAGTTGTGCTTTTGTTCAAGGGAAGTAAGCCTGAGTCAGCCTCCCTGCGGTGTCTCTTGACCTATTTTTCAGTCAGCCATCCCTGGTTGTCAGTGTCTTGTTTGTCATCACATCAGTTATATTGGTCCTTTGCTCATGTCAATTTCAGAAGGTCTCCGTTGACTTCTTGCTGGCGGGTCTTATCCTTATCGACGATGACGCATTGCTCTGAGGGCAGACCTAGAGGCGCACCCTGGCCCTATTTTCATTACTGATAGGTCACCTTGTGCTCAGCATCGATCAGTATCATGGGTCTTTGACTGAGTGGTTTCCCTTGTGTTCAACATCAGCTTTCATTATCACACATTGGGATTCATGCAGTGCGTTGGTTTCCATTTGGACCTATTGGTGGATTCCTCGCCTCTGTGTTAACTTTCATTATTGATTGGTTCAGAGGGTTTCTATCGTGCGCTAGCTACATCTTGTGTACACTAGAAACGTGCTTCAGTTGGGTTACTACATCTTTTTCATCTGATTCCTTCCACATTATTGGCCTACGAGTTACACTCGCGCTAGGTTGATGAAGGATGCCTTAATGCCTTCCTTCTAGTGGATCTTTTCATATCGACTACGACTCATTGCTCTGGGGCAAAGATCTAGAGTCCATTTGGCAGTACCTTGGGGTTTCCAGTCATCAATGGTAGATCCTTTGCTATCGACAGTGGGAAACCATCATTGTCCCCTGATTGATAGATTCTTCCAGGTGTTTGACTTTAGCTCATTTATTCACACTTGTTAGATTGTACTAGGTACCTTGACTCTCATTATCATTATCGGTGAGTAGTCTCGTGTTTGTTAATAGTATACATCAATGACCAGTAATCAAAGATTTCTCACATGGTTGACTTCAGATCATTTATTCCCATTTTGTAAATGTACCACGGCAGTCAGTGAAGACCTTGGGTTGCATCAACATTCTTTAGTTCACTTGTCAGTTGCTCTTGTTGCTACTAGTCGAGACCATTCCACATTATATGTTACAGTCCTTCACAGCGACATCGTATATGCTGGCATCTGAGTTGCGATGTAGTATCATCTTATTCCATCATTTTCATTTGGTACTATTGGGATCATTTTTTGACATCAGTGATCAGTTTCATCTTCCAGCTTCATTGATCATCTTCTTATATGTGATATTCAGACATGTACTTGTTCGATCATGATCAAATGATCCATTATGTACTTTCAGTTCTTTATGCTTGTATACATAGTGGATCCACTTGTACTTGATATGCGGACATGCTTTACTTTCTTTGAGCATGGGTATGCCCACCTCAGACAACTGTTTCTTTCTGATCTTCTTTTTGATGGCTTAGCAGGCTGAAATTTGGTGAAGTCCTTCTCAGTTTTTGACAGGTTTCCTTTCCATATACTTAATACATTTCGGCCATCATGTACCCCTTCTAACCTCATATATTAGGGGGTATCTGTTATAGCTCCAAATATCACCCTTCGTATTTGTGATGCTTGGTTTATGGCCTAGGGCAACCCCTCCTTCCAGACTTGGTCCAAATATTTTAAAAACAATGTTTTACTTCCTGTACACTACTTTTCCCTGTGATAAAAGCGTGTACACGCGGGTTAGTCAATACCCAACCCACGTATATGTGTTAAAACACTTAAAAAAATTAAATTTCCTTAATTATGGGCAGAGTTCACGGGTTTTACCTGTTGATTACCTCCTAGTACTTGTCGCCCAACTGTTCCCAACTGTTTCCCAACTAAAAAACTAATTTGGGAGAAGTATAAAAAGACTTGCATGGGAAGGCCTTTGGGAAGATAGAAGAGATAGAATTACTATACTAAGATTATCCCCTGCTCAAGTCTGAAGTATCCCTGTGCTTCGAGCACTTCCCCAAGTTCAGGAAACCCTTGTTTCCTTGAGTGCTGATATTCTCCCACTTGCTTGAGATAGCATACACCTTGAGATGGGTACTCTCTTGACATAGCATACACCTTGAGAAGTCTAAAGGCAAGGATCAGAAGTTGCAAGGCAAATAATGATAGAATCATTTAGTCATAAGAGAGAATTTCCAAGGCACAGGAAAAACAAGCAAAGGTCAATGGAGTTATCCTTCAGAGTTTTTCAGACTTGCAGAGATAGGGAAAACCACATATTAGTTATGCACGGGAGGATAAGATTAATGGGGCATATGGTAGCAAGTATTATGGTGGGCATAAGTCATACATGGATGACACATTTAAATATGGCAGGTTCATGGATACACCTAATAGGAGAAGTAGTGGATATGGGTTCTACTCTAGTTCTGGTTCGGATAGGTATCATGGTCATCATCTCTATCATCCTTACAGGAGGACTAACAAGGGATATTTTCCAGATGAGGTCAAGAAATCCAAGCCACCTACATTCGATGGAGAGTTGAAGAAGTTGAAAGAGGTAGAGGCATGGTTATTTGGGATGAGGAAGTTCTTTGAGCTGCATGACTATACTAAGAACATGAAGGCCATGATAGTTATTTCTAGCCTTAAAGGGAAACCAAACATTGGGTGGGAAGATGTGAAGCGTGTTAGAGACATTAGGACAGGGAAGTTGAGTTGGCATGAATTCAAGGGACTCTTCAAGAAGAAATACTTGTCAAATATGTACTATGACAGAAAATCCAATGAGTTCTATGAGCTAAAGATGGGATCTATGACAGATGAGTAGTACACGACTAAGTTCCTAGAGTTGTTGAGGTATGTGATTTATCTTAAGGATGAGAAGCCAAAAGTTCAGAGATTTATCAGTGGAATACCATTAGCATTTAAGAATTTGATTGTGTATGATGAGCCTTTGTCACTAGAAGAACTTGCTGGGAAGTTGAAGCACTGGTATCAGAAATTGAGGTGTAAGACTGAGTCTAAGTAGGGTTGGAAAGGGAGTGATAAGACCAAAGGTAAGTGGCCACCTTAGGATGTAGGTGAGAAAGAGAATGTTTCTCCTTACAAGAATTGTAATGCAATAGAGAAGGGACATAGACCTCAGCCTGGAGAGCAAAAAAATAGAGGTGATGGTAGGGGATAGTTGCAGTGTTGGATATGTGGAAATGATAATTTCAAGAAGGATTGTCTATTGTATCAAGGTGATAGGTCTCAAATGTACAATTATCTAGAGGCACGGACAGTTGGGGATGGTGTACATAGCATTCCTCATATCTATGCAGCATTTGATAACAAGAAGGTGGATCACCAGGTATCCATTATTGAGATGGAAGGTAAGCTTTGTGATCGAGTTGTTTCTATTTTGATTGATCCTAGATCTAATTATAGTTATGTTAATTCTAACCTGGTAGATAAGTGTGGTTTGAGAAAATAATTGCATTCAGAGTCTTGGTTGGTGAAATTGGATACAGGTACTAAGAAAAGATTTCATCATTGTGTAAGAGCTTGTACGTTTGAGCTGAATGGTATGCCTACATTAGCACATATAAATGTGCTTCCGTTGGGGTCATATACTATGCTTCTAAGTATGGATTGGTTGTACCTTCACGGGACTAAGGTAGATTGTTATGAGAAGATTATTGAGTGCTTGGATGACAATAGAGAATGGAGAATCTTATAGGGTAAGAAGAAGCCTACATCAATGAGAATGGTTACAGCTATTCAGGCAAAGCGTAGTTGCAGGAAAGGGTGTGTATTATTTGCAGTGCATGTTTCCAGTGATAAAGATAAGGATGTTGAGGATGCAAAGGTCTTGAATAGGTGTCCAGTTTTGAAGTAGTTTCAAGATGTATTCCCAACAGATATTACAGATTTGTGGCCTCACAAGGAAGTGGACTTTTCTATTGATTTGGTACCCGGGGCAACACCAACATCAAAGGCACCTTATAGGATGAGCACTCCAGAGTTGGTGGATCAAGTTGTGTATTTATTATAGGCAGTTAAACAAGTTGAATATCAAGAACAAATATTCATTGTCGAGGATTGATGACTTGTTTGATCAATTCAAGGGAGCAGTAGTGTTCACGAAGATTGATTTGAGATCAAGATATCAAAGAAGAGGATATCTACAATATTTATTTCCAAGCTAGGTATGGGTATTATAAGTTTGTTGTGGTTCCTTTTGGTTTGACTAATGTTCCAAATACTTTCATGTGTTTGATGAATAGTGTGTTGCATCCTTATCCTGACAAGTTTGTGATCATTATTCATTGATGATATATTGATATATTGTAATAATGAGGAAGAGATGCAGAACACTTAGCAGCAGTATTAAGATTTCTAATATAACACCAGTTGTATGCCAAGTTTAGTAAGTGTAGTTTATTTCAAACAATGGTACATTACTTGGGACATGTTGTCTCCAAGGAAGGCATAGCAATGGATACTAAAAATACTAGAGCTATCATGGAATGGGAAGCTCCTAGTAATGTGGATGAGGTTAGATCATTCATGGGGTTAGCAGGTTATTATAGGCGGTTCATCAGGAACTTCTCATGGATTTCCTATCCCATTGCATCATTGCAGAGGAAAGGAAAGAAATTTGAATGAACGGAGGAATGTGCAACTAGTTTTCAGCAATTGAAGTAGTTTGTTACAAATTCTCTAGTTCTAAAGATTGCAATCAAGATAAAGAATTTGTGGTGTGTACAGATGCTTGCAAGTGAGGAGTTGGTGAATCCTTAATATAGGATGGATAGGTGCTATGTTATGAGTCAAGGAAACTGAATTAGCACGAGCAGAATTATGTGACTCATGATCTTGAGTTGGCAGTAGTTATTCATGCATTGAGGATGTGGAGGCACTATTTTCTTGGTAGGAGGTTTGTGTTGATGAGTGATCATAGTGGGCTAATATATTTGTTTGACCAACCTAATATGAATGTCAAGAAATATAGATGGTTGGTTGCACTTAGTGAGTTTGACTTCGAGATCGGGTACAATATTGGTAAGGAGAACAAGATTACAGATGCTCTTAGTACAAGAGTGTAGGTAAATCACATAGTAGTTATGAGTTCATATGGGATACATTTACAGGATCATATCTTACAGGCAGGACAGCGGGATAATAGGTACCAACATCTTAAGCATAGGTTACAGTAGTAGGGTACAGGTGATCAGGATGTGGATTATCATCTCACAGCGGATGGTTTGGTGAGATTAAGGACATGATCTATCTATCAGATAGCAGTGAACTCAATAAGCTTATCTTGAGGGAATTTCATGTTAAGCCATATTCAGGTCACCCAGGATATTAGAAGACTCTAACGGCTATGAAAAAGTTCTACTATTGGCCAAATATGAAGAAAGAGGTAGTTTATTCCATCACATGGTGTTTGGATTGTCAACAGGTAAAAGAAGAATGCAAGCATCTAGGTACTTTATTATAGCCTATTATGACTCTGGAATTGAAATGGGAGGTAATTTCTATGGATTTCATCACATGTTTGTTGAAGACATCTAGATAGAATGATTCCATCATGGTTATGGTTGACAAGTTGACCAAGTTAGCTCACTTCATTACAGTAGAGTCTACTAATTCAGGGAGTGAGGTAGCTTAGGTCTTCATCAGGGATATAGTGAGATTGCATGGTATTCCTAAGAATATTGTATCCAACAAAGGTGTCAAGTTCACTTCCACTTTTTGGAAGGAGCTATTTGCATGTTTGGGTACATATTTTTCCTTCAGTGCAGCTTATCATCTGCAGACAGATGGACAAATAGAGAGGACCAACAGGATTCTGGAGGACATGCTAAGAATTTATGTTATGCAACAATTGTTGGCTACGTGGGGCCTGACCCAGGTTCAGCAGTGAGTTTAGCCAAGTAAATCCGGGTACTACTGGCCCTTTCAGCAACAGTCTGCGGAACATGGACTGAGGTCTCACCCAAAGTAGTATGGGAGGGTGTTGGAACCAGGTTTCCGCACCCTAGGGATGTCTTGATGAGGGTTCTGGAGGTTCGCGATCCTAATCTGCACGCTGTGCTGCTCCATGCAACTTCCTATTCTTCGCAACCCACGCGCACGTTCGTATTATTCCAATCCAATCTGATCCTTACTATTATATTAGTTCTTAACTTAGTTTGTGCAGACCCAATATTCTTATTACTTGTTTAACTTTCAGATTAGCGTGTGTACTTGAAAATAATATAAATGCATAAAGAATAACCAGAACATAGAAATATAGATCTACAAGTAGATGCACAATATTTCAGAATCAACTTATCTTTTATTAATTCTCTATCCAAGTACAACCCTAACTCCGCCCTACGCACTCAGCTGCAGACTCTACTAGACCTCTGTGCACTCAGCTGCAGAGCCTCTACCTAACACTACGACCCAATACACTTCAGATTTACTTCTATCGTCTAACCATGCCTTCGCATCTATCTGTTACTTGTCAAAACTAAGACTCACTTTACACTTAGAGCCTCACTCTATTTATACAATAGGCCAACATACCATACATCAAATTACATTATTTTAGGGCGGACAACCCTAGACTCTCGTGCTCCGTGCCCACATTTCGCGGGGTCCTTACATTGCACCTAACCAAAATTCGGACTTCAAGCCCCACAAACATACTATTGGGGGATCCACTGCCCAACAGGCCCCCAATTCAATCATCGTGACTCGTCCCGACTCACTCTATTGGTGCGGCAATCTTCGCGCGAAGTCCATCCATCTATGTCTGTGCTGCACGCAGGTCCTCAACGCACTGCCCTGTCGTCTGCTGGATCTGATCCATTTCTGCTTCTGGATCATCTGCGTCTGACTTGATTCTCTACTTTGAAGCCGACTTCTAGTACCTGTGTTTATAGTCCCGCACCTTTGTCCGACTTCTCAGGTCGCGAAGACTGTGCTTGGGTCGGTTAGTTAGACAACTGGTCCACCCGTGTAGGGCTTCAGGTGACTGCCATTTACTCGTCATGGGAAGGGTGCTCCATTAAGTTTGACTAGCTGGATCGTGCCTCTGTTTGTGACTTTTTTTACCACATATGGTCCTAACCAATGCATTCTGAATTTTCCAAGAATTTTTCGAACTTGTTGTCATACAACAACACTAAATCATTTATCTTGCATGTGCGCAACTTGATATGGTGATCATGTCAGGCTTTCTCACACTGTTTCTGTACTTGTTGATGGAATCACGCCAGAAACTGTTCTTCCTCAAGTTCTTTCAATTGCATGAGTCTTGCTTCCAAGGCTTCACGGTCCGACATGTATGTAATTGCTGCTATCCGCAAACTGGGTACGATGTATTCCATTGGCATGACTACTTCCGTGCCATAGACTAACCTGAAAGGTGTCTGACCCGTAATTTTCTTGCACGTGGTTCTGTATGCCCATAATATGGTAGGTATGCGCAGGTCCTAGTCGTTTTGCTACGCATTACATAATTTGGTCAACACAATCTCCAGAATCTTATTGAATGCTTCTACTGTCCCATTAGCTTGCAGATGGTACAGTGTACTTTGTTGATGATACACCTGGAACTCCTCGGTGAGTGCATTGATAGTTTCATTTATAAAGTGCGTTCCGCGATCACTCATTAAAATTTTCGAGCATCCAAACCATGTCAACACGTTTTCGAACAAAAATTTTGCAGCCGTGGTGGCCGTGCAGTCCTTAATCGGTTGTGCTTCTGCCCATCAATTCAGGTACTCTGTCGTGGTGATGATGTAGTGCGCATCCGTCTTTCCCTGAGGTTTGATTGGTCCCACAAAATCGATTGCGCATTTTATCGAATGGCCGCAATGTCATTTGTGGATTAAGTGGCATCTCATCCCTTGGTGATGGTTTCCCAGTCCTATGACATATGTCGTAGGCCCAACAATATGCTTTCGAATCTTGATGTAGGGTTGGCCACCATAGCCCACGCGAAGAATCTTCAGTGCCGTCACGCTTCTTGCATAGTGTCCTCCTGCAGCCCCCCCATGTGCTTCCGCAAGGATCTATCCTCGTTCAAATTCAGGTACATATCTTCGCAATATCTCATCGTTTCCCATTTTGTAGAGGTGCCCCGCAATGACAGAAAATTTCGCCTCACACACCACCAATTCCTTCTTCTATTGGATTGAATATTCCTTCAGTGCAGTCCCTGTGGTTACAAAATGGATTATGTCTTCGAAGTGGCCATCCACGACACGCACTGCAAAGAGTTGTGCATCAAGTAGTCCTTCTTGCAATTTTGTTGGCTCCTCGCCTGTCTTAATTCGTGATAAGTGATCTGGTCCTACATTTAGGCATCCCGGCTTTACGATGACCTCAAAGTCATATTCTTGAAACAGTAATAGCCATCTGCATATGTGCCCCCCCAACACAGGCTTGTTCACCAGGTATTTCAACGCGGAATGATCGGTATACATCTTGAAGTGCCTGCCAAGTAAATAGTGTCGGTATTTCTGGAGCGCGTATACCATTGCCAACCCTTCGCACTCAGTAGTAGAGTAGTTCTTTTCAGCTTTGGATAGCTTCCGACTCGCGAACACGATCGGGTGATCCACGCCTTCCGCACCTTCCTGTGTAAGTACAACTCCCAGCGCAATACACCACACGTCAACATGTACATGAAATTCTATGTCCCATTTTGGGAAGAACAGGATGGGAGCGGATGCCATTTTCTCCTTGAGACACCCAAACTTTTCCTACAATCATCATTCCAACAATATGTAACGTCCTTTTCCAATATTTTTTCCATTGGCACTGTTATTTGTGCATAGCTCTTAATAAAATTTCTATAGTAACCAGTGTGCTCCAAAGTAGTGCGTAGTTGTTTGACACTTTGCAGCACTTCCAGATTGAGAATAACAACGATCTTCATAGGGTCCACCATCAGGCGTTGTTTTCAAACCACATGGCCGAGCAGGTTTCCAAAGGGGACGAGGAAGGTGTACGTTTTAAGATTCAGCATAATCTGGTGTCATCGGCAAGTATCCAGCATCAAACGTAAGCTCGCTATATGGCGTTTAACTAATCTGAATACAGTCCAATCATCCAGATAGACCTCCAAGAACTTGTGGATATATTCCTTGAACACGGCCACCACGACGCGCGAAAATATCTCTGGCACGTTCTTCAGTCCAAAGGGCATGACGGTGTATTGAAAACAACCCCATTCGATTGCGAAGGTTGTCTTTCTCCTATCTTCCGGCGTGATCTTGATTTGATGGTACCTTGAGAAGCCATCCATGAATGAGTAAGCTTCCTGACCGCCAACATTCTCCAATACTTCATCTGTAAACGGTGTCGGGAATGGAACATGAACACAAGCATCATTAAGCTTCCTGAAGTCCACGCATATTCTAATTTCGCCCTTCTGTTTTCTCTCTTGTACTACCATAGGACTCACCCAGTCGGATTCTTCCACTGGTTCAATAATTATGGCTATAAGCATTTTGTCTAGTTCTTCGTAGACCTTTTCTTTATACTTCGGATTTAAACGGTAAGGTCGCTGCTTAACGGGCTTCGGGTCTGGTTTCAGAGTAACCTTCATCATCCCTAAGTTTCCAATGATCCGCTTTAAGTCCGTGATTTTGGTCGGGAACAAAACTTGATATTCGCAGAGTAACTCGGTGACCCTATCTATGTAGCATCGTCCAATAGTCCCCAAGCGTCGTGTACTTCGGCTCCGCATCTATACCAATGTTTACATACTTTATTTTTAGCGATGCAGTGATGTCGGGATCCTCAATTGATGGTCCTCAAACTTCGTGACACCCTTCAGTTTCTGGAATATTAATATTTTTGGGGTCGTCATCATCCTCCTCTACTTGCACCTTATAAAATTCTAGGGCACTGCTTAATTAGGTTGCCCATGCTGTTTCAACTACTTGTCATGGTTCCTGTGGTATTTTGAAGATGGCAGCTTTTACGGCTTGCAGCACGTCGTCAACAATATTCGACCATCGGTCTTCAAATGAGAATGTTAACAAAAATCCCTCGCGCAAGACATCCCATTTGCCCATACCATGTCAGATTTCCGTCTCAATATACCAATTCATGGGTATGACATCTAGGGTATGGTAGAATAAGTGTACCCATCCAGGCTAAGGTTCTTCTCCATATGCCTTGGTCCATTTCGCGAGGCGCATGTGCGGGTCATCTCATCCATTGTATTTATCTTCTATCCATAGTTGTGGTTTCCCAAATCGTAGGTGCATCATTCTTCTACATCCGCGCCAATTTTCAAAATTTCCTTGATGTGTTCCCCACCAGCACGCAGGTGTCGCGAGCAGCACCCACTTCAACAGATCGAACCGTTGTTGTTCCGGTATTGCGCTTTCAAACTTGCTCAAGAATTCATCCACCGTTGTCAATCCATCATATGTTCACAGATCTCAGGCCTGGGTTTTTACGCAACGTAGTGATATAATCATCATGTTGTAATTCAGCATTGTCACTTCGTTCAACCGATTGTGCCAATGTTCGTCTTCTTCATCTAAATCCGAGGTGCAGGAAATTTCTCATTCCCACGTGATCCTTCCATCTGCAGTTGGATTCACCCAATCCTGATCTCGCGCAGTTATCTTATAGATACAATCTAGCTCATCATCGCTTCCATCGTCGTGCACTGGTTCGGTGTAGCGCGCTCCTTCGGCTGGGTCTAGCAGAACTACTACGCATAGGGATTTTTTCTCAAATATCATCTTCTACTTGTTCAGGTTAATGACTCCATTCATATCAATGGCCCAGTCTATTCTTAGCAATGTAGGATAAGGATTGTTGTCATCAACAATCTCTATTACTCAACAATCTCTATTACTTCAAAGTCCGTTTATGTGCTCGCGCCTTCGATATCAACTGTTACCCCTTGCAACCTCCCCATGGGAAAAATCTTATGTTGGTTCGCCATTCATAATTGAATAGGGGACCACTGTAACATGGGCATTCCCATGTGTTCCCATATCTATTTTGGTAACACATTCACGTTCGAACCCAGGTCTAGGATTACCTAATATATTTCATACTCACCAATCTACATCGTCAATCTCATCTCCCTTCTGGTGCGTAATGCATGCTTCCCTAGTTTCCGAACTACGCGCGGTTCCACTGACCCTGCACACCTAGTGATCAACTATTGTAGTCCCTTAACTGCGTTATTGTCGCGCAGCAGTTTCATGCACGTCTCCAAAAAGGTAGTAAGCATAGAAGGATCCATCCCTGGCTCTGGTTGATCCTTACTACCTGAAGTGGAGGCCTCCGCGAAGCTCTTCTTAGCTTCCATGAACATCTCCTTTGCGGGTTCTAAGTCAAATTCAGGTTCCTTTTTAGAAGCCTTGCAAACCCATGTATCTTCCTCGGCTTCTTCCCCTTATCCTCCCCTATGGTCACACTAATTCTGAGCACTATGTTCACATTTGGGTCTTCTTCGTTCAGATCTCATCATTTGGATATTTTGAGTCGGAGGAGGCTGGAGTACCCCTTTCTCATGCATCTATGCGATCAACGTAGGACAATCTACCATTTCATGATCAAACTGAGCACAGTATGAACAGGATACTCTCGTTGGGTTGGTACAATCATGGGCGTAGTGCCCTGGTCCTCTGCAATTGTAACAAATTAACTGTTTGCGACCCCTTCCTTGTCCCATTCCTCCTTGTCCTTGACCTCGTACCTAAAATCCCGTCCACGCCAACCCTGCTGCTAGGTCGAGGGCTCGAATTTCTGTTTGCATCCAATAGGTTGGGGTCTAATCCATCATTAACTCGTAGTTGTGACAAGTATGCTCGTCGTGGCCTACTGATTTGTAGAAATTACAAAACAGTTGTTGGGGAGTCTGTGTATACTTCTGCAACAAATGACAATTATTCATCATCTGCTTTCCTCCTATCTAATAGATCATGCACCATAACACGAGTGTCGCACTCGGCCCTACCTGAGCCTTTGGTATCAACGGCATTGGTCCCCGTCCTGCCAAGTAATTCGCGAATACTGGATAGTGATTCTTGTCATGGCCCTGGCCTTTGCATTTTATGCACCACACTTCCTCGCTCCCCTCCGGCCGCGCTGCCTTATCCTGCTTCAAGCTCTGCATTTCCAAGCAGATATTCTGTAGTTGCGTGTGCATTTCTTGAACTCCCAGCCCCGAATCTTGTATTGGTGTCTCATGCAACCTCATCGCCATTTCCAACGCTTCAACCTAGGTAGAAAGTTTATGTTGTGACAACGCCATCCTCAAGTGCGGTGTTAGAGATGCCACAAACCATGCGCGATGTTGCACATCTGTGAGCGTCATATTAGCTTCACGGATCATACTCTTCAGCTGCTAATCCAGATCCCAGGGGGTCTCACCTGGAAGCATCGCGATCTCTTTAAATCTGATGATTGACTGTGTCTTTGATTTCAGCTGGCTAAATTCTTTGTTCAGTGCATTCTAGATCTCCGTTATTCCTGCATTTGGGTGATCATTAGAGTGCTTGATATACCATGTCAACACGCGATCTTGTAGCGCACTCACCAATGTAGCCTTCTTAATGTTGTCGTCCATGACCCCTTGCGCTTCCCATACTGCTCTTACCACGAACCAGAACTGGTCCGGATCCTCATTCCCTACTCTTTTGAATACAAGTAGCTTGATCGCGCTCGCCATGCTGAACTGCGGGGTTGGTGGAGGTGGAGTGGGTGGAGATGGAGGTGAAGGAGGTGAAGCGGGTGGTGGCATGGGTGGAGGTGTTAACTGCAAAATGAGTTGTCTTATCAAACTGACTGCACTTCTCAGAGAGACCCGAGTGAGCTCTTCCTCACTCTCTCACGAAAGTGGAAATAAAGGGACTGTTTCCTACTTCCCTGCTACCTCTGTAAATCTTCCCGCTCCGCATAATTCCAAACATTAATGTATTTGCATAACCCGATTTTCACATAATAGCATCTTAATCCAGGTATTCAAAGATTTAATGTACTTATCTCGCGGTCCCTTGAGAAAACGTCATTCTGCTTCGCTATAACTCATGATTGTTTCTATCGAAAACTTAGTGATAAATCCCTCTATTATCCGATCGAGCCAATGGTCCACAGCTCACGCGATCTTATCTTCTGATGCCTCTAGTATGTGCACTAATTTGAGAGTACACACTATCAATTGGTCGAGCTTACACCTTCCTTAGCTATCGGCTAACCTCGTGATCCACTCATACAGTTCAGAAGGAAAGGATGTGAAGAAGATCTCATGGATTTCTGTATACACGTAGCAATCCAGCCACCTTTTCTCGGATACCTGTGGAGTTCTGTTTTCTTGTGTCATGAACTCGTGAATCTTCTTGTCCAACCACTCTTCAATTTCATTCTTTGTTGGGTTCCAGTGGCACGACATTAGACATCCCTTAGGCAGATCCCGATCCTGGCAATGAAACCATTTGTTGGCTATGTGGGGCCTGACCCAGGTTCAACAGTGAGTTTAGCCAAGAAAATCCCGGTACTACTAGCCCTTTCGACAACAGTCTGTGGAGCGTGGACTGAGGTCTCACCTGAAGTAGTATGGGAAGGTGCTAGAACTAGGTTTCAGCACCCTAGGGATGTCTTGATGAGGGTTTTGGAGGTTCATGATCCTAATCTGCACGCTGCGCTGCTCTGCGCAGCTTCCTATTCTTCACAACCCAGGTGCACCTTTGTATTATTCCGATCCGATCCGATCCTTACTATTATATTAGTGCTTAACTTTGTTTGTGCGTACCCAATATTCTTATTACTTGTTTAACTTTCAGATTAGCACGCGTAATTGAAAATAGTATAAATTCATAAAGAATAACCTGAACATAGAAATATAGATCTACAAGCAGATGCAAAATATTTCACAATCAAATTGTCTTTTATTAATTCTCTGTCCAAGTACAACCCCAACTCTGCCCTGTGCACTCAACTACAGGGGTCCGCACACTCAGTTGCGGACTCTACTAGACCTCTGCGCACTCAACTGCAGAGCCTCTACCTACCACTATGACCCAATACACTTCAGATTTACTTCTATCTTCTAACCATGCCTTTGCATCTATCTCTTATTTGTCAAAACTAAGACTCACTTTACACTTAGAGCCTCGCTCTATTTATACAATCCCATGGTTCGCGAACCATGGGTAGGTTGACATACCACACATTAAATTACATTATTTTAGGGCGGACAACCCTAAACTCTCGTGCTCCGTGCCCGCATTTCGCGGGGTCTTTACATTGCACTTGACCAAAATTCAAGCTTCAAGCCCAAAAAATATACTATGGGGGGATCCGCTGCCCAACAACAATAGAGGATGTGGGAGGAGTATCTTCCACTAGTTGAGTTTTCTTACAACAATGGGTATTAGGAGTCACTAAGGATGCGTATGTTTGAGGCACTATGGGTGGAGTTGTAATACTCCTATTAGCTGGAGTGATCTAGTGAACAGAGTATTGATTGGACCGGACATGTTGGTAGAAATGGAACAGAAAATGAAGGTTATCAAGAAGAATCTAAAGGCAACACAAGATAGGCAGAAGAGTTTTAAACATCAGCACAAGGTGTTTAAGGATTTTTAGGTTGGGGCGAATGTGTACTTGCGCATCAAACCCAAGAGGAGCTCCTTGAGGATTGGGTCATGTGCCAAGTTTGCACCTCAGTATTACAAGCCTTTCAAGATCCTTGAGAGGATTGGACCAATAACCTACCTACTTTCACTGCCTCCAACAATGAAATTCCATGATTTTTTCCATGTTTTGTTGCTTAAAAGATATGTGAAGGATGTTGATAATGTGATTGACTGGTTTGTATTACAGGTGGATCCATAAGGAGAATTCTAGTCAGAACCTCAGTGCATATTGCAGCGGAAATAGCTCACACTTTAGAACCGAGCAATCAAGCAAGTTGAATGGTTGTGGAAGCACTTTGGGCCCGATGAAGCTACATGGGAGATGGATGATTAGATGTGGGCTATGTATCCTTCATTATTTTCTGGTTGAGGAAAAGGAATTTTGATATGTGTACATATTTGTGTGTGGTTGTTATTGTAAATACCGCAATGAGTTGTGTTATAAAGCTCCAATAAGCGATATGGTTGTCATGTTTGTCATGTTGATTTTTCTTTTCAACAAGTTGTTCGTTGTAAATACTACATTGAGCTAAGTTATAAAGCTCCATGGGTAGTATTTTTTGGTTTTCAGTGGTATTGTTCGTCATAGGTGTCATAGAACACTAAGGACAGTGTTCCCCTAAGGGGGAGGGGTCTGTAACATCCCCAAGTTAAAATTTCATGGAATAAAGTTAATAAAGGGAAAATAAGACCAAGGTCATGGGACATGTATTACAAGTTGAATTTTGGGAAAAACATCCTAGTGGGTGTTCATTTCGATTTATTATGGAAAAGGAAATTAGCAAAGACATTAGAAAAGGAAAAGAGGCATTAATTGGCATTTATTTATGAAAATAAAGGAAAATAGGAGAAAAGGGAGATGAAGGGTCACAAATTGCATGATAAGTAAATTGAAAGGAAAATAGAGGAAAATTAAGAAAATGGAGGGCTCAATGATAAAAAGGCTTCTGAGGATCAGTTCACTGCTTTTTGTCAGTTTGGCTTTGGAATTAGTTTCAGAGAGAGAAGAGAACCAAAAGGAGAAAGAAAGTAAGTAAGAAAAGGAAAGAAAAGGAAGGACGAGGAAAGCAAAGGAGAAGCAAGGAAAAGTTGGATCAAGTAACTTCAATAGGAAGACTTGCAGGTAATAGGTTTCTTGTGTGATTTCGTAGATGTTTTGTGAATGCATGGTAGATGCATGTGTGGATTTGGTTTTCTTGTTGTCATTGGCATGGGCTTTTCCAAGGGTGACAATGGTTTCAACCTTGCCTTGACATTTCTAGATAGCCATGGTGTGATGGGGTTCTTATATTTGGTTAAGCTTTAGATTTCCAGATGGTTTTGAAACAGGGTGAGGTGGTCTCAAGAAAAATCCCAAGAGATGGGGGTGGAGATGGTTTAATATCCGAGAAGCCCTCAACAGGTGGGTGGAGAGAGGAAAATTCCTCAAGGTATTGGTGAAGAAATTCTGAGGCATCCAAGCTTGTTTGGGTTTAGTGATCTCTTGACCGGTTTTGGTGGGATCGCGGTAGCCTGAGGGTGGAGGTGGTTTAATCTTCGAGAAGCCCTGGTTGTTTACATTTCATTTTTCTTATATGATCTCTTGATCAGTTTAGGTGAGATTGTGGGAGCATTGGGGTGGAGTTGGTTTGATCTTCGAGAAGCCCTAGTTTTTTATGCCTTGAGTCCCACATTCATGCTTAGAATATGGCAGGGGGGTGATTAGTTGAAAGAAAATGTTGGCTCAGCTCAATATATGGTCAGGTGGTACGTGGAATTCCCTGACTTGGTTGGATTTTGTATATGTTAAAAAGAGCTCTTTTCATGTTGTATTCTATGAGTGCTTGTACTTGTTATTATGTGGCTTTGATGGTAGTTCTATCCTGGTTATTATTCTTGTTATATGTTGGTTATAAGTATGGTTCCATAACAAGCTCTAGCTATGGATCTTGATATGTTTTGATTAGTTGATGAATGGTTAATGAATGCATGAGCTAACAAATATTATTGCAGTTATTATGAGAGAGAATTAGACCTTCTTGGTGAATATTAGATAAGTTTCAGACCTCTATGTTCAGATATGCATTCATAACCTGTCTATTACGTGTTTTCAATATCTTTAATGAAATTACTAGAATCATTAGGCCTGGTTAGGTCAAGTCCTTTATCAATTTTTGTATGAATGGATTCTTCCTGATGTTATTTATCATTCTACAAAGTCTCATTGAGTTATGGGCAATGGTCTAGAGGCTATCCTGAAATGGTGGCTTAGAATCTAGAACCACACCCTCTGAACTGGAATTTTTGGGCCATAACCGCACCCTGGTAGGCTTATGCATGTGGTTGTAGGCCTATAACCACATGGAGGCCTTTTCATGCATGCGATTGTGGGCCCAGATCACTAAAAAAAGTAATCCAATTGAGGTTTTGCAACTTGGAGTGGTTGTTTAGCCCCTAGCTATCTTGTAGCTCCTGAGGAAGGTCAGCAAAGTTCCAGTTTGTCGACTCCACTTCCTTAATTGTACTTAGGAATTTTGATCATGTCATAGTATCCCCCAGCTCATGTTTACCCTGGAAGGCCAGTTAAAGTGGGTAAATGTGGGAGGTGGTGTTACAAGTTGGCCTATCTTTACAACCTAATATAGTTGGCTCCATTGTTGGCAAGTGTTCTTAATTTGTGTGTCCATCATCTAATCAGTTATGGAATTTTCATTGTAATTTGGGTTGAGCTCTGTTGGTGCAAACTGCTCGAGAATGTCTAATGTGTCCAACAATGGTGGAAAGTATGATTAAAGGTAGTCCACATTGAATATTGGGTGTAAGCTAAGGAATCGGTGGGTACTTAGCTCGAAATCATTGTCACCCACAGGCTTGGTGATGGTGTAAGGGTCGTATCAAAGTGGTTGAAGCTTCTGATGGCCTCTGACAAGGCATTCCTTCTACAAATGCAACTAAACCTTGTTTCCAACTTGAAATTTATCTGGAACCCGATGTTGATCATGACGTTTTTTGTACTTATTAGTGGCTTTATCCAAGATATCATGAATATGTTAGTGGATGTGATGAATTTTCTTAATAAACTTGATGGCCTTATCAGCTTCAAATTGAACATTTGCAAACTATGTCTGTGTAGTTGCAAGAGGCATTGTATCATCAATGGGACAAAATAGTTGAAATCCCAAGCCCACCTGAAAGTGGTTGTGGCTTGTTGAGCTATGGAGAGCTCTGTTATAGTTGTGTTACACATAGGGGAGACTCTCGTCCTGTGTTCATGGATTCTTAGAGTTTTACATGCATAGTATGTGCACTATCATCATGTTGACAACCTTTGTCTGGCATTTGGTCTAGGAGTGGAATGCAGTCGACTTAGTGAGCTTGGTGTCCAACAATGACTAGAGGCTCGATCAAAATGCGCCATGGAACTGATTATCCCAATCTGATATAATGGTCTGTGGGATCCCAAAATGTACGCACACTCGTTCAAAGAAGAGCTTGGCAATGGCTTATGTTATGATACTCTTTTCACAAGTGGCCAAAATGGCCATCTTAGAAAATCTATCAATAACCACAAATACACAGTCATTAGCATGCTTGGTAGAAGGAGGGCCAGACATGTATTCCTTGGAGATGGATTCCCAAGGCTAGCTAGGAGTAGGTAGAGGAGTGTACATGTATTTCTTCTTAATGGTTGGCTTGGTGATGATAAAGGTAGTGTAGGATCTGATATATTTTCTAACATCTTGTCGGAACTTTGGCCAATAAAAATACTTTTTCAGTACTGCCACTATCTTTTCCACACCAAAGTTTCATGCGACCTAATTGTAATGTGCCTCTCGAATTAGCTTTTCATGCTCGCTTGAAGGAGCACAAAGATGTCCTTGATAGAACAAAAATCCGTATTGAAGGTGGAAGTCTTGAACTGGCTTTCCAGACATCAACATCTTGTAGGTGGTAGAAAAGTCTACGTCATTTTCATATAGTTGTGTCCATCGAGAGGTTTTGTGCCCACAAGAGTTAAGAACTATGCTTAGTGCCACAATCGGGAGCCAACTAAGGCATTCTACAACGTGATTGGTGTTACCCTTCTTATATTTAATGCTAAAATTGGAATTATTGTAGGTATGTGGACCATTTTTGATGGAGATCATTCCGCAAAATTCCCTTGTGTCTCCATAAATCGAAGGCGTTGGTGATCTATGTGGATGATATTTTCCTTTTCCAAAATATAATGTTTCCATTATTGTCAGGCCTACACGATGGAATACATTTCATTATCATAGGTGGGATACATTCGAACAATATCAAAGAGCGTCTCACTATGATTTCCTTTAGATGCCCTTGCACATTGAGGATTGCACCAATATCATAATCGGAGGCATCTGTCTCAATCACAAATAATTGTTGCAAGTCTATAAAGGTGAGGAGTGGTGCAGAGCAAAGATGTTGTTTTAGTTCATTGAATTCCTTTTGTTGTGACTCAAACCAAATAAACTTTTCTTTCCCTCTACCCTTTATAACTTGACTCAAGGGCCAAGTGGTATGAGAGAACCCCAACATGCATCTTCGATAGAACTTGGCAAGGCCAAATAAGCTACAAAGATTTGTTAGAGTCATCGAGGTTTTCCAATCTTGAATTACTTGAATATTAGCTGGATCCACATGCATGCCTTACTCATCAATTATGTAGTCTAGATATTGGACCTAGTCCATGCCAAAAGATCATTTATTCAGTTTGGCACATATTTTTTGTTGTTGCAGGGTTTGAAGGACCTACCAAATATGCTGCAAGTTTTCTTCCCAACTCTAGCTAAAGATGAGGATATATTATAGATATACAACCATAAAACTTTGGTGAAAGGACACAATATGTCATCCATCAGCCTCATAAAATTTGCAAGGGAATTTTTCAACCTGAAGAGCATGACCAACGACTCAAAGATACCCTCCTTGGACTTGAAGGCATTATTCCATACATATGTGCATTCTATTGGAACTTGGTGATAGCTAGACTTCAAATCAATCTTGTTGAAGTACTTAGCACCCTTGAGTTGGTCAAGAAGGTCATCAATCAATGGGACCGGGTACTTGTTCCTGACAGTGATTTTATTGAGTGCCTAATAATTAATGCAAACTCTCCAGGTCAAATATTTCTTTTGTACGAGTACAATTGGGCCCCCACAAGGTGAGTAACTTGGTCAAATGTACCCTTTTTTTAGCAACTCCTAGATTTTCCACTTGATCTCCTCATTTTCTAGAAGAGAGCAATGGTAGATTAGCCCATTAGGTAAAGGTTCTCCAGGATTCAGATCAATCAAATTATTGACCTGACAGTGCAAAGGTTGTTAGAAAATTATATATTACGGAGCAATGGAACACATAAAATATTGCAGAAATATAAATACAGAAAACGCACAAAACAAGAGAGACATAGATATACGTGGTTCACCCAGTTTGGGCTACGTCCACCTCAAACAGCCAGTCCTTCCTTTCTATTATCCAGCAAAATGAAGAGACACAACCTACAACAAATCTGCTGTAATATCCTCTGTTTTCTCTCACAATCTCACCTCTCTGTTTCTCGGTCACAGAATACACATCTATTACACAGCCTCAAATACAATGCCCTCATACAAAGAGAGCGGTTGCCTTCTAGGGCAAAAAACCCTAAACTAAACATAATTTCTACCGTCAGATCATCTGCCTAATGAACGGCCAAGATTGACTAGAAATTACTATACTTTTACAAAGCAATTTTACAGTTGTTTTTAGCTTCGGGGGCGCTGCCCCCGAAACCCCCCGCCAGGGGGGGCTCCCAAAGGTCGTAGCCCCCCCCCCCTGGACCCCCCCTGTAGCGAATATTTTATGGGCGGCGTTGCCGCCCCCATTTTGAACTGGGGTCCAATGTGGTGATACATTTGAATATAGAAGATAATCAGGCTCCACACCCAACAAAGGTACCCTTGTGGGTGAGGATAAGATGTCCCTGTACTCTTCCGTGACCTTATAAATTTGTTTCTGACGGGTGGACGAACTCTTTCTGGGGGCCATAGATGTGGCCATGATCTTCCCCTTGCCTTGAGATGGAATCAGCAAGGATGCTTCCACAAGTATGGTTGGCCTAATAAAACATCACAAACTTCAAGGGGAGCAACATCATACAATACCTCAACTATGAAAGGCTCGATGTTGTAGGGAAGGAAACATTATTGGCTAACACAAAGATCTCACCCTTGATGGAGCCACTTGATGGTTTATGGAAATGGGTTTGGTGTTGTCAGTAGGATCAAATACCTAATGACCTATGCCGAAATGAAGTTCTTTTGACTCCCACTATCAACAATGAACTACATCAGAGAACCCTTCACCCACATTTGTGACTGGAATAGATGCTCACCCTCCTTCGAATATTCAGACTCACTCATCTTAACCTTAGTGGTGGTAATGATGGCACTTGGTTTCTGCATCAATGATTTGTTCCCCCTTGTCAAGTTATAGCTTAGAGTTAGAACATGCATCTGAATCTTAAGCTTTTAGCTCATTCACTAGTGACTTCTTTGCATGGAATTCAATTATGTTATGAGTGGGGATCTTGTAGAACTCACACCACTTCCCTGTGTCTTTCTTCACCTTCCCATTGTTATTATTTTCTTGTGGATTTGATGGGTTGTCCTAGTTTGTTCCACCTTGGCTTTGTCCTTTGTTTTGTGGTTTGGAGGTGCCTTTGCCCTGCTTTGAATTCGCCGATCCAAAGTCCTATTTCTTTTGTTTAAACTTCTACTCAATCTTTACAACATATCAGTACATTGCACCAAGCGAGGAGATGTTTGGTAATTCCATTTCTACCTGGATGTATTTGTGCAAACATCCATGGTACTTGAGCAATAGATGGTTCTTAGAGTCCTTAATACCCAACTTCGTGCATAGGGTATGAAAGATATTCATGAACTCCAACACTTCTTGGTCCCTTTCCTGCCATAGTGTGGTCCATTTTATGTACTTGTCTTCATAGCTCCCAACAAGTTAATATTGTTCCTTGGTGGAATATCAGAAATAATCCCAAGAGGGAGCGCTAAAAATAGTGAGGATTCTTTCTCTTCCATTTACTCACAATAAGTTTCCCACCATTCCTTGACATGGGGAGCTGCTGTGAGGTGTGCAAAAGTAATATTTTATATATCGGAAAAATTATGGACCGAAAAATATCCTTCCAACAGATTTAACCATCTATCTAGAGCATTTGTATCTATCTAGCCTTCAATTGTATATTGTACCTTAAAGGGGGCGACACCTCTGAAATTACTATTGGATGAAGATGTTTTGCCTACTAGTATCCATCGAAGGATCTAGGAGAAATTATCCATCATCTCATTCCTTTGTCACTTGAGGGCTACTTTGAGCAACAATTTGAAATTATCTCATGCTCCTTCATCCTTCTTTTCTTTAACCATGGGAGGTCGTCAGGGCTGGAAAGGTCAATCTTGCAAGGGCTCAATTTGTCCAAGTCCTAATTCCTTATACCCTAACCTTATTGGGGACATGCATAGAAAAATAGTGAAAAAGAACACCACTCTGATACCACTAATCTAGATTTGTGAAGGAATGAAATTAAAGACATACTTAAACAACAACACAAAGATACAGTGAAAAGGACCTTTAATTACTAAATAGTAAAAGATGAAAATTGTTTACAAGCTGAACGAAAACAAACTAGCTCGGGTGATGGTAACTTATCTCTGAGAAGAGATGTGACAGCTATCTTCCTTCTGAACCATGTTACAATAAGACTCAAAGGCCTTTTTATTATGATGAAACAATGAGAAACCCTAAACATCCAAGAAATTAACCCTAGGAGATGAAGCGCCAAAAGTTATGGGCCCCGATGGGGTTAGTTGGAACATCAACTTCTCAGGGTCATAACTTTGGCGTATGATCTCCATTTAGTGCACACGATAGCCCATTAGAAAATCATATCCAAGGACAACTACTTTCAACTACAAGCATTGCTTGCTTCCCCAAAAAATGTCGTTTAGGGCCTCAAAATGCCTCAAAAAGTTCAAGATTTTAAAAATGCCAAAAATAGTAAACTTTTGAAATAGGAAATCGTGCTGAAAAATAGGAAGTTGATAGAAAACAATGTTGGGGGTCCAAGTGAAATAGGTAAGTGGCCACCAATATGCACCTAGATAAGTCCTCCCCCTTTAGGAAGCAAGAGTCCCCATTGCATGAAGTGTCTCCATGAGGTGAGGAATTTTTTGTTGAACTTGGTCCCTAGTGAGCCACTTGCCTTGGTGTAGGAGCTAGACAACTTTAACAACCTCATATATTTGGTTCCTCTATTGGCAATTGTTCTTAAATTATGTGTCCATGATCTGATCAATTGTGTATTTTTTAATGCAATATGGGTTGATATTTTTTGGTGCCAGATGCTCAGCAATGTTGATGTGTCCAACAATGGCGGAAAGTATGGCCAAAGGTGGTCCACGTTGAATATTAGGTACATGCCAAGGAATGGGTGGATACTAATTTCTAAATCGTTTTCACCCACAGCCTTGTTGATGGTGTAAGGCCCATATTGGAGTGGTCAAAGCTTTTTATGGGCTTCGGTAAGGCGTTCCTTTCGTAAATGCGACCAAACCTTTTCACCCAATTGAAATTTATGTGGAACCTGATGTTAATCATGACATTATTTGCATTAAGTATTGTCTTTATGTTGGATATCCTGAACCTGCTAGTATATGTGTTGAATGCGCCCAATAAAATTGATGGCCTTATCAACTTTAGATTGACCATGTGCATATTTTGTCTGTGTAGTTACAAGATGCATTACAACATCAATGGGACACAATGGTTGAAATCTCAAACCCACTTGAAAGGGGCTATGGATAGTTGAGCTATGGAGAGCTCTGTTGTAGTTGTGTTGCACATAGGGGAGACTCTAATCCCATGTTTGTGGATGCTTAGAGTTGTACATGTGTAGTATGTGCACTATCATCGTGTTGACAACCTCTGTCTAGCCATTGGTCTTGACATGGAATGCAGTCGAATTGGTGAGCTTGGTGTCCAACAACAACCAGAGCCTTGACCAAAAAGTGCTTAGGAACTTGCTATCCTCATATGATATAATGGTATGAAGGATCCCAAAATGTATCCACACTCGTTCAAATAAGATCTTGGTGGTGGCTTCTATTGTGATACTCTTCTTATAGGCAGTTAATATGGCCATCTTTTAAAATCTATCAATGACCACAAATACACAGTCATTGCCATGCTTGGTATAAGGAAGGTTGGACACATAATCCATGGAGATGGATTCCCATGGCCAGATAGGAGTATGAATAGGAGTGTACATGCCTTTCTTCTTAATGCTTGGCTTGGAAATGACATAGGAAATGCAGGATCTAATATATTTTCCAACATCTTGTCGGAGCTTTGGACAATAAAAATACTTTTGTAGTACTGCCACTATCTTTTCCACACCAAAGTGTCATGTGACTCGGTTGTAATGCACCTCCCAAATAATTTTGGCACACTCACTTGAAGGAACAAAAATATGTCCCAAATAGCACAACAATCCATTTTGAATGTGGAATTCTAGAACTAGCTTTCCAACCATCAACATCTTGTAGGTGGAAATGAATTCCAAGTCATTTTCATATAGCTGCAACCATACATAGGTTTCGTGCCAACAAGAGTTGATAATTGTGCTTAGTGCCACAATCGAGGACTGATTGAGGCATTTTGTGACGTGATTGGTTCTACCCTTCTTATATTTAATGTTTAAATGGAATTGTATTAGGTAAGTGGACCATTTCTGATGGCGATCATTCTACAACTTCCCATGTGTCTACATAAATTGAAGGGGTCTGTGATCTATGTGGATGATCATCTCCTTCCTCATAATATAATGTTTCCATTATCGGTGGGTTTGCATAATGGAATTAATTTCCTTAACATAGGTGGGGTACCTTCAAACAATGTGAGAGAATGTCTCATTGTGATATGCCAGTGGATGCGTTTGTTGAGTGAGGACTGCACCATTAGCATAATTGGAGGCATTTGTCTCAATCTCAAATGGTTTTTGAGGTCTAGCAAGGTGAATATTGATGCAAATAAAAGGTGGTGTTTTAGTTCATTGAATGCCTTATGTTGTGACTTGGACCAGGAAAAACTTTATTTTCACTCCGCCCTTGGTAACCTGATTCAAGGGCGAAGTGATATGAGAGAACACCAACACGACTCTTCAATAGAAATTGGTAAGGCCCAAGAAGCTGTGAAGATCTGTTAGATTCGCCATGGTTGGCCAATCCAAAATGACTCTGATCTTATCTGGATCCACATGCACACCTTGCACATCAATTATGTAGCCCAAATATTGGACCTAGTCCATGCCATCTAGGTTGGCACAAATCTTATGCTTCCGCAGGGTTTGAAGGACCTATCGAATATTTTGAAAGTGCTTTGTTGAACTCTTGTTGAAGATGAGGAAATCATCTAAATATACATCCACAAACTGGTTGGTGAAAGGTCGCAAGATGTCATCCCTCAACCTCATAAAAGTTTCAAGGTCATTTGTCAACCCGAAGGGAATGACTAACCACTCAAAAAGAGACC
The DNA here is from genome assembly GCA_031772625.1 of Pinus tabuliformis. NCBI lineage: Eukaryota > Viridiplantae > Streptophyta > Pinopsida > Pinales > Pinaceae > Pinus > Pinus tabuliformis. The sequence goes on along the minus strand of CM062819.1, from coordinate 1,414,178,846 downwards.
CTCCTTAGACTTGAAGGTGGGCTTCCGTACATCTATGGGTCTATTGGAACTTGGTGATAGTCGAACTTAAAATCAATATTGATGAAGTACTTAGCCCCCTTGAGCTGGTCAAGAAGGTCATCACTCTGTGGGATTGGGTACCTGTTTCTAATAGTGATTTTATTTAGTGCCCGGTAATCAATGTAGAGTCTCAAGATCCCACATTTCTCTCGTATGATTCTGATTGGCTCCCATAAGATGAGGAACTTGGTCAGTTGTTCCATTTTCATAAAAATCCTAGATCTACCACTTGATTTCCTCGTTTTCTTGAAGAGAACGGTGGTAGATTTACCCATTAGGTAGAGGTGCTTCGGGAGTCAAATAAATAGAATGCTTGACCAAATAGGAAAAAGGAACCCCTGAGGGTGAGGAGAAGATATCCATGTACTCTTCCATGAACTTATCAACTTGATTTTTCTACGCATAGAAACTCTTTCTGGGGGACATGGTTGTTTCCACAATATTCCTCTTGCCTTGAGAGTGAATTGGGAAGAAAACAAATTTCCCGATCTAGGAGATGATCTTGCTACATTTCTTAGCAGAGATCAAAGAAAATCTACCTTTAGTATCCTATATCGTTTTCTACCCAAAGTAATAATAATAATATGAGGTTTGGATTCATACATAGCATGATTCTTCCACAAGTATGGTTGGCCTAATAAAACATCACAAAGTTCAAGGGGAGAAACATCACACAATACATTGTCTATGAAAGGCTTGATGTTATAGGGACGGTTTCATTCTTGGCTAACGTGGAGATATCGCCCTTGGTGGAGCCACTCGATGGTGTATGGTTGTGGTTGTGGTTTTGTTGGCAGGCCCAACCACTTAATTACCTATGCTAAGATGAGGTTCTTTTGTCTCCCACTATCAATAATGAATTGTATTGGAGAACTCTTCACCCACATATGTGAGTGTAAGAGACACTCATCCTCCTTTGTATCTTCTAGCTCACTCTTCTTGACCTTCATGGTGGCAATGGTGGAACTGGGTTCTGTTTCAATGATCTATTTCCCCTTGTCGATTTCTAGCTTAGAGTCAGAACATGCATCTGACTCTAAAGGTTTTAGCTCAGCCACTGGTAACTGATTTGCATGAAATCATATGTGTTGTGAGTGGGGATCTTGTGTAACTCACACCACTTACCTGCATCTTTCTTCATCTTCCCATTGTTATTCTTTTCTTGTGGCTTTCATGGGTATTCTTGGGTCGTTCCACCTTGGCTGTGTACTTTTTTTTTGGTTTGGAGGTTCCTTTTCCCTACTTCGGATTCGTAGATCCAAAGTCCCACTTCTTCTTTTTAAACTCTTGTTCGATTTTAACAACATCTTAGTATGTTGCACCAAGCGAGGATATATCCAGGAACTCCATTTATGCATGGATGTATTTGTGCATACAACTACAGTACTTGAGCACTAGATGTCACTCAAATTCCTTAATACCCAGCTTCATGCATAGGGTATGAAATATATTTGTGAACTCTAGCTCTTCTTGGTCCCTTTCCTACAATAGTGTCTATGTACTTGTCTTCATATCTCCTAATAGGGTAATATTATTCCTTGGCGACATCTTGGAAAGAATCCCAAGTGCGTGTGTCTAAAAAGAGTGAGGATTCTTCCTCTTCCATTTGATCACAGTAAGTTTCCCACTAGACATTGACATGGGGGCACGGCCTTGAGGAGTGCAAAATTAATATTTTCTCTATCGGAAAAATTATGGACTGAAAAATATCATTCCTATAAATTTATCCATCTATCACTGGAATTTACATCTATCTAGCCTTCAAATATAGGAATGTCAAAGTTAACTTGTATCTTAAAGGGAGAGGTGCCTCTAAAGTTACCGTTGGATGAAGATACTTTGCCCATTGGTATTCGCCAAAGTATTTGGGAAAAATTATCCATCATCTCGGTCCTTTTTCACTCGAGGGCTTTTTCGAGCAACAATTTGAAAGGATCTTTTTCTCCCTCATCTTTATTTTCTTCCGCCATGGGAGGCCATTGGGGTCGGTGAGGCTAGTCTTGCAAGGGATCAACCAATTCAAGTCTCGACTCCTTATAACCCAACCTCATTGGGGACATGCACAGAAAAATAGAGAAAGAGAAGACTGCTCTGATACCATTGATCCATATTTGTGATGGAACAAAATGAAATACAAATTTAAACAACAACACGAATATACAACGAAACATAACTTCAATTAATAAATAGAAAGGGCTGAAAATTGTTTACAAGTAGAATGAAAACAAACTACCTCGGTCGATGGTAGCTTATTTATGATAAGATATGTGATGGCTACATACCTTCTAAACTATGTTACAATGACGCTCAGAGGCCTTTTTATCATGAAGAAATAAAGAGAAACCCTAAACATACAAAAACCTAACCCTAGGAGATGAAGCGCCAAAAGATATGGGCTCCAATGGGGTTAGATGGGACGTCAAATTACCGGGGTCATAAATTTTGCATATGATATTTTTTTGGCACGCACGATAGCACGTTATAAAGGTATATCCTAGTACAACATTTTTATGTTTTCATGTTTCCCGAAAAAAAAAAAAAATGTAGTTTAGGGCCTCAAAATGGCTCTGAAAGTTCAGGACCCGAAAACTGCCAAAAATATTTATTTTTTTAAACTGTCGAAATAAGAAATTGTGTTAAAAAATAGGAAACTGATAAAAAACAATGTTAAGGGTCCAATTGGAACAGGTGGGAGGCCACAAATATCCACCTGGATCAAGCATATTTAAAGATATTACAACAATGCTTATCAATTAGTACAGTGAACAAAATGCAATAAAAATATAAAATATTCCAAACATTTCATGTATGATACATAGATTATTTTTCGATCCATACCTTGATGATTAATTCTATTATATTGCAATTTCCATAGATGAGGTGTCATTCTCCATGATTTTAATATAGTCTCTTCTTTCCCATTGAAAAGATGTTTTTCGGTACTACAATACCTATCGGCTTTAGAGACGAAGTGCCTATATTCATCAAACACCTCTTTTCCTAAACTTCTAGAATGACGGAATTTCATCTTAGGACCAAAAATTGGACATGCAAATTTACCCTTTGTTTGAAGACCTACAAGAGATGGATTAAATTATATACCAATTATTTGAAGTATGCTATTTTAAAATGATGCATGACATGGACTTCATAAAATTGAACATTATTAAAGTGCAGTGTAACATTATAATATACCATAGAAATGTGTTGTCCCTGGGGCATCGTGAATTATCCATACAAGCATTCCATGGATTTTAAATTCCCTTTGCACACCTACTGGTCTAGAGATATCATACATAGTGATTCCCTTCCATAACTCTAGTAACTCGTTGATAAGAGGCTTGACATATACATTCATATCTTTTACTTATTACTTACTTAATTGATTGAACATGCAATACATAATTACTGCATATATTGGTAAATAAAAAAATATCGAACATATAAGACATATTTATGAAACAAACAAGACAAATGAGGTGTTACCGTGTTGAAAAAATATATTATAAAAAAATACTTGGAACAATCATTTCCAACATTATGTGCTCCCTCTTTATTGACATCCATGGAGGAATGTCAATGTTGATAACAAAAAAATGCCACACCGAGTAAGTAGATATGAGCTCTCCAAATGGATACCATAAGCTACTAATGAAAGCCTAATACTACAAGGTTCATATTTAAAATGTGGTAGTATTTACTTTATATTCTTAAACGTAGATATATCTATAGGCATTCGAAGAACATCATCTTTACTTTACTTCTTTGCATGGTAATCCATAAACTGTGTTATGTTTTTGTACCTGGACAATCGTCGCAAACGTGGAATTGTGGGAATATAACAAAGAACATTGTGAGGCACATTTTTTGTTGCCTGATCGGTTTTATATCCACTAATTTTTCATTTTGGGTATTATTCATTCAATGCATGTTCTCCATAATACTGAATATGATCATTAGGACATGCATTAATATCTTGATACTCCATTCCAATACCTTTTATAATGGCATGTAAATCTTGGTATGTGCAAGGTAAAACATTTGACGATGGTAATAGAAATTAACCTACTAATCTACAACATAATTAAAAATAATAGTACTTCTTAATGTAAATAATATTGATTGTACATATTGCATCCAAATTTTACAAATGATCGACTAACAACAAAAATAGAGGAAAAAAGAAAACTTTTATCATTTGTACTAAATGTCACAAAATATATTGCATGCTTTATGAGTTTTATGACACAAGTGTTTGGAAAACCATTTGTAACCTTTAAGTTCACCCGCAACAATATATCAAAGAGAAGACTTATTTCAGAGCCTTCATAAAGAGGTTATGTTGCCTTCTCAATTACAGGTCTATCAAAAACACCATCTAGTTGGTCGTCATCATCATCCATTCCAAAATTATTAAATGCCTGTCCCATCTTCTTCAACTGTGTTATTACCATCATCGTCTTCTTCCATATGATCATTAACTTGATCTTAGATATTCACTCCATGTTCCTAAATAGGCTCTTGTACAACATTCACATCATCCTAATCCATGGCCACTTCTTTAGGGCATTATTTCTTTATAATTACAAAGAATCAAGTAATATTAGTGTATATAAAAAATATTAAAATGATACAAATGTTTAAAAATATAATATAAGAAAACAAAAACAACAAAGGCAATGGCCAAGACAGATTAGGTGAGAGTGAGAAACAAAGACAACAAATTAATGATGAAGCTTGTGTAATTTATTAATATGTTTATGAATATGTTGAAAAAATATAGCAAAATTGTTAGTTTTCTTTACATGTAGAAAGAGAAACACTTCATAAAATATATACTCAAAACCAAAAGTAACAACCTATTCTTATTTCGCCTTCATCATTATGTCATTTTTTTTGTTGATTTCACTTGGAGACCACAAGTGTGGTGTGGATGCAAACTTTCCCCAACCCAACTAATTGGATACCATGATTTAATTTATAAGGGGCTCAAAGTTGATGGATTAGGGATCAACTCATTAGGATTTAAGAGGTTATTGGAATCTAAGCATTAGGGGTACTTAGGAGTTGGTAGCCTAGATGGAGTAATCAGCTTAGGTGAGAACGAGAGACAAAAACAACAAATCAATGATAAACCTTGTGCAATTTATCAAGATGTTTATGTAATATGTAGAAAAAATTTAGGAACAAAGTTACTTTTCTTCACATGTAGAAAGAGAGACACTTTGTGAGGTATATATTCACAACCAGCAAAAATGACCTATTCTTATTTTTCCTTCATCATTATTTCATATTCTTCCTTGTCATTTCACTTGGTGACCATGCGAGCTTTTAAGTCGATGGCAACTTTCCCTCTAATGCTTAGTTGTCAACCCACCTCTAACCTCTAAACCATTAACCGGCCCATATTCTTCCTTGTCATTTCACTTGGTGACCATGCGAGCTTTTAAGTCAATGGCAACTTTCCCTCTAATGCTTAGTTGTCAACCCACCTCTAACCTTTAAACCATTAACCAGCCCTAACCCTTTAATCTGACTTAGCCCATAATCCCTTAGACCCTATCCCCCTAATCCTTAACACCTTAACCTCATTCCCCCCTAATTAAGCCCTTAACCCTTAACACCTAAGCCATTAACCCATAAACACTTAACCAATAACCCCTTAACCCATAATCCCATAAACTATTAACTCCTTACCCATCACCTAACCCTTTAAACCATAAACCCCTAAAACCCCATTAACCTCTAAATCCCCCAGGCCCTAAACCCCTAAAACCTAACTTAAACCCTAACCTATTGTTTAGTCAATTTAATGTTCTTGAATTGTAAGCATAAATCACTGACCAAGGCAGGTAAACTGATGAAGTGCAAGTGAACTATATGTGCTAGAAGTCTTTTATGTCGTTAAGGTGATTATGTTATCGTTATCTAAGTTAATGTCAAACTCTAGAATTAGTGTTGAGATGATGTTATTATCTATACTAGGATGTTATTCCTAAGATTTTATTGTTAATTGATTATCCTAAATGTTATCTCTAGAATTAGTTCTGATTGAATTGAGTTTTTAGAATGATTGGATAATGATTTTAACTCTTTTCAATGAATATGTTATGTTAATCTTCTTTTCAACTTATCAATTTTTTTTGGGATTTTATGTTGCAGCTAAACAAAGCTAACTATGAAAGCATAAAGAAAATCCTATTTTATCAATTTGGTAATGAAATGTGCTTGAATTTAGAAGCTAAGAAACATTGCCACTCTTATCTACTGCAACTTTATTTCAATGCAAAAAGCAAAATAGAAATGAGATTACTAAGCTATGCTAGGCAAGTGAATGAAACGAAATTACTAAGTTTATGTTAGGTATTAACCAAATGAAATTACTAAGTTTATGTTAGGTATTAAGCAAATGAAATGAACGATACAGAAATCAATCAAGTGAACCTAGTCGCGAACTTTATTGAACTGCATCTTAAAAACATGAAAACAGGGCATCCATGAATTAAATCTATGAAATAACAATTGAAAAGGAAAATCTAATTACTGTGAATCAAATACCTGATCTACGAGCAAGGGCCCTCCATGAGGCAGCCAGTCACCTTAGATCAACATCACATAAAATATATGAAACAAGAACTTTGCATTAAGTGAAAAAGAGTTCTACAGGATGCTCAATTTACATATGGTGGTGCATGCATTACATAGAGTTGTCAGTGTTTTTATAGAGTTCACATTAACAATATGAGAAATTTAAGCCTACAAGACTTCACTATAATCCTTATCAAAACTAAAGCATATCGCTTATTTGTCGATTTGCTATTGAAAAGGAAAATCGATGAAATCTCTTAAAATTCAGACTCTGTTCCAATGCGTTGTCCCGTTGTTGACCGCCATAGTTGATTGTGTTATAGTGCGGATCTCCTCATGAATTAGCTCGAGTAAATAGGAAGAAATACCTGAGAGGATCATTCCCTATCTACCCATGTACTCCTTTGCTGAGCTGGCGCACTTGAACACTGTCAACAATGGAAGTAGTTGCAGATCTGTGGATTAGCTATAGAATTAGATCAATTCTGTAGTTGCATGTAAACTTTAATAGAACTATAAGGCATATTTAAAAAATATGAAAAAGAGGACATATCAATGTTTACCTTGTCAAAACATTATGTTTACTGCATTTATTTGGGTGATAGAGGTAGGAAAAATGAGGTAAATATGGACAAAAAGGATGTCAAGATAAAGAAATTTTTAGACTCTACATTCCCCCACACTAGAGGTTTTGTATGTCCTCATACAACACAAAATTTTCATTTTTCTGTATCTCTTTTAGATACTTTTGCCAACACATACAGGTTTTACTTTCTTCTTCTTCTTGGGAGTTACTGCCATCCTTGGCTTCCTCATAAGGATCTTGTATTCCAGGTCAATGGTTTCTCTTTTCATGGCCTTGTTTTCTTTCTTCAATTTCGTATTCTTTTTATAGCATATAATTAAGTGAAGAATGAGGTCGAAGCTTTTGTGATATGTGAGAGAGGAAAAGCTCTGGCGATCATGGCGGCTTAGGGTTTAGGACAAATCTGCAACATCAGACCTGCAATGGTTGCAGAAACTCTGCCATCTCTTACAGCAAGACGACAAACCATAAGGGACACGGAGAAGTGAGTGAATCATGAGTCTCCCTCAGGGGGAGGACATGGAGCCTCCCCCCAATGAAAATGAACACATTCCAATGCATGAGGAAGCCTGCAAGCAAACCGTCCAGGGAGAAATGGGAGAAGGACAGAATACACAAACAGACAAGGAGACCGAAAATGAGAAACCCAAAGTGACATCGACCACCTGCAAGCCAGTTGCAGCCAAGAGACCTAAGATTGAGCTCCTAAGCAATAGGATCAACGCTCAAATCCAATACATGAAGGATCATGCTTTGATCGGGAAGTTTATCAGTTTTTGGCCCACCGAAAAAGTGTTGCAGGGTTGGATTGTAGCCAAATGGAAGCCGCAAGGACACATAACCCTACAGTTGGGGCCTAAGGGATTCTTCACGGCAGTTTTTAACTATCTAGAGGATAGGAACAGAGTCCTTGATGGAGGGTCGTATTTTTTCAATGCTGCTGGACTGTATTTGAGGGATTGGGTTGAAAGATTCAACCCGGATAAAGAAGTTCTCATTTGGGCACCAGTTTGGATCCAACTCTACTCCCTCCCTTTGGAGTACTGCGAGGAAACTTCACTAGAAGATATTGGCAATGGCCTTGGTGAGTTTGTCAAGATTGCAGAGGAAACTAAACTTCGAAGATATACCTCATATGCCTGAATATGCGTCTACATGCATCTCAGCAACACTCTTCCGGATGCGGTAAGTCTTTTCTATGACGATTTTGAATGGGTTCAATCAATAGACTATGAACATGTCCCGTTTCGCTGTAGGAAATGCCATGTCTTTGGCCATTTATTTCGTGACTACTCAAATCTGAAGCCCTCAGCCCCAACTCCCTCTAATAAATCTGATGCAAATGGCTTCACCAAAGTCACCACTCGTAGAAAGAACCCCAAAAAATCTGGTCAAAACCCCAAATCATTTGTTGAAAACCCCTCCATGCCATCCATAAGTAACAGTTTTGAAACCCTGGCACAACCAGAGATAAACAATCTCGAAACCCCTACTCCCTCTGAGGAGCAGCCCCAGTGAAAAGTCCACTCAGCCTCCACCAGCTCAAAGAAGAACCAAAAATCTAAACAAACCATCAACCTCATCGTACCCTCTCCCAGTGTGATCCCTGCATGGCACCCTCAAAGCATGGATGTGGACAACATGCAGGCCGCTTTCAAAAATGCAATGGAAATTACAGAAGAAAGAAATGAATTCCAGCAAATGGAAGAGGAACCAGAAAGTATAGACATTAGAGATCTGGATATATTAGGCTTAGAACAAGCCTGTAAGACAAAAAATTATGACAAGATTCCAGAAATATAGTTGGAAAACCTGGAAGTAATTCTTTCTAGAGCACAACAACAAAGAACCCTCGGCATACAGCCTGGAAGTCAATGGGATGGCAATAATCTCACCAAATATAATAAAAAGAGAGGAAGCAAAATGGATCTCCAAAAAACCATCTGCATTGAGGAAATGTTGGTGGAGTCGGGAAGATACTCCAAGCTTACAAAGTACTATAACACCCTTCCCAATACTCCATCATGAAGCTCATTTCATGGAATATTAGAGGGCTCAATAGCCCTGGGAAATACAAACTGATAAAAAGTATGATTCAGCAAGAGAAACCCCAATTCTTCTTCATGCAAGAAACCAAATGCAACTCTACAACCCTGGACAGAACTATAGCAAAAGCATGGCTAGGTCGTCAAGCTATAGCAGTGGATGCCTCAAGAGCTTCAGGAGGCTTTGCATTAATATGGGATGAACAAGCTATCACGCTTACCAATATTCATGTGAATAAACACTTCATTTAAGATACCTTCCACATAATAGGGACAACTATACATGGGCATTTAACCAATGTTTACTTTCCTCAGGAGGCCATGAACAAGATAGATATTATGAACAATCTATCCTTAATCAATGCTGGCAGAACCCACCCGCTCTGGATCACAGGAGGCGACTTCAACATGATAACCAAATTGGAAGAAAAAAGAGGAGGCAGAAACAAACTAGATAAGGAGAGCTGTCATTTAAAAAACTTCATCCAAAACAATTGGCTCATTGATATGCCTTTTAATAATGGAGTATATACCTGGAACAATAAAAGAGTAGGCTCTCAACAAATTGCCTCTCGCTTGGATAGATTCTTGCTCTCTGACAATGCAATCCATCTAGGCGGGGATCTCCCAGCTTTAATCTTTCCCCTCACAGGCTCAAACCATTGGCCAATCGCGCTTCAATGGACTCGACCAGGCAACACTGCGCGTCAGCCCTTTCGCTTTGAGGCCTTCTGGCTATCGCATCCAGATTTCAAAAATTTCATAAATACGGTCTGGAAGAGCTTCAAACCAGCAGAAGGCTCAAAAATGTTTCAATTCCAGCAAAAACTCAAAAATCTCAAATTCAACATCAAACATTGGAATCATTCTACTTTTGGCAACATATTTTAGGCACAAAAAGCTTTAGATCAAGAAATGAAAAGGCTACAACAGAGGATCATCACGGAAGGTAGATCAGAGGAACTCTCGGCGCAGGAAACACACCTGCAATCACAAATCTCAGAAAGAGATAAGCAAGAAGAAGTTCTTTGGAAGAAAAAATCAAGAGTCAGATGGCTTAAGGAAGGTGAAAGAAATACAAAGTTTTTTCATCATACTACTGTTCAAAGGAGAATGAACAATACCATCACTCACATCCAGAACAGGCAAGGAGAAAGAGTAGAAAATCACAAAGACATAGAACAAGAACTTCTCACCTACTTCAAGCAGGTTCACCAAGAGCCACAGATTGACAGGATGGTGGCCATAGAGAAAATAACCAATTCTATTCCAAAAGTAATCACCGAGGAACATAATCAGCTTCTTCTCAAGCCAATTTCCTTACAGGAGGTGGAAAATGCAATGTGGCAATTAAAAGAAGGAAAAGCACCTAGCCCAGACGGGTTTACTTCCAATTTTTTCCATAATTTCTGGGATTTCATCAAAATGTAAGTCTGGCAGGTCGTTGAGGAATCTAGGACCAATAGGTGGATGCTTCCCTCCATGAATGCAACCTTCATCGCCCTCATTCCCAAAGAAGCACAATCTCAGACCCCTGATAAATTCATGCCTATTGCGTTGTGTAATGTCATATACAAAATAGTCTCCAAAGTCATTTCTTCAAGGCTTAAAACGCTGCTACCATTACTCATCTCACCAGATCAATCAGGGTATGTGGAAGGCCGAAAAATCACGGATGACATCATTCTTACTCATGAAATCATTCACTCCTTGAAGCAGTATAAAAAAGCAGGTATGCTCCTTAAAATAGATCTCTCCAAAGCCTTTGATAGCCTAAGCTGGAACTATATTCAAAATATGCTAAATGCCTTTGGTTTTCCCCCCCTGGGTTAGATGGGTCATGAGTCTCATATCATCTACCTTCTTCTCCTTATTGATTAATGGCATCCCTTCCTCCCCTTTTCACCCTTCGAGAGGAATTTGACAGGGAGATCCCTTATCCCCTTTTCTGTTTGTCATCATGGCGGAAGGTCTGGGTAGATGTATCAAAGAAGCTCTTCTCTCTCAGCAACTGAGAGGCCTCTCCTTTCCCAACTCTCCTACCTTTACTCACCAGCAATTCACGGACGATAACATGCTTTTTGGCCATCCTTCAATCCAGGAAGCTCTTACATTAAAATCCATGTTGTTGTTTTTTCATCTGCATCGGGGGCGAATATAAACCAAGCTAAATCACAAACCTTCTTTTTTCATACCCCTACGGTAACCCAAGCTTCTATTGCTCGTATCCTTGGTTTTCCAATAGCTTCTCTCCCATCCAAATATCTGGGAGCTCCCATGACTGATACTGCCCTAAAACATTCATCTTGGCATCTGCTCTTAGAAAAATTGGAAGCTGGTCTCTCTTCATGGACTCACAGATCCCTCCACATGGCCAGTAGAATAGTCTTAATAAAAGCCGTTTTACAGTCTATGCCGTTGTATCTCTTTTTTTTCTTGGCAGCACCAAAATGGGTCCTCAAAGCAATCAAAAAACTCCAAAGATACTTTCTTTGGGGCAACTCAGGACAGAATCGCAAATGGGCTCTGGTTAAATGGAGCACAGTTTGTCTTCCAAAGCATTCAAGAGGTACTGGGCTTCGTGATCCTTATCATAGCAACGCAGTTATGGGAGCACGCATTTGGTGGCATTGGCTCACGACACCACATATTCCCTGGGCCACTCTATGGACTGCAAATTACGCCAACAATAGACCTGTAGAGGAACTCATCCGTCTCACTGACATAGGCCCAAGATCCCTAGTCTGGAATGTAGCAAAGCAACACAAATTTAATCAAGTAGCACAGCTTCTGGGAAATTAGGGACAGCACCATTGCAAGATTCTGGGAGGATTCTTGGCAACAGAAACCCAGGATAAAGGATTTGATCAAACCCCACCAAATACCTAATTGGGAAACATAGAGGCTTGATAAGATCAATCAATATTGGAGACCTACCATAACCCAAGGATTCAGACAGTGGCTAAAATCTGATCGCATCATCTGGCACGGCATGGAGTTCGATCAGCAAATCTTGGGAATATAACTCTCCAATAGGAAAATATGATATTCAGATAAGGAAGACATGCTCAGATGGGGCTATGAGGCAAGAGGAAATTTCACCACACATGAGGCTTATAACATAATCATAAAATATCATGCATTCAAAGATCCTCTTTGGATCACAATCTAGGCCCCCAATATCTGGCCGAAGGTGTCCACTTTCCTTTGGTTTCTTTGTCAAAACAAAATCCTCACTTGGGACAATCTGTGGAAGAGAAATTTCCACGGACCTTCCATCTGTCCCAATTGTAAACAAGAAGAATAAACCACTTTTCACCTCATGATTTCATGCTCCCTAGCTCATAGGCTCTGGGAAAAAGTCATTTTTCGATGCCAAAAGGACAGCAGAAACGGAATCCATATAAGAGTAAGTTACTAAACTCTTTATGGAAGCTCATCCCAGGCCTTCTCATGTGGACAATCTGGAAAGAGAGAAACAGATGTATCTTTAAAGATCAGTCCTCTTCTTTGGAAACCCTCTGGAACACTGTCTGCCAAAATCTTAAGGAAACCCTACTACTTCAAACTTGGCACAACGACGAATTTCCCTCTCTGCCACGGGAAAAGAATATCTGGGACAACTGGAATCTACAATGGAATCAAGAACTAATAATCCTTGCTAAACCTACAACAAAGAGCACAATATCAGATAAATGGTTTCCTCCACCCCAACATGTGATCCAACTAATCTTTGATGGTGCCTCGAAAGGCAATCTAGGCAAAGCAGGGTTTGGAGGAATTTTCCGAAATCATAAGGGTGCTCCCCTTCTAACCTTCATAGGCTCAAATGGATGGGACACAAATAACTCAGCAAAACTCAAAGGGTTATGGCAGGGGCTCCTCCTAGCTCAAACTCATGGTTTCTTCCCACTCATGATTGAAGGTGACTCTCAAATCCTAATAAATATGGTGAATAAAATTCTGCAGGGGACTCCCTCAAACAAAGTGGGCAACAGTTGGAGATTAGTGGAAAGACTGGAACTCATTGAAGTTTGGCTCAGGACCCACAGAGAAGTCAATTTCAAGCATATTCGTAGGGAGGGTAATAGAGTGGCTGACCTTCTTGCCAATATAGGAGTGGAGAGTGGAACTGATCTGAATGTAGACTCACTATCTACTGTAGCCACAGAGGCCCAACTAAATTAATTCACTAAATTAGTGAAGATTGAGAAAGCACAGTAAGAAGGAGAGCACCCGGATGCAGGTGACATTCAATGAAATTTAAGATGAATTTGATGAATGGCGGCAAGAGGATGGGCCACTTGGCCGATGGCACCTCTTCCCATACTCCTCTGAGCCGATCTCATGACACACCGCAGGCAACATTTAATGCAGGCTTGGGACGCGAAAGAGCCTTCATCTGCTCGAACATGGACTCCCCTCACCATTTTGTGATTCCTTCTGCTCTGCTTCACTGCAACTGCCCGCCTCAAGCCATTGAATCCAGCTCCCGCACAGTTACTGGGCGTCACTGTTGGTTAACGAGTTGTATCGATTTCAGTAATGGGCATCACCATTCCCATTCCAGGCTCTGTCAGTTAACCACCCCCCAGCAGATCCTTGTTCCCCTTCTCAATCCCTCCGCCATCGCTTCCATTGAACTCTTAGCCAGTCATTCTGATATGGTTCGACATCACATGAGAAGTGGAAGAGAAGTGACACGGGGAGGTAGTGCCCGCCCCCAGACGAAGCAGAATCATGAGCCTGTTGCCTCCTCTCCTTCCCCTGAAATGTATCACCCCCATAGCTATGGTTCAAGAAGATATCCCAATACTCGTAGTCGTCGGGGTCATACTATGTCTCCGAGTGAAGGTCTCAGAGATTTTGTGGTTCACATAGCTAATTTTCCTTTGCCCCCTCACCCCGCTCCCCACTCAACCCAATTCAGATTTCATGGCACCTTGAACAAACCAGTGATTACTGCTACAATCACCATCCTCTTCATTGAAGATAATGGACAACCTGATACTTAGGTGGAAAACTCTGATTTGCGGCAAGAGGAAGCTCTTAGACACAAAACTGGTCGAGACACGGGAAAGAATCTGCAGAATGAAGGAAAAATTGCTCTGCATGGCCAGACCATGGGTGGCGGTCAACAGGCTGAGGGTAGTAGTTCTGGTGCCACATGCTCACTAGGTGGAATAGGGATTGAAGGGCCGGATTCAAAGGCGGCTATTGGCTGCCATGGTGATGTCCAACTTGCAGGTGGGCCACACGGCAGAGCATCATCAAAGGAGGAGGATGACTGGATGAAGTATGCCTATCCAGTTGTAGAGGAGCCCATCCCGGACGAGCTCGAATGATATTGCGTGGCTACCAGGTGTCATATGTCTGGAAGTTTTTGATATGTTAGTTCTACTGGATTTTGTCTGGATCTTTCTATTTGTCATGGAGAAACTTCTCTAGTTTTTGTTTTTTCTGGTCTTAAAGACTGATACTCCATCTGGATATTTTTGTCTCTGTGGACTAGTTTCCCCAATGTTGGGGCAGTCAATATACTTTCTGATACTCTATGTTAGACACTACTGAGGCCTTAGCCTCATTGTACTTTTTCGTTACATATTAATAGATTAACTTAACTTAGAAAAAAAAAAAAAGTGAAGAATGAGGTTTATCACTTTTGGCAATTTGAATTCCATTTTGTGCCTTCAACGTTTGATTTTTAGTTTTGAGATACCTGTTTAATGTCTCCAGCTCAAAGATTTCTTGTTTCAATACATTAGATACTAGAGGTTCTTGTGGCTCATTAAACTGGTTGATTTCTTCTTCTGGGCTCTTAATTGATCCTTTGGTTGATGCTTCCTTACTCTCTAATGATACTATGTAATCATAAATTTCTTGTTGTACAGGATCAATACCTAAGCTTTGTACTAGACTCCTTGGAGGTGAAATGAAGGGAGGTGGTGATACTCAAGATCAATGTGCTCTGCAACTTTTGAGGTTGCCTCTTTCATTGTGTTTAATCTGGTGCTTCTTCTCAAACCTGTGTTCGGCATCCTTTGAATCTTCTTTTCCTTAACTTTTGGAATTTCTTTCTAAGGCAGGGTTTTTATTTGGGGTAAAACCTCTATTTTCATGTTGGCTTTCTTTCTTCTAAGACGTTCTATGTTCATTTTCTACAAAATTTTTACAATTGGTAGATCATCCTCTGACAAATCTTGTTGATGTTGTGGTTCATGTTCTATTAGTGTCTCAATTTTTCTCGTTCTTCCCCTTAGGGTTCTTGTACCACTTGGTTGTTCAAGGTTTTCTTTTCAAAGTCATTTCTCACTAGAAAATCTTCCCAATTATCACCTATGCTTTGAAGATGAAACTCGATCAAATTTTTTACCAACCCATGATGGTACATTTTTTTGTCTATAAGCTGGATTTCTTCTGAACACTTACTAACATTTTCTTAAGGCTATTCAAAAAAAAGTATGGTAGATTCATTTGATGTTCTTCAATTAAATTCATCAATAGCCTAATGTGATAGAAAAACATACACCCAAATCGGCCTTCACAAGTAACAAATTTCTGAAGGATAAGGAGCAAATTTCTCCATTTACTTTTGAGGGCAGAGCTAGGAATACCTTTTTTGAATACAGTAGTATCCATGTGGGTTTTTTAAGAAATTTTCTAGTCTTCCCCTTCGATTCCTCTATTCTTGAACCACTTTTCTCCAGCTCTGGGCAGTCCGGTGCCTTCCGCAATCAAGGACTCTGTCACTGCGAACTTGACATCACCTATTTCAACTTCGGCTCCATCAAAATATCATGCAAAGGTTTTTGTCACCTCCCTGTGGAAACCATCAAAATTTTCTATGAAATCTAACCACTAAGCTTTCTGTAACAATTCTCTAGTTTGGGGGTATCCTTCCAAAAATTTCCTTCCTATTGGTTTTGTTCGAACAATAACACCCATGGTGAGAGATGTTTCATCTCAAGAGTTGTTTTCCTTGACAAGGAAAATAGTCTCAGTAGGGGTTTCGCTCTAGGATGGAGAGACTATATGAATTGAAAGAATGAGAGAATGGGTAAGTATAATGAAGGTTCACGGGGATAAATTAGCCATTTGAATGCATTTAATTCAATGATTTGGCAATCAAATTGATGGATCCGAAATGCATATGAGATAGGAGTTAAAATGGTGGCAGATTATAATAGACTTGACAAGGGACTATCATCCATGAACTGCAATGATTTCAGTTTTTTTCGATAATGTTGTGTCCACATAAGTCATATATGCAACATGTTAACCCCTATTGTAAAATTAAAGTGACACATACCTTAGATTTATTTGTTAACCTTTATTTGTCCTTTGATGTCATTTGCAGGTATTTTGCACTTGAAAGGAGTCAATCATTTCTTCAGTTTGAGCCACCAAATGTCCCTGTCAAACTGGCTGCAGAAACTTTATCAGAGATGCAAAAAATTGTTGGAGCTGCAGAAAGTCAGAGTTGCAGAAAGTCACTAATTCTATAGCTAAAAAAATTTCAAGAAAGGGATGTTTAGAAAAAGGAATTTTTAGAAAAATGACTAAGAGAAAATTTAAGGTGCCAACAAGAGTTGGTTTTCAATTTAAATTTTTTGTATAAGCATGCCAACAACTTGTTGGTTTTCATGTTTATACATTATTATTATTATTATTATTATTATTATTATTATTATTATTATTATTATTATGTTTTGAAATAAGAAAAATAAAATTTCTAAGGTGGAAAAGAAGAAGAATTCCTCTCAACCATCTTCAATTCTGAGTTATCTTCGAAAATTTTGACAAATTCCTCTTTTGTCATTGGCTTCTGATAAACATCTTTATATTTAGGAAAACTCAAAAAAGACGTTTTATTAAGGTGAAGCCTATGGGCCAAATACCATGGGACAAATAATTATTAATACCATGAGCCAAATAACATATTTATATAAGAGGCATGGTAAATAAATAAGTATAAGAGAGGTATAAAGAGGTACAGTAAATAAATAAAAATATATCAAATAGGATTAGAAATCAACATCTAATTATATACAAAGCTAAAAAAGAGATATGATAAATAAATAAAAATATAAATAAACTAGATTTATGGTAAATAAATAAAATCTCTTTTTATATTTATTCCATAAACCTCTTTATACTTACTAGCACTTAAAAAAGAATTTATTTAGGTGAACCATATGGGCCAAATACCATGGGCCAAATTATTATTAATACCATGCAAAAAAACATTATTAACCCTAATATTAATATTAAAGGATTATTATTATTATTATTATTAAATCTAATATTCATATTATAATATTATAATATTAATATTATTAAATTTAATAATTTTGGATTAATACAATATTAAATTTGTTATATTAGTATATATATTAATATATCATGATATATATTAACTCTAGATATATATGGGAGTGAAGAACGAAGATATAGAGTGATAGAGATGGATAGATAGGGGGAGTGACAAGGGAGAGATAGGGATAAACTTAAGGAGAGGGGAGAGGAGGAATTAAGAGAGAGAGATGGAGAGGAGTGAGAGAGGTAGATAAGGGTAAGAGATGGAGAGAGAGACATAAAGATGGAGGGGGGAGAGAGAGAAGGAGAGAGGGATGGAGATAGTGAGAGGAATGGAGGGCAGAGAGAGAGAGGGAGATGGGGGAAGAGAGAGGGAGGTAGGAGAGAAAGGGAGAGAGAGGAAGAATGAGAGAGAGGAGGAGAGAGGGAGGGATTGAGAGATGAGTTGGAGGGGGAGAGAAGGATGGAATAAGAAAGACAGATAGTGAGAAGTGGAGAGAGAGAGGGAGTGAAAAGGGAGAGATAGAGAGAGTGTGTGTATGTTTAGGGGTGAGATAAAGAGATAAAGAAGGAGATATAGAGAGAAGGAGAGAGGGAGGGATATAGTAACATAGTTGGAGAGAGAGAGAGAGAGAGAGAGATGGGGGATGAGAGAGGATTAGAGGGAAAAGAGAGAGAAAGAGGGAGGGAGAGAGAGAGTGATGGGGGAACAGAGAGGGAGGTTGGAGATAAATGGAGAGAGAGGAAGAACGAGAGACATGACTTGAGAGCGAGGAGGAGAGTGATGGGGAAGAGAGAGAATTTGAGGGGAAAGAGAGAGAGAGAGAAAGAGTGATGGGGGAAGAGAGAAGGAGGTAGGAGAGAAAGAGAGAGAGAGGAAGTACGAGAGAGTGGACTTGAGAGGGAGGGACAGAGGAGGGCGGGGGGGAGGGATAGGGAGATGGAGTTGGAGTGGGGGAGAGGGACTGACAAGGGAGATATGGAGAGAGTGTGTGTGTATGTTTGGGGGTGAGATAAAGAGACAAAGAAGGAGATATGGAGAGAATGGGGGAGAGAAGGAGAGAGAAGAGAGGGAGGGATATAGTAACAGAGTTGGAGAGAGAGAGAGAGAGAGAGAGAGAGAGAGATGGAGCTGGAGGTGGAGAGATGGAGGTAAAAAGAAATAAATAGAGAGAGAAATGTGGAGAGAGAGAGAGAGTTATTGATAAGGAATATGGAGAGAGTGGGAGAGAGGACAGTAGGATGGAAGAGAGATATAAGTGGGGGACAGGGAGAGAAGGGGAAGAGGGAGAGAGGAGGAGGGAGGGATAGATAGACAGATTGGAGAAAGAGATTGTATGTTTTGGGGGTGATATAGAGAGATAAAGGGAGATATAGATATAGATGGAAAGTGGAGAGAGGGAAGAAGATAGAGAGAGAGAGAGGGAGGGAGGGACAATGAGATTGATAGATATGGAGTGAGAGAGTGTGTGTTTGGGGGGGTGAGATAGAGAGACAAAGAAGGACAGATAGAGGGAGATATAGATATCGATGGAGGGTGAAGAGAGGGAAGAATATTTCTTGCACTAAGTGCATTGATTTCAGTGTAGATGGTGATTTCTAATCCTATTTGATTGCTTGCACTAGATGCATTGATTTTAGTGTAGATGTTGGTTTCTAATGATATTTGATTTCTTGCACTATATGCAATTGAATTCAATGTAGATGATTTCTAATTCTATTTGATTGCTTGCACTAAATGCATTGATTTTAGTGTAGATGGTGATTTCTAATGTTATTTGGTTGCTTGCACTAGATGTATTCATTTCAGTGTAGATGTTGATTTCTAATAATATTTGATTGCTTGCACTAGATGCATTGATTTCAATGCAGATGATTTCTAATTCTGTTTGATTTCTTGCACTAAATGCATTGATTTTAGTGTAGATGGTGATTTCTAATCTTATTTGATTTCTTGCACTAGATGCATTGATTCCAGTGTAGATGTTGGTTTATAATCCTAGTTGTTTAGCACTAGATGCAATGATTTGAGTGTAAATGTTGATTTCTAATCATATTTGATTGTTTGCATTAGATGCATTTATTTCGGTGTAAATGTTGTTTTCTAATCTTATTTTATTTCTTGCATTATATGCATTGATTTCACTGTAGATGTTAAATTTCTAATTTTATGTAATTGGATGTATGATGGTACATTAATTTTAAAGTGATTGGATTTAACATTTCAGAGTCAGCACAAAAAATTATTGACAATGTACATTGATTTTTGTGTTATAGTAATTCAACCTATCAATATTGGAGAGAAACAGAGACAAGGTATGATTTTTACCACAATAGTTCAAGCTAAAGATATAAATTGTTTAGGATTTAACTATCCTTTTCATATAATCAATATGAAAAGATGACAAAAGTAACAAGGGTGACAATAAGAATAATAGAAGAAAATAGTTTGATATTAATCACAATGAAGATTATTTGTAATTGACTATATTCTTATTATTCACATTTTCTATCATTTGACGCAGAAAGGATAGCCTAGTATGGGGTAGATCTCACTTAAAAACGTAAACATGTAAACGTAAAAGTAAACTTAAACGTAATGTTTAACATTTAACATACGTAAACATGTAAACGTAAAAGTAAACTTAAATGTAATGTTTAACATTTAACATTTTTAATCTAACAGCCCTATTTAAAAATCAATCTTTCCAGCCCAGAAACTAGGTGTTCTCAATACCTTAACTACTAGGGCTATTCAAGTTTTGGATGAAAATCATCTGATGGATGAGAAAAACCATCTCTTCATTGTCTTCAGTTACAGAGCCCAAGCACAGGTTCAATGATTATCTCCAAATTGAGTTCCACCAAAACTCCATGGCCTCCAAGACTCTCACCAAGATGTATTCTCTACAGCATGATTAATTAAATAACCATACCTCAGTCAATACATAGTCTAAACCCATGACTTACTAAGATCCAAACCGAATAATTCCCCAAACTGAACAACTTGCATTAATTCCCTCACAAGAAAACATAACCTTTTTATATGCATGGTTGTCTCTTGCCATGTGGAAATATCTAAAGCCACATGGGTCATAGTTCCCTTTTTCACCAAAACACATCAAAACTATTGAACTTTTACATAGAGTTTTGTTGAGAAGTGTAGCAAGAAAGGTTCAATTTGACTTAGCCTTGGTCAAATTGAGTAAATTCGAAATTTCCACATCATCAGACAACTTGGAGGTAGTTAACTGAGGTTACATGCCTCTTATCACACAGTTAGCTCAGTAAATTCGAGTTAGTGGACTTGGAGTTCAATTCACATGTGTTGATTACTAATTTGTAGCAATCCAATTCAGTTATTTCTAGGTGTACTCGATTAAACTAGTCCTAACAGTTAATAGAACTAGTTGAAGGTCAGTTGTGTAATGGGACAACAGTCTAACTCATTGATCATCCAATTCACTGATCAATCAACCAAAAATATCTCATGCATGCAAGGAATTTTAATTCCTCAGTTGTGGTGGAGATTCCAAGGCAGTGTAACATTAGTTGTATACTAGTTCTGAGTGTACATGTGTTGCATACAATCAGTGATCAATTCTTGGGAATTGCACAATCAATTTGGAGGAAATTCCTAAAAAATAGGGGTCAGTTTCCTTAGGATTTTCACAAGGAAATAGGAGCTCTGGTGGAGGCAAAAATTGACTAAGTTTGGGTCATAACTATTCATTGAGGAGAGAGAACGGTTATTCACTTGCAAGTTGAGCTTAGATCGAGCAAGTGATTGTAATACATTCTCTATTCATCTAATTAATGAAAGTAGGATTAAGGGGTTTTTTTTCCAGCTGGCTTCTCTTAAATAAATATGTGTACTTGTGTATGTGATCGATGCATGTTTGTGAATGTTGTTCTAAATTGTGAATTAATTTCCATAGAGCAATAGAGTAGAATTGTGTCTCTTGATTTAGATTAAATTTCTTGAGCAGATGTGATTTTATCACCATATTCCTACATGGTATCAGAGTATGATTCACATTAGAACAAGAATTTCAGAGTTGTTCCTCAAGAGGTTCGAATTTGCAGCTTCAGTGTAGTAGGATTTCTTAAGAGTTGGGAGAATGGCCTTCAATGGACTAAGATTAGAGTATTCCTTGGAAGGAAACTCAAATTTCATTATTTGGAAGGATCACATGGAGGCAGTGCTTGATAAAAATGGATTGCTAGAATATGTCAAGACATGCATTCCAAAACTAGGATCAGTTGATGCCCAGAACCTAGCCCAATGGAATAAAGATGTAAGCAAGGTGAGGAGAATAATCTTGGAGGGAGTGCGAGACCACATTGTCTCAAATCTCGATGGGAAATAAAATCCTTTCGCAATGTGGAAGGAACTAACTGAGCTATTTGAGAATAGAAGTGACCATAGAAAACTGGCCCTTAAACACAAACTTTGAAACATTAAGATGCAGAAGAATGATATTATTTTGCAATATCTCACCATATTTACACAAGTTCGGGATGAGCTTGGAGGGGTTGGTATGAAAATTTCAGAAGATGACCTAGTGATCCTAGCTCTTCTAGGCTTTCCCAAAAGCTGGCATAGCTACCAGGACTTGGTGAATGGTTTTATCACCTAGATTGAACCTCAGGCTAAAGGAAGGCAATGCCAGGGTAACCACAAACCACCTTAGCCAAGTAGCTAGCCCTACTAGGCTGGGAGAGGGCTCTCTCCGTAAGGATCTCAGCCAAGATGACTGTATCAGGTAAAGGTAATTGGGCTAAGTATAGTAGCACGAAATTTTGATTGGATTTTTAAAGGGTTTTACCGGATCAGGAGGAGCTGGATAGTTTAGGGCTAGGGAATTAGGTTAGAATTGCAGGGTGTTCAATGGGGCAAGGTAGGCATAAGGTTTAGCACTCTAGGGCTTGATGGGGTGAGACTTTTTAGACTGGTGAGAAGCTAAGAAGAGCATGTGAAAACCATGGATCCTTCCTAGACTACAGAAAACATGAAATGGTGAATGTTTTCCCAAAGCAGAGCACTGATATAATGAATTTTGCCTATCAACTTGAAAGCATTCACTTAGAAAGCAATGAAATGATTAACGAAGTATACAAAACACATTAACATATGATCACAAAATAAGAAACTATACTAAAACTCTATACCACATGGATCCCATAAAAATAGCTGCAATTCTTATTAATCTCCTACTAAACTGCTACAAAATAATGTACAATCAAGGTCTGAGCATCCAGCTGAGTCCAACCCTTTACAATGAGAAAGAAGAAGAAGATATAGACATGAATTAAACCTCCTCCCATCCTTAGGGGTAGAATCCATAAGATGAGGAACTAATATAACCAACACTAAACAAGAAACGGGAATATAGGCATCTCAACAACTTGCCTCTAAAAGTGAAAAACTGATTCATTTGAGCTCAAATTGACTTCTGATGTAATGAATATACCCTCTACTACTAGTTATCCATCATATTTACATGCCAAGACATCATTTACAATGTTGAAACATCCTCCACGAGAGAGAATCCATGAACACAGTCAAAAAATGGAAAAATAAGCATCCTGTGCAAAATCTGCCCTACGCCTAGTGCCAGTGGTCCAATGAGAAGTGCCACTTTCAGGTCCCTTTTGGAGGCCTTCTCGGCATCAAAATTGAGCTCATGATAGCTCATTGGAAAGGTATTCAAGTCTACCTTCCAAAAAACCTGAAATTTCTACATTTTAAGCTCATTTGATCCCTCAAAAATTGATTCTCCCAAGACTGCTTCTGTGTGTCCAAAAAGTGGCAGAAAGGTCATTTTTAGGGTGTTTTTTTACCCTTTGGTGGACCAGTTATGCCCCAAAAACTTAGGAAATCCATAGGGTTCATGTCATCATCGCTCTGAATCCAAAAATTCAAACCATTTCTCCATTGGGTGCCCCTAGGAAAAGCGCGCTTACAGTTTTCCTGTGTGTAAAATTTCAAAATTTGCAAGTGACAAAAATTCTTCCAAACTTGCCCAAAATTGGTGAGAAGCACCATCATCAAGTGTCCTAATGAGCCAAGGAAGCTTCAGCAAGCAACCTAATCCTATCCTCCTCCTTTTTTCCTTTCAAAGCCCACCTTAGCCTAGCTTTCATCTTTTTGACCCTCATGTTGCAAATTTTGTTTCGGGTCCTGTAATGGTAGGCCATGTGCCTGATCATCTGATTGTCTCTATTGGCCTTCTGCAACAGCTTCTCAAGGTGCAAATTTACTCTCTCAAGACAAGTCTCTCTATCATCTTCAATCTCCTTCTCAATAGGAGTAAAATTAAACTGTGCCTCTTTGTCACTTTGTTGTCTTACCTTGAGTAGTTCCAGCTCCGTGAGGACTTGTTTGTCACTCAAATGCTTGTATTCTTGTTCCAAATATGCGATGACATACTTGGCCCTGTCCAAATTGTCCATCAAAGCTTGTACTTGAGCCTCCTTTTCTTGTATGATGATGTCCTTTATTGTGTCTTCATCCTGAGCCTCTAAGTCAAAACAATGTAAACTTTGAAACGGGAACTATAAACTCAAAATGGGAACTCTGGCCAAAAAACCCCAAAAAAACATCAAAAAAAGTGCTAAAAACGAAAAGTGTGTATACTGGAACGATGTTTTTATTTTTTAGGCGTTAATTTTGAACATGTTTTAAAAATGGCAGTAACTACGAACTTTACTATGAAATTTTCATGAAAAATATCGCTTCAAAATGAAAGTGATGATACTGGAATAATGATTTTTTTTTTTTAGGATCAATTTTCAACATTTTTAAAAAATGCTAATAAAACCAAATTTTGATGTGTCAAACAAAGTTGTTTATGAGGAAAAAAAACACATTAATGTTTTTGGTAGAATATCATTTTTCTTTCCTAAGTATAAATTTAACATGTTTTCAACCATAACATGCTAAGGTGGGCGCCACAGCCCGACTCGTCCCCTACCTCTAACCCCCCTCTCGACACCCTCACTACCTTCACCCACACCCCGCGCCCATGCCCCCTTTAATCCCTACCAACCCAACCCAACGCCCGCCCGAGCGCCCTCACCCTTCCCCCTGCCCGGCCCGGGCGCCCTCTCAACCCCCACCCCCCCCAACCCTCCCAACCCCCCCCGCCGGCCAGGGTGCCCTGTTACCCTCCCCACCCGGGCGCCCACACAACCCCCCGTGCCCAAACCCTCTCAACGCCCCCCTCCCCTGGCCCGGGCGCCCTCACCCGCCCCTAGAACCGACCCCCCACCCAGCCCCAGCGCCCTGCCAACCCCCCCCGCCCGGGCGCCCACACAACCCCCCGCGCCCCAACCCTCTCAACCCCCCTTCCCCCGGCCCGGGTGACCACAACCGCCCCCCCACCCGACCCCGGCGCCCTCACCTGCCCCCGGGCCCGGGCGCCCTCACCCACCTTCACCCGCCCATCCGCCCGACCCGGGCGCCCTCACCCGCCCGCCCGCTAGGCCTGGGCACCCTCACCCGCCCCCTCGCCCGACGCCCTCACCCGCCCCCCCACCCGGGCGCCCTCACCGGCCCGGCCCGAGCGCCCTCACCCGCCGGGCCCGAGCGCCCTCACCCGCTCGCCTGCCCGCGTGCCCTCACCCGCCCGGCGGCCGCCTACCAGCCTGGGCGCCCTGACCCACCCTGCCTCGGCCGCGCCCCCGCCTGGCAGGCAGCAGGGCGATTCCCAGAATCGCCCCGCCGCCTGCCGGACGGGGGCGCGGGCTGCCCGGGTGAGGCCTGGCTCCGCCGCTCAGTGGCGCGACCCGGGGGGCCTGCGCCCCCGCTAGGCAGCCGGCAGGGCGATTCCGGGAATCGCCCTGCCGCCTGTCGGGCGCGGGCGCGGGCCGCCCGGGTGACGCCTGCCTCGGCCGCGCCACCAGGGCGGCCCGCGCCCCCTCCCGGCAGGCGGCAGGGCGATTCCGGGAATCGCCCGGGCGAGAGGGTGAGGGCGCCTGGGCGGGCGGGCGAGGGCGCCAGGGCGGGTGAGGCGTGTGAGGGTGCCGGGCGGGAGAGGGCGCCCGGGCGGGTGAGGGCGCCGGGCGGGCAAGGGCGCCTAGGCGGCTGAGGCGGCTGAGGGTGCCGGGCGGACGGGCGAGGGTGTCGGGCGGGCGGGCGGGCGAGGGCGCCCGGGCGGGTGAGGCGAGTGATGGAGCCGGGCGGGCGAGGGCGCCGGGCGGGCAGGCGGGTGAGGGCGCCCGAGCGATTCCCGGTGTGACGCCCTCGAGTCTCGGGTAGGCATGCACGATGGGCGGGCGCCCCGTGCATGACGACGGGCGCTCCTTGACACGACGGCGGGCGCGTTTTGGCACGACGACGGGCAGTGCGACGAGCGGATGGGCGAACCTCCGACACTTGGGTGGACTCGACAATGGACGGACCCGACGATGGGCGGACCCGGCGATGGGCGGGCGACGCATGGGCACATGCCTTGCTACACGATGGGCAGTGGCATACGACGGACGGCGGAACGATGTGCGACGAGCTTCGGACGACGGACGGGCGGATGCGACGAACAGCAAAGGTAGCGGGCAGCGTGCGACGAAACGACGAGCTGCAGTTGCAGTGCGACGGGAGGTCGACACAATGCGACGAAAGCTTGTGACATAATTAAGCACACATGACACTTAGCGAATAATGGATGATGCGAAGTGTTTATACCTTGGTTGGAAGGTTTTACACATAATGGAGGCCGACATAACTTTATGTATGGGCGTATGATGTTATGAAGGCTTACACGCATTAAAATATAATATGTGAGGGCTCATATGTAAATAATGGGGGCAACCGTGAGTGAAGCACACCCCTTAAAACATAAGGAGGAAGCATATTATATGGAGGAGTACACATATATAAATATGTGTGAATTAATAAGAATAAAATATAATGTAATTTAATATATACGTGGGCTTATGTGTTAATAAGTGGGGTCGGCCATAAGTAAGCAACCCCCTTGAAACACATGGAAGGAAGCGTATATATTATGGAGGTGAAGCTTCATTTGAGGCATCAATCAATCTTCGCTCAAGTCTCCTCGCATAAGAGACAAGAAGAAAAGTGCGAAGGTCTCTTAGGAAATGCGCATTCCTCATGCGCATAAGGAAGAAAAGGTTTTCGCATATCTTGGTTTGGCTTATGTGAAAGAGGTCACGGTTGAGGGAGTTTGGATACACGGTTTGGTGCAGAATTGTGTGAGCGTCTTGGTGACCCGGGTGGGTACCCGCTCATAGACAAAGGTGCATAATGGTGTATGTATAAGGCTGTCTCATGCCTTGTTGTAATATTGTAAAAGATTCTAAGTGTTGGCCGAGGACTTTGCCCGGCACACTTGTATATTGATGTATTATTGAAGGTTCATAATATATTGATTATTCGGGCGAACTTGTTCGGGAGTTGCCCCTCCCATTCTACATGGTTGTTGCAATTGTTATTCGGTTTAATTGCATATGAAATGTTAAGAATGGTTATGATGAATTATGAAGATTAATGCTTTTACATGGTTATAAGATAACGGTTAAAGCATGTTTATATCGGTTAAGGCGTAGTCCATATGTACAAGTATTAACGAAAAGAACGTACACGGTGGTGTCGCACCCTGCCGGGCACGAAAAAAAAGTTACCGTAGGCTTGGGGGCGTGACAGGTGGTATCAGAGCAGCAGATCTGGTATTGAAGCTGCTACACACCTTTACCGAAGTAAAGGTGGTATCAGAGCTCGGTCGGAGCTGGTGAGCAAGGTTGCTCGTGACAGTTGACAGGTGAAGATAAGGTCATGGAGAACAACCGAGGTTTTGTAACCTTGAAGATTTGTGGCAAAGATGTTCAAGCGTTGGCAAACACAGGTGGCTCATATAACCTTATATCGGCACGGTTAATAGAAGAAGTGGGGCTGATATCTACTATGGAGAACTAGGAGATAACCTCGTGGAACTTGGCAGTAGGCATGATACGAGATGTACCTGTACAGTTGGAAAGATGTAGGGGTCAGCTGGACTTCGTGGTGATAAATACAGATGGCATTGATGTGATGCTTGGACGAAAGGGACTTCTTCAAATCAGTTAGGCAATAGATGAAGTTGCGGACCAGGAAGAGGAAGTCATGGTGGCCGAAGATGTTGAAGACTTAACGATGATGGAAGTTAGACTTGAGGATGATCAAACTAAGCCCGAATCATGCAGCTTATGGGCATGGACCGACGAAGATACTCATATGGAAGGACCATGTGATGATGAGGATATGATGGAGGCCGAACTTGAGTTTAATCAAGTTGAACTAGGATCATACAGGTTGGCAGCATGGATGGACACTCACATGAAAGGACCACATGATGATGACGACTCGATGGAGGCAGAACTTGAAGGTGATCAAGTTGAACCAGGATCGTGCAGCTTATCGACATGGATGGGTGAGGTCACTCATATGGAGGAGCCTCATATTGATAAAGTAAGTATTGGTACTTGTGTTCCATTTGAGCATTTGGTAGATGGACCGTGTGCAGTGGAAGGCAAAATCAGTTTGCCTATGAGGACCTTGCCATGGATGACTATGATGGGACCTTGTATGGAGAAGCAAGGGTTGTTACCTGCTGAAGGACTTGTTGGGGTTACTTGTGACCTTATGGTTGAAGGTGCAAGGGCCCGTGACAAGGGTGGAACTTGATGAACGTTGCAGATGATTGGGTCATGCTTTAGCCACATGGCTAAGTGCCCGGCATGACTCATGGACAGATTGAAGGGCACACCTTTGGGTGGACTTCTCATGGCCGAGACCGAGAGATAGTCTTGATGGACACCTTGGTAGAGAAGCTGTGATGGAAGGGACTCGTGATGATGATGCATAGATGGACTTCTCATGGCCGAGACCAAGAGATAGTCTTGGTGGACCTTTGGTGGAGGAGCTCATGATGACATGAGATCGTTGTGACTTTTGGGACATCATACATGGTGGACTTAGAGGTCTGATGCATTGAGGAGCTGAGGTCAGGTGACTTTGATGCAGTATGGGATGCATACTTCCAAAGTACATGCATAGGACATGGCTTGGAAGAGTGACTTGATGAGGAGGATCGATGAGACACTTTGAGGTGATGGGGTCACGATGATGATGATGATGCCTTGGTGGCAGCACTTGGGCATGGGTTGAGCCGAGACTCAACTACTTTACACACATGATGATGTTGGGATAGATGTGGCAGACTTAGCACATTGACACCAACACTTCGTGGACAGCATGTTGCAGATGAGATGGATGGAATTTTCATGGACCTGAGCATGGATTATGGGGACTGATTCTTGATGAGTCGAGAATGTGACAAGATGCTTTGAGGCACGACTGATGGTGGCATGAGGATGTGCATTCTCATTGTTTGGGCGTGATAGTTGGATTAGCTACCCAACTAGTTCAGATATGAGGGTCGACAATGTGCAAAGATGTGCCGACATTATGTTGGAGTATCATGGCAGCAGTTCACATGGGGACGACATATGGTGATCGAGATGACTCCCTTTGACGTTGATCTTGGTGGAGAGCTACCGAGATGATATGTTGTCGAGGACGACAACGACTTCAGGTGGAGGAGAGTGTGACGCCCTCAAGTCTCGGGCAGGCGTGCACGATGGGCGGGCGCCCCGTGCATGACGACGGGCGCTCCTTGACACGACGGCGGGCACGTTTTGGCACGACGACGGGCAGTGCGACGAGCGGATGGGCGAACCTCCGACACTTGGGCGGACCCGACAATGGGCGGACCCGACGATGGGCGGACCCGGCGATGGGCGGGCGACCCATGGGCGCACGCCTTGCTACACGATGGGCAGCGGCATACGACGGACGGCGGAACGATGTGCGACGAGCTTCGGACGACGGACGGGCGGATGCGACGAACAGCAAAGGTAGCGGGCAGCGTGCGACGAAACGACGAGCTGCGGTTGCAGTGCGACGGGAGGTCGACACAATGCGACGAAAGCTTGTGACATAATTGAGCACGCACGACACTTAGCGAATAATGGATGATGCGAAGTGTTTATACCTTGGTTGGAAAGTTTTACACATAATGGAGGCTAACATAACTTTATGTATGGGTGTATGATGTTATGAAGGCTTACACGCATTAAAATATAATATGTGAGGGTTCATATGTAAATAATGGGGGCAACCGTGAGTGAAGCACACCCCTTAAAACATAAGGAGGAAGCATATTATATGGAGGAGTACACATATATAAATATGTGTGAATTAATAAGAATAAAATATAATGTAATTTAATATATACGTGGGCTTATGTGTTAATAAGTGGGGTCGGCCATAAGTAAGCAACCCCCTTGAAACACATGGAAGGAAGCGTATATATTATGGAGGTGAAGCTTCATTTGAGGCATCAATCAATCTTCGCTCAAGTCTCCTCGCATAAGAGACAAGAAGAAAGGTGCGAAGGTCTCTTAGGAAATGTGCATTCCTCATGCGCATAAGGAAGAAAAGGTTTTCGCATATCTTGGTTTGGCTTATGTGAAAGAGGTCACGGTTGAGGGAGTTTGGATACACGGTTTGGTGCAGAATTGTGTGAGCGTCTTGGTGACCCGGGTGGGTACCCGCTCATGGACAAAGGTGCATAATGGTGTATGTATAAGGCTGTCTCATGCCTTGTTGTAATATTGTAAAAGATTCTAAGTGTTGGCCGAGGACTTTGCCCAGCACACTTGTATATTGATGTATTATTGAAGGTTCATAATATATTGATTATTCGGGCGAACTTGTTCGGGAGTTGCCCCTCCCATTCTACATGGTTGTTGCAATTGTTATCCGGTTTAATTCCATATGAAATGTTAAGAATGGTTATGATGAATTATGAAGATTAATGCTTTTACATGGTTATAAGATAACGGTTAAAGCATGTTTATATCGGTTAAGGCGTAGTCCATATGTACAAGTATTAACGAAAAGAATGTACACGGTGGTGCCGCACCCCGCCGGGCACGAAAAGAAAGTTACCGTAGGCTTGGGGGCGTGACACCCGGAATCGCCCTCAGCCGCCCGCCCGCCCGCCCGGGTGGGTGAGGGCGCCGAGCGGGCAAGGGCGCCCAGGCGGGTGAGCCGGGTGAGGGTGTCGGGCGGGCGGGCGAGGGCGTCAGGAGGGCGGGCGAGGGCGTCAGGAGGGCGGGCGGGCGAAGGCACCCGGGCGGGTGAGGTGGGTGAGGGCGCCGGGCGGGCGACGGCACCGGGCGGGCGGGCGGGTGAGGGCGCCCGGGCGGGTGAGGGCGATTCCGGGAATCGCCCGGGCGGCAGGGCGATTCCGGGAATCGCCCGGGCGCCCTCACCCGCCCGCCCGCCCGACGCCCTCACCCGCCCAGCGCCCTCACCCGCCTCACCCGCCCGGGCGCCCTTGCCCGCCTGCTCGGCACCCTCACCCGCCTCACCCGCCCGGGCGCCCTCGCCCGCCCGCCCGCCCGGCGCCCTCACCCGCCTCACCCGCCCTCGCCGGCCCGCCCGGCGCCCTTACCCGCCACACCCGCCCGCCCGACGCCCTCACCAGCCTCACCCGCCCGCCCGCCCGGGTGCCCTCACCCTCCCGCCCGCCCGGTGCCCTCACCCGCCCGCCCCCCCGCACGGGCGCCCTGACCCGCCGGCCCCCCCGGGCACCCTCACCCACCCTGCCTCGGTCGCGCCCCCACCCGGCAAGCGGTAGGGCGATTCCGAGAATCGCCCTGCCGCCTACCAGGCCGTAGCGCGGGCCGCCCGGGTGACGCCTGCCTCCGTCGTGCCACCCAGCCCGCCTGCGCCCCCGCCCGGCAGGCGACAGGGCGATTCCCGGAATCGCCCTGCCGCCTGCCGGGCGGGGGCGCGAGCCGCCCGGGTGGCGCAACTGAGGTAGGCGCCACCCGCCCGGCAGGCGGCAGGGCGATTCTGGGAATCACCCAGGCGGGTGGGTGAGGGCACCTAGGCGGGGGCGGGCGGGGTGGGTGGGTGAGGGCGCCGGGCAGGCAGGTGGGCGAGGGCGCCAGGGCGGGTGAGGCGGGTGAGGGCGCCGGGCGGGCGGGCGGGAGAGGGCGCCTGGGCTGGTGAGGGCGCCGAGCGGGCAAGGGCGCCCAGGCGGGTGAGGCGGTGAGGGTGCCGGGCGGGCGGGCGAGGGCACTCGGGCGGGTGAGGCGGGTGAGGGCGTCGGGTGGGCGGACGGGTGACGGCGTGCGGGCAATTCCCGGAATCGCCCTCACCTGCCCGCCCGCCCGGGCGGGTGAGGATGCCGGGCGGGCAAGGGTGCCCAAGCGGGTGAGCCGAGTGAGGGTGTCGGGCGGGCGGGCGAGGGCGTCGGGAGGGCGGGCGGGCGATGGCGCCCACCCGCCCGCCCGGCACCCTCACCCGCCTCAACCGCCCGGGTGCCCTCGCCGGCCCGCCCGCCCGGCACCCTCACCCGCCTCACCCGCCCTCGCCCGCCCGCCCGCCGGACGCCCACGCCCGCCCGCCCTCGCCCGCCCGCCCGATGCCCTTACCCGCCACACCCGCCCGCCCGGCGCCCTCACCAGCCTCACCCGCCCGCCCGGGCGCCCTCGCCCGCCCGCCTCGGCACCCTCACCCGCCCGCCCGCCCAGTGCCCTGACCCGCCCGCTCCCCCGCACGGGCGCCCAGACCCGCCGACCCCCCCGGGCACCCTCACCCACCCTACCTCGACCGTGCCCCCACCCGGCAAGTGGCAGGGCGATTCCGAGAATCGCCCTGCCGCCTACCGGGTGGTAGTGCGGGCCACCCGGGAATCGCCCTGCCGCCTGCCGGGCGGGGGCGCAGGCGGCTCGGGTGGCGCGGCGGGGGCAGGCGCCACCCGCCCGGCAGGCGACAGGGCGATTCTGGGAATCGCCCGGGCGGGTGGGTGAGGGCACCCGGGCGGGGGCGGGCGGGGTGGGTGGGTGAGGGCGCCGGGCGGGCGGGCGGGCGAGGGTGCCAGGGCGGGTGAGGCGGGTGAGGGCGTCGGGCGGGCGAGCGGGAGAGGGCGCCCGGGCGGGTGAGGGCGCCGGGTGGGCAAGGGCGCCCATGCGGGTGAGGCGGTGAGGGTGCCGGGCGAGCGGGCGAGGGCACCCGGCGGGTGAGGCGGGTGTTGTTGGGAAAATTATCTATTCAGAACGCCCCTATCCCACTCTAAGGTGTGATAGTGCCTTAGCAACAAACAAGGAAAACTACTTGAGTATTCTTCTTTATGAAATGTAAATGAGGAGAAAGGATGTAACTAACCTGTGTCTTTCGCTAGTTTGTTGATCCCATCGCTCCTCTCTTTAGTAGCTCCCAGCTCCCTGCTCCCTCACCGGCCCAGCTTCACCGAATTCCTGCAAGATCACAAGAGAGAGAAACTACACGAAGACATAGATATACATTCATAAAAAGCTCAGGATCAGATTAAGCTAAACATGCAAATATAACAAAACATCATTGATACACAGCATGTAGGAGAAACTCAAATAATTTTATTGATATGATAAGAAAGTCCAAGAGGAGATACAACCAAGTGAGTCCCTATCCAGCATCTACCTCCCAGCAAAGGAATCCCTTCCTCTCCTCCAACAAAGCATAAATCACCCAATGTACTAATCTCAATCTCAAACCAACAGCAATTCTCTGCAAAGTACAAAATTCCAGCCTCTGGATCTCTGGGATGAGGGATCCATATATAGATGTAAGCAGAGAGGATGAGTCAGCTTATGTTTTGACTTGTGGCTTCTCTCTCTCAATTCTTGCTTCCACTTGGAGACTGAGAGCCTCTTACTCATCACTTGGTCGAATTCAGTGAGGCAAGTGTCATTGGAGAAGATTCTGGAAGCTTCCATGGTCTTTCCACCTCGTTGAATGACTCTTCCACTTGTCATTTCCCGCTCAACGCACCTGGGTAGTGCATTCAAGTGCGTTGTAACGCACCTAGCCAGTGTATTTGGGTGCTTTGCAACGCAGGCAGCTAGTGGAGCTTCTGAATTGATCCTGATTTGACTAGTTTTGAGCAGTTTCTGGTGGAGAACTTCTGGGAGGAGTTGTCATTGGTTGACCTTGTTCCTTTAGGAGCTGTAACAACATCTTTAGGGACTTTTGATCCCTTGGATTATGGACATTTCATGCTTATAGCTGTAAGGCACAAAAATGTCTATAACAGTTGCCCCCTAAAGTATGAGGCCGTTTATCGGGTGAAATGCTTTATTAGGACAATCCGAAGTTCTTTCAATGCTGGGAGGAGACCTGTAATAAGATACAATACAATACATTATTTTTCATACTGTTTTCATGATCTAGCTGAGGCGGGCATTCCCATGCTCAGCTTTATAAATTCATTTTTATGTACATAGGACAGACAATCGTCTGATGGTAGACTGATGATTCTGATGAAATCATCATCCTTTTGGTAGGATGATTATCTGTTCTGCAGTGCTGTACATGTCAATGTCTTTATTTTTTCTGAATATATATCGCAGCCCGGATGGATGAAACTAGATCCAGGGTCTTCAATCTCGTCCGATCTTCACTCTAAGTACAAGTCGATCCATGTGAGAAATGTTTTGAAGTCGAACATGAAAAGACATCGCTTGATTACCAGTCAATGATGTAAACTGTTAACAAGCGCGAGAGGAATCACCGATAATGATAATGACCCTCAAGGTACTGCAGTACAATTCACGTGGTGTGAATAAAGGACTTGGCGTCGAACACCACGCAAAATCTTTCGGTCGAAGGTCATTGATGTATACCTGTCGCCGGAAGTGAGAAACTTGCCATTAAGGCATGCAAGCTTCAAAGTACTGAAGGGGGTGTTCCTAGATCAACTTCTTGGATAATGAGCTGATGTCGACAAGAAGCGATCCATCAAAGGAGGGCCTTAATGAATCCCACATCAATGACATGGAACGGAGCAAATTATTTTGATGGAGGTGAAAAAGATCTGATGATATATGGTTCAGGGTGGCGGTCATGAAAGAATGAAGTATAATGCATGGTAGTGGATGGGACACGGTTGACTTCTCTGGATGACTTCTCTTGAACATATCGGCGACACTTATGCGATGGATTGGTAGCATTTACCCCAAAGGTGGATGGTATGGTGAGACCATGGTGATGTGGCCGGTGAATGCAACAACCCAACCCGACTCAAGCACGGAGTGGAAGTGTCATGTTCAAGAGCGACTTGCTACCAATAAAGGTTCTTTGAGTTTCTTCCCAATTTTTCCCCAGTCAGTGCTGACCAGTACCTCTTTATTTTTGTCAAGCTTGAGGAGGATAACATATGCTTGTTCTATAATTTGCCCTTCGGGCAAACCCATCGCTATGTTTTAACGAGCCTAGCGATAGTGAAACTTGTTCTCGTCTAAAGACAAGTTTGTCGCTATTAATGTTTTTAACGAGTCTAACGACAAAGATAACTCGGTCCTTTTCATTTTTAGAGAGTCTGAAAAGGTACGTAAAGTTAACTCCGGAAGTCCTTTTTCGTCATCTAATCCCTTAAGTCCGACAAAGTATAAAACAATACAGAAGGGATGAATTTTCGATAGTTTTAACGAGCCGAACAAAACAAGCGCTCGATCTTTTTGTGCAATAATCTCTCAGGTCCAAAAAGATTAAAATCTAGAGGAGGGATAGCTCTTCCTGTCGCTTTAACGAGCTGGAAGGCCAAAACTCGGCAATCTTTTCATATTTTACGAGTCAAATGAAAAGAGCTTAAAGAAGACTCGTCTTTTGAGGAACGAGTGATAAAAATGGGTAGCAGCTGATTCCAGGTAAGGGTTGGAATTTTCTAAGCACGGTAGTGTCACAAGGCTGGCTAGTGAAATCACTCTTCGCAGCTGTTCCTCAAAATGGGTAAACAATCATATGGAGGTGAATGATCGGCCAATGGAAAAGTGGAGGTGACGGTGCAAACACGACCAAGGCTTTAATGGCTGATAATGTTACAT
Source organism: Pinus tabuliformis (assembly GCA_031772625.1). Lineage (NCBI taxonomy): Eukaryota > Viridiplantae > Streptophyta > Pinopsida > Pinales > Pinaceae > Pinus > Pinus tabuliformis. The sequence goes on along the minus strand of CM062819.1, from coordinate 1,414,143,314 downwards.
TCACGGTGGTTATTTACCGGAGGATAGCTCATTTTTTAACGAGCTTAAACACGGGTTGAAACACTTGCTCAATCTTATGTTTATTTTTTAATGAGCATGAACTATGTGCTAAAACTGCTCGATCTTATGTTTATTTTTTAACGAGCATGAACTATGTGCTAAAACTGCTCGATCTTATGTTTATTTTTTAACGAGCATGAACTATGTGCTAAAACTGCTCGATAATCCAGTCATATGATAAGAATGTCTCATGTAAGATGCCATTTTTTATGGAGCTTGCGCCTTACAAAGCTATGCCCCGCATCCTTTCGTTATGCAAGTTAGGAAACGACTAATCCAAAAAAACAGATAAATAATTGCTCTTTGCTTGCACTCCAAAAGGTTTGCATGCCCCCAGGTATAAAGTACGATTTCAAGATTACCCCTCAATTTGCAGATAAAACATTTGTTCTACCAAGAAAGGCCTACCTCTTTCAGGTTACCAAAGATTGTCTCATTTGCGTAGCAAACAAAACACTTCTTCGGCGATGTCTACCGAGATAGACAAAGGTGAGTGACAACGAGCGCCAAACACATAACTTTGACAAAAGAATCTTATTCTAGAACAACCCCTCTTCCAATCACGGACGGGGTATGGACTAGTCATATTCTCCCGCGGAAACCTACCCTATACCCAAAGTTTTCCTGCCGAAGCAGACCAGGACGCATGCCCCCTGGGTTCCAGTCATATCCCTCCGAATTACTCGCGCTAATCGGGAAGACTGACCATGGGTTGAGACATTTCTTGCGTGAAGAGACCATTTAGGGATGGTATATGACTATTTGCGATGCGAGATCCGGGAAATGAAAGCTGGTCCACGAGCTTGACCACTCTTCCTTCGTGCGGAAAACACATTACTCTAAAGAGTGAGGAGACGATGGCTCCCATGCAATATATATAGTCTCGTCCAAGGAGTAGGTTATAATCCAAGGGTCCTTGAACGACCATCACGTTCATTTGAACGGTCTTCCCTTTCAATGTTATGGGCACATTGGGGAGGATCCCTAAAGGTCGACTGGTTCCTTTATCGAAGCCTGTCAGATTTCTCATCTCAGGCAAAAGCGATGGCGAACCAAGCGCTTTCCAAGCAGTAGAGGAAAAGATACTCACAGATGCCCCCTCATCAATGATGGTGCCAGCCATGACCATTCTGTATATTTGGACGATAATTCTGAATGGTATGCTTGCTGGAAAACGGGGTCTGCCTAGTTGGTTCCAGTCGAAGGAGACAACTAGGTTGCTTGGTGGTGGGACCGAGTAGACGGCCGGGTACGGCTCTGACGAACTTCCTTCCTGCGATAAAGGAATGGGTAGGTTGCCCCCGTGTTCGTCGGAGTCTGTGTTGATGAAGAGAACTTGGATGGTGTCATCCTTACTCTCCTCAGTGACTGTATCATTCGAAGATAAAACCTCTGAAGGCAAGACCGGGTCAACTGCTGCCTCGACCTTTTGACTTTCATCGGGTATGGATTCAGCTGGTTCATCTTCAATGACCGGCACTTCAGCTGACCACTTGAGCGGGCCAGCTGGATTCTCAACTAACGAAGGACTTGGCAAGAGTTTCTTATATCCAAGAGGGAGTCGTAACGGTGAAACCGGACGATCATCCAAAACTCTTTTAGCTTCGTCTAAGAAGGGACAACGGTGGATGGCGTGATTGCCTTCGCACAGTTTACAGGGAGATCTAGCTCTCCCTTTTTGTCCTGGGACTTCACTTTCGCTAGTTGACGGTGTGCTTTCAACATGGCAATCAGAGGTTGACGCCACCGGATTGTGCAAACGGGGAGACCAGTCCCTTAGTATCCGAGGGATGCAGGGACAATCTCTGTGAAAGTGGTCTCCCTTGCAAATGACACATGGCGATTTAGGCCTAGTCAGTGCAGTGTGTGGACTTTCGTTAGACGACATTCGTTTGGCCCCAGTCGCTTTTGGCTCCTTCTTCTTCTTCTCTTTCTTCTTCTTTTCCTTCTTCTCCTTAGGAACTTGGTTTTTAGCTTTACCAGTCCTGTCAAGCGAAGAGGAAGGAGGAGAGGAAGAATTAGAGGAAATAGAAGGCTGGTGGGTAACGCTGGACTGGTCTAACTGCTGATTTGACTGTTCAGGAATAGTGGTGTTCTGAACGACATTGGTTGAGAAGAGCCAGACCGGCAAGCCAATTGTCAGTCCTGGAAGCGACAATGTGGCCATATGGGGCGCACCAACATCTCCCCAAGAGGAGAATGGACTAGGATTTCCACCAAGGGGAATTCCTTGGTTGGTAGGCTCCATTTTCTCAACCTAAAGATCAACGCAGGAAAAAGGGTGTGAATATTCCGTTTAAAATAAATTTTAACGACGCTTGGACACAACTTGCTTTTTCAATTTTAAAGAGTCGAGAAAAAGCAAAAGATGACTCTAGTCTCCTTCGATTTTTAATGAACCTGAAGTGACAAGTGCTCAGATGGACCTTTTCCGTTAAGGAGTCTGAGAGGGAACGAAAGGGACTGCTCTGGAGTTCTAGGTAGAGGGTGTGCCAAACCAATCGCAAAACCGCAGAATACTTTTTAAGGTACGGGCGGTCAATCTTCCCGAATGCTGTGTTCAGTGCATTTCGATCAGTAGGGCGGCCGACACGGCTTCCTATGGATAAAGGTTTTATGCCTATAGGGGTCTCCCAATATATACTCGATGGTACGTGGGAGCACAATCCGTACTGGCACTTATCGTCTCTCAGGAGGAATCACCCAACCATCAGTGAGGCCGACAGTAACCAGGTTTTACGACGCCGGAACACGTCTCTAGCCTAGACCTCTATGTTGTGCGTTAAGTTCCAATGCGTTGTTAAGTTCATTCAATTTATTTTAGGTTGATCTTTCTTAGAAGTTTGCCTTTTCGGATCACCACGAGATGTAGATACAATTCCTAAATGCAGTCTAAAGATGATAAGCAAGCATTTATCTCTTTTCAACAATGAAAATCCTAGCTACAAGGGGAAAATAAAGACACAAACTTTTCTCAAAGAGCATAGAGCACACTGTAAATGCACTTTTCCTAAATCAAAGCATGCAAACTGTCAAAATGCAAATGCACAAATGCATGTATTTGTTTTCACTTTCTTAATATTGATGCCTAAAAAGAAAGCTGTTGTAAAAATTTGAATTCGATTTCAAGTGAAAACACAAACAAGTTTCTTTTTGAAATCAAAAAGACGATTACGACACTTTATGATTTTGAAGTAAGCACTTGTTTCGACACTAGAAATTCATAAATTCAAACCAAAAGACAAAAGTAAAAGTGTAATCAACTGTCAACAACAAACAAATTTACTCCTAAGATCAAAAAGACACTTACGACAGGTCTAGATCTAAGGGCGACAATATGACTAGTTTACTTTTGTAATGGGAAACTGCAAATGATGTAACAAATACACAAAAACAAATACAGTTTCTTTTATACAACTGAGGCGGAATTAAGGCAGAGAAAAGGGGTTTTCAGATAGGTACACACACTGATAACAGGTTGCAAAAAACAAAGATAAAACTGAACACAAGGATGAAAAGAACCACAGCTGCACAGGGCAAAGGTTGATCAGCGCACCTGTTGCACAGAGAAACTGAATTGCAGCGCAGGTAGCCCTCTCGGGACCTGTGTTGAAATGCAGAGTCTCTTCACAGAGCCTGCGCTGAAGCAGAAACGAGAATTTTCTCTGGGTTCTGGGTCACGGTTTGCAGTTTAATCTATGGATTTCGGCCGGATAAAAGCTATCAATAAGGTACAATTAGGAGGATGATTTAAAGGAGGACTAAGAGCTATCACAAAGGGCAGTTAGAGCATTTGTGGATCAGCTTGTTCAGATCATAAACAGGCCCAGTGAGTGGACTAGAGTGGCAGATCTCTACTTTGCATTTGTAAATGGAAAATATAGTTCGATTCGCCACTCCTAAGTTTATGAGAAGAACAACAATAGAAACACAAATAAACTAACTAGATACACTCCCCAGCGGAGCCGTCAATTTGTTGTTGGGAAAAGTATCTATTCAGAATGCCCCTATCCCACTCTAAGGTGTGATAGTGCCTTAGCAACAAACAAGGAAAACTACTTGAGTATTCTTCTTTATGAAATGTAAATGAGGAGAAAGGATGTAACTAACCTGTGTCTTTCGCTAGTTTGTTGATCCCATCGCTCCTCTCTTCAATAGCTCCCAACTCCCTGCTCCCTCATCGGCCCAGCTTCACCGAATTACTGCAAGATCACAAGAGAGAGAAACTACACGAAGACATAGATATACATTCATAAAAAGCTCAGGATCAGATTAAGCTAAACATGCAAATATAACAAAACATCATTGATACACAGCATGTAGGAGAAACTCAAATAATTTTATTGATATGATAAGAAAGTCCAAGAGGAGATACAACCAAGTGGGTCCCGATCTAGCATCTACCTCCCAGCAAAGGAATCCCTTCCTCTCCTCCAACAAAGCATAAATAACCCAATGTACTAATCTCAATCTCAAACCAACAACAATTCTCTGCAAAGTACAAAATTCTAGCCTCTGGATCTCTGGGATGAGGGATCCATATATAGATGTAAGCAGAGAGGATGAGTCATCTTATGTTTTGACTTGTGGCTTCTCTCTCTCAGTTCTTGCTTCCACTTGGAGACTGAGAGCCTCTTACTCATCACATGGTCGAATTCAGTGAGGCAAGTGTCATTGGAGAAGATTATGGAAGCTTCCATGGTCTTTCCACCTCGTTGAATGACTCTGCCACTTGTCATTTCCCACTCAACGCACCTGGGTAGTGCATTCAAGTGCGTTGCAACGCACCTAGCCAGTGTATTTGGGTGCTTTGCAACGCAGGCAGCTAGTGGAGCTTCTGAATTGATCCTGATTTGACTAGTTTTGAGCAGTTTCTGGTGGAGAACTTCTAGGAGGAGCTGTCATTGGTTGACCTTGTTCCTTTAGGAGCTGTAACAACATCTTTAGGGACTTTGGATCCCTTAGATTATGGACATTTCATGCTTATAGCTGTAAGGCACAAAAATGTCTATAACAGCGGGTGAGGGCGCCGGGCGGGCGAGGGCGCTGGGCGGGCGGGCGGGTGAGGGCGCCCGGGCGATTCCCGGTGTCACGCCCCCAAGCCTACGGTAGTCTTTCAACTGTGCCGGCGAGGTGCGGCACCACCGTGCACTTTCTTTTCACCAATACTCGTACACATGGACTACGCCTAATTCACTTGTCCTTACTTAGTTGGTGTTTCGCAACCAAGTAAAATGCATTTATGCTTTATACTTAATGAAGCCCATACTCATTCATTATCCATATGCAATTAAACAAGAACGTCAACAATTGCAACCAAGTATAAAGGGAGGGGCAACTCCCGAACAAGTCTGCCCAACAACAATATATTATAACAGTTCTTCAATAATACATCATACAAGTGTGCTTGACAGACTTCAAGCCAACACTTAGAAATATTTACAATCAAGGCAAAGACAGCCTTTTACAACCATGTGCCAACCTCATACGGTAGGAGGGTGCTCACCCGAAACACCAAGAACTCCTCCTTTCGGTTCTGCACAAAAATCGCCTCACAACTGTACTCTGTCGACCCACAATCAGCTCCGGTAAAACCTGCGCACTTCTCCCTTAAGCGCAAGAGATATGTGCACTTAACTGCGCCCTTTCTACCCCTCCTCGATGTAGAAGAGATAGCTATGAGAAGTGCTCTTGTTCGATTGTCCAAATGAAGCTCTGCGCCATCGTATATATATGATAGCCAGCCCAAATGTAAAGGGGGTGTCAACCTTAAGGCCGACCCCATAAACCTATCACAACGCCCACACTTAAGCTCAAGTGTAAGTCGGCTTGCCCATATGCAAGTCTCTCCAACGCGTGGTATAAACTCCTTTCATTCCATCGCATTATTTGCTAAGTATTCGTGCGCCCTCCATATCGTCGCACTTTTTGTCACAAGTGGCTCGGTCGTTTGTCGCACTTCGTCGCATATCCGGAGAACCGTCGCATATCGTTCGCCCGCTCGTCATGCACGGAGCGCCCGCTCGTCGTGCAAGGAGCGCCCGCCCGTCGCGTTAACCGTCCGCCTGTCGTGCACGCCTGCCCGAGTCGCGAAGGCCTTACATCCTCCTCCACCTCAAATCGTTGTCATCCTCGACAACATACCATCTGGGTAGCTCTCCACCAAGATCAACATCAACCATGATGTAGACTCCTCCATATAAAGCAAACATCCCTGCAACATATACAAGGCTCCATCTCCATCATGTCACACCTTAGTGACCAATTTTCACCAAGACAACCATACCAATGTATGTCATAGATGTCCATGATCATCGACCACCCTGTCACAATCTCCCCATGCTGCTCTCCACCATGGAAGGTTAGTCCCTCCAACTCAAGCTACATGTCCACTGCAACAATGTGTCAACTCCATCATCATCATCACCATGTGCAAAACTGCCCATGATATGTCAACACGTGCTAACACACCTCAATCATGTGTCAACATCTCATCTCAACAATATAGTAGTCATCTCAATGATCATCATGTGAACTTCTGTCATGATACTCCAGCATAATGCCAACACATCTCTGTACACTTCGCGACCCCATGTCTGAACTAGTTGGGTAGCTAATCCAACCATCACGCTCAATCCACGAGAGTGAATATCCTCATGTCCTCATCAACTGTTCCTCAAACATCTACCACATCCTCGACTCATCAAGAATCCATAATCCCATGCTCAGGTCCATGGAAACTCCATCCATCTACAACATGTCATGATGCTTGATGCCAAGCCATCCCTGCACCATTAATCATACCTGCTCAACATTTTTAAGGACTCATTGTCATGAGCAGCTAACAATGAGCCCCATCTTCTTTGTCATCTAAGAAGATGTAGAGGGAGTAGAGCCTGAAGGCTCTCCCTCACTAATCAACTCAATCCATCTGTCAGGATCCTCAACCTCCATCCTTTGTAGATATGCCTCCCGGTCTTCCTTCTGGATATTCGGCCTCACATACACCTCATCAACATCATCATCATCATCTTCCACCAGCTCTAGCCTTCTTGATAAATCCAAGATGCTATCTGAGAGTGATCTAATGACCAATGACTGCTCCACAAGCTTTGCCTCAACAGTGGACAACCGCTTGTTCACCTTCTCCATATCTTCCATTTGCATTCCTCCTAATTTATGATCAGGTTTTGTCACACCAATGGTTGCAACACCAATGGGTACATCTTCCCTTCCATCATAAATGTAGAGCTTCCTCAAATGTGGTACAACCATAGCCTCAAATTGTTTCATGAATTCCATCCCCAATACAGCTTCATAGTCATCAATTCGCACTATAGTGAAGTCCACCTTCCCGGTCCATTCACCAAGTGTAGTGTCCACCTTTTCAGCTATACCAAGAATTCCCATAGGAGGAGAATTCACTGTCTTCATTTTTGCCTTTACCGGTACAAATTTCAGTCCAATTCTTCTCACAGTATCTTCACTCATGAAGTTGTGAGAAGCCCCACTATCCACCATAGTGAGTACATCAGTACCTCCAACCTTCATCTGAACATACTCCAATCTGTTTCTTTCGGGATCTCTCCTAGAGATCACTTCCGTAGTAGCAGAAGCACCAAGTATCTGCATCATCCCCACAGAAGCACCTTCATTCTTTCCATCAGATTGTGCAATAGCAACCACCCTTGGCTTAGAAGGACAATTCTTCACCGTATGTGGACCAGCACAAATCCAACACTTCAAAGGTTTCTTTGCCTTCGAACTATCATCTGATTTCGAAGCATCTTCCTTCTTCTTTTCTTTCGATTTCTCAAACTTCTTCTTCTTATCATCAGAAGTTTCATCATAATGTTCCACCAACCTATCAACAGCAGCAAAAGCTTCTTCAAGTGTCCTTATCTTCTGCCTCTTCACTTCATTGCATGCCCAAGGTTTCAACCCAATAATGAAGTTAAACACCTTGTCCCTTTCCGCCATGTCAGGAAGTTCCAGAGCTGCACTTGCAAACTCCCGCTGATATGCTTGTAGGCTTCCGGTTTGTTTTATGTACTTAATCTTCGTCCTTGCTTCCCATGTTTCATCCTGAGGACTGAAATGAGTCTGCAAAGCCTTCTTCATGTCATCCCATGAAGTAATGTCATCAGCACTACCATTGGCAATCTGATCTAACCTCCTTCGCCACCACATCTTAGCATCCTTTGTTAGGAACTGAGCAGCTACCTTGACCTTCGTCTCATCATCAGATAGACCCAAACGTTCCAAGTATTGCTCCATGTCCCATAGAAAGTTGCCAAGAGTCTTTGCATTCCTTGTGCCATCATAAGATTCCGGTTCCTTGACTTTCATATGAGGTATTCCTCCACCTGAGTTGTGCCTCACTGCCTTCTTCAACACTGCTATCTCATCATTAGCTGTGTCAAGATTTTTCCTCAAGTTCACGATCTCTGCAAGACCTTGATCCCTTGATTCTTCAACCTCCTTGACCCTTACTTCAAGTTGTGTACACATAAGATCAATGTAGTCATACTGTGCTCGGAGTTCATCATGTTGTACCCAGAGTTCTTCAAGCTCTTCCTTGGTCTTCAAGTTGGTCTCTTGCTCTCTAGCAAGAAAGTCCATCTTCTTGTCCCAAGAAGTCTCCAAAGCCTCCATCTTTTCAATCACCTTTTCAATGAACCCAAGAGTAGTATCCTTCATCGAATGACTAGACCCAGCCTGAGAATCAGTTGCCATCTCTAACAACTTCTTGCTCTTTTGCAATCTAGTTTCAACCATTCAACAGTTTCACCAAGTCACCTGCAATTAGAACCGACCCTTGTTCCACTTCGTGTGAAACGGTTTCCTTCACCTGCAAGAACCTGCCAAGAGCAACCCTGCTCAAATATCAACTGTCAAATTTCCAAGTCTTCACAAGCAAACCTTGCTCTGATACCACCTTCACTTCGGTGAAGGTGTGTAGCAGCCACGACCTTCAATACCCGGATCAGCTGCTCTGATACCACCTTCACTTCGGTGAAGGTGTGTAGCAGCTACAACCTTCAATACCCTGAATCAGCTGCTCTGATACCACCTTCACTTCGGTGAAGGTGTGTAGCAACTACAACCTTCAATACCCTGAATCAGCTGCTCTGATACCACCTGTCATGCCCCCAAGCCTACGTTAGTCTTTCAACCGTGTCGGCGAGGTGCGGCACCACCGTGCACTTTCTTTTCACCAATACTCGTACACATGGACTACGCCTAATTCACTTGTCCTTACTTAGTTTGTGTTTCGCAACCAAGTAAAATGCATTTATCCTTTATACTTAATGAAGCCCATACTCATTCATTATCCATATGCAATTAAACAAGAACATCAACAATTGCAACCAAGTATAAAGGGAGGGGAAACTCCCGAACAAGTCTGCCCAACAATAATATATTATAACAGTTCTTCAATAATACATCATACAAGTGTGCTTGACAGACTTCAAGCCAACACTTAGAAATATTTACAATCAAGGCAAAGACAGCCTTTTACAACCATGTGCCAACCTCATACGGTAGGAGGGTGCTCACCCGAGACACCAAGAACTCCTCCTTTCGGTTCTGCACAAAAATCACCTCACAACCGTACTCTGTCGACCCACAATCAGCTCCGGTAAAACCTGCGCACTTCTCCCTTAAGCGCATGAGATATGCGCACTTAACTGCGCCCTTTTTACCCCTGCTCGATGTAGAAGAGATAGCTATGCGAAGTGCTCTTGTTCGATTGTCCAAATGAAGCTCTGCGCCATCGTATATATATGATAGCCAACCCAAATGTAAAGGGGGTGTCAAACTTAAGGCCGACCCCATAAACCTGTCACAACGCCCACACTTAAGCTCAAGTGTAAGTCGGCTTGCCCATATGCAAGTCTCTCCAACGCGTGGTATAAACTCCTTTCAGTCCATCGCATTATTTGCTAAGTATTCGTGCACCCTCCATATCGTCGCACTTTTTGTCACAAGTGGCTCGGTCGTTTGTCGCACTTCGTCGCATATCCGGAGAACCGTCGCATATCGTTCGCCCGCTCGTCGTGCACGGAGCGCCCGCTCGTCGTGCAAGGAGCGCCCGCCCGTCGCGTTAACCGTCCGCCCGCCATGCACGCCTACCCGAGTCGCGAAGGCCTTACACCCGGTGTCACGCCCCCCAAGCCTACAGTGGTCTTTCAACCGTGCCAGCGAGGTGCGGCACCACCGTGCACTTTCTTTTCACCAATACTCGTACACATGGACTACGCCTAATTCACTTGTCCTTACTTAGTTTGTGTTTCGCAACCAAGTAAAATGCATTTATCCTTTATACTTAATGAAGCCCATACTCATTCATTATCCATTATGCAATTAACCATGAACAATAACAATTGCACACAAGTATAAAGGGAGGGGCAACTCCCGGTAAAGTCTGCCCGACAATATATTATAACAGTTCTTCAATAATACATCATACAAGTGTGCTTGATAGACTTCAAGCCAACACTTAGAAATATTTACAATCAAGGCAAAGACATCCTTTTACAATCATGTGCCAACCTCTTACGGTAGGAGGGTGCTCACCCGAGGCACCAAGAACTCCACATTTTGGTTCTGCACAAAAGTCACCTCACAACCGTACTCTGTCGACCCACAATTAGCTCCGGTAAAACCTGCGCACTTCTCCCTTAAGCGCATGAGATATGCGCACTTAACTACGCCCTTTTTACCCCTACTCGATGTAGAAGAGATAGCTATGCGAAGTGCTCTTGTTCGATTTCCAAATGAAGCTCTGCGCCATCATATATATATGATAGCCAGCCCAAATGTAAAGGGGGTGTCAACCTTAAGGCCGACCCCATAAACCTGTCACAACGCCCACACTTAAGCTCAAGTGTAAGTCAGCTTGCCCATATGCAAGTCTCTCCAACGCGTGGTATAAACTCCTTTCATTCCATCACATTATTTGCTAAGTATTTGTGCGCCCTCCATATCGTCGCACTTTTTTGTCACAAGTGGCTCGGTTGTTTGTCGCACTTCGTCGCATATCCAGAGAACCGTCACATATCGTTCACCAGCTCGTCGTGCACGGAGCGCCCGCTCGTCGTGCAAGGAGCACCCGCCCGTCTCGTTAACCGTCCGCCCGTCGTGCACGCCTTCCCGAGTCGCGAAGGCCTTACATCCTCCTCCACCTGAAATCGTTGTCGTCCTCGACAACATACCATCTCGGTAGCTCTCCACCAAGATCAACATCAACCATGATGTAGATTCCTCCATATAAAGCAAACGTCCCTGCAACATATACAAGGCTCCATCTCCATCATGTCACACCTTAGTGACCAATTGTCACCAAGACAACCATACCAATGTATGTCATAGATGTCCATGATCATTGACCACCCTGTCACAATCTCCCCATGCTGCTCTCCACCATGGAAGGTTAGTCCCTCCAACTCAAGCTACATGTCCACCGCAACAATGTGTCAACTCCGTCATGTCACCATCACCATGTGCAAAACTGCCCATGCTATGTCAACAAGTGCTAACACACCTCAATCATGTGTCAACATCTCATCTCAACAATATAATAGTCATCTCAATGATCATCATGTGAACTTCTGTCATGATACTCCAGCATAATGCCAACACATCTCTGTACACTTCGCGACCCCATGTCTGAACTAGTTGGGTAGTTAATCCAACCATCACGCTCAATCCATGAGAGTGAACATCCTCATGTCCTCATCAACTGTTCCTCAAACATCTGTCACATCCTCGACTCATCAAGAATCCATAATCCCATGCTCAGGTCCATGGAAACTCCATCCATCTGCAACATGTCATGATGCTTGATGCCAAGCCATCCCTGCACCATTAATCATACCTGCTCAACATTTTTAAGGACTCACTGCCATGAGCATCTAACAATGAGCCCCATCTTCTTTGTTCATCTAAGAAGATGTAGAGGGAGTAGAGCCTGAAGGCTCTCCCTCACTAATCAACTCAATCCATCTGTCAGGATCCTCAACCTCCATCCTTTGTAGATATGCCTCCCGGTCTTCCTTCTAGATATTCGGCCTCACATACACCTCATCAACACCATCATCATCATCTTCCACCAGCTCTAGCCTTCTTGATAAATCCAAGATGCTATCTGAGAGTGATCTAATGACCAATGACTGCTCCACAAGCTTTGCCTCAACAGTGGACAACCGATTGTTTACCTTCTCCATATCTTCCATTTGCATTCCTCCCAATTTATGATCAGGTTTTGTCACACCAATGGTTGGAACACCAATGGGTACATCTTCCCTTCCATCATAAATGTAGAGCTTCCTCAAATGTGGTACAACCATAGCCTCAAATTGTTTCATGAATTCCATCCCCAATACAGCTTCATAGTCATCAATTCGCACTATAGTGAAGTCCACCTTCCCGGTCCATTCACAAAGTGTAGTGTCCACCTTTTCAGCTATACCAAGAATTCCCATAGGAGGAGAATTCACTGTCTTCATTTGTGCCTTTACCGTACAAATTTCAGTCCAATTCTTCTCGCAGTATCTTCACTCATGAAGTTGTGAGAAGCCCCACTATCCACCATAGTGAGTACATCAGTACCTCCAACCTTCATCTGAACATACTCCAATCTGTTTCTTTTGGGATCTCTCCTAGAGATCACTTCCGTAGTAGCAGAAGCACCAAGTATCTGCATCATCCCCACAGAAGCACCTTCATTCTTTCCATCAGATTGTGCAATAGCAACCACCCTTGGTTTAGAAGGACAATTCTTCACCGTATGTGGACCAGCACAAATCCAACACTTCAAAGGTTTCTTTGCCTTCGAACTATCATCTGATTTCGAAGCATCTTCCTTCTTCTTTTCTTTCGATTTCTCAAACTTCTTCTTCTTATCATCAGAAGTTTCATCATAATGTTCCACCAACCTATCAACAGCAGCAAAAGCTTCTTCAAGTGTCCTTATCTTCTGCCTCTTCACTTCATTGCGTGCCCAAGGTGTCAACCCAATAATGACGTTAAACACCTTGTCCCTTTCCGCCATGTCAGGGAGTTCCAGAGCTGCACTTGCAAACTCCCGCTGATATGCTTGTAGGCTTCCGGTTTGTTTTATGTACTTAATCTTCGTCCTTGCTTCCCATGTTTCATCCTGAGGACTGAAATGAGTCTGCAAAGCCTTCTTCATGTCATCCCATGAAGTAATGTCATCAGCACTACCATTGGCAATCTGATCTAACCTCCTTCGCCACCACATCTTAGCATCCTTTGTTAGGAACTGAGCAGCTACCTTGACCTTCGTCTCATCATCAGATAGACCCAAACGTTCCAAGTATTGCTCCATGTCCCATAGAAAGTTGCCAAGAGTCTTTGCATTCCTTGTGCCATCATAAGATTCCGGTTCCTTGACTTTCATATGAGGTAGTCCTCCACCTGAGTTGTGCCTCACTGCCTTCTTCAACACCGCTATCTCATCATTGGCTGTGTCAAGGCTTTTTCTCAAGTTCACGATCTCTGCAAGACCTTGATCCCTTGATTCTTCAACCTCCTTGACCCTTACTTCAAGTTGTGTACACATAAGATCAATGTACTCATACTGTGCTCGGAGTTGATCATGGTGTATCCGGAGTTCTTCAAGCTCTTCCTTGGTCTTCAAGTTGGTCTCTTGCTCTCTAGCAAGAAAGTCCATCTTCTTGTCCCAAGAAGTCTCCAAAGCCTCCATCTTTTCAATCACCTTTTCAATGAACCCAAGAGGAGTATCCTTCATCGAATGACTAGACCCAGCCTGAGAATCAGTTGCCATCTCTAACAACTTCTTGCTCTTTTGCAATCTAGTTTCAACCATTCAACAGCTTCACCAAGTCACCTGCAATTAGAACCAACCATTGTTCCACTTCGTGTGAAACGGTTTCCTTCACCTGCAAGAACCTGCCAAGAGCAACCCTGCTCAAATATCAACTGTCAAATTTCCAAGTCTTCACGAGAAAACCTTGCTCTGATACCACCTTCACTTCGGTGAAGGTGTGTAGTAGCTACAACCTTCAATACCCTGAATCAGCTGCTCTGATACCACCTGTCACGCCCCCCCAAGCCTACGGTGGTCTTTCAACCGTGCCGGCGAGGTGCGGCACCACCGTGCACTTTCTTTTCACCAATACTCGTACACATGGACTACGCCTAATTCACTTTTCCTTAGTTTGTGTTTCGCAACCAAGTAAAATTCATTTATCCTTTATACTTAATGAAGCCCATACTCATTCATTATCCATTATGCAATTAACCATGAACAATAACAATTGCACACAAGTATAAAGGGAGGGGCAACTCCCGGTAAAGTCTGCCCGACAATATATTATAACGTTTCTTCAATAATACATCATACAAGTGTGCTTGACAGACTTCAAGCCAACACTTAGAAATATTTACAATCAAGGCAAAGACAACCTTTTACAATCATGTGCCAACCTCTTACGGTAGGACGGTGCTCACCCGAGGCACCAAGAACTCCACCTTTTGGTTCTGCACAAAAGTCACCTCACAACCGTACTCTGTCGACCCACAATCAGCTCCGGTAAAACCTGCGCACTTCTCCCTTAAGCGCATGAGATATGCGCACTTAACTGCGCCCTTTTTACCCCTCCTCGATGTAGAAGAGATAGCTATGCAAAGTGCTCTTGTTCGATTGCCAAATGAAGCTCTGCGCCATCGTATATATATGATAGCCAGCCCAAATGTAAAGGGGGTGTCATCCTTAAGGCCGACCCCATAAACCTGTCACAACGCCCACACTTAACCTCAAGTGTAAGTCGGCTTGCCCATATGCAAGTCTCTCCAACACGTGGTATAAACTCCTTTCATTCCATCGCATTATTTGCTAAGTATTCGTGCGCCCTCCATAACGTCGCACTTTTTTGTCACAAGTGGCTCGGTCGTTTGTTGCACTTCATCGCATATCCGGAGAACCATCGCATATCGTTCGCCCGCTCGTCGTGCACGGAGCGCCCGCTAGTCGTGCAAGGAGCGCCCGCCCGTCGCGTTAACCGTCCGCCTGTCGTGCACGCCTGCCCGAGTCGCGAAGGCCTTACACCCGGTGTAAGGCCTTCGTGACTCGGGCAGGCACGCGACGGGCGGGCGCTCCTTGCACGACGGGCGGGCGCCCCGTGCACGACGAGCCGGCGGACGATGCGACGAGCGGGCGCGGTTATGCGACGAACATCCGAGCCACTTGCGACGAAAGAATGTGACACAATGCGACATAAGCGAGCGACACTTGAAAATAAAACTAAGTGTTGGAACTACATTTATATGCGATGCTTAAGGAGCTAAGCCGACTTGTATTGAGGCACGTTTGGGGCGTTGAAGTGTTGGTTATGGGGTCGGCCTTAAGGCTGGACACCCCCTCCAAATATGCGCAGAAATGTGTATAAGTACAGGGAGCCAGAGCTCATTTGCACCAACAGTTCATCAACGAACTTCGCTATCTCTTCTACATCGAGCAAGGGGTAAAAGGGGCGCAGTAAGTGCGCATATCTCATGCGCTTAAGAGAGGAATGCGCAGTTTTACCGGAAGCTGATTGTAGGTCGACAGAGTACGGTTGTAAGGCAGTTTTGTGCAGAACCGAAAGGAGGAGTTCTAGGTATCTCGGGTGAGCACCCTCCTACCATATGAGGTTGTCACACGGTTGTAAAAGGCTGTCTTTGCCTTGATTGTAAATATTTCTAAGTGTTGGCTTGAAGTCTGTCAAGCACACTTGTATGATGTATTATTGAAGAACTGTTATAATATATTATTGTCGGGCAGACTTTACCGGGAGTTGCCCCTCCCTTTATACTTGTGTGCAATTGTTATTGTTCATGGTTAATTGCATATGGATAATGAATGAGTATGGGCTTCATTAAGTATAAAGGATAAATGCATTTTACTTGGTTGCGAAACACAAACTAAGTAAGGACAAGTGAATTAGGCGTAGTCCATGTGTACGAG
This sequence comes from Pinus tabuliformis, assembly GCA_031772625.1. Taxonomy (NCBI): domain Eukaryota; kingdom Viridiplantae; phylum Streptophyta; class Pinopsida; order Pinales; family Pinaceae; genus Pinus; species Pinus tabuliformis. The sequence goes on along the minus strand of CM062819.1, from coordinate 1,414,127,260 downwards.
TATTGGTGAAAAGAAAGTGCACGGTGGTGCCGCACCTCGCCGGCACGGTTGAAAGACCACCGTAGGCTTGGGGGCGTGACAGTTGGTATCAGAGCTCGTGTTCGGGTTGATGATGAAGTGTTGATCCCACTGCACTATCGTGACAGGTGGTATCAGAGCAGCTGATCCGGGTATTGAAGGTCGTGGCTTCTACACACCTTCACCGAAGTGAAGGTGGTATCGGAGCTGTTGAACAAGGTTCAGGTGTTGAAGCATTTGAAGGTGGTTTCAGAACTCGGTTTGAGCAAGGTTTGCTCGTGACAGGTACTTGCAGGTGAAGGAAATCGTTTCACACAAGTGCAACAAGGATTGGTTCTAATTGCAGGTGACTTGGTAAATATGGAGAAGGCTGAAAAGGCAGTGATGGTGGATGATGGTGAATCCAGCCATAATGCGGTTAAGGCTCTCTGGTACGAAGTATTGGAACACATGAGTCGATGGAGTTCTAACTAGGTTGCGATGCAAGCTGAGAACATGAAGATTCGATAGAGCTGTTCGGAACTAAGGAGAGAACTTGAAGAACTCAGGAGCCAATGCGGAAGTACGACAGATGTTGAACTCAATGAACTTGATGAGGAGATCCAACGAACTGGACTTGGTCTTCAAGAGCTCTTTGATGAGAGAGCTCGGTTGAGGAAAGAAAGTGCCCGGGGCACCCTCACCCACCCTGCCTTGTCCGTGCCACTCGGGCGGCCCCTGCCCCGGCCCGGCAAGCGACAGGGCGATTCCGGTAATCGCCCTGCCACCTGTCGGGCGGGGGCGCGGGCTGCCCGGGTGGCGCCTGCCTCGGCCGCGCCACCCGGGTGGCCCGCGCCCCCGCCCGGCGGGCGGCAGGGCGATTCCCGGAATCACGGGTGAGGGCGCCGAGTGGGCGGGCAGGTGAGGGCGGGCGGGTGAGGGCGCCGGGCAGGAGGGCGGGTGAGGGGGCGTGGGCTGGGCGGGTGAGGGCGCCCGGGCCGGGTGGGGGAGTGGGTGAGGGTGGGTGAGGGCGCCCGGGCCGGGGGGCGGGTGAGGGCGCTGGGGCCGTGTGAGGGGGCGGTTGGGGGGGCGGGTGAGGGTGCCCAAGCCGGGGGGGGTTGAGAGGGTTGGGGCGCGGGGGGTTGTGTGGGCTCCCAAGCGGGGGGGGTTGGCAGGGTGCCCGGGCCTTGGTGGGGGGCGGGTGAGGGTGGGTGAGGGCGCCGGGGCAGGGTGGGGTGTCGGTTGGGGGGGCGGGTGAGGGCGCCCGGGCCGGTGGAGGGGGGGGGTTGAGAGGGTTGGGGCGCCGGGGTTGTGTGTGAGATTCGCAGACATCAAAGACCCATTAGAAGAGGAAAATGAGCAAAAGGAAACAGAAAATATTGTGGAAGAAGGAAATGATGAAACTCTAGAGGACGAAGAGTTTGGATTACGTGACATTGTTGATTAAATTTAAGTTATGCTTGTAAATCAAGCTTTGCAATGTTTTGACTTTGACATTTTATGAGAAGAATAAACACTCAATTAGGGTTGTTATACGTTCAATATCTGTAATATGTGATTTTCGCATTGATTTTTAAGTTAATCATTATTTTTTGAAAAACAAAGTGATTATTATTATTTTTTTGACATGAAATTCATAAAAAAAGCTATTATTTAACCATTTTTAGTTAAAATTATCATATAAAAATTGCGATTTTGACATGTCAATTCTAGCAAAAAATTATCAAAACGTGTAGTTTTTTAGTTATATTTATGTTAAAAATGGTTATTTTTATGTCCATTGTTAAAAAATATTGTTTTTTAGAAACAATTATTTCATGTGGATTGAAAAATTAATTAAGGATGTATAAATATGTAGAATATCGAAAATTCTAAATATCGACCTCCTAATTTAAAAATGCAAAACAATAAAAACCTCACTAAAAAAAAGTTAAAATTAAAATAAAAAACAAGAAAATGTGAAGAAAACGACCACTTCAACAATGATCAAATTTACAAAATAATTATTTACATTTTATACATTAGAAAATTTAAAGCCAAAAAACAGGTCTTTTAAAAAAAGGGGGTGATGCAGAATACTCACTTTTTTAAATCAGCATGAAAATCACTACGATTCTAAAACGTAATGTACATAAAAAAATTAAAGTGCCAAAAACTATGCTCTAAAAAAAACATGTTTGTTCTGCATCACCCCTTTTCAAAATCAGGTCACTTTTTTGCTATCTCTACGAAACGGGTAACAGTATCAGTTCCCGTTTCAAAGTTTACATTGTTTCAATTATTTCCACGCCATGATGAGTATAACGCTACTCCGGCTCATCATGCTTTGTCATGTAAAAATCTCTTTCCTCCTCATCATCAAAACTCTCCTCCGCCATCTTTTCCTTCCCTTTGTGCAATTGTTGCACCTATACCTGCTGTGTTGATGAAGAAGGCAAAGCCCCTTCCACATCCTGTGGAGCTAGAGTTTGCCTATGGGTTGATGAAGAAGGCAAGGTCCCTTCCACATCGCGTGGAGTAAACACTTACCTATCGGTTGCAAACAATCTCCTTGTGCCCCTATGATATGTCATGAAGGTCCCGGGTATCTCAGTAGCTCTAGTCTCTTTGGCCTCCTCATCTGTTTTCACCTGAGCACTGCTAGAAGGTCCCCCTACTTCTTGAGACACTGGTGGAGGAATTTGAGGACCCCTGAAGATGTCATTAGCAATAAATGTCTCCCAAGAGATGTTGAGGAGACTGAGATGATGAAGCACAATCATCTTGATCAAGGAGTAATGATAGAGACTGCTCATTTGCTGAGGGTACGACTTCTTTTGGACAAAATGAGCCATCTTCTCAATATTCCTGAACAAGAAATAAGGGAGGCTTAACATCCTCACCCTGGTAAAATGCATGAGGACCCTGATGTGATAGGTGTACAACCTGGAAAATTTGCCCTCACAAGTGAAATATTTCATGATGATTTTCATCATGGGGACATACTTGTCTTCAAGAAATCTGAAAGGAAAAAGTCTTTTCACCTCATTTTTATATCGGGGTTTGATATAAGGCTCATAATAGTATTCATCCGGGTCCTGGGCCTTGTACCACTTCTCCCCTACATTTGGAATCCTGGTTTCATATGAAATGATGGAGGGTGAGACGGTGAATGTTACCCTAGCAAGAGTCACCTTGTTATCCCGAAGATGAGCTACAAAAAGTCTGGTGAGCTCAGGGTGGTGTTGAACTCTCTCTACCTACTCACAGAACTCATAGCAGCCAATATATCTTAAACATGTGACAGCCAAATGAGAGGCCTTCTATTCTGTAAGGTTTGATGGCTCTTCTCTGATAATTCTGCCTCCCTTGTGTGGTTTTCTTTGATGCCTAGCTCTATTATTTGAAATGTCACTGCCTGTGTTTTCCTCCTCCTCATAGTCTCGATCCTCTTTGTCCATGTTTGCAAGGCTTGAGGTTGTATGAAGGGAATGAGTGAAAGTGTTTTAGGAGTGAGGAGATGGGAGATGAGCTTATGGGCTAGAAAATGAAAGAGGGAGTAGGAATGATAAAAATGAGAGGGAGGGCTTGGTTTGTTTGAGAAATTTCCCTTTGGGCAGAGGGATAAAGGGATAAGAATTTTATGGAATAGGGATAAAGAGAGAGGGATAAAGGGACAGGGAAAGAGTTTAGAGTTGTAGTGATAAGTTTAGGGTTTTAGGCATAATTAGGGGAAAATTTAGGGTTTCATATTTACCATGGGAAATTATGCTTAAGAGTTTGATTGCAAACCAATAATGAAACATGGGAGGTCAACTTACTTGCATTGAAGGTAAGAGAGGGCAAATTTTGAAGTTTGTTGAAGTTTTGAGGCTTTCTGCTCAACGCGCAGTGCCACCGCACAAACGCGCAACGCCACCTCCAGAAGCGCAGCGCAGTGTAAAATTACACTGGGAAAGTTGCTAGACACATAGCGCCGGGCTCTCAACACACAGCGCCACTCCTCCTACCTGAAATGTGTAGGGCCATTCTGCCTACGCGTAGCACCACTCCACCATTGCTCCAGACGCGCAGCGTCACCCTCCAGAAGCACAGCGCCAACTCTACCCAAAACTTGCTCTACCTTTCCTCTTCTCCTCACTTTTTGACTTCTTGCTTGCAAAATGAGAATGATGAACTTGAAAATGAAATGTGAGGCCTTATATAGGAGTAAATTTTTATTTTTCACTTGAAAAACCCACTTTCTAATGTTTCTTGACCTTCTTCAAAACTCTGTTTTTAATGCCTTTTCTTCTTTGTTTCTTTTCAGGTGGATAATGCTCAACTTGAACTGATTTTTGTAGTGTTTCTTTGTCTTGCAGCAAGGAGAGATGCTTTGGTGCAGTTGGGATCATTTATTACATAAAGTGACTTAAAATTACATAAGAAATACAAATTAACTCAAAATACTTTGTTTTCACCTCAAAAACATGTTTTTGAGGTGAAAATTACATTAGGTTAAAAGATAATGATATAGTGACTATGACCTACAAGCCATCATGCTTGACTTATTTATCATACTCATACCCTTTCTGACCTTTATTTACACTTTTAAATCAAGCTCTTGACCTTGGTAATGAAACCCTAAGACCTAATGAAACATGCCTTATGACCTAATGAAAACATGGCATATGACCTAATGAAAGCATGATTGCAAATTGACCATGAAACCATAACTGAAGACATCCTGAAGAAGGGTCAGAGAGTATACTCTATGAGGGAGAAATTAGATTTTCTAAAGGGAAGACAACCATCAATGGATCAGTTTGACATGACCTAATAAAATGATGTAAAAATTTCAGTATGGGACCCCTAAAATGAAAATGCAAAGAGAAAATTTTGATCCCTAATGGAAGTATGCAGATACTGACACTAACATTGGCCTTATTGGGGATGGCATCTCCTTGGAGGTGTAAAGAACACCGTAGACCAAGTGCCTCATCCATTGGGAAATACGGTCAAACAAACAAAACAAAACAAAAAAATGACTCAATACACACTGAAAACTTACTCACAACCGACTCTAAACTTGACTATAAACCAAATTAACCAAACTTGACACTAATCATTCAAACTTTATAGCCTTCAGTTCGGGCCCCAAGATCAGATGACAGTGCACTTGAAACCTTGCAAGGAAAAGCAAACTGGTATATACAATGAAGGTGAAGTAACTTCAGGGAACAACCTCAAAAGTAGTAGTGCTTCAGGAGCCTACCATTCACTGGCCCTCCTAAACATTCCTAACCATCCATTTCCTTTAACAAAAATGCATTTTGTCCCCGATAAGCTGAGATTTTACATGGTCCTTTCCATAAATTGTCAAACTTACCATGCTTTCTCTTTTCCTCATTCCGTGCATCTCACCGCAGCACTACATCTTCCAGCTGAAACTCTTCTACTTTGGTTTTACGGTCATAAATTTTCTTTATCTTCTCTTGCAACCAAAATGTTTTTTTGGAAACCTCTTCCCTTGTTTGCTGAAGGTGAATCACTTGATTAATTTTGTGCTGAATATCATCCTCTTCGTTGCAAACTTCCTATAACAATCTCATGACCGGGACTGCAAGTGATGTAGGAAATACTGTATCAGTACCATAAACCAACTCAAAAGGTGACATACCTATTGATTTCTTGCTACTCACTCTGTCAGCCCATAAGGCATTAACAAGCTTACGATGCCAATTCTTCTTATTTGCCTCCAACATTTTCTTGATAAGGTTCACCAAGGACTTATTTGATGACTCAGCCAATCCATTTCCCTGCGGGTAGTATGTCGTGGAATGACCCAATGTAATATTGTCTTTGTTGCAAAACTCGACCATCTTCTTGGACTTAAATGCTGAAGCATTATCTGTTATAATCTTATGAGGGCAACCAAAATGAGACAAGATATTAGATTCTAAAAATTGGACAAGTGTCCGTGGCTTGCCTTGTCGGAATGGCCTCAATCCACTTGGTGAAGTAATTGGTAGCTACCAAAATCCATCTGTGTTGTGCTGATGATGTGGGATGGATTTCCCCTATGAAATCAAGTCCCCGCTGTTGGAAAGGTGCATTTATTTCAACAGGCTTCAAAGTAAGAGGAAGCAACTTCCTTTTTCCTTGAAAAACTTGGCATTCATGGCATCCCATAATTGTCTTATATAAATATGAAAACAATTCTGGCCAATAATATCCTGCTCTCAACACTTTGTTAGTTGTTGTTTTCCAAAAAAAATGACTGCCACAATCACCTCTATGAAAATCATTCATTACCTGTTGAGCTTCATCTTCAACCAAACAATTAAGAAGAACTCCTCCCGGATCTTTCCAATAGAGAGCACTATTTAAAATGCAGAATTTTGCAGACTTTAGTTTTAGTGATCTACCTTTACTTCTTGACATTCCAGGAGGTGGTGAAAGATGTTGAAGAACATAAACTATATCAGAATACTAAGGTTATTTGAGAAACATTTCTAATACTTGAATGAGTGAGCCACCATCTTCGTCCTCTGACATTGCTGCAATAAGATTTATGTCTAGAGCATGCAAATTTGATTCAGCCATCAGTTTTGCCAAGCCTTGTCCTTTGATCAGTTTGGTAGGTTTAATCTCAAGATCATACTCCAACATTGCTGCTATCCACTTACCTCTTCTTCCCTCCAGATCAGTTTGCATGAGAACATCCTTGACTGCTGCGTTAGGAACATATGCTATAGTATGTGAATGAAAAATGTATACTCTGAAATCCTTCAATGCTTTTATAAGAGCCAACGCTTATTTTTCAATGATATTGTACCGCAAGGCAGCATCTCGAATAGTCCCACTAAAAAAAACTATGGGTTGCTCCACCTGATCCCTCTTTTGCATCAACACCGCAGCCATGGTGTGCTCAAATGCAAATGAAAAGATAATAAAATCATGAGTATAATCAGGACTGATCAAGACAGGGGTTGTAGTTAAAGCAAACTTTATCAAGTTGAATGATTTCATGGCATCCTCAATCCATTTGACAGTGCTGTCCTTTTTCAACATATTAGTTATTTCATGTAAATGCTCAGCCAAATTTGGTATAAATCTATGTAAGAAATTCATCTTACCATTGAAAGCCTAAATCTCCTTTTGGTTGAGCGGAAAGCATATATGTTGAATTGCCTCCACCCTTGAAATATCAATGCGAATACCATCTTTAGAAATTATATGACCAAGGAGCTTACCCTTGTCCATGGAAAAAAGACTCTTTTTCAGGTTTAGAGAAATCTCGAACTTCCTACATTTCTGAAAGACAATCCTTAAGTGGCGCAAATGTTCATCATCAGAACCAGAAAATGCCATCAAGTCATCTAAATAAACTACCAAGAAAACATCATTCTCATTAGCAAAAGCCATGTCCATCACCCGTTGAAGAGTGGCTCTAGCATTCTTCAACCCAAATGGCATTTTGGCATACTGAAAAGTTCCCCAAGGTGTTGTGAAGGAAGTTCTGTCTTGGTCTTTTCCATGCACCAAGATCTGATTATAGCCTAAGTAACCATCTAGTAGTGACATCCATGATGCTCCAACTACTCTTTGCAGAATATGGTCCATCTTAGGAAGAGGGTCATTATCCTTTAAGGATACTTTGTTGAGGTTCCGGAAATCTATGCACAACCTTATCTCTCCGGTCTTCTTTCGTATCGAGACCAAATTTGAAATCCAATCAGAAAATCTAATTGGAATAATGATGCCAAATTTAAACAATCTATTTACCTCTTTCTCGATGGATGGCAGCAGCTTTGGATTGATTCTTCTCAACTTCTATCTAAAAGGTTTTTGATCCAGCTTGATAGGAATAGTATGTTGAATGATATCCTTGTCATACACTTTCAAATCTAAATAATCCCAAGCAAAAACATTAGAAAATTCAGAAATTAATCTAACATACTTAGCCTTTACTTCAGGTGACAATGCTTTTGATAACTTTGCAAGCTTGGGATGGTCAATTGTTCCAAGATTTACATCTTCAACTCATTTGTCCGTAGGAACCAAGGTTGGTTTTCTTGCCACATCATCCTGATCAAAAAGCTCCTCTAAAGGTATGAGACCACTAGGAATGATATTATTCTTCAGCTATAAAACCTCCATCTGATTTACCTCAATATCTTGTTCATCGGAATCACAAACATCATCAATAGAAGCATTTTTAAACTTTCCTTCATTCTGCAAAAAGGCATTAATTTCATTATCATCCCAAAACACTTGCCAATACCTCAAATTATCAAGAACAGCATGCCTATGTTTGACATGAATTTCAAATTTGTTGCTAGAATTCATTGGAATCTTAAAATTGCTAGCCGCAGTGGTGAGTGAATCTGCAATGATGTTTTGTGTCTGGGGTACTGCTGTCAAGGTATATTCAGGGATCATCCTCAAAATATCCAAAACTGCATTTCTGTAGGCTCTCATCTGCGGATGTTTTGCTTGATATTCTCCTTTTACTTGTTTAATCACTAGCTCTGAATTACCATAAACAGAAATCCTTTTCGCATCCAATTTCATCAAAATTTTAAGACCTGTAATCAAAGCCTCATACTCCACTTCATTATTAGAGCAATCAAAAGCTAACTTGTATGAACATACTCTAACATTACTTGGGACTTTGGCGGGTTGGTGATCCAGATTTAAACAGGAACGCAACAAATTACAAAGATAACCATAAACGCAGATATGCAGCGGAAATAATACTTCATCTCATTAATGTAAAATACTGAAATATGCTTACAAACAGAAATGGAAATAAACCAGCTAGGGCAATGGTAGCTTATCTCTGAGAAGAGATGTGGTGGTTACATGCCTCTGAACTGTGTTACAATGAGGCTCGAAGGCCTATTTATTGTTGAGGAACAATGGAAAACCCTTAACATCCCAAAACCTAACCCTAGAAGATGAAACACCAAATTGTGGGCCTCATTTTGGGTAAGTTGGTACATCAACTTCCTGAGGTTGTAACTTTGCCACCCGATCTTCATTTGACGTGTACAATAGCTCGTTAGAAATATCTGTCTGAGAAATACAACTTTCAGGACCCGAAAAACTGCTAAAAATAGTAAATTGTGCTACAATTATGGAAACTGAAAAAACTGAAAGAGACAGTTGTGGGGGTCCAAGTGGGATAGGTGGGTGGCCACCAACATCCACCTGGATCATTCCTCCCCCCTTAGGAAGAAATGGTCCCCATTGCGTTGAGTTCCTCCATCTGCTGAACTTGGTCCCTGGTGAGCTGTTCTGCAATCTCTTATGTGTCCAGTAATGGTGGGATGCATAGTCGAGGGCGTTCCACATTGAACACTCAGTGCAAGCGAAGGAATGGAGGAATGTTGTGCTCCAAAGCATTATTTCCCACAACCTTGGTAATGATGTAAGGACCATGTCGGCGTGGTCGGAGCTTCTGATGGGCTCTTTTAAGGCGTTCTATCTGCAGATGCAACCAGACTTTGTTGCCCACCTGAAGCTTGTGTGGTACCCCTGTGGGTGACGAGAAGTTGTTCCTGTGTTCTATCATGACCGTATCCCTTTGCTGATGCTGCTGCTACATGGAGGAACCCTTAGTGGGTCATGGATGTGGTGACGATCTTCCCCTTACTTTGGGAGTGAACCAGACAGAAAATGAATTTCCTAGTCTAGGAGATGAGCTTGCTGCCTTTCTTGGCAGTGATCAAAGAGGTGGCAATAGGTGGGGCTACGTCTAGTATCCTGTATAATGAATTACACAAAGAAATAATGATAGCACGAGGCCTTGACTCATACACAGCATGTCACCTCCACAAGTATGGTTGTCCTAATAGTACATCACAAACATCAAGAGGTGTAACATCACACAATACCTCATCTGTGAAGGGTTTGATGTTATGCGGAAGGCAGCACTGCTGGCGAACTCGGAGATCTCGTCCTTGGTGAAGCCACCTGATACCGTACAGCTGCGGGTGTGGTGTAGTCGGTAGGCCCAATTGCTTCATGACCTCTGCTAAAATGAGGTTCTTTTGGCTCCCACTGTCAACAATGAATTGCAGAGGCGAACCCTTCACCCACATCTGTGAGTGGAAAAGACGCTCCCCCTCCTCTGGATCTTCAGGGTCATTCTTCTGGATCGTGGCAGTGGCAACAGTGGCGTTGGGCTCCGCATCAATGATCTGCTTCCCTTTGCCATTCCCCTTGTCAGGTTTTGACTCAGGGTCATAACATGCATCTAATTCTGAAGCCTTCAACTCTGCCACCAGCGACTGCTTGGTCCAACACTCACTTGTGTTGTGAGTGGGACTCTTGTGGAACTCACACCACTTTCTTGTGTCCTTCTTCGACTTCATGGTGTTGTTATTTTCTTGTGGCTTCGACGGGTTGTCTTGGGTCACCCCGCCTTGGATTTGTCCTTTGATCTTCGGATACGCAGATCCAAAGTCTCTCTTCTTCTGTTTGAACTTTTGCTCGATTTTGACAGCGTATCGGTACGCTGTGCTGAGTGAGGAGATGTTCAGGAACTCCATCTCTTCTTGGATGTATTTGTGTAGGCAGCCGTAGTATTTGAGTACCAATTGTAGCTCAGAATCCTTGATACCCAACTGTGTACGAAGGGTATGAAAAAATTTTGCGAACTCTGGCACATCTTGGTCCCTTCCCTGCCGCAGCGTGGTCCACTTTATGTATTTGTCCTCATACCTTTTGACAGGGTAGTACTACTCCTTGACGGCATCCCAGAATGAATTCCAAGTGGGTGTGGGTGAAAATAGTGAACCTGTACTTTCATCCTTCTGCTTGCAGTTTTCCCACCAGTCCTTGACGTGGGGGGCTGCTTTGAGAAGAGCGAAAACAATATTTTCCTGACTCGAAAATTCATGAACAGAAAAATACCCTTCTAGCAGATTTAACCATTTATCTATGGCATTTGCGTCTATCTGACCCTCGAATATGGATATTTCAAAATTAACTTGTACCTTAAACGGTGTGGTTTTTCCAGAGTAGCTGTTAGAAGCCAATGCATCGCCTCTGGGTAGTTGTTGAAGGATTTGGGCAAAACTGTCCATCATCGCAATCCTTTGTCACTCAAGGGCTTCTTCGAGCAATATTTTGATAGGATCTCCTACCCCCTCATCTTTCTTTTCATCCGCCATGGGAGGCCGTCGGGGTTTGCGAGGCTTTTCTTGCAAACGTTCGACCAGTTCAAGCCCTAACTCCTTATATCCCGACCTCGTTGGGGACATGCAAAGAAAAACAGAGAAAAAGCAGACCGCTCTGATACTACTGATCTGGATTTAAACAGGAAGGCAACAAATTATAGAGATAACCATAAAAATAGATATGCAGCGGAAATAATACTTCATTTCATTAACGTAAAATACTGAAATGTGCATACAAACAGAAATGGAAATAAACCAGCGAGGGCAATGGTATCTTATCTCTGAGAAGAGATGTGGCTGCTACATGCCTCTGAACTATATTACAATGAGGCTCGAAGGCCTATTTATTGTTGATAAACAATGGAAAACCCTTAACATCCCAAAATCTAACCCTAGAAGATGAAACGCCAAATTGTGGGCCCCGATTTGGATAAGTTGGTAAATCAACTTCCCGGGGTTGTAACTTTGGCACCCAATCTTCATTTGATGCGTACAATAGCTCGTTAGAAATATCTATCCGAGAACTACAACTTTGGGAAGAGAAATATCAATCCATGGACCCATGTTGCTCCCAAATTTTCCAAAAACCATCTTTTACGACCTCAAAACGACTCTCGAAGTTCAGGACCCGAAAAAGTGCTAAAAATAGTAAATTGTGCTACAATTACGGAAACTGAAAAACTGAAAGAGACAGTTGTGGAGGTCCAAGTGGGATAGGTGGGTGGCCACCAACATCCACCTGGATTAGCTGGAAAGCAGGGCTTCGAATCCAAATTCCAATACCAGCACCGTCCTTACCCATTGCACCATCGAAGTCCATGCTCCAAAGGTCGGCTTCATCTTCTAGATGCTGAAATTTTGTTTCTTTCTCAACCTTACCTTTGCTGATTACTTCATTTTTCTTCTCTTCACTAACCTTTTGCTGTTGTGTAGGTTGCTCAGAAGAAATTGCTATTTTTTCTTTTTATTGATTAAGAATTGCTCTAAAATTTTCGGAAATTTCTGGTACATCATCTACTTCTACAAGCTGAATATCTACATCATTCAATCCACTATCAGAGTACAAAACAAAGGACTCTAAATCAGTATGTACATAATTTATTAGATGATTCGCAGGCTTCTCTTTACTAGTGATCATATACTTCATTTTCTTTTCCCGGTACAACTTCCTCAATTGACCGAAAACAGGGATGGTAGCATAAGAGAAGTCAAGTTGTAAAGTGCCTTTGAGTTTAGCACCCCACGATCTAGATAAGAGAATACCAAATCGAGGTGATATATTAGCAACAACCACATCCATCAAGACATTTTTGGCTGGGATTTGATCTAAAGAAACCACCAAATCTTTGATGAGACCAATGCAACGAACTCTACCAGAGTCAAAGGAGTACAAATCATGATATTTCCGGGTGATATCCAGGCCCAACTTTTCCATAATGGCTTTAGGCATCAAATTGTGAGAAGCTCCGGAATCTAACATAACATTATGGAGAATATACTCATGCAGTCTAGGACTGTGATAAAAGGGAGGGACTTCGCTATCTTCAGGCTGACCTTCTATGGCTGGACCAAAAATGAGCTTAGGATGATCATCCTCGACATTCACCATGTCTGACAAAGGATCTATTTGCAATATTCTAGATACATGGTGTTTATAATTGCTATTCTTAACAAGCTCAGTCAAAGGAATGGACACTTTTAATTTAGCAATTTCACTTTCTAAATTAAAGGATGAAGCTCTGTCTACCTCTTAAACACCAATATCCTTCTTATCTGCTTACCCTTTCACTGCACTATCTTTTTGCTAATTGTTATTCTCGTTTGCAGTGATACTTGTTGATGGTACTTTGCTGGAATTCGAATCAGCAAGCTCTTTCCCTTTCTTCTGAGTGTTTGAGGAATCATTCTTGGGTTGCACATATTTTCTTTTCTGAATAGGATTGATCGGTACATCTCTGCTCCTTAAAGAGTACTGCCTCTGCTGTGCAGTCAAAGCATTCATATAACCATGTTGATAATCATAAGATTCAGCCTCCAAAACCACATCATTTGCTAAGATGTAATCTTCATCCCTTTGAATGTTTGGAACTTCCACGTATTCTTCATCTTCGGTGAAAAATATAGGCATACCCTCAGCAGTGAAAAAGTGATTTGTTTCAATTACCGGATCTTTGTCATCTTCTTCTTCCATTCCTTGAACATAATTCTGTTGTAAGGGAGTTCTGATCTGCTATTGTTGCGCTGGTTGCTCTGGTGCCTTTTGTTCTCTCTACTTGATTCGGAATTGGGGCTGCTGTTGTCCTCTAAAATTTGGATTCCGGATTGGTGGTTCAGGTCTATCTGTGATGGTTAACTGGTCAACCATCCTCTCCACTGTTCGAATCAATGTATCCATCTTTACATCTGAAGTAGATGCTTCTTCTTTTATGGTCACTCTTTTCTCAGATCTCATTCTTGCTCTTTTGGCCAACAATTTTTCTTCTACACTCACAACATTCTTTTGCATGTCTTCTAGTGTGGTAGGATCATGTTCCCGCAACTGATATGCCATATCATCGAAACCGTCTGGAAACTTGAGCAGAGCAAATCCCTCTAGTGGTTTAATTTTGGCATGAATAGCATTGTATATTGCTTTAAACCTCACACAATAGTCTTGCACACTCTTGCTAATATTTCTTTTGATGTTCTCATATTCGGACAAAATCTGAAGTGCATTCTTCTTCACCTCCCACCAATCCAGGAACTGCCTATGGAGGATTGGTAAAGTGGTGATAGACGTTGTGGGTAAAGCTCTAAACCATTTTCGAACTTCACCTCCAAAACTTTGTACAAACAATCTCATCGTCACATCTTCAATCTCTACTTAATGTAGGTCAAAGAAATCATTCATTTTATCAACATGTTGTTGAGCTGTAATGGTTTGAGTGGCATCAAGGAAAGGTATTTTGGTTTGATATTCAGTGGGCATGGCACCAAGATTCTGAGGTAAAATAAGGGGTGCATACCGGGCAGCCATAACTCGAGGTGGATTTAAAGCAAGGATTGAGCTACTAGGAGTTGATGCAGTAGTTGATGGAGAACTGGGAGTAATAGGTGATTGATGGGGAATGATAGGTTGATAGGGAAGTGAAGGTATAAATGGAGGTGGGGAATGAACTTTAGAGGTTGAAGGGAATAGTGATGAACTAAGGGTAGTGGACATTGGTTCAGGAAGCTAAAGGATCTTAGTAGTAGTGAGGGATGATTGTGGGGAATTTAGAATATACTCATCAATTAACCAGTTTGCCTTTTGGACTTCAAGATCTGTAATAAACTCTGGATCTAGAAATATATCATCAAGTGCACTTTTAGACCTGGTTCTAAATAGGGAAAGGTCAAATGACAGATCAAATGGGAGGTCTTCTAAAAACAACCACTCATTAGGGCAGGAATCTACTTTGATTGAAGGAGTGGGACTCATTGAACTTTCTTGTCTTTTGAGTCTTCTCAAAATCAAATTGGGATTATCCACTACTGGGGCAGGGTTTGGATCTAGATTGGCCCTAGTGTACTTTCTCGAAGCCAGTGTGCTCAAATTTCAAAGTTTTATATATTGCTTTACAACTTTCCAATTCAAACTAGTAAATTCTAGAACTCATCATCCATAAACTTAAGAATTCAAATGAAAGATACTACCGAGGTGATTAGTCTTTCGTTCCCCATTATGGTCGCCACTATGTTATCACCTGGATTGAATCTCAGGCTAAAGGAAGGCAATGCCAGGGTAACCACAAACCACGCTTGGCTAAGTAGCTAGCGCTACTAGTTTGAGAGAGGGATCTCTTCGTAAGGATCTCAGCCAAGATGAATGGATCAGGTAAAGTATATTAGGCTAGGTATAGTAGCACGAAGTTTTGATTGGATTTTTAAAGCGTTTTGCCAGATAAGGAGGAGCTGGATAGTTTAGGGCTAGGGAATTAGGTCAGAATTGCAAGGTGTTCAATGGGGCAAGGTAGGAATAAGGTTTAGCACTCTAGGGCTTGATGGGGTGAGATGTTTTAGACTGGTGAGAAGCTAAGAAGAGCATGTGAAAACCATGGATCTTTCCTAGACTGCACAAAACATGAAATGGTGAATGTTTTCCCCAAGCAGAGCACTGATATAATGAATTTTTCCTATCAACTTGAAATCATTCACTTAGAAAGCAATGAAATGATTAACGAAGTATATAAAACACATTAACACATGATCACAAAATAATAAACTATACTAAAACTCCATACCACATGGATCCCATAAAAATAGCAACAATTCTTATTAATCTCCTGCTAAACTGCTACAAAATGATGTACAATCAAGGTCTGAGCATCCAGCTGAGTCCAACCCTTTACAATGAGAAAGAAGAAGATATAGACATAAATTCAACCTCCTCCCATCCTCAGGGGTCGAATCCCTAAGATGAGGAGCTAATCTAACCAACACTGAACAAGAAACAGGAATATAGGCATCTCAAGAACTTGCCTCTAAAAGTGAAAAACTTATGCATTTGAGCTCAAATTGACTTCTAATGTAATGAATCTACCCTCTACTACTAGTTATACATCATATCTACATTCCAAGTCATCATTTAAAATGGTGAAACATCCTCCATGAGAGAGAATCCATGAACACAGTCAAAAAATGGAAAAATAAGCATCCTGTGCAAAATCTACCCTACGCGCAGCGCCACTTTCAGGTCCCTTTTGGAGGCCTTCCCGGCATCAAAATTGAGCTCATGATAGTTCATTGGAAAGGTATTCAAGTCTAATTTCTAAAAAACCTAGAATTTCTACATTTGAAGCTCATTGTTCCCTAAAAGCTTGATTCTCCCAAGACTGCTTCTGTGTGTCCAAAAAGTGGCAGAAAGATCATTTTTAGGGTGTTTTTTGACCTTTTGGTGGACCCGTTCTGCCCCAAAAACTTAGAAAATCCATAGGGTTGATGTCATCATCGCTCTGAATCCAAAAATGCAAACCATTTCTCCATTGGGTGCCACTGGCGCTACGCGTTTAGGCAGATTTCCAGTGTGTAAAATTTCAAAATTTGCAAGTGACAAAAATTCTTCCAAACTTGCCCAAAATTGGTGAGAAGCACCATCATCAAGTGTCCTGATTAGCCAAGGAAGCTTCAACAAGCAACCTAAGCCTATCCTCCTCCTTTTTTCCTTTCAAAGCCCACCTTAGCCTAGCTTTCATCTTTTTGACCCTCATGTTGCAAATTTTGTTTCGGGTCCTGTAATGGTAGGCCATGTGCCTGATCATCTGATTGTCTTTATTGGCCTTCTGCAACAGCTTCTCAAGGTGCAAATTGACTCTCTCAAGCCAAGTCTCTCTATATCTTTAATATCCTTCTCAATAGGAGTCAAAGTGACCTGTGCCTCTTTGTCACCTTTTCGTCTTACCTTGAGCAGTTCCAGCTCCCTGAGGACTTGTTTGTCACTCAACTACTTGTTTTCTTGTTCCAAATATGTGATGACATACTTGGCCCTCTCCAAATTGTCCATCAAATCTTGTACTTGAGCCTCCTTTTCTTGTATGATGATGTCCTTTATTGTGTCTTCATCTTGACCCTCTAAGTCAATTATTTCCATGCCATGATGAGTATAACACTGCTCCAACTCATCATGCTCTATCAAGTCAAATTCTCTTTCCTCCTCATCATCAAAACTATCCTCCATCATCTTTCCCTTCCCTTTGTGCAGTTGTTGCACCTATACCTGTTGTGTTGATGAAGAAGGAAAAGCCCCTTCCACATCTTATGGAGCTAGCATTTGCATATGGGTTGATGAAGAAGGCAAGGTCCCTTCCACATCCCGTGGAGCAAACACTTGCCTATCAACTGCAAACAATCTCCTTGTGCCCCTCTAATACGTCATGAAGGTCCCGGGAACCTTAGTAGCTCTAGTCTCTTTGGCCTCCTCATTTGTTTTCACTTGAGCACTACTAGAAGGTCCCCCTACTTCTTGAGACACTGGTGGAGGAATTTGAGGACCCATGAAGATGTCATGAGCAATAAATGTCTCCCAAGAGATGTTGAGGAGACTCAGATGATGAAGCACAATCATCTTGATCAGGGAATAATGATAGGGACTACTCATATGTTGAAGGTATGGCTTATTCTAGACAAAATGAGCCATCTTCTCAATATTCCTGAACAAGAAATAAGGGAGGTTTAACATCCTCACCCTAGTAAAATGCATTAGGATCTTGATGTGATAGGTGTACAGCCTGGAAAATCTGCCCTCACAAGTGAAATATTTCATGATGATTTTCATCATGGGGACATACTTGTCTTCAAGAAATCTGAAAGGAAAAAGTCTTTTCACCTCATTTCTGTACCGGGGTTTGATATAAGGCTCATAATAGTGTTCATCTAGGTCCTGGGTCTTGTACCACTTCTCCCCTACATTCAGAATCCTGGTTGCATGTGAAATGATGTAGGGTGAGGCGGTGAATGTTACCCCAGCAAGAGTCACCTTGTTGTCCTAAAGATGAGCTACAAAAAGTCTGGTGAGCTCAGGGTGGTGTTGAATTCTCTCTACATGCTCACAGAACTCATAGCAGCCAAGATATCTGAAACATGTGATAGCCAATTGAGAGACCTACAATTCTGTAAGGTTTGATGGCTCTTCTCTGATAATTCTGCCTCCCTTGGGTGGTTTTCTCCGATGCCTAGCTCTATCTACTGAAGTGTCACTGCCTGTGTTTTCCTCCTCCTCATAGTCTCAGCCCTCTTTGTCCATGTTTGCAGGGCTTGAGGTTGTATGAAGGGAATGAGTGAAAGTGTTTTAGGAGTGAGGAGATGGGAGATGAGCTTATGGGCTAGAAAATGAACGAGTGAGTAGGAATGATAAAAATGAGAGGGAGGGCTTGGTTTGTTTGAGAAATTGCCCTTTGGGCAGAGGGATAAAGGGATAAGGATGTTATGGAATAGGGATAAAGAGATAGGGAAAAAGGAATATAGGAATAAAGGGATAGGGAAAGAGTTTAGAGTTGTAGTGACAGGTTTAGGGCTTTAGGCATAATTAGGGAAAAAATTATGGTTTCATATTTACCATGGGAAATTATGCTTAAGAGTTTGATTGCAAACCCATATTGAAACATGGGAGGTCAACTTACTTGCATTGAAGGTAAGAGAGGGCAAATTTTGAAGATTGTTGAAGTTTTGAGGCTTTCTCCTCAACGCGGAGCGCCACCTCCAGAAGCGCAGCGCAGTGTAAAATTACACTGGGAAATTTGCCAGACATGCGGCGCCACCTCCAGAAGCACAGTGCAGTGTAAAATAACACTGGGAAATTTGCCAGACGCATAGTGCCAAGCTCTCAATGCATAGCGCCACTCCTCCTGCCTGAGATGCGCAGCGATAGTCTACGTACGCGCAACGCCACCCTCCAGAAGCGCAACGCCAACTCTCCTTTGCCCAAAACTCGCTCAACCTTTCCTCTTCTCCTCACTTTTTGACTTCTTGCTTGCAAAATGAGAATGATGAACTTGAAAATGAAATGTGAGGCCTTATATAGGAGTAAATTTTAATTTTTCACTTGAAAAACCCACTTTCTAATGTTTCTTAACCTTCTTCAAAACTCTGTTTTTAATGCCTTTTCTTCTTTGTTTCTTTTCAGGTGGATAATTCTCAACTTGAACTGATTTTTGTAGTGTTTCTTTGTCTTGTAGGAAGGAGAGATGCTTTGGTGCAGCTAGGATCATTTATTACATAAAGTGACTTAAAATTACATAAGAAATACAAATTAACTCAAAATACTCTGTTTTCACCTCAAAAACATGTTTTTGAGGTGAAAATTACATTAGGTTAAAAGATAATGATCTAGTGACTATGACCTACAAGCCATCATGCTTGACTTATTTATCATCCTCATATCCTTGCTGACCTTTATTTACACTTTTAAATCAGGCTCTTGACCTTGGTAATGAAACCCTAAGACCTAATGAAACATGCCCTATGACCTAATGAAAACATGATCTATGACCTAATGAAAGCATGATTGTAAATTAACCATGAAACCATAATTGAAGACATCCTGAAGAAGGGTCAACAAGTATACTCTATGAGGGAGAAATTAGATTTTCTGAAGAGAAGACAACCATCAGTGGATCAGTTTGACATGACCTAATGAAATGATGTAAAAATTTCAATATGGGACCCCTAAAATGAAAATGCAGAGAGCAAATTTTGATCCCTGATGGAAGTTTGCAGATACTCACACTAACAAACGAGAGGGAGAAATTACCAAATTGGGAACCCTTATGGTTTGATTTGGTACAAGAAGAAATCAGGCGAAATACCAGAGATGGAAGTTCATCCAAGGGAGAGGATGAAGAAAACTTTGCATTGGTTAGAAAGGGAAGAAGTATCAAACCAAACCAGAATCCATCCATGGGGGCAAGAATCAAGACTTGTCCAAAATAAAATGCTTGAATTGTCATGAATTTGGGCACTAAGCTACAAAGTGCCCACACAAAAATTCTAGCAAGAAGAACTGAGGAGGAGTAGCAGGTGAAGCATTGGCTTCACAATTCGAGTTAGATTTCACCCTAATTGCATGCATTACCAGCATTAAGATAAGGAGTGTATGGTACTTGGATTCAGTGATTTGGAGGAGAAAGATCTCCATATGCATATTGAGCTTGGGGACGATGAAGGGTACAGTGATACCAGGATTGGTATAGCAACCTTTAAGAGGGATTCGGGATCCCCTCTTCACCTGAAAGATGTCATGTTTGTACCAGCCTAAAGAAGAACCTAATCTTTGTAGAATTTTTGGAAGACTGTGTCTATGATGTGATATTTAGTAAAGGGAAAGCCTTTCTGAGACACATAGCTACTAGACAGATGAAGAAAATCAGGGTTTGTTTGAAGAAAATGTATAAACTTGATGTGGAATATTGTGTTGCATTGATCAATGAGGCAAATAAAGTGTAGAGTCGTGATGTCGGTGAACTCTGGCACAAGATATTGGGCCATTTTCATCATGGCACCTTAAAAATTATGCAGTAAATAACAACTGGCCTCCCTAAAATATCACTTGAGCAAGAGGATGTCTGCAAGCGTTGTACCTTGGGGAAGTATGTAAAATCCACATTCCACGATTGAGATGGCAAAGAACATGTAGTATTGGAGAGAGTCCACTCTAATGTTTAAGGACCCTTCTCGACAGCCTCCATTGCCAGACATAAATACTATGTTATTTTTATTGATTATTTATAAAGAAAGTGTTGGCTTCTCTTAAGTCAGAATAAGGATGAGACATTCTCAATAATGTAGAATTCAAGTCACTATTTGAGAAAGAGACCGGCAAGAAGGTGAAGGCTCTCATGAGCGAAAATGGAGGTGAGTATGTTTCGAATGAAGTCAAGGAATTTTGTGCCAAATAAGGAATTCGAAAGGAACTGACAACTCTCCACAACCCACAGCAAAATAGGGTATCTGAGAGGAAGAACCAAAGCATTATGGGAGTTAAAAGAGCTAGGCTACATGACCAAGGCCTATCACTGCATTTGTGGGCAGAGGCATATAAAACAGCAGTATACTTGCAGAACTGGAGTCCTCATCAAATTCTTTGAATGATTACACCATATGAGGATTTCTCAGAGAAAGTCGGATGCGTCTCATTTCATAATTTTTGGAGCCTTTGTTTACTACCATCTCTCCAAAGATTCAAGGAAGAAACTCGAGTCGACTGCAGAGTTGGAAATTTTTATGGTTGTTGGGTGCTGGACCCACCAACATGTCAGGGGATCTCCCCACTAAGAAGTCCCAACTAGACTTCAGACTGTTTGGAGTAGGAGTCCCAACAGTGGGTAGTAAATTTATGCCTTGACTGCGATAGCATGTAGAGGTAAGTGTGATATCTTTGTCAGGAGCAAGTGTGTGACCTTGCAGAAAGTCAAGAGAGATGGATGGGGAGGTTCTAACACACGAAGGTGAAAAGGAAGTGTGTCCCTTAGAAGCCTATAATAGTACGCAACCTGAAAGGAACACATGAGAAGAATGAAATCACAGGTTGGAAAAGGCATAGTCCAAAATCCAGGGTGACAGGTTAAACCAACAATATGATTCCAACAAGATTCATACAATCATATACAAATTAGTTCATACATGAATGTGTAAGTTAAATAACATACATTGCTAAAGCAACCAAAATAGTCCAACTATAATAACAACATATGCATGAAAACGTTTCGGCTCTATTATATTATATAAAAGTGAAAGTTTCACTTATACATACAACCATGACAACCACTATCCCCAATAGTGGAACATTATAGACAAAACTTCTTGCTCCTCCAAAGAGACGTACTCGCTCTGCACTGTGGAGAAGCCAAGGCTCATCACAATACTCTCCAATCCCTCTCTAAGCAATGCCTAGCAAAAGCTTGGCTCCCAAAAGCCTGGTATATGTGTTATGAGGTTCTATTTATAACAAAGGGTGGGGTGACCCTTAACATTCCCCTTTGTGACTCTTAGACTACCCTCATGACTCTTCAACTTCATTAAATAACTCGTTACATTACATATGATTGTTTGAATTCCACTAATGACACTTGGAATTTCATTTTACGTCATGTTTACAAAAATACATTTTCCACATATACCCATGTGGGACAAAAAAATAGGCTTGACTCAACCAGACAAGACAACACTAAGACTCGAACGGCTATGGAAAGACCAACTCATAAACATTCTCTCTGTGATCCTTTGTGATGAACTAATGCATACTTGGTAGTGCACAATGGTGTCCACGTACTCTATGATGATGTCTTTCTAGAAACGAACACTTGCCTCCAGTACTTCCGGGTATACTAATTTGGAACCTCTATCCAAATCGTCCTATAACATGTGTAGCTTAGTCGTTAACAAGGCTGGACCGACGATATACATTCGCATGTTCTCGACGTTGACTTGCAAATCTGCGATGGTGGCCATGAGCATCAACTAATCAAAGTACGCATCGAGCTCCAGTCAAACTTGGTTCTTCTCTTTGCTCTCGGTGAGTGTTCCAATTGACAGGGTGCCATACTTTCTCACCACGACATCCAAACTCTTGTACAACTGTGCATACGAAGCCTTAATATTGGTGATGAGAGGCAGGAGTTTGTCATAGTTCTATATCAGGCTCGAGATGCGTGCTTTGTCCAACTCTACCTACATCTTCATCATATTTTGCAAGTGAAGCGGGGCTCCCTTGTACCGCATTGTCCATGTTTGTACATGATCAGCAGCGACATGTATATCTGTGAGTGTTCGCGCTATCTTGGTGTAGCGTTGTTGATGACCATGTAGATGGAGAATTTACTTGTGCACGGTGATGAACCTATCATACAATCTCCACATGATTGTCTCAAGAGATGATACTTCAGCTAGTGTTGCTTTCTTCATCTCTGCTGTGGTGGATCCTGTTGATTATTCCTCTCTGCCTAGTTGCTTGCAATTCCTTAGCTATGCACTCATTTTATGCTATCAAAAACTTCATACTTGAGCTCGTGTTTTTGGAATAAGCCTTTGTAGCATCGGCCAAGGAAGTTGGATGTCTTCGTACATCTGACACAATCGCTCATTCTTAAAAGTGCACAGGTGATGCATGCTCATCTGAGGTGTGCGCTCTATGTGCTTGTACAACTCTATGTTGTGACTCATCAAAGGCTATGTTGTACACATCTATTACCGAATTATCCTCAAGGAGAACAATATCTCCTTTCTCACTTGGGACTTGCTATGTTGATGGAGCTGATGAAGTTTGTGGGCCGACCTCGATTTCTTTTGGCATGAGTTCAGTGTCCTGATCCTGTTTTGACTGCTCCATCTCCATGTCCACTTGTTCTACTATCGGTTCATCCTATTAAGCAAGTTCCTGTTTCTGCAGTTTCTCACCATGTTCCTCATCTATTGTTGGTTTTGAGTCTTCAACTTGTATTAGCGTAGTTTGCACTGTCTATGTGCCTTGCACTTCCTCCTGTTCCGGTTCCAGCTACGCTTCCTTCTCTCTTCTACATAGCTCTTGTTTTTCTTTGAGCTTCTTCTCTACTTCATGCAACTTCCTCTTCATCCCTTCTAGCCTTTGCTTATCTTTCCTTTTCTATACTGCTCTCTTGTCGCATCTTTGCTTCTATCTCCAAAGTTGCTCTTTCAACCAGTGGATCTTCCTTAAACTTGTAAATTTGCTCCGCCTATGCTCTTTCAACAATCTTCCTCTTACCTTTGTCTTGCACAGGTTTATTGCTTGTTGCTTTTGTTGTTGTTTCTCCTTGTGGTGCTCCTACCTTGAGTGTTGCTAGCCACTCTATTGCCATGCTGACCAATTCATTGAGACTGGAGGAGTTATAACTATATCTCCATGGGTCTTACTCTAGCCAATGACACACCCTGTGGATCCAAGAATAGTACACTTGCACAGTGGTCCCTGCATAATCCATGTGGATCGTACGGATTGAAACTCTTTGTGTCAAACTTAAACTTCTTTAAGTTATCAACCTCGACATCCGCTTCTTTCAAACTCTAGATCATGTACAACCTAATTCGCAAAGGAAGCATAGCCCACGGTGCCTTCTTCTTCCTGTAAAATCTAGTTGATAACCCTATCGATATGTGGTATGCAACCTCCTACATGACCAGCTTGTCCGTGGAAAAGTTTGGCAACACTTGAGGAGCTTTCATTGCGCTGTACATCCTAATGAAGGTGTCATCAGGTGAGGCGTACCAATCTGCAATGTTCAGCAATGCCTCCATTGCTACCTAGGACATGCAATGTGGATTTTGTTCAAATATCATTGTGTACAGAGGGGCGATGAAGTGGTCAAATAGTCTAGCCATGACTCCTCGGTAGCTACACTCTGAGAGAAACTTGCAATATACATTCATATCATTCTCTGAAGGTGTCCATGCCCAATCCATGCAAGGAAACTGTTGATGGGCATAGATTGCATCGAGCAGGTAGGCAGACATGAAGAATATTTCTTACTGATCCTTGGGCGGACTCTGGGCATTTGATACATGCACTTTCAGCTGGAGAAGGAACATGTCGGACCAGTTGAAATGTTTGCCTTCACTTTCCAGTTGATTCAACATAACAACCCAAATCTATGGGAAGGTCTCCGTACTCCCATGGCCATACAAGAAGCATGCGAAGATAACCAAGAATCGATAAGCCTTCCTGAGTGTCTTCATCTTGTATATCTGGTTTGGTGTTGTCCTGAACTTTGATGGCTCCCTTACCCAATGCTTCAAGATGCCTCTTGTGTTCACGTTGTTGTTGGGAGTGTAGAATGGTGCATCCATCCTATTCACCGACTATGGCAAATGGTACATCTGTTGATAATCTTTCATCATGAAGGAATCAATCTCTACTCCACTAACACTGCTCAGTATCATCATCTCAAGATCAATGTGTGAGACAATCTAGTGGATCACATATGCGCACGAGAAGGTGGGATACCTGCATGCAACCTTGTACAGTCCTGACTTATGGATGTTTACATATACTTGTCGATCCTCCAGATTCTCCTCAAAGTTTCCTATGAAAATAGTGCTGACGTCTTTCCATTTGATCTTGATGTCTTTCTCAATGAAGAGGTGTGCGTCTGTGTACATGGGAAAGCTCATAGACCCCTGCTCAACCACATCTCTAGTATTTATTTCAACTATGTCTTTTGATCCAACTCTCTTGGAGGACATGATACCCGTACTGTTGAGAAGCTACTCAAAAACATGTGGTACCTAAAGAAAGAGAAGACACTCATGGCAAGACAATGTCAACTAAAAACATAAAACAACTCAAGAATCAATCGTGCAACAAACTGGTGACTATTGGGAAAGATTGCGCAGCATTGACTCTGGGAGGCCAGGAGACTGTTAGCTAGAACTGTGCAATATTCAGTCTAGTGAGGACGACTGCTGACAAAAATTGTGTAATGCACAGATCAATCAAGTTGGGTTGTTGGCTAGAACTATGCATTATGCAATTCCAATGGGCAGGACTAGGGCACTGCCTCCCAAGATTGCACAGAGCACAACTAGGATCTAGTCTGGGCAGCCTCTGCGCAATTCCTGGAGGCAAGGTAGAGCCTTGACTATCAGGAATGTGTAGTCCATGCCAGGAGAAACAAGATTTGGGCCAAGGCAACTGAGATCTACCCAAGGGCAACCTGAAAATGTGAAGGACTGAATGTGTATGTAATGCTGGTGCAGATCTGAGTGAATAGACATGCATGCAAGTCAGGTAAGTGAAAAAATCAGTCAAACGGAAAAACCATGAAGCTCATGAAGAGAGTCACTGCAACAGTGACTATCAGTGAAAAAAAAGTGTTATGCATGTGACACTAAGGAAATGTAATGCAAAACTCGAAACAACACTTCTACAAGTTAAAATACATTAAAACTCCAGTGGTCATTCATTAAAACAAGGAAAATAACACTCATACAAGCCGAGAAATAAAAAGCGACAGAAAAAGCAGCAAAAGACATGAAAATCAAAATTTACCCAGAAAATTTTTGTCGACTGTGCCGAAGGTTCCTAGATGCCTCGAGAATGCCAGAGCTCCAAGATCGAATGTGAAGAATGAGCTTTGAGGCGTCATTTAAATAGATTTAGTGAACTTAGGGTTTATGACGTGCATGCCACAAATCTAGGAAAAGGTGACACTTGGCAGGGATTTTCTAAAATCGACTTTGCATATAATTCCCACTGCTAAAATTAGATCCCTAAAATCTAGGGATTCTTTTTCACTTTGCTTTTTGCTTTTTTAGGAAAATTTGCCTGGTATGCAAAGAAGGATTGCGTAGATCTGCAGGGAACTGGGCAACCTACCGGCACATGATACAAACAATCACTGAGGGAAAATATTCTGTGTTGTTTCTGGGTTGAGTCACACTGGCTGGCTAGCCAGCTTTGCGCAATTTTCCAGAGCAATTTTGATGGCCTACTCTGCACATTTCTGGAGAGCAGTGCCTCTAGATTTCTCTGCGCATTTCTGGAGAGCATTGTCAACTAGCCTGCTCTGCGCATTTTTGGAGAGCAGTGTCCACTGACCTCCTCTGCGCAATTTTTGAGTGCAAGGTAGTTGTTGGGCTGATTTGTGCAATTCATGAGGGGAAGACAAACTTCCCTCCAAGATTGTGTAGTTTTGCCTGAAAACCCAATGATCGAATGTGAACCAAGTATTGGGTGAGCTTGTGGTTAGCCGATGGGACAAGTGAGTGAACACAAGTTGTTAAGTGATAGATGAAATCAAATAAACACAAGTACCTTATCAATGCAAGATAACTGCTATGATTTCGAGGAGGGAGGCTCCAAAACAAAGCAAAGGAAAAATTTTGGAGGGTGGTTGTGGCCGCTACAACATTGGCGACACACTGGTAGAACTCCAACTCTCTGTATGAACCTTGTTCATGAAAAATGAGTCTAACTCCTCTGGAAGTATTGTATGATTCTTTGATCGGCATGGCTTCAACACTACATTGAGTTAAAGATATAGCCCCTACCATTCTCTTGATCAGTCAGCACACATACCAAGCCAATTCTACTGAGTTGTTTCAATTGGGGATGATGGGTATATTGGTGCTCAAGTAATATAGATGTCAAAGTCTTAGTTTCATCTCTAGTGTTGCTTCGCTGCCAGTAGGCCTGGACAGTACCCCGACAGAGTCATCCTATGAACACAAGCATCACTTCACTACCAGCGAGCCTGGTCAGTACCCTAGTGGAGTTACTTACACAACCTCTTTTCACAGGAAGCCTTTCTCTTCTTTCGCCTTATTTACTTTTCATGGTTTTTTTTTTTTTTTTTTTTCCAGAACTGTGCATAGGAACTTATTTATTTCATAGGCAGAAGAGGGATCCCGACTTATTGAGAGTAGAAGAGGTTGTCCCTTCAGAGAAGTATGTTATAGATACCTCTGACACGACTTGTTAAGATTTTACCCTTCACCTTACTCTACTTGACTGAGCTAACAAGGGTTAACCCAAAAGAACCAATTAGAGTAGGCAGTACTAGTTAAAAGTGCAAGTGTTGTGTTTTTACCAAGACTCGCTCTAGACAGAACATATTTTCCATCCGAGCATCATCGACTGAAGACAACAAGCTCTTCATAAAGGGAGAGGACAACATATAACCAAGTGTTGATAGTTGTACAAGTCCCTTTGTACTTTACCTTGCTTGTCTCGAGAGCCACACACGATTTCATGCGAAACTAAACCTATGGGTGTCAAACAAGCAAACATATAAGTAATGCAAACAAGGTAAACAAAGCAAGCATGCAAACAAACAAAAACAAGAAAGAAACCACTACTCCTACTCCTAACCTAAACAGTGCATGGGTCGACTCACGTAAAGTGATATTTCCAATGCAGCCACCGGCACATTGGTTGACCCATGTTGGTGAAGGCATGGTTGATGAGAAAGATAAGCATGTGAACCAGCAAACAAGAAAGATATAATAGTGAAGACCAACATGCTTCAAGTTTAAAAATGTCCATAGAAAAGAAAAGAATAAAAAAGCAAGATAAACATTCTGCGTACCTATCATGGTTATGCAACACACTGCGTGCAGACGATAAGCACTTACACTCTTTTGACCGTGACAAATGAGAAAACATAAGAAATAAAGACAACTTACATTTAGCAAGAGTGCTCATTTTGTATGATTCCTCTAATGCATGAGCGATGGGATCATGTGATTCAAGTGGAGGATGTGACATCTGTAAACTAGATTGATCTTCAATGTAAACAGGAGAGTGATGAGGAGCCTTGGGTATTACAACAAATTCCTGATCAGGAGTGGAAATAACCTCAAGACTACGAGGTCCTAACATAACCATCAACTCGGGCTAAAGTGCCTCGACAGCCTGCGGAGTTTCCACTTCATCAACAGATAGATAATTAAAGTTGAGAGGCTTAGAAAGATCAATATCGAATGAATCGTAAATCTGAGAGTCGTAAATTGCTGAAGTGAAATGCACTGTATATGCAAGATAACCGATTTCTTAGTTCTTTGTCATTTTTGAGTTTTTGGTTTGTTTTTGGGTTTATCTTCTGTTGATTTCCTAATGTGAGATGGCAGAATTGAAAGTCAAGTATGGATGGCAATGGTGATTTCTACAATGATTTTCCAAACTTTAAAGTTCTAAAAAAGGCTGCAAAACTTGCTGTGATGAAATCAATTCCCAAAACAAAATAAAAATGTAACAAAACAGTGAACTAGTGACAATGAAGCCCAGTATTCTTACTGTTGTATAAAAAGAAAATAAAAACTAAACTCAAAGCAATTCAAAGACTGTAAGCAAAGAAAACTAAATCACACTACTTCAACTCATATTCTGACCCCTCACCTTTCAACTCGCTCTGGCTATAGGAGGTAATCATAAACAAATTGAGTAATTTGATATCTAAATTGCAGGAAATGAAATTGCATAAAATGAAACTAAGATTAAACTACTCATTCATACTTCAATCCCTAAAAATGACATAAGTAATCTAATCACTAACTTGCAGGAAAGTAAACTAAATCATACTACATCAAATAATATTCTGATTCCTCACTATTTGAGTCGCTTGGCTATAGGAAGGTAATCATAAACAAATGGAGTAATATGATATCTAAATTGCATGAAATTAAATGAGAAAAATAGAACTGAAAGAAATGACAATGCTGGAATTAAAACTCAGAAAATAAATCAGTAGAAAGGACAAGATGATTTCATCTCATTAGTCATTAAAACTATGTAAATTGCCTGGGCTGCCTACAAGAACCTGAAAGAAAAGCACTGATCAGTTAACAATTATGAGAAAGCATAAAAGAAAAGATGGGCAACAGTTAACATGAATATCAGAACAATGTAATATATACAAGCAAATGATTATAACAGCGGTAACATAATGAAAGCAAGCAAGAAACTATACAATAGATACAGATCCTTGGTGTACAGGGGCCCTCTGCAACCTCGACCAATCAATACTCAGTCACGAATTGAACTTAAGAACGTTGTTTTCTCATATATTAAAATGCTGTTATAAAATAAAGATATAGCACGGCATAGTGGGCTTATAAAAACAGTCAAGATTACATATGAAAAGCTAACTATCAAGCGTATGATAACGCGTTATTTATAACTGAAGATGCTATAACTGATTCCTAAATTCTGTGCTGCCAAACAAACACGTAAATATCCACATCCTGAGATCTAGCAGTATGGTAGCCGTGACAAATAAATCTATGGAGTGGTGGTTGTTCGATTTGGTTCACGGATTGATCCACAGGTGTTAGCACACCTCCGGAGATTGAGGAACTAGCCACGCAAAACTTCACGTGGTAAAAACAGAGTCGTGCCACCGCAAAACTCTTGGTTTGACCACTCCTTTGACTGTCCTTGACCATGGTTGTTTGTGAGTGATTCGGCTAAACCAAGGGGACACGCTCCATGCACATGTCATTTGCAGCTTGCCCATGTGGCCGGATTCTCCAGTGGACACCTGTAACATAGTCTTCAACAAAATGGCTGCGGAAACTTGAGCTGACTACGGAAAGTGACAAGTTTCCGTAGCTGATTGAACAAAAATCTAAATCAAACAACAGTCACAAGACATAGTTAGGAAACCATTTTATAAGCTCTTTTTAAACTAATATGCAATGATTTGACAGCTTGGTGGGTCAATTAAATGGAAAAGAAGGCTGAAAAGGTGTATAGGGAAGGTGCAGGTTTGGGACTCAACAATACCTCGGTGAGTCTTCCCACTTTAGACTATAGCATTGTAGAAAACATGAAGAATACACGTGCAAACATCTCTCTGTATGAACTTATAAAAATCACGAGTCAGGGGACATTCTTGTGCGAGCACTTGGGGAAACCTCTACTGGTCAATGTCATTCCACTCTCCATTGCTAAGAATATTAATGCCCAATGGAGTAAGAAAAGTGGGCATATCATCTAACTACAGAGAACATGTGTGTCAGCAATTGGTGAACTCGAGGATGTGATCATCTGATTAACATCTAATGAGCGAGTTCATCAATGCATCAATATTGTAGTTGTGGACATCTTGGAAGCATATGGGGTATTGTTTAGCAGACACTGGTCAAGAAGGTCGCAAGGACAGTTTTCTACTAACTGGTCACACTTATGGCTTTCGTATAAGGGAAGGAACAACCATATCCGAGTATTATCAGAGAGATATATGAATCACAACATGACTCCCTTGAATAGAAAATGAGTCATTGGCTTTCGCAAAGCTTATGTTTGGCAATTTCTTTCTAGAGACATAGTTGGGGTGCTATCTTGTAGAGTCATCCCCTTCCCCACCATACACACAATTGGGTCTCCTTCCCTGCCCAACTGGAGAAAATTAAACTTGTACAATAGTAGTAGTAGCAGTAGTAATAGTACTAGCGTGGTAAGTGGTCCCTTTACAGATGATATGTGGACCATGTACTTTGACGGATCCAAAACACAGGAGGGCTCTCGAGACTGTTGTGTTCTAATATACCCACTACAAAGGAAACATCTACTCTCTAGTTGCTTGGATTTTGAGTGCACGAACAACACCATAGATTATGAAGCACTCATTTTGGGCTTACATAAATCCATTGACCTCAAGGTTGTTTTTTTGAAAGTGGTAGGTGACTCTGAAATTGTGGTGTTTCAGGTACATAATTCTATACATTGTGTCACCGCGTCTTAAGAGTTATCAGTGACAAGTATATCAAATCATCTCTAATTTCCAATATTTCAACATTATTTTAGTGCCAAGAATGTGTAATGTAGTTGTGGATGCATTGGAAAATGTAGTTGCTAGGATGTCACCATTAAGGGATAGATTTTCTGTTGAGATTTTGTATAAACCATCTGTCCCAGATAACAACACTAATTTATGTGTTTTTTTATGTTTTTGATGATTATCAACAGATACTGCATTTCATGGCTAACACTGATGTCTTCAAGGATGTAGCAATAGATGAGGACAAGCATGAACAGTCTCTACAGGACACAGCTGACACAAGCAAAGGAAACCCCATCCCCAAGGGTGTGGTATCACTTGAAAAGTTGTATGACTTGCAGAACTGTTTTCAGGGGCCTGTGAATGCGAAAACCCATAGCTCTATGTTGTTTCATGAACGGATCAATCTGGGAACAAAAAAGGATCTGAAGTTTGTGAATCTCAATACATGTTGTACAACACGAGCAAAAATTATTTATCCGCCTTTTCGAATAGGATCGTGATGTATTCGCATGGACGTATGATGATCTTAAAACATATGACACACGAATAATCCAACACGTCATACCGATCAAGGAAGGGGCCAAGCCTTTTCAGCAGAAGCTGAGGAAAGTTCATCCATCACTTGAGCCCCTCATACAAAAAGAACTGACCAAGTTGTTGGATGCTCAGATCATCTATAAAGTGTGACATTCAACATGGGTGTCCAACTTAGTCCCTGTCAAGAATAAGTCCAAGGAGATCCGCCTATGCGTAGATTTTTGTAATCTCAATCGCGCCTTGGACAAGGAAAACTACCCAGTGTCATCCATGGAGCATATATTGCAGATAGTATCTAGAGCAGATATTTTTTCTTTGCTTGATGGATTTTCAGGATACAACCAGGTTCTAGTAGCAGATCCTGACAGACTCAAAACTACCTTCTGTACCAAGTGGGGTACGTTCGCATTTCGCAAAATGTAGTTTGGGTTAGTTAACCTAGGTACAACATTTCAGTGTGCAATGGAAATCACCTTCTGGGGGCTTATCGGACAAAGCACAGTGATCTACCTCAATGATGTAACAATATTCTCAAGACAATGGTCAGACCACCTGTGCCATCTCAAGAAGATTTTTGAGTGATGTCAAAAATACAGGTTATCCTTGAATCCCAAGAAGAGAATATTCGCAGTGTCAGAAGGGTAACCTGTTGGGACATATCATTTCCAAAAGTGGGATCAAGGTAGATCCAGACAAAGTTCAGACCATCACATAGATTCCCTATCCCGTGAAGAAGAAAGCCATGCAGTCTTTCTTGGGGAAGATCAACTTCCTCAAGAAGTTCATCTTTGATTATGCTCAAATTGTTAAACCAATACAAGAGATGACCAAGAAGGATGAAATATATAGTTGGGGAAAGAGGTAAAAGGACACATTCACCCGTATAAAGCAAGCAATAGCAAAGGCACTAGTGCTATACAGGCCAAACTTCAACAAATATTTCTTGCTCTACACTTTTGTGTCCAACACTTCACTCGTTGCGGTGCTCACTCAGAAGGAGGATTTGAACAATGAGTGACCAATCTCCTTCATGATTTCGAGCCTACAAGGACCGGAACTCAACTATCCTACCATGGAAAAAAAAGCTTATGTAGTTTACAAGGCGGTGAAGCATTTCAGACCCTACCTGTTAAAAAGCCACTGCATTATCTTTGTGCTACACCCAACAGTTAGATCACTTCTTGTTCAGCAAGAGTTGGGTGAGAGAAGGGCGAACTAGATGATGGGACTACAAGAGTATGATCTTGACATCAATCCAATTCATACCATCAAGGGTCAAAGTCTTTGCAAACTAGCAGCAAAAGCAATTAATGCACAAGAATAAGAAGAGCTCGCAGGCTAGGAGCAGGAAATATAAATGTATAATGTTGAGCGAGCCTCTCCCACTTCACATGGAAAATCTTGGTATGCAAAGGTGGGCCAGTGCCTTGAGCATGGCACCGTGCCCTCACATTTCTCTATGCAGCAAAAGAGGGCACTCTAACTGAAAGCTTTATCATACCAACTAGTGCATGGGGTATTATACATAAAGCATCATAATGGAGTATTGCTCCTTATACTATCCACAAGAAGCTTGGCCAACACACGTATCATCTCCAATCACTTGACCGAAAGATTAACTTTCTTCCTGTCAATGGCCAAGACTTAAAACTTTATTTTCAAAGAAATTTGGGATCATGCCCCGCACTATGTACACATTCGTTTGATTGTTTGTTGTTTTGTTTTCTTCGGTTTTCTGTTTTTTTGTTTTTGTAAATAAGTGTTATGTCTTACAGTGTCTTGGCTTCTAAATATGTATGTGGCTCAAGTTCAAAGAGTATTTTGACATTGCAGCCCTTGGCTAGTCCCGTGTTTGTCTTATTTGTGTTTGGTTGTAATTTTTGGCCAATGAAGTCTTGATGGAAAATATGATCCATCTGTAAGGAAAGCTTTGGTCAAACCATAAACTTGTGTCCAAGCTGGGAAACCTCATGCCTACACTTAGTTTTCTATTTGGGTGTTTTCAATATTATCCAACTAGTAGAAATGGAGAAGGGAAAAATCTAAATGAGTGAACCTGAATCAGAGGTCTGTATATGCTTCTTTGTAGGAACAAACTCTCTTGCTCTCAATAAGTTGGGATCCCTCTTCCGCACCAAAAATAAATAAGTTCCTATGCACAGTTCGCTTTTAAAAATTAACAAAGTTGAAAGAAGAGAAAGGCTTCCTATGCATAGAGGTGAAGCAAGAACTCCACCAGGGTATTTTCTAGGCTCGTTGGCAGTGGAGCAATGCTTGTCTTTCTACGTGACTCTGTCGGGGTACTATCCAGGCTTGTTGGCAGTGGAGCAACACTAGAGATGAAAAATTGTACTCTAAAAATCTTAAGCTCATGAGCTAAAATACCCTTCCCAATTCAAAACACTGTGATATAGCTAAATCTTATGTCGTGTTCAATTGAGAAGGCACAAGGCCAACCATGTTTACCCATGGGGTAAGTGGAGAAACCAAAGTAATCTGCACATTGAATCAATACTTCCCAAAGGACCAATGCGCTGCACTAAAAAATGGACCAAGACAGAGAAGTTGGTATTCAACTAGTGTGTCATCAAGTGTTGTAGTAGCTACAACACCCTCCAAAATTTAGGCTTGCACCCAAATTTCAGAGCCTTCCTTGGTTTTTCCTTTATGGTTGCAAACACTCAAGCTCGTTCCATGAGCTCCTTCAGAGTCTTTCCACCCCTTCTGCTTGCTTGATCAATTGTCGTCTTTTGGCATGTTTGATTGCTTTATCATGCTTGCAATCATTTTCTGGTGATTTCAAAGGTTTTTCTTTGTGTGTTTGAGTTGTCCAAGCTATGTAAACATTGGTTGCACTCATACACAAAGTTTTAAGAATTGTTGCACAAGTGTCGTCACGGTTGTTCTAAGGTTTATCTCATTTGTTACACTTGTCGCTTTTGGGTCTAGACAGACTCATAGAGGGTAATGCTTTGTCTTGTTGTTCTGGTGGTCTATGTCGTCATGTTTTCAAAGTATGCCAAGTGTGTGATCACAATGTCAAGTTCCTCATAAATTCACTTTCCTCACACACTTAGCCACTTTCCTGAAAATCCTTCCAACTGGACAACTCTCTTTCACTGAACCCCGACTGAGCTGCACATTGTGTAGGCTCAACCCTTAGTGATGTTGCTCTACTACATGGAATTACACATTGCACATTCACTTCCCCTAGGGCAGTTTCACTGCGTAATTCTAGAGCTAAGTAGCCTGCCTTCCTCCCCATAATTGCACAGAAGTTGCCTCAAGCTTGACCTGAACTGTGCATTTCAAAGATCAGTCATCAAGTTTCCTCCCTTCCTAGTGTAACCCCGCAATGCGCAAAAACCCAAGCATGCCTTGCCTCCCAGAACTATGCATATGTGTCCCCCAGTGTCCTCCCTTAGTTGAGACTCACTGATCCCAAAAAACTGCACAAATATGTCTTATCTGGTCCCTTTGTTACCCAATCTTGCTTTCCCTCAAAAAAATGTGTAGACCTATCTCCTAGGATCCCACCCTACAGCTGCCACTGATGATCTCAACTATGCAATCCTGCCCCTCAATGACCTATGCACAATTTTTCCTGGCAGTGAAGACTATGTTCAAGAGTTCCTCAACCAAGCCTGAGTTGCACTCTACACAGTCTTAGTGACCATTCTCCCTCCCTATCACCTGGAATTGCACAATGCATAGTTATTGGGCCCTCTTTCCTAGCTTGTCATATGTCTCAGGCCCAATCCATGGATAACAATGCATCATCTTGTTGAAATATGGCAACAAGAATATTCCAATTTAATTTGTCCTTGAATTAAAATCTAATTTAGTCTTAACAGCTACTTGGAAATAATTAATTTATTTATTTTAGATTAATTAGTTGGAGAAATTCAAGTTAGAAGTCTTTCTGAAGTCATGCAAGAGTTATCCGTTAAATTAAGGATATAGGATGGAGTTATATTTGAGTTGTAATTAGTTAACTCAATTTACTGAGTTAAGTCCAATTAAATTAGTTCCAAACTGTTTGAGGAACTAATAGAGAGTTAACAGTCGGTTGATGCATGCATGAACTCAACTAGTTCTACTCCAGTTAACTGAAGATTCCCTCATCAGAAACTCATGCATGTTTATTATGTGAAAGACCCACTTGAGATTAAAGTCAAGGATGGTGTACTATCAGTCGCATGTGTTTTCTCAAAGAGAAAACTCATGCATGCAGTCAAGGATTTAATCCTTGAGGATTGCGCAGTTTTGGAAAGGTTTTCCACTTGCTTGAAGGCAAATCATCCACAAGGAACAGCGCGAGGAAATAGGAGCTTAGAGGGCAGAGAGGAAGGTTGGAGAGAAGCCAGGATTTCCTGTAAGCATTTGTGAGGATTGTATTAAGAGCTGGCTAGCTGTGAGAGCTAAGGCTTTGTATAATTCCTATGTATTTCCACCTATATGATAATACAATAGAGTGGGGTTTTTAGCTGAGGCTTTCCCCAAAGTATTTTCATGTGTATTGTGTGATTGATTCTTCTTCATCTGGTTATATTGTTCAGCTCGATCTTTAAGCTTCCGCAAATTGATAGTAGAAGTAGGTTATAGTATTCTGCTTTGATTTATATTGCATTATCAGGTTAACCTACCATCAGATTTTCTACATGGTATTAGAGGTGTGAACAGTATACTGAGAAGAGAATTCGAAGTTTGAAGTTCGGGGTTGCAGGTGCAAATCAAATTCATATCATACTTTAAAGTTGGCCAATGGCGTTCTATGGCTTGAGACTCGAGTATGCCTTGGAAGGTAGCTCAAATTACATAGCATGGAAAGACAGATGGAGGTTGTATTAGAAGACAATGACTTCAAGGAATTCAATGATCAAGAAATCCCAAAGCCAACTTCAACTAATGCACAAGAGTTAGCTAAGTGAAGAAGTGTGTGGCAAAGGTGAGACAGATCATCCGTGAGGGATTTCAAGACCATATTGTCTCGAGTCTCCATGGGAAGGATACTCAATTTTCAATGTGGAAGACATTGAAGGACCTCTACCAGAACAGTAGCGACCAGAGGAAATTGGCGCTCAAGGATAAGCTTCGAAGAATCAATATGGAGAAGGGAGATACTATTTCCACATATCTGAACAAGCTCACCACCTATAGAGATGAGCTTGGCAGTGTGGGAATAACTATTGTCGATGATGATATGGTGAGCCTCGCTCTCCTTGGCCTTCCAAAGAGTTGGAATAGCTACCAGGACTCTGTGAATGGAAGGGAGAAACTACCGGATTGGGAAAGACCATGCTCGGATCTTATGCAGGAGGAGATTAGGAGGAGCACATGAGATGGTTCTTCATCCAAGAATGATGATGAAGAAAGTTTGGCCTTAGCAAGTAAGGCAAGGAAATGGAAGGGGAAGGCTTCCCATTTCAAATCGAATTCTTCTAATGGAGGGAAGAAGAGTGACATGTATAAAGTAAGATTCTTTAATTGTCACAAGATGGGACATAATGCAACTAATTTCCCATCGAAGAAGTCCAAGGAGGGATCCTCGAAAGGATAGGAAGGTGAGGCATTAGAATCTTAGTTCGAAATGTACTTTACCCTCATCGCATACATGGTGTCATCGATGATGGGTTGTGTCTAGTATCTTGACAGTGGAACCTCATTCCACATGATTAGTGATAAAAATTCATTCAGTGCCTTGGAGGAGAAATACCTCAAGATGCGCATAGAGATGGGTGACAACGAAAGGTATAGTGTTTCAGGAGTGGGCACGGTTGCTTTTCAAAGGGAGCATGGAGCTCCTCTCACCTTGACAGATGTGATGTATGTGCCTAGACTGAAGAATAACTTGGTATCGGTCGTGATGTTGGAGGAAAAAGGATACGATGTTGCCTTCAATAAAGGAAAGGCATTCCTAAGACACATAGCCATGGGTCAGACCAAGAGGATATGGATTCGGGTAAAGAATCTCTATAAACTAGAGGTAGATGATTGTGCAGCATTGAGTACGAAAGAAGAATTGGTGCAAAGCCAAGACATCGGTGAGTTGTGGCACAAGAGGTTGGGGCATTTGCATCATGGGGCTTTGAAGATAATGTAGCAGATATCTACAGGACTTCCCAAAGGAAAACTTGAGCAAGTTGACACATGCAATGGTTGTACCTTGGGAAAGTACACCAAGTCTTCCTTTCATGATCGAGACAGTTGAGCAGAGGCTATCTTAGAGCGAGTTCATACTGACTTGTGTGGACCATTCTCAATGGAATCCACAGCAAAGAAAAGGTATTATGTGATTTTCATTGATGACTATTCTAGTAAATGTTGGATTTATTTCATGTAGAAAAAGGTCCAAACTTTCACAAAGTTTTGTGAGTTCAAAGCTTTGGTCAAGAAAGAGTCGGGGAAGAAGATCAAGGCCCGACAACGGTGGAGAATATGTCTCTCAAGAGTTTAAGGACTTCTGTGCAGCAGAAGGAATTAAACGAGAGTTGACAGCACCTCATAACCCATAGCAGAATGGGGTGGCCGAGAGGAAGAACAAAACTATTGTAGGGGCAGCACGGACAATGCTGCATGACCAAGGCCTACCACTTCACTTGTGGTCTGAGGCATGCAACACAATGGTCTATTTGAAAAATGGAAGCCTACGTTGCATACTTGGGATGAAGACACCAAAGGAAGCTTTCTCCGGTAAGAGACCAGATGTGGGTCACTTCAAGATCTTTGGCTCATCAGTATATTGCCATGTGACAAAGGATGCACGGAAGAAGCTTGAGCCAACAACAGAGTTGGGGATATTTGTGGGGTACACTGATACACCTCACAACTATCGAGTGTACTTTCCTACCAGTCGGAGGAAAGTGGTTCTTCTTTTCAAACTTTTGGGAACCCCGCCCAATCTAGGTGGAATCCCCAAGGTCCTCCACGACTTCCTTTTCTGGCCACGCTTAATCTGCCAGACTTGACTAAGATGACAAATGATCCAATCAGATACAATTCGGCTTGGCCTCCTGTCCCAACCAAACTTCCATCAGATATTCCAAAATTGGAAGGGAAGAGTGCTGAAGACCTAGGAAACCATGTAACCACGTTCCATTTATGGTGCTCATCTAACTCCTTGATCGATGATTCGATCAGGTTGAGATTATTTCATAGCACCTTAACTGGGAATGTGGCTAAGTGGTATATAGAGTTGCCAGGGGGCACCTTTACTTCTTTCGCTAATTTGGCTAACATTTTCTTAAACCATTTTTAGTTGCTTGTCCGTTACGACGCCAGAACTAAGCTTCTGGCCAATTTTCATCAGGACATGGCTAATCACATTTTGGATCATATCCAGGAATGGAGACGGAGAAAGAGGCTTATCAAAGTTGAAATTCCACCTGAGTTCTATCTCGAATGGTTTTTAAAATCATTACAACCCGAGATCTCCAAGGATGTTTCTATGTCTGACCTGTATTCGGAAGAGTAGGCTATCTTTCGCGCCCAGCAATTAGAACTAATATATTCTCAATCTGGGACTCTTCAAAAAATCTTGCCTGATGCTCCTAGATCCATGGTTGATGTAGCCAAACCGAAGCCAATCCCTCACGCTGATGGTATAGTTGGATCAGTGGATGCAAATGAGATGAACCTTTTGAACCAATTGCAGCAGTTGTCTCTACAAACTGCTTCTTCCAATCAGGTTGCACTGTCTACTCCTTCGCCTCCCCAACCTTCTCAAATAAATGTCGTTCAGGCCTCCAACCCCAAATTAAATCAAAATTCTAATGGAAAGAAGAACGGATGAGGTAAAAAGAAGAATCAGGATGGGAAGGGTAATGCAAACAAGCCCCGCAACAATGCTGGTGAGGGTAGAAAAGAGTCTAAGAAAAAGGTTAAATTTCCATGCAAGTTATGCAGTGGAGATCATTTGACTCATCTCTACCCAAAAATTCAAGATGCTCAGCACTTGTTAGTGCAGCAAGGGTCTTCTAGCTCCCAAGTTGTCTTAACTAACCCTTTTCCCCAAGGGCAATAGTTACTTTCTGGCGCAAACTCAAACCCTGGTACCTCGGCAGGGGAAACCAGGAAGGGGACAATTCCTTAAATGTTTTCATGATGAGTTCTAATGTCAATGTGGCTACGCGGTCATGTGATTATGGTGAAGCAGAAACATCTAAGGATAAATCTGTTCCCAGAACTACGAATCCACTTCATATTGAGCGACCCTCTATCAAGTCTATACCTCGAATATCGAAAGGTTCCACCAAGTGTGCGACTATTAACCCTAATGCTAGGGCAACCCAGAACTACTCCATTGTTGAGGATCTGGCTCAAAGTCCTTGCGCTATGTTTGATTTAGAGGTACTCCAGTCGTGTCCTGCTCAACGAAGTGCTTTGCTTTCAACAATCGGGGCAGTTGATCCAAACAATTCTTTATTGCTCACTTTTGATATGCTCAATGTCAAAAAGAGACTTCCTCATCATATGGATTTTCAAATAAAGTCTACTTACAAGAAAACTAATATTTTTCGAACAGTTATAGATGAGGGAGCTTCCACATGCGTAATGTCTATGTCATGTTGGAAGGCCATTGGATCGCCTTCAGTTGTTCCTTCACCCACTCTCTTAACAGCATTTGACAGACATTCTCACAGGCCACACGGGATTACCCTGGCCTTTCCTATATGTGTTGGAGGAAAGGTCGTTAATATCGAAGTAGAAATCATTGATGCCAACCTAGATTACAATCTCCTCTTAGGACGGAATTGGATTTATGAAATGGATGCCGTAGTTTTGACTCTGTTTCGCGTCCTTTTTTTTCCTCATGAGGCAAAAATTGTTAAAATTGATCAATTGGATTATTCTCCAGTTGACCCTCATGCAACTTTGGATTCTACTGTTCCGTTGGTGGATAACCCCTGTCAACCTATAGAGAATCTAGGATTTGGGATGTATTCTTCATTGATGGGTACATTTTATCTTCCCACTCCTATAGCTAGAATAAATGCCATTTCGTCCTTCAAAGAGTCTTGATGAGAAGAGTTCTTGCGGACTCGTTATTTTTCAGACCCTTGGACCTTACCTTTGCCTACAAACACATTAGATGAAGGTCAGGTTGCTGGAATGGCATTCCCTATGTCTGCAACAGAGCTTAGATATCAATCTGTAACTAACTCTGTAGATGGCCATCCTACTCCCTTTTTAGAGGAAGAGTTAGATGGTGATGTGGCTCCAACTTGGACCCTTGACTCTACTTCTTCTATGGATTGCTTAAATACGGTTTTACCATCTGAGGAAGCAATCTTAGAAGCAATGACGGGTGTAGATTGACCGTGGGAAGATTTACATCATCATTCATATTTTCTTCCTCCATTGCAGGAAGTCGAATCCAGGTTCACCAATCTGCTTACTATCCATGTTTGTACGGTTTCAAACCCTTTGGCTCCAGCACAAATATGTGTCGAAGGTAATATGTCGGCGATTTCAAAAATTGTACCAATAAACATCTCTAGGAACCCTAATGTGATAGAAAATGTCTTCATCGGAGCCGAGTGTTCCCCTGAAGAGATTCAAATTTACACCGACCTCTTTAAAGAGTTTCGGGATGTATTCACTTGGTCTTATGAGAAATGCCTAGTATTGATACATCCATCGTTCAACATGAGATCAAGACATATGAAAACACTAAGTCGATTCATCAAAAGCTTCGACTGGTCAATCCTAGGAAGGCAACAGCTATTAAAGCTTAAGTAGAAAAGGTACTCAAGGCAGGTTTCATATACCCCGTTCCTCTAACGGATTGGGTTTCTAATCCAGTCCCAGTTGATAATAGAACGATCCGCGTGTGCATTGACTTTAGGGATTTGAACAAAGCTTGTCTGAAAGACAATTACCCCACACCGTTTATTGATCAGATAGTTGATGAATGTGCGGGTAATGAGATTTTCTCCTTCGTGGATGGATTCTCTAGTTATAATCAAATATATATCCATCCAGAAGACCAGCATATGACAGCTTTCATCTGTCCCTAGGGTACTTTTGCATACAAAAAGATGCCTTTTGGTCTTAAAAATGTTGGAGCTACATTTCAGTAAGCCATGTCTTACGCTTTCCACGACATCAAGCATGTCATCGAAGAGTACTTGGATGATTTAGCTGCTCGTTCTCGAAAGAGAATCGATCATCCCAGTCACCTTCGGTTTGTTTGTGAGAGATGTTGATTTTACAAGATCCGGTTGAATCCAAATAAGTGTGTTTTCGCAGTTACATCTGGCCGGTTGTTAGGGTTCATTGTATCAACTGAAGGGATTCAAATTGTGTTGAAAATGCAACAAGATGATGGAGCTTAGTGGAAAGAAGTCGCCTTCACTAAGTGGGCCCGCAGGCTATTTTTGGCACAAAGTCTATTTTTAGACTATGTCTATTTTTAGACATATGGATCATGGTCTATGAGTTGCAGGATGTTGTTTATGGATGATTGGTCATGTTGGGAAAAATAGATGGACTTCTATTTTTGGTTCACAACGGAGTGATCAGAGTCTATTTTTAGACTGCCAAGCTAAAAATAGAACAGTCGAATATTATTAGCTCTTAATAATATTTGGACTATAAACATTATCTTATCCTCTTGGAGCACTTCAGCTTGAGCTACAGATATGGCACATGCAACTGTCAGAAGGAAATACGCTTTTCTTATGTGTTAGTTGAGCTATTGCATGCAGGACTTTAGTTAGAACTCATGTGGTTGAGTTTGGTGGAGTTGATTGTGGATTTCATGGAGTTGTGTTCAGTTTGACTTGGTTAAACTAGTTGTATTTAGTCTAACTGCAGAATACACTAGTGATGAGTGATGTGAATTAATTATTAATTAATTCACTAATTATTAACTCATAAAGAAACTAAAGAATACATCAGTTAACTCAGTGCATGGACAGTTCAACAGAGGCAGGTGTTAAAGGTAAGTGAAAGGGTGAGTTGTGACTATCAGTTGTGCATGAGATTTGCACATGCATGGATTGATAATGCCAATGAGGACTACGTAGTGTGGGCCAATACCAAGGAAATTGTAGCTTGTGCTCACGTGATTTTCACTTGGGATTGTGCAGAGGAGGCAGGCAAAGTAGCGGAGGAATCCGGGGAAGGATCTGAAGGTGAGGCACTTGCTTCACAGTTTGAGTTGGATTTCACACTCTTTGCATGCATGGTTTCATCCATGGTGGGAAGTGGTTGGTTTCTTGATAGTGGAGCTTCTTTCCACATGACCGGTGACAAGAGTTTGTTCAGTACTTTAGAGGAGAAAGATCTCCAGATACTCATAGCGATGGGTAATGATGAGAAGTATAGTGTCTCAGGTGTAGGCACGGTTATTTTCAGAGGGAGCATGGAGCTCGCCTTACCTTGACCGATGTCAAGTATGTACCAGGACTGGAGAGAAACTTGGTGTCGATCGCGATGCTAGAAGACAGAGGCTGTGATGTAGTCTTCAGTAAGGGAAAGGTTTTCCTTAGACACATCATCACTAGACAGGTGAAGCAGATTGGTTCATGGGTCAAGAACCTGTATGCTCTTGAGGTTCAAGATGCATGCAAAGCCTTGAGCATCGAGGCAAATGATGGAGACTTGGTGGTTGAGAGGGAGCATATATTACCTCTCAACATGCAGAGCCAGAAGAAGTCTCAGACGATTGTGAAGGAGCCACGATTGGTGCAGCAGCTTCAAGAGGTTGTGGAGCAGCCACAACAAGGGAAGCTGAGAGGAGATCGAGTAGAGACATCTACTCTTGTAGAGACCTCTAGTAGGGGGAAACTTCGAGCCAGGTGGGCTGAGGGATAACATGCAGCCATACCTCCAGGTAGGAGGTGGGGTGATGTGGATTGATCGTCCCAAGGAGGAGGGGCAGGATCCTTGAGGTACCCAACCTCTTGGATGAGACCTTGCTATGGGAGCCCCGATGTGGAGTAGTAGGAACTAACTGATTGGGTAGAGACAGATGCTGATGGAGCGGCAGAGAGAGCGACGGTGTAGGGAATCCCAGGATAACGCATAGCTAGCAGGTTGTAGCAATGCGAGAGGCACAAGTGTATTGCACAGTGCTAGGTGGCACAGAGAAGTGTGCAATGGTGCGAGATGCATGGAGATGTTTCAGTAGTGCAGATGTCAGAGAGGGAGCACTTGTCAGCAGTAGGTAGAGCTTCAGCATCAGAGTATGTTCCTAGCCCAACAGAGTGGTCAGTTGGGAGTGTTTTTGTTCCAAGTGTTGTTGGAGCAAGTGGACCGGGAAAATGTGTTGCATGTAGAACATTCCAAATTTTCAGGATAGGGGTTGCAGATAATCCATATCTTGTTGAGAGGGAGTGTTGAAAATGCAACAAGATGATGGAGCTTAGTGGAAAGGAGTCGCATTCACTAAGTGGGCCCGCAGGCTATTTTGGCGCAAAGTCTATTTTTA
The DNA here is from genome assembly GCA_031772625.1 of Pinus tabuliformis. Classification (NCBI taxonomy): domain Eukaryota; kingdom Viridiplantae; phylum Streptophyta; class Pinopsida; order Pinales; family Pinaceae; genus Pinus; species Pinus tabuliformis. The sequence continues at coordinate 1,414,083,398 of CM062819.1, read as the reverse complement.
GACTATGTCTATTTTTAGACATATGGATCATGGTCTATGAGTTGCAGGATGCTGTTTATGGATGATTGGCCATGTTGGGAAAAATAGATGGACTTCTATTTTTGGTTCACAACGGAGTGATCAGAGTCTATTTTTAGACTGCCAGGCTAAAAATAGAACAGTCGAATATTATTAGCTCTTAATAATATTTGGACTATAAACATTATCTTATCCTCTTGGAGCACTTCAGTTTGACCTACAGATGTGGCACATGCAACTGTCAGATGGAAATACGCTTTTCTTATGTGTTAGTTGAGCTATTGCATGCAGGACTTCAGTTAGAACTCATGTGGTTGAGTTTGGTGGAGTTGATTGTGGAGTTGATGGAGTTGTGTTCAGTTTGACTTGGTTAAACTAGTTGTATTTAGTCTAACTGCAGAATACTCTAGTGATGAGTGATGTGAATTAATTATTAATTAATTCACTAATTATTAACTCATAAAGAAACTAAAGAATACATCAGTTAACTCAATGCATGGACAGTTCAACGGAGACAGGTGTTAGAGGTAAGTGAAAGGGTGAGTTGTGACTATCATTTGTGCATGAGATTTGCACATGCATGGATTGAGTAATGCCAATGAGGACTGCACAGTTTGGGCCAATACCAAGGCAATTGTAGCTTTTTCTCATGTGATTTTCACTTGGGATTGTGCGGAGGAGGCAGGCAAAGCAGCGGAGGAGATTTGAACCTGTGACTTGTTCGGGTCTGAGCTAGTTTTGTGTGTAACAGGTGGAGATAGTACTGAGTACTTGTGAGGAGTATTGTACTATGTATTGTTACATGTTCTCAATCATTATAATATATAGATAGTGTGGGGTTTTCAGTTGTATGCTTTCCATGGGTTACATACTGTGTTAATGTCTGCATGCGATTGATGTTTCATTGTTTTTAATGCTGCTAAATTGATTATTAATGTAGAGGAGGTTATGTATTGTGCAATAGTGTATAATCGGAATAATCTCTGTGAATAACTATTTATTATTCAAAATTTCTACAAGTTGATCCCTTCAGGGTTGAGGCAATAATTCAGTTGCCTCCCCCATCTTCCATCCGACAACTTCAAATTCTTCAGGGAAAGGCAAATTTCTTGAGACGATTTATAGCAAACTATGCTGAGATAACTAAAGGATTTATGCATTTGCTGAGGAAAGGAGTTCCATTTTTATGGGACGACTTTGCGCAATGATCTTTTGATGCCTTGAAGCAGGCATTAATCTCTGCCCCGCTTTTGAGTCCACCAGATTATGGTAGAGATTTCCTTTTATATCTTGCAGCCGCAGAATCAACCATAGGTATGGTTCTGGTTCAGGAAGATGATGCTCTCACAGAGCATGTGATTTACTACTTGAGTTGAGGCTTGGTAGGCCCTAAACTACGCTATTCTCTGGTTGAGAAATTGGCCTTGGTAGCCGTCCATGCTGTCCATCGGCTTCGTCATTATATTCTGCTATGTAAAATGTTCATCTTAGTGGCGGTCAATCCTTTCCAGTTTATCCTCAGTAGGCGAGTGATTGGGGACAAATACAATCGATGGATTGTTATTCTACAAGAATTCGATCTCGAGTTCTTGTCAGCCAAGTCTAAGAAGTCATTGGTTTTTACGGAATTAATTTCTGAGCTGCCTTGTGAAGAAGATACTGTTTATGAGGAAAGTTTCCCAGACGATCATTTATTCCTCATCTCTTGACAAGATCCCTAGTATGGAGATATCATAATCTATCTCTAGACTTTGAAGTTCCCTCTTGCTTCCTCCAAAGATGAACGTCGAAAATTACGTCACCTGGCTAAGAACTATGTCATCATTGGTGATACATTATATCACCGAGGGGTTGATTCAATCCTTAGGCATTGTTTAATTTTAGAGGAAGCAGAGTTTGTGCTCAGTGATAGCCACAGTGGAGCTTGTGGTGGTCATCTATCTAGGCTTGCAACAACCCAAAAAATCTTGCGTGCCGGCTACTCTTGACCTTCGATTTTCAAAGATTGTATTGAAGCGGTCAAATGTTGCCACCCTTGTCAAGTCTATACTCAGAATATGTGCGCGCATCTAGCTCCTCTTTTCCTTGTTATCACTATCGGTCCTTTTAGAAAGTGGGGTATTGACTTTACTACTTGTAATCAACCTTCAGCGGTGAATCACAAGTACATTATAGTGGTCATAGACTACTTTACGAAGTGGGATGAGGCCATGCCTACTTATAAAAATGATAGTGAGACAGCGACATTGTTCCTCTTCAATCAGATTATTTCAAGTTTTGGCATCCCGAGAGACATTGTCACTGATCATGGCAGTGATTTCCAGAGCCAACTGATGACCGAATTGGCTCTTAAGTTGCACTTCCGGCAGGAGCATTCATCTTTGTATTATCCTCAGGCCAATGGGCAAGTCGAAGCCATGAATAAGTCCCTCAAGATGATCCTACAAAGGACAATTGACAAAAATCGCTCCAATTGGCATATCATGTTGTATCCGGCTCTCTAGGCGTACCGAACCTCAATAAATACTACCACCAGTTTTATACCTTTTCAGTTAGTTTACGAGCTGGAATCTATTTTTCTTATTGAGTGCAAAATTCCATCCCTCAAGCTAGTTGTTGAGCTCCTTCCAGAGACTTCTAGTCTCGAAGACCGCCCCCTTCATTTGGAACATCGTGATGAGCAGCGTCGAGATGCCGCCAAATCAATGAGGCTCATAAGAAAAGGATTAAAACTCAGTATGATAAAGTTGTCCATCCTCGAGTCTTTTCTGAAGGCGACCTTGTCTTGGTCTATGATCAAGATAAAGATGCCTTGGGGGCAGGAAAATTCAAGTCTATGTGGTATGGTCCCTTTATAGTGAAATGACTTTTAGGAAGAGGGGCTTATGAATTAGTCAATTTTGAAGGGAACAAGTTGGCGGAGCCCCAAAATGGGCTCTACCTCAAGAAGTAATTTGCTTAGGTTACGACCAAGCAATGGCTTCTTTGTATATTTTGTATTTTTGTACATATTTTATCGAGATTTTTTGTGATATCGTCAATTTTTTGATCTGTTTTGGCAGGTGTTGATGGATGACTTGGTCTATTTTGGATTCGTCGATGGTGCTAGTCAACACACTCGGAATCTTTCTTCCGCAGCTTGGGTGATTTATTATCCATTGGGTCAGTTGATGGTGTCAAGGGGAGTATGTATTGGTTTTGCGTCAAATAATATTGCCGAATATATTGTCGTCATTAATTTACTATCCGAAGCTATTTCTTATGGAATTGATTCGTTGGTAGTGTATCTTGACTCACAACTAGTAGTGTCACAATTGAATAACACTTATTAGGTTCGGGATCCTTATTTATATTGCCAATTTTTTAGAGTGAGGGTGTTGTAACGATCATTTGTTTATATTACTTATTTGCACATTCCACGATCTGAAAATTCATTAGCGGATTCTATCGCTAATCAAGCATTAGATTGTCATATCATTCATTCATCAAGATAAAAACAACATCAAAAATTTGGAACTATATATATATATATATATATATCATAAAACTTCCCGTGTGTACACACGGGAAGTTTTATGATATACACACGGGAAGTTTTATGATATATCTATCTATCTATCTAGATATCTATATATATATATATCATAAAACTTCCCATGTGTACATAAAGTGTTTCAAAAATAATATACAAAATCAGGACTAAATGCCCATAATCATGTCCAGTCTATCTATCGACCCAGCTCGGGATGAGCGGCTAAGAAAGTGACCACTACATTGGCCACACGCCGAAGGATGCGAACCCAGTCTCATGGTACTCCTACCATGTGGCACTGCATCTCCTCAGGTAGGTCTTCTATGGCCACCATCAGTACCTGGTAAGTCAATCTCACCAGGTTCCTTTGGACTGCATATAAGACCCTCACTGTCTCAGCAGCCACCTCTTCGGCACCTCTTCCGCAACGCCTGTGCCATGGAAATCCGTCTGGTTTTACTAGACCCACATCTGGAACATGATCATTATGTGAGTATTTTAATCCCATCAAAAATATTTCTAAGTTCATATTTAAAAAACATAAAAAAAAAATTTAAAATTTTTAAAAAATGGTTACCTATCTCTCCCCATGCTGGGTTTGGTGGCAGCACCAAGTTTGGATCTCCTCTGAAATCCATGCCATCATATGGATAGTCATCCACAGCGATGATTCGTTGTTCCCACCAGGAGAAGAAATCATCATCGAAAGCAGTGCTCGGCACAACCCCGCCTCCAAGGCATTTCATCAGGTTGGCCCACCTCCCCATCCAAGGATCTCGGGGGCTACTGATAGAGACTGATACTCTGGGACGCAGCCCAGGAACCTTCTCGAAGAAGGAGCATAAAATGGTCCCATATCCGAAATTTTTGGTCTGCCCTTTCTGAATGGAGGAAAACTGGCTCTTCATATTGGTAAGAAGAGGTGTAAACCAATCAAAAACAGTGGTGAGGCACTCCACGACCAAGCTCATAGATACTCGTGAAGATTGGTGCAATGAGGCTGATCCATTTATCCTAGCTATGGTGAACAGTATAATCCTCAGGGATAAGCTCTCCACATGTTTTATTGAAATCTGGCTTCCAATTTTTTTTGGATGCCCAGGACAGTAATAGTGTACAAAGTCTTCCACTGAAAGACTACCTCGTGTCCGGCTAGTCGAATGAACAACTTCTCCTCTCTAGGAGAGACCAATGATAAAGTAAATATCCTCCACCTCTATCCTCAAAGGCATCTGATCAATCATAAATGCATCATCTTCAACGCTCCAATAGTGGATTAACATTTCAAGCAGACAAGTGTTGGCCTTCATGTTGGGCATTTTGAAAAAATTCAACGAGCCACATCCCCTCAATGCATCTAATGCCTGCTAATCATTCATAACTTCATTATCTATGGTAGTATTCTCCCTGTCTCTCCATGTGATTGTCATCCTGAAAGAAAATTGAGTTCCAACCATTAGATTTTTGTGTTGAAATTTCAAACCACGTATATGCAGGTCCCTTTCACACACAGTCATGTGTAGGGCCTTCGTATATGCTGGTCTATAATATCCAACCCGCGTATACGCAGCGTTGAAATTTTTAACAAAAATTCCTATGGTCAAACCTTAATAAAAATTTCTAAAAACAATCATAAAGTAATGCAAGCTTGAATTGGGGGATACCTGATGATTTTGATCCAATTTGAACGGTCCAATTCTTTGGGGGGCAAGTTTGCTCTTTTTTTCTCCACATCTTTTGCTTTCAACACAAATGACATAAACGATGAGTCAAAGGGTCATTTTATAAGCTTTGAAAGTGTCAAATTTTTTCAACACTTGATTTTTTTCGTCTCATGAATCTTTTAACTTATGAGCTTGGTTTGTTGGGAATAGATAGTTTTTTTAGGACATTTTGGATGCTTCATGACACAATGGTAGAGTCATCCTTTACATGGGCATCGTAGTTAGCACCTCACTGACATTTGTTGCCCATGCTATTATATTGATTAGGCTTAGGAGTCCTCTTTAGTCCTGCCATGACTTGAGTGTTGAAAACTCATTCCTCTTTACTTCTTCGCTTCATTCTGGCCTTATACCCTAGAGGCTCCTTTGTGTTGAGTTGTACTACTACATTACATTTTGACCGTTTGCACCTTTTGGCCTTGAGCCGGCTTTACTTGGACTCGTGTTTAAGCCACTTCTTTGACCATGTCTTCTGCAAACTCAAACTTGCAATCCCTTAGCTTCTGCAACTTGACACACCCTTTGACCCGTGGAAGGAACATCCCTTTGAGTGTCCTTGACTAGTTTCACCTCCTGCATTGAGCATAGGATTGTTCCCATCCTAGGAACTAGATCATCTGTTTCACTAACACTTGTTCTTTCCACTGTACTATAGCATTCTTTTATTCTTTTTCCAGCTTAAAGAAAAAGACAAAAAAATTATATATTTCAAAAAGAGTGGGAACGAGACAACATTTCCATATATTGTTGGTAGCTAGAGTCAGTTGTTTCACCCTTGAACAAAGCACTCAAAAGAAAGTCATCCTCCATTTTGGGCGGGATTTAGTTTGACTTAGGTACGCCTTAACCTTGTTATTGAGTCAGTTCTCCTCTGATTGGTTATCTCTTCCAATCATATGGAGAGTTCGTTCATGCCTCCTGCATGATGAACTTATACAGAGTTATCATATGCTGCCACGTAGTCATCATTGAGTCGTGCTTTTGTTCAAGGGAAGTAAGCCTAAGTCAGCCTCCCTGCGGTGTCTCTTGACCTATTTTTTAGTCGGCCATCCCTAGTTGTCAGTGTCTTGTTTTTCATCACATCAATTATATTGGTCCTTTCCTCATGTCAGTTTGAGAAGGTCTCCATTGACTTCTTGCTAGCGGGTCTTGTCCTTATCGATGATGACACATTGCTTTGAGGGCAGGCCTAGAGCCACAACCTGGACCTATTTTCATTATTGATAGGTCACCTTGTGCTCAGCATCGATCAGTATCATGGGTCTTTGACTGAGTGGTTTCCCTTGTGTTCAACATCAGCTTTCATTATCACGCATTGGGATTCATGCAGTGCGTTGGTTTCCATTTGGCCCTATTGGTGGATTCCTCGCCTCTGTGTCAACTTTCAGTATTGGTTGGTTCATAGGGTTTCTATCGTGTGCTAGCTACATCTTGTATACACCAGAAACGTGCTTCAGTTGGGTTACTACATCTTTTTCGTTTGATTCCTTCCACATTATTGGCCTACGGGTTACACTCATGCTATATTGATGAAGGATGCCTTAATGCCTTCCTTCTAGCGGATCTTTTCCTATCGAATATGACTCATTGCTCTGGGGCAAAGATCTAGAGTCTATTTGGTAGTACCTTGGGGTTTGTAGTCATCAGTGGTAGATCCTTTGCTATCGACAGTGGGAAACCATCATTGTCCCCTGATTGATAGATTCTTCTAGGTGTTTGACTTTAGCTCATTTATTCGCACTTTTTATATTGTATTAGGTACCTTGACTCTCATTATCATTATCGGTGAGTAGTCTCGCGTTTGTTAACAATATACATCAATGACCAGTAATCAAATGATTTCTCACATGGTCGAATTCAGATCATTTATTCCCATTGTGTAAATGTACCATGGCTCTCGGTGAAGACCTCGGGTTGCATCAGCATTCTTTGGTTCACTTGTCAGTTGCTCTTGTTGCTACTAGTCGAGACCATTCCACATTATATGTTGCAGTCCTTCACAGAAACATCGTATATGCTGGCATCCGAGTTGCGATGTAGTATCATCTTATTCCATCATGTTCATTTGGTACTATTGGGATCAGTTTTTGACATCAGTGATCAGTTTCATCTTCCAGCTTCATTGATCATCTTCTTATATGTGATATTCAGACATGTACTTGTTCGATCATGATCAGATGATCCATTATGTACTTTCAGTTCTTTATACTTGTATACATAGTGGATCCACTTGTACTTGATATGCATACATGCTTTACTTTCTCTGAGCATGGGTATGCCCGCCTCAGACAGCTATTTCTTTCTGATCTTCTTTTTGATCGCTTAGCAGGCTGAAATCTAGTGAAGTCCTTCTCAGTTTTTGACAGGTTTCCTTTCCATTTACTTAATACATTTCGGCCATCATGTACCCCTTCTAACCTCATATATTAGGGGGCATCTGTTATAGCTCCAAATATCACCCTTCGTATTTGTGATGCTTGGTTTATGTCCTTGGGCAACCCCTCCTTCCAGACTTGGTTCAAATATTTTAAAAACAATGTTTTACTTCCTGTACGCTACTTTTCCCTGTGATAAAAGCGTGTACACGCGGATTAGTCAATACCCAACCCACGTATATGTGTTAAAACACTTAAAAAAACTAAATTTCCTTAATTATGGGCGGAGTTCACGGATTTTACTTGTTGATTACCTCCTAATGCCCGTCGCCCAACTGTTTCCCAACTAAAAAACTAATTTGGGAGAAGTATAAAAATACTTGCATGGGAAGGCCTTAAGGAAGAGAGAAGAGATATAATTACTATACTGAGATTATCCCCTGATCAAGTCTGAAGTATCCCTGTGCTTTGAGCACTTCCCCAAGTTCAGGAAACCCTTGTTTCCTTGAGTGTTGATATTCTCCCACTTGCTTGAGATACCATACACCTTGAGATGGGTACTCTCTTGACATAGCATACACCTTGAGAAGTCTAAAGGCAAGGATCAGAAGTTGCAAGGCAGATAATGACAGAATCATTCAGTCATAAGAGAGACTTTCCAAGGCACAGGAAAAACAAGCAAAGTTCAATGGAGTTATCCTTCAAAGTTTGTCAGACTTGCAAAGATAGGGACAACCACATATGAGTTATGCACGGGAGGATAGGATTAATGGGGCATATGGTAGCAAGTCTTATGGTGGGCACAAGTCATACATGGATGACACATTTAAAGATGGCAAGTTCATCGATACACCTAATAGGCGAAGTAGTGGATATGGGTTCTACTCTGGTTCTAGTTCGGATAGGTATCATGGTCACCATCACTATCATGCTTACAGGAGGACTAACAAGGGATATTTTCCAGATGAGGTCAAGAAATCCAAGCCACCTACATTTGATGGAGAGTTGAAGAAGTCGAAAGAGGTAGAGGCATGGTTATTTGGGATGAGGAAGTTCTTTGAGCTACATGACTATACTGAGAACATGAAGGCCAGGATAGTTATTTCTAGCCTTAAAGGGAAACCAGATTTTGGGTGGGAAGATGTGAAGCATGTTAGAGGCATTAGGACAGGGAAGTTGAGTTGGCATGAATTCAAGGGACTCTTCAAGAAGAAATACTTGTCAAATATGTACTACGACAAAAAATCCAATGAGTTCTATGAGCTAAACATGGGATCTATGACAGATGAATAGTACACGACTAAGTTCGTAGAGTTGTTGAGGTATGTGCTTTATCTTAAGGATGAGAAGCCAAAAGTTTAGATATTTATCAGTGGACTACCATTAGCATTTAAGAATTTGATTGTGTATGATGAGCCTTTGTCACTATAAGAACTTGCTGGGAAGTTGAAGCACTGGTATGAGAAATCGATGTGTAAGATTGAGTCTAAGTAGGGTTGGAAAGGGAGTGATAAGACTAAAGGTAAGTGGCCACCTTAGGATGTAGGTGAGAAAGAGAATGTTTCTCCTTACAATAATTTTAATGCAATAGAGAAGGGACATGGACCTCAGCCCGAAGAGCACCAGAATAGAGGTGATGTTAGGGGATAGTTGCAGTGTTGGATATGTGGAAATGATAATTGCAAGAAGGATTGTCTATTGTATCAAGGTGATAGGCCTTAGATGTACAATTATCTAGAGGCACAGACAATTGGGGATGGTGTACATAGCATTCCTCATATCTATGCAGCATTTGATAGCAAGAAGGTGGATCACCAGGTATCCATTATTGAGATGGAAGGTAAGCTTTGTCATCAAGTTGTTTCTATTTTGATTGATCCTAGATCTAATTATAGTTATGTTAATTCTAACCTGGTAGATAAGTGTGGTTTGAGAAAATAAGTGCATTCAGAGTCTTGGTTGGTGAAATTGGATACAGGTACTAAGAAAAGATTTCATCATTGGGTAAGAGCTTCTGCGTTTGAGCTGAATGGTATGCCTACATTAGCACATATAAATGTGCTTCCGTTGGGGTCATATAGTATGCTTCTAGGTATGGATTGGTTGTACCTTCACGGGACTAAGGTAGATTGTTATGAGAAGATTATTGAGTGCTTGGATGACAATAGAGAATGGAGAATCTTACAGGGTAAGAAGAAGCCTACATCGATGAGAATGGTTACAGCTATTCAAGCAAAACATAGTTGCAGGAAAGGGTGTGTATTATTTGCAGTGCATGTTTCCAGTGATAAAGATAAGGATGTTGAGGATGCAAAAGTCTTGAATAGGTGTCCAGTTTTGAATCAGTTTCAAGATGTATTCCCAACAGATATTACAGAGTTGTGGCCTCACAAGGAAGTGGACTTTTCTATTGATTTGGTACCCGTGGTAGCACCAGCATCAAAGGCACCTTACAGGATGAGCACTCCAGAGTTGGTGGAACAAGTTGTGTATTGATTATAGGTAGTTAAACAAGTTGAAGATCAAGAACAAATATTCATTGTCGAGGATTGATGACTTGTTTGATCAATTCAAGGGAGCAATAGTGTTCAGGAAGATTGATTTGAGATCAGGATATCAAAGAAGAGGACATCTAAAATATTTATTTCTAGGCCAGGTATGGGCATTATAAGTTTGTTGTGGTTCCTTTTGGTTTGACTAATGTTCCAAATACTTTCATGTGTTTGATGAATAGTGTTTTGCATCCTTATCCTGACAAGTTTGTGATCAATATTCATTGATGATATATTGATATATTGTAATAATGAGGAAGAGATGCAGAACACTTAGTAGCAGTATTAAGACTTCTAAGATAACACCAGTTGTATGCCAAGCTTAGTAAGTGTAGTTTATTTCAAGCAATGGTACATTACTTGGGACATGTTGTCTCCAAGGAAGGCATAGCAGTGGATACTAAAAATATTAGAGCTATCATGGAATGGGAAGCTCCTAGTAATGTGGATGAGGTTAGATCGTTCATGGGGTTAGCAGGTTATTATAGGCAGTTCATCAGGAACTTCTGATGGATTTCCTATCCCATTACATCATTGCAGAGGAAAGGAAAGAAATTTGAATGAACGGAGGAATGTGCAACTAGTTTTCAGCAATTGAAGCAGTTTCTTACAAATTCTCTAGTTATAAAGATTGCAATCGAGATAAAGAATTTGTGGTATGTACAGATGCTTGCAAGTGAGGAGTTGGTGAATCCTTATTTTAGGATGGATAGGTGCCGTGTTATGAGTCAAGGAAACTGTTAGCATGAGCAAAATTATGTGACTCATGATCTTGAGTTGGCAGTGATTATTCATGCATTAAAGATGTGGAGGCACTATCTTCTTGGTAGGAGGTTTGTGTTGATAAGTGATCATAGTGGGCTAATATATTTGTTTGACCAACCTAATATGAATGTCAATAAATATATATGGTTGGTTACGCTTAGTGAGTTTGACTTCGAGATCGGGTACATTATTGGTAAGGAGAACAAGATTGCAGATGCTCTTAGTACAAGAGTGCAGGTAAATCGCATAGTACTTATGAGTTCATATGGGATAGCTTTACAGGATCATATCTTACAGGCAGGACAACGGGATGAAAAGTACCAGCATCTTAAGCATAGGTTATAGCAGTAGGGTACAGGTGATCAGGATGTGGATTATCATCTCACAGCGGATGGTTTGGTGAGATTAAGGACGGGATCTATCTGTCAAATAGCAATGAACTCAATAAGCTTATCTTGAGGGAATTTCATGTTAAGCCATATTCAGGTCACCCAGGATATTAGAAGACTCTAATAGCTATGAAAAATTTCTACTATTGGCCAAATATGAAGAAAGAGGTAATTTATTCCATCGCATGGTGTTTGGATTGTCAACAGGTAAAAGAAGAATGCAAGCATCTAGGTATTTTATTATAGCCTATTATGACTCTGGAATTGAAATGGGAGGTAATTTCTATGGATTTCATCACATGTTTGTTGAAGACATCTAGATAGCATGATTCCATCATGGTTATGGTTGACAAGTTGACCAAGTTAGCTCACTTCATTACAGTAGAGTCTACTAATTCAGCGAGTGAGGTAGCTTAGGTCTTCATTAGGGATATAGTGAGATTGCATGGTATTCCTACGAATATTGTATCCGACAAAGGTGTCAAGTTCACTTCCAATTTTTGGTAGGATCTATTTTCATGTTGGGTACATATTTTGCCTTCAGTGCAGCTTATCATCCACAGACAGATGGACAAACAAAGAGGTCCAACAGGATTTTGGAGGACATGCTAAGAATTTATGTTATGCAACAATTTTTGGCTACGTGGGGCCTGACCCAGGTTCAGCAGTGAGTTTAGCCAAGCAAATCCCAGTACTACTGGCCCTTTTGGCAACAGTCTGCGGAGAGCAGACTGAGGTCTCACCCGAAGTAGTATGGGAGGGTGTTGGAACCAGGTTTCCGCACCCTAGGGATGTCTTGATGAGGGTTCTGGAGGTTCGCGATCCTAATTTTCACGTTGCGCTTCTCCACGCAACTTCCTATTCTTCGCAACCCGCGCGCACGTTCGTATTATTCCAATCCGATCTGATCCTTACTATTATATTAGTTCTTAACTTAGTTTGTGCAGACCCAATATTCTTATTACTTGTTTAACTTTCAGATTAGCATGTGTACTTGAAAATAATATAAATGCATAAAGAATAACCAGAACATAGAAATATAGATCTACAAGTAGATGCACAATATTTCAGAATCAACTTATCTTTTATTAATTCTCTGTCAAAGTACAACCCCAACTCTACCCTATGCACTCAGCTGCAAACTCTACTAGACCTCTGTGCACTCAGCTACAGAGCCTCTACCTAACACTACGACCCAATACACTTCAGATTTACTTCTATCGTCTAACCATGCCTTCACATCTATCTATTATTTGTCAAAACTAAGACTCACTTTACACTTAGAGCCTCACTCTATTTGTACAATCCCATGGTCCACGGAGCATGGGTAGGCCGACACACCATACATTAAATTACACTATTTTAGGGCGGACAACCCTAGACTCTCGTGCTCCATGCCCGCATTTCGCGGGGTCTTTACATTGCACTTGACCAAAATTCAAGCTTCAAGCCCCAAAAACATACCGTGGGGGGATCCGCTGCCCAACAGGCCCCCAATTCAATCATCGTGACTCGTCCCAACTCACTCTGCTGGCGCGGTGATCTTCGCATGAAGTCCATCCATCTGTGTCTGTGCTGCGCGTAGGTCTGCAGCGCACTACTCTGTCGTCTACTAGATCTGCTCCATTTCTACTTCTAGATCATCTGCGTCTGACTTGATTCTCTACTTTGAAGCCGGATTCTACTACCTGTGTTTATAGTCCCGCACCTTTGTCCGACTTCTCGAGTCGCGAAGACTATGCTTGGGTCGGTTAGTTAGACAACGGGACCACCCGTGTAGGGCTTCAGGTGACTGCCATTTACTCGTCATGGGAAGGGTGCTCCATTAAGTTTGACTAGCTAGATCGCGCCTCCGTTTGTGACTTTTTTTACCACATATGGTCCTAACCAATGCATTCTGAATTTTCCAGGAAATTTTTTGAACTTGTTGTCATACAACAACACTAAATCATTTACCTTGAATGTGCACAACTTGATATGGCGATCGTGTCAGGCTTTCTCACACTTTTTCTGTACTTGCTGATGGAATCATGCCAGAAACTGTTCTTCCTCGAGTTCTTCCAATTGTGTGAGTCTCTCTTCCAAGGCTTCGCGGTCCGACATGCCTGTAATTGCTGCTATCCGCAAACTGGGTACGATGTATTCCATTGGCATGACTGCTTCTGTGCCATAGACTAACTTGAAAGGTATCTGACCCGTAATTTTCTTGCACACGGTTCTGTATGCCCATAATACGGTAGGTATGCGTAGGTCCCAATCATTTCACTGCGCGTTACATACTTTGGTCAGCGCAATCTCCAGAATCTTATTGAATGCTTCTACTGTCCAATTAGCTTGCGGATGGTACAGTGTACTTTGTTGATGATACACTTGGAACTCCCCGATGAGTGCATTGATAGTTTCATTCAGGAAGTGCGTTCCGCGATCACTCATTAAAATTTTCGGGCATCCAAACCGTGTCAACACGTTGTCGAAAAAAAAATTCGCAGCCGTGGTGGCCATGCAGTCCTTAATAAGTTGTGCTTCCACCCATCGAGTCAGGTACTCTGTCATAGTGATGATGTAGCGCGCACCCGTCTTTCCCTGAGGTTTGATTGGTCCCACAAAATCGATTGCCCATTTTTCGAATGGTTGCAATGTCATCTGTGGATTAAGTGGCATCTCATCCCTTCATGATGGTTTCCCAGTCCTTTGACATATGTCGCAGGCCCAACATTATTCTTTTGAATCTTGATGTAGGGTTGGCCACCATAGCCCACACAAAGAATCTTCTGTGATGTCACGCTTCTTGCATAGTGTCCTCCTGCAGCCCCCCCATGTGCTTCCACAAGGATCTATCCTTGTTCAAATTCAGGTACATATCTTCGCAATATCTCATCGTTTCCCATTTTGTAGAGGTGCCCCGCAATGACAGAAAATTTCGCCTCGCACACCACCAATTCCTTCTTCTATTGGATTGAATATTCCTTCAGCGCAGTCCCTGTGGTTAAAAAATGGATTATGTCTTCGAAGTGGCCATCTGCGACACGCACTACAAAGAGTTACACATCAGGTAATCCTTCTTGCAAATTTGTTGGATCCTCGCCCATCTCAATTCATGATAAGTGATCTGGTCCTACATTTAGGCATCCCGGCTTTACGATGACCTCAAAGTCATATTCTTGAAACAGTAACAGCCATCTGCATATGTGCCCCCCAACACAGGCTTGTTCACCAAGTATTTCAACGTGGAATGATCGGTATACATCTTGAAGTGCCTGCCAAGTAAATAGTGTCGGTATTTTTGGAGTGCGTATACCATTTCCAACCCTTCGCACTCAGTAGTAGAGTAGTTCTTTTTAGCTTTGGACAGCTGCCGACTCGCGAACACGATCGGGTGATCCACACCTTCCGCACCTTCTTGTGTAAGTACAACTCCCAACGCAATACATGACACATCAACATGTACATAAAATTCTACATCCCATTTTGGGAAGATCAAGATGGGAGAAGATGCCATTTTCTCCTTGAGACATCCAAACTTTTCCTACAATCATCATTCCAACAATATGTAACGTCCTTTTCCAATATTTTTTCCATTGGCACTATTGTTTGTGCATAGCTCTTGATAAACTTTTTATAGTAACCAGTGTGCTCCAAAGTAGCGCGTAATTGTTTGACACTTTGCGGCGCTTCCAGATTGAGAATAACAACAATCTTTAAAGGGTCCACCATCAGACCCTATTTGCAAACCACATGGCCGATCAGGTTTCCAAAGGGGACGAGGAAGGTGCACCTTTTAAGATTCAGCGCAATCTGGTGTCGTTGGTAAGTATCCAGCATCAAACGTAAGCTCGCTATATGGAGTTTAACTAATCTGAATACAATCCAATCATCCAGATAGACCTCCAAGAACTTATGGATATATTCCTTGAACACAGCCACCACGACGCGCGAAAATATCTCTGGCACGTTCTTCAGTCCAAAGGGCATGACGGTGTATTGAAAACAGCCCCCTTCAGTTGCGAAGGTTGTCTTTCTCCTATCTTCCGGCGCGATCATGAACACAGGTGTTGTTAAGCTTCCTGAGGTCCACGCATATTCTAATTTTTCCCTTATGTTTTCCCTCCTGTACTACCATAGGACTCACCCAGTCGGATTCTTCCACTGGTTCAATAATTCTGGCTGTAAGCATTTTGTCTAGTTCTTCGCAGACCTTTTCTTTATTCTTCGGATTCAAACGATAAGGTCGCTACTTAACGGGCTTTGGGTCCAGTTTCAGAGTGATCTTCATCATCCCTAAGTCGCCAATGATCTGCTTTAAGTCCGTGATTTTGGTCAAGAACAAAACTTAATATTCGCGGAGTAACTCGGCGACCCTATCTATCGTAGCATTGTCCAACAAGTGTCGCGTACTTCGGCTCCACGTCTATACCAATGTTTACATACTTTGTTTTTAGCGACGCAGTGATGTCGGGATCCTCAATTGATGGTCCTCGAACTTCGCGACACCCTTCAGTTTCTGGAATATTAATATTTCGGGGTCATCATCATCCTCCTCTACTTGCACCTTATAACATTCTAGGGCACTGCTTAACTGGGTTTCCCATGCTATTTGAACTACTTGTCATGGTTCCTATGGTATTTTGAGGATGGCAGCTTTTACGGCTTACAGCACGTCGTCAACAATATCCAACCATCGGTCTTCAAACATGAATGTTAACAAAAATCCCTCGTGCAAGACATCCCATTCGCCCGTACCATGTCAGAGTTTCGTCTTAGTATACCAATTCATGGGTATGACATCTAGGGTATGGTAGAATAAGTGTACCCATTCAGGCTAAGGTTCTTCTCCATATGCCTTGGTCCATTTCGCGAGGTGCATACACGGGTCATCTCGTCCATTGTATTTATCTTCTATCCATAGTTGCGGTTTCCCAAATCGTAGGCGCATCATTCTTCTACATCAGCACCAACTTTCAAAATTTCTTTGATGTGTTCCCCACTAGCGCGCAGGTGGCACGCAGCACCCACTTCAATAGATCGAACCGTTGTTGTTCCGATACTGCACTTTCAAACTTGCTCAAGAATTCATCCACCGTTGTCAATCCATCATATGTTGGCAGATCTCGGGCCTGGGTTATTACGCAACGTAGTGATCTAATCATCATGTTGCAATTCAGCATTGTCACTTCGTTCAACCGATTGTGCCAGTGTTCATATTCTTCATCTAAATCCGAGGTGCGGGAACTTGCTCGTTCCCACGTGATCCTTCCATTTGCAGTTGGATTCACCCAATCCTGATCTCGCGCAGTTATCTTATAGATACAATCTAGCTCATCGTCGTGCACTGGTTTGGTGTAGCGCGCTCCTTCGGCTGGGTCTAGCAGAACTACTACGCGTAGGGATTTTTTCTCAAATATCATCTTTTGCTTGTTCAGGTTAATGACTCCATTCATATCAATGGCCCAGTCTATTCCTAGCAACGCGGGATAAGGATTGTTGTCATCAACAATATCTATTACTCAACAATCTCTATTACTTCAAAGTTCGTCTGTGTGCTCACGCCTTCGATATCAATTGTTACCCCTTGCAACCTCCCCATGGGAAAAATATTATGTTGGTTCTCCATTCATAATTGAATAGGGGACCACTATAACGCGGGCCTTCCCATGTGTTCCCATATCTATTTTGGTAACACATTCGCGTCTGAACCCAGGTCTAGGATTACCTAATCCATTTCATACTCACCAATCTACATCGTCAATCTCATCTCCCTTCCGGTGCATAATGCATGCTTCCCTAGTTTCCTAACTACGCGTGGTTCCCCTGACCCTGCACACCTAGTGATCAACTCTTGTAGTCCCTTAACTGCGTTATTTTCGCGCAGCAGTTTCATGCACGTCTCCAAAAAGGTAGTAAGCATAGAAGGATCCATCCCTGGCTCTGGTTGATCCTTACTACCTGAAGTGGAGGCCTCCGCGAAGCTCTTCTTAGCTTCCATGAACATCTCCTTTGCGCATTCTAAGTCAAAATCAGGTTCCTTTTTAGGAGCCTTGTGAACCCATGTATCTTCCTCGAGCTGCTTCCCCTTATCCTCCCCTATGGTCACACTACTTTTGAGCACTATGTTCAGATTTGGGTCTTCTTCATTCAGATCTCATCATTTGGATATTTTGAGTTGGAGGAGGCTAGAGTACTCCTTTCTCACGCATCTGTGCGATCAACGTAGGACAATCTACCATTTCATGATCAAACTGAGCACAGTATGAACAAGATACTCTCGTTGGGTTGGTACAATCATGGGCGTAGTGCCCTGTTCCTCTGCAATTGTAACAAATTAATTGTTCGCGACCCCTTCCTGGTCCCATTCCTCCTCGTCCTTGACCTCGCCCCTGAAATCAAATCTGCGCCAACTTTGCTGCTAGGTTGAGGGCTCGCATTTCTGTCTGCATTCGATAGGCTGGGGTCTGATCCATCATTAACTCGTAGCTACGACAAGTATGCTCGTCGTGGCCTACTGACCTGCAGAAATTACAAAACAGCTGTTGGGGAGTCTGTGTATACTTCTACAACAAATGACAATTATTCGTCATGTGCTTTCCTCCTATCTAACAGATCATGCACCATAACGCGGGTGTCACACATGGCCCTACCTGAGCCTCTGGTCTCAACGGCACTAGTCCCCCTCCTACCAAGTAGTTCGCAAATATTGGACAGTGATTCTTGTCATGGCCCTCGCCTTTGCATTTTATGCGCCACACTTCCTCACGCACCTCCAGCCGTGCTACCCTATCCTGCTTCAAGATCTGCATTTTCAGGTAGAGATTCTATAGTTGTGTGTGCATTTGTTGAACTGCCAGCCCCAAATCTTGTATTGGTATCTCATGCAACCTCATCGCCATTTCCAACGCTTCGGCCTAGGTAGAAAGTTTCTGTTGTGACAACACCATCCTCAGGTGCGGTGTTAGAGATGCCACAAACCATGCGCGATGCTGCACATCAGTGATCGTCATATTAGCTTCGCGGATCGTACTCTTCAGCCATTGATCCAAATCCCAGGGGGTCTCGCCTGGAAGCATCGCGATCTCTTTAAATCTGATGATTGACTATGTCTTTGATTTCAGCTGGCTAAATTCTTTGTTCAGTGCATTCTAGATCTCCGTTATTCTTGCATTTGGGTGATCATTAGAGTGCTTGATATACCATGTCAATGCGCAATCCTGCAATGCGCTCACCAATGTAGCCTTCTTAATGTTGTCATCTGTGACCCCTTGCGCTTCCCATACTGCTCTTACCACGAACCAGAACTGGTCCGGATCCTCATTCCCTACTCTTTTGAATACAAGTAGCTTGATCGCGCTCGCCATGCTGAACTGCGGGGTTGGTGGAGATGGAGTGGGTGGAGATGGAGGTGAAGCAGGTGAAGCAGGTGGTGGCGTGGGTGGAGGTGGTAACTGCAAAATGCGTTGTCTTATCAAACTGACCGCACTTCTCGGAGAGACCCGAGTGAGCTCTTCCTCACTCTCTCGCGAAAGTGAAATTAAGGGACTGTTTCCTACTTCCCTGCTACCTCTGTAGATCTTCCCACTCCGAATCATTCCAAACATTAATGTATTTGCATAACCCGCTTTTCACATAACAGCATCTTAATCCAGGTATTCAAAGATTTAATGTACTTACCTCGTGGTCCCTTGAGAAAACGTCATTCTACTTCGTTATAGCTCACGGTTGTGTCTATCGCAAACTCAGTGATAATCCCCCTATTATCTGATCGAGCCAATGGTCCACAGCTCACGCGATCTTATCTTCTGATGCCTCTAGTATGCGCACTAATTTCGAAGTCCACACTATCGGTTGGTCAAGCTTACACCTTCCTTAGCTATCATCTAACCTCGCGATCCACTCATACCGTTCAGAAGGAAAGGACGCAAAGAAGATCTCATGGATTTCCATATACACATAGTGATCCAACCACCTTTTCTCGAATACTTGTGGAGTTTTGTTTTCCTGTGTCACGAACTCGTGAATCTTCTTGTCCAACCACTCTTCAATTTCCTTCTTTGTTGGGTTCCAATGGCACGACATTAGACATACCTTAGGCAGATCCTGGTCCCGGCAATGAAACCATTTGTTGGCTACTTGGGGCCTGACCCAGGTTCAACAGTGAGTTTAGCCAAGCAAATCCCGGTACTACTGGCCCTTTCGACAACAGTCTGTGGAGCGCGGACTGAGGTCTCACCTGAAGTAGTATGGGAAGGTGCTAGAACTAGGTTTCAGCACCCTAGGGATGTCTTGATGAGGGTTCTAGAGGTTCGTGATCCTAATCTGCACGCTGCGCTGCTCCGCGCAGCTTCCTATTCTTTGCAACCTGGGCGCAGCTTTGTATTATTCCGATCCGATCCGATCCTTACTATTATATTAGTGCTTAACTTTGTTTGTGTGGACCCAATATTCTTATTGCTTGTTTAACTTTCAGATTAGCATGCGTACTTGAAAATAATATAGATGCATAAACAATAACCGGAACAGAGAAATATAGATCTACAAGTAGATGCACAATATTTCAGAATCAACTTGTCTTTTATTAATTCTCTGTCCAAGTACAACCCCAACTCCGCCCTATGCACTCAACTGTAGGGGTCTGCACACTCAGTTGCAGACTCTACTAGACCTTTGTGCACTCAGCTGCAGAGCCTCTACCTCCCACTACGACCCAATACACTTCAGATTTACTTCTATCTTCTAACCATGCCTTCGCATCTATCTGTTACTTGTCAAAACTAAGACTCACTTTACACTTAGAGCCTCGTTCTATTTACATGTCGGTAGAAATGGAACAAAAAATGAAGGTTATCAAGAAGAATCTAAAGGCAACATGGGACAGGCGAAAGAGTTTTAAACATCGGCACAAGGTGTTTAAGGATTTTCAAGTTGGGGCAAATGTGTACTTGCGCATCAAACCCAAGAGGAGCTCCTTGAGGATTGGGTCATGTGCCAAGTTTGCACCTCAGTATTACAAGCCTTTCAAGATCCTTGAGAGGATTGGACGAGTAACCTACCTACTTGCACTACCTACAACGATGAAATTCCATGATTTTTTCCATGTTTTGTTGCTTAAAAGGTATGTGAAGGATGTTGATCATGTGATTGACTGGTTTGTATTACAAGTGGAGCCAGAAGAAGAATTCTAGTTGGAACCTCAGTGCATATTGCAATGGCAACAGCTCATGCTTTAGAACCGAGCAATCGAGCAAGTTAAATGGTTGTGGAAGCACTTTGGACCCGATGAAGCTACATGGGAGATGGATGATTAGATGTGGGCTATGTATCCTTCATTATTTTCTGGTTGAGGAAAAGGAATTTTGGTATGTGTACATATTTGTGCGTGGTTGTTATTGTAAATACCGCAATGAGTTGTGTTATAAAGCTCCAATAAGCGGTATGGTTGTCATGTTTGTCATGTTGATTTTTCTTTTCAACGGGTTGTTCTTTGTAAATACTACATTGAGCTAAGCTATAAAGCTCCATGGGTAGTATGTTTTGGTTTTCAGTGGTATTGTTGGTCATAGGTGTCATAGAACACTAAGGACAGTGTTCACCTAAGGGGGAGGGGTCTATAACATCCCCAAGTTAAAATTTCGTGGAATAAAGTTAATAAAGGGAAAATAAGACCAAGGTCATGGGACATGTATTACAAGTTGAATTTTGGGAAAAACATCCTAGTGGGTGTTCATTTCGATTTATTATGGAAAAGGAAATTAGCAAAGACATTAGAAAAGGAAAAGAGGCATTAATTGGTATTTATTTATGAAAATAAAGGAAAATAGGAGAAAAGGGAGATGAAGGGTCACAAATTGCATGATAAGTAAATTGAAAGGAAAATAGAGGAAAATTAAGAAAATGGAGGGCTCAATGATAAAAAGGCTTCTGAGGATCAGTTCACGGCTTTTTGTCAGTTTGGCTTTGGAATTAGTTTCAGAGAGAGAAGAGAACCAAAAGGAGAAAGAAAGTAAGTACGAAAAGGAAAGAAAAGGAAGGACGAGGAAAGCAAAGGAGAAGCACTGAAAAGTTGGATCAAGTAACTTCAATAGGAAGACTTGCAGGTAATAGGTTTCTTGTGTGATTTCGTAGTTTTTTTGTGAATGCATGGTAGATGCATGTGTGGATTTGGTTTTATTGTTGTGATTGGCATGGGCTTTTCCAAGTGTGAAAATGGTTTCAACCTTGCCTTGGAATTTCTAGATAGTCATGGTGTGATGGGGTTCTTATATTTGGTTAAGCTTTAGATTTCCAGATGGTTTTGAAATAGGGTGAGGTGGTCTCAAGAAAATTCCCAAGAGTTGGGGGTGGAGATGGTTTAATATCCGAGAATCCCTCATCAGGTGGGTGGAGAGAGGAAAATTCCTCAAGGTATTGGTGAAGAAATTCTGAGGCATCCAAGCTTGTTTGGGCTTAGTGATCTCTTGACTGGTTTTGGTGGGATCGCGGTAGCCTGAGGGTGGATGTGGTTTAATCTTCGAGAAGCCCTGGTTGTTTACATTTCATTTTTCTTATATGATCTCTTGATCAGTTTTGGTGAGATTGCGGGAGCATTGGGGTGGAGTTGGTTTGATCTTTGGGAAGCCCTAGTTTTTTATGCCTTGAGTCCCACATTCATGCTTAGAATATGGCACGGGGGTGATTGGTTGAACGAAAATGTTGTCTCAGCTCAATATATGGTCAAGTGGTACGTGGAATTCCCTGACTTGGTTGGATTTTGTATATGTTAATAAGAGCTCTTTTCATGTTGTATTCTATGAGTGCTTGTACTTGTTATTATGTGGCTTTGATGGTAGTTCTATCCTGGTTATTATTCTTGTTATATGTCGGTTATAAGTATGGTTCCATAACAAGCTCTAGCTATGGATCTTGATATGTTTTGATTAGTTGATGAATGGTTAATGAATGCATGAGCTAACAAATATTATTGCAGTTATTATGAGAGAGAATTAGACCTTCTTGGTGAATATTAGATAAGTTTCAAACCTCTATGTTAGATATGCATTCATGACTTGTATATTACGTGTTTTCAATATCTTTAATGAAATTACTAGAATCATTAGGCTAGGTTAGGTCAAGTCCTTTATCAATTTTTGTATGAATGGATTTTCCTGATGTTATTTATCATTCTACAAAGTCTCATTGAGTTATGGGCAGTGGTCTAGAGGCTATCCTGAAATGGTGGCTTAGAATCCGGAACCACACCCTCTGAATTGGAATTTTTGGGCCATAACAGCACCTTGGTAGGCTTATGCATGTGGTTGTAGGCCTATAACCACATGAAGGCCTTTCATGCATGCAATTGTGGGCCCAGATCACTAAAAAAAGTAATCGAATTGAGGTTTTGCACACTTGGAGTGGTTGTTTAGCCCCTAGCTATCTTGTAGCTCTTAAGGAAGGTCAGAAAAGTTCTAGTTTGTTGACTCCACTTCCTTAATTGTACTTAGGAATTTGGGTCATGTCATAGTATCCCCTCTCCCAGCTCATGTTTACCCTGGAAGGCCAGTTAAAGTGGGTAAATGTGGGAGGTGGTGTTACAAGTTGGCCTATCTTTACAACCTAATATAGTTGGCTCCATTGTTGGTAAGTGTTCTTAATTTGTGTGTCCATCATCTAATCAATTATGGAATGTTCATTGTAATTTGGGTTGAGATCTGTTGGTGCAAACTGCTCGAGAATGTCTAATGTGTCCAACAATGGTGGAAATTATGGTTAAAGGTAGTCCACATTCAGTATTGGTTGTAAGCTAAGGAATCGGTGGGTACTTAGCTTGAAAGCGTTGTCACCCACAGGCTTGGTGATGATGTAAAGCTTGTATCAGAGTGGTTGAAGCTTCTGATGGCCTCTGACAAGGCATTCCTTCTGCAAATGCAACTAAACCTTATTTCCAACTTGAAATTTATCTGGAACCCGATGTTGATCATGACGTTTTTTGTACTTATTAGTGGCTTTATCCAAGATATCATGAATATGTTAGTGGATGTGATGAATTTTCTTAATAAACTTGATGGCCTTATCAGCTTCAAATTGAACATTTGCAAACTATGTATGTGTAGTTGCAAGAGGCATTGTATCATCAATGGGACACAATAGTTTAAATCCCAAGCCCACCTGAAAGTGTTTGTGGCTTGTTGAGCTATGGAGAGCTCTGTTATAGTTATGTTACACATAGGGGAGACTCTCATCATGTGTTCATGGATTCTTACAGTTTTACATGCATAGTATGTGCACTATCATCATGTTGACAACCTTTGTCTGGCATTCGGTCTAGGAGTGGAATGCAGTCGACTTAGTGAGCTTGGTGTCCAACAATGACTAGAGGCTCGATCAAAATGCACCATGGAATTGGTTATCCCAATCTGATATAATGGTCTGTGGGATCCCAAAATGTACCCACACTCGTTCAAAGAAGAGCTTAGCAATGGCTTATGTTATGATACTCTTTTCACAAGTGGCCAAAATGGCCATCTTAGAAAATCTATCAATCACCACAAATACACAGTCATTGGCATGCTTGGTAGAAGGAAGGCCAAACATGTATTCCATGGAGATGGATTCCCAAGGCTAGCTAGGAGTAGGTAGAGGAGTGTACATGTATTTCTTCTTAATGGTTGGCTTAGTGATGATAAAGGTAGTGTAGGATCTGATATATTTTCTAACATCTTGTCGAAACTTTGGCCAATAAAAATACTTTTTCAGTATTGCCACTATCTTTTCCACGCCAAAGTTTCATGCGACCTAATTGTAATGTGCCTCTCGAATTAGCTTTT
This sequence comes from Pinus tabuliformis, assembly GCA_031772625.1. Lineage (NCBI taxonomy): Eukaryota > Viridiplantae > Streptophyta > Pinopsida > Pinales > Pinaceae > Pinus > Pinus tabuliformis. The sequence continues at coordinate 1,414,059,252 of CM062819.1, read as the reverse complement.
CATGCTCGCTTGAAGGAACACAAATATGTCCTTGATAGAACAAAAATCCATATTGAAGGTGGAAGTCTTGAACTGGCTTTCCAGACATCAACATCTTCTAGGTGGTAGAAAAGTCTAAGTCATTTTCATATAGTTGTGTCCATCGAGAGGTTTTGTGCCCAAAAGAGTTGAGAACTATGCTTAGTGCCACAATCGGGAGCCAACTAAGGCATTCTACAACGTGATTGGTGTTACCATTCTTATATTTAATGCTAAAATTAGAATTATTGTAGGTATGTGGACCATTTATGATGGAGATCATTCCGCAAACATCCCTTGTCTCTCCATAAATTGAAGGTGTTGGTGATCTATGTGGATGATATTTTCCTTTTCCAAAATATAATGTTTCCATTATTGTCAGGCCTACACGATGGAATACATTTCATTATCATAGGTGGGATACATTCGAACAATATCAAAGAGCGTCTCACTATGATTTCCATTAGATGCCCTTGCACATTGAGGATTGCACCAATATCATAATCGTAGGCATCTGTCTCAATCACAAATCATTGTTGCAAGTCTATAAAGGTGAGGAATGGTGCAGAGCAAAGATGTTGTTTTAGTTCATTGAATTCCTTTTGTTGTGACTCAAACCAAATAAACTTTTCTTTCCCTCTACCCCTTATAACTTGACTCAAGGGCCAAGTGGTATGAGAGAACCCCAACACGAATCTTCGATAGAACTTGGCAAGGCCAAATAAGCTACAAAGATCTGTTAGAGTCATCGAGGTTTTCCAATCTTGAATTACTTGAATATTAGCTGGATCCACATGCATGCCTTACTCATCAATTATGTAGTCTAGATATTGGACCTAGTCCATGCCAAAATATCATTTCTTCAGTCTGGCACATATTTTTTGTTGTTGCAGGGTTTGAAGGACCTACCGAATATGTTGCAAGTGTTCTTCCCAACTCTAGCTAAATATGAGGATATCTTATAGATATACAACCATAAAACTTTGGTGAAAGGACACAAGATGTCATCCATAAGCCTCATAAAATTTGCAAGGGAATTTTTCAACCTGAAGAGCATGACCAACCACTCAAAGAGACCCTCCTTGGACTTGAAGGCAGTATTCCATACATATGTGCATTCTATTGGAACTTGGTGATATCCAGACTTCAAATCAATATTGTTGAAGTACTTAGCACCCTTGAGTTGGTCAAGAAGGTCATCAATCAATGGGATCGGGTATTTGTTCCTGACAGTGATTTTATTGAGTGCCTAATAATTAATGCAGACTCTCCAAGTCAAATATTTCTTTTGTACGAGTACAATTGGCCCCCCACAAGGTGAGTAACTTGGTCAAATGTACCCATTTTTTAGCAACTCCTAGATCTGCCACTTGATTTCCTCATTTTCTAGAAGAGAGCAATGGTAGATTAGCCCATTAGGTAAAGGTTCTCCATGATTTAGATCAATCAAATTCTTGACTTGACAGTGCAAAGGTACCCTTGTGGGTGAGGAGAACATGTCCCTGTACTCTTTCATGACCTTATAAATTTGTTTCTGATGGGTGGAGGAACTCTTTCTAGGGGCCATAGATGTGGCCATGATCTTCCCCTTGCCTTGAGATGGAATCAGCAAGGATGCTTCCACAAGTATGGTTGGCCTAATAAAACATCACAAACTTCAAGGGGAGCAACATCATACAATACCTCAACTATGAAAGGATCGATGTTGTAGGGAAGGAAACATTATTGGCTAACACGAAGATCTCACCCTTGATGGAGCCACTTGATGGTTTATGGAAATGGCTTTGGTGTTGTCAGTAGGATCAAATACTTAATGACCTCTACCGAAATGAAGTTCTTTTGACTCCCGCTATCAACAATGAACTTCATCAGAGAACCCTTCACCCACATTTGTGACTGGAATAGACGCTCACCCTCCTTCAAATATTCAAACTCACTCACCTTAACCTTGGTGGTGGTAATGATGGCACTTGGTTTCTACATCAATGATTTGCTCCCCCTTGTCAAGTTATAGCTTAGAGGTAGAACATGCATCTGAATCTTAAGCTTTTAGCTCATTCACTAGTGACTTCTTTACATGGAATTCAATTATGTTATGAGTGGCGATCTTGTAGAACTCACACCACTTCCCTGTGTCTTTCTTCACCTTCCCATTGTTATTATTTTCTTGTGGATTTGATGGGTTGTCCTAGTTTGTTCCACCTTAGCTTTGTCCTTTTTTCTGTGGTTTGGAGGTGCCTTTTCCCTGCTTTGAATTCGTCGATCCAAAGTCCTGTTTCTTTTGTTTAAACTTCTACTCAATGTTTACAACATATCAGTACATTGCACCAAGCAAGGAGATGTTTGGGAATTCCATTTCTACCTAGATGTATTTGTGCAAACATCCATGGTACTTGAGCACTAGATAGTTCTCAGAGTCCTTAATACCCAACTTCATGCATAGGGTATGAAAGATATTCATGAACTCCAACACTTCTTGGTCCCTTTCCTGCCATAGTGTGGTCCACTTTATGTACTTGTCTTCATAGCTCCCAACAAGTTAATATTGTTCCTTGATGGAATATCAGAAATAATCCCAAGAGGGAGCGCTAAAAAGAGTGAGGATTCTTTCTCTTCCCTTTACTCACAATAAGTTTCCCACCATTCCTTGACTTGGGGAGCTGCTGTGAGGTGTGCAAAAGTAATATTTTATATATCGGAAAAATTATGGACCGAAAAATATCCTTCCAACAGATTTAACCATCTATCTAGAGCATTTGTGCCTATCTAGCCTTCAATTGTATCTTGTACCTTAAAGGGGGTGACACCTCTGAAATTACTATTGGATGAAGATGTTTTGCCTACTAGTATCCATCGAAGGATCTAGGAAAAATTATCCATCATCTCATTCCTTTGTCACTTGAGGGCTACTTTGAGCAAAAATTTGAAATTATCTCATGCTCCTTCATCCTTCTTTTCTTTCACCATGGGAGGTCGTCAGGGCTGGAAAGGTCAATCTTGCAAGGGCTCAATTTGTCCAAGTCCTAATTCCTTATACCCTAACCTTATTGGGGACATGCATAGAAAAATAGAGGAAAAGAACACCACTCTGATACCACTGATCTAGATTTGTGAAGTAATGAAATTAAAGACATACTTAAACAACAACACAGAGATATAGTGAAAAGGACCTTTAATTATTAAATAGGAAAAGATGAAAATTGTTTACAAGCTGAATGAAAAAAAACTAGCTCAGCTGATGGTAACTTATCTCTGAGAAGAGATGTGACAGCTACCTTCCTTCTGAACCATGTTACAATAAGACTCAAAGGCCCTTTTATCATGATGAAACAATTAGAAACCCTAAACATCCAAGAAATTAACCCTAGGAGATGAAGCGCCAAAAGTTATGGGCCCCGATGGGGTTAGTTGGAACATCAACTTCTCAGGGTCATAACTTTGGCATATGATCTCCATTTAGTGCACACGATAGCCCATTAGAAAATCATATCCAAGGACAACTACTTTCAACTACAAGCATTGCTTGCTTCCCCAAAAAATGTCGTTTAGGGCCTCAAAATGCCTCTTAAAGTTCAAGATTTTAAAAATGCCAAAAATAGTAAACTTCTGAAATAGGAAATCGTGCTAAAAAATAGGAAGTTGATAGAAAACAATGTTGGGGTCCAAGTGAAATAGGTAAGTGGCCATCAATATGCACCTAGATAAGTCCTCCCCCCTTAGGAAGCAAGAGTCCCCATTGCATTAAGTGTCTCCATGAGGTGAGGAAATTTTTGTTGAACTTGGTCCCTAGTGAGCCGCTTGCCTTGGTGTAGGAGCTAGCCAGCTTTGACAACCTCATATATTTGGTTCCTCTATTGGCAATTGTTCTTAAATTGTGTGTCCATGATCTGATCAATTGTGTCTTTTTTAATGCAATATGGTTTGATATTTTTTGGTGCCAGATGCTCAGCAATGTTGATGTGTCCAACAATGGTGGAAAGTATGGCCAAAGGTAGTCCACATTGAATATTAGGTACATGCCAAGGAATGGGTGGATACTAATTTCTAAATCGTTTTCACCCACATCATTGTTGATGGTGTAAGGCCCATATCGAAGTGGTCAAAGCTTTTTATGGGCTTCGGTAAGGCGTTCCTTTCGTAAATGTGACCAAACCTTGTCACCCAATTGAAATTTATGTGGAACATGATGTCAATCGTGACATTATTTGCATTAAGCATTGTCTTTATGTTGGATATCCTGAACCTGCTAGTATATGTGTTGAATGCGCTCAATAAAATTGATGGCCTTATCAACTTCAAATTGACCATGTGCATATTTTTTCTGTGTAGTTACAAGATGCATTACAACATCCATGGGACACAACGGTTGAAATCTCAAACCCACTTGAAAGGGGCTATGTATAGTTGAGCTATGGAGAGCTCTGTTTTAGTTGTGTTGCACATAGGGGAGACTCTAATCCCATGTCTATGGATGCTTAGAGTTGTACATGTGTAGTATGTGCACTATCATCGTGTTGACGACCTCTGTCTAGCCATTGGTCTCGACATGGAATGCAGTCGAATTGGTGAGCTTGGTGTCCAACAACAACCAGAGTCTTGACCAAAAAGTACTTAGGAACTTGCTATCCTCATATGATATAATGGTATGCAGGATCCCAAAATGTATCCACACTCGTTCGAAGAAGACCTCGGTGGTGGCTTCTATTGTGATACTCTTCTTATAGGCAGTTAATATGGCCATCTTTTAAAATCTATCAATGACCACAAATACACAGTGATTTTCATGCTTGGTATAAGGAAGGTTGGATGCATAATCCATGGAGATGGATTCCCATGGCTAGATAGGAGTATGAATAGGAGTGTACATTCCTTTCTTCTTAATGCTTGGCTTGGAAATGACATAGGCAATGGAGGATCTAATATATTTTCCAACATCTTGTCGGAGCTTTGGATAATAAAAATACTTTTGTAGTACTGCCACTATCTTTTCCACATCAAAGTGTCTTGTGAGTCAGTTGTAATGCACCTCCCAAATCATTTTGGCACACTCACTTGAAGGAAAAAAAAATATGTCCGAGATAGCACAACAATCCATCTTGAATGTGGAATTCTAGAACTAGCTTTCCAACCATCAACATCTTGTAGGTGGAAATGAATTCCAAGTCATTTTCATATAGCTACAACCATACATAGGTTTCGTGCCAACAAGAGTTGATAAATGTGCTTAGTGCCACAATCGGGGATTGATTGAGGCATTTTGTGACGTGATTAGTTCTACCCTTCTTATATTTAATGTTCAAATGGAATTGTATTAGGTAAGTGGACCATTTATGATGGCAATCATTCTACAACTTCCCATGTGTCTGCATAAATTGAAGGGGCCTATGATCTATGTGGATGATCATCTCCTTCCTCATAATATAATGTTTCCACTGTCGGTGGGTCTGCATGATGGAATTAATTTCCTTAACATAGGTGGGGTACCTTCAAACAATGTGAGAAAATGTCTCATTGTGATATGCCAGTGGATGCCTTTGTTGAGTGAGGACTACACCATTAGCATAATTGGAGGCATTTGTCTCAATCTCAAATGGTTTTTGAGGTCTAGAAAGGTGAATATTGATGCAAAGAAAAGGTGGTGTTTTAGTTCATTGAATGCCTTATGTTGTGACTTGGACCAGGAAAAACTTTATTTTCACTCTGCCCTTGGTAACTTGACTCAAGGGCCAAGTGATATGAGAGAACACCAACGCGACTCTTCGATAAAAATTGGTAAGGCCCAAGAAGCTGTGAATATCTGTTAGATTCGCCATGGTTGGCCAATCTATAATGACTCTGATCTTATTTGGATCCACATGCACACCTTGCACATCAATTATGTAGCCCAAAGATTTGACCTAGTCCATGCCATCTAGGTTGGCACAAATCTTATGCTTCCACAGGGTTTGAAGGACCTATCGAATATTTTGAAAGTGCTTTGTTGAACTCTTGTTGAAGATGAGGAAATCATCTAAATATACATCCACAAACTAGTTGGTGAAAGGTCGCAAGATGTCATCCCTCAACCTCATAAAAGTTTCAAGGTCATTTGTCAACCCAAAGGGAATGACTAACCACTCAAAAAGAGACCCTCCTTGGACTTGAAGGTGGGCTTCCATACACCTATGGGTCTATTGGAACTTGGTGATAGTCGAACTTAAAATCAATTTTGATGAAGTACTTAGCCCCCTTGAGCTGGTCAAGAAGGTCATCACTCTGTGGGATTGGGTACCTATTTCTAATAGTGATTTTATTTAGTGCCCGATAATCAATGTAGAGTCTCAAGATCCCACATTTCTCTCATATGATTTCGATTGGCTCCCATAAGATGAGTAACTTGGTCAGTTGTTCCATTTTCATAGAAGATCCTAGATCTACCACTTGATTTCCTCATTTTCTTGAAGAGAACGGTGGTAGATTTACCCATTAGGTAGAGGCGCTCCGGGAGTCAGATAAATAGAATGCTTGACCTGATAGGGAAAAGGAACCCCTGAGGGTGAGGAGAAGATATCCATGTACTCTTCCATGAAATATTAACTTGATTTTGCTACGCATAGAAACTCTTTCTAGGGGACATGGTTGTTTCCACAATATTCCTCTTGCCTTTAGAGTGAATCGGGAAGAAAACAAATTTCCTGATCTAGGAGATGATCTTGCTGCATTTCTTAGCAGAGATCAAAGAAAATCTACCTTCAGTATCCTGTATAGTTTTCTACCCAAAGTAATAGTAATAATATGAGGTTTGGAATCATACATAGCATGATTCTTCCACAAGTATGGTTGGCCTAATAAAACATCACAAAGTTCAAGGGGAGAAACATCACACAATACATCGTCTATGAAAGGCTTGATGTTATAGGGACGGTTGCATTCTTAGCTGACGTGGAGATATCACCCTTGGTGGAGCCACTCGATGGTGTATGGTTGTGGTTGTGATTTTGTTGGCAGGCCCAACCACTTAATTACCTATGCTAAGATGAGGTTGTTTTGACTCCCACTATCAATAATGAATTGTAGTGGAGAACTCTTCACCCACATATGTGAGTGTAAGAGATGCTCATCCTCCTTTGTATCTTCGGGCTCACTCTTCTTGACCTTCGTGGTGGCAATGGTCGAACTGGGTTATGTTTCAATGATCTGTTTCCCCTTGTTGAGTTCCAGCTTAGAGTCAGAACATGCATCTGACTCTAAAGATTTTAGCTCAGCCACTGGTGACTGATTTGCATGAAATCATATGTGTTGTGAGTGGGGATCTTGTGTAACTCACACCACTTGCCTGCATCTTTCTTCATCTTCCCATTGTTATTCTTTTCTTGTGGCTTTCATGGGTATTCTTGAGTCGTTCCACCTTGGCGGTGTACTTTTTTTTTGGTTTGGAGGTTCCTTTTCCCTACTTCGGATTCGTAGATCCAAAGTGCCACTTCTTTTTAAACTCTTGTTCGATCTTAACAACATCTTAGTATGTTGCACCAAGTGAGGATATATCCAGGAACTCCATTTATGCATGGATGTATTTGTGCATATAACTATGGTACTTGAGCACCAAATGTCACTCAGATTCCTTAATACCCAGCTTCATGCATAGGGTATGAAATATATTTGTGAACTCTAGCTCTTCTTGGTCCCTTTCCTACAGTAGTGTCTATGTACTTGTCTTCATATCTCCTAATAGGGTAATATTATTCCTTGGTGACATCTTGGAAAGAATCCCAAGTGGGTGCGTCTGAAAAGAGTGAGGATTCTTCCTCTTCCATTTGATCACAGTAAGTTTCCCACTAGACATTGACATGCGGGCACGCCCTTGAGGAGTGCAAAATTAATATTTTCTCTATTGGAAAAATTATGGACTAAAAAATATCATTCCTATAAATTTATCCATCTATCTAGTGGAATTTACATCTATCTAGCCTTCAAATATAGGAATGTCAAAGTTAAATTGTATCTTAAAGGGAGAGGTGCCTCTAAAGTTACCGTTGGCTGAAGATGCTTCGCCCATTGGTATTCGCCAAAGTATCTGGGAAAAATTATCCATCATCTTGGTCCTTTTTCACTCGAGGACTTTTTCGAGCAACAATTTGAAAGGATCTTTTTCTCCCTCATCTTTATTTTCTTCCACCATGGGAGGCCATTGGGGTCGGTGAGGCTAGTCTTGCAAGGGATCAACCAGTTCAAGTCTAAAATCCTTATACCCCAACCTCGTTGGGGACATGCACAAAAAAATAGAGAAAGAGAAGACTGCTCTGATACCATTGATCCATATTTGTGATGGAACGAAATGAAATACAAATTTAAACAACAACACGAATATACAACGAAACATAACTTCAATTAATAAATAGAAAGGGCTGAAAATTGTTTACAAGTAGAATGAAAACAAACTACCTCAGTCGATGGTAGCTTATTTATGATAAGATATGTGATGGCTACATACCTTCTAAACTATGTTACAATGACACTCAGAGGCCTTTTTATCATGAATAAATAAAGAGAAACCCTAAATATCCAAAAACCTAACCCTAGGAGATGAAGCACCAAAAGATATGGGCCCCAATGGGGTTAGATGGGACGTCAACCTACCAAGGTCAAATTTTGCATATGATATTTTTTGGCATGCACGATAGCACGTTATAAAGGTATATCATAGTACAACATTTTTATGTTTTCATGTTTCCCGAAGAAAAAAAAATGTAGTTTAGGGCCTCAAAATGGATCTGAAAGTTCAGGACCCGAAAACTGCCAAAAATATTTATTTTTTTAAACTGTCGAAATAAGAAATTGTGTTAAAAAATAGGACTGATAAAAAACAATGTTAAGGGTCCAATTGGAACAGGTGGGTGGCCACAAATATCCACCTGGATCAAGCATATTTAAAGATATTACAACAATGCTTATCAATTAGTACAGTGAACAAAATGCAATAAAAATATAAAATAGTCCAAACATTTCATGTATGATACATAGATGATTTTTGGATCCATACCTTGATGATTAATTCTATTATATTGCAATTTCCATAGATGAGGTGTCATTCTCCATGATTTTAATACAGTCTCTTCTTTCCCATTGAAAAGATGTTTTTCGGTACTTCAATACCTATCGGCTTTAGAGACGAAGTGCCTATATTCATCAAACACCTCTTTTCCTAAACTTCTAGAATGACGGAATTTCATCTTAGGACCAAAAATTGGACATGCAAATTTACCCTTTGTTTAAAGGCCTACAAGAGATGGATTAAATTATATACTAATTATTTGAAGTATGTTATTTTAAAATGATGCATGACATGGACTTCATAAAATTAAACATTATTAAAGTGCAGTGTAACATTATAATATACCATAGAAATGTGTTATCCCTGGGGCATCATGAATTATCCATACAAGCATTCCATGGATTTTAAATTCCCTTTGCGCACCTACTGGTCTAGAGATATCATACATAGTGATTCCCTTCCATAACTCTAGTAACTCGTTGATAAGAGGCTTGATATATACATTCATATCTTTTACTTATTACTTACTTAATTGATTGAACATGCAATACATAATTACTGCATATATTGGTAAATAAAAAATATCGAACATATAAGACATATTTATGAAACAAACAAGACAAATGAGGTGTTACCGTGTTGAAAAAATATATTCTAAACAAATACTTGGAACAATCATTTCCAACATTATGTGCTCCCTATTTATTGACATCCATGGAGGAATGTTATTGTTGATAACAAAAATAGGCCACACTGAGTAAGTAGATATGAGCTCTCCAAATGGATTGACACCATCAGCTACTAATGAAAGCCTAATATTACAAGGTTCATATTTAAAATGTGGCAGTATTTACTTTATATTCTTAAATGTAGATCTATCTATAGGCATTCGAATAACATCATCTTTACTTTACTTCTTTGCATGGTAATCCATAAACTATGTTATGTTTTTGTACCTGGACAATCGTCGCAAATGTGGAATTGTGGGAATATAACAAAGAAAATTGTGAGGCACATTTTTTGTTGCTTGATCCGTTTTATATCTACTAATATTTCATTTCAGGTATTCTGCATTCATTGCATGTTCTCCATAATACTGAATATGATCATTAGGACATGCATTAATATCTTGATACTCCATTCCAATACCTTTCATAATGGCATGTAAATCTTGGTATGTGCAAGGTAAAACATTTGAAGATGGTAATAGAAATTAACCTACTAATCTACAACATAATTAAAAATAATAGTACTGCTTAATGTAAATAATATTGATTGTACATATTGCATCCAAATTTTACAAATGATTGACTAACATTTAAAATAGAGGAAAAAAGAAAACTTTTATCATTTGTACTAAATGTCACAAAATATATTGCATGCTTTATGAGTTGTACGACACAAGTGTTTGGAAAACCATTTGTAACCTTTAAGTTTACCCGCAACAATATATCAAAGAGAAGACTTATTTCAGAGACTTCATAAAGAGGTTATGTTGCCTTCTCAATTACAGGTCTATCAAAAACACCATCTAGTTGGTCGTCATCATCATCCATTCCAAAATTATTAAATGCCTGTCCCATCTTCTTCAACTGTGTTATTACCATCATCGTCTTCTTCCATATGATCATTAACTTGATCTTAGATATTCACTCCATGTTCCTAAACAGGCTCTTGTACAACATTCACCATCCTAATCCATGGCCACTTCTTTAGGGCATTATTTCTTTATAATTACAAAGAATCAAGTAATATTAGTGTATATAAAAAATATTAAAATGGTACAAATGTTTAAAAATATAATATAAGAAAACAAAAACAACAAAGACAATGGCCAAGACAGATTAGGTGAGAGTGAGAAACAAAGAAAATAAATTAATGATGAAGCTTGTGCAATTTATTAATATGTTTATGAATATGTTGAAAAAATATAGGAAAATTGTTAGTTTTCTTTACATGTAGAAAGAGAAACACTTTGTAAAATATATACTCACAACCAAAAAAACAACCTATTCTTATTTCGCCTTCATCATTATGTCATTTTTTTTGTTGATTTCACTTGGAGACCACAAGTGTGGTGTGGATGCAAACTTTCCCCGACCCAACTAACTGGATACCATGATTTAATTTATAAGGGGCTCAAAGTTGATGGATTAGGGATCAACTCATTAGGATTTAAGAGGTTATTGGCATCTAAGCATTAGGGGTACTTAGGAGTTGGTAGCCTAGATGGAGTAATCAGCTTAGGTGAGAACGAGAGACAAAAACAACAAATCAATGATAAACCTTGTGCAATTTATCAAGATGTTTATGTAATATGTAGAAAAAAATTAGGAACAAATTTACTTTTCTTCACATGTAGAAAGAGAGACACTTTGTGAGATATATATTCACAACCAGCAAAAATGACCTATTCTTATTTTTCCTTTTGTTATCACTTAATAATTCTAATGCCAAAATTTCTCATACTAGCTTGATGATAAAGGTCAGTGCTAGTCTAAGTTTGATTTTGTTTTTCCTTAGAGTTTGAGTCTTAGGGGGTCTTGAGTCAAGTATGCATTCTCATTCATCACTAGTCATTCTCATTCATCACCGGTCTCATAGCCATGTGTCAGTTTGGTTTAAAAATTACTATGTGCCACAAAGCCTTTTAGGTGATTTCGTAGTGCATGTAACCATTTTGAAGTGTTTTCGCAGTACATAAATCCTTTTAGCAGTTTCGCAACGCAAAAGTCCTTTAGGTGATTTCGCAGCGCGATGCGTTTTAGGTGATTTCACAGCGCATAATTCAAAATTTACACTGACCGCGCTGCGAAATCGGAGATTTGTGCATTCCGCAGCGAATCTTTCCCAACTGTCAAATCTGTCAAGTTAATCTATGGTTGCGTCATTCATTGTCAGTTTATGCACTCCACATATCATGTCCAACCGCTTATCTCCATTATTACAACCACTAGGTACGTTGATACACACGGATTACAAGTTCCAAGAAAAGCCAGGTATGCACAGTCTTAATGATGATTGTATGCCTTGCATGAGAAACAAGTCTGCAAGATTTCAATTTGAAAACATTGTCATCAAGCGAGGTAGCCATTCAAGCGAGGTAGAGATTGGAGTTTAAGCAGCGCTAGCATTTCCAGCCTCCGTTTCACTGAATCTTCATGGAGGGATTGACAGAAAGGAAAGACCATAGATCAGGCAAATGTTTGAGAAACAAGCCTGAAGGTTTAGACATAACCTTGAAGAACAGAGAAGTCGAGCATGCATTTAAACAAGCTGGATGTTGGAATTTTTGCAAGAAGCTCCAGGGAGGTCATGCACAAGTTACTAAGGAATTTTCCCTGAATTTCACAGGACTAAACTCAAAGGTTGGTATGCTGGAATTGCAGGTCTCACTAGACATGATATCCACAGTTACGGAGATTCCAAGAGGGCAAGAAAGTTGGTTCAAGAATTTCAAATTTGATATGAACCCATGCAAAGAATTTCTAAAGCAGGAGTTCATTAACTCAGATTTAAGCAAGTCTGTTCCTAGAAGTTATGTCAAAGAATCATATGCCCATTTGCTTACCTGTATACAGAAGTACCTGACCTGTGAAGGGAGATATAACAAAGTGTATTCATACCATTTTAAACTTCTGTTGCATTTCACAGGGAAGACATCTATTGATCTACCTTTTTACTTATTCTGCAGCTTAAGTAAAATGTGTGACAAGGTGCAACTAAGAAAATAAGCCTGTGAGACTTCATTGTTCCACCATGGCTTGGTTAAGTTGATTGTTCTGCATGAAATCCAGAGGGTAGGTAGGGACTAGGACACATTCATATTCATGTCTGGTTTCAAGAGCAAGACCGGTCTCAGCCCTCAAGCTGCAAAAGATCTTTCAACAACAACTGGTCCTCAGGCAAAAACAAGATCCAAGAGGTTTTCAAAGTTAAAGGCAAGGAAACAAGTAAGAGAATCTACCAGGCCACTGACTATTCAGGATACACCCCAGCAGTCCCTTAAAGAGAAAACTCAGGTCAAAGAAACTGCACATGAATCAAGCACAGGTGAAGGAGTTCAAAGAAGAAGGACTAGGAGCTAGGTGGCTAAAGAAAAAGGTAAGTCAGTGAGTATTGAAGAAAGCCATGTTTCAAAGGGAGACTTAAATGATTTATTGCAAGCCATTGACATTGAAGAGTCCCCACTAGTTCAAGCTGATTTGATAGAGTCAGGAAAAGAGAAGGCTAAGAGGGTCAAAGCCTCGAAAAAACTCAAGTTTGATGATCAGGTTGAGCAATTCGTTTTTAAGCCCAGGAGACCCATAACAAGGAAGTTTAAACAAGTACAGGAGGTATTGCCAAGAGCAGATGAAACAGGGGAGGTGACACGGCATCATGAAAGAAAGGATAAAGGCAAAGCAGTTGCCATTCAAGAAGAAGATAGTGTGGAAGACTTGAAAAGGAGATTGGAATCTGCCAACTTTGAAATTGCTAGATTGAAGAAAGCTGCCAGGAAATTTGCAGTTAAGGAGGCTTATTTTAACCAAATGCAAGCTCGGTGGGAGGACTAGACATTTCAAATTCCCGAGGTGGTTGATTTTAGTGTTCAATTCCGTAGTTGGATTGTTCCTGCAATAAAGGAAGCTCAATTTATCAGAAAGATCAATACAAACCTCAGATCTAGGATCAAGGTCATGAAGAAACAAATTGAATACTTAAAGATATAATTAAGTCAGCTGAAGGAATCTCCTTAAAGAAATCCCACTTCAAGTAAGGCTATGCTTCAAATTTTGATGATTTTGCTTGGTATAATCTTTCTTGAAGAATCCTACATTTCCATTCAGCTTTGGAAGGCCTTGGAGGAGTTGAAAGAATGTTTAAACAGCAAAAGGCTCAAATAGCAAAATTTTGGGTTGAAACTGAAAGCTCAGCAGTTTCGTAGCGCGCTACAAAACTGCTGAAGCTAAACAATCTAATATCAGTCAACCGGTTTTGAAATACAAGCGGGAATTTTGAAAAGGGAATATCTACAAGAGATCATCTGAAGCTATCAGCTTTCAACAAGGTCAAGACAGGTGGAGGAAACATGTATTCGAATCCAAACTCTAAACTTTTTGTCATAAAGTGAGCACATTTACTACAGTCCAAGATATGTCAGACAGCATGGAAGAGCTTTTGCCTTTACACATAAAAGAGGTTGACAGCACATCAAAGACGTGGCAATTTGTTATATTTTGGATAATCAAAGATAAAGGGCATGGTTCTTTGGATTCGAACATTTTGAGGCAAACCAAAGACCGATAAACAGGGGTAGTTTCCTATGTTTCAGGGAAATGGAGAAGATGTGACATTGAAGACCAGCATGGAGCTTTGAACATCCACCACAGCCAAACTAAAAAGGGACCAGATGTCAAAGAACGAGAATCATTGTAATCAAGGCTATTATTAGCATAATTAGGAGTTAGACTCCTTCTTGATTTAGATCTCTAGAAAGTCTAGTTACAGTTTGTTACATTTAATAGGCAGTTAGAAGTTGAACAGGTGTCATTAGAAATAGATTTCGAGTTCCCCTCAGGTTTGAGGAGGAATCTCAGTCAGGTAGAAGAACTCAATAAATAGGAGAAAGTGAAATGTAATAAGGGTTGGAAGTTTATGTAAAAAATCTATGTTGTTAAGCTTTTGTAAAGACTCTGTTTCTTTTGGTAATACAGTACTGGCTTCTGCTGCTCAAGAATCATAAAGACTTCAATGTATGAATTCCTCTTGTTGTCTTTTCATGTTGTCTACAGTATTATGAGTATTTGATTGCTTAGAAATCACTTGCAGTGTTATAATTTCCTTCATATACTCATAGACTGTCCTTTTATGTTTGGTGTACTCTGTTTATATTGAAATCTGAATGCCTTGATTTTATTACAAAGCCAATTCTACTGTTAATGCTAAATGACATATGACTCCATAAGCCCAATGGATGCTTGTTAATTTTGATTTCACCAGCCTCATTCCTATTTGTTTCACAAAGAGTTAGCCATCTTAATCATAATCACAAAACCTTTAATCCTTTGAGAGAGCCCTCTCAGTCTAAGGAGGCTAAGCCTTAGCTAAAACATTGGTTTGAAACAGTTACTTGAAGTCTTCCTGGTCTGCAGCTTTCTAGGGCCTGATTTTGAGATAACACCTTCATCATTATGTCATATTCTTCCTTGTCATTTCACTTGGTGACCATACGAGCTTTTAAGTCGATGGCAACTTTCCCTTTAATGCTTAGTCGTCAACCCACCTTTAACCTCTAAACCATTAACCGGCCCTAACCCTTTAATCTGACTTAACCCATAACCCCTTATACCCTATCCCCCTAATCCTTAACACCTTAACCTCATTCCCCCCTAATTAAGCCCTTAACCCTTAACTCCTAAACCATTAACCCATAAACACTTAACCAATAACCCCTTAACCCATAATCTCCTAAACTATTAACTCCTTACCCATCACCTAACGCCTTAAACCATAAACCCCTAAAACCCCATTAACCTCTAAATCCCCTAGGCCCTAAACCCCTAAAACCTAACTTAAACCCTAACCTATTGTTTAGTCAATTTAATGTTCTTAAATTGTAAGCATAAATTATTGACCAAGGCAGGTAAACTGATGAAGTGCAAGTGAACTATATGTGCTAGAAGTCTTTTATGTCGTTAAGGTGATTATGTTATCGTTATCTAAGTTAATGTCAAACTCTAGAATTAGTGTTGAGATGATGTTATTATCTATGCTAGGATGTTATTCCTAAGATTTTATTGTTAATTGATTATCCTAAATGTTATCTCTAGAATTAGTTCTGATTGAATTGAGTTTTTAGAATGATTGGACAATGATTTTAACTCTTTTCAATGAATATGTTATGTTAATCTTCTTTTCAACTTATCAATTGTTTTTGGGAATTTATGCTGCAGCTAAACAAAGCTAACTATGAAAGCATAAAGAAAATCCTAATTTATCAATTTGGTAATGAAATGTACTTGAATTCAGAAGCTGAGAAAGATTGCCACTCTTATCTACTACAACTTTAAATGCAAAAAGAAAAATAGAAACTCGATTACTGAGCTATGAAATCACTAAGCTATGCTAGGCAAGTGAATGAAACGAAATTACTGAGTTTATGTTAGGTATTAACCAAACGAAATTATTAAGTTTATGTTAGGTATTAAGCAAATGAAATGAACGATACAGAAATCAATCGAGTGAACCTAGTCGCGAACTTTATTGAACTGCATCTTAAAAACATGAAAACAGGGCATCCATGAATTAAATCTATGAAATAACAATTGAAAAGGAAAATCTAATTACTGTGAATCAAAGACCTGATCTGCGAGCAGGGGCCCTCCACGAGGCAGTTAGTCACCTTAGATCAACATCACGTAAAATATATGAAACAAGAACTTTGCATTAAGTGAAAAAGAGTTCTACAGGATGCTCAATTTACATATGGTGGTGCATGCATTACACAGAGTTGTTGGTGTTTTTATAGAGTTCATATTAACAATATGAAAAATTTAAGCCTACATGACTTCACTATAATCCTTATCAAAACTAAAGCATATCGCCTATTTGTCGATTTGCTATTGAAAAGGAAAATTGATGAAATCTCTTAAAATTCAGACTCTGTTCCAACGCGTTTTCCTGTTGTTGACTGCCATAGTTGACTGTGTTATAGTGCTGATCTCCTCATGAATTAGCTCGAGTAAATAGGAAGAAATACCTGAGAGGATCATTCCCTATCTACCCATGTACTCCTTTGTTGAGTTGGTTCACTTAAACCCTGTCAACAATGGAAGTAGTTACAGATCTGTGGATTAGCTACAGATTTAGATCAATTATGTAGTCGCATGTAAACTTTAATAGAACAATAAGGCATATTGACAAAATATGAAAAATAGGACATATGAATGTTTACCTTGTCAAAAACTTATGTTTACTGTATTTATTTGGGTGATAGTGGTAGGAAAATTGAGGTAAATATGGACAAAAAGGATGTCAAGATAAAGAAGTTTTTAAACTCTACATTCCCCCACACTAGAGGTTTTGTATGTCCTCATACAACACAACATTTTCATTTTTTTGTATCTCTTTGAGATACTTTTGCCAACACATACAGGTTTTACTTTCTTCTTCTTCTTGGTAGTTACTGCCATCCTTGGCTTCCTCATAAGGATCTTGTATTCCAGGTTAATGGTTTCTCTTTTCATGGCCTTGTTTTCTTTCTTCAATTTCTTATTCTTTTTATACCATATAATTAAGTGAAGAATGAGGTTGAAGTTTTTGTGAGATGTGAGAGAGGAAAAGCTCTGGCGATCATGATGGCTTAGGGTGTAGGACAAGTCTGCAATTGTAGACCTGCAACGGTAGACCTGCAACGGTTGCAGAAACTCTGCCATCTCTTACAGTGAGATGACAAACCATAAGGGACACAGAGAAGTGAGTGAATCATGAGTCTCCCTCAGGGGGAGGACATGGAGCCTCCCCCCAATGAAAATGAACACATTCCAATGCATGAGGAAGCCTACAAGAAAACCGTCTAGGGAGAAATGGGAGAAGGACAGAATACACAAACAGACAAGGAGACCGACAATGAGAAACCCAAAGTGACATCAACCACCTACAAGCCAATTGTAGCCAAGAGACCTAAGATTGAGCTCCCAAGAAATAGGATCAATGCTCAAATCCAATACATGAAGGATCATGCTTTGATCGGGAAGTTTATCGGTTTTTTTCCCACCGAAAAAGCATTGTAGGGTTAGATTACAGCCAAATGGAAGTCGAAAGGACACATAACCCTACAGTTAGGGCCTAAGGGATTCTTCATGGCAGTTTTTAACTGTCTAGAGGATAGGAACAGAGTCCTTGATGGAGGGCCGTATTTTTTCAATGTTGTTGGACTGTATTTGAGGGATTAGGTTGAAAGATTCAACCTGGATAAAGAAGATCTCAGTTGGGCACTAGTTTGGATCCGACTCTACTCCCTCTCTTTGGAGTACTGCGAGGAAACTTCACTACAAGATATTGGCAATGGCCTTGGTGAGTTTGTCAAGATTGCAGAGGAAACTAAACTTCGAAGATATACCTCATATGCCCAAATATGCATCTACATGCATCTCAGCAACGCTCTTCTGGATGCGGTAAGTCTTTTCCATGACGATTTTGAATGGGTTCAATCAATAGACTATGAACATGTCTCGTTTCGTTGTAGGAAATGCCATGCCTTTGGCCATTTATTTCATGACTGCCCCTCAAATCTGAAGCCCTCAGCCCCAACTCCCTCTGATAAATCTGATGCAGATGGCTTCACCAAAGTCACCACTCATAGAAAGAACCCCAAAAAATCTGGTCCAAACCCCAAATCATTTGTTGACAACCCCTCCATGCCATCCACAAGTAACAGTTTTGAAACCTTGGTACAACCAGAGATAAACAATATTGAAACCCCTACTCCCTCTAAGGAGCAGCCCCAGTCAAAAGTCCACTCAACCTCCACCAACTCAAAGAAGAACCAAAAATCTAAACAAACCATCAACCTCATCGTGCCCTCTCCCAGTGTGATCCCTCTATGGCACCCTCAAAGCATGGATGTGGACAATACGTAGGCCGCTTTCAAAAATGCAATGGAAATTACAGAAGAAAGAAATGAATCCCAACAAATGGAAGAGGAACCAGAAAGCATAGACATTGGAGATCTGGATATACTAGGCTTAGAACAAGCCTGTTAGACAAAAAATTATGACAAGATTCCAGAAAGACAGTTGGAAAACCTGGAAGTAATTCTTTCTAGAGCACAACAACAAAGAACCCTCGACATACAGCCTGGAAGTCAATGGGATGGCAAGAATCTCACCAAAGATAATAAAAAGAGAGGAAGGAAAATGGATCTCCAATGAACCATCTGCATTGGGGAAATGCTGGTGGAGTCGGGAAGATACTCCAAGCTTACAAAGTACTATAACATCCTTCCTAATACTCCATCATGAAGCTCATTTCATGGAATATTAGAGGGCTCAATAGCCCTGGGAAATACAAACTGATAAAAAGTATGATTCAGCAGGAGAAACCCCAAATCTTCTTCATGCAAGAAACCAAATGCAACTCTACAACCCTAGACAGAACCATAGCAAAAGCATGGCTAGGTAGTCAAGCTATAGCAGTGGATGCCTCAAGAGCTTCAGGAGGCCTTGCAGTAATCTGGGATGAACAAGCTATCACGCTTACCAATATTCATGCGAATAAACACTTCATTCAAGCTACCTTCCACATAACAGGGACAAATATGCATGGGCATTTAACCAATGTTTACTTTCCTCACGAGGCCATGAACAAGATAGATATTATGAACAATCTATCCTTAATCAATGTTGACAGAACCCACCCGCTCTAGATCACAGGAGGGGACTTCAACATGATAACCAAATTGGAAGAAAAAAGAGGAGGCAGAAACAAACTAGATAAGGAGAGCTGTCATTTAAAAAACTTCATCCAAAACAACTGGCTCATTGATATGCCTTTTAATAATGGAGTATATACCTGGAATAATAAAAGAGTAAGCTCTCAACAAATTGCCTCTCGCTTGGATAGATTCTTGCTCTCTGACAATGCAATCCTCTAGGTGGAGATCTCTCAGCTTTAATCTTGCCCCTCACAGGCTTAGATCATTGGCCAATCGCGCTTCAATGGACTCAATCAGGAAAAACTGCACGTCGGCCCTTTCGCTTTAAGGCCTTCTGGCTATCGCATCCAAATTTCAAAATTTTCATAAATACGGTCTGGAAGAGCTTTAAACCAGCGGAAGGCTCAAAAATGTTTCAGTTCCAGCAAAAACTCAAAAATCTCAAATTCAAGATTAAACATTGGAATCATTCTACTTTTCGCAACATATTTCAGGCACAAAAAGCTTTAGATCAAGAAATGAAAAGGCTACAACAGAGGATCATCACGAAAGGTATATCATAGGAACTCTCGGGGCAGGAAACACACCTGCAATCACAAATCTCAAAAAGAAATAAGCAAGAAGAAGTTATTTGGAAGCAAAAATCAAGAGTCAGATGGCTTAAGGAAGGTGAAAGAAACACAGTTTTTTCATCGTATTACTGTTCAAAGGAGAATGAACAATACCATCACTCACATCCAGAACAGGCAGGGAGAAAGAGTAGAAAATCACAAAAACATAGACCAAGAACTTCTCACCTACTTCAAGTAGGTTCACCAAGAGCCACAGATTGACAGGACGAAGGCCATAGAGAAAATAACCAAGTCTATTCCAAAAGTAATCACCGAGGAACATAATCAGCTTCTTCTTAAGCTAATTTCCTTACAAGAGGTGGAAAATGCGATGTGGCAATTAAAAGAAGGAAAAGCACCTCGACCAGACGAGTTTACTTCCAATTTTTTCCATAATTTATGGGATTTCATCAAAATGGAAGTCTGGCAAGTCGTTGAGGAATCCAGGACCAATAGGTGGATGCTTCCCTCCATGAATGCAACCTTTATCACCCTCATTCCCAAAGAAGCACAATCTCAGACCCCTGATAAATTCAAGCCTATTGCGTTGTGTAATGTCATATACAAAATAGTCTCCAAAGTCATTGCTTCGAGGCTTAAACCGCTACTACCATTACTCATCTCGCCAAAGCAATCAGGGTATGTGGAAGGCTAGCAGATCACAGATGGCATCATTCTTACTCATGAAATCATTCACTCCTTGAAGCAGTATAAAAAAGCAGGTATGCTCCCTAAAATAGATCTCTCCAAAGCCTTTGATAGCCTAAGCTAGAATTATATTCAAAAGATGCTAAATGCCTTTGGTTCCCCCCCCCCCTCCCCCCGAGTTAGATGGGTCATGAGTCTCATATCATCCACCTTCTTCTCCTTATTGATTAATGGCATCCCTTCCTCCCCTTTTCACCCTTCCAGAGGAATTTGACAGGGAGATCCCTTATCCCCTTTTCTGTTTGTCATCATGGTGGAAGGTCTGGGTAGATGTATCAAAGAAGCTCTTCTCTCTCAGCAACTGAGAGGCCTCTCCTTTCCCAACTCCCCTACCTTTACTCACCAGCAATTCGTGGACGATAACATGCTTTTTGGCCATCCTTCAGTCCAGGAAGCTCTTACATTAAAATCCCTGTTGACTATTTTTTCAGCTGCATCGGGGGCTAATATAAACCAAGCTAAATCCAAAATATTCTTTTTTCATACCCCTGCGGTAACCCAAGCTTCTATTGCTTGTATCCTTGGTTTTCCGATAGCTGCACTCCCATCCAAATATCTGGGAGCTCCCATGACTGATACTGCCCTGAAACACTCATCTTGGCATCTGCTCTTAGAAAAATTGGAAGCTCGTCTCTCTTCATGGACTCACAGATCCCTCCACATGGCCAGTAGAATAGTCTTAATAAAAGACGTTTTATATTCTATGCTGTTGTATCTCTTTTCTGTCTTGGCAGCACCAAAATGGTTCCTCAAAGCAATCAAAAAACTCCAAAGATACTTTCTTTGGGGAAACTTAGGACAAAATCGCAAATGGGCTCTGGTTAAATGGAGCACAGTTTGTCTTCCAAAGCATTCAGGAGGTACTGGGCTTCGCGATCCTTATCATAGCAACGTAGTTATGGGAGCACGCATTTGGTGGCATTGGCTCACAGCACCACATATTCCTTGGGCCACTCTATGGACTGCAAAATACGCCAACAACAGACCTGTAGAGGAACTCATCCGTCTCACTGACAAGGCCCAGGATCCCTAGTCTGGAATGCACCAAAGCAACACAAGAATTTAATCTAGTAGCACAGCTTCTGGGAAGTTAGGGACGACACCATTGCAAGATTCTAGGAGGATTCTTGGCAGCAAAAACCCAGGCTAAAGGATTTGATCAAACCCCACCAAATACCTAATTGGGAAAGGTAGAGGCTTGATAAGATCAATCAATATTGGAGACCTACCATAACCCAAGGATTCAGGCAATGGCTAAGATCTGATCACATCATCTAGCACGGCATGGAGTCCGCTCAGCACATCTTGGGAATATAACTCTCCAATAGGAAAATATGATATTCAGATAAGAAAGATGTGCTTAGATGGGGCTATGAGGCAAGAGGAACTTTCACCACACATGAAGCTTATAACATAATCATAAAAGATCATGCATTCAAAGTTCCTCTTTGGATCACAATCTAGGCCCCCAATATCTAGCCGAAGGTGTCCACTATCCTTTGGTTTCTTTGTCAAAACAAAATCCTCACTTGGGACAATCTGCGGAAGAGAAATTTCCACGGACCTTCCATCTATCCCAATTGTAAACAAGAAGAAGAAACCACTTTTCACCTCTTGATTTCGTGCTCCCTAGCTCATAGGCTCTGGGAAAAAGTCATTTTTTGATGCCAAAAGGACAGCAGAATCAAAGAAGACATTCCCACCACTGAACGCAATTTGGAACGGAATCCATATAAGAGTAAGTTACTAAACTCTTTATGGAAGCTCATCCCAGGCCTTCTCATGTGGACAATCTGGAAAGAGATAAATAGACGTATCTTTAAAGATCAATCCTCTTCTTTGGAAACCCTTTGGAACATTGTCTGCCAAAATCTTAAGGAAACCCTACTACTTCAAACTTGGCATGACGACGAATTTCCCTCTCTACCACGAGAAAATAATATCTGGGACAACTGGAATCTACAATGGAATCAAGAACTGATAATCCTTGCTAAACCTGCAGCAAAGAGCACAATATCAGATAAATGGTTTCCTCCACCCCAACATGTGATCCAACTGAACTTTGATGGTGCCTCGAAAGGCAATCCAGGCAAAGCAAGGTTTGGAGGAATTTTCCGAAATCATAAGGGTGCTCCCCTTCTAACCTTCATAGGCTCAAATGGATGGGACACAAATAACTTAGCAAAACTCGAAGGGTTATGGCAGGGGCTCCTCCTAGCTCAAACTCATGGTTTCTTCCCACTCATGATTGAAGGTGACTCTCAAATCCTTATAAATATGGTGAATAAAATTCTGCATGGGACTCCCTCAAACAAAGTGGGCAACAGTTGGAGATTAGCGGAAAGACTGGAACTCATTGAAGTTTGGCTCAGGACCCACAGAGCAGTCAATTTCAAGCATATTCGTAGGGAGGGTAATAGAGTGGCTGACCTTCTTACCAATATAGGAGTGGAGAGTGAACTGATCTGAATGCAGACTCACTATCTACTGTAGCCACGGAAGCCCAACTAAAGGAATTCACTAAATTAGTGAAGATTGAGAAAGAACCGGAAGAAGGAGAGCACCCGGATGCGGGTAACATTCAATGAAATTTAAGATAAATTTGATGAATGGCGGCAAGAGGATGGGCCACTTGGCCGATGGCGCCTCTTCCCATATCCCTTTGAGCCGATCTCATGACACACCGCAGGCAACATTTAATGTAGGCTTGGGACGCGAAAGAGCCTTCATCTACTTGAACATGGACTCCCCTCGCCATTTTGTGATTCCTTATGCTCTGCTTCACTGCAATTGCCCGCCTCAACCCATTGAATCCAGCTCCCGCATAGTTACTAGGCGTCACTGTTGCTTAATGAGTTGATTCGATTTCGGTAATGGGCATCACCATTCCCATTCCAGGCTCTGTCAGTTAACCACCCCCCAGCAGACACTTGTTCCCCTTCTCAATCCCTCCACCATCGCTTCCACTGAACTCTTAGCCAGTCTTTCGGATATGGTTCGACATTGCATGAGAAGTCGAAGAGGAGTGACACAGGGAGGTAGTGCCCGCCCCCAGACGAATCAGAATCCTAAGCCTGCTACCTCCTCTCCTTCCCCTGAAATGTATCACCCCCATAGCTATGGTTCAGGAAGATATCCCAATACTCGTAGTGGTTGGGGTCGTGCTATGTCTCCGGGTGAAGGTCGCAGAGATTTTTCAGTTCACACAACTAATTTTCCTTCGCCCCTTCACCCCGCTCCCCACTCAACCCAATTCATATTTCATAGCACCTTGAACAGACCAGTGATTACTACTACAATCACCATCCTCTTCACTGAAGATAATGAACAGCCTGATACCTAGGCGGAAAACTCTGATTTGCGGCAAGAGGAAGCTCTCAGACACAGAAATGGCCGAGACACAGGAAAGAATCTGCAAAATGAAGGAAAAATTGCTCTGCATGGCCAGACCATGGGTGGCGGTCAGCATGCTGAGGGTGGTAGTTCTGGTGCCACGTGCTCACCAGGTGGAATAGGGATTGAAGGGCCGGATTCGAAGGCGGCTGCTGGCTGCCATGGTGATGTCCAACTTGCGGGTGGGCCACACGGCGGAGCGTCGTCGAAGGAGGAGGATGATTGGACGAAGTATGCCTATCCGGTTGTAGAGGAGCCCATCCCGGACGAGCTCGAATGATATTGCGTGGCTGCCAGGTGTCATCTGTCTGGAATTTTTTGATATGTTAGTTCTACTGGATTTTGTCTGGATCTTTCTATTTGTCATGGAGAAACTTCTCTGGTTTTTGTTTTTTCTGGTCTTAAAGACTGATACTCCATCTGGATATTTTTGTCTCTGTGGACTGGTTTCCCCAATGTTGGGGCAGTCAAGATACTTTCTGATACTCTATGTTAGGCACTGCTGAGGCCTTAGCCTCATTGTACTTTTTTGTTACATATTAATAGATTAACTTAACTTAGAAAAAAAAGAAAAAAAGTGAAGAATGAGCTTTATCACTTTTGGCAATTTGAATTCCATTTTGTGCCTTCAACGTTTGATTTTCAGTTTTGACGTACCTATTTAATGTCTCCAGCTCAAAGATTTCTTGTTTCAATACATTAGATACTGGAGGTTCTTGTGGCTCATTAAACTGGTTGATTTCTTCTTTCGGGCTCTGAATTGATCCTTTGGTTGATGCTTCCTTACTCTCTAATGATTCTATGTAATCATAAATTTCTTAATGTACAGGATCAATACCTAGGCTTTGTACTAGACTCCTTGGAGGTGAAATGAAGGGAGGTGGTGATACCCTTGGTGACAGTCTCAGTGATTCTCTTGGAGGGTCGTAGAGATCTTTAGATTTCTCCTTTGACTCAAGATCAATATGCTCTGCAACTTTTGAGGTTGCATCTTTCATTGTGTTTAATCTGGTGCTTCTTCTCAAACCCGTGGTCGGCATCCTTTGAATCTTCTTTTCCTTAACTTTTGGAATTTCTTTCTGAGGCAGGGTTTTTATTTGGGGTAAAACCTTTATTTCTTGTTGGCTTTCTTTCTTCTAAGACTTTTTATGTTCATTTTCTGCAAAATTTCTACAATTGGTAGATCATCCTCTGAAAAATCTTGTTGACGTTGTGTTTCATGTTCTATTACTGTCTCAATTTTTCTCTTTCTTCCCCTTAGGGTTCTTCTACCACTTGGTTGTTCAGGGGTTTTCTCTTCAAAGTCATTTCTCACTAGAAAATCTTCCCAATTATCACCTATGCTTTGAATATGAAACTCGATCAAATTTTTTACCAACCCATGATGGTACATTTTGTTGTCTATAAGCTGGATTTTCTTTTGAACACTTACTGACATTTTCTTAAGTTTATTCAACAAAAAGTATGGTAGATTCATTTGATGTTCTTCAATTAAATTCATCAATAGCCTAATGTGATATAAAAACATACACCCAAATCGGCCTTCACAAGTAACAAATTTCTGAAGGATAAGGAGCAAATTTCTCCATTTACTTTTGAGGGCAGAGCTAGGAATACCTTTTCTGAATACAATAGTATCCATGTGGGTTTTTTAAGAAAATTTTCTAGTCTTCCCCTTCGATTCCTCTGTTCGTGAACCACTTTTCTCCAGCTCTAGGCAATCCAATGCCTTCCGCAATCAAGGACTCTGTCACTGCGAACTTGACATCACCTATTTCAACTTATACTCCATCAAAATATCATGCAAAGGTTTTTTTCACCTCCCTGTGGAAACCATCAAACTTTTCTATGAAATATAACCATTAAGCTTTCTGTAACAATTCTCTGGTTTGGGGGTATCCTTCCAAAAATTTCCTTCCTATTGGTTTTTTTCGAACAATAACACCCATGGTGAGAGATGTTTCGTCTCAAGAGTTGTTTTACTTGACAGGGAAAATAGTCTCAGTAGGGGTTTCGCTCTAGGATGGAGAGACTATATGAATTGAAAGAATGAGAGAATGGGTAAGTATAATGAAGGTTCACGGGGATGATTTAGCCATTTGAATGCATTTAATTCAATGATTCAGCGATCAAATTGATGGATCCGAAATGAGTATGAGATAGGAGTTAAAATGGTGGTGGATTATGATAGATTTTACAAGGGACTATCATCCCTGAACTGCAATGATTTTGGTTTTTTTCGGTAATGTTGTGTCCACATAAGTCATATATGCAACATGTTAACCCCTATAGTAAAATTAAAATGACACATACCTTAGATTTATTTGTTAACCTTTATTTGTCCTTTGATGTCATTTGCAGGTATTTTGCACTTGAAAGGAGTCAATCATTTCTTCAATTTGAGCCACCAAGTGTCCCTGTCAGACTGGCTACAGAAACTTTATCAGAGCTGCAAAAAAATTGTTAGAGCTGCAGAAATTCAGAGTTGCAGAAAGTCACTAATTATGTAGCTAAAAAAATTTCAAGAAAGGGATGTTTAGAAAAAGGAATTTTTAGAAAAATGACTAAGAGAAAATTTAAGGTGCCAACAAGAGTTGGTTTTCACTTTAAATTTTTTGTATAAGCATGCCAACAACTTGTTAGTTTTCATGTTTATAAATTATTATTATTATTATTATGTTTTGAAATAAGAAAAATAAAATTTCTAAGGTGGAAAAGAAGAAGAATTCCTCTCAACCATCTTCAATTCTGAGTTATCTTCGAAAATTTTGACTAATTCCTCTTTTGTCATTGGCTTCTGATAAACATCTTTATATTTACGAAAACTCAAAAAAGACATTTTATTTAGGTGAAGCCTATGGGCCAAATACCATGGGACAAATAATCATTAATACCATGAGCCAAATACCATATTTATATAAGAGGTATGGTAAATAAATAAATATAAGAGATGTATAAAGAGGTACAGTAAATAAATAAAAATATATCAAATAGGATTAGAAATCAACATCTAATTATATACAAAGCTAAAAAAGAGATATGATAAATAAATAAAAATATAAATAAACTAGAGTTATGGTAAATAAATAAAATCTCTTTTTATATTTATTCCATAAACCTCTTTATACTTACTAGCACTTAAAAAAGAATTTATTTAGGTGAACCATATGGGCCAAATACCATGAGCCAAATTATTATTAATACCATGCAAAAAAACATTATTAACCCTAATATTAATATTAAAGGATTAATATTATTATTATTATTAAATCTAATATTCATATTATAATATTATAATATTAATATTATTAAATTTAATAATTTTGGATTAAGACAATATTAAATTTGTTATATTATGATATATATTAATATATCATGATATATATTAACTCTAGATATATATATGGGAGTGAAGAACGAAGATATAGATTGATAGAGATGGATAGATAGGGGGAGTGACAAGGGAGAGATGGGGATAAACTTAAGGAGAGGGGAGAGGAGGAATTAAGAGAGAGAGAGGGAGAGGAGTGAGAGAGGTAGAGAAGGGTAAGAGAGGGAGAGGGAGACATAAAGATGGAGGGGGGAGAGAGAGAAGGAGAGAGGTATGGAGATAGTGAGACGAATGGAGGGCAGAGAGAGAGGGAGATGGGGGAAGAGAGAGGGAGGTAGGAGAGAAAGGGAGAGAGAGGAAGAATGAGAGAGAGGAGGAGAGAGGGAGGGATAGAGAGATGAGTTGGAGGGGGAGAGAAGGATGGAATAAGAAAGACAGATAGTGAGAAGTGGAGAGAGAGGGAGTGAAAAGGGAGAGATAGAGAGAGAGTGTGTATGTTTAGGGGTGAGATAAAGAGATAAAGAAGGAGATATAGAGAGAAGGAGAGAGGGAGGGATATAGTAACATAGTTGGAGAGAGAGAGAGAGAGATGGGGGATGAGAGAGGATTAGAGGGAAAAGAGAGAGAAAGAGGGAGGGAGAGAGAGAGTGATGGGGGAAGAGAGAGGGAGGTGGGAGATAAATGGAGAGAGAGGAAGAACGAGAGACGTGACTTGAGAGCGAGGAGGAGAGTGATGGGGAAGAGAGAGAATTTGAGGGGAAAGAGGGAGAGAGAAAGAGTGATGGGGGAAGAGAGAAGGAGGTAGGAGAGAAAGGGAGAGAGAGGAAGTACGAGAGAGTGGACTTGAGAGAGAGGAGGAGAGAGGGAGGGACAGAGGAGGAGAGGGGGAGGGATAGGGAGATGGAGTTGGAGGGGGGGAGAGGGAGTGACAAGGGAGATATGGAGAGAGAGTGTGTGTATGTTTGGGGGTGAGATAAAGAGACAAAGAAGGAGATATGGAGAGAATGGGGGAGAGAAGGAGAGAGAAGAGAGGGAGGGACATAGTAACAGAGTTGGAGAGAGAGAGAGAGAGAGAGAGAGAGATATGGAGCTGGAGGGGGAGAGAGGGAGGTAAAAAGAAATAAATAGAGAGAGAAATGTGGAGAGAGAGAGAGTTATCGATAAGGAAGATGGAGAGAGTGGGAGAGAGGACAGTAGGGGGAAGAGAGATATAAGTGGGGGATAGGGAGAGAAGGGGAAGAGGGAGAGAGGAGGAGGGAGGGATAAATAGACAGATTGGAGAAAGAGAGTGTATGTTTTGGGGGTGATATAGAGAGATAAAGAGAGATATAGATTAGATGGAAAGTGGAGAGAGGGAAGAAGATAGAGATAAAGAGAGGGAGGGAGGGACAATGAGATTGATAGATATGGAGTGAGAGAGCGTGTGTTTGGGGGGGTGAGATAGAGAGACAAAGAAGGATAGATAGAGGGAGATATAGATATAGATGGAGGGTGGAGAGAGGGAAGAATATTTCTTGCACTAAGTGCATTGATTTCAGTGTAGATGGTGATTTCTAATCCTATTTGATTGTTTGCACTAGATGCATTGATTTTAGTGTAGATGTTGGTTTCTAATGATATTTGATTTCTTGCACTATATGCAATTGAATTCAATGTATATGATTTCTAATTCTATTTGATTGCTTGCACTAAATGCATTGATTTTAGTGTGGATGGTGATTTCTAATGTTATTTGATTGCTTGCACCAGATGCATTGATTTCAATGTAGATGTTGATTTCTAATAATATTTGATTGCTTGCACTAGATGCATTGATTTCAATGCAGATGATTTCTAATTTTGTTTTATTTCTTGCACTAAATGCATTAATTTTAGTGTAGATGGTGATTTCTAATCCTATTTGATTTCTTGCACTAGATGCATTGATTCGAGTGTAGATGTTAGTTTATAATCCTAGTTGTTTAGCACTAGATGCAATGATTTGAGTGTAAATGTTGATTTGTAATCATATTTGATTGTTTGCATTAGATGCATTTATTTCAGTGTAAATGTTGTTTTCTAATCTTATTTTATTGCTTGCATTATATGCATTGATTTCACTATAGATGTTCAATTTCTGATTTTATGTAATTGGATGTATGATGGTACATTAATTTTAAAGTGATTGGATTTAACATTTCAAAGTAAGCACAAAAAATTATTGACAATGTACATTGATTTTTGTGCTATAGTAATTCAACCTATCAATATTGGAGAGAAAGAGAGACAAGGTATGATGTTAATCACAATAGTTCAAGCTAAAGATATAAATTGTTTACGATTTAACTATCCTTTTCATATAATCAATATGAAAAGATTACAAAAGTAACAAGGGTGACAATAAGAATAATAGAAGAAAATAGTTTGAGATTAATCACAATGAAGATTATTTGTAATTGACTATATTCTTATTATTCACATTTTCTATCATTTGACGCAGAGAAGATAGCCCAGTATGGGGTAGATCTCACTTAAAAACGTAAACATGTAAATTAAACTTAAACGTAATGTTTAACATTTAACATAGGTAAACATGTAAACGTAAAAGTAAACTTAAATGTAATTTTTAACATTTAACATTTTTAATCTAACGGCCCTATTTAAAAATCAATCTTTCCAAGCCCAGAAACTAGGTGTTCTCAATACCTTACCTACTAGGGCTATTCGGTTTTGGATGAAAATCATCTGATGGATAAGAAAAACCATCTCTTCATTGTCTTCAAGAAGAATGGTTATAGCAAGTTGCAAGGTTTTAGAGCCTTTGTCAGGGACCTAATTCTAAAAAAGAGGTTAAGGTGGACTCTAATGTACAGCTTCCCTTTATCCAAGGGACAACTGACAAAATTGTTATAATTCTTAAAAAGCAAGAGATTGGCTCCACCTTTAGACCTCTTAAAACCATTCGTAGGTCTTTAAGATTTGTCAAAGACCCTATTGATTCCAAATGCATGAAAATTTTTATTTAATCCCATGTTCATGTGGAACCCCCTACATAGGTGAGACTGGTCGTTCCATTTCACAAAGGATTCAGGAGCACACGGCGGACCTTAAGTGATCTATCAAAGACCCTATTGATCCCAAATGCATGAAAGGTGTTTATTTAATCCCATGTTCATGTGGAACCCCCTACATAGGTGAGACTGGTCGTTCCATTTCACAAAGGATTCAGGAGCACACGGCGGACCTTAAGCATTGTACGACCCGCTCATCTGCTCTGGCTCAACATGCTAAATTAAAGAATCACCATATTTGCTTAGAGGATTCTAAGGTCCTCACGAGGGTTGATTATTTCCATCACCGTAAATTAAGAGAAGCCATTAAAATTGAAAAGAGGAAAAAAGCTCTTAATAGGGACGAAGAAGAAGAAGAAGAAGAAATTATTTTAACGTCCACGAGGCTAAAGATAGCCTATGGATGGAAGTTAAACATCTCGTGGATCCCTTCTCTTTGTTCTCTCCCTAGTTAGTCTTTATTTTTATTTTTTTTCTTTTTTTTAATCTATCAATTTATCTAGTTATTCCTTTATTTTTCGTAATTTATAAATATATTTACCTAGTTATTCCTTTATTTATTTGAAATTTATAAATATATTTTTATTTTTATTTTTATTTTTGATTAGAATCTATTTAAATAGTTTATTAATATTATTATTATATTTATATATAGATAAATAAATTGTAAAATAAAATTTGTTAGAATATTCTTTTAAAGTTAAAAATTTATAAAATAAAATCAAAATTATTTGATTTGACTTTGATCCTGTAACGTTCACTTTTTTTATTTAATCGTTGGAATTTACCATTTCATCTTTGAGATCTCTAAATTTTTGTTAGTTAATCTTCCCCCTCATCCTGGTCCTGATGATGAGCCTTGATTTAGGTTCGAAACGCGTCGACCTCTATGTGATTTTTTCTGGAAGATCTGAACAAAAAACAATCTAATTATTATTATGTATAAACACAATATAAATTTAAAATATAAAGAGGTTTACGAACACTCAAAAAAGAGGTATGGAAAATAAATATAAATATAAATAAAGGTATGGTAAATAAATAGACCTTTTTTAATATTTACTCCAGAGGTATGGTAAATAAATAAAAATATAAATAAATTAGAGGCATGGTAAATAAACAAAACCTCTTTTTATATTTACTCCATAAACCTCTTTATATTTATGAAAACTCAAAAAAGAAGTTTTATTTAGGTGAACCCTATGGGCCAAATACCATGGGCCAATTACCATATTTATAAAAGTGGTATAAAGACGTGTGATAAATAAATAAAAATATATCAAATAGGATAAATCAACATCTAATTATATACATCCTATGGGCCAAATACCATGGTAAATAAAAGAGATATGATAAACCAGCCTAGATCCATCTTAATTGAGAGATAAAATCTCTCGAGCTGCAAACCTTTCCTCAAGTTTTGCACTCAAAAAAGAGGTTTGCACCTAGAGAGATTTGATCCCTTTGAGCCTAGAGAAATTTAATCCCTCTCAGTAAAAGATGTTTACACCTAGCGAGATTTGATCCCTCTCAGCAAAAGATGTTTGCACCTAGCGATATTTGATCCCTCTCTGTGGTTGATAGATCCGGAGTTAAGATGGATCTAGGTTGGTTTTATGATTCATTTTAGGTAACGTTTTTGGTTGATATTGTTTCAAATTTAATATTTATTAATAAAACTTTTAAATTTTAATTATTAAAAAAAAAAGACACACACACAAATATATATATATATGGAAAATTTTATAAAAATTAATATACATAAATATATATAAGCTTTGAAAAGGAAATAAAAAAATATTTTATTATTGTTTATTAAAAAAGTATTTTATTATTGCTTAAGAAAATGTGTACTATAATGTAGATTTTATTAAATAAATTTATTAAATTTTAAAAATTAAAAATTTTAATTTTACATATCCACTTAGTCTAGAACCATAGGCTCACTCTCCCTCTAGAATGCACCCAAGTGGAGCAGCCCTTCTTTGCACCCAATAGTCCCTAGGCAGTGCCCACCTTCCAAGGTGTCTTACAACAAACCATGGACAGTCTCATCTTATGGATATAAGGTCTCTGCTTCTCTCTTGAGATTCCAGGCACCCTTATAAGCCAAAACCAAAACAACACCCAGTCAGTTACAGAGCCCAAGCACAGGTTCAATGATTATCTCCAAATTGAGTTCCACCAAAACTCCATGGCCACCAAGACTCTCACCAAGATGTATTCTCTACAGCATGATTAATTAAATAACCATACCTCAGTCAATACATAGTCTAAACCCATGACTCACTAATATCCAAAACCAAATAATTACCCAAACTGAACAACTTGCATGAATTCCCTCACAGGAAATCATAACCTTTTTATATGCATGGTTGTCACTTGCCATGTGGAAATATCTAAAGCCACACGGGTCATAGTTCCCTTTTTCACCAAAACACATCAAAACTATTGAACTTTTACATAGAGTTTTGTTGAGAAGTGTAGCAAGAAAGGCTCAATTTGACTTAGCCTTGGTCAAATTGAGTAAATTCGAAATTTCCACATCATCAGACAACTTGGAGGTAGTTAACTGAGGTTACATGCCTCTTATCACACAATTAGCTCAGTAAATTCGAGTTAGTGGGCTTGGAGTTCAATTTACATGTGTTGATTACTAATTTGTAGCAATCCAATTCAGTTATTTCTAGTTGTACTCGATTAAACTAGTCCTAACAGTTAATAGAACTAGTTGAAGGTCAGTTGTGTAGTGGAACAACAGTCTAACTCATTGATCATCCAATTAACTGATCAATCAACCAAAAATATCTCATGCATGCAAGGAATTTTAATTCCTCAGTTATGGTGGAGATTCCAAGGCAATGTAACATTAGTTGTATGCTAGTTCTGAGTGTACATGTGTTGCATACAATCAGTGATCAATTCTTGGGAATTGCATAATCAATTTGGAGGAAATTCCTAAAAAATAGGGGTTAGTTTCCTTAGGATTTTCACAAGGAAATAGGAGCTCTGGTGGAGGCAAAAATTGACTAAGTCTGGGTCATAACTATTCATTGAGGAGAGAGAACAGTTATTCACTTGCAGGTTGAGCTTAGATCGAGCAAGAAATTGTAATACATTCTCTATTCATCTAATTAATGAAAGTAGGATTAAGGGGTTTTCTTTCTAGTTGGATTCCCCTAAATAAATATGTGTACTTGTGTATGTGATCGATGCATGTTTGTGAATGTTGTTCTAAATTGTGAATTAATTTCCATAAAGCAATAGAGTAGAATTTTGTCTCTTGATTTAGATTAAATTTCTTGAGTAGTTGTGATTTTATCACCATATTCCTACATGGTATCAGAGTATGATTCACATTAGAACAAGAATTTCAAAGTTGTTCCTCAGGAGGTTCGAATTTGCAGCTTCAGTGTAGTAGGATTTCTTCAGAGTTGGGAGAATGGCCTTCAATGGACTAAGATTAGAGTATTCCTTGGAAGGAAACTCAAATTTCATTATTTGGAAGGATCACATGGAGGTAGTGCTTGATAAAAATGGATTGCTAGAATATGTCAAGACATGCATTCCAAAACTAGGATCAGTTGATGCCCAGAACCTAGCCTAATGGAATAAAGATGTAGGCAAGGTAAGGAGAATAATCTTGGAGGGAGTGCGAGACCACATTGTCTCAAATATCGATGGGAAATAAAATCCTTTCACAATGTGGAAGGAACTGACTGAGCTATTTGAGAATAGAAGTGACCATGGAAAACTGGCCCTCAAACACAAACTTTGAAACATTAAGATGCAGAAGAATGATATTATTTTGCAATATCTCACCATATTTACACAAGTTCGGGATGAGCTTGGAGGGGTTGGTATGAAAATTGCAGAAGATGACCTAGTGATCCTAGCTCTTCTAGGCCTTCCCAAAAGCTGGCATAGCTACCAAGACTTGGTGAATGGTGTTATCACCTAGATTGAACCTCAGGCTAAAGGAAGGCAATGCCAGGGTAACCACAAACCACCTTAGCCAAGTATCTAGCCCTACTAGGCTAGGAGAGGGCTCTCTCCGTAAGGATCCCAGCCAAGATGACTGGATTAGGTAAAGGATATTAGGCTAAGTATAGTAGCACGAAATTTTGATTGTATTTTTAAAGGGTTTTGCGGGATCAGTTTGAGCTACATAGTTTAGGGCTAGGGAATTAGGTCAGAATTGCAGGGTGTTCAATGCGGCAAGGTAGGCATAAGGTTTAGAACTCTAGGGCTTGATGGGGTGAGATTTTTTAGACTGGTGAGAAGCTAAGAAGAGCATGTGAAAACCATGGATCCTTCCTAGACTACAAAAAACATGAAATGGTGAATGTTTTCCCAAAGCAAAGCATTGATATAGTGAATTTTGCCTATCAACTTGAAAGCATTCACTTAGAAAGCAATGAAATGATTAAAAAAGTATACAAAACACATTAAAATATGATCACATCTTTTGTACTAAAACTCTATACCACATGGATCCCATAAAAATAGTTGCAATTCTTATTAATCTCATGCTAAACTGCTACAAAATTATGTACAATCAAGGTCTGAGCATCCAGCTGAGTCCAACCATTTACAATGAGAAAGAAGAAGAATATATAGACATGAATTAAACCTCCTCCCATCCTTAGGGGTCAAATCCCTAAGATGAGGAGCTAATCTAGCCAACACTAAACAAGAAATGGGAATATAGGCATCTCAACAACTTGCCTCTAAAAGTGAAAAACTGATTCATTTGAGCTCAAATTGACTTCTAATGTAATGAATCTACCCTCTACTATTAGTTATCCATCATATTTACATGCCAAGTCATCATTTACAATGTTGAAACATCCTCCATGAGAGAGAATCCATGAACATAGTCAAAAAATTGGAAAATAAGCATCATGTGCAAAATCTGCCCTATGCGTAGTGCTAGTGGTCCAACGAGCAATGCCACTTTCAGGTCCCTTTTGGAGGCCTTCCCAGCATCCAAATTGAGCTCATGATAGCTCATTGGAAAGGTATTCAAGTCTACCTTCCAAAACACCTGAAATTTCTGCATTTTAAGCTCATTGGACCCCTCAAAAATTGATTCTCCCAAGACTGCTTCTGTGTGTCCAAAAAGTGGCAGAAAGGTCATTTTTAGGGTTTTTTTGACCCTTTGGTGGATCATTTATGCCCCAAAAACTTAGAAAATACATAGGGTTCATGTCCTCATCACTCTGAATCCAAAAATGCAAACCATTTCTCCATTGGGTGCCCCTAGGAAAAGCGCGCTGGCAGTTTTCCTATGTGTAAAATTTCAAAATTTACAAGTGACAAAAATTCTTCCAAACCTCCCCAAAATTGGTGAGAAGCACCATCATCAAGTGCCTTGATGAGCCAAGGAAGCTTCAGCAAGCAACCTAATCCTATCCTCCTCCTTTTTTCCTTTCAAAGCCTGCCTTAGCCTAGCTTTCATCTTTTTGACCCTCATGTTGCAAATTTTGTTTTGGGTCCTGTAATGGTAGGCCATGTGCCTGATCATCTGATTGTCTCTATTGGCCTTCTACAACAGCTTCTCAAGGTGCAAATTGACTCTCTCAAGACAAGTCTCTCTGTCATCTTCAATCTCCTTCTCAATAGGAGTCAAAGTAAATTGTGCCTCTTTGTCACTTTGTCGTCTTATCTTGAGTAGTTCCAGCTCCGTGAGGACTTGTTTGTCACTCAATTGTTTGTATTCTTGTTCGAAATATGCGATGACATACTTAGCCCTGTCCAAATTTTCCATCAAAGCTTGTACTTGAGCCTCCTTTTCTTGTATGATGATTTCCTTTATTGTGTCTTCATCCTGAGCCTCTAAGTCAATTATTTCCACGCCATGATGAATATAACGCTGCTCCGACTCATCATGCTTTGTCATGTAAAAATCTCTTTCCTCCTCATCATCAAAACTCTTCTCTGCCATCTTTTCCTTCCTTTTGTGCAGTTGTTGCACTTGTACCTGCTGTGTTGATGAAGAAGGCAAAGCCCCTTCCACATCCTGTGGAGCTAGAATTTGCCTATGGGTTGATGAAGAAGGCAAGGTCCCTTCCACATTGTTTGGAGCAAACACTTGCCTATCGGTTGCAAACAATCTCCTTGTGCCCCTCTGATATGTCATGAAGGTCCCGGGTATCTCAGTAGCTCTAGTCTCTTTGGCCTCCTCATCTTTTTTCACCTGAGCACTACTAGAAGGTCCCCCTACTTCTTGAGACACTGGTGGAGGAATTTGAGGACCCCTGAAGATGTCATGAGCAATAAATGTCTCCCAAGAGATGTTGAGGAGACTGAGATGATGCAGCACAATCATCTTGATCAGGGAGTAATGATAGAGACTGCTCATCTGCTGAGGGTACGACTTCTTTTGGACAAAATGAGCCATATTCTCAATATTCCTGAACAAGAAATAAGGGAGGCTTAACATCCTTACCCTGGTAAAATGCATGAGGAGCCTGATGTGATAGGTGTACAACCTGGAAAATCTGCCCTCACAAGTGAAATATTTCATGATGATTTTCATCATGGGGACATACTTGTCTTCAAGAAATCTGAAAGGAAAAAGTCTTTTCACCTCATTTCTGTATCGGGGTTTGATAGAAGGCTCATAATAGTATTCATCCGGGTCCTGGGCCTTGTACCACTTCTCCCCTACATTCAGAATCTTGGTTGCATCTGAAATGTTGGAGGGTGAGACGGTGAATGTTACCCCAGCAAGAGTCACCTTGTTATCCTGAAGATTAGCTACAAAAAGTTTGGTGAGCTCAGGGTGGTGTTGAACTCTCTCTACCTGCTCACAGAACTCATAGCAGCCGATATATCTTAAACATGTGACAGCCAACTGAGAGGCCTTCTATTCTGTAAGGCTTGATGGCTCTTCTCTAATAATTTTGCCTCCCCTGTGTGGTTTTCTTTGATGCCTAGCTCTACCTGTTGAAGTGTCACTGCTTGTGTTTTCCTCCTCCTCATAGTCTCGATCCTCTTTGTCCATGTTTGCAAGGCTTGAGGTTGTATGAAGGGAATGAGTGAAGTGTTTTAGGAGTGAGGAGATGGGAGATGAGCTTATGGGGTAGAAAATGAATTAGGGAGTAGGAATGATAAAAATTAGAGGGAGGGCTTGGTTTGTTTGAGAAATTTCCCTTTGGGCAGAGGGATAAATGGATAAGGATGTTATGGAATAGGGATAAAGAGAGAGGCAAAAAGGGATATAGGGATAAAGGAACAAGGAAAGAGTTTAGATTTGTAGTGATAAGTTTAGGGTTTTAGGCATAATTAGGGGAAAATTTAGGGTTTCATATTTACCATGGGAAATTATGCTTAAGAGTTTGATTGCAAACCAATAATGAAACATGGGAGGTCAACTTACTTGCATTGAAGGTAAGAGAGGGCAAATTTTGAAGTTTGTTGAAGTTTTGAGGCTTTCTTCTCAACGCGCAGTGCCACCACACAGACACACAGCGCCACCTCCAAAAGCGCAGCGCAGTGTAAAATTACACTAGGAAATTTGCCAGACGCAGCGCCAGGATCTCAATGCGCAGTGCCACTCCTCCTACCTGAAACGTGTAGCGCCAATCTGCCTACGCGTAGCACCACTCCACCACTGCTCCAGACACGTAGTGCCACCCTCCAGAAGTGCAACGCCGACTCTCCTTTACCCAAAACTCGCTCAACCTTTCCTCTTCTCCTCACTTTTTGACTTCTTGCTTGCCAAATGAGAATGATGAACTTGAAAATGAAATGTGAGGCCTTATATAGGAGTAAATTTTTATTTTTCACTTGAAAAACCCACTTTCTAATGTTTCTTGACCTTCTTCAAAACTCTGTTTTTAATGCCTTTTCTTCTTTGTTTCTTTTCAGGTGGATCATGCTCAACTTGAACTGATTTTTGTAGTGTTTCTTTGTCTTGCATCAAGGAGAGATGCGTTGGTGCAGATGGGATCATTTATTACATAAAGTGACTTAAAATTACATAAGAAATACAAATTAACTCAAAATACTCTGTTTTCACCTCAAAAACATGTTTTTGAGTTGAAAATTACATTAGGTTAAAAGATAATGATCTAGTGACTATGACCTACAAGCCATCATGCTTGACTTATTTATCATACTCATACCCTTGCTGACCTTTATTTACACTTTTAAATCAGGCTCTTGACCTTGGTAATGAAACCCTAAGACCTAATGAAACATGCCTTATGACCTAATGAAAACATGACATATGACCTAATGAAAGCATGATTGCAAATTGACCATGAAACCATAACTGAAGACATCCCGAAGAAGGGTCAGCAAGTATACTCTATGAGGGAGAAATTAGATTTTTTGAAGAGAAGACGACCATCAGTGGATCAGTTTGACATGACCTAATGAAATGATGTAAAAATTTCAGTATGGGACCCCTAAAATGAAAATGCAAAGATCAAATTTTGATCCCTGATGGAAGTATGCAGATACTGACACTAAAATTGGCCTTATTGGGGATGGCATCTCCTTGGAGGTGTCAAGAACACCATAGACCAAGTGCCTCATCCATTGGGAAATACGGTCAAACAAACAAAACAAACAAAAAAATGACTCAATACACATTGAAAACTTACTCACAACCAACTCTAAACTTGACTATAAACCCAATCAACCAAACTTGACACTAATCATTCAAACTTTATAGCCTTCACTTCGGGCCCCAAGCTCAAATGACATTGCACTTGAAACCTTGCAAGGAAAAGAAAAGTGTATATACAATGAAGGTGAAGTAACTTCAGGGAACAACCTCAAAAGTAGTAGTGATTCAGGAGCCTACCATTCACTGGCCCTCCTGAACATTCCTAACCATCCATTTCCTTTAACAAAAATTCATTTTGTCCCCGATAAGCTGAGATTTTATATGGTCCTTTCCATAAATTGTCAAACTTACCATGCTTTCTCTTTTCCTCATTTCGTGCATCTCACCACAGCACTACATCTTCCAGCTGAAACTTTTCTACTTTGGTTTTGTGGTCATAAATTTTCTTTATCTTCTCTTGCTACCGGAAAGTTTTTTGGGAAACCTCTTCCCTTGTTTGCTGAAGGTGAATCATTTGATTAATTCTGTGCTGAATATCATCCTCTTCGTTGACAGCTTCCCATAACAATCTCATGACCAGGACTACAAGTGATGTAGGAAATAATGTATCAGTACCATAAACCAACTCAAAAGGTGGCATACCTATTGATTTCTTGCTACTCACTCTGTCAGCCCATAAGGCATTAACAAGCTTACGATGCCAATTCTTCTTGTTTGCCTCCAACATTTTCTTGATGATGTTCACCAAGGACTTATTTGATGACTCAGCCAATCATTTCCCTGCGGGTAGTATGTCATGGAATGACCCAATGTAATATTGTATTTGTTGCAAAACTCGACCATCTTCTTGGACTTAAATGTTGCAGCATTATCTGTTATAATCTTATGAGGGCAACCAAAATGAGACAAGATATTAGATTCTAAAAATTGGATAATTACCGTGTCCGTGGCTTGCCTTGTCGGAATGGCCTCAATCCACTTGGTGAAGTAATCGGTAGCTGTCAAAATCCTTCTGTGTTGTGTTGATGATGTGGGATGGATTTCCCCTATGAAATCAAGTCCCCATTGCTAGAAACGTGCATTTATTTCAATAGGCTTCAAAGGAAGAGGAAGAAACTTCCTTTTTCCTTGAAAAACTTGGCATTCATGGCAGCCCATAATTGTCTTATATAAATATGAAAACAAAGTTGGCCAATAATATCCTGCTCTCAACACTTTGTTAGCTGTTGTTTTCCAAAACAAATGACCGCCACAATCACCTCTATGAAAATCATTCATTACCTATTAAGCTTCATCTTCAACCAAACAATTAAGAAGAACTCCTCCCAGATCTTTCCAATAGAGAGCACTATTTAAAATGCAAAATTTTGCAGGCTTTAGTTTTAGTGATCTACCTTTACTTCTTGACATTCCAGGAGGTGGTGAAAGATGTTGAAGAACATAAACTATATCAGAATACCAAGGTGATTTGAGAAATATTTCTAATACTTGAATGAGTGAGCCACCATCTTCGTCCTCTGACATTGCTGCAATAAGATTTATGTCTAGGGCATGCAAATTTGATTCAGCCATCAGTTTTTCCAAGCCTTGTCCTTTGATCAGTTTGGTAGGATTAATCTCAAAATCATACTCCAACATTGTTGCTATCCACTTACCTCTTCTTCTCTCCAGATCAGTTTGCATGAGAACATCCTTGACTACTGCATTAGGAACATATGCTATAGTATGTGAATGCAAAATGTATACTCTTTTTCAGGTTTAGAGAAATCCCGAACTTCCTACATTTCTGAAAGACAATCCTTAAGTGGTGCAAATTTTCATCATCAGAACCATAAAATGCCGTCAAGTCATCTAAATAAACTACCAAGAAAACATCATTCTCATTAGCAAAAGCTATGTCCATCGCCCGCTGAAAAGTGGCTCTGGCATTCTTCAACCCAAATGGCATTTTGGCATACTGAAAAGTTCCCCAAGGTGTTGTGAAGGCAGTTTTGTCTTGGTATTTTTCATGCACCAAGATCTGATTATAGCCTAAGTAACCATCTAGTAGTGACATTTGTGATGCTCCAACTACTCTTTGCAGAATATGGTCCATCTTAGGAAGAGGGTAATTATCCTTTAAGGATACTTTGTTGAGGTTCTGGAAATCTATGCACAACCTTATCTCTCCGGTCTTCTTTCGTACCGAGACCAAATTTGAAATCCAATTAGAAAATCTAATTGGAATAATGATGCCAACTTTAAACAATCTATTTACCTCTTTCTCAATGGATGGCAGCAGATTTGGATTCATTCTTCTCAACTTCTGTCTAAAAGGCTTTTGATTCGGCTTGATAGGAATAGTATGTTGAATGATATCCTTGTCATACACTTTCAAATTTAAATAATCCCAAGCAAAAACATTAGAAAATTCAAAAAGTAATCTAACATACTTAGCCTTTACTTCAGGTGACAATGATTTTGATAACTTTACAAGCTTGGGATGGTCAGTTGTTCCAAGATTTACATCTTCAACTCATTTGTCCGTAGGAACCAAGCTCGGTTTTCTTGCCACATCATCCTGATCAAAAATCTCCTCTAAAGGTATGAGACCTCTAGGAATGATATTATTCTTCAGTTGTAAAACCTCCATCTGATTTACCTCAATATCTCGTTCATCATAATCACAAACATCATTAATAGAAGCATTCTTAAACTTTCCTTCATTCTGCAAAAAGGCATTAATTTCATTATCATCCCAAAACACTTGCCAATACCTCAAATTATCAAGAACAGCAGGCCTATGTTTGACATGAATTTCAAATTTGTTGCTAGAATTCATTGGAATCTTCAAATTGCTAGCCGCAGTGGCGAGTGAATCTGCAATGATGTTTTGAGTCTAGGGTACTGTTGTCAAGGTATATTCAGGAAACATCCTCAAAATATCTAGAACTGCATTTCTGTAGGATCTCATCTGCGGATTTTTTGCTTGATATTCTCCTTTTACTTGTTTAATCACTAGCTCTGAATCACCATAAACAAAAATCCTTTTCACATCCAATTTCATCAAAATTTTGAGACCTGTAATCAAAGCCTCATACTCCACTTCATTATTAGAGCAATCAAAAGCTAACTTGTATGAACATACTCTAACATTACTTGGGACTTTGGCAGTTTGGTGATCCGGATTTAAATAGGAATGCAACAAATTACAGA
This sequence comes from Pinus tabuliformis, assembly GCA_031772625.1. Lineage (NCBI taxonomy): Eukaryota > Viridiplantae > Streptophyta > Pinopsida > Pinales > Pinaceae > Pinus > Pinus tabuliformis. Next base: position 1,414,016,917 of record CM062819.1, on the reverse strand, counting down.
GATAACCATAAACACAGATATGCAGCGGAAATAATACTTCATTTCATTAATGTAAAACACTGAAATATGCTTACAAACAGAAATGGAAATAAACCAGCTAGGGCGATGGTAGCTTATCTCTGAGAAGAGATGTGGTGGCTACATGCCTCTGAACTGTGTTACAATGAGGCTCGAAGGCCTATTTATTGTTGAGAAACAATGGAAAACCCTTAACATCCTAAAACCTAACCCTAGAAGATGAAACACCAAATTGTGGGCCCCGTTTTGGGTAAGTTGGTACATCAACTTCCTGGGGTTGTAACTTTGGCACTCGATCTTCATTTGACGTGTAAATAGCTTGTTAGAAAGATCTATCCGAGCACCACAACTTTGGGAAAAGAAACATGGGTCCATGGACCCATGTTGCTCCCAGATTTCTCACAAACCGTCGTTTAGGGCCTCAAAACGGCTCCGGAAGTTCAGGACCCGAAAAACTGCTAAAAATAGTAAATTGTGCTACAATTATGGAAACTGAAAAACTGAAAGAGACAGTTGTGGGGGTCTAAGTGGGATAGGTGGGTGGCCACCAACATCAACCTGGATCATTCCTCCCCCCTTAGGAAGAAATGGTCCCCATTGCGTTGAGTTCCTCCATCTGTTGAAATTGGTCCCTGGTGAGCTGTTCTACAATCTCTGATGTGTCCAGTAATGGTGGGAAGCATGGTCGAGGGCGTTCCACATTGAACACTCGGTACAAGTGAAGGAATAGAGGAATGTTGTGCTCCAAAGCATTATTTCCCACAGCCTTGGTAATGGTGTAAGGACCATGTCGGCGTGGTCAGAGCTTCTGATGGGCTCTTGTAAGGCGTTCTTTCTACAGATGCAACCAGAATTTGTTGCCCACCTGAAGCTTGTGTGGTACCCCTGTGGGTGACGAGAAGTTGTTCCTGTGTTCTATCATGACCGTATCCCTTTGTTGTTGTTGCTACTGCTGCATGGAGGAACCCTTAGCAGGTCATGGATGTGGTGACGATCTTCCCCTTACTTTGGGAGCGAACCAGACAGAAAACGAATTTCCTAGTCTAGGAGATGAGCTTGCTACCTTTCTTGGCAGTGATCAAAGAGGTGGCAATAGGTGGGGCTACGTCTAGTATCCTGTATAATGAATTACACAAAGAAATAATGATAGCACGAGGCCTTGACTCATACACAACATGTCACCTCCACAAGTATGGTTGGCCTAATAGTACATCACAAACATCAAGAGCTGTAACATCACACAATACCTCATCTGTGAAGGGTTTGATGCTATAAGGAAGGCAGCACTGCTGGCGAACTTGGAGATCTCGTCCTTGGTGAAGCTACCTGATACTGTACGGCTTCGAGTGTGGTGTAGTCGATAGGCCCAACCACTTCATGACCTCTGCTGAAATGAGGTTCTTTTGGCTCCCACTATCAACAATGAATTGCAGAGGAGAACCCTTCACCCACATCTGTGAGTGGAAAAGACGCTCCACCTCCTCTAGATCTTCGGGCTCATTCTTCTGGATCGTGGCGGTGGCAACAGTGGCGCTGGGATCTGCATCAATGATCTACTTCCCTTTTCCATTCCCCTTGTCGGGTTCTGACTCAGGGTTGGAACATGCATCTGATTCTAAAGCCTTCAACTCTGCTACCAATGACTGCTTGGTCCAACACTCACTTGTGTTGTGAGTGGGACTCTTGTGGAACTCACACCACTTTCTTGTGTCCTTCTTCGACTTCATGGTGTTGTTCTTTTCTTGTGGCTTCGACGGGTTGTCTTTGGTCACCCCGCCTTGGATTTGTCCTTTGGTCTTTAGATAAGCAGATCCAAAGTCTCTCTTCTTCTGTTTGAACTTTTGCTCGATTTTGACAGCGTATCGGTACGCTGTGCTGAGTGAGGAGATGTTCAGTAACTCCATCTATTCTTGGATGTATCTGTGTAGGCAGCTGCAGTATTTAAGTACCAAATGTAGCTCAGAATCCTTGATACCCAACTGTGTGCGAAGGGTATGAAAAAATTTTGCAAACTTTGGCACATCTTGGTCCCTTCCCTGTCGCAGCATGCTCCGCTTTATGTATTTGTCCTCGTAGCTTTTGACAAGGTAGTACTACTCCTTGACGGCATCCCAGAATGAATTCCAAGTGGGTGCGGCTGAAAATAGTGAGCCTGTACTTTCATCCTTCTGCTTTCAATTTTCCCACCAGTCCTTGACATGGGGGGCTACTTTGAGAAGAGTGAAAACAATCTTTTCCCGACTCGAAAATTCATGAACAGAAAAATACCCTTCTAGCAGATTTAACCATTTATCTACGGCATTTGCGTCTATTTGACCCTCGAATATGGATATTTCAAAATTAACTTGTACCTTAAACAGTGGGGTTTTTCCAGAGTAGCTGTTGGAAGCCAATGCATCGCCTCTGGGTAGCTGTTGAAGGATTTGGGCAAAACTGTCCATCATCGCATTCCTTTGTCACTCGAGGGCTTCTTCGAGCAAGATTTGATAGGATCTCCTACCCCCTCATCTTTATTTTCATCCGCCATGGGAGGCCATCAGGGTTTGCGAGGCTTTTCTTGCAAAGGTTCGACCAGTTCAAGCCCTAACTCCTTATATCCCGACCTCTTTGGGGACATGCAAAGAAAAACAAAGAAAAAGCAGACCGCTTTGATACCATTGATCTGGATTTAAACAGGAACGCAACAAATTATATAGATAACCATAAAAATAGATATGCAGTGGAAATAATACTTCATTTCATTAATGTAAAATACTGAAATATGCTTACAAACAAAAATGGAAATAAACCAGCTAGGGCAATGGTATCTTATCTCTGAGAAGAGATGTGGCAGCTACATGCCTCTGAACTGTGTTACAATGAGGCTCGAAGGCCTATTTATTGTTGATAAACAATGGAAAACCCTTAACATCCCAAAATATAACCCTAGAAGATGAAACGCCAAATTGTGGGCCCCGTTTTGGGTAAGTTGGTACATCAACTTCCTGGGGTCGTAACTTTGGCACCCAATCTTCGTTTGACGCGTACAATAGCTCGTTAGAAATATCTATCAAAGCACTACAACTTTGGGAAGAGCAATATCAATCCATGGACCCATGTTGCTCCCAGATTTGCCAAAAACCATCGTTTACGACCTCAAAACGGCTCCGGACATTCAGGACCCGAAAAACTGCTAAAAATAGTAAATTGTGCTACAATTACAGAAACTGAAAAACTGAAAGAGACACTTGTGGAGGTCCAAGTGGGACAGGTGGGTTTCCACCAACATCCACCTGGATCAGCTGGAAAGCAGGGCTTCGAATCCAAATTCCAATACCAGCACTGTCCTTACCCATAGCACCATCGAAGTCCATGCTCCAAAGGTCAGCTTCATCTTCTAGATGCTGAAATTATGTTTCTTTCTCAACCTTACCTTTGCTGATTACTTCATTTTTCTGCTCTTCACTGAACTTTTGCTGCTGTGTAGGCTGCTCAGAAGAAATTTCTATTTTTTCTTTTTATTGATTAAGAATTGCTCTAAAATTCTCGGAAATTTTGGGTACATCATCTACTTCTACAAGTTGAATATCTACATCATTCAATCCACTATCAGAGTACAAAACAAAGGACTCTAAATCAGTATGTACATCATTTATCAGATGATTCACAGGCTTCTCTTTACTAGTGATCATATACTTCATTTTCTTTTCCTGGTACAACTTCCTCAATTAACCGAAAACACGGATGCTAGCATAAGAGAAGTCAAGTTGTAAAGTGCCTTTGAGTTTAGCACCCCACGATCTAGATAAGAGAATACCAAATCAAGGTGATATATCAGCAACAACCACATCCATCAAGACATTTTTGGCTAGGATTTGATCTAAAGAAACCACCAAATATTTGATGAGACCAAAGCAACAAACTCTACTAGAGTCAGAGTACAAATCATGATATTTCCGGGTGAAATCCAGGCCCAACTTTTCCATAATGTCTTTAGGCATCAAATTGTGAGAAGCTCTGGAATCTAACATAGCATTATGGAGAATATACTCATGCAGTCTAGGACTCTGATAAAAGAGAGGGACTTCGCTATCTTCAAGCTGACCTTCTATGGCTGGACCAAAAATGAGCTTAGGATGATCATCCTCGACATTCACCATGTCTGATAAATGATCTATTTGCAATATTCTAGATACATGGTGGTTATAATTGTTATTCTTAACAAGCTCATTCAAAGGAATGGACACTTTTAATTTAGCAATTTCAAAGGAAGAGGTTACTAGAGCCACCACAAGGGCAATTAGAGAGTTTGTAAATCAGTTGTTTAATTCATAAACAAAACCCGGAGATTGACTGAAGCAGCATTTATCTACTTTGCATTTGCATAGCAAATGCAGTTCGAAAGCTACCTGGCTCAACTTCAGGCTCCGTCTGTAAGTTTATAAAGTAAACAACAAGGTAGATGAACAAACAACCTAGTCGCTCCCCAGCGGAGTCGCCATTTTGTTACAGGGAAAAGTGTCTATGCAAAACTGCTAATCCCACTAAGGTGTGGTAGCTACCTTAGAAACAAACAAAGTAAAGCTACTTTCGTATTTCCTTTATGAAGTATAGATGAGAGAAGAATAAAGGAGACCAACCTCTGTCTTGCGCTTGGTTCCTAGTTCAATTCCTCTCTCTCCTGATAGTCCTTTGCTACTTGCTTCCTTGTACACCCAGCTTCACAGAGTACCTGTAGAATCAAAGTAGCATAACACTATACAAGAATATGGATCTATTATCATAAACAATCTAGGATCAGATGTAAATTGACCATACAAATGCATAAAACATAAACGACACAAGAGTATGGAGGAAAACTTGAATAGCTTTTATTGATAACCAAGAAAGAGCCAAGAGAGTTACAACCAGTTGTTCTGACCCAGCATCATCCTCTCAGCAAGTAAGCCCTTCTTCACCTCATGCAAAGCTTAGATCACCCAACACTATGATGTTGCCTCAAGAAACCAACATCAATTCCTTACAAGATGCAAAATTCCAGCCTCTAGATCTCTGGGATGAGGGATCCATATATAGATATCTGTAAGGGAGATGAGTCAGCTTGTGATTTGATTAGTGTCTTCCCTCCTATATTTCTTGCTTCCACTTGGAGATTGATGATCTCTTACTCATCCTTGGTCGAATTCAGAGAGGCAAGTGTCACAGGAGAAGTTTCTGGAAGATTCCATGCCTCTCCACTTCGCGGATTGACACTGCCATTTGTCACTTCTCGCCCATCGAACCCCATAGAAGGGATTTTTGAAATGCAACGCACCCACAGAGTGTACTTAGGTGAGATGCAATGCACTTTGCCTATGGAGCAGGTGAAATGATCCTGTTTTGACCAGTTCTGAGTAGTTTTTCATGGAGAACTTCTGGGAGAAGCTATAATCAGTTGACCTTGTTCCTTTAGGGGTTAGAACAACACTTTTAGGGACTTAGGAGCCCTTGGTTTATGGACATTTTATGCCTGGGGTTGCAGTGCCCAAAAATGTCTATAACAGTTGCCTCCTAAACCATGAGGTCGATAATCTTTTTTATGTCGGGTGAAATGCTTTATCATGAGGATCTGAAGTTCTTTCAAGCTGGGAGGAGACCCTGTAATAAGATACAATACAATATATTATCTTCATAATATTTTCATGATCTAGCTGAGGCGGGCATTCCCATGCTCAGCTTTATAAATTCATTTTCATATACATAGGACAGACAATCGTCTGAGTGTAGACTGATGATTCTGGTAGAGCCATCATCCCTTTGATTGGATGATTATCTGTGCAGCAACGATGTACATTTGATGTCTTTATTTCCCTGAATATATATCGCAGCCCGGATGGATGAAACTAGATCCGGGGTCTTCAATCTCGTTCGATCTTCACTCAAAGTACAAGTCGATCCATGTGAGAGATGTTCTGGAGTCGAACATGGAAAGACATCGCCTGATTACCAGCGAATGATGTAAGCTGTTAACAGGCGTGAGAGGAATCACCGATAATGATAATGACCCTCAAGGTACTGCAGTACAATTCACGTGGTGTGAATAAAGGACTTGGCATCGAACACCACACAAAATCTTTCGGTCGAAGGCCATTGATGTAAACCTGTCGCCGGAAGTGAGAAACTTGCCATTGAGGCATGCAAGCTTCAAAGTACTGGAAGGGGTGTTCCTAGATCGACTTCTTGGATAATGAGCTGATGTCGACAAGAAGCGATCCGTCATAGGAGGGACTTAATGAATCCCACATCAATGACACGAAAAGGAGCAAATGATTTTAATGGAGGTGAAAACGATATGGTGATATAAGGTTCAGGGTGGTGGTCATGAAAGAATGGAGCGTAAATGTATTGCAGTGGGTGAGACACAGGTGAATTCTCTGAGTGACTTCTCTTGAACATATCGGGGACACTGACGTGATGGATTGGTAGCATTAACCCCAAATGTGGATGGTGTGATGGGACCATGGTGATGTGACCGGTGAATGAGACAACCCAACCCAACTTGGATGCGGAATGAAAGTGTCATGTTCAAGAGCGACTTGCTACCAACAAAGTTTCTTCAAGTTTTCTTCCCAATTTTTCCCCAGTCATTGCTGACGAGTACCTCTTTATTTTTTTCAAGCTTGAGGAGGATAACATATGCTTGTTCTATAATTTGCCCTTCGGGAAAACCCATCGCTATGTTTTAACGAGCCTAGCGATAGTGAAACTCGTTCTTGTCTGCGATCGACAAGTTTGTCACTATTAGGTTTTAACGAGTTTAACGACAAAGATAACTTGGTCCTTTTCAATTTTAGAGAGTCTGAAAAGGGACGTAAAGGAAACTCCAAAATTCCTTTTTCATCATCTAATCCCTTGAGTCCGAAAAAGTATAAAACAATACAGAAGGGATGAATTTTCGATATTTTTAACGAGCCGAACAAAACAAGCGCTCGATATTTTTGTGTAATAATCCCTCAGGTCCAAAAAGATTAAAATCTAAAGGAGGGATAGCACTTCCGGTCCCTTTAACGATCTGGAGAGGCCAATGGCTCAGCAATCTTTTCATATTTTATGAGTCAGTTGAAAAGAGCTTAAAGGAGACTCGTCTTTTGAGGAACGAGTGATAAAATTGGGTAGCAGCTGATTCCAGGTAAGGTTTGGAATTTTCCAATCATGACAGTGTTACAAGGATGGCTAGTGGGATCACTCTTCGCAGTTGTTCCTCAAAAGGGGTAAACAATCAAATGGAGGTGAATGATCGGCCAATACAGAGTGGAGGTGATGATGGGAACACGACCAAGGCTTTAAAGGCTGAAGTACTACATTCACGATGATTATTTACTGGGAATTGGTTCATTTTTTATTGAGCTTAAACGCCGGAGGAAACATTTGCTCATTGCTTATGTTTATTTTTTAACGAGCATGAAGTCCGCGTTAAAACTGCTCAATTAATCCAGTCGTTTCTTGACTTTACCATAAATAGCTTTGTTCTTTCAAAGATTGTACTGCATTTTCAATCGCTTCATCAAACTAGTTAGAAATGAACAATATATGTTTGAAAAATGAGTTAGAACACTAATATTTTACTCGAATTACGTAAAAAGTAATTTAAAGGTGCTTTTACCTCTCATTTTACCATTTCATCTTAACTTTGGCTTGTTGGAGCTTTGGAGGTGCTTTCCCCCCTTTATTTTCATCAGCTGATTCCGGGAGATTTTGTGGATGATTCTCGGTGTCGTCTGGACCAGGTAGGAGCTAAACCTGAGCTCTTTCATTTCATGCTTTCCATTTTGCATTCTGAGCTTGATTTCTGGTTTTTCTGAGCCTCTGGGGTTTGAAAAACTTGCCCTGGCTTCAGCGCACCCCTTGTGTATCGAAAGGTGCATTGGATGTTAGCCTGTCTACTGGCCAACTAACATGCAACGCACCCAGAACACTACTGTAGGTGCGATGAGCGCAAGGAAGGAAATTTATGCACAGTTTTTTATGGAAATTTTGTCTGTTTCTCACCAAATCAGGATCTAACTCTTCTCTTGTTTGTTTTCAGAGATTTTTGGAGCAAGATGACTATTACATGGCGAGAACGTGAGCATGAAGAAGAGGACATGCTTTCTTTACATGATCCGGTTACAGTAAACGCACTGCAGAACTGTGGCTTGCTGAAGTTTTTCTGCATTTCTAGCATGAGACAATAAATCAACTTGTTGCAGTATTTTCTCGATGCTTGGGATCCTACCAGCCAGGTGTTCTAAATTAGGGGCAAATCCATCCCCTTGACTGTAGTGGACATCTATTTTTTGACCGGCTTATTGAGGCGGGGTGCCCCCATCTCTTTATCGGGTTCGGCCCGAGGAGGTGAATCTGTGAGAGATTATGTTCGCAGGTATTGCAGAGAGGGATCTCAGGCGAGTAAAGACGGCAAGATCATCATCCGAGATGTCACTGACAGGTCCCTGAGGACTATTCTGTTCACTTTTGGTAGGATGGCTGGTGGTGCGGCTCTTCATGTGGCCAACCAATCTTATATGCAGTACGCCTTGGAATGTCTCCAACCGAAGGTGTTCAACTGGTGCGACGCAGTACTCCTTGTGATGAAAGAACAGTTGACCAAGGTGAAGAGCGAGAGATTGAAGAACTTTGGATATGGTTCTATCTTGACCGCCTTCGCCTTGGAAAAGATACCACTGATGCAGCCGCAGTATATTGCACTCAATTTACCTCCACCGACTAAACCACGTATGCAGAGATGGGTCGACCATATGTCTAGGCATGCTGGTCAGTCTCAGATTTCCTTTTCTGATACCTTCTTCGGGTGGTTTTATCATCAGGAGATGGTTTATTCTGAGTATCCATATGCTGGTGTGGACTTCTGGGGTGACCCAGATTCGGTACTGCCGGCTGGCGAACAGCGGGGTGCCATTGGTAAATTCTTTGACCATATTCTTGTTTATCGTTTTTCTTTTATAATGTCCTCATGCTTTATTCTGTCAAGACTAATCAAAACTCATGTCTTCATGCAGATGTCGGTCCTGTTCGGCCAGTAGTACACCTGAGAGTGCCAGCTGCCGCCCCAGCAGGAGAGGTCGTTGGAAGGGCTATCCTTCGTGACCTCGATGTGGCTGAGACTCTCACAGCATTACAGGATCAGGTCGAGGGCCTCACTCTCGGTATTCCAGATGTGAGGACTGACGAGCTGCCTTTGAGGTTGCAGCGGCATACTACGAGTGTACCAAGACGATGGACTAGACTCTTACGCATGATCGCACAGGCTGTGACTTGTTATCACAAGCATCATTAGACTAGGGTGCCCCCTAGCATTTTGAGTTTTGGGTCATTTGACCAATTTTGTCTTGGTTACAAAACATTATGTGTAAACCATAAACAGTTATATATATATTTTTGACTTTCGGAGTTTTATTTTGGTTAAGTTGCATGATCCTGATGCAAATATTGACGAGATGCTTCTTTTTATAAATGTTGCAAATGTCTATCTAACACATAATTTGCCAATGAGTCAATTAATGTGTTTAAGCTCCTGGAAATATGCTGATATTGAATAAAATCAAATTTCCTTTCCAAAATCTTAACCCTTAGGAACATGCGATAAATAGCTAGATTTTGGACAGAGTAGATACCAGTGAGTTGTAGTATGACGAGTTGTGAGTCTAGCCTGACAATCAGTCGGTGTATGCCATGTGTGATGGCATCAGAGAGAAGTTCTATCAACGTGCTATATTCAGCGATGTTATTCGTTGATCGACCAATACATACCCCTCTGAAACTTACTAACTCGCCGCTTGGATCAAAAATGGCCCAGGCCACGGAAGATAGGTTCCACGAACTACGACTCGCTCCATCGGCATATCCAACACATGACTCCAATAGGTTTGACATCTGCAATAAATGTAAAAAGTGGATTATTTGACCAAAACAAATACTTTAGAGAAAACAAAAACATAACAAAAGCATATAGGTTACTATACTAAATCACGCATAGTAACGCTTAAGGTACAACCCGTTACAAGGTTGTGCCAGTGGAATCCCGTCATAATCCATTAACTCGTAGGCTCCTTTTGCTAACACTCGCCTAACAATATAGGGGCCCATCCATAAAGACTTTAATTTACCTGCCCCCAATTTATCGGATTCTTGGTCATAAATTAAGACCAAGTCACCTTCTGAGAAGACACGGGGTTTGACATTCTTGTCGAACTGCGCCTTGACTCGTTTCTTATGGGCTTCGTTAGCCAAAGTGGCATCACGACGGGTTTCATCCAATTGGATTAGTTCCAAGAAACGAACCTCCTCTTCTGAAGTCTCGGGGAGAAGGTCAATTGCGAGTTTGAGGGATGAGATTTCACACTGGATTGGTAAGACTGCTTCTAGGCCATACACCAGTTGGAAAGGTGTAAACCCGGTTGCATTCCTTACCGATGTTCGGTAAGCCCACAAGGCTGAGTACAGGATTAGGTGCCAAATTCTTTTGTGAACTCCAATCATCCTTTGCAGCATGCGCTTCAGGACCTTGTTGATTGCTTCTGTCCATTGGCTTGTGGGTAATATGGAGTAGAGCTGTCGTGAGACAACCCTAATTTGGCAGCTAATTCGACCATCATGTGATTGCGAAAATGTGATCCATGATCTGTGACTATAGCTTGTGGGATGCCGAATCTAGCGACTACATGATTGAAAAAGAAGAGGGCAACTGTTTCACCAGTATTATCTAATGTAGGCATCGCCTCGGCCCATTTGGTAAAATAGTCAACTGCGACTATGATATACCCATGCCCCCCGGTCGAGGTGGGGTTACATGTCATGAAATCGATGCCCCATTTGGCAAATGGCCCAACAGCAACTATTGTCTACAGAGGTGCGGGTGGTCTTCTGGTTTTGCTATCAAAAATTTGACAGGCATGGCAACTTCTGACTGCGGTTATGCAATCTTTGAACATTGTTGGCCAGAAGTATCCTACTCGTAAAAAAAATTGCGTTGTAGCGTAACCGGATTGATGCCCCCCACACGCGCCTGGATGGAAATCATTCAGGACTTTTTCGGCCTCCTCGTGGGTGAGGCACCTCCGTAGAACTGTATCGACACCACGACGGTAAAGTGTATCACCGACGATCATGTAGTCTTTTGATTGGTATCGAATACATTTTTGTTCGGAGCGGGAGGTATTGGGCCTATACTTTTGGGTTTGGAGATAAATGATTATATCTCCATACCATGGATTGCTTGAAGATATCAGAAACAAATTTTCGTCCACGATCGTTTCTTCGGATGTTTCATCGTTGGACAACGATGGGAGATCGCATAATAATTCTGCGAAAACCATAGCTTTCTTTGACTTGGATTTTACAAATTCTATATCAAACTCTTGTAGAATTGCTATCCATTTTGAATATTTTCCCCCCAGTAACTGTCGCGACAATATATTAGTCATGGGGTTGCAATCTGACAGAATGGTAGTTTTTTGAAAGAGGACATAGTGTCGAAATCTCTGTATTGCTTGAACAGCTGCGAGCGCTAGCTTTTCAACACAAGAATATTTGCTTTCTGTATCATTTAAGTTCTTACTTAAATAATATATAGGATGTTCAACTCCGTTGTCTTCTTGAACTAAAACCATTGCGATGGTTGTATTCGCTGCAGCCAGATACAAGTTAAAGTCTTTTTGATAATCAGGAGCGTACATTAATGATTCTTTCATTAGGGATTCTTTTAAAGCATCAAAGGAAGCTTGCGCAACCTGATCCCAGACGAAGGGTACTTCCTTTTTCAAAAGACGTGTATAACCTTTAGCAAGTTCGGCGTAATTTAGAATGAACCTCCTCAAAAAGTTTTCTTTCCCTTGGAGTTTCTGAACCTGAAGCAAATTCGAAGGTGGAGGCAAATTTATGATTGCCTGAACCTTACATGGGTCGAGACGAATCCCATCTTTCGAGACTACAAAGCCAAGTAAACAACCAGAACTGACACAGAACACACATTTGTGTGGATTGAGTCGTATCTTGTAGTGTCGACAATGTAGAAATATCGCTCTTAAATGCTGCGGATGATCAGTCCGCTTTTGCGAATGAGCCGAAAGGTCGCCGAGATATGGTTGAACGATGTTTTTGATGTCATGGAAGGCATAATTCATTGCCCTCTGAAATTTTGCCCCTGCGTTCTTTAAACCAAAGGGTAATTTTCGATATGCGAATGTGCCCCATGGACAAATAAATGCAGTCTTTGACTGGTCTTGTGGGCGGATATTTATTTGATTATACCCGTAGAATCCATCCATAAATGAAAAGATTTCACATCCGGCGCATTCATCAATTATCTGGTCAATGAAGGGTGTAGGGTAGTTGTCTTTTGGACAAGCTTGATTTACATCCCTATAATCGACGCACACTCTAATCGTTCCTTGTTTTTTCATAACAGGGACAATATTCGATACCCAATCGGTTAGAGGAATCGGGTAAATGAAACCAGCATGGAGAAGTTTTTCAACTTCTGCCTTGATGGCAGCGACTTTCTTGGGGTGCACCTGCTGTAGCCGTTGTTGTACTGGTTTGACATCTGGATACCTCTTGATTTCGTGTTCAATGATACTCGAGTCAATGCCTGGCATTTCATTATATGACCAAGCAAAGACATCTCTGAATTCACGAAAAAGAGCGTTATATATTTCCAATTCTGAAGGAGAACAACATTTGCCAACATAAATATTCTCTACAACTTCTGTTTTGGTCGAGATATTTATGGCGATAGTCTCTTCAATGTTGGACAAGTTTCGCTCGAAATCCACCGTGTTTACAGTATTTGATAGAAAATCAAAAACTGAAGGATGATAAAAGTCATCAGGAGTATCTTCTTCACAATCCGGAAGAAGGGAACGATGGTGGTAATCTTCCCATGGTGCCCCTTCGATTACCATTGATTGAACAATTCCTTCGTCGGTGACATGCACTCGCGACCAAGGATCTGAAGGGGTGCCATATTCCTTAGACCTATCTATCCAAACGCTTGATGAGCGTTGATTTGGGTTTGCCTCCCATGCTAGGAACATTGATTGCTACAATATTTCTGTTGGGCTTGGAGGCAATACCTGCGCATGATCCATGTTGATATCGTTTTTTGAGATCTTTTTAATCGAAGATATCATATTGCAGGTTCCTACCGACGCTACTTCCGCCAGATTGATTGGAGGCGGAAGGGCAAAAGTTCCCATTAATATAGGGTCTTTTAGTAGGCCTACTCCGATATTTTGAAGCGAATGTGGGCTTCCATGTATCATTGGAATGCTTCCCTTAACTTGAGAACCATTGGGGAGGAAAGTTTGTTGATCGACGATTGTAATCCCTCCTTGAAAGGGGAATGCAATCTTCCTAAAATAGGTCGACACAACCGCTGCCATAGCATATATCCAAGGTGTTCCCAGTAGGATCTTGTAATCGAGGTTTCCGTCAATTACTTCGACATCTATTTCTATTGTTTTCCCTCCTAGTTCAACCTTCAACTTACTTAGAATACCATATGGGGTATATGTACGTCAAATGCTTTTAATGTCGTCGAAGATCGCGACAAGGTTGGAGATCCTAAAGTTTTCCAGCAACTCATCGACATAATACATGTAGATGCCCCCTCATCAATAATTGTTCGATGAACAGTTTTGTTGAGGGCTTTCACTTGAACGAGAAAATCTAGTTGAGCTGGTAACTGAGGATCGTATACTTTATGATTAAAGGACACAAGATTGGAATCCTTTGGGTCTATCCCACCGATGGCTGATAATAAAGCCTGCTTTTGGGATGGGCAATTTTGCAGTACCTCAAGTGTCGACATAGCGGATGGCGATTGGGCCAGATCTTCCACTATATTATAATGTTGTGCTACTCTAGCACGAGGATTAAATGTCGACTTGTGTACTACTCCCTTTGGCGGTTTTATTGTCAACTCAGGAATGATGGGCGGCGCAACTTCTGTCGAAGTTGTTGTCGAACTACTAGGTTGATCTTTATCCTTGTTGTTCGACAGTTGTGGATTCCCGTAATATTTGTTCCTTGTCGATATCAAAGCATCATTTTGTTGTTTGGAAACCGACAACATCAGCATTTGAGATGGGGAAGCATTTCCATTGTCAACCAGATTTGTTCCTGGATTTGGAAACGGATCAGTTAATACTGTCGAGGTTTTTGAATTCCTGAAAAAAATTTAAGCTTAGATCTGTGTGGACAATCTGCTGTCCAATGATCCTCATCACATATTGTTAAAATTGGCAACCAGGGAAAAACTTCATGTGGGTCATCTTATTTATGGCTGATAATATTTTTATTAGATTCCTCTCGTCGAGAGGTGTAGGATTCATATAAAGATCATCTGATTCCGATGAGTATTCATGGAGATATGAATTTATTTTGATTATGGAATTATTATCAAGCCGACCTACAACTCATGTAGGCTCAGAAGCCCAGCAGTCGCATCTATTCACCCACCAACGTTGTGTATAAATATAAGAGGACTTTTCCTCATTTAGACTCACTCATCTCATCACATCTCTCTCTCTCTACTGCGCAGATATGAGTCTCTTCTCTACTGTGCTGAAATGGGTCTCCCTCTCTCACACATGTGAAGCTGGAAGCTGTTGAATTTGAAGCTGCAACTGCAGAAGTAAAGATTGACTTGCGTGGCCTAGAAGATCTCCTCTTTGGAACTACATTGTAGATTCATCTGAACCTCCTTTGAAATCTGCAACTTTTGGTGGTGGAATGAAGTCAATCCGACGAACAGTTTGCAAGATATCAACTGCCCTAGTTTGAAGCCAGAAACTGCTGAAATTGAAGCTGCAACTGCAGAAGTAAAGATTGACTTGCGTGGCCTAGCAGATCTCCTCTTTGGAACTGCACTGTAGGTTCATCTGAACCTCCTCTGAAAGCCACAACTTTTGGTGGTGGAATGAAGTCAATCCGACGAACGGTTTGCAAGATATCGACTGCCCTAGTTTGAAGCCGGAAACTGCTGAAACTGAAGCTGCAACTGCAGAAGCAAAGATTGACTTGTGTGGACTAGAAGATCTCCTCATCTGAACTACACTGTAGGTTCATCTGAACCTCCTTTGAAAGCTGCAACTTTTGGTGGTGGAATGAAGTCAATCCGACGAACAGTTTGCAAGATATCGACTGCCCTAGTTTGAAGCCGGAAACTGTTGAAACTGAAGCTGCAACTGCAGAAGTAAAGACTGACTTGCGTGGCCTAGAAGATCTCCTCATCTGATCTGCACTGTAGGTTCATCTGAACCTCCTCTGGAAGCCGAAACTTTTGGTGGTGGAATGAAGTCAATCCGACTGTCGGTTTGTGAGATATGGTCTGCCCTAGTTTGATAATGAAGCTTTTAATGCTGATGCTACTGATCTAGGGTTTGCTACTACTGATATGAATCAGATTTATTGTACTATTTCTCTCTACTGAATTATTGAAGATAAAAGAATATTTGATCAAAGGGTTTCCCCACACATTGTGGGGTTTGTCCCTGGCTAGCCGCCACATCTCGTGTCTCTTGTCTTGGCTTGTTTTCTGTCGATCGTTTAATGTTCTATCTGCACTTTACTTTATGTACATGTGATTGCTAATCGGTGGAATATAATAAGAAAAAGAAGTAAACTATTATAAGCATAGAACATACCATAACTTAACATGGTATCAGAGGTGAGGTGAAGACAAAGCCCGAGCAAGAGCAAGAGCAATCATTGAAGAGAAGATTGGCAAGGCTATCCTAAAAGAACTATGGCGTCCTCAACAATCTTTCCTGCCGAAGACAAGCTCCGTGAGAAAGCTGACTATCACGGATGGAAGATGTCTATCGATCTAACCCTTGAAGATCAAGGAGTGCTGGACCATGTAAGAGGCAATATTGTTGAGCCTTCATCAAATGCATCTGTTGTTGCCTGGAAGAAATGGAAAAATGGAGAAGTCAAAACAAAGAAGATCATTCGGGACTCTATCGACAAGCGCTTGGTGGCCTACATCTCTGATCTAGACACCTCCAAGGAAATCTACGACAGACTGGTGAGTTTATTTAAAGTTAATGATGCAAATCAAGTTTTGTTTCTTAGAAATAAGTTGAGGGAAATCAAGAAGGGTAAAGATGAAAGTATGCAAGCATACTTCTTAAGAATCACCGAGATCAAGAACGATCTCCTATCTATTGGGGAAACCATTACTGACAGAGAAATGGCACTCACAACTCTCGGAGGATTACCATCTGAATGGTATGTGTTCAGGACTACTCTTCTGAACAATAATGTGATTCCTAGTTTCGAGGAATTAATGGCTAGATGCATTCAAGAAGAAACAAGGGAAGAAGTGCAAGAAATGCCCATGCCTAAAGGTCCTCCTGCTGCCTTTTCTTCTCATGCAAAGAAAAGAAATAATTCTGGGACTAAATCAAAAGGGAAGGCTGGACCTAAGGCTAGAAGAAAATGACGATGTTACATTTGCGATAAAGCAAGTCACTATGTATGAGATCATGAGCATCATGATGAATGAGATCATGGACATATAGGATAGCATAATGATGATGCACTCTAGTTTGAGCAGCATTATGATGGATAAAATCATGGAATGGGCAGCATGATGATAATCATGATTAGAGAAGCATGGTACAGTATGCAGTGGTGCAACTCGAAATCCCTCTGATGGCAATCAAAGGAATGACAAATTCAACAGCAAAGGTAAGAGGAGAGCTGGGAATCAAGGAAGAGGACAAGCATTCAAGAAGGCTAGAAATTCTAGGATGTATTAAATGCACCTGACCTCAAAGGGAACCTAGTGTCCATCTTGGCAATGGAAGACAGAGGCTACATGGTAACCTTCAGCAATGGCAAGGTATGTATATGGAAAAATAATGTTAAAGATGCCTTTACTATTGCGTTTAGTGTTGATTCATTATATCAGGTCGATGGATGTCCGCTAGGTGTCATGTCTTGTGACACAACTCTTTAGTCTGAACTTTGGCATCGGAGGTTTGCCCACCTTCATTACAAAGCTCTACCCGATGTAAGACAGATGGTAACAGGGATGCCCGAATTCCAAGTAGAGAAAGAAGGTGTATGTCCGGGATGTGCCAAAGGAAAGCTCAAAAGGGGACCATTCCCCTCAAGCCAAAGCAAGACCTCCGATATATTACAATTGGTTTACTCAGGCATACCTGAGGTTGGCATTAAGAGGGAGACTACTACACCACATACCCTGAGCAGAATGATGTGGTGGGAAGGAAGAACCACACGATGATGGAAGCTGTCCGGGCCATGCTACATGATCATAGACTTCCAAAGTTTCTATGGGCTGAAACTACAACAACCGTTGTATATGTACAAAATTGATGCCCTCATCAAGCATTGGGTTCCTAAACTCCTAAAGAAATGTTCACCGCCGGTCAAAGGGAAGTCGTGATTAGTCATGATGTCACCTTTGACAAAGATATGGCTCTCAGCAAGGTGGACAATCTGCTGACTTTGAGTAGCTCTCAAGAAGCCGACACCAGGGAACCGAAAGAAAAGGATGATGAATCAATGCCTGATGTAGAAGAACCCATGGATCTGATTGATCCTCATCCACATGAGCCTTCCTCTTCTAGGAAGAGGCCTTCATGGCTTAGGGGGATACTTGATGATGCTGAAGGACATGCTGCACCCTGAGGAACCTTCCATCAAAGTAAGAAACTTAATAGGTATCAGGGATACCTGACCATCATGAGCACGATCATACAAAATGAACCTTCATCATTCTCAGATGTCATCAAGCATTAACTATGGAAGGATGCTATGACCATAGAATATGAGTCTATTATGGAGAATGATGTCTGGGAAGTAGTTCCCAGACCCTGGACAAGACAATTGTTACTTCAAAATGGCTTTACAAGATAAAGCATGCAACAAATGGAAGTATGGAAAAGTATAAGGTTCATTTTGTTGCTCATGGTTTATCCCAGAAGGGAGGTATAGACTATGATATTTGCACCTGTTGCCAGATATACGACCATCCGCTTGATCATAGCCCTTGTGGCTTCACAAGGATGGAACCTACATCAGATGGATGTTAAGACCGCGTTCTTGCATGGTTCTATCAAAGAAGAGGTCTATGTGGAGCAACCTGAAGGATTTGAGATTTATGATTGAAAATCTCATGTATGCAGGTTGAAGAAGGCTCTCTATGGGCTGAAGAAAGCACCCCGAGCATGGTATGAGAGGATCGATAGCTACTTGATGAAGCTGGATTCACTAGGAGTGAAGTTGATCCTAACCTTTACTTTAAGGTTGAAGATGACAAGCCTCTCATACTGGTGTTGTATGTGGATGACCTCTTTCTAACAGGTGCAAACCCTCTCATTCACAAATGTAAGAGGGAGATGGCTTCTGAATTTGAAATGAAGGACCAAGGACTTGAAGTGTGGCAGAAGCCAAGGGAAATTTTCCTATCTCAAGGAAAATATGTGGTAAATATATTGGAAAGATTTGGCATGATGGACTGCAAGCCTGTGACTACCTCGAGGATCTTAAATTTTAGAAGTTATATGGTAGTGATGTCAGACCAGACTTGGGAAATGCCTCTGAGTTTCAAAAACTCATTCGCATTGATGTTCTTGGTGAACCTCCGTCCGAACATATGTTTTGCAGTTAGCATTGTGAGCTCATATTTGGTTGAGCCTCACTAGATTGATGCCAGGAATATTCTGAGATGTCTTCAAGACACAATCTCTCATGGATTAAGATACACTGCCGGAGATGTGAGACTACTTGGATATACTGATGTTGATTGGGCAGGCAGTGTGGTGGATCGTAAGAGCACTTTCGGGTACTGTTTCACCTTGGGATCTGCTTCGATATCCTGGATGAGCAGGAAGCAGAAGTCGGTGGCTTTGAGCACCGCCGAAGCAGGGTGTATTGTTGCTAGCATAACCTCGTGTGAGGCAGTCTGGTTGCGAAAGCTCTTCAATGAGCTATTTGGATTTACATTAGATACCATTGTGATTCTCTGTAACAACCAGAGGTGGGATTCGATTATTGAGGAATCCCGTATTCGACAATTGCTCCAACAGATAGACATCATCTGGGATATGGTAAGTCGATGAGCAAGGAAGCTCCATCACATTAAGATGATGTACAGGTTGATACACCTTGCCAAAGCCCCGAGGAAAGATCTAATCTGTGATTTTCCCAAACGACTTGGAGTCGGCAAGAAACCCTTGTACAAGGGTCCTGCATGTTACATACATTGAGCTCTGGGAGCTCTGAGGGCTTGCGGTTCCTACTGGAGCAACATATGACCACAGGGTGACTCACCCTCCCCTGGTGGTGCACACTGGAACAAGATGATTCGCTCTCTTGTGGGACAAGATGATTCGCTCTCTTGTGGAACAGGATGATTCGCTCTCCTGTGTAGCAGGATGATTAGTTCTCCTGTGAGGCCTGGATTGATGTGTTCTCCATGGCAGCCTGGATTGATGTGTTCTCCATGGCGATTGTAGCAGGATTGATGTGTTCTCCTGTGAGGCCTGGATTGATGTGTTCTCCATGGCAATTGTAGCAGGATTGATGTGTTCTCCTGTGAGGCCTGGATTGATGTGTTCTCCATGGCAATTGTAGCAGGATTGATGTGTTCTCCTGTGAGGACAGGATTGATTAGTTTTCCTGTCGAGGCATCCTACCCATGCAGTCTGGGACTCATGGGAAGTACCTCTCATCTGATCAATGAGCAGGGAAATGAAGTTAGGGACCATAGTAGTACCGATGGACGCATTGTTGTAACTACCGTACTCCCTACGCTAGGATGACCTCCATTGATCTGGGATCAATGATACTGGTCTGGGACCAGTGGTAGGAGTTGTACCATACTATGACGCTGACTTCGGTTCGGTTGAGACTGGTCTGGGACCAATGGTACATACTCCGAGACTAACTTCGTGTCAGTGCAGTATTGGTCTGGGACCAGTGAGAGTGGTACATACTATGACGTTGACTTTGGGTCGGTTGAGACTGGTCTGGGACCAGTGGTACACTCTCTGAGACTGCGATACTGGTCTGGGACCAGTGGTAGGAGTGGTACTTACTGTGAAGCTGACTTCAGGTCGACTGAGATTGGTCTGGGACCAGTGGTACACACTCTGAGACTGACTTTGAGTCAATGGAGGATGATACTGGTCTAGGACCAGTGGAGTTGTACTCACTATGACACTGACTCCGGTTTGGTTGAGATTGGTCTAGGAACAGTGGTACATACTCTAAGACTGACTTTGAGTCAGTATGATACATCCTCGATCATTTCTTCTTCTTCATAATTCGGACAAAAGAAGAGCAGAACAGAACAATGCAAGAGCAGAGCATAACAAAGCAAAACAATACAGATCAGTGCAGGGCAGAACAAGACAAAGCAGAACAGACAGAATAGAGCAGAGCAGGGCAAGGGTCAGGCTGTACAGGGCAGTGTATTTGATGGATGAATAGTAACGACCGATAGACAGATTGCAGATGAAGTTCTCCATGGTTGAGAGGGAGTGTTAAAATTGGCAACCGGGGAAAAACTTCATGTGGGTCATCTTATTCATGGCTGATAATATTTTTATTAGATTCCTCTCGTCGAGAGGTGTAGGATTGATATAAAGATCATCCAATTCCGATAAGTATTCATGGAGATATGAATTTATTTTGATTATGGAATTATTATCAAGCCGACCTACAACTCATGTAGGCTCAGAAGCCCAACAGTCGCATCTATTCACCCACCAACGTTGTGTATAAATATAAGAGGACTTTTCCTCATTTAGACTCACTCATATCATCACATCTCTCTCTCTCTACTGCACAGATATGAGTCCCTTCTCTACTGCGCTGAAATGGGTCTCTCTCTCTCACACATGTGAAGCCGGAAGCTATTGAATTTGAAGATGCAACTGCAGAAGTAAAGATTGACTTGTGTGGCCTAGAATATCTCCTCTTTGGAACTGCATTGTAGTTTCATCTGAATCTCCTTTGAAATCCGCAACTTTTGGTGGTGGAATGAAGTCAATCCGACGAACAGTTTGCAAGATATCGACTGCCCTAGTTTGAAGCCAGAAACTGCTGAAACTGAAGCTACAACTGCAGAAGTAAAGATTGACTTGCGTGGCCTAGAAGATCTCCTCTTTGGAACTGCAATATAGGTTCATCTGAACCTCCTCTGAAATCCACAACTTTTGGTGGTGGAATGAAGTCAATCCGACGAACGGTTTGCAAGATATCGACTGCCCTAGTTTGAAGCCGAAAACTACTGAAACTGAAGCTGCAACTGCAGAAGAAAAGATTGACTTGCGTGGCCTAGAAGATCTCCTCATCTGAACTGCACTGTAGCTTCATCTAAACCTCCTTTTAAAGCTGCAACTTTTGGTGGTGGAATGAAGTCAATCCGACGAACGGTTTTCAAGATATTGACTGCCCTAGTTTGAAGCTGGAAACTGCTGAAACTGAAGCTGCAACTACAGAAGTAAAGATTGACTTGCGTGGCATAGAAGATCTCCTCATCTGATCTGCGCTGTAGGTTCATCTAAACCTCCTCTGGAAGCTGAAACTTTTTGTGGTGGAATGAAGTCAATCCGACTGTCGGTTTGTGAGATATGGTCTGCCCTAGTTTGATAATGAAGCTTTTAATGCCGATGCTACTGATCTAGGGTTTGCTACTGTTGATATGAATCAGATTTATTGTACTATTTCTCTCTGCTGAATTATTGAAGATAAAAGTGTTGGAAATAATACTGAGAGGGGGGGTGAATCAGTATTATCTAGCAATTAAATAAATCTTCCTTATTTGATCTTTGAATTATTTTAGCATGTCAGTACCATAAAATAATGAGCATGAAAGACAGATAGTCACACCAAAGAACACAAGATGTAAGGTGGAAACCCAATGTGGGTGAAAACCACCTGCTGCAATATGTCTCTATCTTCTTTCAATTTAGAAACTTCTTTTACAATGATTTTGTACTGGTGCAGTCCTTTACCAGTACGCAGGCTGCAACCTGCAGAGAGCTACAACTCTCTCTCTCTCTCGTTTTCCAGTCTACTCCTGGAAGGGAGCTACAACCCCCCTACTTCTTTTCATAAAGCATCAGATGATCAACAAGTACATAACAGATATAGATCACTACAGATATCAGATCAGCAATAACAGAACTAACCCAGAACACCTTATCAACAGAGAAATTCAATCAACAGAACATCTTAAAACAGAGACGCAGTTTTTCTTTCTGTGGCCTGCGACCAGACGTCGTTAACCTTCTGCTACTCTGCGTCCACACGCAGATATCCTTCTGCTCTGCTGCGTGCCCACGCACTGTTCCTTTGACTGCTCTGCATTCTGTTGCTTCAGGGACGCACCCAAAGATACTATCGCGCCGCGTCTTTCGCTACAGAGACGCACCTGAAAACACTATCGCGCTGCGTCCTTCTGCTTCAGAGACGCTCCTGAACCTTGATCGCCCTGCGTCCCCACGCAGGTCTCTCTCTACTGTGCTGCGTCTCGACACACTTGCCCTTTATAGTACCTGCGTCCCAGCGCACTTTCCCTTCACTGAACCTGCGACCCTTTAGATATAAATGATATGAAGGTTTCAGGACAAACCCAAACAGTCAGATCTACAGATCTGATCATGCGCCATAGAGATCACAGTCCATTAGAAGTTTCGCCCTCTTAGATCTGGACTAGATCTCACCAAATAAGATATTCAACCCAAGACAATGCACAATCCAAATGAACTCCTTTGCTTTATATAGGCAAGCTCCTCCCCAAAACATGGAACAATACCACGAGCCGACACCATAGAAACACAAAACCGTCGGCTAGATACCACACAAGAAACCCCCACGTGCTTTTCTCTGCCTTGAAATGTGTGCACTGGGTAGACGCACCCCCTGAACGGTTGGTCGGCGTCCCTGGACGCGGGTTCTGCGTGGTATACCTGCGGGGACGCACTTTCTGAACCGATTGCCTGCGTCCTTCTTAATTTTCAACAAACTGAGAGCCTTACCACTGGAGTTGCCATCAAGTACAACATCTGTAACATACAGTCATACCAGAAAACATAATGCCAACAATCTCCCCCTTTGGACTTGATGGCAACCTCAACCTTACAAGCTTCAGCTTCATTCTCCCCCTTTGACATCAAGGGCAAAGGGTATGCTCCCCCTTAGCTCATGCTCCTCCAGATCTGCAACAAATAACCAGAAATCCACCATGAAAGAGATAGAGACATATTGCAGCTATTTCCAAGATCTCCTTCTCCATAATGCCAACAATGCATTATGTGCTCCCCCTGAGCCTTGTACCACCAATAAGAAGATGTTCAACAATAAGATGATGCATCAACAACCCCCAGCTTTTGCCTGAGGTATTCAAATGTGTCCCTGGGCAATGGTTTGGTGAGAATATCAGCAACTTGTTCCTTAGAAGGAACATACTCCAACTTGACTTTCTGTTCAAGCACTTGTTCCCGGAGAAAATGGTACTTGATTGGTATGTGCTTGGTTTTTGAATGCATAACAGGGTTCTTTGAGATGCTGATTGCACTTGTATTATCACATAAGATGGGGATTGGTGGAGTACAAGTGATTTGAAAATCCTGCAAAGTCTGCATCATCCAAAGGAGTTGGGTGCAACAAGATGCAGCAGCAACATATTCTGCTTCAGCTGTAGATAAGGCAATGGAACTCTGTTTCTTGCTGAACCAAGATACCAGTCTGGAACCCATAAAGAACGCACCACCACTTGTGCTTTTCCTGTCATCCACGCTTCCGGCCCAATCTGCATCTGTATAAGCATGAAGAGTAAGATCTGTATCTCTAGGATACCATAAGCCATAATTTTGAGTCCCTTGAAGATATTTGAAAATTCTCTTTACTGCCTGAAGATGAGTCTCCTTCGGATTTGCCTGAAATCTTCCAACTATTCCAACTGCATGCATGATGTCCGGTCGGGTACTTGTCAAATATAGTAAACTTCCAATCATAGATCTGTAGGTTGGTTGATGTACTGCTGCAGATTCATCATTTGCACTGAGACTACATCCTGTGACCATGGGTGTACATACTGGTTTTGCATCTTCCATGCCATATTTCTTCAAAATCTGCTTGAGATACTTGGTTTGAGATAAAAAGATTCCTCCTTCCTTTTGTTGGATTTGCAAACCAAGGAAATATGTCAGTTCTCCTAGCAAGGACATTTCAAATTCTTTCTGCATGACCGAGGCAAAGCTTTGACTCATAGCTTCTTCATTGCTGCCAAAGATAATGTCATCTACATACACAACAAGTATTAGCAATTTGTCATTTTCAACTTTTATATACAGATTGCTATCTGTTGAACCTTTTGAGAAACCTTGTTGATGAATATATTTGTCCAACCGATAGTACCAAGCCCTTGGAGCTTGTTTGAGACCATAGAGAGCCTTTTTCAATCGGCATACAAGATTTGGATCATTTCCAAGAATGAACCCATCTGGCTGTTCAATGTACACTTCTTCTTCCAAGTCTCCATTCAGAAAGGCTGATTTCACGTCCATTTGAAATACTTTGAAGTTTTGAAAACTTGAGAGAGCAAGGAACATTCGGATGGCCTCAAGTCTTGCAACAGGAGCAAAAGTTTCTTCAAAGTCTATTCCTTCTTGCTGCGCATACCCTTTACAAACAAGTCTGGCTTTGTTTCTAATTACTTCTCCATTTTCATTCAATTTATTTTTGAAGACCCATTTTGTTCCGATAACATTCTTATCCTTTGGTCTAGGAACCAGCTCCCAAGTGTTGTTCTTTTCGATTTGCTCAAGTTCTTCATCCATTGTTTTCACCCAACATTCATCTTTGCATGCTTCTTTCACATTTTGTGGTTCAGTAGAGGAGAGTAATGCCAAATAGCTTGAGGCTTCTGCAACTGTTCTTCTTGTTTGTACACCTGCTTCTTTCTGCCCCACAATCTGAGATTCTGGATGATTCTTCTGAACATATCTGGATGGAGTTTTCTCTTCTATTCTTGTCTGCTCCTCTGGTTCTTCTTGAGGTTCTCCTTGGGGTTCTTCTTCTTCATTATTCTGTCTTTGAGGGTAGCCTTCATCTTCTTCTATATCTTCATGATGTACTTGCCTAGGAATATATCCCTTCTCATCAACCACTACATCAATGCTGTCAACAATTCTGCCAAGTCTTTTATTGTAGCATTTGTATGCTTTGCTATGTGGAGAATAGCCAAGAAGAATGCCTTCATCTGCTCTAGGTTCAAGTTTGCCAAGCTGCTCATCAGTATTCTTGATATAGCATTTGCTCCCAAAGATTTTGAAGTGCTTTACCGAAGGAGTCCTGCCACTCCAAAGCTCATGAGGAGTTTGAGTGCTGTTCACCCGGACATTTGTTTTGTTGAGAATAACAACCGCAGCATGTGCAGCTTCACCCCAGAAAGTTGCAGGAGTTCCTGATTCATCAAGCATAGCACGAGCCATTTGTTGGATTGTTCTGTTCATTCTTTCAACAACTCCATTTTGCTGAGGAGTTCTAGCTGTAGAGAATTCTCTCCTTATCCCATGTTCATCACAGAAATCGAAAAATTCATTTGAAGTAAATTCCCCACCTCTGTCGGATCTGAGGCACTTAATTTTGTGACCTGATTCATTTTCAACCAAGGCTTTGAAGGATTTGAATTTTTCGAATGCTTCATCTTTGTGCTTCATAAGTCCTAACCAGACAAACCTGGAGAAATCGTCAATAAATAATATCAAGTATTCCTCTCCTCTAGGTGTTCTTTTCCTGAATGGACCACATGTATCTGTATGTACTAGCTCAAGAGGCATGCTAGCTGATCCTTCTTTCTCTGGAAAGTTAGTCCCGGTTTGTTTTCCAAACTGACATGATCTGCATATGGTATTGTCAGGAATTTTGATATCTGGAAGATCGCGAACTGCCTGATATTTGCATGCTTTCCTTATTTGTGAGAAGCTTAGATGTCCCAACCTTCGATGCCATAACCAGTGCTCTTCATCCTTGCTTAGATAGCATTGTTGTTGTCCTTCTTCAAATATGTACAGATTATTTGGAGTTCTTTTGCCTTTGAGTATTGTTTTACCTGTATCAAGATCACGAACAAGACATCCATTCGATCTGAAAATAACCTCGGTTCTTTGATCACACATCTGGCTGACACTTAGAAGATTATGCTTCAATCCATCAACATACAAAACATTTCCAGCTTTGACCTTTCCTTTTAACTGAGCAATGCCTTTTCCTTTTATAGTTGCAGGAGTATCATTTCCAAAAGAGACTTTCTTTCCTTTTTCTAGAGCAGAATAAGATTCAAATTTTTCTTTATCACCTGTCATATGCTTCGAACATCCACTGTCAATGTACCATAGATTTTCCTATCCCTCTGCATAAAATGCTATTCCACATCTTTCTGTTTGAGGTTCCTTTATTCTCCATGTTTTGATGCTTGAGGCTTGCTCCTTTTTCTGCTGAAACCTGCTCCTGCATTCAGATTCTTCATGACCAAAGTTATTGCAAATAGAACATTCGACTTCATTTTCAAGAACCGAAAAGTTGTTATAGGTCCTTTTTGTCATCCCTGTCATACTTCTTTGTTTTTGAGCTTCCCTAGTCATGATTGTTTTATATGCAACACATTGAGCTGCTTTGTGGCCAAAATTATGACAAGAAAAGCATTGTCCATTGAAGAAACTTCTGCGGTTATCGAATCTACCAGCCAACTGATTATAATTTCTATATTCATCTATTCTTGGACCAAATTGAGAAGATTTTACCTGTGGCTGGCTCACCCTTAAGATGGATTGCCCTTGATAGTTTCTGTTTGTAATTCGTCCCTGCTTTACCTGATGATCTTCATTGTTCTTTTGCTCATTTCTTCTTGCTGCATCAAGATAACTCTTTGAGGTGGATGCTTGAGAGGTTTCTCCATTGTAGCCCAGACCTGTCTTGTTTAGAGGAGACCGCTGCACATTGATAATCTTATCCAAAGTTTCAGATCCTTTGACAAACTTAAGATTAATAGCTTTTGTTTTCTCAATCTCTTTTCTAAGACCAACAATTTCTCCTTCTAGTTTTTCAAGATGTTTTTCCTTTTCATCAATTTGAAATTGTAGAGTATCAATGATCACATTCTTTTCTTCTATACATCTCTTGAGTCTAGTGATTTCATCATAAAGGTTATCCACATCTATAGCATCCATATAATCATCATCTTCAAATGCCATTAATAACTTATATTCATTACCTCGTTCATCTTCATCACTGTTTGATAGACCATCACTATCTTCATGGGTGTAGTAGCTTTTCTTATTTGCACTTTGTTTCTTGTTCCATCTAGCAGGTTCCTTTCCTTTATCCTTATAAGGACATTTTGCAGCATAATGACCTACTCTTCCACAAGCAAAGCATTTGAAAGGTAGCTTACCTCTGAACCTTCCAGAACCCCTTTGAAGATTTCTGACAAAATTTGATTCTTCTTCCTCTTCTTCTGGAACATGGCTTGCTTCATAGTAATCTTCTTTGCCTGATGCCTTAAAAGCAGCTTCCCTTCTGTCTGATGGACCTCCCTTTCTCATTTCATAAGCAGTTAGAATTCCATGTAGCTGAGACATAGTGAGAACACGGAGATTTTCCTTTTCTTCTATTGCAGATACTTTAGATTCAAACTTGGGGAATAATGATCTTAGAATCTTTTGAACTACTATAGCCTCTTTTATTTCTTCACCCAAATTTTTCATACAATTAACAATCTCATCTACCCGAAGAAAATAATTAGCCACACTTTCATCATTATACATCTTGAGAGTCTCATATTGAATCCTGAGAGTTTGAAGTTTAGCTTGTTTTACCTGTTCATCTCCTTCATAGCTCGTGATCATTTTGTCCCATATCTCTTTTGTTGATTTGAAGTGCATTACCTTCATGAATTCTGTTTGGGATATACTTCCTAATAGAGTACTGACTGCTTTTGCATTTGTTTCATACTTCTTTTTCTCAGCTGGATCTGTAGGAGTAGCTGAAGGAAAAGCATAGCCTGTTTCTACAATGTCCCAAACTTCTGTACCAAGAGATTGAAGATATGCAGTAACTCTTACCTTCCAATAATTGAAGTTTGTCCCATCAAAAATCGGTGGCCTGATTGATGCTTCTCTCTCGTAGTTGCTCATGATGAACGATCTACCTTCAAGCGATCAAGCTTCTCTGAAGGACCTGCTCTGATACCAATTGTTGGAAATAATACTGAGAGGGGGGGTGAATCAGTATTATCTAGCAATTAAATAAATCTTCCTTATTTGATCTTTGAATTATTTTAGCATGTCAGTACCATAAAATAATGAGCATGAAAGACAGATAGTCACACCAAAGAACACAAGATGTAAGGTGGAAACCCAATGTGGGTGAAAACCACCTGCTGCAATATGTCTCTATCTTCTTTCAATTTAGAAACTTCTTTTACAATGATTTTGTACTGGTGCAGTCCTTTACCAGTACGCAGGCTGCAACCTGTAGAGAGCTACAACTCTCTCTCTCTCTCGTTTTCCAGTCTACTCCTGGAAGGGAGCTACAACCCCCCTACTTCTTTTCATAAAGCATCAGATGATCAACAAGTACATAACAGATATAGATCACTACAGATATCAGATCAGCAATAACAGAACTAACCCAGAACACCTTATCAACAGAGAAATTCAATCAACAGAACATCTTAAAACAGAGACGCAGTTTTTCTTTCTGTGGCCTGCGACCAGACACCGTTAACCTTCTGCTACTCTGCGTCCACACGCAGATATCCTTCTGCTCCGCTGCGTGCCCACGCACTGTTCCTTTGACTGCTCTGCGTTCTGTTGCTTCAGGGACGCACCCAAAGATACTATCGCGCCGCGTTTTTCGCTACAGAGACGCACCTGAAAACACTATCGCGCTGCGTCCTTCTGCTTCAGAGACGCTCCTGAACCTTGATCGCCCTGCGTCCCCACGCAGGTCTCTCTCTACTGTGCTGCGTCTCGGCGCACTTGCCCTTTATAGTACCTGCATCCCAGCGCACTTTCCCTTCACTGAACCTGCGACCCTTTAGATATAAATGATATGAAGGTTTCAGGACAAACCCAAACAGTCAGATCTACAGATTTGATCATGCGCCATAGAGATCACAGTCCATTAGAAGATTCGCCCTCTTAGATCTGGACTAGATCTCACCAAATAAGATATTCAACCCAAGACAATGCACAATCCAAATGAACTCCTTTGCTTTATATAGGCAAGCTCCTCCCCAAAACATGGAACAATACCACGAGCCGACACCATAGAAACACAAAACCGTCGGCTAGATACCACACAAGAAACCCCCACATGCTTTTCTCTGCCTTGAAATGTGTGCACTGGGTAGACGCACCCCCTGAACGGCTGGCCGGCGTCCCTGGACGCGGGTTCTGCGTGGTATACCTGCGGGGACGCACTTTCTGAACCGATTGCCTGCGTCCTTCTTAATTTTCAACAAACTGAGAGCCTTACCACTGGAGTTGCCATCAAGTACAACATCTGTAACATACAGTCATACCAGAAAACATAATGCCAACAAAAAGAAGATTTGATCAAAGGGTTTCCCCACACATTGTGGGGTTTGTCCCTGGCTAGCCGCCACATCTTGTGTCTCTTGTCTTAGCTTGTTTTCTGTCGATCGTTTAATGTTCTATCTGCACTTTACTTTATGTACATGTGATTGCTAATCGATGGAATATAATACTAAAAAGAAGTAAACTGTTATAAGCATAGAACATACCATAACTTAACACATATAAAGCATGGATTTTTTGGTTTCCTATTTCCAGGAGGGTTTGCAGAAGATTTTTCAGGTGATGATTCTTCCTGTTTTTTCTTCTTCCCTTTGCTTTTCTTCTTGCCCCCTGGTTGCTTGGTTTCTTTGCCTTTATCTGTTGAGACGGCATTTACTTCCGAGGCAAGAAGTTCTTCTTTTGCATTTTGACTGGAAATCTTACGGGCCTTTTTAGATGTAGCCTTTGTCGATTTCGTGTCTGTTGCACCAATCATGCCATCGCTGCCATGAGAGTCATTGTTTGATTTACGAGGAGGAGGGACTGAGAATTTCGGTCTAGGAGCGTTAGGTATTTTATCGTAGAGCGTGCCAGACTGAGTGTAAATCAAGTCTAAATATTGTGCACGAGTGATAACCTGCTCTTCGGTGATGACTCCCCCTTTTGCCACATCTTCCATGATGGAAGGCAATAATGACTTAATAAACCATTCAGCTAAAAGCTGGTCAGGAGCATACGTTTTTACCATTCTACGACGATGTCGCCACTCAAGTATATGATCAGATATATGAGTGGCCGTTGTTTGTTTGAAATTGGTAAGAAGTTGCGTTCTCGTTTCGTACCTTATCGGTAACTGAAAATGGGTTAGAAAGGTTGTGGCTAGGGTACTAAAGTTGTCAAACGAAGCTCTGGGCAATTCGATATACCATTTTGCTGTCGGACCAATTAACGTCCTCTGAAAAAGGCGAAGCCTAATCAAATCATCATTTAGGGTGTTTGATGAACACCACAGATGAAAGGTCATCACATGATTCGACAGATCTTCACCCGGATTTCCATTAAATTTAGGAATATCTGATGGAAGTTTATGCGGAATCGCTAGCCACCAAGGGGCGTAAGCGATTGGATCGTTTGTTAACCGATTTAAATCAGGTAACTCTAAAGTCGCCATGAAGGGTAACTATTGATTCAGGTTAGGTGAAGCATACCCAGGATAAGATGGGATCACCTGAGCAGTTGGTCTTTGCATACCAGCATAATGCATTTGATGTTGGTAACTTTGGTAAGGTTGGTGGGCATGACCATTGTAGAATGGGTGATTTTGACCGTTTTGAATATACGGCTGTCCACTATTTGCAAAGATTTGTTGCTCAAATCCTTGGTATACTTGTTGGAATTGCGGTTGTTGGTATTGCACTAGCCATGGTTGTGAAGCCATGTACTGTTGCCCGATACTAACTGTTTGACCAAGATGAGGGGTAATTGTACCCGTTTGAACCTGTGTCATTCCACCAGTTGGTGATTGTGGTTGAGTTGCAGGGTCAAGAGGCTATTACATTACAACCTGAGAAACCTGAGGTTGGCATACAACAAGCAGCGCTTGTACTTGCGACACCGTCACAATAGCTGGCGTAGTTGGTATACTTGACATAGGTAAACATTGTTGCATCGAATATACAACTCTTGGTTGTTGAGGTAGTATCGGTACCCAACTGCTTGACGTAATTCCAGCATAACCAGAATTTTGTTGTGAACTCCCGTATGGCTGTCCTCCCGGAGGGGACAACGAAAGGGTATACTGCCCCCCATACGACGGTAATCCGGTACTTAAGGGAACGGTTTTCCCTTGAGGACCGGACTGCCCAAATTGACCTCCCGAAGGATCAATTTGTTGAGACTCAACATAAGAGTTTCCGGATACTATTCCGGATGAACAAATAGGAACGGACCATACCGTCGAAATAGCCCATGAGTGGGCTCCTTCTAGCAATTGAGAGCTAGTTGGGACAAATGGTATACCGGCGAACATTGTTGGAGTCATGACAGGAAGTTCTACCGTCGCTGTGTTAGACGACACAGTCCTAGATGTTGACAATTTTTCAGACATTTCTAGTCTATCCAAAAGATTACCTAGCGATTCTACAGGAGCTTCCGCTGGCGGTAGACTAATTTCTGATGAAGAAGGATACAAAGCGATCCCGACTCCAAATTGCGATGGAGTACTAGATGGAGGATCCTCCAGAATCTCTTCTATAGCAATCAGACCAGGTGGAAGAGGTAGACCGTCAGGTCCGTAAAATATTTCTGGTGCCGAAGAAGGTATGGAATCTGCAGCGACAGATGTTTGGGGAACAACACTTTCCGAACCGGTTGTAGATGAAACTGGTTCAGTAACACAAGTGTTTACTCTCAGACTAGGATCAGCACTACTGTCCTTCGTTGGCTGCTGAACTTCTTCTGTAAAGGTAGAGATACCAGAAATTTTTGGAGTAACCGGAGTCTCTGATGTTGTTGGAACACTTGTTCTAACTTTACCAGGAGATTTGGAACCGGTTAACCGAGTTCGCTTTGTCCGTAATAGTTTCGATTCCGAAGACAAAGACGGTTGACTCGTAAGCCTCCGCGAATGACGGGGTTTCAATTGACTTTCTTCCATGATTGCGGATTACTCGATCAACTAAAAATCAAGGGGAAGTATGTTTCCGAATTAGACGAATTTTAGACGTTTTGACACAACTTGTTTTTTCAATTTTTAAGAGTCGAGAAAAAACAAAAGATGACTCTAGTCGCCTTCGATTTTTAATGAGCCTGAAGTGACAAGTGCTCAGATGGACCTTTTCCGTTAAGGAGTCTGAAAAGGAATGAAAGGGACTGCTCTAGAAATCTAGGTAGAGGGATTACCAAACCAATCGCAAAATTGCATAATACTTTTTACGGTACGGCAGTCAATCTTCCCGAATGCTGTGTTCAATGCATTGCGATCGATAGGGCGGCAGACACAGCTTCCTATGGATAAAGGATTAAGCCTATTGTGGTCTCCCAAAATATACTCGACGGTACGTGGGAGCACAAGTCCGTACTCGCACTTATCGTCTCAAAGTGGAGGAATCACCCAACCAATAGTGAGAACAACAGTTACCAGGCTTTACGACGCCGGAATACGTCTCTAGCCTAGACTTCTAGATGTTGTGCATTAGGTTCCAAAGCGTTTTTAGATTCATTAAATTTATTTTATAGTTGATCTTGCTTAAGAAATTTGCCTTTTAGGTTCACCGCGTGATGTAGATGTACAATTCCTAAAATGCAATCTAAGATGATAAACAGTCTTTTATCTTCTTTGTGCAATGAAAATCCTAGCTACTAAGGAAAGAAAGACAGAATTTTTTCAACAAAGAGCAAATAGCACACACTATATGCAGTGTCCTAAATCAAACCAATCAAATAGTCTAAATGCAAATGCACATGCATGTATTTGTTTTCAGCCTTCTTAATATGTGAATGATAAAAATAAAGTTGATGCGCAAATATGAATTACTTTCAAGCGACAATTACTAACAAGTTTCTTTTCAAATTCAAAATGAAGACTTGCTTTCGACACTAGAAAGACTACTAATTCAGATCAAATACAATAGTAACAGAGTAATCGACTATCAAGAGCAATCAGACTCTCTTCTATCACTGAAAACAACACGTACGACACTTTCAAATCAAGAAACGACAGTACAATTAAGTTACTCTTTTGCAAAGGAGAACTGAAAATGACTCAACAAATACACAAAAACATTTACAGTTCTTTTCACAATGGAGGCAGAATATCAGCAAGGAAAGGGGTTTCAAACAGAGGTATACTGACTACAGGCAGCAAAACTCATGAATAGAACTGAAAAGAATGAACACAGAAACCAAAATTGAGGAACAATGCCTAGTCTGATCAGCGCACCTGTAACACAGTGAACTTGAAATGCAGCGCACCTACTACACTTTGGAAGTGCGTTGAATTTTAGATTCACAGAACAGAGAGTGCATTGGGCCAGGGACGAGACTTTGCTTGGGTTCCGGGTCACAGTTTGTAGTTCAGTTCAGGGATTTTGGCCGATCAAGTGGTAATCAGTAAATCAACAACAGGGGTAGATCTAAAGAGGTTACTAGAGCCACCACAAGGGCAATTAGAGAGTTTGTAAATCAGTTGTTTAATTCATAAACAAAACCCGGAGATTGACTGAAGCAGCATTTATCTACTTTGCATTTGCATAGCAAATGCATTTCGAAAGCTACCTGGCTCAACTTCAGGCTACGTCTATAAGTTTATAAAGTAAACAACAAGGTAGATGAACAAACAACCTAGTCGCTCCCCAGCGGAGTCGCCATTTTGTTACAGGGAAAAGTGTCTATGCAGAACTGCTAATCCCACTAAGGTGTGGTAGCTACCTTAGAAACAAACAAAGTAAAGCTACTTTCGTTTTTCATTTATGAAGTATAGATGAGAGAAGAATAAAGGAGACCAACCTCTATCTTGCACTTGGTTCCTAGTTCAATTCCTCTCTCTCTTGATAGTCCTTTGCTACTTGCTTCCTTGTACACCCAGCTTCACAGAGTACCTGTAGAATCAAAGCAGCATAACACTATACAAGAATATGGATCTATTATCATAAACAATCTAGGATCAGATGTAAATTGACCATACAAATGCATAAAACATAAACGACACAAGAGTATGGAGGAAAACTTGAATAGCTTTTATTGATAATCAAGAAAGAGCCAAGAGAGTTACAACCAGTTGTTCTGACCCAGCATCATCCTCTCAGCAAGTAAGCCCTTCTTCACCTCATGCAAATCTTAGATCACCCAACATTATGATGTTGCCTCAAGAAACCAACAGTAATTCCTTACAAGATGCAAAATTCCAGCCTCTGGATCTCTGGGATGAGGGATCCATATATAGATATCTGTAAGGGAGATGAGTCAGCTTGTGATTTGATTAGTGTCTTCCCTCTGATAGTTCTTGCTTCCACTTGGAGATTGATGATCTCTTACTCATCCTTGGTCGAATTCAGAGAGGCAAGTGTAACAGGAGAAGTTTCTGGAAGATTCCATGCCTCTCCACCTCACGGTTTAACACTGCCATTTGTCACTTCTCGCCCATCACACCCCATAGAAGTGCTTTTTGAAATGCAACGCACCCACAGAGTGTACTTAGGTGAGATGCAACGCGCTTTGCCTATGGAGCAGGTGAAATGATCCTGTTTTGACCAGTTCTGAGTAGTTTTTCATGGAGAACTTCTGGGAGAAGCTGTAATCAGTTGACCTTGTTCCTTTAGGGGTTAGAAAAACACTTTTAGGGACTTAGGATCCCTTGGTTTATGGACATTTTATGCCTGGGGTTGCAATGCCCAAAAATGTCTATAACAATGCCACGGTAACCACAAACCACGCTTAACTAAGTAGCTAGCCCTACTAGGCTGAGAGAGGGCTCTCTGCGTAAGGATCTCAGCCAAGATGACTGGATCAGGTAAAGGATATTAGGCTAGGTATAGTAGCACGAAGTTTTGATGGATTTTTAAAGAGTTTTTCCGGATCAGGAGGAGCTGGACAGTTTAGGGCTAGGGAATTAGGTCAGAATTGCAAGGTGTTCAATGGGGCAAGGTAGGCATAAGGTTTAGCACTCTAGGGCTTGATGGGCTGAGATGTTTTAGACTGGTGAGAAGCTAAGAAGAACATGTGAAAACCATGGATCTTTCCTAGACTGCAGAAAACATGAAATGGTGAATGTTTTCCCCAAGCAGAGCACTGATATAATGAATTTTGCCTATCAACTTGAAACCATTCACTTAGAAAGCAATGAAATGATTAAAGAAGTATATAAAACACATTAACATATGATCACAAAAGAATAAACTATACTAAAACTCCATACCACATGGATCCCATAAAAATAGCTGCAATTCTTATTAATCTCCTGCTAAACTGCTACAAAATGATGTACAATCAAGGTCTGAGCATCCAGCTGAGTCCAACCCTTTACAATGAGAAAGAAGAAGAAGATATAGAAATAAATTCAACCTCCTCCCATCCTCAAGGGTCGAATCCCTAAGATGAGGAGCTAATCTAACCAACACTGAACAAGAAACAGGAATCTAAAAGTGAAAAACTGATTCATTTGAGCTCAAATTGACTTCTAATGTAATGAATCTACCCTCTACTACTAGTTATAAATCATATCTACATTCCAAGTCATCATTTACAATGGTGAAACATCCTCCATTAGAGAGAATCCATGAACACAGTAAAAAAAAGGAAAAATAAGCATCCTGTGCAAAAACTACCCTACGAGTAGCGCCACTGGCCCAATGCGTAGCGCCACTTTCAGGTCCCTTTTGGAGGCCTTCCCGGCATCCAAATTGATCTCATGATAGCTCATTGGAAAGATATTCAAGTCTAATTTCCAAAAAACCTAGAATTTCTACATTTGAAGCTAATTTGATCCCTAAAAACTTGATTCTCCCAAGACTGCTTCTGTGTGTCCAAAAAGTGACAGAAAGATCATTTTAGGGTGTTTTTTGACCTTTTGGTGGACCCGTTCTGCCCCAAAAACTTAGAAAATCCATAGGCTTCATGTCCTCATCGCTCTGAATCCAAAAATGCAAACCATTTCTCCATTGGGTGCCCCTAGGAAAAGCGCACAGGCAGTTTTCCTGTGTGTAAAATTTCAAAATTTGCAAGTGACAAAAATTCTTCCAAACTTGCCCAAAATTGGTGAGAAGCACCATCATCAAGTGTCCTAATGAGCCAAGGAAGCTTCAGCAAGCAACCTAAGCCTATCCTCCTCCTTTTTTCCTTTCAAATCTTGCCTTATCCTAGCTTTCATCTTTTTGACCCTCATGTTGCAAATTTTGTTTCGGGTACTGTAATGGTAGGCCATGTGCCTGATCATCTGATTGTCTCTATTGGCCTTCTGCAACAGCTTCTCAAGGTGCAAATTGAATCTCTCAAGCCAAGTCTCTCTATCATCTTTAATATCCTTCTTAATAGGAGTCAAAGTGACCTCTGCCTCTTTGTCACTTTGTCGTCTTACTTTGAGCAGTTCCAGCTCCCTGAGGACTTGTTTGTCACTCAACTGCTTGTTTTCTTGTTCCAAATATGGGATGACATACTTGGCCCTCTCCAAATTGTCCATCAAATCTTGTACTTGAGCCTCTTCTTGTATGATGATGTCCTTTATTGTGTCTTCATCTTGACCCTCTAAGTCAATTATTTCCACGTCATGATGAGTATAACACTGCTCCGGCTCATCATGCTCTATCAAGTCAAAGTCTCTTTCCTCCTCATCATCAAAACTCTCCTCCGTCATCTTTTCCTTCCCTTTGTGCAGTTGTTGCACATGTACTTGTTGTGTTGATTAAGACGGCAAAGCCCCTTCCACATCTTGTGGAGCTAGCATTTGCATATGGGTTGATGAAGAAGGCAAGGTCCCTTCCATATCCCGTGGAGCAAACACTTGCCTATCAACTGCAAACGATCTCCTTGTGCCCCTCTGATACATCATGAAGGTCCCGGGAACCTCAGTAGCTCTAGTTTCTTTGGCCTCCTCATTTGTTTTCACATGAGCACTGCTAGAAGGTCCCCCTACTTCTTGAGACACTGGTGGAGGAATTTGAGGACACCTGAAGATGTCATGAGCAATAAATGTCTCCCAAGAGATGTTGAGGAGACTGAGATGATGAAACACAATCATCTTGATCAGGGAATAATGATAGAGACTGCTCATCTACTGAGGGTATGGCTTATTCTGGACAAAATGAGCCATCTTCACAATATTCCTGAACAAGAAATAAGGGAGGTTTAACATCCTCACCCTAGTAAAATGCATGAGGATCCTAATGTGATAGGTGTACAGCCTGGAAAATCTGCCCTCACAAGTGAAATATTTCATGATGATTTTCATCATGGGGACATACTTATCTTCAAGAAATCTGAAAGGAAAAAGTCATTCACCTCATTTCTATACCGGGGTTTGATATAAGGCTCATAATAGTGTTCATCTAGGTCCTGGGCCTTGTACCACTTCTCCCCTACATTCAGAATCATGGTTGCATCTGAAATGATGTAGAGCGAGGCGGTGAATGTTACCCCAGCAAGAGTCACCTTGTTGTCCTGAAGATGAGCTACAAAAAGTCTGGTGAGCTCAGGGTGGTGTTGAATTCTCTCTACCTGCTCACAGAACTCATAGCAACCAAGATATCTGAAACATGTGACAGGCAACTGAGAGACCTGCAATTCTGTAAGGTTTGATGGCTCTTCTCTGATAATTCTACCTCCCTTGTGTGGTTTTCTCTAATGCCTAGCTCTATCTGTTGAAGTGTCACTGCCTGTGTTTTCCTCCTCCTCATAGTCTCGGCCCTCTTTGTCCATGTTTGCAAGGCTTTAGGTTGTATGAAGGGAATGAGTGAAAGTGTTTTAGGAGTGAGGAGATGGGAGATGAGCTTATGGGCTAGAAAATGAATGAGGGAGTAGGAATGATAAAAATGAGAGGGAGGGCTTGGTTTGTTTGAGAAATTGCCCTTTGGGCAGAGGGATAAAGGGATAAGGATGTTATGGAATAGGGATAAAGAGATAGGGAAAAATGGATATAGGAATAAAGGGACAGGGAAAGAGTTTAGAGTTGTAGTGATTGGTTTAGGGTTTTAGGCGTAATTAGGGAAAAATTTATGGTTTCATATTGACCATGGGAAATTATGCTTAAGAGTTTGATTGCAAACCCATATTGAAACATGGGTGGTCAACTTACTTGCATTGAAGGTAAGAGAGGGAAAATTTTGAATTTTGTTGAAGTTTTGAGGCTTTCTGCTCAACGCGCAGTGCCACCTCCAGAAGCGCAGCGCAGTGTAAAATTACACTGGGAAATTTTCCAGACACGCAGCGCCACCTCCAGAAGCACAGCGCAGTGTAAAATTACACTGGGAAATTTTCCAGACGCGCAGTGCCAAGCTCTCAATGTGTAGCACCACTCCTCCTACCTGAGATGCACAGTGATAGTCTACCTACACGCAGCGCCACTCCATCACTGCTCCAGAGGCGCAACGCCACCCTCCAGAAGCGCAACACAAACTCTCCTTTGCCCAAAACTCGCTAAACCTTTCCTCTTCTCCTCACTTTTTGACTTCTTGCTTGCAAAATGAGAATGATGAACTTGAAAATGAAATGTGAGGCCTTATATAGGAGTAAATTTTTATTTTTCACTTGAAAAACCCACTTTCTAATGTTTCTTAACCTTGTTCAAAACTCTGTTTTTAATGCCTTTTCTTCTTTGTTTCT
Organism: Pinus tabuliformis; assembly: GCA_031772625.1. NCBI lineage: Eukaryota > Viridiplantae > Streptophyta > Pinopsida > Pinales > Pinaceae > Pinus > Pinus tabuliformis. The sequence continues at coordinate 1,413,978,002 of CM062819.1, read as the reverse complement.
TTTTAGGTGGATAATGCTCAACTTGAACTGATTTTTGTAGTGTTTCTTTGTCTTGCAGGAAGGAGAGATGCTTTGGTGCAGATGGGATCATTTATTACATAAAGTGACTTAAAATTACATAAGAAATACAAATTAACTCAAAATACTCTGTTTTCACCTCAAAAACATGTTTTTGAGGTGAAAATTACATTAGGTTAAAACATAATGATCTAGTGACTATGACCTACAAGCCATCATGCTTGACTTATTTATTATCCTCATATCCTTGTTGACCTTTATTTACACTTTTAAATCAGGCTCTTAACCTTGGTAATGAAACCCTAAGACCTAATGAAACATGCCCTATGACCTATGACCTAATGAAAGCATGATTGCAAATTAACCATGAAACCATAACTGAAGACATCTTGAAGAAGGGTCAGCAAGTATACTCTATGAGGGAGAAATTAGATTTTCTGAAGAGAAGACAACCATCAGTGGATCAGTTTGACATGACCTAATGAAATGACGTAAAATTTTCAATATGGGACCCCTAAAATGAAAATGCAAAGAGCAAATTTTGATCCCTGATGGAAGTTTGCAGATACTCACACTAACAAACAAGAGGGAGAAATTACCAAATTGAGAACCCTTATGGTCTGATTTGGTACAAGAAGAAATCAGGCGAAATACCAGAGATGGAAGTTCATCCAAGGGAGAGGATGAAGAAAACTTTGCATTGGTTGGAAAGGGAAGAAATATCAAACCAAACCAGAATCCATCCATGGGGACAAGAATAAAGACTTGTCCAAAATAAAATGCTTAAATTGTCATGAATTTGGGCACTAAGCTACAAAGTGTCACACACAAAAATTCTAGCAAGAAGAACTTAGGACGAGCAGCAGGTGAAGCATTGGTTTCACAATTAGAGTTAGATTTCACCCTAATTGCATGCATGACCAGCATTATGATAAGGAGTGTATGGTACTTGGATTCAGTGATTTGGAGGATAAAGATCTCCATATGCATATTGAGCTTGGGGACGATGAAGGGTACAGCGATACCAGGATTGGTATAGCAACCATTAAGAGGGATTTGGGATCCCCTCTTCACCTGAAAGATGTCATGTTTGTACCAGCCTAAAGAAGAACCTAATCTTTGTAGAATTTTTGGAAGACTGTGTCTATGATGTGATCTTTAGTAAAGGGAAAGCCTTACTGAGACACATAGCTATTGGACAGATGAATAAAATCGGGGTTTGTTTGAAGAAAATGTATAAACTTGATGTGAAATATTGTGTTGCATTAATCAATGAGGCAAATAAAGTGTAGAGTCGTGATGTCGGTGAACTCTGGCACAACATATTGGGCCATTTTCATCATGGAACCTTAAAAATTATGCAGTAAATAACAACTGGCCTCCCTAAAATATCACTTGAGCAAGAGGATGTCTGCAAGCATTGTACCTTGGGGAAGTATGTAAAATCCATATTCCACGATTGAGATGGAAAAGAACATGTAGTATTGGAGAGAGTCCACTCTAATGTTTATGGACCCTTCTCGACAGCCTCCACTGCCAGACATAAATACTATGTTATTTTTATTGATGATTTATAAAGAAAGTGTTGGATTCTCTTAAGTCAGAATAAGGATGAGACATTCTCAATAATGTAGAATTCAAGGCACTATTTGAGAAAGAGACCGGAAAGAAGGTGAAGGCTCTCATAAGCGAAAATGGAGGTGAGTATGTTTCGAATGAAGTCAAGGAATTTTGTGCCAAATAAGGAATTCGAAAGGAACTGACAACTCTCCACAACCCACAGCAAAATAGGGTATCTGAGAGGAAGAACCAAAGCATTATGGGAGTTGAAAGAGCTAGGCTACATGACCAAGGCCTGCCACTACATTTGTGGGTAGAGGCATATAAAATAGCAATATACTTGTAGAACTGGAGTCCTCATCAAATTCTTTGTATGATTACACCATATGAGGATTTCTCAGAGAAATTCAGATGTGTCTCATTTCATAATTTTTGGAGCCTTTGTTTACTGCCATCTCTCCAAAGATTCAAGGAAGAAACTCAAGTCGACTGCAGAGTTGGAAATTTTTGTGGTTGTTGACGGTGCTGGACCCACCAACATGTCAGGGGATCTCCCTGCTAAGAAGTCCCAACTAGACCTCAGACTGTTTGGAGTAGGAGTCCCAACAGTGGGTAGTAAAGTTATGCCTTGACTGCGATAGCATGTAGAGGTAAGTGTGATATCTTTGTCAGGAGAAAGTATGTGACCTTGCAGCAAGTCAAGAGAGATGGATGGGGAGGTTCTAACACATGAAGGTGAAGAGGAAGTGTGTCCCTTAGAAGCCTGTAATAGTACGCAGCCTGAAAGGAACACACAAGCAGAATGAAATCACAGGTTGGAAAAAGAATAGTCCATAATCCAGGGTGACGGGTTAAACCAACAATATGATTCCAACAAGATTCATACAATCATATACAAATTAGTTCATACATGAATGTGTAAGTTAAATAACATACATTGCAAAAGCAACCAAAATAGTCCAACTATAATAACAACATATGCATGAAAACGTTTCGGCTCTATTATATTATATAAAAGTGAAAGTTTCACCCATACATACAACCATGACAACCATTATCCCCAATAGTGGAATGTTATAGACAACACTTCTTGCTCCTCCAAAGAGACGTACTCGCTCTGCACTGTGGAGAAGCCAAGGCTCATCACAATACTCTCCAATCCCTCTCTAAGCAATGCCTAGCAAAAGCTTGGCTCCTAAAAGCCTGGTATATGTGTTATGAGGTTCTATTTATAACAAAGGGTGGGGTGACCCTTGACATTCCCCTTTGTGACCCTTGGACTACCCTCATGACTCTTCAACTTCATTAAATAACTCGTTACATTACATATGATTGTTTGAATTCCACTAATGACACTTGAAATTTCACTTTACATCATGTTTACAAAAATACATTTTCCACATATACCCATGTGGGACAAAAAATAGGCTTGACTCAACCAGACAAGACAACACTAAGACTCAAACGGCTATGGAAAGACCAACTCATAAACATTCTTTCTATGATCCTTTGTAATGAACTAATGCATGCTTGGTAGTGCACAATGATGTCCGCGTACTCTATGATGATGTCTTTCTGGAAACGAACTCTTGCCTCCAGTGCTTCCGAGTATCCTGATTTGGAACCTCTATCCAAATCGTCCTGTAACATGTGTAGCTTAGTACTTAACAAGGCTGGACAGGCGATATACATTTGCATCTTCTCGACATTGACTTGCAAATCTGCGATGGTGGCCTTGAGCATCAACTAATCAAAGTACGCGTCGAGCTCCAGTCGAACTTGGTTCTTCTCTTTGCCCTTGGTGAGTGTTCCAATTGACGAGGTGCCATACTTTCTCACCACGACATCCAAACTCTTGTACAACTATGCATATGAAGCCTTAGTATTGGTGATGAGAGGCAGGAGTTTGTCATAGTTCTATATCAGGCTCCGGATGCGTGCTTTGTCCAACTCTACCTGCGGCTTCATCATATTTTGCAAGTGAAGCGGGGCTCCCTTGTACCGCATTGTCCATGTTTGTACATGATCAGCAGCGACATGTATATCTATGAGTATTCGCGCTATCTTGGTGTAGGTTTTTTTATGACCATGTAGATGGAGAATTTCCTTGTGCACGGTGACGAACCTATCATACAATCTCCACATGATTGTCTCAAGAGATGATACTTTAGCTAGTGTCGCATCTCTGCTCTGGTGGATCCTGTTTATTATTCCTCTCTCTGCCTAGCTGCTTGCAATTCCTTAGCTATGCACTCGTTTTATGCTATCAAAAACTTCACACTTGAGCTCGTGGCTTTCGAATAAACCTTTGTAGCATCGACCAAGGAAGTTGGATGTCTTCGTACATCTAACACAATCACTCATTCTTCAAAGTGCACAGGTGATGCATGCTCATCTGAGGTGTGCGCTCTATGTGCTTGTACAACTCTATTTTGTGACTCACCAAAGGCTATGTTGTACACATCTATTACCGAATTATCCTCAAGGAGAACAATATCTCCTTTCTCACTTGGGACTTGCTCTGTTGATGGAGCTGATGAAGTCTGTGGGCTGACCTCGGTTTCTTTTGGCATGAGTTCAGTGTCCTGATCTTGTTTTGACTGCTCCATCTCCATGTCCATTTGTTCTACTATCGATTCATCCTGTTAAGCAAGTTCCTGTTCTTGCTATTGCTCACCATGTTCCTCATCTGTTGCTGGTTCTAAGTCTTCAACTTGTATCAGCATAGTTTGCACTATATATGCGCCTTGCACTTCCTCCTGTTCTTGTTCCTGTTCTGGTTCCAGCTACGCTTCCTTCTCTCTTCTACGTAGCTCTTGTTTTTCTTTGAGCTTCTTCTCTACTTCATGCAACTTCCTCTTCGTCTCTTCTAGCCTTTGCTTATCTCTCCTTTTCTGTACTGCTCTCTTGTCGCATTGTCGCATCTTTTCTTATATCTCCAAAGTTGCTCTTTCAACCAGTGGATCTTCCTTAAACTTGTAAATTTGCTCCGCCTATGCTCTTTCGACAATATTCCTCTTACCTTTGTCTTGCACAGGTTTATTGCTTATTGCTTTTGTTGTTGTTTCTCCTTGTGGTGCTGCTACCTTGAGTGTTGCTAGCCACTCTACTGCCATGCTGACCAGTTCATTGAGACTGGAGGAGTTATAATAATATCTCCATGGGTCTTCCTCTGGCCAATGACACACCCTGTGGATCCAAGAATAGTACACTTGCACAGTGGTCCCTGCATAATCCATGTGGATCGTATGGATTGAAACTATTTTTGTCGAACTTAAACTTCTTGAAGTTATCAACCTCGACATCTACTTCTTTCAAACTCTAGATCACGTACAACCTAATTCGCAAAGGAAGCATAGCCCACGATGCCTTCTTCTTCCTGTAAAATCTAGCTGATAACCTTGTCGATATGTGGTATGCACCCTCCTGAATGACCAGCTTGTCCGTGGAAAATTTCAACAACACATGAGGAGCTTTCGTTGCAATGTACATCCTAATGAAGGTGTCATCAGGTGAGGCGTAGCAATCTGCAATTTTCAGCAATGCCTCCATTGTTGCCTAGGACATGCAATGTGGATCTTGTTCAAATATTATCGTGTACAAAGGGGCGATGAAGTGGTCAAATAGTCTAGCCATGACTCCTTGGTAGCTGCACTCTGAGAGAAACCTGCAATATACATTCATATCATTCTCTGAAGGTGTCCATTCCCAATCCATGCAAGGAAACTGTTGACGGGCATAAATTGCATCGAGTAGGTAGGAAGACATGAAGAATATTTCTTACTGATCCTTGCACGAACTCTGAGCATTTGATACATGCACTTTCAGTTGGAGAACGAACATGTCGGACCATTTGAAATGTTTGCCTTCACTTTCCAGTTGATTCAACATAACAACCCAAATATATGGGAAGGTATCTGTACTCCCTTGGCCATACAAGAAGCATGCAAAGATGATCAAGAATTGGTAAGCCTTCCTGAGTGTCTTCATCTTGTATATCTGGTTGGGTGTTGTCCTGAACTTTGATGGCTCCCTTACCCAATGCTTCAAGATGCCTCTTGTGTTCACGTTGTTGTTGGGAGTGTAGAATGGTGCATCCATCCTATTCACCGACTATGGAAAATGGTACATCTGTTGATAATCTTTCATCATGAAGGAAGCAATCTCTACTCCACTAACACTGCTTAGTATCATCGTCTCAGGATCAATGTGTGAGACAATCTAGTGGATCACATATGCGCAAGAGAAGGTGGGATACCTGCATGCAACCTTGTATAATGCTGACTTATGGATGTTTACATATACTTGTCGGTCCTCCATATTCTCCTCAAAGTTTCCTGTGAAAATAGTGTTGATGTCTTGCCATGTGATCTTGATGCCTTTCTCAATGAAGAGGTGTGCGTCTGTGTACACGGGAAAGCTCATAGACCCCTGCTCAACCATATCTCTAGTATTTCTTTCAACTATGTCATTTGATCCAACTCTCTTGGAGGACATGATACCTGTACTGTTGAGAAGCTATTCAAAAACATGTGGTACCTAAAGAAACAGAAGACACTCACAGCAAGATAATGTCAGCTAAAAACATAAAACAACTCAAGAATCAATCGTGCTACAAACTGCTGACTATTGGGCAAGATTGCGCAGCATTGACTCTAGGAGGCCAGGAGACTGTTAGCTAGAATTGTGCAATATTCAGTCTAGTGAGGATGACTGCTGACTAAAATTGTGTAATGCGCAGATCAATCAAGCTGGGTTGTTGGCTAGAACTGTGCATTACGCAATTCCAATGGGCAGTACTAGGGCACTGCCTCCCAGGATTGCACAGAGCACAACTAGGATCTAGTCTGGGCAGCCTCTGCACAATTCCTAGAGGCAAGGCAGAGCCTTGACTATCAGGAATGTGCAGTGCATGCCTAGAGAAACAAGATTTGGGCCAAGGCAACTGATATCTACCCAAGGGCAACCTGAAAATGTGAAGGACTGAATGTGTGTGCAATGCTGGTGCAGATCTGAGTGAATAGACATGCATGCAAGTTAGGTAAGTGAAAAAATCAGTCAAACGGAAAAACCATGAAGCTCATGAAGAGAGTCACTGCAATGGTGACTATTAGTGAAAAAAAAGTGTTATGCATGCGACACTAAGGAAATGCAATGCAAAACTTGAAACAACACTTCTACAAGTTAAAATACATTAAAACGCCAGTGGTCATTCATTAAAACAAGGAAAATAACACTCATACAAGCCGAGAAATAAAAAGTGACAGAAAAAGCAGCAAAAGACATGAAAATCAAAACTTGCCCAGAAAATTTTTTTCGACTGTGCTGAAGGTTCCTAGATGCCTCGGGAATGCTAGAGCTCCAAGATCGAATGTGAAGAATGAGCTTTGAGGCGTCATTTAAATAGATTTAGTGAACTTAGGGTTTATGACATGCATGCCACAAATCTAGGAAAAAGTGACACTTGGCAGGGATTTTCTAAAATTGACTTTACATGTAATTCCCACTGCTAAAAATAAATCCCTAAAATCTAGGGATTATTTTTCGCTTTGCTTTTTGCTTTTTCAGGAAAATCCCTGGTATGCAAAGAAGGATTGCGTAGTTCTGCAGGGAACTGGGCAACCTACCGTCACATGCAACGGACAGTCACTGAGGGAAAATATTCTGCGTTGTTTCTGGGTTGAGTCGCACTAGCTGGCTAGCCAGCTCTGTGCAATTTTCCAGAGTAGTTTTGATGGCCTACTCAGCACATTTCTGGAGAGAAGTGCCTCTAGATTTCTCTGTGCATTTCTGGAGAGCATTTTCGACTAGCCTGCTCTGTGCATTTCTGGAGAGCAGTGTCCACTGACCTCCTCTGCGCAATTTTTGAGTGCAAGGCAGTTGTTGGGCTACTTTGTGCAATTAATGAGGGGAAGACAAACTTCCCTCCAAGATTGGGTAGTTTTTCCTGACAACCTAATGATCGAATGTGAACCAAGTATTGGGTGAGCTTGTGGTTAGCCGATGGGACAAGTGAGTGAACACAAGTTGTTAAGTGATAGATGAAATCAAATAAACACAAGTACCTTATCAGTGCAAGATAACTGCTATGATTTCAAGGAGGGAGGCTCCAAAACAAAGTGAAGGAAAAATTTTGGAGGGTGGTTGTAGCTGCTACAACATTAGCGACACACTGGTAGAACTCCAACTCTCTTTATGGACCTTGTTCGTGAAAAATGAGTCTAACTCCTCTGGAAGTATTATCTAATTCTTTGATTGGCATGGCTTCGACACTAGATTGAGTTAAAGATATAGCCCCTACCATTCTCTTGATCAGTCAGCACACATACCAAGCCAATTCTACTGAGTTGTTTCAATTGGGGATGATGGGTATATTGGTGCTCAAGTAATATAGATGTCAAAGTCTTAGTTTCATCTCTGGTGTTGCTCCGCTGCCAGCAGGCCAGGACAGTACCCCGATAGAGTCATGCAAGTACACAACCATCACTTCACTACCAATGAGCTTGGTCAGTACCCTAATGGAGTTACTTACATTACCTCTTTGCACAGGAAGCCTTTCTCTTCTTTCGCCTTATCTACTTTTTTTTCTTTTTTTTCTTTTTTTTCTTTTTTTTCTTTTTTTTCTTTTTTTTCCTTTTTTCTTTTTTTTTTCTTTTTTTTCTTTTTTTTCTTTTTTTCTTTTTTTCTTTTTTTTCTTTTTTTTTTTCTTTTTTTTTTTCAGAACTGTGCATAGGAACTTATTTATTTCATAGGAAGAAGAGGGATCCCGACTTATTGAGAGCAGAAGAGGTTGTCCCTTCAGAGAAGTATGTTATATATACCTCTGACAATACTTGTTAAGATTTTCCCCTTCACCTTACTCTACTTGACCGAGCTGACAAGGGTTAACCCAAAAGAATCGATTAGAGTAGGCCGTACTACTTAAAAGTGCAAGCATTGTGTTTTCACCAAGACTCGCTCTAGATAGAACATATTTTCCATTAGGGCATCATCGACTGAAGACAACAAACTCTTCATAAAGGGAGAGGACAACAGATAACCAAGTGTTGATAATTGTACAAGTCCCTTTGTACTTTACCTTGCTTGTCTCGAGAGCCACACATGATTTCATGCGAAAATAAACCTATGGGTGTAAAACAAGAAAATAAATAAGTAATGCAAACAAAGTAAACAAAGCAAGCATGCAAACAAACAAAAACAAGAAAGCAACCACTACTCCTACTCCTAAACTAAACAGTGCATGGGCCGACTCACGTAAAGTGATATTTCCAATGCAGCCACCGGCACATTGGTTGACCCATGTTAGTGAAGGCATGGTTGATGAGAAAGATAAGAATGTGAACCAGCAAACAACAAAGATATAACAATGAATACCAACATGCTTCGAGTTTAAAAATGTCCTCAAAAAAGAAAAGAATAAAAAAGCAAGATAAACATTTTGCGGACCTATCATGGTTATGCAACACACTGCGTGCAGACGATAAGCACTTACACTCTTTTGACCATGACAAATGAGCAAACATAAGAAATAAAGATAACTTACGTTTAGCAAAAGTTCTCATTGTGTATGATTCCTCTAATGCATGAGCGATCGGATCATGTGATTCAGGTGGAGGATGTGACATCTGTAAACTAGATTGATCTTCAATGTAAATAGGAGAGTGATGAGGTGCCTTGGTATTTCAACAAATTCCTGATCAGGAGTGGAACTAACCTCAAGACTGCGAGGTCCTAACATAACCATTAGCTCGGGCTAAAGTGCCTCGACAGCCTGCGGAGTTTCCACTTCATCAACAGATATATCATTAAAGGTGAGAGGCTTAGAAAGATCAATAGCGAATGAATTGACATCATGATCGACTGAAGGAGTAAAGGGATCACGACAGCCACGATCAGAAAATTTGATAAGTTCATTGGCATCCTAATGATCTAATGAATCATACAGAGGGGTTGATGAGAAACAACAATGTTCACCTTCTACATTTTTGGAAATGAAAGATGAAATATTGAGTGGATTTGTAAACAAATATTTTTCCTCTCGCTATGCAATGACAGACTAACCTCCGATGTGTCATGTGAATGATCAAAAGTAGGTGCATCTGGGAATGGATGCTCTCACGGAAAATTAACAATGGCATAATCACCAAAGATGTCAGGAAAAAGCGGATGAGGTGCGGATAGAAGGAGTTCCTCCTTCACTGTGGGTTCTTCTTCAGGTTCCCACACATACTCATCATAAATGATAGCATAGGTTTCCTACTCAACACCAACTTCGTCGATAAATTAATCCTCATGAACAGCAATTGTGGAGTCTGGAATGGGAGAGCACAGCACAGTACAATTCGAGGGATCAATAGAAAGTAGGGACGGAGGTTGAGGAGATAAGTCCACATGACAATCAACAATCTTGTGAGCCAAATCTACATAGAAATCAAGAGCAAGTGGGGTGGGAGGATGTGACAGTGAAACAGATGGATGCGCACTTTCTCGCAACTCGCACTACAAGGCTAGATCTATTTGATGAGATGAGGATGGATAGTCACTTGTGACAGCAACCTTATCAGTCTTAGATTTAGCAGATCTAACATCAAGGTATGTTGGGATGGGATTGAATGATTCTAACACTTGTGGATTTTCATATATGTGAAGAGAATAGTGAAATATTTCACAAAGAAATTTCCAATCAATTTCATCCTCTGGGAATTGAAATGCGAGATTAAGAAAGCATTCCCAAAAATGCAAAAAGGATTCATCAGGAGCTTTCCATAATTTCAAAAAAAAATTGTTAAGTGCTTTACGGTCAAAATGATGGAAATCATGGTCCGCCTCTTCAACAAAGTGATTAAGAAAGTGAATAGATCGATCAGGTAGTGTGACGCACCACTGCAATGGGTGCCCTCGAAGTGTGAATGCGAACAGCGAGCAGGTCATGTAATCTTCATATATTCCATACTTGTGACAGAGATTGGGAAACACAGCTTTGAGTTTAAGCCAGGTTGTTCCACCTTCACCTTCGTTCGTGTTTTGTGATAAGTCGTTCCAAAGATCCTCCGGGATTTCAAAGTCATTTCCATAAGACATACATCTCGGAGGATGAAGTGTATAATTAGTCATGATAGATGTGTAGAGATTAAAAACAAACTTTGAGGACTCAGATTGTCATATGTCCCTCCTTCTAGCGCCAGAAATGTTGACGGTGTTGGACCCGCCAACATGTCAAGGGATATCCCCAATAAGAAGTCCCAACTAGACCTCAAACCATTTGGAGTAGGAATCCCAACATTGGGTAGTAAAGTTATGCCTTGACTGCGATAGCGTGCAGAGGTAAGTGTGATATCTTTATCACGAGAAAGTGTGTGACCTTTCATCAAGTCAAGAGAGATGCATGCGTAGGTTCTAACACATGAAGGGGAAAAGGAAGCGTGTCCCTTAGAATCCTATAATAGTATGCATCATGAAAGGAACACACGAGCATAATGACATCACGATTTGGAAGTAGAATAGTCCACAATCCAGGGTGATGCGTTAAACCAACAACACAATTCCAACAAGATTCATACAATCATATACAAAGTAGTCCATACATGTATGCATACGTTAAATAACATGCATTGCTAAAGCAACGAGAATAGTCCAACCACAATAACAACATATGCATGAAAACATGTCGGCTCTATTATATTATATAAAAGTGAAAGTTCCATCCATACATACAACCATGACATCCACTAGCCCTAATAGTGGAACATTACAGTCAGCACTGCTACTCCTCCAAAGAGACATGCTCACTCTGCACAGTGGAGAATCCAAGGCTCATCACAATACTCTCAAAGCCCTCTCTAAGCAATGCCTAGCAAAAGCTTGGCTCCCAAAAGCCTAGTCTATGAATTATGAGGTTCTATTTATAACAAAGGGTGGGGTGACCCTTGACATTCCCCTTTGTGACTCTTAGACTACCCTCATGACTCTTCAACTTCATTACATAACTCATTACATTACATATTATTGTTTTCATTCCACTAATGACACTTGGAATTTCACTTTATATCATGTTTACAAAAATACATTTCCACATATACCCATGTGGGACAAAAAATAGGCTTGAGTTAGCCAGACAAGACAACAATAAGACTCAGACGGTTGTGGAAAGACCAGCTCATCAACATCCTCTTCATTATCCTCGGTGATGAACTGACGCCATGCTTGGTAGTGCACAATGTTGTCTGCATACTCTTTGATGATGTCTTTCTGGAAACAAACTCTTGCCTCCATCGCTTCTGGTATACTGATTTGGAACCTCTGTCCAACTCATCCTGTAACATGCGCAGCTTAGTCCTGAGCAAGGTTGGACAAGTGATATACATCTACATGTTCCCTACGCTAACTTACAAATATGCACTGGTGTCCATGAGCATCAATTGATCAAAGTACGTGTCGAGCTCCAGTCAGAATTGGTTCTTCTCTTTAGCCTCGGTGAGCGTACCAATTGACAGGGTGTCATACTTTCTCACCACGACATCCAAACTCTTATACAACCATGCATACGAATCCATAATATTGGTGATGAGCCGCGGGAATTCCTCAGAGTTCCAGATCAGGCTCTGAATGTGTGCTTTGTCCAACTCTATCTATAGATTCATCATCTTGTGCAAGTGAAGTGGGGATCCCTTGTACCTCATTGTCCATGTCTATACATGATCAACATCATCATATATATCTATGAGTGTTCGTGCTATCTTGGTGCAGTGCTTCTGATGACCATGTAGATGGAAAAATGCATTCTGCATGGTGACAAACCTGTCATACAATCTCCGCATGACTATCCTAAGAGATGATACTTCAACCAATATCACTTTCTTCATCTCTACTTTAGCAGATCATGTTGATTTTTCCTATCTCTGTCTGGTTGCTCGCAAATCTTAGCCATGTGCTTGTTTTCTACTATCAAGAACTTCACACTTAAGCTCATGGCTTCGGCATAAGCCTTTGTAGCATCGGCCAAGGGAGTTGGATGTCTTCGTACATCTGACACAATCACCCATTCTTCTAAGTGCACAGGTGATGCATGCTCATCAGGGGTGTGTGCTCTACGTGCTTATAAAACTCTGTGATGTGACTCATCAAAGGCTATGTTGTACACATTTGTTCCCAAATTATCCTCAAGGAGAATAGTGTCTCCTTTCTCACTTGGGACTTGCTCTGCTGATGGAGCTAGTGAAGCCTGTGGGTTGACCTCGGTTGCTTTTGGCATGAGCTCATTGTCTTGATCCTATTTCAACTACTCCATCTCCATGTCCATCTATTCTACTATCATTTCATCCTACTGAGCAAGTTCTTGTTCGTGTGGGCTCACCATGTTCCTCATCTACTGCTAGTTTTGATTCTTCAACTTGTATCAATGCAGTTTTCACTGTCTATGGGGCTTGCACTTCCTCATGTTCCTGTTCCTGTTCGTGTTCCGGTTACGCTTCCTTCTCTCTTCTGCTTAGCTCTTGTTCTTATTTGAGGTTCTTCTCTACTTCCTACAACTTCCTCTCCCTCTCTTCCAAAATCTTCTTCTCTTTCCTTTTTTGCACTACTCTCATGTTGCATTGTCGCATCTTTGCTTCTATCTCCAAAGCTTCTCTTTCAACCAGTGGATCTTCCTTAAACTTGTATATTTTCTCCACCTCTGTTCTTTTGACAATATTCCTCTTGCCTTTGTCTTCTGCAGGTTTGTTGCTTGTTGTTGTTGTTGTTGTTGTTGTTTCTCCTTGTGGTGTTGTTTCCTTGAGTGTTGCTAGCCACTCCACTGCCATGTTGATCGGTTCATTGATCCTGGAGGAGTTATAACAATATCTCCATGGGTCTTCCTCTAACCAGTGACATGCCCTGTGAATCCAAGAATAGTGCACTCTCGCACAGTGGTCCTTGCATAAGCCATGTGGATTGTACGGATTGAAATTCTTGGTTTTGAACTTAAACATCTTGAATTCTTCGACCTCGGCATCCACTTCTTTCAAACTCTGGATCACGTACAACCCAATTCACAAAGGAAGCATAAGCCATGGTGCCTTCTTCTTTCTATGTAATCTATCTAATAACCCTATCGAGATGTGGTATGCAACCTCCTACATAACCATCTTGTCTATGGAAAACTTCGGCAATACATGTAGAGCTTTATCTGCATTGTACATCTTGATGAAGGTGTGTCAAGTGAGACGTACCAATATGCAATGTTCAGCAACGCCTCCATTGTTGTCAGGGACATGCAAGGTGGATCTTGTTCAAAGATCATCGTGTACAGAGGGGCGATGAAGTGGTCAGATAGTCTAGCCATCAATCCTCGGTATTTGCACTCTAAGAGCAACTTGCAATATACATTCACAACATTCTTTGAAGTTTTCCATGCCTAATCCATGTCAGGAAACAGTTGATGGGCACAGATTGCATCGAACAGGTAGGCAGACATGAAAAATATTTCTTGTTGATCCTTGGGTGGACTGCGGGCATTTGATACATGCACTTTCAACTGGAGAGCCAACATGTTAGACCAGTTGAAAGGTTTGCCTTCACTTGTCAGTTGATCCAACATAGAAACCCAACTCTGTAGGAAGGTCGTCATGCTCCCTTGGTCATACAAGCAGCATGCGAAGATGACCAAGAATTGGTAAGCCTTCCTGAATGTCTTCATCTTGTATATCTAGTTGGGTGTTATCTTGAACTTTGATGGCTCATTTACCCAACGCATCAAGATGTTTCTTGTATTCGCGCTGCTGTTGGGAGTGTAGAATGGTGCATCCATCATGTTCACAGATTGTGGTAAATGGTACATTTGTTGATAATATTTCGTCCTGAAGGAAACAATCTCTACTCCACTAACACTTCTCAGTATCATCATCTGAGGATCAGTGTGTGAGATAATCTAGTGGATCACATCTACGCAAGGGAAGGTGGGATACTTGCATGCGACCTTGTACAATCCTAACTTATGGATGTTTACGGAGACTTGTTGATCCTCCATATTCTCCTCAAAGCTGCCTGCAAAAATAGTGTTGATGTCTTGCCATGTGATCTTGATGTTCTTCTCAATGAAAAGGTGTGTCTATGTACATAGGAAATCTCATAGACCCCTACTCAACCACATCTCCATTACTACTTTCAACCGTGTATTTTGATCTAGCTTTGTTGGGGGGCATGATACCTGTATTGTTGAGAAGTTCCTCAAAAACTTGTGGTACCTAGAGACAGAGAAGACACTCATGGCAAGACAATGTCAGCTAAAAACATAAAGAAAATTGAGAATAAATGGATCAACAAACTGGTGACTGTTGGGAAAGATTGCGCAGCATGGACTCAGGGAGGATGGGAGACTATCATCTGGAACTGCGCATTGCACAGTCTCAGCTACCAGTGAGGCTAACTGCTAACCGAAACTACGCAATGCACAGTCCAATGAGTTTGACTGTGCACTGAAACTGTGCAATGCGCAGATCAGTCAAGTTGGGTTGTTGGACGGAACTACGCCTTTTGTAGTTCCAGTAGGCGGGACTGGGGCACTGCATCCCAGGATTGCACAGAGCACAAATGGGAGCTAGTGTGGGTAGCCTCTGAAAAATGCTTGGAAGTAAGGAAGAGCCTTTACTTCTAGGAATGTGCATTGCATGCCCGGAGAAACAAGACCTGGACCAAGGCGGCCTAGATTTGCCCAAGGGAAACCTAAAAACGTGAAGGATTGAATGTGTGTGAAATGCTATTGGAGATTTGAGTGAAAAGACATGCATACAATTTAGGTAAGTGCAGAAATCAGACAAATGGAAAAACCATGAAGCTCATGAAGGGAGTCGCCACAACGGCGACTATCAGTGCAGAAACAGTGTTATGCGTGTGACACTAAGGAAATGCAATGAAAAACTTGAAACATCACTTCTACAAGTTAAAATACATTGAAATTCCAGTGGTAGTTCAATAAAACAAGGAAAATAGCACTCATACAAGCCAAGAAATAGAAAGCAACAGAAAAAGCTGCAAAAGACATGAAAAGCAAAACTTACCCGAAAAAGTTGTGATCACTGTGTCGAAGGTTCCTAGATGCCTTGGGAATGCCAAAGATCCAATATCAAATGTGAAGGATGAGCTCTAAGGTGTCATTTAAATGGATTTAACAAACTTAGGGTTTATGACGCGCATACCATAAATCTAGGAAAAAGTGACACTTTGCGGAGAGTTTCTAAAATCGACTTTGCATGTAACTCCCATTGCTAAAAATAGATCCCTAAAATCTAGGGATGCTTTTTCACTTTTTGTTTTTTTCTTTTTTGGGAAAAGTTGTCTAGCATGCAAAGAAGGATTGCACAGTTCTGGAGGGAACCGAGCAACCTACCGGCACATGCAACAAACAGTCACTAAGGGAAAATCTTCTGCGTTGTTTCTGGGTTGAGTGGCCCTGGCTGGTTGGCCAGCTCTGCGTAATTTTCCAGAGTAGTGTTCTTGGCCTGCTCTACAAATTTCTGGAGAGAAGTGTCAATTAGCCTACTCTGCGCATTTCTATAGAGCAGTGACGGCTAGCCTGCTCTGCGGATTTATGGAGAGCAATGTCAACTAGCCTGCTCTACACAATTTATGAGTGCAGGGTGGCTGTTGGGCTACTCTCTGCAATTCCTGAGGGGAATATAGATTGCCCTCCAAGATTGCGCAGTTTTTCCCTACAACCCAATGATCAGATGTGAACCAAGTGCTGGGTGAGCTTATGGTTAGCCGACGGGACAAGTGAGTGAACACAAGTTGTTAAGCGACAGATGAAATCAAATATACACAAGTACCTTATAACTGCAGGATAACTACTATGATTTTGAGGAGGGAAAATCCAAAACTAGGCGAAGGAAAAATTTTGGAGGGTGGTTGTAGCCGCTACAATAGTGGGTTGCACTGAAACTCCACACAACTACCAGGTGTACTTACATTCCCTCAGAATGATAATTGTGCAAAGGGATGTAAATTTCTATGAAGAGAACGCAATAAGATGATCTCTTGAGAGGAAGCTGCAAATCTCACTAAAAGAGGAGATTTTATCTCCAAAGGATGAGCCTAAGGAAGTTGTGGAGCAGCCACAAATGGAGGGGCAGAGAGGAGGAACAGTGGAGACATCCACTCAAGCAGAACCATCTAGAGAAGGTAGAAAAAGAACTAGGGAAGTTGATAGATTGGTGTAGGATGCGAGGGAGAATGTGGGAGCTCCTTCAAATTTGTGTATGAAAAGGAGGTCACCTGAGAGGTACATGGGCTACTTGGATCTAATCACTTGGATTATAGAGATTGAGCCATCCTCCTTTGAGGAAGCAGTTGAGCAACCAGTTTGGGTTGATGCAATGGTGGAAGAATATGAATTCATCCTGAAGAACGGTGTTTGGGAAGTGGTCCTAAGACCAACTAATAAATCAATTGTGGGTTCGAGATAGATCGTCAAGGTTAAGCATGCAAAATATGGACGCATAAAGAATTATAAGGCCAGATTTGTGGCCAAACGTTTCTCTCAAGTTAAGGGAATTGACTATGAGGAAACATTTGCTCATATAGCAAGGTATTCATCCATTATATAAATTCTTGCACTAGCTGCACAGATGGGGTGGAAGATTCCCCAGATGGATGTAAAAACAACATTTATCAATGGTGTTACTAAGGAGGAAGTTTACATATATCAACCAAAAGGTTTTGAGACATTTGATGGGGAGTCTCATGTGTGCACACTCAGGTGAGCATTGTACAATGTCCAATAGGCACCCCGAGCTTGGTACACTCGGATTGATAGTTATCTCACTAGATTGGGCTTCACCAAAAGTGAAGTGGATGCGAACCTTTATCATATTTTGGTAGAAAGTAAATTTCTTATCATTGTTTTATATTTTAATGATTTAATATTGACAAGTGATGAGCACTTGATCATCTCTTGCAACGAGGACCTTGTAAGGGAATTTGAGATGAAGGACATGGGTCTCATGCACTACTTCCTTGGGTTGGAAGTATGGCAAGGTGATGGGGAATTGTTTGTATCTTAAGGAAAGTATGCCACTAAGATACTACAAAGATTTAGCATGGAGAGTTTTAATCCCATGGAGACACCTCTACCAACCAACTGGAGGAAGGAGAAAGCCACTTTAAGTGAAGAGGTTGATGCTACCATTTACCAGTAGCCAGTGAGTTCACTAATGTATCTTGTGAACACACAACCAGATATGTGTTATGAAGTCAACTAGCCGAGCCAAGCTATGGTTAAGTCGACCAAATTGTATTGGAAGGCAACAAAGAATGTTTTACGGTACCTCAGAGGCACTACCTAGTATGGATTATGATACATACAGACAGAGGGAGTGAAGTTGTGTGGCTTCATAGATACATATTGGGCAAGGATTCCATCTGACCGAAAGACTACATCAGGTGGAATTTTCATTGTTGGGTCCATAGTAATTTCCTGGTACAATAGGAAATAGAGGTTTGTGGCGCTCAGCTCAATAAAATTTGAATACATAGAGGCAAGGCAAGCAGCATGTGAGACGATCTAGATGAGAAAGATACTTGTGGGATTGTTTAGTCAGGAGATGGATCCAATTGTGATCTATTTTGATAATCATAGTTGCATTAAGCGCTTTGAGAATTCTTTATTTCACGATCAATCCAAGCATATAAATATATGGTATCATCATTTATGAGACTATGCGTAGAGGAGGATAATGTTGTTACAATACATTCTGACAGAGGAACAAGATGTTGACATCTTGACAAAGGTATTTTCAAGAGGGAAGTTAAAATTCCACAGGTTTAGGATAGGGGTGGTTGATAATCCCTTTCTTGCTAAGAGGGAGTGTTGATAAGTGTAGCAAGAAAGGCTCAATTTGACTTAACCTTGGTCAAATTGAGTAAATTCGAAATTTCCACATTAGCAGACAACTTTTAGGTAGTTAACTGAGGTGACATGCCTCTTGTCACTCAGTTGGCTCAGTAAATTCTAGTTTTGGAGTTTAGTTTGCATGTGTTGATTACTAATTTGTAGCAATTTTGTTTAGTTATTCCTAGTTGTACTCAATTAAACTAGTTCTAATAGCTAATAAAACTAGTTGGAGGTCAGTTGTGCAATGGGACAACAGTCTAACTTAGTGATCATCTAGTTAACTAATCAATCAACCAAAAATAGCTCATGAATGCAAGGAATTCGAATTGCTCAGCTATGATGGATATTCCAATGTAATGTAACATCAGTTGTAAACTAGTTCTGAGTGTACAGGTGTTGCATGCAATCAATGATAAATCCTTTGGAATTGCACAATCAATTTGGAGGAAATTCCTAAACATTAGGGGTCAATTTCCTTGGGATTTGTACAAGGAAATAGGAGCTCAGGGGGAGGCATAAATTGACTAAGTTTAGGTTGGAGCTATTCATTGAGAAGAGAGAACAGTGATTCACTTACAGGTTGAGCTCAAAATGAGCAGGCAATTGTAATACATTCTTTACTCATCTGATTAATGAAAGTAGACTTAAGGGGTTTTTACCAGTTAGTTTCCCCTAGATAAATTTGTGTACTTGTGTATGTGATTGATGCATGTTTGCGA
Organism: Pinus tabuliformis; assembly: GCA_031772625.1. Classification (NCBI taxonomy): domain Eukaryota; kingdom Viridiplantae; phylum Streptophyta; class Pinopsida; order Pinales; family Pinaceae; genus Pinus; species Pinus tabuliformis. The sequence continues at coordinate 1,413,958,841 of CM062819.1, read as the reverse complement.
ATGTTTTTCTAAATTGTGAATTAATTTCCACATAGCAGTAGAGTAGAATTTTGTCTCTTGATTTAAATTAAATTTCTTAAGAAGTTGCAATTCTATCACCATATTTCTACAAGTTGGACCCCCCATACTCTTCTTCCATGGAGTTGGTCTGTCGAGTTGGTCCATATATATATATATATATATATATATATATATATATATAAAGAGAGAGAGAGAGAAAGAGAGAGATATGAACTCAACAAAAAAAGAGTATGGGGGTCCTAACTCTATGTAAAAGGGAAATAGTTTTAATGTGTTTTGGTGAAAAAGGGCACTAAGGCCCACGTGATTTAGAGATTTCCACATGGCAAGAGAGAGACATGCATATAAAAAGGGTATGTTTTCCTGTGATGGAATTCATGCAAATTGTTCAGTTTGGGGAATTATTCGATTTTGGATATTAGTGAGTCATCGGGTTCGAATCCGTAACTTACTAAGGTATGGTTATGTAGTTAATTATGTTGTAGAGAATACATCCTAGTGAGAGTCTTGGTGGCCATGGAGTTATGGTGGTACTCGATTTGGAGATAGTTGATGAGCCATGTGCTTGGGCTTTGTAACTGACTGGGTGTTGTTTTAGTTTGGCCTATAACGGTTTTTTTTAAGCTTGAGAGAGCAGCAAAGCTCCTAGTTAATCATGTTGTAGAGAATACATCCTGGTGAGAGTCTTGGTGGCCATGGAGTTATGGTGGAACTCGATTTGGAGATAGTCAGTGAGCCCTGTGCTTGGGCTCTGTAACTGACTGGGTGTTGTTTCAGTTTGTCCTATAAGGGTTTTTGGAAGCTCGAGAGAGAAGAAAAGCTCCTAAAGCCATAGGCTGAGACCATCCCTGGCTAGTTATAAGGCACCCTAAAAGGTGGGCACTGTCAAGTGAGTGTTGGATGCAGAGAAGGGTTGCACCTTGAGCCTTATCATTTATTTTAGATTTAAAGGTAATGAAGCTAGATCAATTTCTATTATCCATCATTGAAGTCTTATCCTATTATTTTGTTATTTTACTTGTTGTAGAGGATCCTGTGGAAATACACGGATCTTGTAGAAGTGATGGAAATTGCAATTTTCTTTTTGCTAAGTGTGAATGGTATAATAAGGATGCTTTGTTCAGAATCTAGAGGTTTGCAAATAAATATGTCTGTGATCTGTAACTTTTATGATCCATGTAGGTTTCTTATATAAATATAGGAATTCTATAGGAAATCCTATAGGTGGCTGCCCAAACCTTGAAACAAATGTATAAAAGGTTATAAATATGTGCAAAAGGGTTGGATGGATGTGAATAATGGTGAATGAGTATGGTAAGATGGTATGGTAGTATCTTAGAAAGGTTTGGTTATGCGATGGAGTGGATATGTGTGCAAATGAACTTATGAAATTAAATGGAAAAGAAAGAAAATAAAATTCTCAAATACCAAGGTTGTTGGTGACCCTTTCTTGATTTATTTATTTGTGATTGTTTTGCTTGGTACTAAGATTGGTACCTTTTTGGTTGTGGGTTCTTCGTGGAGGTACCTGAATTCAAGAAGACAACAAAAAGTGTTTTTTCCTTTTCCTTTTTTCTCTCCTTTTTTATCTTTATTCTTTTTTCTTTTTTTTTCACGTCATTTATGGTTTTCGTTGTTAGCCTATTCTACAAGGCCTAAAAAGGTTTTCTTGGTAGAGAAAATTTATTGCAAACTCAAAGAACCTTTTGTTGTTACATACTTTGCAACCACATTGTTTATTTGTTGTTGATAGACATTGCCAAACGCTGCCAACTTGGCTTCTTATCGACTCATATCATTGAACTTAGGTGACCCGTGCATTTGGTGTTCTTGCAATTAATACAATATGTATACTTTGCTATTGTTAATTTTATCAATCGCAACTTCATATGGCCCTCTAAAAGTGGATATTTGAGGCTCATCTTCGACAATTAATGCAAGAGTTATCATGTAGCTTCTACAATCAAATCTCAAGCGTGACTTTCACTTAATGGAATAACTAAATTTGAAGTGAATGATGTACCATTATCTTCCTTGTGTTGACAAGAATTCATATAGGTTCTAAAGTGATCTGGTTGTTGGAATTGGAGGGCTCATGTAAGGTTAGATGCAGTGTTGTTGTCATAATCTAGGCTAAAAATATAGATTCTTGGAGCTTCATGTAGGTTGCAGGGGATCGTGTAGCATCTCAAAAGAGGTGACTTTCCTTTGTTGATTATTCCTCATATTATTATGATGTTCCCTGATGAAGAATGAATTCATTCCATTAAAAAATTCTACTTGAAATATCTTTTGTAGCAATCTGAATATTTCATATAGAAACATGTACATTTTGTTTTTTCACTAGACATATGAAGGAAATTGATGGATAAGGATGGTAGGTGATGGAAATGGTGGATAGTGATATTCCAAAAGAATCAATAATGAAAAATAAGTGATTGAGTGGAAAATGTAATGATAGATGTAAAAAAACAAAAATATCTTACAAAAATGTATGTTGATGTTGTTCTACTTTGTACGTACTAGGTTTGCTTGAGTTTCTACATACCTAAAAACACTTAATGTAAATTTTGTTGCTTTTCTTTTCCTTTTTTCTTTTTTTTCTCGTCTTTTTCCTATAGGCCTAGACTTGTTTCAAGGAGGTTTTCAAGTACAGACATGCCCTAAATGCCTCAAGGGGGTTTTCATCATGGAATTTTATTCTCTCTTTTTTCTTTTTTTCTTTTTTCTTTTTTTCTTTTTCCTCTTTTTCCTTTTAAGATGTTCCATATCTCTTGCACTAGAGGCAATGGTTATCTACATTTTCTTCAATTGTGGCAATCCTCCTCATGATTTTATTGGATATGTACTTGTTTTATGAAACCAATTGATCCTTCTTGCACTTCTTAAACATTTGGTGCTTTAACCTCTTTATAGAGCTCTTTTAAATCACCTTGTTGATCCTTGGACAATCTGCACAAAGCTAACAGTTTTCATATTGAATGCATGGTGGGATTATGGAAGAAGAGAGATATGATGACTCTCTTATTTTAGTAAACACAAAAATGTTCATAATTGAAGAGGTTTCATGAAATAATTTTCATTTTCACATGTTTAGGAGTGGTAGGTAGCATAAATTACCCAACAATGTTTTAATGATAAATTTCCATATGATATTGGATTTAACAATTTAAAAGACATTTGGAAGAATATTTCTAGCATAACATCGAGTAGAAATAGGTTTTTAAAGTGAGAAATTTGGGTATGCCAATTATGTTATAAAATAGTCTATGTATGAGAGTTGTCTACATTTTCCAACTTGGACCAATAGTTGCATTTTTTAGCATAAAATTTTCATTTTCCATCATATTTTCGTGATTCTAGTGAGAGAATACAGAATATTCATAGACTTATTTCCACTAGACACATATTTAAATGAGACATTGAATTGACAAGTCAAATATGCCAAGAAACAATCAACATGCAAAACTAGAATGGTGCAAATTTTCAAACAAGCGGTCAATATTTTGGGTATAACTTCTTCATTCAATATTGAGATGGAGTGATTTCAATTAGATTGGAAACTATACTCATATGCATATATTCAATAGAAACAAGTTTTAAAAATTTCTTCATTTACCCCCTCAAGGTATGACTTTCCAGCCGTGTTTTTAATAGTTTTGGCCTATTTTGTTACAAAAAAATAGTGTTAGTAGACATACCTAGAGGTGAATGATGTCGATCTTTTGATATTCTGGTGGATGACATACAATTTATAGCCCATCTTTGGTTTCTAACAAGCTTCTTGTAATAAATAAATAGAAAACTATGCAAATTCTAACATAAGAGAGTTCATCTCAATGTTTTTTTAGCACCTTCTTGGAAACAATACCAAAAAGTGATGGGCCAAATAATCAAAACAATAATGTTGAACTTCTCACCTTAAATGTCAACTCAGGGTTCATAAACTTGCAAGGAACAGTGCACTATTTGTACAAACTACACTTAAACAACTAGCATTCAAACATGAAGCATGCTCATTCTAAAAATGTAACTTTGAAAGGAGATGAACATAGTGCAAATGCTAATTCTAAAATTGTAAGAACTAAGAAAGGAAATGAACATAGTGCAAATGCTAATTCTATTTCAATGAAAGTTATAAATTAACTAAATGCAAACTATAATAAAGGAAATGAAAAAAAAGTAAATATGCAGAAATCAAACTATTCTAACAACGAGGAATAACAAACCATTAAGCAAACTAATCTAATGACAAATCATAAAGCAAAAGTAATAAAAGAAATAAATGAGAGGAAATGAATGTTGGAAATGAAAATACATTATTGTAGAAATGAAACCACATACGTTGGAAGAAAATAAATTAGTAGCCATTCAATCCATGGGTAGAGTAGATTCAACCTCCATTGCAGCTCCAAATTAGGCCTCAAGCCTTAAGCAAGCAATGGGGTGAATCCCTCAAGGTAAAAACACATTTTTCAGCAAGAAACTTGAACCCAAAGTCTATATTACTTCCAAATTCGAATTTACAAAAATGATGATTGCAATCCTCTAGATGATACTTCATCTTATACTTGAAAAGGAATCCCATATAAGTTCAATCAATCCCTTGATTTATGAAATTTGTCCCATAATATCCTAAAACCATGCAAAAAAATTTATGAGATTACTCCAATCTTCTAGAAAAGGTGAAGGGACAAAATCCCTTTAAAATCTCAACAACCTTCAAGCTTGTCTGGAGCAGTGAATGAGGGAGATCAATCTTGTTTTCTTGATTAGTTTCCTACACTTAACATTCGTGGATTATATTAGACTTCTCATATATAACATATATGATAATAATAATAACCATAAATCACTACAAGATCAAGCATATATCAAATTTCTACTTAAATTAAGTTAATTATATATAACTAGAAAAACATAAGTCATATTGGTCATCAAAAAGTTGAATTTTTCATGAAGGTTATGGCTTAGAGGAAAGATGTTTGAAATGTAGATGTGGAATGAGCCATAAAATTAAGAAATTTGGATGCTCATCACTCTTTAGAGGGAAATTGGAGGTATTTTGAATGAGGTTTAATTACATGCAAGATGGTTCTAGGATCTAGGAGCAATTCCTAAATATGACTATGAAAACTACATTTGCTTCCACTACAACAAAACACTGCCATTAGTGTCCCTTTTTTCTTCATTTCTTGCATCCAGAGCCCATTTTTGGTGCTATTTTACATCCATTTATCAAATATGGTGCAAAACTTGATGCAAAATTTGCACCACATTTTGCACCAAGTCTTACACCAAGTTTAGCACCATGTATTGCAATAGATTTTGCACCAGGTTTTATGCCAAGTTTTGTGCCATTCTTTGTACCAGGTTTTGTTCCAAGTTTTGCATCAAGTTTGGCACCTAATTTTGTTTCACCTGTTTTTTCATCCTCTATTGCATCCACTTTTTGTGCCTACACTTGCATCATCTTTTGCATCCCTTTTTAAATCATTTCTTGCACCCATTTTTGTGGCATTTTTTGCATCCCATTTGTGCCAAGTTTTGAGTCAACATTTGTGTCTAATTTTGCATCTAATTTTGTTGCATCCACTTTTGTATCTTATTTTTCATCCATATTTACCTCCTCTTTTTCATTTTTTATTGTGTCCACTATTGCATCCAATTTTGTCGCACCACAATTTGTGCCTAGTTTGGCACCTCCCTTTGCACCCACTTTTTCTTCTAATTTTCCATCCTCGTTTGCATCTAAGTTTTTATCAACTTTTACATCTATTTTTGTATCCCTTTTGTATCCATTTTTGTGTCAAGATTTGCATCAGGTTTTGTGTCTCATTTTGCATCCACTTTTGCATCAACTTTTGTTTCATCCACTTTTGCACCCATGTTTATGTCCACTTTTGAATCCTTTTTTGCATCTTCATTTACATCAAAGTTAGCTTCTCTTTTGCATCTATCATTACATCCAATTTTGTTGTGCCACAATTTGCATAATGTTTTGCACTTATTGTTGTACCCATGATTTCTTCCAATTTTATATCCATGTTCATGCCCTCTTTTGCATCCAATATATTACATCTATTTTTGCATCCACTTCTATGTCAAGTTTATTCATTGGGTTTTTTGTCTCATTTTGTGTCTATTTTTTCATCTACTTCCATTGCATACATTTTTTGCATCCAATTTTGTTTTGCCTGTTGCACCCATGTTTGCATCCACTTTTATATCCCTTTTTTCATCTTCTTTTGCATCCAAGTTTGCATCTTTTTTTGTGTCTATTGTTACATCCACTTTTTTTGTGCCATATCTTGCACCTATTGTTGCAACCCACATTTTCTTTCACTTTTGCATTCACATTTGTATCCTCTTTTGTGTCCAAGTTTGCATCAAATATTGTTTTTTTTTTGCATCCCCTGTTGCATCCGCTTTTACATCAGGTTTTCCACCTCATTTTGCATTTAGTTTTGCATATAATTTTGTGACCACTATTTCACCCATGTTTGTGTCCACGTTTACATCCCTTTTTGCATCTTATTCTGCATCCAATTTTGTCTCCTTGTTGCATCTAAGTCTAAGTCCATTTCTACATCCGTTGTTCCATCCACATTTGTTTCACCACAATTTGTGCCAAGTTTTACGCCTACTATTGTACCCATGTTTTCTTCCACTTTCGCATCTGTGTTTGCATCCAAGTTTGCATTGACTATTTCATATGATTTTGTAACCACTTTTGTGTTAGATTTTACATCTTTTTTTGCATCCACTTTTCATACAATTTTATCTTTTGAATTGATCGGAGAATCCACAGTATAAACATTTTTGAACCAACGTTTCGAATCCCAAGTGGGATCCATCATCAGGGTTGAAGAATGATGATAAGAGAAGAGCAAGCAGGGAGAATAAATACTAACGAGGCCAAACCTATCTAAGGATGAATAAACAGTCGGCTAGAACCCTAATTTTATTTTAATTTATTATTATTAATCTTATTTTTATTTCATTTTAATTATTATTAATACTTATCATTTAAATAAATTAATATAATAATAACTTATACATTAATTAATATAATATTAATATTAATAAATAATTATTATATAATATAATAAATAATTATCTATTACTAAATCATAATAATTAAACTAAAATTTTTTATAATACCAATTATTAATTAATAACTTAAATTAATAAGACCAAAACATATTCTTAAATGATTAATAATCACAGTTAACCTAAATAATAAATTTTTAATTCAAATTTATTGATTAATATATGAATTTATTTATAATAACTTATACATTAATTTATTTATAATAACTTATACATTAATATATTAATTTATTTATACATTAATTATATTATTTATACACTAATATATTAATTTATTTATACATTAAGTAAATGTTATATTAATAATTATTATTAATAAATTATAAAACTAATGTCTTATAAATTATAATAAAATTTTATTAATATACTAATAAATTAATAATAACTTATACATTAATAATCACTTATATATTAATTTATTTATACATTAAGTTATTATTAATTTATTAATATAAAAAAAAAAAAAAAAAAAAAAAAAAAATTATAATTTATAAGACATCAGTTTTATAATTGATTAATAATAATTATTAATATAACATTTAATTAATGTATAAATAAATTAATATATTAATGTATAAATAATATAATTAATATAATTAATGTATAAATAAATTAATATATAAGTGATTATTAATGTATAAATTATTATTAATTTATTAGTATATTAATAAAATTTTATTATAATTTATAAGACATTAGTTTTATAATTTATTAATAATAATTATTAATATAACATTTACTTAATGTATAAATAAATTAATATATTAGTGTATAAATAATATAATTAATGTATAAATAAATTAATATATTAATGTATAAGTTATTATAAATAAATTAATGTATAAGTTATTATAAATAAATTAATATATTATTCAATAAATTTGAATTAAAAATTTATTATTTAGGTTAACTGTGATTATTAATCATTTAAGAATATGTTTTGGTCTTATTAATTTAAGTTATTAATTAATAATTGGTATTATAAAAAAATTTAGTTTAATTATTATGATTTAGTAATAGATAATTATTTATTATATTATATAATAATTTATTAATATTAATATTATATTAATTAATGTATAAGTTATTATTATATTAATTTATTTAAATGATAATTTTATTAACTTATACATTAATAATAACTTAATGTATAAATAAATTAATATATAAGTGATTATTAATGTATAAGTTATTATTAATTTATTAGTATATTAATAAAATTTTATTATAATTTATAAGACATTAGTTTTATAATTTATTAATAATAATTATTAATATAACATTTACTTAATGTATAAATAAATTAATATATTAGTGTATAAATAATATAATTAATGTATAAATAAATTAATATATTAATGTATAAGTTATTATAAATAAATTAATGTATAAGTTATTATAAATAAATTAATATATTAATCAATAAATTTGAATTAAAAATTTATTATTTAGGTTAACTGTGATTATTAATCATTTAAGAATATGTTTTGGTCTTATTAATTTAAGTTATTAATTAATAATTGGTATTATAAAAAAATTTAGTTTAATTATTATGATTTAGTAATAGATAATTATTTATTATATTATATAATAATTATTTATTAATATTAATATTATATTAATTAATGTATAAGTTATTATTATATTAATTTATTTAAATGATAAGTATTAATAATAATTAAAATGAAATAAAAATAAGATTAATAATAATAAATTAAAATAAAATTAGGGTTCTAGCCGACTGTTTATTCATCCTTAGATAGGTTTGGCCTCGTTAGTATTTATTCTCCCTGCTTGCTCTTCTCTTATCATCATTCTTCAACCCTGATGATGGATCCCACTTGGGATTCGAAACGTTGGTTCAAAAATGTTTATACTGTGGATTCTCCGATCAATTCAAAAGATAAAAACCACAGATCTCTCAAATACAATTTTATGTTTATTTTCCCCCATTTTTGTGTTCACTTTTACATCCCTTTTCCAACACTCATCATATTTTCAGCATTGATGATATATTATGACATTGATAATTATGAACAACTCATGACATTGTCAATAATCATGATGATGATGATAATGAAGATGGTGATGATGGCATGAATTTTGATTATGATGATAATGACAATGATGATAAAGATGATGGTGGTTATGATGACAATGATGATGATGCTAATGACCTTGGCCAATCTTCCTAATTTTTAAATGTTGTCATTTTCATAATCATAATCATTATCTTTGGCATTATCATCCAAGTTATCATCATTTTCTAATCATTATTATCATTGTCATCTAGGTAATCATCAACAACAATAATGGTGTGAATGATGACGACGATGTAAATGATGATGATGTCCATGACGTCGATGAAAAAAACTTTCATGTCCACGTTAGTATAATGCGTGAGAAATAATACATCATGTGACACCACATTCATGTTACAATTCCAGTTTACAAAGTAAAACTTAACATAGAAAGGCCCTATAGTTCACTCTATGTACAAAGTAAGGTCTTCCACTATGATCATTTCCTCATCAGTTGGTGCCTTAAGAGGGTCAAAGAAGAAATTATCATAAGAAAATGAATATACAGGTTATGGCTATGGTTTCCAAGGAGAGGGGCGAAGCTGCTCAACCTAGAAAGGAGATCGAGGGGTAGTAACAACATGGTTGACCTAAGAGGACTCAACTGTATTGAATATAGGTGTATAAACTCTTAGGTCTAGGTATATTTCCCCTACTAAAGAGTCACGTAAGGTGGAACAAATTCACAACAACTTTATAATAGAGATTTTAGCCGGAAAATTTTTCTACTACAGAAAGAATAGGGGAAAGACCCTTGTATGGGAGGTCTTCCCATAGGTATCTAAGAAGTTTCTTATTAGGAGCTAGAGGGATAGTGGTCTTGGTTTCCTTTTGCTATACAAGTGGGATCTTATTGGGTTACTATAGCTTTAGCCTGGTTGAGAGCGTGTAATCCCATCATATTCTCTAGCTCTTGTAGTAACATTTACATCAAATTATACTACTTCTACATAAATTCAACAATGAAGCAAGATCTTGAATTTCCATCTAGATTGAGTGGGAGAAGTAAGTGGCTAACTATAAAAAAGTATCTTGGGAAGAAGTGGAGCATTTTGAAGGATGACTAGATGAATATGGATGTTGATGGAATTAATTACAAAATATTTACAATTGGGAATTTTTAGGGGGGATAAGTCTCCTTTGAAGTGACTATTCTTCTTTTAAGTGCTTCACTCTTTAGTATATAACACATTCTTCCATAAGATGCCTCAATCACTTATGATAATTGTAATACTTGCTAGGATGAAAGGGAAATAAGAAATGGATTCCTTATAAGCTTGTCATAATGTTGTTCCACTAGTTATGGTGGAGATGGCTTAATTAGTGGTGGTGGAGGTTTAGTGGATGGTTGTATAGGTAGTCTTTGAAGAATAAGGTTGATCCTTGTTTTTCAAAAGTATCTTTATGGGTGGATTAGCATGAGTGGTAGAAGTGGCAGCAAAAAATTCATGCACTAAATCGGTAAGACCATCCCTTGCAACATTTATTTCCTTTTTATTTCCTTTTGGCTTAGTCACTCTTGATTGTGGGTCAACTAAGAGAGAAGTTACTTCACTAGCTATAATAGGAGGATAATAAGTTCTTAGGTGATGTCTAATGTTGATAGTTTATAAGTCCAACATCTTATTGATATCATCCTAATAGGTTATCTATTTATTATTAGTACATTTTGGTTGCAAAACTTCTCTTATACCTTCTACAAATATTTTCCTAAGCTCATCTAGAGAGAACTTGGTCTCACATCTAGCTAATGAAAATTAGAATCTATGAATTAAATAGGTCACAACTTCCCACTTTCCTTGCTTTAATTATATAAGACTAATCACTTCAAATATATTGATTGGTTTAAGAGCATACATTCCCAAAAACTTATCACATATTTTATCAGGAGTCTCTATAGAGTTCTTGGGATGGTTTGCAAACCATTCAAAGGCTAACCTAGTAAGAGTGTGTGGAAAGAATTTGACCATAACTTATAGCCATGTCATCAAGTATTTACAAATTTTGATGAACTTGGACAAGTGTGCTAAAGAGAGATAACCATAGTGCACTAGACAGGCCTAAGCACAAGTGTGTTACGCAAGATATGCACGACAATATGTGCCCTTAGGCATAAAACACTTTATAAGGGACATAAAGAATATCACAAGATGATGGAATAAAAATGTGAGTTCTGGTGTACTTATACACAAGAAGGGATATGCCTAGGGTTTAACAAGCCTACATGTACAAATTTTACTAGGTTGGCCTTATCATCTCCCTACTATTACAACAAATGATAATAAATGATTGAATGATGGTCTTAGCCATGATGAAAAATAAATTAATGATATGTATAAATGTGTTGAGGCATGAAGATTACATGCATAATTCTAACATAATTCCACATCTCTAAAGATAGATTTCATCTGATAGAAATCCCTCATGATTTCCTTACTGTGCTTAAAACAAAAAACTCCCACCCAGACAGCAATTGAAGCAGAATTATCCTAACTAATATTTTTCATGTTTCATAGAATACAGACTATAACCATTGCAAAATTGAAAAGGAATGAACTCTGCATTTGTAAAGATTGATTTCATGGGAAAGTGATCCTTCCTCTCCCTTATGGTCTTTAGGCCTTACTAACCTTGGGTTGTGCATGTTGAGTGGAATGTGAGTTACTTGTTGAAATTACTACTAATGTGTAACACCTCCCATCTCACACTTAAAAAAAAAAAACTAATTGAAAATTATTCTTAATGGAACTTTATTATCAATGTGAATTTTTATTCCTTTATAGTGCATTAAAGATTATTAGACTTCCTAACATTGTTATCGAACCATAATTTTAGTTTTGAAAGGTTCATAAAATTTGAAGTCGCTGAAATTTACATTTTTAACTAGACTTGACTCGTTTTTAAAGTCTAATACTTAGCGTTTAAGTTAATCTATGTTCTTTCTATTTTTAATTTATATAATATGTGTGACATATGTAACTCTTATATGCAGGTTTATAAGTTATCATTTTATTCTACTAAATTAGATCTTTCATTTATAATACCTTATAGCTTACTTAATTACTTTTTCATTGGTATTAATGTCAATTATGGTCTCTAATCAAGTTTATCATCCTAATTGCACCTCCAAGCCATAGTCTTGATACACTGCCCTTTTTAAAATTAATCTTTCGTGTTACTTGTCATGGTCAATTTATCACCTTTGTTGGTTCTTAATTGAGTTTACTATGTTAAAAAAATTGTCCTTTCAATTGATGTCCCAATAGTTATTATGTCATCAATAATTAAATACCTCCTGCAAAATGATATTCTAGTTATATGATATGAATGGCAGTAAGTGCTAAGTTTACATGGAGCACTCACATTCCTCCATGTGTGCTAGATACGTGTGAACTTCATGTGATGACACAGTTTGTGGTGTTTACAAGGCGTTTTTACATGAACGGTTTTGATTTCTCCTCAAGAAATCAATGATCCACAAAATTAGGGTTTTCATTAGGATTTCTTGGTTGTGTCCTTTCAGATTTTGTTCAGACATATACCAAGAATTTTGGCTCAACTTTCTTCACTCTGAAATTCTTTGAAATTCGTTGATACAGTAGTCTAACATTAATTTACTACACCCCACATTTTTTTCAATGCTTATATATCCAATGTTAAAAACTAAGGAGCTATTGTATATATCAAATGGTAAATTTCCACAATAGGGAATTGATCCTCTGCATGGTGTGTAAAAACTGGGAATTATAGAGATAAAGGTGTGTCAAACGAGTCTTACTGGGATATCTCCCTCATATAACTATGTCAAATGTTAGCCAAATGGGTGTCAAAAGAATGTAATGGAGTTATAGATCTATTTCCTTCTTCTTATTCCTGAGACATAGATAACTGCTAGTATACAAAGTCATTATTACCTCCTAACGAGTCAAAGGAGTATTTTGAGTTTCTTGTATCCTAATAATTCAATATCTAGTAAGAGTCTTTATTTGGGAATTAGTTATAAGTTCTAACGTTATAGAGTGACTCTCAGATTATAGGTACTAATTCTAATGATTTATACACTCTTCATCTTATTGATATATAATGTCTAATATATGTGAAGTCGGTAATATAATTACAAATCCTGGACATATACATAATGGAACATGAAGCTTCATGATATGGAAACATAGAGGAGTTGGTTCTGGCTCTAATTCCTATTGGGTTACCTCCATTACTTAGACATGTATTTGTGTGAAAATGAATTGAATTGGTTTATGTTGAAGGACAAGGCTTCCAAGGCGAGGTTATCAAAGACAAAAGACACTCATCGTAGTGGTCAAAAATGGTTAAAAGAAATGATAACAACTTTTGTAAGTATATTAAATATGTGATATTTTTTTAATAAAATTTGTACTGGAAGAAAATCATTGTTATCTAATTTCTCCCTATTTACTGATTAATGGGAACTAAAATATGGAAGAAATTCAAATCATTTGGAAAAAGAGATGTTGCAGCAAAAGAGATAGTTTGATTTTGTTGTGTGCATGGAGTCTGAGGTATGTAATTTTAGCTAGATTTCCAATATATCTTTGAACCATATTTTCATTTTATTTTTTATGACTATTATATATTATATCCTACCTCATTTTATGGTTGGCATTGATATGAATTGTGATATGGAATTAATACTATCATGTAATATTTATTTTTTTATTTTTTTTCCATAATTTTATAGGTAATGACTGCCAAGATGATGATCTGGAATATGTTGAGCATACATCAAGAGATGATGATCATGAGGATGGCGATAGTGTTGGTGATGATGATGTGGATGAGACTGATCACGATGGTCAAGATGATGATCATGAGGATGATCTTGGTGGTGCTAGCTAGGCATGCACATGCATTATTTTTGAAGTACTATAATGTAGAATGAAATTCCTATTTTTAGATGGATGTTGTGAATTTACCTTAGAATAATGATATCTATTAAACATTTGGATTCAGTAATCATACAATGACTTTGATTTGATTAAATATGATGATGATATTATCATTATTATATTTTTATATGATGTATATATTGGAAATTGTCACTGTTAAAAATTATTATGTATGATAATATTACCATCCTTGTATGTTTGTTGTGAATTTATCTTAGAAGAATGATATTCATGAAATATTTCTATTTGGTAATCACATTGGAATTTTAGTTTATTTGATTAAAAATGATAATCATATTATTAGCAGTATGTTGTTATTTTATGTATATGTGTTGAAAATTGTCAATGAATCATTATGTATAATGATATTGGTAGTTATTCTACCTACATAACTTTGCACAACAATGTCTCCTACTATACAACCTAGTATGCATGCTCTGAGTTTCCATGATTCAACTTTTAGTCACTGGAGTTATAGAATCTAGTTATATGTCATGTGGATCTCTAGGTGTATGTCCATTAATTTGATTTTATCATTAATGGGAGTAACTTCATGTTGAAATCAATATGTAGCCCTAAGTCAAGAGGCATATCAAGCTCATGCATTATCTTATATCTTCCTTACTATAGTGTGAGTCCCTATTATAGTGGGAAGAGTAATTTACAACATGTTCCTTTGAGTTGATCTCTTTTCAAATGCTTTGTCTCTTAGCTTTTCAATTTGCTTGAGACTTATGCTTGTCATATCTCAATTTAAACTTATGTTATATCCTTTGTATAATGCTTGAAACCTCTAACTCGGGCTACAACGGAATGATCTGTAATCCTCCCTGCATGTGGGTTGTGTGTCGTTGGGGTGTTGTGAGCGAGAAAAAGAATCTAGAGTGTCTTGTTCTAGATTGAGAGATCTACCGATCAAACATTAGGTGAATAAAATTGGACAAATGATCAACATGATCACCATTGAGATAAGAACACAAGGCTCCTCAAGGTGGCTTCCTCCTATATCCAAGAGAAACATTTGGTAATATGACTATGGATCTACTTGTATTTCCTCGAGTGAAAGTGTAAGTTTTGATCCTCTTACTCCTACCCCATCTTTGGTCCATACTCCTCCCTTAGTGTTTACACCTTTGCAATCGATAAATGTTCCACTAGTTACCCTAGCGATAGTGTAAACACCCATTACACAACCTAAGTAAAAAAGATAAGATGAGGAAAAACCAATAATGTTAGGGGAACCAATTCTCCTAGCTGAGTTTCCATATTTAATGACATGATATGTTGGAGTTACATGTTATCTCAGGATAATCACTAGTGATAGCATATATGTTAGATAAGGAAACGATTACTACGAAATGTGTTATACATACTTTCTTTTCCTTGTACTAATATGAGTCATATAAGCCTTGTTTTTCCTTGTACTAATAAGAGTCATATAAGCTTTACGAACTAAGCTAATATCCATAATAACTCTAATTATTTAAGTTGTTGAGTAGTCATTACTAAGAAAGTTTAAATTAGCTCACACTATGTTACATTACTTTGCATTATAGTTATAATGTGTATACAAAGAAGTATTGTCTCCATTTATTCATATTAGATAACACTAACCATAGGGTAAGCAAGCAACAAAGAAATTGTTGTATTATAGTGATTGTGTATATCTTGGATCCAATAATTATGGATTTACTATGTCATAGCTTTCGTAATTGACATGAGGATGTGTAATAGGGATTTCTTGGAATTAGAGAAAATTGTATTTTAAGGTTAATATTGAATTTCCTCGTCATAATGTGTAAGCGAATTAAAATCCTTTAAATTTTAATAGAGATACATGTGTGACTAGGCACGTAAAATGACATGACAAATTTTTGTTATTTAATTTGGGTAAGGTGAATTTTTTTAATAATATTATTTACCTACCTTATGTGTGAATGGTGCCCAAATGATCTAAAACTATATTAAATATTAAAAATGAAATTAATATCTTAATCTATATAAATTAGAATATCGAGAATATTTTTAATGAATGGTAAATCATGGGTTGAGTGTGGTTTTAATGAAGCATAAATAATGGGTTAAGCATTAATTAGAAAAAGAAATTAAAAGTTTCAACCCATATAATATTAATAACATATGTTTCCATGCACCAATATCTAAAACAAAATGCCAAAAATTAGTAATATATTAATTTTTTTAAATATTACATTTTTTAACATTTAAGAAAAAATTCTATGCACAAATATTTAGAAACAAAATAACACCAATTAGTAATATTTTTAAATATTACTTTAAAACTCTCATTTCAAATTTATTTTGATATTTTTTCTTTTTACGTTTTAGAAATTTATATTTAAAAAAAAAAAAAAATTGTTTTTAAATGTGAATAAATATTTTGTTTAATATTTGCCACCTTTTCATTTACGAAATATATTTTTCAAAATAATTTCATCATTTCCTGCTTTTTGTATTTTTTGCGAAGAAAAATACAAGTGAGGGGTGAATTCATTTAATTGAGAATATCGTTTGTTTGTAGTTGAGCAACAGTGCCATAATCGAAGATCATTTGTTTGCAGCGGCAACAACAATGTCACAATCGAATATCATTTTTTGCAGCAGGTGCTAAGCAATAGTTCCACAATCGAAGATTGCAATCACCACAACCAATGGTAAAGCCTTCCTCAGCCACACTTTATTTGTGTTTTAATGGGTTTTTATTTTTCAGGCACACGTTTCTTTTCACTCATGCTTAGGAATCTCTCTTGGAATTTAAGAAGCTCATCACCAAGGATCCTCATAATTCCATGGCCTATTGGAGCATTGAAGTCCCTTTGTGCAACTGGACTGGTATTACCTGCAGTTATTTCCATCTATGGAGAGTAGTCACTCTCGATTTCAGTTCCAGGCATATGAAAGGCTCTGTTTCTCGTCCCCTCGTCAATTTTTCATTTCTCTGCTCACTTGATCTTTATAGCAATGTGTTCCACCATCATATCTTAGTTCAATTGGGACATCTCTTTTATTTGAAGAAGCTCAATTTGTTCGACAATCAATTAAAATGAGAGATACCATATCAACTCAGTAGTTGTAGAAGTTTGGCATTCTTAGAGCTCTCGCTCAACATTTTGAATGGAAATATCCACGTGAAGCATCAAAATGTCATCTAAAATATTTTATTATTTATATAGATCACTAGAATAAAAACACAACTTCAATCTACTCAATGATGTCGCTCATCAATTTTTTTTCCTAATGTCATTTTTCTCTCTATATATGATATGAGTCATAGTGGGTGTTTGTCAATATTATATTTTCTATGGTTGGCCAATTAAAAAACAAACAATATTGTTACACTATTTTGGCATCACATCGGTCTTTATCTATTCGATGGTGCATTAGAGAAATCTGGATCTTGAATTTAGTAGTAAATATATATTCCATGTTATTAAAAGATATCATATTTAAAATAATTAATTTATCACTTCCACCAATTATTAACCCATTTCTCTTTTCAAAAAATTTCTTTATCAATTAAAAAAATGTTAAACATTTCTACAAATCAAAGTAACAACTTACATTATATTATAAAATGTCTAATATGTAATATAACTTACATTATAATATAACATCTCTAATATGTTACACAATGTACCACAATTATTGAGATATGATATGATGATGTCCCACACATGCGCCAATGAAGTACTGCTAATGTCATCATGTTATCTATATCCTTGATTGAAGTGATTAAATATTAGGATAGAAGACCAAAAGGAAAATTACAATTGAAATGACTTTTAAAAATTCTGAAAATTTTGGTTTTTCCATATTTGCTTCCTCATTATATAAGGTTGGAATGAGACCTGTGTGAAGTTTTGAACTAATTTTTGGACCTATTCGACTATATATATGTATGTAACATTTGATTTTTTTTTAAATAACAAGGTACATTTTTTATTTTTTTTCTGGAAATAAGAAAAGTTGACATGCAACCATGTGTATCAATGACTAACAAGAAGATATTGTGGTTGGCATGCAACCATGTGTACCAATGACTAACAAGAAGATATTGTTGTTGCAAAAATAATTGACCTACAACCATAGCTCAGAATGATCCTAAAGAGTTATACATAGATCACATAACCTTAATACCAAAAGCAAGAAATGTTTAATGTGATATAAAAAATTACGTGTGGTGAAATTGTAATATTTTATTATTTAAACATGTCATTTATACAACTGTATGCATTGTGTTTTTGGAATTATTTATATTAATGTATGTGTTTAATTATTTTATATGTTCTTTTATTTATGTTATTAGAAATATATATATATATATATATATATGCAAAATTTAAATAAATAAATAAAAATTATAACTTTACTTTAAATTGTTACTATTATTATTATTATTATTAATTAATATATATATATATATATATATATTAAATTAAAATAAATACACTTCAAAAAATATGTAGTGGAAAAATATAATAAAGTAATAGTAAATAGTATGTAATATATGCTTAATAACCTTTGTGAACATTATAGTTTTCATACTATTATTAATTGAATAAATTCTATATAACAATTATTTTTTTGCATATATTTTTTTATATTAAAAAAAGTGTTAAAACAAATATTTTTAATTTTAATCAAATTTTATTAATGACTCATTTTGTTTCTCATATTCAGAAATCTACATAATAAATTTAAAATGGTATATTAAATATTAGATTACCAAATTTTATTAAATCTTGTGTTCATAAATAAATTTAAATATGAAATATATATAGAGTTATTTTGATTAAAGTGACATATATTTGGATAAATTTGATAAAAGTAAAATAGTTAAAATAATATATTAAAAATTGTTTACATAGCATTATTTTATTAATTTCTTAATTTTTCTTAGTTGGTTATTTTTGAGTTGAAATTTCCTTTAATTGGAAAAGTAATTGACACGAGATTGGTAAAATAGATTTCTTGTTGAGAATTTTTAGTAGTCATATACTATGGTCAACATCTTGCATCTCTTCATATTCTTATTATTCCTTTGGGTCATGGGAAGAGGTGACCAAAGGTTCCTTCTTTGTGTGGATGTGAATTTATTTTGGAATAATGATATATGCGATGAGTGTTGATTTGATAGTCATATATGTAAATTAAAATTTGTTAATGATTTTTTGATAGAGAATTATTTTATATGATGACATTGTTATTATTTGGATGGATGTTGTCAATTTCCCTTAAATTTATTTACAAACATTGTTATCAATTTGAATTGTGATACCTTCTTTAATGATATTTAGAAATTGTGATATATTTTGCTATGCAATTGAAATTAGTAAAATGAATCCATAAAGGGGGATCATAATGAATTGTGATATCTTCTTTAATGATATTTTTAAAATGTGATATATTTCACTATGCAATTGAAATTAGTAAAATAAATCCATAAAGAGGGTCATAAATGGAAAGAAAAGTACACTCTACACAAGAAGTCAAATGCAAATGTAAATGGGGATGTAACCATGGAAGCAAAATTAGAATTAGAATTGGATGTTAAATTAGGCATTAAAACAAGATGCAAATAAGGACACTAAAAGTGTTTTAAACTAGAAGTAAAAAAATGTGCAACAATAGACGCAAAGAAGGGAACAAAACATGACATACAAAAAGATACCAAGTTGGACACAGACAAGGATTCAGAAATGGACACCAAACTAGATGTAAAAAATGACATACAACTAGATGTAAAATAGAATGCAAAAGGGGATGCCAAGTTGGGTGCTAAAAAGAAACAAAAAAGGATACAAATTAAGATGCCAAATGATGATGCCAAGAATGGTGTAAATTTGGGATGAAAAACTTAGGCGAAAAAAATAAAAAAATAATAAATAATAATAATAATAATAAATAAATGTACAATGAAGCTAAAAAATGGGTGAAACCAAGGACACCATATTGGATGCCAAAAATGATGCATAATAAGATGCAAATTTAGACGCAAACTTAGAAACAAAATGAGAGGCAAATGTGGATACAAAATGAGGCAGAAAAAGATGCAAATTTGAATGGCAAAAATGATGTAAAATTAAACATAAAAAAGGATACAAAATAGGATGAAAAAGTGGGCCTAAATAATGGTGCAACATTGGACACATAAGTAGACACAAAAAATGGTGCAAAAATGGGTATAAAAATAGCTCAAAATTGGATGCAAATTGAGATGCAAAAAGTGATGCAAAAATTGGTGTAAAAGCAAATGCAAAAATGGATGTAAAAAATGGCTCAAAATTGAATGTAACATTAGACACAAAATGGGATGCAAAGGTTGACACAACACATGACTTAACATAGGATGCAAATATAGATGCAACTTTGGATGCTCAAAATGGTGTAAAATTGGATGCAAGAAATTATGTTAAAAACTATGCAAAATTGGATGTAGTAAATGATGCAAAATATGGTGCAATATGGAATGTGAAAAAGGGAGGCAAATTAACCGCAAAAATAGACATAAAAAATGGTCCAAAAAAACTACAAAAATGGATGCAAAATTTGATGCTAAATCAAATTCAACATATGGTGCATAGATAGGCACTAAAGCAAGTGCAAAACTAGATGCAAAATTAGAAGCAAAAACTAGTGCAAGACAAGATGCAAAACCTAAGATATATCGTCTAAGTTATCTAAAATTTGCATATAACTTTATTTATATTTATTCGAAAGTTAATTACTACCTAATTATTTTAGTAATGGCTTATTGTTAGAACACATTTCCACTCGAATTACTAAAAATATAATCTTTTATATTTTTATAGATTTTTTTAATTAAGAGAAAAACATATTTATATTTTATAATTTATTTGTTCTATGTTTTAGAATGTCAAAATTTGGCAAGGATTTCTTGGAATCACTAATTTGAGTTGTAAACTCTCCATAATTTGAGTGCCCCAGAGGTTTTTCAAAATGTTGAATCCATATAAGCAATCAAAAACCCACTTTAAACAATAAAAGTTAAGAATTAGCCAAAAAAAAATCTGTGGATTCTCGTCAAAAACTCCAAAACATAGTATGTTTAGACAACACATATTCATATTGTCATAGTTATTTAGGATTTGCATATTATTTCATATTGTCAAAGTCATTTCAAAATTTTTAATTTTAATGGGTCGAGAGGCTCTCACCAATCCAATATGGTACATGTGTTGTAATGTAATATTTAACATTTTAACTAAGTCAAATTACATAAAAATAAAATAAAAAGATTAAAGTAATGTAAACATTTTAACTCCATCAAAATAAAATAAAATAAAAATAACCCTATAAAAATAAAATAAAAATAAAAATAGCCCATGGTATTGAGAACTCATGGTATTTATGTGGAATGTAGCCTATTTAAAGGAGGGAATTAATTCAATCTAGATCCATCTTAACTCTGGATCTACCAATGGTGGAGAGGGATCAAATCTCTTGATATGCAAACCTCAAATATAGAAGGTGACTGGGGTGTTTCGTTAAGCCACTCTGTGGTGAAAAAGGTCATCGATTCACAACTTCCTGAGCAAAAATCGAAACATGCTAAGCACTATGGCCCAAGTCGGATATGATCATCGGGTAGGTATGATCATCAGATGCCACTGTGTCATATATTCAAGCCAAAGTTAGACGGGACTCAGATTACTTAAAAACAAAAATAAAAAATTATATTTACCAATAAAAGATTTTGACTCAATTTAAGAAAAAAAACAAAACAAAAACACATACACATAAAATTAATAATTATATTTATAATTAATAATTAAACTAAAAAATCATTTTAATTCTAGATTTACCGATAGCTAAAAATAATAAACTCTTTTAAAATACAAATTATTTTTAAATAGAGCTATCCACATTAATTTTGTTTTTATACCACATTTCCAGAACCATCACTATAAATCTTTAAGAATATATTTTAACAATGTATTTTTAAACCGCTCGGGTGTTTGGTACTTTATAGACATCAGATAATGTTGTTCCACACATCTCTTAATAGTGTCCCCATTGTCCCTCACCTTTAACGCTGTCAAAGGTGCTAAAATGGCTACCGCCATAGAAAGTCCCCTTTTTATAGACTCCTACAATTATCAAAGTGCTACCATTTTCACTTTATAATAAACATCAACGGGGAGCTTTAGGGGTGCCCTATTTCCTCACGTTTCTAATGGAGTCGGTGTTTATGTGTTTATCTAAGGTCGTCCTACAAATTATTGAAATATTAAATTAAAATAAAGATTTATAATGAATTATAATAAAATGTATTGAAAGATATTTTTAAATTTAATATAGTAAAAAGAGTTATAATGAAAGAGTTGTTGTATTATCTTATTATGATAGGTAAATATTTTGATTCCATTAAATTATATAAAAATAAAAATTATAATTATTAATTAAAATATTTTTTCTCTATTAAATTACATTAAAATAAAAATTAAATTAAACTAAAAATTAAAAGAAAATAAATCATTATAATTAATATTTAAAAACTAGTTTAGATCTATCTTAACTTTGTAAGAGATTTCATATAGATCTAAACTTAAGATGAATCTAGTAAGCAAATTAAGCTTTCTATTCTTAAAACCTAAATTACTTTATTCTGGAATGGTAGACCATGGTATCTTCTATAATGAACAAATAATAAGTGAATTACCTCATAAAACTATAAAGCAACATTTTTCACCAAATAAAACATATCTCTAGAAATTTGAACCAACCAAAACTTAACTTAAGCTACGTTTTTCACAATTTTCACCAAATAAAACATATCTCTAAAAATTTGAACCAACCAAAACTTAACTCCTTCGATTTATTTAATATTTTTTAAATTAAAATTTAATAATATATTTTTTAATCGAATATTATTTAAAGTGTTTAAACACTTTTTAAAAACATGAAAACATTTAAATTGAGTTAAATTTTTTATTTAAATGCATTAAAATATGTATATTGGTATAGCTTTTCACCATTAATCTAATAACCCTAAGGCTTCCCTAATGTGTGCCTTAGTAGGCTTTAGGGCTCATTGCAGGTGAAGATATTGATTGTACTTCACATCCTTTATATTTTCACCTTTTTTCCGAGGTATATTATATTCATATCACATACTTAAATGTACATCCATGTTAAATAATTTTCACAACAATGAGAATGTTGCACAATGCCACGTGTGCGAGCACCCCTCCATTCATTCATGTGCAACAGAGATGGCTTAAGATACGCAAACACCTTTATGACTTACTTCATTCTCCTTACTTTCATATTCTATTCTTTGCCTCGCTTCTTTCATAGCATCATTGCCTCCAGGGTACTTACATTTATGGAATTTATAAATGGTATTCACTTTTGTGTTGGAATTTAATTTGATTATCAAAGTTTATATATATATATATATATATATAATTCGAACACGTAATTTTTTTAAGAATAAATAGATATTTCTAATCATTATCTTTTTTTGATAATAAATTACAATGGATGGTTTGAAATATGTAGACAAAATTTTCTGTATGTAATTTCTATGGAAAGATTTTTCTTCATTCAATTAAACATATATATTTTTAACCATTAAATTTATTTAAACTATAATTCTATGTATGAAATATATCATAAACATATAGAATAGCATTATTCATTTTTCATGTTCAATATTTCACAAAACAACTTATATATTTTTCAAGGTTGATGCATATGTTGTTTTAATACTAGACTATATATCTTAACTTGAGATCTATCAACGAGGGATCAAATATCTTTTTATTGAGCTTTGCACCTCAAGGGATTTGATCTCTCTACGAGCTTAATAAATCCCAAATTAAGATGGATCTAGACTGATAGAATAAATTTTTTATATATATATATTATTGGCAAAAAAGGAGCCTAAAACTGTGAATGGTAAATTAACTATTTTACCTCAATTTTATTTTAACTATTATTATTTTTTTTTTAAATGTAATTTGACTTATCAGAATGTTTAAATAAATTTACAAGACATTACAACGCATTTTCCATCATTACAACGCCTTTTCCATAATGAGCTGAAAAAACCTTTCAACTTAATAAAATTCAATTAATTTTTAATAAAATACATATATTTATTAAAAATATAATTTAGGCACTGTTAATAATTTTAAACCTATCATTTTACTTTGGACTGGGTTAAAAGTATTTTTTCTTTTTAGGTTAATAAAAAATCCAACCACACTTTCAAAACATACAACTAAAACCTTCGAACATATATTTGCTTAACAATGGCAGTACCATGATATAAGTTAAAAATCCACATCACAAAAGTGGAGAATATTGAATGTGTGCCTTTCTATTGGGTGTTTCTTAAAAATCCACATCACAAAAGTGGAGAATATTGAATGTGTGCCTTTCTATTGGGTGTTTCTTAAAAATCCACATCACAAAAGTGGAGAATATTGAATGCATGCCTTTCTATTGGGGTTTTTTAAGTAGGTTCTGCACAAAATTTCTATTGGGTGTATTTAGTAGCTTCTGCACAAAATTTCTATTGGGTGTTTCTTAGTAGGTTTTGCACAAAATTCAAAGTTAGGGAATGTTATAGATACCATATGAATGACACCCGTATTAATGTAGAAAATTATAACTACCTTTTACATAAAAAGATGCAACAAACATTGTGCTTTAGTGGCTTCCGAGGATTTACCAAGAGCAGGTAGCAGTTCTTTACCAAATAATTGAATTAGATACTCACTATATATACACATTTCGTACTTACAAACATTAAAAAAGAAACATGACCAGCCGGGGGGAAATAGTGTAAGTGTTGTCCATTGGAACATGTGAAAAGAAACTTCCACCATCTCTATGTTAGAGAAACCTCCACCATCACTATGTGAATCCTATAATAATAGTGAACAGCATCTTTAACATTCTCTTGGTTTGCCTCTGTTTATTTGTCTGGTAAGACTCCCACTTCCAACTTCCAACCCTTTCACCTGGTTGAGCATCATCAGAAAGGTTGCAGTGTTGAGAGATTTAGAAAGCCAATAGATTAAGATGGATTTAAAAATTGAACTATAAGATCTGGCAAATAACAATAGGTTGGTACAGAATGAAACGGTTACAAACACCAAATGATTAAATATTTATTTTTTATTTTATTTATTTATTTATTTATTTATTTATTTTTATTTTTATTTTTTTTATGTAATTTGACTAAGTAAAAATGTTTACATGATATAACATTACAATATCTCTCCCACTAATAAATTCACTATTTTATCTCAATTTTATTTTAATTATTTGTTTTATTATTTTATTTTTTTAATTTATTTTTATTTTTATGTAATTTGATCGAGGCAAAATGATGACATTACAACATCTCTTCCATATTGAGCTGGAGAGTGCCTCTCGACCCAATTATTATATATATATATATATATATATATATATATATATATATATATATATATAATCCAATGTAAAGGTCACAGCCAAGCCAGAGACCACATTGGTGTATGAGACCCCCTTGTTTGTGGGACAAGGGACCCACCTACGCACAGTCAAATATCTCTTCCATATTGGGTTGCAGAGTGTCTCTCAATGCAATTTTATATATATAATCCAATTTAAAGGTCACAACCAAGCCAGACACCACATTGGTGTATGAGACCCCCTTGTTTGTGGGCAAGGGACCCACCTTCACACAGTGATTTGACTGCTAAGTCTACAAAGGCATACACACACACACACACACACACACACACACACATATATATATATATATATGGAACGAGTAAGGGATTTCATATTAATAAATATGGATTAGGGACCAAAACCCTTACATATCTTTTCCAATACAAAACTTCTATTAATCATAGTTGTTCAAAGCAATTGCAGGCACTGGGGTTGTTGTTCCATCTTAGACTAAATACATTCACATTGTATATTCTACAAAGCCCAAAGCAACAAGATACAAATTTAACAACATTTACCCGACGAATTACTTTTCCACCAGCGGTGTCACTAGGGCCTTCATCGCCCGAAGTCGACTGTAGATTGCTAATTCGAGTGATCTCCAATGCAGACGTGCAAACACCAAAGCAAGAACTTCATCGCTAAGGCCATCAACCATCTACTCCATCTCAACCTAGTGGCGGCGTAGCTTGGCTTCCAGAAAAAGTTGGAATGACATCCTTTGTCTTTCTACCATATCCTCTAGCTTCTTTATGAAGATTAACAGAGCCTGTGAGCAATAAACTATCCATCACAATGTTGGCATCAATATTCTCTGAAGGGGTAGAGGAATTGGTCATTTAAAGCCTAAATTGTTCACCCAAGTATATAGCTCTCTGACAGTAAGAATGGTTGCTACATAACCAGTGTGAAATATTAACCTAGTGATATTGTGAGGGAAAATCTCGATATAATTATAGGGTCCCTATAAATCCATGAGTCAAACATCAATGGAAAATATTGCTCCCTTGCCCAAAGATTAGTTGAACAAAGAATTGACAGGGTAGGAGTGGCGTTGGATGACTGCCATAACTCCATTCTTTTGCTCAAGGCTCTAATCTTTGCAACGGAGACAAGCCAACCTAGATCCCACATGAAGAGGACTATGTAGAAATGACACCACCCTCTTGAGATATTTAAAGTATCCCGCCACTTGTATTCCCATTTCATATGTCGTAGTGAGAATGAACGAGGTCGGGAGAAGGGAATTCACCAAAGGCCAGAACCTGATCTTCCAGCCACTTTGCAAGAGGATGACCAAAAAATTAGCCACATATCTATATATATATATATATATATAAAAGCCCCTTGCTTCGCCATGTCCTAATTTCAATGTTCTGGATTCATCAATTCCATTTGCTCATATTTAAAAGAAGTGGAAATGCTACCATCCTTCTTATCAATCATTATAGATTTCATTATCATTATGGAACTGGGGACATGCTAATAATGTTATCCAAATCAAGGTTACTTTGTTCCATATCCGAGCCTTTTTTGGCTAAGAGGTTAGCTACATGATTCAAGTGTCCTAAAATGTGATAAAACTCCTCCAATTTTTTGAATTGAGAAGCGAAGTTAATCACTCTTTAAGTTCGTGGGAGGGGAGTCAATACATATTGATTCCTTAGCCTTCCTCATTTGTCGGATAACAAGCACTGAGTCTCCAAATACAATGAGTTTTAAATTTATTTTTTTCATTGGCCACCTCCAAGCCCTTCCGTAATGCAAGATATTTTTCCATGTTGTTAGTCACAAGGATTTTTATTTAAAATGATTTTTATTATTAATTATAAAAAGAAATAATATATGAGTTAAACATATATACATTTAGAAAAACATATAACAAGATTCGTAATCATGGAGATTCACTCCACTTGTAAATAGATTTGTTTACAATGCCATGGTTTACTAATACCACATGCCCAAAAATCCATGAGTCATGTTCATGGGACAATTTTTAATTATAATCAATTTAATTAAAAGTGCAAAAAGATCATAACTAATTTTGATATAAATTTGAACCTTTGATTGGTGACTACTAGAGAATTTTGTAGAACATTCTACACAGGTTAATTTGTAGAAATATCCAGGGTGAAACACCAAAATCAAACGTTGTTGAAATTCAAGAAGAAACATAAACAATAATATAAAATTTATTTATTTTAATGGAAATAATTGCAATAATGGTTAATACTCTCATATGGTGATAATAATAAACCTAAAAATGTTATTACAATAAATTAATAATTATTAAATTAATAATAAAAATTATTATTTATTACAACATTGTCAAGTCACCATTGTTAAAGCACTTTTGTTATTGAGAGGTTATGAGTTCAATTCTCTCTAGACTCTTAGGGTCAGCCTTTGTGGTTGAGCTAGTAAGAACTGATTCCTTTGGGTGGATTTGCTTGGTACAAATATTTTGTGGACGTAGCGGTCACCGATCTCCGGGATCTGTGAACCACATTGAAAAAAATCCTTGATGGTTAGCCCAATTGGTTGAGTCCTCGCCGTTAAAGCACCTTTGTTATTGAGAGGTCAAGGTTCACTTCTCGCGACACTCTTGGTGCCAAACTCCATGGATGAGTTGGTAGGAAGTGATCCCTTCGGGTGGATCTTCCTGGTACAAATATTGTGCAGAGATAGTGATAATTGATCTATGGGATCCATGAATCACTTTTAAATAATAATAATAATAATAATAATAATAAATAAAATAAAATAAAAATTAAAGCCTAAGTGTTTTAAGATATTGACATTTTTTATATTTCTATCACTAAAATTAGCCATAAATTCATTGTTGAAATTGCCATTTTAGATTGTTAAAAAACTTGTTTTTCAATACATAGATAGATCGAACACCTTGACCAATTTTTTTTTGCACACAATTTTAGTGATTGTAATTCCATCTATCCAAAATGAATCTCATTAGCAAAGAATGTAAGAAAATAATTAGTGAAATAAATCTAATAACTTTTTTTTTTGCTTGACCTAGGTGGGATTTGAACATTGAATTCCATGGTTTACATAATACTTTATAACCAATTAAGCTACCGTGTGGGCCAAAAAAAAAAATTAGAAGATTGGTCTAATAAAATAAAATATAAAAAAAAAGATGGTAGAAGGAAAAATACCTGGTGAAGAATGCTAAACAATTTATGTTTTTCATTTTTTTGAGGTTATTGTGTAGAGAGATGCTCTCGAGCCTAATATGGAAGAGATGTTGTAATTTCCTACCATAAACATTTTGACTCAATCAAATTACATAAAAATAATTTAAAATAAAAATAAAATAATAAAATTAATAATTATAATTTTTATTTTATTTTAAATAATGAATACTTTATATTCAAAATCTGCATTACACAGCCAGAACCGTTTTTACATCATCTCTACAAAACTTGCTTCAATTTTAGCAGGTGCTTCCATATCCCAATACAACCATGAAACTATTTTCTTTCCCCTACTAGCCTTGTATACTATAAGTAAACATTGAACCATAAAGTCGGAAATACAATCCTAATATGAAAACAAAACGACAATTCATAAGTGGACATTAACCAGGATTGGTCTTCCCCGTGTCCTTCCTGACATCCTTGCCTCGATTGTCCGGACCCGCTCCTGAGTTGCCTTCTCCTCCCGCTTTATGCAGCTCATCCATGACCTCCTCTGGTAGTCCTGCAATACTATCCTTGACCTTTATCGATATGTTGTGATTGACCAACTCTGAATTGGCAGTGAGTAAATCAATCTCCATCTTCATGATTTTTCTCTCCAAAGACGCCTCCACACTCTAAAACTTTACGTTAATTCTCTCAGTGTTGGCAGCACGATCCTTCTCCAATAGCTTGACACGGCGGGCGATAAGGTCAAGTCTCCCCATTATCAACTTAAACAAGAATTCGGCAACCCTCTTCCAACGCGTTAGATCCTCCTCAAGAAGTTTCTTGCCATGGCCTTCTGGCACGTCCATATTGGTGCTCCTCCAAATCACACAACTATCAATTTCACGCTCCAAGCCTTTGACATTGAATTTCGCGGGAGAGGGTGGTGAGTTCTTAAATAGACCAGACCCTTCTTGCACACCAATTTCAATTGCTCATGTCATAATCTCATGGAGATCCTCGATGTGCAACCCCATTAAATACGCATTTTGTCCCAGGGATCTAGCATTTCGCAGATAATTTGTTGAGTAACAAGATGATGTCCACCTCCTCGCCACTAATTCTCCCTTGTAGTTCATTGTCCTGTGAATTCTCTGAAATGACAGATTTCCCACAGCATCCATACACTGGGTGTAGAAATTTTGAATAATATAACACTTATTCACGGAGATTATCATGATTATACACTATTTTCGGAATGCATGCATAATACATAACCTCCTCTACGTTGATCATCAATTTTGCGGAATTAAAAACAATGAAACATCAATCGCATGCGCACATTAACACAATATATACTGGGGAAAGCATACAGCTGAAAACCCCCAACTATCTGTATATTATAATGATAGAGAACATGTAACAATACATATTACAATACTCCTCACAAGTACTCAGTACTGTCTCCACCTGCTACACACAAACTAGCTCAGATCTGAATCAAATCACAGGTTCAAATCTCCTCCGCTGTCTGCCTGCCTCTACTGCGTAATCCAATGTGAGAATAGGAATGATCCAAGCTCGTTTTCCCTTGGTTTGTACTACACAATCCTCATTGGCAATCTTAATCAATGATTGTGCAAATCTCATGCACAGCTATAGTCACAACTGATAGCAGTCTCACTCTTTCACCCACCTCTAACACTTGTCTCCACTGAACTGTTCATGCACTGAGTTAACTGATGTATTCTTTAGTTGATTTATGAGTTAATAATTAGTGAATTAATTAATAATTAGTTCACATTACTCATCACTAGTGTATTAGGCAGTTATACTAAATACAACTAGTTCAACTAAGTCAAACTGAACACAACTCCTCAATCAGCTCCACCGAACTCAATCACTTGAGTTCTAACTGAAGTCCATCATGCAATAGCTCAACTAACCCATAAGAAAAGCATATTTCCTTCTGGCAATTGCATGTGCCACATCCGAACTCGAACTGAAGTGCTCCAAGAGGTTAAGATAATGTTTATAGTCCAAATATTACTAAGAGCTAATAATATTCGACGGTTCTATTTTTAGACTGGCAGTCTAAAAATAGACTCCGCCCATATGTCTAAAAATAGAAGTCCATCTATTTTTACCAACATGACCAATCATCCACAAATAGCATCCTTCAACTCATAGACCATGATCCATTTGTCTAAAAATAGACATAGTCTAAAAATATACTTTGCTCCAAAAATAGCCTGCGGGCCCACTTAGTGAAGGCGACTTCTTTTCACTAAGCTCCATCATCTTGTTGCATTTTCAACACTCCCTCTCAACAAGATATGGATTATCTGCAACCCCTATCCTGCAACTCTGGAATGTTCTACATGCAACACATTTGCCCGGTCCACTTGCTCCAACAACACTTGGAACAAAAACACTCCCAACTGACCACTCTATTGGGCTAGGAACATACTCTGATGCTGAAGCTCTACCTGCTGCTGACAAGTTCTCCCTCTCTGACATCTGCGCTACTGCAACATCTCCATGCATCTTGCACCATTGCACACCTCTCTGTGCCACCTAGCATTGTGCAAAACACTTGTGCCTCTCGTATTGCTGCAGCCTACTAGCTATACGTTGTCCTAGGATTCCCTACACTGTCGCTCTCTCTGCTGCTCCATCCGCATCTGTCTCTACCCAATCAATCAGTTCCTGCTAATCCACATTGGGGCTCTCGTAGCAAGGTCTCATCCAAGAGGTTGGGTACCTCAAGGATCCTGCCCCTCCTCCTTGGGACGATCAATCCACATCACCCCACCTCCTACCTAGAGGTATGGCTGCATGTGATCCCTCAGCCCGCCTGGCTCGAAGTTTCCCCCTACTGGAGGTCTCTACATGAGTAGATGTCTCTACTCGATCTCCTCTCAGCTTCCCTTGTTGTGGCTGCTCCACAACCTCCTGAAGTTGCTGCACCAATCATGGCTCCTCCAGAATCGTCTGAGACTTCTTCTGGCTCTGCATGTTGAGAGGTAATATACGCTCCCTCTCAACCACCAAGTCTCCATCAGTTGCCTCGCTGCTCAAGGATTTGCATGCATCTTGAACCTCAAGAGCATACAGGTTCTTGACCCGTGAACCAATCTGCTTCACCTGTCTAGTGATGATGTGTCCAAGGAAAACCTTTCCCTTACTGAAGACTACATCATAGCCTCTGTCTTCCAGCATCGCGATCGACACCAAGTTTCTCTTCAGTCCTGGTACATACTTGACATCGGTCAAGGTAAGGCGAGCTCCATGCTCCCTCTGAAAAATAACCGTGCCTACACCTGAGACACTATACTTCTCATCATTACCCATCGCTATGAGTATCTGGAGATCTTTCTCCTCCAAAGTACTGAACAAACTCTTGTCACTGGTCATGTGGAAAGAAGCTCCACTGTCAAGAAACCAACCACTTCCCACCATGGATGAAACCATGCATGCAAAGAGTGTGAAATCCAACTCAAACTGTGAAGCAAGTGCCTCACCTTCAGATCCTTCCCCGGATCCCTTCTTGGATTTCCTTCGTGGATAATTTGCAGCATAATGGCCCACCTCATGACAACGAAAGCATCGCACTTTCGATTTGTCAACCTTCTTCCCATCATTGGAAGAACTGGATTCAGAAAGAGAACCCTTCTCCTTCCCCTTCTTTGCTTTGGCAGCCAAAGCGCAATTTTCTTCATCAGATGCCTTTGATGAAGATCTGTCCCTGGTATTCCGCCTGATCTCCTCTTGCACAAGATCCGACCAAAGTCTCTCCCATCCTGGCAATTTCTCTCGACCATTGATAGAGTCCTGATAGGAATGCCAACTCTTCGGAAGACCAAGGAGAGCCAAGCTCACCAAGTCCTCATCATCGACAGTCACCCCCACACTTCCCAGCTCATCCCGGCATTGGGTGAACTTCGTGAGATACTTGGGCATATTGTCTCCTTTCTCACACTTAATGTTTCTGAGTTTATCCTTGAGTGCCAACTTCCTCTGGTCGCTCTTGCTTTGGAATAAATCTGTCAACGCTTTCCACATCAAGTATGGAGAAGCCTTTCCATGCAGGTTGGATACAATGTGATCCTTCACGCCCTCCAACAGAATCCTTCGACACTTTGCTGTCTTCTTTTGCCAAACCTCAACATGAGCAGCATCAGTAGGCTTTGGGACCTCAGCCTCTATGAACTCCTTCAGCCCATTGTCATCTAACACCACCTCCATCATGTCTTTCCATGCAATTTAATTCGAGCTTCCTTCAAGAGCATACTCCAATCGCAATCCGTTGAAAGACATTTCAACTTTGACACCAAGAAAACACTGCTGCAAATTCGAATTCCACCAGCTCAAAACTCAACCGCTTCTGATCTAAAATTCGTGAGAACAAAGTATTTCTCATACAAAGATTGGTTGTATGGGCTTTTACCGGATATCTCACCTTCCAAAAGAAGGATGAATCCAGAGGCTACCTGGCCCAATTACAGACTCTGCCTGAAGAAATAAAATGTAATCACTTTCTGAATAATAGATCTGATGATCAACTCTCCTCTGATACCATGTAGAAATTTTGAATAATATAACACTTATTCACAGATATTATCATGATTATACACTATTTGCGAAATGCATGCATAATACACAACCTCCTCTACGTTGATCATCAATTTTGCAGAATTAAAAACAATGAAACATCAATCGCATGCGCGCATTAACACAGTATGTACTGGGGAAATCATACAGCTAAAAACCCCCAACAATCTGTATATTATAATGATAGAGAACATGTAACAATACATAGTACAATACTCCTCACAAGTACTCAGTACTATCTCCACCTGCTACACACAAACTAGCTCAGATCTGAATCAAGTCACAGGTTCAAATCTCCTCCGTTGTCTGCCTGCCTCTATTGCGCAATCCAATGTGCGAATAGGAATGATCCAAGCTCATTTTCCCTTGGTTTGTACTGCACAATCCTCATTGGAAATCTCAATTAATGATTGTGCAAATCTCATGCACAGCTATAGTCACAACTGATAGCAGTCTCACTCTTTCACCCACCTCTAACACTTGTCTCCACTGAATTGTTCATGCACTGAGTTAACTGATGTATTCTTTAGTTGATTTATAAGTTAATAATTAGTGAATTAATTAATAATTAGTGAATTAATTAATAATTAATTCACATCACTCATCACTAGTGTATTAGGCAGTTAGACTAAATACAACTAGTTCAACTAAGTCAAACTGAATACAACTCCTCAATCAACTCCACCGAACTCAATCACTTGAGTTCTAACTGAAGTCCATCATGCAATAGCTCAACTAACCCATAAGAAAAGCGTATTTCCTTCTGGCAGTTGCATGTGCGACATCTGTAGCTCGAACTGAAGTGCTCCAAGAGGATAAGATAATGTTTATAGTCCAAATATTATTAAGAGCTAATAATATTCGACTGTTCTATTTTTAGACTGGCAGTCTAAAAATATACTCCGCCCATATGTCTAAAAATAGAAGTCCATCTATTTTTACCAACATGACCAATCATCCACAAATAGCATCCTGCAACTCATAGACCATGATCCATATGTCTAAAAATAGACATAGTCTAAAAATAGACTTTGCGACAAAAATAGCCTGCGGGCCCACTTAGTGAAGGCGACTTCTTTTCACTAAGCTCCATCATCTTGTTGCATTTTCAACACTGGGTTATTAATCTCCTTGTGTCATGCGATGAGGTAACATGGGGATCCGAGAGGGCGCCATGCGTTAAACCTTCCCTTTCCTTTCCCCACCCGTCCTTGTAGATTTTTATTGCAGATTCAACAGCTTATGTGATATGCTAAAACACAAGACAAGAATCTACTCTACTCTTCAGCGAAAATCAAAGTTGATCAATGAAAACAATAAGCAGGAATGGAAAAATATCAATCGCACATAACACAATATTTCTCTGGGTAAAGCAACTGTTAAAAACCCTGACTATCTATATTGCATTATCCAGAAGATCTGAGAAGAAAATACAATGCTTTTTCAACCCGAATAATTCCTGCACTAGTACAATCTAAATCTCTACTTCACAAACCAACTCAAGCCAACACTTAGCCAAATATGTTTCCTATTAAGCCCTTACTTCCTTGCGCAATTCCTAAGAGAACTAGCCCATATTTAATTAGGAAATTCTCTCCACAACTGCGCAATCCATCCATAGGCCTTCAACTGATTGCATGCACATATGTACAATTTGATGATTATACAATTGATAGTACACTTCCCTTTAACTCCAATCTCAACTAGGTCTTGCTCAGAACTGACATGCAACAACTATTTATAGTGAATTATCAGTTATTTGATTGATCACTACATGTGAAACAAATCTAATTTAATTCACTGGACCTCTCACTATTTCCTCCATCTATTAAAACTAGTTAAATTGATTTTAACTCAAATAATTAAGTTAAATAATTACAATTCAAAATAAACTACAACTCGACACCCTAAAACTTAGGCAGAACTCTACATGCCTCTAGTTTGACCCTCAACTCAAATTGACTAAGCTAACTAATTATTCCTAACTTAGTTAACTGTACAAGTTGTCATGTGATGTGGAATTACAATTTACTTCCAATTTAATTAAGGGAAAATTAAATTAGAAGTCTCTTCTTGTTGCTATTTTCAATATTTATTGTTGCAAATTTAAACACTCGCTCTCAACAAGAAAGGAATTCAAAAACTGAAAAAACATCCACACTGAATCAGTATGACGCATCTATCACCAGAGTCTCTGACTACTACTAGTTCCTGCACTGTCTACTGAAAACTTTGCGCTTTTGTTGCCTCTGCACTGCTGCCAACTCTGCTTTGAACTCCCCAGTATCTGACTACTACTAATCTCTGCCTCTGTCACTCTGACATCTAACTGCATCAACTGCCATTGATCCATCCTACTATTGTGTACTGTGGGCTCCCATAGCAAGGTAATGACCCATGAGACAAAACATCTCAATGGAGCCTGCCCAATTTCTCCACTCTTGGGACTATTACTTCACATCGCCCCACCTCTCACCTAGAGGTATGGTTGCATGTGCTCCCTCTGCCCACTTGGCTCGAAATTTCCCCTACTAGAGGTTTTTGCTTGAGTGGACACCTCCACTCGTTCTCCTCCTTGCTTCTCCAATTGTGGCTGCTCCACAACTTTCTAAGGTTGCTTTTGAGGCTTCTTCTAGGGCTGCATGTTGAGAGGTAATTCACTCTCCCTCTCAACCACAAAGTCTCTAACCTTTGCCTTGCTCCTCGAGGATTTGCATGCATCTTGTACCTCAAGAGCATAAAGGTTATTGACTCACACGCCGATCTGTTTGACTTGTCCCGTGACGATGTGTCTAAGCAAAACCTTTCCTTTGCTAAAAATCACATCGTAGCCATGGTCTTCTAGTACCTCGACAGAAACAAGATTCTTCTTTAGTCTTGGAACATACATCACATATGTGATTCTGAGAGGGGATTCATACTCTGTCTGAAAGGTAATTGTATCGATGTCGGTCTCTCTATACCTCCCATCATCTCCAAACTCTATGTTCTTCTTGAGGTCTTTCTCCTCAATGTCACTAAAGAGATCTCTATTCCCCATCATATGGAACGAGACACCATTGTCGAGATATCACATGCTTCCCATTACATTTTTTTTCATGCATGCAATGAGAGTAAATTCAAGCTCGAATTGTGAAGCTATAGCTTCACCTGTTATAGTTACTGCAAGCTCCTTCTTACTTTCTTTCTTCTGTGGGAAATTTGTGGCATAGTGCCCATACTCGTGACAGTGAAAACACTTGACTTTCGACAATTCCTTCTTCTTGTCACCCCCCTCACCTTGGGACTTCTTTCTCTTTGCTTTCTTTTCTTTGTTGACTAATGCAATGTCCTCTTCCACTTCTTTGGAAGATGTCCCATCTCTGGTGTTTCACCAAAACTCTCCTTGTACCAAGTTGAACCACAAATGCTCCCAATCTGGTAGCTTCTCCCTCCCATTAACAAAGTCCTGGTAAATGCAACAACTCTTGGGAAGTCCTAGAAGATCTAGGCTCACCATATCGTCTTCGGCAACAGTAACCTGACACTTCCAAGCTCATCCCGACAATGGGTGAACTTTGTCAAGTACTTTGGAATTGAGTCGCCCTTCTCCATCTTGATCTTTCTGAATTTTTCCTTCAATGCCAACTTCCTATGGTCACTGCTATTTTGAAACAGGTTTGTCAATGTCTTCCACATTGTGTATGGAGTGTCCTTAGCATGGAGACTCGAGACAATGTGATCTCGAACTCCTTCCTAGATAATCCTTCTGGTTGTTTCACACATTTTCTCCATTCAACCAGATCTTTATCATCGGATGTTGGAGGCTTAGGAATGTAATGATCTATGAATTCCTTGAGGCCATTGTCTTCTAGCATTGCCTCCATCATGTCCTTCCAAAATATGTAATTCGAGTTGCCCTCTAGGGCATACTCAAGTCTCAGGTCGAAGAATGACATATTGCTGACTCTAAAGTATGAACTTGCAAATTCAATTTCACCTTCACAACAAACTCAAATTCTCCTCTTCTATATTGTCTTCAACTCTGAGACCATGTAGATTTTTACTATAGATTCAAAAACTTATGTAATATGCTAAAACACAAGACAAGAATCTACTGTACTCTTCAGCGGAAACCAAAATTGATCGATGAAAACAATAAACATAAAAGGAAGAATATCAATCACATGGAAGACAATATTTCTCTGGGGAAAGCAACTGCTAAAAACCCTGACTATCTATATTGCATTAACCAAAAGACCTGAGAATAAAATACAATGCTTGTTCAATCCGAACAATTTCTGCACTAGTACAATCTAACTCTCTGCTTCACAAACAATCTCAAGCCAACACTTAACCAAATCTGATGCCTTTCAAGCGCCTGCTTCCTTGTGCAATTCCTCAGAAAATTATCCCATATTTAATTGGGAAATTCTCTCTCCATAACTGTGCAATCCATCCATAGGCCTTCAACTGATTGCGTGCACCATTTGTACAATTTGATGATTATACAATTGATAGTACACTTCCCTTTAAATCCAATCTCAACGGGGTCTTGCTCAGAACTGACATGCAACGGTTATTTGTAGCGAATTATAAGTTATTTGATTGATCACTGCATGTGAATTAAATCTAATTTAATTCAATGGACCTCTCACTAGTTCCTCCATGAGTTAGAACTAGTTAAATTGATTTTAAATCAAATAATTAAGTTAAATAATTACAACTCAAAATAAGTTGCAACTGGACCCCCCTAAAACATAGGGAGAACTCTACATGGCTCTAGTTTGACTCTCAACTCGAATTGACTGAGCTAACTAAGTATTTTGGACTTAGTTAACTATACAAGTTGTCATGTGATGTGGAATTACAATTTACTTCTAATCTAATTAAGGGAAACTTAAACTAGAAGTCTCTTCTTGTTGCCATTTTCAATATTTCTTGTTGCAAATTTAACAGTCTTGCCTTCCATATGAGCTTCCCCGCATCATCCCATTATCATTGATAAGCATACCAATATTTATTATTTCTCTGACCATCATTCAATTAAGGAGTGGGAAGTTGGCCTCCATCTCTCCCATCGATCTTGTATTTCCCTACTCCCAAGAACACTCCATGATTTTCCATTTCATTGGAAGCCTTATTTCAGTGATGAAGAACATGAAAAAAAATAATGTTAGTCAAATTTTTCCAGTTGATAATTTATTATTTTAACTATAGAGGATCTGATGTCGGTAGAATGTGCATTTGATATTGATAACATTCTTATGACCAACAAGGAATCCCCAACAATTTTTATTCCCTTTATTCTAAGAGTGTGAGCAAGGTCCAGTCCTTTCCATAAGAAAAATAGATCAATATTTTTATTGGTGGCCACTCCCAATCCCCGCACACATTTTGTCTCCAATTGTTCATCAGGACTACAAAGCACCCCTCTCGTTCCTGCTTCCTCTAATAATTATAATTAATATTATGTATAATAAATATTATACTTAACTCTTGTTATGTTATCTAAATATTTTGACTCAGTCAAATTACACAAAAATAAAAATAAAATTTAATAGAAGAAGAAGAAATATTATATAGCCACAAGGGTTAGCTCAAGTAGTCTAGAACCAAATATGATGTTCATTGATATTGTTGCTAGTTGTTGCTTGATCTGAATTTAAAAACTTGAAGGTTTATTAAAAAATTGCAAGTAAGTTTATGTCTTATAGGCAATGGACCAAGTTGCAAAAGCACATAAACTTTAGTGTCTTAAAACTCAGTTTGCAGAAAATAAATAGAGAAATATGAACCATACACAACAACTCAAAACAATATTTGATAACGGAGTTCACCCTTCCTGGGCTATATCTCTAAGTCCAGCTTCCAATGTTGGGCCTTTTCCATTATGTGCTCAAATATGTAATTACATCAGTTTACAGTGCTCAAAATTCAAAAATTGTGTTGCCAATGTATTCAAAATGCTCAAAAACCTTATCTAGTCTCTTCTTGAGCTCAAAAAGACCAAAAATTGAACAAGTTATGCCTCCTTGAACAATTTATGCTAATTGTTATGCCATTCTGCAATTTTGGCTAATCGTTCTACGTTTTTCGCCTTTCTTCCAATCGTCGAGCGACAAATTTACCTGGTGCCGACGAGATTCATGCCGAAAAAGGGGAAATTGTCACCGCCTTAATTGCATCGTTATCCCCTTAAGTGTTGGATGTGGTCATATTAAGCCCACTTGTCTGGGGGGCAGGCGCACCACTCTGCTCCTTTCGTCTTCGGTGAGTGGTCATGTGTGTGTCCATAGGGCTGAGGGTAGGGGCTAACTGCCCGCCCCCACCATCGGAGCCCTCACACCTTCCGTCATTGGTTACACACTATGCCTATGGGACTAGGGCTAGGGCCAAGTGCCCCGCCCCTCCCACCAAGTCCTCAATTATGGCCTTATTTCCCTTCACGGAAGCTAGGGCTAGGCTGATTCCTCACCCCCTCTAACTTTTTCAACATCTTCAGTCTAGTTCTTAACGTGATGACTAGGGACTAGGGCTAACGCCCGACCCCTCTCCCCCATTCTTGCCACAATTAAAACTTAAATGAAGTTGTAACCATAGGTTATTAAGAACCACCTTGTGATCCAATGGTAGAGCGTGAAGTTTGTGCATGGCAGATCAAGTGGTCAAACCCTGCCAAGGCCTTCGAACCCCTTTGTAAATTTTTTGACCAATCACAAGGTGCCACGTGGTAGCCTCTGGTTGGGCCATGTGGCAGCCTTTGGTTGGGCCATGTGGCAGCCTCTGGTTGGGCCACGTGGCATTCTCCTATTGGGCCACCAAATATGCACAGACCAATAAAATGATGCCAAATATCCCCTATATGAACTAACACTTGGAAAGTTATGATTAGCCTCCTGTACGCCCAGTTGGCATGTTCACATCAATAGTACAGACTGTTCAATCAACAACCCAGTTAACCCACTTTCAAATTTTTTAGTTGTTGAGCCAAAACTTCATAACATTATAACTTGAGAATACGATATTGGTTTGAGGTGATTCAAGTGGCATTGGATTCAAAACAACGGGAACTACAACCTGATGTTGGTTTTGGGCGGTTTTGAGCACTTTCATCTTTGAGAATTTTTCTAATCCCCTATATCATTCCTCCCCACTGGAAGCTTTTGGAACACCAAAAGGTTATTTTCAGTCAACAGGTAGGTGATGGTACAACTCCCTCACCCTTCCAATCTCAATCCATTTTGGTCTTACTTGTATTACTTCCCTTGATCCCACACGAAGGTACTCCACATTACCTCTATGTGAAGTCCTTATCCTCCTATCAAGAATAGTATCTTGCTGCAATTCTTCTAAATATTCAGGAGATAAATATTATATTGTTAGAATCTGAACATTCTCTCCTTGATCTTAAATCAAATAAGGCTCATATAATCTTAAGTTCTCTTCATTTACAACAACATAAACTTGCATGTATGCAGGCAAATCTAGCTAGAAATAATTATTACCAATCTTTTCCAAAAATTTAAAGGGTCCATATCTGATTGGTTTTAGTTTTTTACCTTCTTCTTGGATCCTTTCCTTTCTAATGTAAAGCCAAACTTGATCTCCCACCTGAAAGTTGTGTTCAACACAATGTTTATCATGTCTTGCCTTATACTTGGCTTGACTCTTCTCCAATTGTTATTGTACCATTTGATGCACCAACTGAACTTGTTCAATGAAGCGCTTGGCCTTATCTATGTCACTGGGTCCATCTATTGCAACATCTTTCCCAAAGATAAAATCTAAGGGAGATTTTGGTAAGTATCCCAAACATGCTTCAAATGGAGATGTTTGAGTTGAAGAATGCTTGGCACTATTGTAGGCATGTTGGATTTAGTGTAAGTGTTCATCCCAAAGCTTAGGATGTTTGTTGCAGTAACCACGAAGGAGATGCATTATTGTTCTTTTCACTACTTATGTCTGGACATCAGTTTGTGGATGAAATTTCTTGCTCTTCTTCAACTTGGTGTCCATGAGTTCCCATAAACTTGACCAAAATTTCCTGACAAATAGAGAATCTCGACCAGAAATAATAGAAGTGGGTAACCCAAAATGCACCCATACAATATGGAAGAACATTTTTGCAGTATGTTCAGTTGTAAATTTCTTCTTACAAGGCATCAAAATACACATTTTTCTGAAACGATCCACAACAACATAAATATAATCGTGACCTTTCCTATACATATGTAGTCCTCCTATAAAATCCATAAACACACTTTCCCAAGGATGGGAAGGAACAAGAAGTGGAGTATACAAAATCAACTTTCAATTGCTAAGCTTACTAGTAGAACACATATAACAACCTCTTACATATCTTGACACACTTTCATTTATATGAGGCCAATAGAAATACCTCTATAATTGTGCCATTGTTTTGCCTACACCAAAGTGGCCAGCAATAAGAGAAGTATGAGCTTCCCTTATAATGTTGACTCTTTCACCCTGTGGAACACATAACTTGCCAAGATGATACAACAATTTATCATGAACATGATAATCCAATTCTTCAACATGATTGCCTTGACACAAAGTTGCATAAACATCTTTGAAATCTTCATCTTTAGCATATTGTTCAACATAGCTCTCATGCATGATAGAATTATGCTTAAGAATGATAGATGCACTAACAATAGGTCTTGATAACATATCAACAACTTTGTTGTATATACCTTTCTTATACCTAATTACCAAATGGAATTGTTGTAGAAATCCCATCCACCTGAAATGTCTAGTTTGTTGTAGCTTGGTTTGCGATTGCAAATATTGAAAAGGTTGATGGTCAATACGAATAATTGTTTCCTTACCCATCAAATAATGCTTCCATTTCTTCATGCTTTGTACCAAAGCATGCAACTCTTTGTCATAAGTTGGATATTTCATTGGTAAAGGTTTCAGAATGATAACAAATAGGCTTACCATGTTGTATCAAAACAGCTGCCATGGCGTAGTCACTTTCATTGGTTTGAATCTCAAATGGTTGCTTAAGATCTCGAAGTGCAAGAACTGGCGTTGTACTAATTTTCTCTTTCAATGTATCGAAGGCTTTATATTGCTTGCCTCCCCATTGGAAAACATGTTTCACACTTGTCAAAGCATGTAGTAGACTTGCAATAGATGAGAAGTTAGCAATAAACTTTCTCCAATATTGAGCTACTGTCAAAAAGCTTCTAACATGTGTTACATTATTGGGTTTAGGCCAATTCATAATTAGTTCAACCTTTGAGGGATTAGTCTTCAACTCACCCCCTATAACAATGTGAAACATTTCTATATTTGGATCTTATTATTCTTGGGTTTATTTCTATTCTCATATATTTTCCGGGTCAGATCTATAACAAGTGGTATCAGAGTTATAACAAGTGGTATCAAAGCACTTTCTTGGGCACAAAAGTGGAGAATTTTTTTTAATTTTTTGCAGGATTTCGGGGGCGGCGAGTTTGCATATCAGATCTGCATGTTTTGGTGCAAGATATGCAAAATCTAATTGCAGATCTATATTCTTTGTGAAAAAATAACCGATTTCAAAAACAAAACAAAAAAATCGGTTGAATCGGAGTCCGGATGAAGGAGATATCGCTGATCTAAAAATCAGTGGTGTTGTAGACAATTTTTCGGGGCAGCGAGTTTGCGGCGCAGATCTAGACGTCCTGGTGCAAGATCTACAAAATCTAATTGTAGATCTGAATTGTTTGAGAAAAATTACCCAATTTCAAAAAAAAAATCAGTCGAATCGAAGTCCGGATGAGGGAGATATCGCTGATTTAAAATCAGCTCTTTTTTGCAGAAATTTTGGTGACGGCGGGAGAGTTGCAGCGCAGATTTGAAATTTCATTGCCTGGATCAAAATTTCTATCACATGGGCAGATGCAGAATGGTTGTTCCATTTCCAAAAATAGGTCATAATAGGGATTCTGAGCAATATTGACTAAACTGTGACAATTTCAAATTTTCGCCAAGTAAGTGAATTTTTTTTCAAAACTCTCTTCATGGCTTCTAGCAAGGTTCTTTATTTTACAGGAAAAGATAGTGGTCCTACTATTGAAGAATACATAAAAAAACAGAAGTGGTTATGGAAAAACAATTGGAAATGGTGGGTAGTGGAGGATTTTATAGATGAGGCGGCCACATGGTGGGGATTACTTAACAAAATGAAGTGTTACAACCTGTCTGATGAAGCATTTGAAAAATTCCTTTTAGACAGATGGTCTCATGCTAGAAAACAAGATGATGAGAAACATGTGGAGTTATTTTCTACTAGTATCTCCTTATTGCAGGTTCATGGATTGATTCAGAGAGAGAAGATCATTGTTTCTATAAATCCTAGTTGCAAGCATAATTTCATCAATGTTAATTTGGCAAAAAAATTGCAAGTTCCAGCAAAACAAATTGAAAATACACAGGTTGATGATGAGGATGTTCAAATTTATAAGGATTTGAAGCTTTCTATGGATAAGTATGTGTTGCATGGTGATTTTTATACTTCAGAGATGGATAACATGGATGTTGTTTTGGGATACTCTTGGATGGAATCAATGGGTACTATCAATATTAATGTACAGAAGAAACTCCTGAAGCTCTGGTATAAAAAAAAAAAAAAAGGAAAATACATTACAGGATATTTCCATTAATAAACAGGTAGAGCCCAAGGAG
Organism: Pinus tabuliformis; assembly: GCA_031772625.1. Taxonomy (NCBI): domain Eukaryota; kingdom Viridiplantae; phylum Streptophyta; class Pinopsida; order Pinales; family Pinaceae; genus Pinus; species Pinus tabuliformis. The sequence goes on along the minus strand of CM062819.1, from coordinate 1,413,914,771 downwards.
GCTGAAGGAGAAGATGTTCCAGGGTCTGACATATTAGATGATGAGTTAGTGATGATAGACAATCAAACACAAACAGAGGTTGAAGCAGAAAAGGTTACAGGTGCTGATACATTAGAGGAGGGCTCAGTGGTTGAAGTAATATTGAAAGATATGACACCACAGCAGGCACCACAACATGCACCAGATAACAGTTAGGCTCCCGTAAGGGGTGAATTAAAGAAAAAGTCATTGTGGGTTAAAACTTCAACATATCATCACCCACATCACCCCGCAAGACAACCATCAAGATGGAAACCAATTAGCCACACGGACAACAACCCCCGCAGGACAGATAGAGAGGAGCGAAGATCCACCTACTACGCATCAACACAGAAGAGCTACCACAGTCAACTTCCATCTCAAGCGAGCAAGGCACCAGCGAGACCGAGGGTTCACCTTTCTCTTGGATGGCTAGATGCATGTGCATGGTACCAGTGGGCTACTCTTTTGAGTAGATCTTATTATTTGTGTTCTTCCCATGTTTCGAGGACGAAACATGCTAAGGGTGGTGGAATGTTATATACCTAGGGGGGATAATATGGGGTAACCAAGGGAGGTACCCAAGGTAATAATGTAATAATGGGATGGGCCATAGTAATAAATAAGGTGGTTAACCCATATCATGTAAAGGACCACAAGTAGTTAGTAATAATGTAATGAGCCCGTGGTATTAGTTTGATGGTATGAGGGAACCATGGTAATGACCCATGGTATTGTATGTATGAGGCCTATATAGAGGCTAGACACTCCACATGGAGAATGTCAAAGAATATAGTGAAGGAATATTGTATGAACAGGCATATGGCTTGTGGAGTGTTCTCCTTCCTTAAGGAGTGAATGTATGGTGTTGCCCTACCTTAAGGGTTTGATCAATAAAGGATCATTTCTATCTATTTTGATCTTGTTATTTATTGGGTATATTTGTATTCTCATATATTTTCAGATCAGATCTATAACAAGTGGTATCAGATCTATAACAAGTGGTATCAGAGCTATAACAGACCCAAATAAACTAAAGAGGTTTTCCCAAATTCACACTTAGACATCTTCAAATACTAAATCTCTCTTTCTTTAAGACATCTAAAACTTTCTTAACATTCTTGACATGCTCTTCATGAGTCTTATCGAAAATCAGAATATCATCTAAGTAGACTATGGAAAAATCATCAAGGAATGGTCTCAATACATCACTCATAACTCTCATGAATGTTGTAGGTGCATTACAAAGCCCAAATGGTATAACTAACCATTCAAACAAACATTGTTTTGTCTTGAAAGCAGTCTTCCAAATATCACCTTCAGCAATCCCGATCTAATGATAATCACTTCTCAAGTCCAACTTAGTGAAATAAAGAATATCCTTCAATTGATCTAACAAATCATCAATACGAGGAAGAGGATAACATTTATTTATCATGATTTTGCTCAAATCTCTAAATTCCACACGCACATGCCATGTACCATCCTTCTTTGGAACCAAAACAATATGAGACCCACAAGGAGATGTACTTGGTCTGATGACCCCTTTTTCAAGTAGCTCTTGAATTTTCTTCTTGATCTCTGCATTCTCCAAAACTGATATTCTATACATGCCAATATTTGGAAGAGGTACATCCTGTTGTAATTGAATCTCATGTTGGATTCCTCTTTTAGGAGGCAAACCTTCAGGTTCCTGAAATATCTTATCATATGTGTTAAAAAATTCATTCAAATCATGTATGATTTTTACATCACATCCTTGGAAGGCTTCAAATTCAAGAGTATCTTTGGGTTTTATCATCAAAAATACAAAAATGTTACTAGCATTTACAAGCATTTTCATTTTTCTAACACTTACAAGAGACAAATTCAATTTCTTGCCATGTGCCCTAACAATATACTCAGTTCCATCTTTAAACAAATGATATTTGTTTTCGTGGTGATAGAATATGGATTTCTGGTCATACAAGTATGGACTCCCTAAAAAACTCTTGCTTATGTCAAGTGGTACAACATCAACCTCTACCTCATCAATAAAGTTTGCAGTGATGGCGAATTTAAGTTTACATTTTCTTATGACTTGCAATTTAGTATTGTTACAAACCCAACCCAAATGATAAGGTTTAGGATGAGGAATAGTTTCCAAGTTTAGTTTCTTGACAATGCCTTTAAAAAAATGTTAGCTTGGGATCCACTATCAAACAAAGTATCTACTTTGGTATGTTTTGTAATGACTCTAATATGGAAAAACACAATTCTTTCTTTATCATTTTGAGGTTCAATGGGCTTACTAGAAGAACTAGTACTTCAAATATAAGCCTTACCTTTCATTCCCATGGTTGTGATTTTGGTCTCATCACCTGAATCAGATCCTAGATCTTGTTGAGTTGTTGCAGCAGTCTTTTGTTTCCTCTTGTTGTTAAACTTTTTTGGTCTCAATTCTGTATGTAATTTCCAGCAATGGTCATCATCACGGCCTTCTTTTGAACAATGTTTGCATGTGAGTTTTTCTCCCTCTTTCTTTACTGTAGCATTCTTTTTACACTTGCCTTTAAACTTCACCTTTCCTTTGTCTCCATATTTGAATGGCTTCTTGTTAGTCTCTTGAGGAACATTTTTCCCTCTTGCTTCTAAATGAGTTTCCTGAACACGTACTTCATCTAGATTGGTGGTGTTAAACATGAGAATTGTATGTCTCAAATAGCTATGTAATCCACTAATGTATTTAAGGAGAGTGTCTTGTGAAGACAAATCTACACCCAAGATTAAATCTCTTCTTTTAAATTCTTGTATATAACTTTGAACACTCTGAGCTTTAGCTTGTCTAGAATTTTTCCAATCCATAGTTGTCTTTTGCATATAAGCGAATGGATAAAATTGCCTTCTTAATGCAACTACAAAATCATTCCAAGAAGAGATAATTTTACCATTTTTCTTCAAGTTTTCTTGAGTTATGGCCTCCCACCAGATGAGAGCTACACTTTCCAATCGAAAGGAAGCAAGTTGGATCTTGGTCACATCATCTTTAATCCTTTGAATGTTACAATAAAATTCAATCTCACGAACCCAATTATCCAACTTCTCAGCATTTACTTCTCCATTGTACATAGGCAATTCAAATTTGACATCAAGCTTTAACAAAGGATACTTAGCATGCCCTTTTGGATACCTTGGAGGAGTATGTGAAGGGGATGAAGTAGAGGAGGATGAAGGTGAATATGGAGATGAAGGAAGAGGGAAAGGTGGAGGTATAGGTGGAGGCTTTCTCCCATCTCATCCATTACCTTATATTGATTTGAACTCTCTCCTTGCAACCTTGTAGTCCTTTCTTCAAACAAAACTTTCACCATTTCAGACATTTCAAAGAAAGCCTTTCTGAAATCTCTCTCATCCTCAGACATCATCTCATGTCCTTCATGTGCCATGACTGGTGAAGTTTAAGGGGTTTGTGTCCTCCTTGAACCAATTTGAGGATGGTTCTAAGCACTCCTTCTTATCTTTTCAACTTTAACCTTGTAAGCATAAAAAAACACTTTCAAACATAATCAAACCTTCAAGACAACCAAGCTCTGATACCAAACTGATTTGAATTTAAAAACTTGAAGTTTATTAAAAAATTGCAAGTAAGTTTATGTCTTATGGGTAATGGATCAAGTTATAAAAGAACATAAACTTTAGTGTTTTAAAACTCAGTTTGCAGAAAATAAACAGAGAAATATGAACCATACACAGCAACACAAAATGGTATTTGATAACGGAGTTCACCCCTCCTAGGCTACATTTCCGGGTCCAGCTTCCAATGTTGGGCCTCTTCCATTATGTGATCAAATATGTAATTACATCAGTTTACATTGATCAAAATGAAAAAATAGTGTTTCCAATGGATTCAGAATGCTCAAAAACCCCTATTTGGGCTCTTCTTGAGCTCAAAAAGACCAAAAATTGAGCAAGTTATGCCTCCTTGAACAATTTTGCTAATTGTTCTGCCATTCTGCAATTTTGGCTAATCGTTCTACGTTTTCCACCTTTCTTCGAGCCATCGAGCAACAAATGCGCTTAGCGCCGATGAGATTCGTGCCGAAAAAAGGGAAATTGTCGCCTCCTTAATCACGCCATTCTCCCCTTAAGCGTCGGATGTGGTCATATTAAGCCCAAGTGTCCCGAGGTCGAGCTAACCGCCCGCCCCTGCCGCTTCGCGCCTTATGCCTACAATGAGTGTTCATGTGTGTGTCCATAAGGTCGAGGGTCGGGGCTAACTTCCCGCCCATGACATCGGAGCCTTCACACCTTTCGTCATTGGTTACGCGTTGTGTTGATGGATCGAGGATAGGGCCAAGTGCCCCGCCCCTCCCGCCAATTCCTCAGTTGTGGTCTTATGGACCTTCAGGAACCTGGGGTTGGGGCTATCATTGCCCCCTCTAAATTTTCCTTCGTCACTAGTCTAATTCTTAGCATGATGACTAGGGACTAGGGCTGACGCCCGACCCCTCTCCCCCATACATGCCACAATTGAAAATTAAATAGAAGTTGTGACCATATGTTATTAAGGACCACCTTGTGATCCAACGGTAGAGCGCGAAGTTTGTCCATGGAAGGTCGAGGGGTTGAACCCTGCCGAGGCCTTCGGGCCCCTTTGTAAGAAATTTGACCAATCACGAGGTGCCACATGGCGACCTCCTATTGGACCACCAAATATGCATGGACCAATAAAATGATGCCTAATATCCCCTATACAAACTAACACTTGGTGAGCTATGATTGGCCTCCCGTACGCCCAGTTCGCATGTTGACATTAGCAGTACAAATTGCCCAATCAACAACCCAGTCAACCCACTTGCAAATTGTTTAGCTATTGAGCCAAAACTTCATAACATCCTAACTTGAGCATATGATATCAGTTTGAGGCAATTCAAGCTACATTGGTGATCAGAAATTGATCCAGAACCTTAACCAGGGTAAAGAACAACGTACATGCAGTTACATTTCACATGACTGCCAGGTAAAAGGTTAAAAGGTTAACATTGGCTTTTAACGTGAATTAGCGTTAAAAGGTTAATATTCGCTTTAAGCGCTAAAACCTTTATAAAGCACCTTTTCTTTAAATTCTGAATTAAACACGTGGGCAGTATTCGGCCAAGCGGTAAATGGTATATCACGCAGGTGAAAGGATGGAAGCGGTAATCTACTAAGAGCATGTGATTCCACTCAACAGACGACATGTAGCAAAGAACTTTTCTCGCACGCCCTTGGTTAGATATCATTCCCGCATGAAATCTGCACGAGATTGAGCGATGTCCGTTGGATTGAGTGGGGACACATCAGCGGTGGAGATTTTTCAGGCAAGTTGGCCAACGGACGACGCAACAACCGTTGGATGGACGGGGATAGAACGACGGTTCAGAATTAACTTGATCGCAAGCTCTACGGAGTGTTGTTGGGTAGCAGATCCCCCCATAGCATGTTTTTGGGGCTTAAAGCCCGAGTTTTGGTCAACGTAATGTAAAGACTCCACAAAATGCGAGGGCGGAGCACGAAAGTTTTGGATGAGTCATGGGGTTTTCCGCCTTAAAATAATAAAATTGAATGTAAATTGTGTTGGCCTACCCATGGTCCGTGGACCATGGGATTGTATAAATAGAGCAAGGCTCTAAGTGTAAAGACAGTTCTAAGTTGTTGGAAAGTCATAGATAGATGTGAAGGCATGGTTAGAGGATAGAAGTGGATCTGAAGGTAATTGGTCATAGTAGTAGGTAAAGGCTCTGCAGTTGAGTGCGCAGAGGCCTAGTAGAGTCCGCAACTGAGTGCACGGACCCCTGCAGCTTAGTGCACAGGGCGGAGTCGAGTCTGTATTGAACTAAACTTGAAAAGGATCATTAATAAAGCTAAGTTGATTCGGCATATTGTGCATCTATTTTGTAGATCTATATTTTGATGTTCGGCGTTAATGGTATCTATTTATCTATATGCGCGCACTTGTATGTATGTTTATGTATGAAAACTTTCTAAGTAATTAACGAACAGAACCTAACTAAGGAAGACTTGGGTAATTAATATTGGTTGCACTGCGGCTGGATCTGCGCAAAGGAAGTCCCACAGGACACAAGGAGCCTGCTGGTGCATGTAATCTAGTAAGCGCGAAGGTTGAATCGCGTACCTGTCGCCCATATCAGACATCCCCAGGGTGCGGAAACCTGATTCCAGCACCCTCCCATACTACTTCGGGTGAGACCTTAGTCCGCGCTCCATGCACTATTGCCGAAAGGGCCAATAGTAACGGGATTTGCTTGGCTAAACTCGTTGCTAAACCTGGGTCAGGCCCCATGTAGCTAACAAATGGTTCCGTTGTCAGGATAGGGATCTGCCTAAGGGATATATGATGTCGTGACACTAGAACCCAACAAAGAATGAAATTGAAGAGTGGTTGGACAAGAAGATTCACGAGTTCGCGACACAGGAAAATAGAACTCCGCATGTATCTGAGAAAATGTGGCTGGATTGTTACGTGTATACGAAAATCCATGAGATTTTCTTTGCATCCTTTCCCTCTGAACTGTATGAGTGGATCGCGAGATTAGCCGACAACCAGGGAAGGTGTAAGCTCGACCAACCGATAATGTGGACTCCGAAATTAGTGCGTAGACTAGAGGCATTAAAAGACAAGATGGCATGAGCTGTGGACCATTGCCTCGACCAGATAATAGGGGGATTTATCACTGAGTTTACGGTGGACACAACCGTGAGCTACAACGAGGCAGAACAACTTTTTCTCAAGGGACGGCGAGGTAAGTATATTAAATCTTTGAATACCTGGATTAAGATGTTGTTATGTGAAAAACGGCTTATGCGAATACATTAATGTTTGGTATGAGGCAGAGAGGAAAGATATACAAAGGTAGAGGGGAATTAGAAAACAGCCCTTTAATTTCACCTTCGCGAGAAAGCAAGGAAGAGCTCACTCGGGTCTCTCCGAGAAGTGCGGTTAGCTTGATAAGGCAACACATTTCGAAGTTACCACCTCCACCCATGCCACCACCCGCTTCACCTCCCTTACCTCCATCTCCACCCACTCCACCTCCACCAACCCCGCAGTTCAGCATGGCGAGCGCGATCAAGCTACCCATATTCAGAGGAGTAGGGAATGAGGATCGGACCAGTTCTGGTTCATGGTAAGAGTAGTGTGGGAAGCACAAGGGATCACGGACGACAACATTAAGAAGGCTACATTGGTGAGCACACTGTAGGATCGCGCGTTGACATGGTATATCAAGCACTCCATTAACCACCCAAACGCAGGGATAACAGAGATCCAGAATGTGTTGAACAGAGAATTTAACCGGTTGAAATCAGAGACACAGTCAATCATCGAGTTTAAAGAGATCGCGATGCTTCCAGGCAAGACCCCCTGGGATCTGGATCAGCGGCTAAAGAGTACGATCGACGAGGTTAATATGACACTCACAGATGCACAGCATCACGCATGGTTTGTGGCATCCCTGACATCGCACTTGAGGATGGCACTGTCACATCAGAAACTTTCCACCCAGGCCGAAGCGTTGGAAATGGCAATGAGGTTGCATGAGACCCTGATAGAAGATCCTAGGTTGGGAGTTCAACAAATCCACGTGCAACTACGGAATCTCTGCCTAGAAATGCAGAGCTTGAAGCAGGATAGGGCACCGCGTCCAGAGGCGCGCGAGGAAGTATGGTCCATAAAATGCAAAGGCCAGGGCCACGACAAGGACCACTGTCCAGTATTCGGGAACTACTTAGCAGGAGGGGGACCAATGCCGTTAAGACCGGAGGCACAGGTAGGGCCAAGTGCGACACACACATTATGGTGCGCGATCTATTAGATAGGAGGAAAACACACAACGAATAATTGTCATTTGTTGCAGAAGTATGCACAGACTCCCCAGCAGTTGTTTTGTAATTTCTGCAAGTTAGTAGGCCACGACATGCGCACTTGTCACAATTATGAGTTAATGATGGATCGGGACCTAGCCTATAGGATTCAGATAGAAACACGAGCCCTCGACCCAGCTGCAGGGATGGCACACACTGGATTTTAGGGGCGAGGTTGAGGACGAGGAGGAATGGGACCAGGAAGGGGCCGCAGATAATTAATTTGTTACAATTGCGGAGGACCAGGGCACTACGCCCGCGATTGTACCAACCCGACGAGAATATCCTGTTCATACTATGCTCAGTTTGATCATGAAATGATAGATTGTCCTACGTTGATCGCACAAATGCGCGAGAAAGGGGTACTCCAGCCTCCTCCGACTCAAAATATCCAAATGATGAGGTCTGAACCACGCGAAGAAGACCCAAATGTGAACATGATGCTCAAAAGCGGTGTAACCACAGGGGAAAATAAGGAGAAGCAGCCTGAGGAAGATACATGGGTTCGTAAGGCTCCTGCAAAGGAACCTGAGTTTGACTTAGAACGTGCAAAGGAGACGTTCATGGAAGCTAAGAAGAGCTTCACGGAGGCCTCCACTTCAGGTAGTAAGGATCAACCAGAGACAGGAATGGATCCTTCCATGCTCACTACCTTTTTGGAGACATGCATGAAACTGTTGCGCGACAATAAGGCAGTTAAGGGACTATAGGAGTTGATCACCAAGTGCACAGGGTCAGGGGAACCGCGCATAGTCCGGAAACTAGGAAAGCATGCATTGTGCACCGAGAGGGAAATGAGATTGACGGCGTAGATTGGTGAGTACGAAATGGATCAGGTCATCCTAGATCTAGGATCGGACGCGAATGTGTTACCGAAGCAAACATGGGAACGCATGGTTAGGCCTGCATTATAGTGGTCCCCTATTCAATTACGAATGGAGAACCAACAGAATATTTTGCCCATGGGGAGGTTGCAAGGGGTAACAGTTGATATTAAAGGCACGAGCACACAGATGGAGTTTGAAGTAATAGAGATTGTCGATGACAGCAATCCCTATCCCGTGTTGCTAGGAATAGACTGGGTCACTGATATGAATGGACTCATCAACCTGAATAAGCGAAAGATGATATTCTAGAAAAAGTCCCTATGTTTAGTAGTCCCACTAGACCCAGCTGAAGGATCGCGCTACACTGAACCTGTGCGCGACTATGGAAGCGGCGATGAGCTGGATTGTATTTACAAGATAACTGCGCGAGATCAGGATTGGGTGAATCCGACTGCAGATGGAAGGATCTCATGGGAGCACGCAAGTTCCTGCACCTCAGATTCAGACGAAGAAGTCGAGCGCTGGCACAATCGGTTGAACGAAGTGACAACGCTGAATTGCAAAATGATGATTAGATCACTGCATTGCGTAACAACACAGGGCCGAGATATGCCAACATATTATGGATTGACAAAGGTGGATGAATTCTTGAGCAAGTTTGAAAGCGCAGTACCGAAACAAAAGCAATTTGATGCATTGAAGTGGGCGTTGCGCACAACACCTACACGCTAGTGGGGAACACATCAAGGAAATTTTGAGAACTAGCGCAGATGTAGAAGGATGATGCGCCTACGATTTGGGAAACCGCAACTACGGATAGAAGATAAATACGATGGACGAGATGACCCATGCACGCACCTCGCGAAATGGACCAAGGCCTATGGGGAAGAACCACAGCCTGAATGGGTACATTTATTCTACCATACCCTGGATGTCATACCCATGAATTGGTATACTGAGACGGAACTTTGACATGGTACAAGCGAATGGGATGTCTTGCGTGAGGGATTTTTGTTAACATTCACATTTGAAGACTGATGGTCGGATACTGTTGACGACGTGCTGCAAGCAGTAAAAGCCGCCATCTTCAAAATACCACAGGAACCACTGGAAGTACTTCAACCAACATGGGCAACCCAGTTAAGCAGTGCCCTAGAATGTTATAACGTGCAAGTAGAGGAGGATGATGATGACCCCCGAAATATTAATATTCCAGAAACTGAAGGTTGTCGCGAGGTTTGAGGACCATCAATTGAGGATCCTAGCATCACTGCGCCACTAAAAATAAAGCACGTAAACATTGACACAGACGCGGCGCTGAAGTACGCGACGCTTGGGGACTATTGGGACGATGCTACAGTAGATAAGGTCGCTGAGTTACTCCGCGAATATCAAGATTTGTTCTCGACCAAAATCATGGACTTAAAGGGGATCATTGGCGACTTAGGGATGATGAAGATCACTCTGAAACCAGACATGAAGCCAGTTAAGCAACGACCTTACCGTTTGAATCCAAAGTATAAAGAAAAGGTCTGTGACGAATTAGACAAAATGCTCGCAGCCAGAATTATTGAACCAGTGGAAGAATCTGACTGGGTGAGTCCTATGGTAATACAGGAGAAAAAATAGAATGGAAAAATTAGAATATGTGTGGACCTCAGGAAGATTAACGACGCCAGTGTTCATGATCCATTCTCGACACCATTCACAGATGAAGTATTGGAGAATGTTGGCGGTGAGGAAGCTTACTCATTCACAGATGGCTTCTCAGGGTACCATCAGATCAAGATCACGCTGGAAGATAGGAGCAAGACAACCTTCGCAATCGAATGGGGTTGCTTTCAATACACCGTTATGCCCTTTGGACTGAAGAACGCGCCAGTGATATTTTCGCGCATAGTGGTGACCGTGTTCAAGGAGTATATCCACAAGTTCTTGGAGGTATATCTAGACGATTGGACCGTATTTGGGTTAGTTAAATACCATATAGAGAGCTTATGTTTGATCCTGGATACTTGTCGACAACACCAAATTGCGTTGAATCTTAAAAGGTGCACCTTCCTCGTTCCCTTTGGAAAATTTCTCGGCCATGTGGTTTGCAAATAAGGCCTGATGGTGGACCCTGCAAAGATTGTTGTTATTCTCAATCTGGAAGCGCCGCGAAGTGTCAAACAACTATGCGCTACTTTGGGACACACTGGTTACTATAGAAAGTTTATCAAGAGCTATGCACAAATAATAGCGCCAATAGAAAAACTATTGAGAAATGACGCTACATATTGTTGGAATTATGATTGTATGAAAAGTTTGCATGTTCTCAAGGAGAAATTGGCATCCACTCCCATCCTGGTCTTCCCAAAATGGGACATAGAATTTCATGTACATGTTGATGGTCATGTATTACGCTGGGCGCTGTACTTACGTAGGAAGGCGCGGAAGGCGTGGATCACCCGATCGCGTTCGCAAGTCGGCGGGTGTCCAAAGCTAAAAAGAACTACTCTACTACTGAGCGCAAAGGGTTGGCAATGGTGTATGCACTCCATAAATACCAATACTATTTACTTGGCGGGCACTTCAAGATGTATATCGATCATTCCGCGTTGAAATACCTAGTGAAAAAGCCTGTGTTGGGGGGGCGCATATGCAGATGGTTGTTACTATTTCAAGAATATGACTTTGAGGTCATCGTAAAGCCGGGATGCCTAAATGTAGGACCAGATCACTTATCACGAATTGAGACAGGCGAGGAGCCAACAAATTTGGAGGAGGGACTACCGAATGCACAGCTCTTTGCAGTGTGCGTCGCGGATGGCCACTTCGAAGATATAATTCATTTTTTAACCACAGGGACTGCGCCGAAGGAATATTCAGTCCAATAGAAGAAGGAATTGGTGGTGCGCGCGATGGACTTTTCTGTCATCGCGGGGCACCTCTACAAAATGGGAAACGATGAGATATTGCGAAGATATGTACCTGAATTTGAACAAGGACAGATCCTCGCGGAAGCACATGGGGGGGCTACAGGAGGACACTATGCAGGATGCGCGACTACACAAAAGATTCTTCATGCTGGGCTATGGTGGCCAACCCTGCATCAAGATTCGAAAGCACACTGTCAGGCCTGCGACATATGTCAAAGGACTAGAAAACCATCACGAAGGGATGAGATGCCACTCAATCCACAGATGACGTTGCAGCCATTCAAAAAATGGGCAATCGACTTTGTGGGACCAATCAAACCTCAAGGAAAGACGAGTGCGCACTACATCATCACCACGACAGAGCACCTAACTCGATGGGCGGAAGCATAATCGGTTAAGGACTGCACGGCCGCTATGGCTGCGAAATTTTTGTTCGACAACGTGTTGGCACAGTTTGGTTGCCCGAAAATCTTAATGAGTGACTGTGGAACACACTTCCTAAATGAAACCATCAACGCACTCACCAAGGAGTTCCAGGTGTATTATCAGCAAAATACACCGTACCATCCTCAAGCTCATGGGACAATAGAAGCATTCAACAAAATTTTGTAGACTGCATTGACAAAGTATGTAACGCACAGTGAAACAACTGGGACCTGCACATACCTGTTGTATTATGGGTATACATAACCACATGCAAAAAATTGACAAGTCAAACACCTTTAAAGTTAGTCTATGGCATGGAAGCAGTCATGCCAATGGAATATCTCGCCCCTAGTTTGTGAATCGCAGCACTTACAAGGATGTCAGACCACGAAGCCTTGAAAAAGAGGCTCGCGCACTTAGAAGAACTCGAGGAAGAATGATTTTTGGCGGGATTCCATCAACAGGTACAAAAACAGTGGGAGAAAGCCTGGCACGACCGCCATATCAGGTTGTGCACCTTCAAGGTAAACATTTTAGTGCTACTGTATGACAGCAAGTTCGAAAAATTTCCCAAAAAATTCAGAATGCACTGGTTGGGACCATATGTGGTAAAAGAGGTCACAGACGGAGGCACGGTCAAAATAGTAAAACTTAATGGAGAACCCTTCCCAGGAAAGGTAAATGGCAGTCTCCTGAAGCGTTACACGGGTGGGTCAGCTGTCTGACTAACTTACCAACGCACAGTATTCGCAACTCGAAAAGTCGGATAAGGGTGTGGGACTATAAACACAAGTACTAGAAGCTAGCACCAAGGAAGAGAAACAAGTCAGACGCAGACGATTCGGAAGTAGAAATGCAGCATATCTAGTTGATCGCAGAACAGGACATTGCGGACCTTCGCACCACACAAGCACAGGTGGATGGACTTCGCGCAAAGATCGCCGCACCAGCAGAGTGACTCGAGACGAGTCACGATGATTGTGTTGGAGGCTTGTTGGGCAGTTGATCCCCCCATAGCATTTTTTTGGGGCTTAAAGCCCGAGTTTTGGTCAACATAATGTAAAGACTCCGCGAAATGCAGGCGCAGAGCGTGAAATTTTAGGATGATTCATAGGGTTGTCCGCCCTAAAATAATGAAATTGAATGTAAATTGTGTCGGCCTACCCATGGTTCGCGGACCATGGGATTGTATAAATAGAGCGAGGCTCTAAGTGTAAAGACAGATCTGAGTTTTTGGAAAGTAATAAATAGATGCGAAGGCATGGTTAGAGGATAGAAGTGGATCTGAAGGTATTGGGTCGTAGTAGTAGGTAAAGGCTATGCAGCTGAGTGTGCAGAGGCTTAGTAGAGTCCGCAACTGAGTGCGTGGACCCTTGCAGCTGAGTGCGTAGGGTGGAGTCGGGTCTGTATTGAACTGAACTTGAAAAGGATCATTAATAAAGCTAAGTTGATTCGGCATATTGTGCATCTGTTTCGTAGATCTATATTTTGATGTTCGACGTTAATGGTATTTGTTTATCTATATGCGCGCACTTGTATGTATGTTTATGTATGAAAAATTTCTAAGTAATTAACAAATAGAACCTAACTAAGGAAGACTTGGGTAATTAATACTGGTCGCATTGCGGCTGGATCTGTGCGAAGGCAGTCCCACAGGACGCAAGGAGCCCGCTAGTGCACGTAATCTAGTAAGTGCGAAGGTTGAATTGCGTACCTAACGCCCATATCAGACATCCCTAGGGTGCAGAAACCTGGTTCCAGCACCCTCCCATACTACTTCGGGTGAGACCTTAGTCTGCACTCCGCGGACTGTTGCCAAAAGGGCTAGTTGATCTGAAAATCACTCATGAATGATCTTAGTTAATTAATGAAGGTATTATAGACTCATGTGCTGGGGTGTGTCTATGTTATTTTAAGCAACGGATCGATAAGATTGTGAAATACACAGACACTTGAAACAGTAAGAGAAACATAGTAAGCAAACACATAACACAACAAATTTAATAAGGAGTTCACCCAATCCTCCCAAGCTACGTCTCCTAGTCCAGCTTCAATGGTGGTCTTTTCTATTGTGTCTTAAAGCAGAGATTTTACAATAAGGAGCTCAATTTGAGTCTCACTTAATAGATGATGATCAGTAGGGCGATACTTAGATCCCCTAAGCCTCTAGAGTACACAAACTCCCCCTCACTGAATCTCGACCTTGACTGGTCTCAATGGTATGAGTCCAATTTGGTACTCAATACTTGACAGGTCTACACAGAGGAGTTGCTTGAACCTCTCAAGCCTTCAATGGAGTTCACAGACTCTCGGACTCTGTTTGTTTTGTCTACTCGATGCTGCCTTTGATATGCAAGTTATCTCGACTTCTCTGTTCTCTGCAATTCACTTCCTTCTTTACTTCTGTTCCCCCCTGTTCTTTGTCTATTCGTGGCTTAAAGCCAATCTTCTCCTTGACTATTCATTTCCTCTTCCCGACTCTCTAGATCACCTACCTCTGTCAGCTGGAATTCCCCTGCTCTGCGTCGTCATCACTGTGTAACGCTGCACAGAGAGGTGGCCACTTATTGCCTTACGAACTAAGTGTCAGTTTTCCTTTGAACGGTCGTTATTTCCATTACTCCGGGATTTGCCCATGAAACTGATACTTCTGCCAGCTCATCGGTAATGTCGGAACTCAAATCTTTGTGTGCCTCAGTCTATTCCCCTATCAAATCCGGTCATCCATCAGGTTAGTTCTCCGTTGTTGATGTGGAGCCTCCAGATCCTACAGTCTCCATTTATATCGCGTGGGTAAGTTGCTCGATCATTATTCACGTGATGTAAGCGGTTTTCTCTCTCATCCGCTGGACACGCGTCGCCCGGTGTATGGCATCGTGCTGAACTCGGCCAAACTCGCTTATCACTCGAAGTAGGCGTGATATCCTGCCAGTTTTGGGCGCGAGACCCACCTTCTAACGTTTTTCGCATGGTTTCCTGTTTTCCCTCGTGACCAAGTGCTCAGGGCTTTCCTTCTCTGAGGGTTTTGTCTTGCGATACGTGATTCGCGCATCAGAAACTACCTCTGTTTCTAGATCTGGGCTTCCGATTTCCAATTTGCATCCATGCGCGGTTTCCATGGGCCAACGGTTAGCGCGCTTTGACTGAGGGTCCTCATTGTTCTGTTCTGGCCACAATTTCCATTGTCCAGAGGTAATTTCTGATAAGCCTGTTATTCATAAGATTTTGAAGCCTGACATAATTTGAAACAGTCATGAAAATGTTTAAGGATCCAATTCGAATCACGGCCTTCCCACTGAAAAATCTTTTGGACCACCAAAAGTTGGTTTTGAAGCATCGACTAAGTGAGGGTATAACTGTCTCACTTGTCCAATCTCTATCCATTTTGCACTACCTGGCTTTGAACCCTTGAGTCCAATCTTGAGGTACTCAACATCTCCCCTGCGCGTCGTCCTCACCTTCCTGTCCAGAACTGTGTCTTCCTGCAATTCATTGAGATATTCATGTAACAGGTCATCAATTGAAGGCAATTGACTTTGCTCTTCGGGATCTTCAATTAATGAAGGTTCAAATAGTCTCAAGTTGTCTGCATTAACGACTGAGTAGTGTGCATGTAAGCTGGTAAATCAAGGCAAAAAGCATTCTCACCAATTTTCTCAAGTATCTTGAAAGGTCCATACCTTATTGGCTTTAGCTTTTTACCTTCACCTTGCATTTTGTCTTTGCTGATATAGAGCCAAACTTGATCACCAACTTGGAAACTATGCTCCATCCAGTGCTTGTCATGCCTTGCCTTGTATTTGGCTTGGCCCTTTTCCAGCTATTCCTGTACTACCTGGTGAATCTCTTGGATTTTTTCAATGAACTTGGTTGCCTTGTCCACATCACTGTGCCCATCAACTACTATGTCTTTGCCAAAGAAAAAATCCAAGGGAGACCTTGGTGTGAAACCAAAACAGGTCTCAAATGGAGATCTCTATGTAGAAGAATGTTTTGCTCAGTTGTAAGCATGTTGCACATAACACAAATGTTCATCCCAAAGTTTGGGATGCATGCTGCAATAGCCTCTAAGCAACTGGATCACTATCCTGTTGACCACTTTTGTCTAGTCATCTGTCTGTGGATGAAAGGTTGTGCTTTTCTTCAGTCTGGTGTCCATCAGTTCCCACAGACTCGACCAAAACTTCCCAACAAATCGTGTGTCTCGATCAGATACAATGGAAGTGGGTAATCCAAAATGAACCCATACATGTTGAAAGAACAACTTTGCAGTTTGTTCAGCTATAGTCTGTTTATTACAAGGTATCAAAATACACATTTTACTGAACCTATCCACAGCAACATATAAATAGTCATGACCTTTCCTAGATTTAGGCAGTCCTCCAACAAAGTCCATGGAAATACTTTGCCAAGGATGAGAAGGAACTCGCAGTGGAGTGTACAAGCCTAGTTTTCTATTGTTGGGCTAGCTTTTAGCACACATGGTACACCCTCTTACATATCTAGAAATTGTCTCATTCATTTTTGGCCAATAACAAAATCTTTGCAATTGTGCAACCATTTTACTTACCCCAAAGTGACCTTATATTAGAGACTTGTGTGCTCCTCGAATTATCTTTACTCTTTCAGTTTGTGGAATGCATAGCTTCCCACAATGATACAAGAGTCGGTCCTTAATATGATAATCGAATTCTTCTACTCGTTTGCCTTGACTTAAAGTTGCATATACATCTAGTTAGGGCCTAAATCTACCTCAGCTGAGAAAGGCAGGATCTAGGGTAACATCAAACCACGCTTAACCTAGTAGCTAGCCCTACCAGGTCGGGAGAGGGCTCTCTCCTTGTCAATCTCAGAAGAATATGATCAATAGAGCTTGAGATGACTAATGTGAAGACTGATTTTAGGCTAGGTATATGCTTAGAGGAATTTGATTGAGTTTAATTTTGGTTTGTTGACTCAAATGTGAAGGGCAGATTTGGGTCCGAGGAATGGACACAGCTTTGTATAGATCTCTATGGGGCGAGGTAGGCAAATGGTTTAGTACTTCAAATTGAGTGAGATGGAGAGCTTTAAGACTAATGAGGAGTTGGAGAGGGCATGAAATTCTCAGGGATCCTCTTCAAACAACTGAAAACATAAATAACTAAACAAACCCTAGGTAGAGCACTGCAACATCAATGAATTCTACCTTTATCCTTGTTTCATTTAGTTAAGATGAACAGAGAGAGATGATGGCATACATAAACACATGTAAACTTTCAATTACAAAAGGAAAAACAATACCAAATCAAGTTGCCACAAGAATCCCACAAAGTGCTGCAAACCCTGGTCTATTCCTTTGCCAAACTGTAGAAATGAATATACAATAATGCTCAAAACATTCATGAGAGTCCAACCTTTTCCAATGACTGAAAAACTACTAGATATAGGCAACAAACAACTTATGCTAGGCTTTAGGGGTCGAATTCATGAGTTTAGGAGCTGTTTCAACAAGATCTAAACTAAGAACTGAAAAGTAGGCAGTGGAACAGCTTGCCTCTAAAACCTAGGAAACTGATTCATTCAGTTTCAAACTACCTTTTCATGATGTATCTACCTCCATGAATGAAGTTTTAGCATATTTACATCAAAATCCATCAATTTACATCAAATTACATCATGAGTATGACTATGAGAGAGAGAAAATTCAAACTGAGAAAAATTAGGCGAAAAACAGAGTTTTTTGGGCAAAAAAGTCACTTTTCCATCCTGTGCACCGCGCCTCTGTCCCTGTTCGCCGTGCCTCTTTGCAGATGATTTTGGAGGCCTTCCCGTGCACCAAATTTGTTCCAAGTGGTCTTGTTGGAAAGGTATGTCTGTCTACTTTCCAGAATAGGTGGAATTTATGAATTTGGTGTCCATTTGCCCCTCCAAAAATGAGTTCTCCCAACACTGCTTCCTGTGTGGCCAAAAAGGGGCGGAAAGGGCATTTTTGAGGTGTTTTTGACCCTTTTGGAAGCTCAAAACTTGACAAAATTTCTTGGCCATTTGTGGGCATTCATAGTTTTACATGAGTAATACAAAACTGTTGAGTTTTCCTCCAAAGGAGGTCCCTAGCAAAAGCGCACACCAGGTGGCGCGGCACACCAGGTGGCGCAGCGCACCAGGCGACACGGCGCACCAGGCAGAAAAACCTGTGTTTTGCTCCAAAAATTCAAAATTGACAAAAAGTATCCCAAATTTCTTGAAATTTGGGCTGAGTGTCTTGCATCAAGTGCTATGTTGGACTAAGGAAGCCTCAGCCAAAATCTTGAGCTTGTCTTGCTCTTTCCTCTTCCTCAAAGCTTTCCTTAACTTGGCCTTCAAAGTCCTAATTATCACTTTGAAAATCTTGTTTCTTTAGGTGACTGCTGTTTGATAAATGGGACTGATGAGTGAGGGATTTTGATGCTGACTGTAGAGTTATAAGGGAGTGATAGGGTTTAGAAATGCAAATTAGGGTTTAGGGAATAGTGTAAATTTTCTGTTGGGGTTTTAGGGTTTTGGCGTAAGGGGTAGGATGAGTGTAAATGAGAGAGGGTAAGGGATATGAAATGAGGTAAGTGTAGTGAAGAAGAAAATGAAAATGATGTAAGGGAGCAAATAGCAACAATTACAACTTTGCAAACCCTAGACAGTTTTTCAATGAAACTGTGTAACAAACTAGGGTTTGTTTTTTCACCTATTAGAACACCATGAAAGATGATAAAACCTCTTGAAATGGCACTTTTTGGATGTTTACTTACTTGGAAGAATGAATTTTGTAAGATTTTGGAGCTTTGCAAGATGATTTGAGTGAAATTTTGGCTAAGCAGGCAAGTGCGTCATGCCACTACCCAAGTGTGCCGTGCCTTTTTACAGACCAGTTTTGGAGGCCTGCCCAATGTCAAAATTGGTCGTGGGATAGCTCATTGGAAATATTATTGAGTCTAATTTCCAACACAACTTGAATTTTTCAATTTGGAGTTCATTTTCCTTGTCAAAAGTCAAATCTCCCAAGACTGGTCAAAATGTGCAAAATGAGGTTGCCTAAAGGTAGAGTGTTGTTGCAGTCAACTTTTGAAGGTCTTCCTCAACTCAAAATTGAGCTCACAATAGCTCATTGGAAATATATTTGTGTCTAGTTATCACTTGACTCATAAAGAAAGTCATTTGGCCAACCAAGCTAGTAAAAATCTTGATTTTCCCAAGGTCACTTCAGAGGTGCATCAATTCTCCTGAGGCAACTATATTTTTGACATTTCTATAAAACCATGACACTTGTGTAAAATGTGAAGGAGTTTTTTCTTCCGTGGCATATTTTGGACAAAAACCTCTCTCATTTTTCCCAAATTCAGCTTTTATTGCTCATAAACATCATTGGAGTAAAACCTATCCCGATGTGTGGAACAGGGGATTTGTCAAAATAAAGTGATATGAAGGGCATAAGGGGCTTCTAAATTCTTGAGAAAATTTTGGGAAGTAGGTAGGGATGTTAGGAAGCACGGGAAAGTGGAATTTCAAAGATTTAGTGAGGGGAAGGGGTTAGAAAGGGCAAAACACGGACCTAGCCTAGAAAATTGTCAAATTGTAGCAAGAAACTAGGGTTTGTGCGAAAATGAGGAATTTGAGGGATATCAGTGATGGGAAGTGTTTAATAAGGTACATTAAGGATAGGGGAAGGTTTATGAACATCAAGATACAAGTTTTGCTGATGATTTGGCCATCCAAGAGAAATTACCTTCAAAACCCTAGAAGAGGGAAATGAACCTTACCTAGGCACAATTGAAGCATGAACAAGGTGTAAAATGACCCATTGGAACCTGACATGATGATGAAAACCCTCTGAACGATGGTACACTTAGCTGAATGGTGACATGGACAGACATTTGGACAACTTTGAAAGGAGTGAAAACAAACCCTAGACCTAATACCTAGTGACCAAATTTTGCTTGAAGACTCACTGAAATGACAAAATTTGACCTTGACACCTTAAAATCACTTTGTAAGAGCATGTTTGATCACTAGAGGAAAGTTTCAAAGATTGACACTAACACATCTTTGAAATCTATACCTTGAGCATATTGTTCAATGTAGCTCTCATGCAGTACTAAATTATGCTTAAGTATAGTGGATGCATTTATAATAGGTCTAGATAACATATCTGCAACTTTATTGTGTATGCCCTTTTTATATCCAATGACTAAATGAAACTGTTGTAAAAAACCCATCCACCTATAGTGTCTTGATTTTTGCAACTTAGTTTGGGAGTGTAGATATTGAAGTGGATGATGATCAGTATGTATGACTGTCTCTTTGCCCATTAAGTAATGTTTCCACTTTTTCACACTCTGTACTAATGCATACAATTCTTTATCATATGTTGGATAGTTAACTACTGCAGAATTAAATGTCTCATAATGATAACATATGGGTTTACCGTGCTGTATCAAAATTGATCCCATGGCATAGTCACTGGCATCTATTTGGATCTCAAATGGTCTTTGAAGATCGGGCAGTGCTAGTACTGGTGCTGTACTAATCTTTTCTTTCAAGATGTCGAAGGCTTTCTGCTATTTGCCTCCCCACTGAAACACCTTGTTCAATCCTGTCAAAGCATGTAAGGGAGCTACAATTAAGGAAAATTTAGAATTGAACTTTCTCCAATATTGTGCTGTTCCTAAGAAGCTTCTCACTTTTGTAGCAGATTTGGGTTTAGGCCAGTTTATAATGACTGCAACTTTAGAGGGATCTATCTTCAATTCACCACCCCCTACTATATTTCCCAAATAATTCAAAGATGTTTTGCCAAATTCACATTTTGAGAGTTTAACATAAAGTTTTTCTCTTTTCAAAACATCTAGTGTCTGCTTAACATGCTTTAAATGTTCTTCCCACGTTTTGCTAAATATAAGAATGTCATCCAGATATACAAAATCATCAAGAAAAGTTCTAAGTACAGCATTCATTATTCTCATGAAAGTAGGAGGAGCATTAGTTAAGCCAAAAGGCATAATTAGCCACTTATACAATCCTTGCTTTGTTTTGAAAGCAGTCTTCCATGCATCTTGTTCTGCAACTCTGACCTGATGATATCCACTATGCAAGTCTAACTTGGAAAAATAATCAGCTCCCTTTAACTGATCTAGTAGATCATCTATGCGAGGAAGGGGATAACGATTTTTTATCGTTATCTTATTCAGTGCTCGGTAATAAATGCACATTCTCCACGAGACATCTTTCTTTCTCACCAAAACGATTGGTGACCCACATGGTGATGTAGGTCTGATGAACCCCTTCTCGAGCAACTCCTGCACCTGCTTCTTGATTTCTGCATTCTGTAAAGCGGACAACCTGTACATCCCAATGTTATGCAATGGAGCATCTTGCTGCAAATTAATATCATGCACTATTTCCTTTTTGGGTGGCAGACCTTTAGGTTCTTGAAACAAGATATCATACTATGAAACAACTTTTTCAAAATCAGCTTTCTGTTTAGCATCACAGCGCTCAAATACATTAGTTTTATCATGTTTCTTTTCCTTTACAACCATTAGTAAAAATTGTTTGCATGAATTTATAATTCGTTTCAACTGCCCTGAGTTTATGAAAGTATAATTATTCTTGAGCTTATGAGCTCTTACAAAGTATTCGATTCCATCTTTAACGAGTAGATACTTGTTCTCAGCTCTATAGAAAATAGCTTTTCTATCATACAAGTAAGAACTTCCTAAAACAATTCCACATATATCTAGAGGAATTATATCTAACTCAACATGATCTACAAATGCAGACCCAAAAGAAAACTTAAGTTTACATTGTCTAGTCACTTGTAGTTGTGCTTTATCACTTAACCAACCTAATGGGTATGGTTTCTTGTGAGGTGTAGTCAGTAATCCCAACTTCTTTACAATTTCTTCAGAAATTAAATTTACTTGTGAACCACTATCAAACAAAGTATCAGCTTTTGATGTTTGGAAACAACTCGAATATGGAAAATCTCATGTCTTTTTCTCTCATTTTCTTCATCATTAATAGATTGTGTAGAATTACTAGTAGATACTTCATAATTTTTACCTTTTATACCTGTGGCTGCAATGGTTGTTTCATCTCCTGAGTCCGACCCCAAATCTTTTTGAATAGCTGCAGCAGTCTTCTTCTTCTTGCCCTCGAACTTCTTAGGTTTCAGCTCCGGATGCAGAATCCAACAGTGCTCATCATCATGCCCATCCTTTTACAATGAATGCATGAAGACTTTGTCTTTTGTGCAGTATTGGCCTTCCTTCCTTTCCATTTCTATTTTCTTTTCTCCTTATTCTTACTTGCAATGGGTTTGGATGATCCCCTAACTTCTGGGTTCCCATTCTTTCCTTAGCTTCTAGATGCGTAGCTTGAACAGATACCTCATCTATACTAGTGGGATTAAACATGAGGATAGTGTGCCTCATGTAGCTGTGTAGACCCCCTATGTACTTCAACAGAGTCTCAAGTGAGTCTAATGAAATTTCTAGAATCAAAGCTCTCTTCCTAAATTCTTGAGTGTAACCCTGTACACTTTGCCCTTTCAATTAGAGTTTGCCAGCTCATCATGGCTTGTTGCATGTAAGCTAGTGGATAGAACTATTTTTTGATTGCAGAAACAAATTCACTCCAGACAGAAAGAATCTTACCATGTTTCTTCATGTCAGCTTGTGTCCTGCCTTCCCACCATACCAAGGCAGTGCCTCCGAGGCGTAGGCTGGCCAGCTGAATCTTACTCTTGTCTGAGTCGATACTCTGCACTCTGCAATACACATCAATTTGTCTGATCCAATTATCCAGCTTCTCTACATTAAGCTCTCCATCATATATTGGTAAATCAAATTTAACATCTAATTTAATCAAATATGCCTTCTTTTTATGTTTATGGTTATTAGGAGGTGTGAGAAAGCTTTCTTCTTTCCCTTTGCCTTTTGAGTGGTCATGGAGGAGAGATTCTTCTTCTCCTTTATCTTGTTTGGAGCCTGATGAATCCTCATCTTTATGTTTCCTAAAGTCCTTATACATTTCCTCTACCATGGACCTCATGGCCAGGAAACTATCTATAAATTGAGGGTCTGGCCCCAAGGGACTTTCTTCTGACATTTTCTTCTGAGGATAGACTCTTCCAATCTCCGGGTTAGTTTTGACCAACTCTCCTTCTCCTAATTTAAGCTTTGATCTAGTTAGCATTCAATAGAAAAATCCAGCACAAGCTTGTCTAACCTTAAACAACCTAGGAGCTCTGATACCACTTGATCTGAAAATCACTTGTGAATGATCTCAGTTAATTAATGAAGGTATTACAGACTCATGTGTTGGGGTGTGTCTATGTTATTTTAAGCAACGGATCGATAAGATTGTGAAATACACAGACACTTGAAACAGTAAGAGAAACACAGTAAGCAAACATAGAACACAACAAATTTAATAAGGAGTTCACCCAATCCTCCCGGGCTACGTCTCCTGGTCCAGCTTCAGTGGTGGTCTTTTCTATTGTGTCTTAAAGAAGATATTTTACAATAAGGAGCTCAATTTGAGTCTCACTTAACAGATGATGATCAGTAGGGCGATACTTCGATCCCCCAAGTCCCTAGAGTACATAGACTCCCCCCACTGAATCTCGACTTTCACTGGTCTCAGTGGTATGAGTCCAATTTGGTACTCAATCCCAGACAGGTCTACACAGAGGAGTTGTTTGAACCTCTCAAGCCTTCACTAGAGTTCACAGACTCTCAGACTCTCTCTGTGTTCTTTGCTTGATGCTGCCTTTGCTCTATAGGTCAGCTCGGCTTCTCTGTTCTCTGTAATTCACTTCCTTCTCTACTTATGTTCCCCCCTGTTCTTTGTATGTTCGTGGCTTAAAGCCAATCTGCTCCCTGACTGTTCTTTTCCTTTTCCCCTCTCTCTGGATCGCCTGCCTCTGTCCACTAGAATTCCCCTACTCTTTGTCATCATCACTGTGTAACCCTACACAGAGAGGTGACCACTTGTCACCTTACGGACTGAGTGTCATTTTTCCTTTGAATGGTCGTTATTTCTATTACTCCAGGATTTTCCCACGAAACTGATTCTTCTGCCATCTCATCAGTCATGCCGGAACTCAAATCTTTATGTGCCTTAGTCTATTCCCCCGTCGAATCCGGTCATCCATCGGGTTAATTCTTCGTCGTTGATCTAGAGCCTCCAGATCCTACGGTCTTCGTTTATATCACGCGGGTAAGTTGCTCAACCGTTACTCACACGATGTAAGCAATTTTCTCTCTCATCCACTGGACACGCATCACCCGGTGTATGGCATCGCGCTGAACTCGGCCAAACCCGCTTACCGCTCGAAGTGCACACGATATCCTACCAGTTTTGGGCGTGGGACCCGCCTTCTGATGTTTTCCACACGGTTTCCTGTTTTCCCTCATGATCGAGTGCTCAGGGCTTTCCTTCTCTGAGGGTTTTGTCCTGCGAAACGCGATTTGTGCTAATTGCGTATTAGAAACTGCCTCTATTTCTGGATCCGGGCTTCCGATTGCCAATTTGCGTCCATGCGCGGTCTCCATGGGACAACGGTCAGCGTGCTTTGACCAAGGGTCCTCGTTTTTCCGTTCTGGCCACAATTGCCATTGTCCAGAGGTCATTTCTGATAAGCTTTTTATTCATAAGATTTTGAAGCCTCACATAATTTGAAACAGTCATGAAAATGTTTAAGGATCCAATTTGGATCACCAATAGTACCGGGATTTACTTGGCTAAACTCTCTGCTGAACCTACGTCATGCCCCACGTAGCCAACAAGTGTTTATCCCTAACTGTCGGGATTATACCGCACATATGTGCACCCAACAGTTACGGTAATGCTAACGGCTACCTCTGATGGTCAACCTAGCGGAGCGGCTCAAGTTTAGTGGATATGCTAAGTTTAGTTGGAGTCAGGTGCAGTCACCAATATTGGTGGAGATATTGCATAAAAGCACTCAAAGAGTAGTTTTAATGCAAAGAAGCACTCAAAGAGTAGTTTTAATGTAGAGAAGGCAGATTCTAGAGAGAGACAAATGCAGAGCTCGAGAGTTAGAGAAACTCAGAGAGAGTGGAACAAGAGGCTCGCCAAACTAATTAGAGCCTTTTGAATCTGATGGAATAGTCCATAAAATCTGAAGAATTCGTTCTCTTGGAGAATTCCATCCAAGAAGGTTGATTCTGTAGGTTAGAGCCACCAGAGGTTGGAGGCAGTTGCAAGAGCTACCAGTACTCATTCTCTATGATCCAATAGTCAATTCTGATTGTAAAGGACTATATGAATCCATTGCAGGGATTTGCAAAAGCATCTAAAGACTTCTAAGGCCCATGAAGCTACAGAGAAGTTTCAGGCAGCAAATGATCAAATGATCAGTCTATTGTAGGCGTCTGATATGTGTTGGAGACAGAAGAAGAAGTTCCAGAGACAGTTGAAGAATTCTGATGGAGTTAGTGGCATCAAGAAGCTCAAGTCAGCTCAGAGCACTGATTGAAGGAATCAAGTCCAAGGAAGCTAATATATGTTTGCAGAGTGAGGAGAACCAGGGATATAGATGGTATTCTAAGCCCATTAGTTCAGTTCAGTAACCTTTGGAGTTAACTGTGGAACTTGTAAAAGAAGCTTGACCATAATCCCAAAGAGCCAAGTCAAGTTGACAAGAGCTCAAGGAGATGTAGCCCATGATATTAGGGTGAACTCCTAGTTTATATTGTTGTTATGTGTGGTTGTTTTATTGTTGCATTTACTATTATATGTGTTTAATATCAGCATGAACAAATAAGCACTTAAATAGTTAAAACAAAGACATGCACCTATCTCAAGTACTTAATTCCGCAATTGTCAACATAAGCTAGATCATATATTTGTTAAACGTTGGAGTGGTAGGTTCTCATAAGTACAACAAGATGTTTAAACCCCCATTTCAGATCAATTGGATTCAAAACAACAAACACTATGATTTGGTGCTATTTTCAAACAATTTCAAGATCTTTCATATTTGAGCATTTTTTTATCCCCGGATCATTGCTAATCATTGGTTCAATTCTTTTCGATTCCCTTGGTGCGAGGCCTCATAATTAGGGCCGATGATTTACTTGGTTTACCATCCATGAAATTTGGGGATGTACTCAAGGTTTCTTATGCTTTCTTTCCAAGCATATATATATATATATGGTGAATGTGGAAAAGTACTCAGGTTTTTCATGCTTTTTTTTTGTAAACATGGTAGTACTTTCTATTTACTTTTTTTCAAAAATTTACAGTCAAATCCTCCAATTAGTCACCTGCTCGAAGGAAACTAGATGACCATCGGTCAGCATTGTATCCACTCCAAAATTTAAATAATTTCATCAAAACCATTTCGTCCTTGCTAGCCATTACACAAGTTCTTATCTTTCACATTTCAAACAAAAACATGCTAAAACCAAAGATAAATAAACTAATCCTCATCCGAGGAAGCTATCTAAATTGTCGCCTTTACTTTGTGATTCAACACCTTCCCATCAGGATTCTGCGACTTCACCCCTGGGCCTGGGAGCTCTCATCCCTGCTGGAACATTTTCCAATTTATCTCTGATAGTGTCTGCTCTATTCTGCCCAAGGCTAGATTGTTCCTGTAAGTTTGTATCTGAACTGTCGCCAGTTCTTTCATTATTTCTCCCCGAACTGGGTTTGTTTCCTTGTTTATTTCTTGCCTGTTCAGCACTTCCCTTGACATATGTTCCTGGTGCAGAGTCATGGCACGGACTACAATGTGTTTCATTATCCAATATTGTTGCATAGTCCTGTTAAAAAGAGAAAGTCGGCTATTTGTCGTACCGGGGTCCTGCAGCATTTCTTCCCATTCATTCATGGGGAAGTCTTAGCCTCTCAGGTTATTTCCCAGATCTCTTTCCCAGCCCCATATTTGATCTCTGACCTCCTTTGGATTTGCCTCCATGTAGGCATCGATTATTCTCTTCATCTGCTCGTCGTGAGGTTTCCTTCCTTGTTTCTTCCCTATACCGCTCGTTCCTTCTTCCTTTTTCACGTTCCTCTAGCTGCGCATGGGTGCCATGTTTCGTCTTGTCTGCACCTTGGTACTCTTATCCCTAGATTTCTCTATCTGGAATGCAGTTGCGCCCTTACCAGTGGTTAGACCTAGCACATGGTAAACACAATTGTCAGTTTTGGCCATGGAGGCTATAAAAATGAAAGGAGTATTTCTACCCCCCCAACATGGTGCTGCTTTTGTTGTTTCTTTCTCTGTGATGCAGCATTACGGCCTCTCGAAATCTTACAGGTTCAGGGCCTCCATCTAGTTAGAAATCTTTTTTTTGGGTCGAATGCTTCGTATTTCTTTCAAGGTCACTCCTTTCTCTCTTAGGCCTGCCTACCCCTTTCCCAGATTTGGGTTTCTCAGGTCCAGATTCACCCTCACTGTTCTTTTCAGAATCTCCTCTCCCTGTGAGGTGCTCCTGCTTCCTCCTTCGAGTTTTCCGGGCTTTCCTTTCCCTCCTGCCAAGGTTCGTCTCATCAGGCTAAGTCTCAGGGCTAGAATCGCCCGACACATCAATTCTGATACAGGGATCTTGGGTGTATGGGTCCTCCATTTCCTGTCTCCCCCTCACATTGCATATAAGCTCTCCCTTCCTATCCATAGCCCCAGAGGAATCTTCCCTTTTCTCAACTATCTTATCTCTATACATGCTTCAGAGATTCAGAGGATCATCCCTATCTACCATCAAGCCTACTCTATACTTCAAACTAAATATTGTTTTGAAGGATGGGGAGGAAAATTTTACATACCCGTCTACCTGGTTGCACTGTTCTATCTCCTGCAGCTTTCTATTGCGAGTAGTGCGTTCTTTCTCACCACCTTTCTTCTTTCACATCCACATGCATAATGCATGGTTGCCCTCTACCTCTACTCCTTTAACTTACTCCTGTCTTAATTCTACCGCCAGTTGTCCATTTTTCCTTCCTTCCTTGGCTCGCCTTCCTTCCCACTTGCCTTGGGATGCTATCCATCTGTCTTGTCCTCCGTCCTTCATTTATGTCTTTCTTCTCCCGGTTGCTCTTATCGTCCACTTGCTGACTACGCACTGCCATTTGGCATCCACTTGCTGCCCCTTCTCGGTCTTGGTGTCCTTCCCTCCCTTCCTCCATACCTTTCCATTTCTGCCTCCACTCCTCTTGGGTATGTCCTTTCTCTACCCGCTTCCGTCATCTGATTCATCTCTGTCCTCTCCTCCATCCTTTGTTGTTCCAGGAGTGATCTATTTTGTCCTACCTGCACCTGCCTTCGTCCTTCTTCCCTTCCATCAGCATCACCCAAATTCGCTAGATGCTTGTTATGCCGCCTATCTTCTTCGATTGCCTATATTATTTGTTTCATTTCCTCATTCTGGTTAAGCTCTTCCCCTCCCGCATCTAGCTATTGTTCTCGGTTGCAGCATCCCTAGTTCGCAAGGAGGTTCGTTGGGGCATTTCCTTTCCTTTTCACATGGGATGGTATGGTGTATGCAATCTTCTGTAATTGCTGTTGTAATTCTGTTATTACCCAGGCCATCCTCCATCTTTTGCTCAGATTTTCAGCTATTGCTCCATGTTGTAGATGTTTCATTATTTCTATTACCAGCATGGAGTCGCCTTCTATCTGTAGTCTTTGGTATCCTTCTCTTATCGCTATCTCTAGTCCCCTGTTTAGCGCGTCGTATTCTGCTTCGTTATTCGTGGCGATGCCACAGTCCATTGCATATGCCCATTTGATTTTCCCTTCCTCGTCTCTGAATATCCCTCCTATGCCAGCATCCCCTGGGTTGCCTTTGGCTGCCCCGTCGAAATTTAGTTTTATGAATCCTTGTGGCGGATTTCTATATCTTTCTTTAGCTCTTGCCTTGCCTACATCATTTTCTTTCCCTATCCTGTTTGTGTTTTTTACTTTGATTTCCAGTCGGTTCATGATGCGGGTCTCCACTCCTTCCGTCTTCCAGTCATCCTCTTTCCAATTTTCCATATTTACTGTTTCTCTTATGTTTTTCATGATTTGGGTCCACAATTCTCCTTTGTCTTTTTTATCTTCACTGAAGATTACCCTGTTTCTTGCCTTCCAAAGGTTCCACGGGAGAAACCCAATTGACAGATTCCATGCATGGTTCAGGATTATGTTGCTGTAAGGCTTACTGCTCCACTTCTCTATTGTTGTTTTTATGCTCCCTATATTCCTGTCTGTAATCTCGAAAAGTTGTTGGTGTTTTTGCCACAGGTTGTTACTTACACTGCAGGAGTTTGCGACGTCCTCCATGGTTTCTTCTTGTTGTTGGCACAATGCACATCGCGAGGGCCCATGCGTCCCTTTCCTTCTTAATTGGTCCCAATTCATGGCGCGCCCATGCATCACTGTCCAAGTAAAAAACGCCACTTTTGGCCAAGTTTTTAACTGCCATATTCTTTTCCATTTTTTTGTATCTGCGTTTCCACCTCCTCCTATCTTTAAATGGTAACCTTATGAGATTGTGAACATGTCTTTTATGCATTTACCCCATCTTAGTATATCTGTTCCTTCATTAATTGCAATTTTCCTGGTTTCCATTTCTTTTTGATAAATTATTCATTGTTCAGTTTCTGGGGCTTCGGGCCAATCGCTCTTCATCTTCCATTTTCTCCAATAACTATTCTATTCCACTTCCCAATAGTTTCTTACTACATCTTCCACTATTTGGGTTGTGTACTGATGGATTTCTTTGAGTTGGAGTTCATGGCTCAGGATTCCTCTATGTTGCCATGCCTCTTGCCAAAAGTCTGCTTTATCCCCCTCTCAAATTTCCCAGAAGTTGTTGTCTCTTATCAAGGCTCTGTTCATACTTGCCAGGTTCCAAATGGCTGAGCCTTTCCTTTCTGCTAGTGTTCAGAGTTTTCCTTCCGGAGTCCTTGCTATCTCATATTTCTTTTCCCAAAGCCGTTTCCATAGGTCGTTCCCTCCTTGAACCCATCTCCACCATAATTTTTCCCCCATGACTTGGTTTAATATGTAGGGGTCTCTTAGTCCTAGGCCTCCCTCTTTGACGGACTTGCTTAACTAGGTCCATGAAAGTAAAGCCCACTTTTTTTATTTATTTGACCCTTGCCACAGAAAATCTTTGAAGAGTTGCACCATTTTCTGACATATGGTTTTGGGGATCATAGCTTGAAGAAAAGACTTCAGGAGCATAAGGCGGCTCGGGGTATTGAGCATTCTGAACGTCCAATTGTCCATTCTTTTTTGAATTTTCCTTATCAATCCTTTCCAATTCATTATTTTGTTCTGTTGATCACTCAGTTGTACTCCTAAGTATTTAGTTGGAAACTGTCCTATTTTGAACCCCATTGTTCTTGCTAGGAAGGCCTGGCTCACCCTTGAAGTATTAAAGAAGAATATTTCAGTTTTCTCCTTATTCACCTCTGCTCCTGAGGCTTTTGTGAATTCTGTAAGGATCTCCTCTAATTTTTTTGCTTCCTTGAGATTTGCTTGGTTGTACATCATTACATCATCCACGAACTGT
The DNA here is from genome assembly GCA_031772625.1 of Pinus tabuliformis. Classification (NCBI taxonomy): domain Eukaryota; kingdom Viridiplantae; phylum Streptophyta; class Pinopsida; order Pinales; family Pinaceae; genus Pinus; species Pinus tabuliformis. The sequence goes on along the minus strand of CM062819.1, from coordinate 1,413,884,132 downwards.
TGATGTGTGATGGTTAAGTCACCCCCCCATAATCTCAGCCCTTTAAATTCCCCTCTGCTTACTTTTGCATTGATTAAACGGCCTAAACCATCTGCTGCTAAAATGAATAGGAACGGTGAAAGTGGATCTCCCTGTCTTAGGCCACGGGATGGTTTAAAAGTGTTTGTAGGGGTCCCATTTAGCAGGATTGACATACTTGGAGTGGATATCATGGACATTATCCATGCTATCCATCTTTCATGAAATCCATATGCTTGTAGCATTTTTTTGAGATATTTCCAGCTGAGTTTATCATAGGCTTTTGCTAAGTCCAGTTTAACCATCGTTCCTTTATTTCCCGTCCTCTTTAAGGAATGAATCACTTCTTGAGCGACGACAATCCCATCCACGATCTGTCTTCCTTTCAAAAACCCTGTTTGTTCTTTTGCTATCACTTCTGGGAGTAGAGGTTGTAATCTTTTTACCATTATTGTAGCTAGAATTGTATAGATTACATTAGAAAGAGCTATTGGTCTGAAGTTATGAGGTTCTTCAACCTATTCTACTTTTGGTATTAATGCCAAAAAGGTAGCATTCCATGTTGGATGCATTCTTTTATTGCTTCTTGATTCTTCTACTGCACTAACAATGTCTTTTTTCATAAAACTCCATGTTGCTTGAAAGAACTCTGCTATGAATCCATTCGGGCCAGGAGCTTTATTTTTCGCCATTGTCTTTACTACTTCCTCTACCTCTTTCTCTGTAATTACCTTTAGGAGAGCCAGGTTTTGTTCCCTGTTTACCTTTTTTGGGATGTATTGACTTATCTTTGCTATCTTCTCTTCTCTGTTACTTTGTGGCTCTGTCAATATGCCCTTGAAATGTTGGATTAGGAGATTTTCCATTTCCTCTGTCTCGATTACCCTGTTACCTTGTTTGTTTTTTAGGGAGAAAATTCTATTCTGCTACCTATGTTGCTGCATCGCTCTGTGGAAAAAATTTGTGTTTCATTCTCCCTCTTTTAGCCACTGTACCCTTGACTTTTGATGCCATAGGATTTCCTCCTGTTTTCTTCTTTCTTCCAATCTGAATAACACCCCTCCTTCTTCCTACGCAAGCTCCTCTGTTCTCCCTTCTTCTATTATTTTTTGTTGTATCCTTTTCATTGCTATTTGGAGTTGTTCCTTGTCTTTATGTATGTTGCCAAATTCTTCTTTGTTCCAAGTCTTAAGTTTGCTTTTCAACTCCTTAAGTCTCAGCTGGAGTGATTGCATCTTATTTTTGCCTTGTATTTCCTCTTTACTGTTCTGCCACCGGTTTTCCATCTTTTCTATGAGTGTTGGGTCTCTTAGCTAGAAGGCTTCAAACTTGAAAGGTTTGTACTGGTTTTGATTGTTCATGGCAATTTCAAGTTTTATTGGCCAGTGGTCTGATCCTTGGCAAGGTAAGATTGTTGCTTCATAGAATAGATCTTTCCCAAGGAAGTGTTCTGTTGCTAAGAACCTGTCCAATCTGGAGGCTATCTGCCTGCTGCCTCCTCTTCTATTATTCCAGGTGTATTTTCCATTGATAGTATTTATGTCAATCAATTGAAGGGTTGTCTGGGTCTCCCTAAATCTCTCCATGTCTACATCCTCCCGTTGCAGTCCTCCTTTCTTTTCCGTTGTGGTTGTGATCATATTAAAATCTCCTGCTATCACCCACAGTTTTTCTGTGTGCAGGTTACTCAGTCGAAGCATCTAGGTTAAGAAGGCCTCTCTCTCTATCGGAATGTGAGGTCCATACACCGCTGATACAAGGAACCAGTCTTTATGCCCTATCATTCTGAATCTCCCTGAGAGAATCCTTCTCATTCCTATCCATAAGTCGACCACTACTTCTACTGGATTCCATAAGATTGCAATACCCCCTGCACTCCCTTTTGAATCTAGTGTCATACTTTCATAAGAGGGATTGGTTTTTTTTTATAATTTCCTCCATTTTCGCCCCCGTTATTTTTGTTTCTTGAAGCAGCATAATTTGAGGTTTTTCTTTTTTGATCCTTTCTGCCATGTACCTTTGCTTACCCTTACTGTTAAGCCCTCTTATATTCCATGATGTAATAATCATTAGAAAGGTTGGTTTGTTTGTTGGAAGACCGCTGAAAGCGGCACTACTCTTCCTGTATTGACTAGCATTTCTCCCATGACTTGAATTGATTCTTGTAGGTTCTTTCGGCCTTGTTTTTTCCCTCCTTTCCCTTTGTTTTGATGTTCCTGGCTATTGTCATGTGGTGTTCCTAACTGTTCATTCATCCCTGTAGTTCCGTGCTCCCGTTTTTCTTTGTATTTTTGGAATATTTCTTTGTATAATTTCTTATCTTCTTCTGGGATAAACTGCTCGTCCAGGTTTCGCCACTTATCCAGAAGGTTTCTCAAAATTCCCTCTTCTGTTGTGGGATCGTCCCCTTTGTTTGTGTCGACTTCCATTACTTCATTCTCCTGGTGTTCCTCCTTTTCTGTTCTCCCCTTTTCCTCTATTTCTCTTTTATCTTTCTACTTGTTGTTGTTGACATCCTGATTTGTTCTATCTTCCTAATCTGGTTCCTCTTGGTAGTCCATACCTTGAGTTTCTTCTTCTCCTTCTACTGTTTGTAATATTTCGAACCTATTTGTCTCTTTTCCTTTGGTTTGTTGTTCTTTCCTTCCATCCTTCGGGGTTTCTCTAATAGGTCGTTTCTTAGTTTTTATTTCTTGAAACCCCTCATTATCCTCGGTGGTTTTCCTCTGTAGCTTAGTTTTTCTTTCCTCTTCCTCTGCATTTAAGGGGAATTCCTTGAAAAGGTGTCCATATTCATGGCATTTTCTACATCTAAAAGGAATGTGTTCATAGTCCAACGCTTGCTGCCAGACCTCCTCATGATATTCTAGTTCGACTGCACCTGGTATTGGGTTTGCAATGTTCATATAAACACATATTCTTGCATACGAGGTGTATCTTCCTCTTTTAGTTGATTCTGCTATCTTTACAAAGCTGCCTATGGTATTCCCTATCCCTTCAAGTATCTCTGGGTCCCAGAAATCCATAGGTAGTCCAAACAGTCTAACCCATACAGGTGCTGCTAGGAATTTTTCTTTATCTGGGTTATAGCATTCCTCCCAATACCTCATAAATAAACCTGCATTGTTATGGAAATATGGGCCATTTTCAAAAACTTTTTCTTTGTCTTGCAGGTTTGAGAAGATTACCGTAAAGAATCCTCGTGCACCTAGCTTCAGTTCAATGTGGCCGCATGGCTGCCATTTCTGCTGGATCCATCTTGTCAGTTCTTTCTCTGAGGGCCAGACTCCAATGAACTTGTAGATCATTGGGTGGTCTTTCATATAACTTCTGTACCTTTCCAGTTTGTTCATTGGAATGACAAACCTCGGTTTCTCCGCTGCGCAAGGAAGACATTTTCCTTTACTTCTTGCTTGCCAGTGGGCTCCTAGGACTGGTCCCGGTGTCCTTTGTTCAGTGTCTGCTTTGCTGTTGCTCGTTCCTTCTCCTGCTGTTGCGTCTCTGTAGGAGGGGATCTCTCCCCTTCTAGTCTCTTCTGCCATATCTGAGCTGCCTGTCCACTTCTTTCTGTGCCAATCCGCCTGTTTTCGAGGTGTTCCGCGCCGCCTACCTCATGGCTACAAGGTCATTAGGGTTGCAGAGCTCCAAGAATCCCTCATCGAATGTATAGTCTAAGTGAAAATTCCAGGTTTCTCATGCTTTCATTCCAAGTAAAAAAGAAGAAATATATATATATATATAATCAAACTAGATACATATTAATTTTGGATCTATCAAGCACAAAGAGGGATCAAATCTCTTGAGGTGCAAACCTTTCCTCAAATTTTGCACTCAAAAAAGAGTTTGCATTTTGCACATATTGTTGACATTAAACATTGTCGATCTATGTTAGACTTTAAGCTTATGTGGTAGTTTTTTAAGACATTGTCAGTCTAGTTCTTATGCTCTTGTTGAGCATGCTGAAAAAATAAAACACTATATTTGCATTGAAGACTTTAGGATCCTAGCTACAATTGACATCTATCATCACAAAAAGTTCAGAGAAGCCATTGAGATTGAAAAGCACTCTGGCAATCTGAACATGGAAGATGGTTGGAAGATTCCAGTTCCTGCCCTTTCTTCTGGTTTGGTTCCCTCCTTACTTCTTTCTTCCCCCTTCCCTTTCTACTTGTCTTTATTATTCTCCTTTGGTTTTAAATTATGTTTTGTTTTTTGATATATTATTAACCATAATTTATTAATATTTTTATTAAATATTTATTGCATATATTAATAATGGGCGTAGTCTAACTTATAGACGAAATAGTCATTTTTACTGGAATTCACCAAAATCTGGAAATACAATTTCAAGATTTGTTGTTGTTTAAAATACATTTTTGAATGCATAAATCGGTTCACCACCCCTAAAACCCCCGGGGCACTCAAATTATGCAGATTAAACAATTTAACCTCAAGTTTTTAAAAGTCTTTGTCAGATTTTCAAGTATTATTAGTTTTTATTCAATATATATAATACATATTAATAATATATCAATATAGGTGTAGTCTAACTTATAGACGAAATATCCTTTTTCAAGACTTTTTTTGGTTAATTTTAATCAAAATCAGAGAGAGATTTTTAAAAAATTGAGTTTAAATTGTTTAATTTGCACAATTCGAGTGCCCCGGGGGTTTTTCAGGATGTTGAATCCATTTATGCATTCAAAAGTATATTTTAAACAACAAGAAATATTGAAATTGTATTGTTGGATTTTAGTAAATTCCAATGAAAAAGGTTATTTCATCTATAAGTTAGACTACGCCTATCAATATATATTATTAAACGCAATTTACTAATTTTTATTATTATATAGATTAATAGATATTGTTATTCATTATATATATATATATATATATATTTGAGTCAATTTTTGTTATATATATCCCCTTTTGAATCTTTTTTATTAAATTTATTTATTTATTTATTATATTTTGTTTGTTTGTTTATTTTTTACTTTTATTTTATTTTATTTAATATTGTTTAATAACTTTTTTTTTATCATTTAAAGCATTTTTTGACTTTTTTCTTTTGTTAGTTAATTTCATCAATGATTTTGATTATTAGAATTTAGGTTTATGTGATCCATATTTTAATGGCAAGAAATCTTTCATATAATATCACATCAAAATTTATCTGACATGTGTTTCAAACCACCTAGCATGGTTCATCATCAAAACAATATAGATAAACAAATCATGGCATTAAATTCAATACAGATAACAATGAAGAGAATTGATTTTTTTACGTTAAGATCTAACCATTAGTTTTGACTAGAAACTATTATTTATTAATATGAAATTAACCTTTAGATTTTGATTATTTTATTATAATTAATATTGTGATTAATATGGTTAGTTTTAATTTTATAATAACATAATAATATATATTATTAATATATATCATTAAATATATATTACACAAGTTTAATAATTATTATTATTATAATGACTAATAGGTATTGATATTCTTTATTACATATATAATTATTCAGATTTTGAGTAAAATATATAGTATTATTATTATTTTGTTAATTTTTAATTAAATTTGAACTTTCATTTATTTTATATTATTTAAAAAATTATATTTTATATATATATGTGAATGACATTTTTTATCTTGATCTCATAATGTTCATCTAACTTAATGTCTATCTATTTCTCACTTATTTATCTCTCAATGCATGATCACTATCTATTTCTCACCTATTTATCTCTCAATGCATGATCATATTTCATATATTTATCTCTCAATGCATGATCACTATCTATTTCTCACCTATTTATCTCTCAATGCATGATCATATTTCATATCTTTGTTGTGATCACGTCATGATGATGAGCCATACTCCTCACTCAAAACATCCACAATCAAAATGTTTCATGTGAATAATTTGGAAATGCTTGAACATAGATTTGATCTCTCTCACTTGATAAATTCATAATTAAGATAGATCTTGTATGGTCATTATCAAAAACTAGTTAAACAATATTTGTTAAAATTATAAATTTTAATGAATAAATTTATTATTTTTTATGGAAAAAATGAATTTAACATTGAATATGCATATTTCAATGAAATTATAAATCTTAATAGCTATATATACCATTCTATTTATCCAAAATTACCTTAGTCGTGATGATGATGATGATGATGATGATGGTGGTGGTTAACGTCCACTGAGACCAAATTGGTCTATCGGACCTATAATTTTCTTAGTTTTTAATTGTTTGGCTCCTCATCTTTCTTGGCAACATTGGTGTTGTAGCTTTCTTTTTTTTTCTCTACAGTCTTCCAACTTCCTTTATCTTGCATCTCCTTCATCTCTTTTGGTTCTTGGGACATTGGTGTCCTTTTGAAGATAGTCGAAGAAGAAGTTTGGTCTAGGAGATCTTCTTTGCTGTTAAATGAAGATTTATTTTGTGTGGTATTCGAATCCTCATAACTGTTGATGCTTGAGGGGTTGTCGAGTTGGGCAGGGCTTTCCCCCTGCTTGTTTTGAGAGTTGTTTCTTTCTTGCCCGATTTCTTGTGATTCAGAGTTTTCTCGAGAGTATTCTTCTTTGATGATAGTGTAGTGTTCTTTTTGTGCTCCTTCCCACCATGTAGATCTGTGGTGATTTTTTCTAGCATTTTTCTGGGAGGCTTTTGGGCAATTTTTGGCTAGATGACCTGTCTCAAAGCAGGATCGACATCTGAAGAGGACACTCTCATAATCGAGTTTCTGGTTCCACACATAGTCTTTACTTGTTAGGTTTATTTCAGCTGGGAATTCGGCCCTGAAGTCCATTTCCACACAGATGCATGCATAGGTGGTTCTGGCATATTCCTCTATTTTTGGGCACCTGCAGTAAAATTTACCAATTGCATTTCCAATGGCTTTTAGCGAGGAGAAATTCCAGAGATGCAAGGGTAGGTTTGGCAATCTCACCCAAACTGGTGCTGAGGTTATGACTGTTGTTGAGGGATCGAATGATGGGTTCCATGGCTTCATGAATAGGCCTGAGTTTTACCAAAACCAAGGGCCAATTTAATCTAGAATGCATTGTTTGCTTTCAGAGTTTTCAAAATCTACTACAAAGAAACCCCTAGCATAGGGGTAGATATTAATTGCATCAGAAATGACAGGCTTCCATACCTCCGAGATCCAACTGTGGAGAGCTATCATCCGCGACCAAAAACCATTGAACCGACAGATTAGGGCACTTTCAGAAAACTTCAGAGCCTCATCGAGTGAGGCCTGGACCACTTGGACAGTGGGAGCTGGGGCTTCACTGACGATATGGGCAGGAGCTTGCCTCCCAGAAGCGGACGGAGCTGAGCCAACAACTATTTTCGGAAAGCTAGGAGCCATCTGGAGCAAAAGATACAAGACACAAAAGATTAGAAGATCCGAAGACCACAGAAGCTAGAAGATCCGGCAGAAATATTAGATGATCCGAAAACCGCAGAAGATCAGAGGATCCAAAGAATGTAGAAGCTAGACCATTGATAAACTATCGGAAGATCTGAAGATCCGAAGACCGCAGAAGCTAGAAGATCTAGCAGAAGATCTGATGATCAGAAGACCGCAGAAGATCCGATTCGAAGACCGCAGAAGCTATCCCGCAAAAGATCTGATCCAAAGAAGACCGCAGAAGCTATCCCACAGAAGATCCGACCAACGCCTGCCCTGATCTCTATTCTAAACAGAGGAATAATTAGCCTTTGTCACTGCTTCAGATGACCCAACCTTAGCTAAGGACAACCCTTCCATCCAACTATCCTCAAAACATTTGGAGTCATCATAGATCTAGAGTTAAGAATTTCATGTTAAAAAAATAATTTTTAATTAAATTATTTTAAGCAACCCATAAAAATAACTAATTACTCATTGCACATTTAAACAATTTAAATAGCTAATTATTTTAATCTATATTCGAATTCAAGCTTCTATGATCCAAAACTTGTTAATTTATTTATTTTCGAGTGTAAAGTTATGTGATTCATAATGTTTCTAAAAAGTTTTTTGGATAAATCAAAGTGATGATTTTTAAGTAGACATGTTTAAAACCACAAAACGTGATTCATCAAGATTAAAAACAATATTTTATTTTATTTCGTAACAACCATATTTATTATTGCTAGATCTTAGACTTTTGTGATCCATAATAATAATGAGATTGTCTTTTGGATTAATCACATTATTAAGATTTAGTCAATATTTCGAAAATATTTCGAACCACCTAATATAATTTATTGTTTTATTATAATATAATTTATTGTTTTATTATCTTATTTAATAATTGGTCAATTATTTGTTTTTAACTCAAATTCTCTTATTATGAAGCATGCTATTAGGAAACATATGGTTAATTACTTATAATTTTATCAGATTTTATTTATTTATTGATAATATTAAAATACTATTTTCATTATTTTTTTTTACCTAAATTTAATAGTTATTATCTTTTTAGATTTATTTAATTACTTAATATCTTTTTAGAATTTTTTAATTTTAATAATATTGTGTTTTCTAATATTAATTTAATTTCTTTTAATCATAAATAGAATATCTTATCAAAAATTGTAAAGTTTTTAAATTAATACGTAATATAAATCTAAAAAATATTCTATAATTAAAAATAAAAATATTTTAAAAACCACATATACACACTTTAACCAAATATTCAAACAATGAAAATATGCTTTACTTACACCACTCACTACCCACCACCTAAGAGATGAATATATACATTTTTTGTACCACCTTGTAGGTGAAGGTATTCATTTATGGATACAAATGTTTTCAAAGCACCTTGACTCCCGAAACTAAATCTTTTTATTTTTCTTTTTTATTTATTATTGTACCACCTTGTAGGTAGGGTATATAATGCATTCGGTAATGTTTTGAATTTCAAATATTGCTTAGTTGACTAAAAAAATTAATCATTGATGTGTAATGTTAATATTATAATGGAATTTTTTTTTTTTTTTAATTGGTTAATTGGCTTCAGTTTTAATTCTCTAATGATGGTTTCCGCCACCGATGGGGTTGATTTGTACCAGCCTCTACACTAATATTGGAAAATTAGTACATGTTTGCATTTGTTTTAAAATGAAGTATTGTTGGAATCCTGAAGATAATGTATAGTGATGTCAATGTGCTCTTGTTAACGCAGGTTGCACTTGTTTAAAATAAAACTAGGGTGTTTATATTTCTTTATTATTAAAAAATAAACCATCATTTTTATAGGCTTAATTTCCATTTGTGTCCATGTGTACAACTTGATGAGGATAGATTATTTAATTGCACCAGTTTTATCTAGTGATTAGATTGTAAAGACTTGGACTACCAATACTCTTCTTCAAGTGTAATAATAAGGAATATTTTTATAAATTTCAAATGTATACACGGGTAGACTGAATGTCAAGTCATTTTTGAGATTTTATTATGGGTTTTGTACATTTAAGTCAAATGATATTTATGATTACTTTAAATTGATTCAAAATGGAATTAAATTGAATGTTAAAAGCATTGTTTATAGCGAGGTTTTTTTCGTTATTCATATTGTTAATTCATCAAAAAAAAAATTATTATTTTTTTTTTCTCGTTAAGACTATGCTATTCTATTATATACATAAACAGGAAAACAGTTACAGTCATGAGGTCATATTGCCAGAGGCCATGGATGGCACTCTGGACTGACAGTGATCAAAAAAACAGCCCACGCAGGGGCCACACCACTGAGACAAATCACCCGCGCAGGGGCCCTACCACAGAGACAAGTCACCCGCGCAGGGGCACCACCACTGAGACAAATCACCCACGCAGGGGCACCACCACTGAGACAAATCACCCACGCAGGGGCGTTAAACCGTTGAGGTGCAGTAAGAGCAAAAATTGACATCCCACGCAGGGGCTCAAAAAAGAAAAAGAAGACCTTCATAAGGATCCCTTGCAGGGGCATTGACAAACATTGAACAGGATATTTCTCGAACCAAACAGAAACAACCAAAACATACAGTAAGCCATTGTAGCAAACGTAGCAAATCATGGGAGAACCTGAGCAGCGTCTGAAGGGGAGAACCTGAGCGAACGGACAACTATTCGTCCGGCTCCTCCTCGATGATCCAGCACATACCTTCCGGGAGAGAGTCCCATGCGGCCTTGTCCTTCTCTGGAGAAGGTGCTGCTTGAGTCGAAGGTGGAATGACAGCAGGATCTGGGCTAACCTCTGGCAAACCCTCAGCATCCCTAGAGCTTCCAGCCTGGTGCATCTTTGTGCTGGGTTGTTCCTCGCCCTCCTCCTTCGGTTCTTCAAGAAAAAGGACCGAGACATGGGCGTTGATGCGAGAATTGCCCTGGGAACTGCTGAAGGAGAAGACTGCAGTTCCAAACGCAGGTAGCGGAGCCGAGTCCGAATCTGGATTGCTGGAGTCCAGGAAATGGCTCGACTGGATGGGATGGGCCTCTGCAACTTGATGGCATAGACATCGACAGCAGCGGGAAGGGGGAGTTGCAACTGAGGGACGAGAGGACCCGCCTCTGCTAGAGCCTCGACGGCTGAGAAGGCGCTGTCGAGGCCTGACCATGTTTCCACTGATAGCAGGAGAACGAAACAGAGCAGGATAAGAGGAGTTGGAGAGATTGAAACACCCTTCACCCACCCTTGCAGACCTGAAACCACCGTCAATTGCCAAAGGGGCGACGTGAGCACTAGCTCTGTGAGCCGTCGACCATAAACCCAATTCCGAAATCTGAGCTCGACCCAACACATTACATTCCATTCCCTCACCATTCTTATGCTCCTCTGCTCTTCCTCGAACTCCGCATGCCATAACTGCACTCTGAATTCGCATTTGAAACCCGGACAGAGCAATGAATTGCCGTCCCTTATCGCACCTGCACCCACGCTTAAGATCCATGGCGGCGGATCGCAGTAAATGCGAGTCTTAGGCTTGGGGCCGCCCATGGTGACCATGTGGCACCTCATTCTCAGCCATCGTGTCACCCGCATCCGGGGAGGCAGCATCGCTTTGGACCAGCCTATCAAAGTCCTGAGCCTGGGCATTATCTGGTATAATGGCCGAGGTTCCTGTGAGGAGATTATGATCATTATCTGCTCCTATGTTAGCTAAGAGGTCTGCGACCTTGTTTCCTTCTCTTTTTGTGTGAATGAAGGTGATGGCCCTGTTGCTGCGGAGAGCTTGTTCAATGGCTTCTAGTCTGGCTGCGAGTCTCCAGCTGTTTGTGATTTTTTTCGCTTGTGAGCCATTCTGCAGTCTCTTGGCCATGTTTATGAGAATCTGGGAGTCTCCTTCCACGATCAAGGGTTGAAGATTGAGGTTCCAAGCGAGAAGGAGTCCTTGCCATAATCCTTCAATCTCCGCCGAGTTGTTGGTGTCCCAACCCAAGGATCCGAAGTATATCTGCAGGGGGGTGCCTTCGTGATTCCTAAGGATACCTCCAAAACCTGCCATTCCAGGGTTACCTTTGGAGGCCCCATCAAAGTTGAGCTTATAAGAATGCTTAGGGGGGGCGATCCAAGTGCCTCTGATTGTACTACTGCTTGTGGAGGTACTGATCTTGTGTTGAGTCTGAGGTAGGAGCAATTGCCAGTTGCTTAGAATGCCTTTTTCGACATCTAGAGATGGAAGATCTTCCGGGGTCCAGGAGTGGAGCAGCAGCGTCTCATTGAGGTTCCCACATAGTCTGGTCCATATGTCTTCGATCCTTGAGCTCTGATTTTTGAATATACGTTTATTCCTTTCCTTCCATATACCCCATAAGATGAGTCCAGGGAGCAGGTTCCACAAACAGTTGAGAAGCTCGCTCTTGTAAGGATTCTGCGGCCAATGTCTTAGGGAGTCGGTTATATCGTTCTTTGTTCTGCATCTTTTTTGACATCTGAAGCTAGCCTTTTCCCATAGTTGATTGGCTAGGGGGCAGGAGTCCAAGAGGTGTTGGAGCGTTTCCTCATTTTGATTGCAATTGGGACATATCGATGGTCCATGAAAATTTCTTCTTCTTAGTTTGTCCCAAGTGAGGATTCTTTTGTGACTAACCAGCCATAGGAAGTAAGAGACTTTGGGCCAGGAACCAAGACCCCATATTTTGCTCCAGATTGGATCAGAAGGGGTATTGATGTTGCAGACTATCTTGTAGGCTTCTGAAGTGGAAAAGTCACCTTTTGGTCGGTATCCCCATCTTAGGATGTCATTGCCTTCGTCGTGTCTGATTCTTCTTTTTCCAAGCTCCTTCTCCAATTCCCCTATATCCTGTAGGTTTGTGAAGTTAATTAACTGATTACCCTGTTTCCATTTCCTGAATCCGTGCTCCGTTTCCTGCATCCAGTAGTGATGGATCTTTTCTTGCTGCTGCTCCGGCCTTACATGATCCAGAGGTGAATGAAGAATGTGGGTAAGCTTTGGCAGCTGGTTCCATGCATCTGTCCAAAATCTAGCCGTTTTGCCATCCCTGACCTCCCAAAAACTGTGTTGCTGTATTAACTGGAAGTGCTGTTTGGCCGCGTTCCAAATTAGCGAACCTTTTTCCGTGGGGGTGAACCGGATGAGCTCCTCCTGGGGTCGGTTATTAGCATATTTAGCTGTCCAAATTCTTGCCCAGGGTTTTTCTGGATTAGTGATCCAGTGCCACCATATTTTGGCACTCATGATGGAATTACTATGCTCCGGGTCTCTCAGACCAATACCCCCTTTATCTTTTGGTTGACAGACTGTGGGCCATTTGACTAACGCCCATTTACGATTAGTTGCCGAACCGCCCCATAGAAAGCTGCGCTGAAGATTCCTGATTCTTTTTAAGACCCATTTGGGTGCAGCAAGGATTGAGAAAAGGTACAGGGGTATTGCCTGAAGGACTGACTTAATGAGCACAACCCGGCTGGCCAGATTGAGAGATCTGTGCGTCCAAAGGTTGAGACGAGATTCAAGCTTCTCAATGAGGGTACGCCAAGAGGAGTGCTTTATAGCTGAGGTTGTGAGGGGGGCTCCTAGGTATTTAGAGGGAAGGGAGGCTGTGGGAAAGCCAAGGATTCGGGTAACTGCCGATTTAACAAGAGGAGGCGTGTGAAAGAAGAATATCTGCGATTTGGTACAGTTAACATCAGTGCCAGACGCTTCAGCAAAGTCATTGAGCAGGGATTTGAGGCATGCGGCTTCCTGGACCGAGGGATATCCAAATAGCATGGTGTCATCAACAAACTGCTGATGAGATGTGGCAGGGGTGTTGTGAACTGAAAGACCTTTGAGTTGGCGGGATTGGAGGGCTTGCTTAATGTGACGGCCAAGCCCTTCTGCCATGAGAACGAAGAGGAAGGGGGATAGGGGGTCCCCTTGCCTAATTCCTCTTGATGGTTTGAAGGGCCGGGAAGGGATTCCATTCACAAGGATGGAGAATTGAGTGGAGTTAATTAAGCTCATGATCCAGCGAATCCACATAGTACTAAAACCAAAAGCCTTTAGCATTTGCTGAATGAAAGTCCAGCTGAGTTTATCAAAAGCCTTAGAAAGATCTAGCTTAAGAAGCATACCTGCCTGTTTTGATTGTTTGAGGGAGTGTATAATCTCGTGCGTAAGGAGAATACCGTCCATGATCTGTCTTCCTTCCACGTAACCCGACTGTTCCTGAGATATGAGCAGCGGTAGCAGGGGCTTCAGCCGGTTAGCCACAACTTTAGAAATAACTTTGTAAATGACATTACAAAGTGCAATCGGCCTGTATTTGTCGGGAGTAATTGAGTCCTCCTCTTTGGGGATGAGGGCAATGAAGGTGGTATTGAGAGAAGGCAGCAGCCAGTGGAGAGCTCTCGATTCTTCAACGATTTGCCAGACTTCCTGTTTTATCAACTCCCAAAAGGTGTGAAAGAACGTGGTGGTAAATCCATCCGGTCCGGGGGCTTTTCCTTCCTTAAGCTGGGACATTGCCTCATCCACCTCCTGAGGCTGAATCGGGCGGAGGAGAAGCTCATTGTGTTCCTCCGTAATGATCCTTGGCACATTGTTGGTGATTCTTTCAATTGCCTGTCGTCTGTCTCCTTCCGGCTCTTGAAGGATCTGGTTGAAGTGATTGCGAAATTCTTCCTCGATTTCCTCATGCGTTTCTACTTTCACCCCTCCTTGCTTTTGGATAAACGGAATGTTGTTGTGCATTCTTCTTTGAATGGTGGTTCTGTGGAAGAATTTGGTGTTGCGTTCGCCCTCCTTCAACCATCTTATTCTGGATTTTTGCTTCCAGTAAACTTCCTCCTGCTTCTGCCTTTCCTCAATCTGTCTGTGGATACGTCGTTCCTGTTCCAAGGTCCCTTCAGTATGTCCCTCTGTGGTTACTCTTTGTTGGAGATCCGTCAGTTCCCGATTGAGGTCTTGCTGCGCTTTGAAAATATCTCCAAAGGTTTCTCTGTTCCAGCGCTTTAGGTGGTTTTTAAGGAACCGGAGCTTCTGTTGGAATTTATACATCTTAGACCCTTCTGGAGGGATAAAGGATGTCCATGTGGTTTTGACAAAGTCCTTGAACTCAGGGTGCGTGAGCCAGAATCCTTCGAAGCGGAAGGGTCTCCGAGTCTGATCACCGGGTCGTTGCCATTGGAGGGCTATCGGCCAATGGTCCGAGCCGGTATGCGGAAGAATTGCAGCTGTGATATCTCCTCCAAGGTGAATCGCGTTATCTGAGATAAGGAAGCGATCTAGTTTGGATGCGATTTGGTGTTTTCCCGCTCTGCGATTGCTCCATGTGAAGGTTCCATTGCAAAAAGGCAAGTCTATGAGGGAGGCGTTTTGAATGAAGTCCTTGAAATGGATGTTTTCTTGTTCCAGTCTATATCTCCCCCCAATCTTCTCCTCTAGCTTGGTGATCATGTTAAAATCCCCTCCGATGATCCAGAGTGGGTGCCTCCTGTTATTGTTCAATGCCTCTATGGTGTCTAGAAGCGCAATTTTGCTCCCTGTATCCTGCGGGAAATATACATTTGAGAGATTTCCATGGACATTCGTACCCAAAATGTGGAAGGCTGCCTGTATGAGGTGATGAGAAGCGTGGAAATCTGAGAGATTTAACGCTTGAGTATTCCATGCAATGGCCAACCCCCCTGACGCTCCAGATGCATCTACTGCTACTGAGCGACATCCTGGCCAAGCTTTTGTGAGAATGCTACCTAATGTAGATCCGTTACATTTGGTTTCCTGGAGTAAGCATATTTGCGGCTTTTCCATTTTAATCATGTTTTTTAACATTCTAAGTTTCCCTGGGCTATTGAGCCCTCTTAAGTTCCATGATACCAGCTTCATGGTTCAACTATTTGCAGAGGGTTTATAGTACTTTGTCAATTTCGCATACCTGCCTGAGTCTACCAGGAGTTTCCCAATCTCGATCGTTCTCTGTAGATCTGTTCTTCGTCCTCTCTTTTTGGTTTCTTTTGGGGGGTGGCTTCCATCCCACTGGCTTCCTGGTTGAATCCCTAGTTGCTGCTGCTGGTAAGCTCTCGAAATAACCACCTCCAGCTTGCTGAGTTGGGTTTCGGTTATGCTGTCATATGCTTTCGTTTTGCATGCTAGTTCCAGTTCCAGAATGTCTAGGCCATGCAGGTCTATGCTTTCTGGTTCTTCTTCCATCTGTTGCACATGATTGCCTTCTGCCCCATTTATCTCTGAGCTAGAAGGAGGGTCTAGCTTTCCATCAATTTCCATATCCTTGTCTTTCTCTGTCGGTTCTTTCCTATCTCCTGAGGGGAAATCATGGAAGATTATGGGGGTTTGGCGTTTGGGGGAGGAGGCTGAGGGGGGCGGAAGATGAGGGATGGGAAGGGTTAGACTCAGAGATCGGGGGAAGATCATCAGAGGATTGAGCCAGGATTTCGAAACTGTTCTTAGAAGCTTGGCCGATAGTGCTGTTTTGCTGGGGCTTGAGCCCATTAGAAGGTTTCTTGTGCGCTCGTCTTCGGCTTGGGGCTTTGGTGAAGCCATCCTGGGTAGCAGAAACAGAAGGGTCAGGTGAGGTGGCTTTGGTGTTCAGGGGACAATCACGGAAAAGATGCCCAAGAGCATGGCATCTCCTGCAACGGAAGGGTACATGCTCATAGTCCAAGGGTTGAATCCACTCTTCGTCACGGTGGGAGAGACTTACCGATTCTGGTAATGCTTCATTCAGTCGCATGAAGACGCAGATGCGAGCATAGGAAATGAATCTGCGCAGTTTGGTCTCTTCTGCAGTCCTGATGTACTCCCCTAGTCCATTTCCTATGTTCTTGAGTATGTCCTCGTCCCAATATTCGTCTGGAAGTCCATACATTCTGATCCAGACTGGCGCCCAGGTGAGATCTTCCTTATCCGGATTGAATCTCGGTATCCAATCTCTCATATACAAGCCCGCTGCGTTGAAGAAGTGAGGCCCTGTTCCCAGTACCCTGAGTTTGTCCTCAATACAGTAAAAAATTACTGTAAAGAAGCCCTTCGGCCCTAGCTGCAGGGTAACGTCTCCTTTTGGCTTCCATTTCGCTGCGATCCACCCGTATAAGGCTCTTTCCGTCGGCCAGAACCCTATAAACTTCCCAATAATGGCATGATCCCTCATGAACTCGATTCGTGCATCTATCTTGTGTCCAGGTAGCTCTATTCGTGGCCTTTCTGTGGCTATTGGCTTGCATGTTGTTGAGGATACTTTCGGGGTTTCCTCCGGATTTTTCCCTCTGTCTTGAGTGACGCTGGCTTGGTCCTTTCGTCCTCCTGTCTTCTTGTTTCCTTGTTGTTGCCTGTTCCCATTGTTCAAGATCTCCCTGTCAACCGATCCAAAGAGGAACGCCTGCTCCGGATCATGCTGCATTGGGGAGGGCTCTGACGCCCCCCCTGAGGATATTCCATAGAGCCGCTCTAGTACTCTGCTATTCTGCTACGCACCAGTGGATTTGGTCTGGTTTGTGAGCAGAGCCAGTGCTGTACTGTCTGCGCCGTCGATGCTTTCCGCAAAACCCTAATCGCTACGGCTTCCCAGAGCGAGGTCCATCAAAATTATTTATTAGTAAGATTTAGCGTAATTTATTGAAATTCATTATGGCTCATAATTTGATTGAAATATTTTTAATAAAATTGTAATATTTAATTTTTTTTAATTGTATTTTTAAAATAAAAATAATTTTTATTTTTTTAAATAATAACAATTTAAAATTAAAATTTTTAATTGAATTTTAAATAAAATTAATTAAAAAAAAAAAAACCATATTATACTACCCACAAAATATGACCATTTTTTTTATGGACAATATAATTAGGCAATATAATGTCATGACAATAACGAGGCTATAATAACAAATGAAAATTACCAATTAAGCTAACAACAAAGGAAAAAAAAGATCAATATAATAAGACCTTGTACCATGTCGTTACAGCATATAACGAGACACTAATTGTCAAACATATTCTGAAATATAAATAAATATAAATAATATAGACTTATCTATCATTGGCTTGTCTAAATCTGACTTATGTACTATTAATTAACATGCATAATGTTAAATTACTAAATATTATTTTGTATATTTTTAGTTTAAGGTATTAAATTGTAATTGCTTTAATGTTAAATTACTAAATATTATTTTATATATTTTTAGTTTAAGGTATTAAATTGTAATTGCTTTATAATATTGGGTTTTATGTATGACTTTTAATTTTTAATTTTATTTTTTAATTCTAATTTATAAATTAATAATTTAATATCTTTCAACTTTTATATATATATATAATAATTAATTAATTAAATATCTTTCAACTTAAAAAAAAATAATAGAGTCATGACTCAACTCTCAAAAATATATATATATATAACAATAATAAATGTCTTTCGGTAGAAAATACATAAGAGAAATGTTTGGCCTACGAGTTTCGAACCAATAAGTGTGGTTCAGCATCAAGATAAGATGAAGGTGAATCATGGCAAAGGCTTAAATAGAGAGCAATGTAAAGACCATAATTTCAAGTAACGACTATGTTTGAACCCATGGTCTATCTTTTCATCTCACCTTGATGATGAACCACACTTGTTGGTTCAAAACACATAGGCCAAAAATTTCTCTTATGTGATTTCTACCAAAAGACTTTTCTTAATTCATTATGGATCACAGTGATCCGGATTTAAACAGGAACGCAACAAATTACAGAGATAACCATATACACAAAGATGCAGCAGAAATAATACTTCATTTCATTAATGGAAAATACTGAATATGCTTACAACCAGAAATGGAAATAAACCAGCTAGGGCGATGGTAGCTTATCTCTGAGAAGAGATGTGGTGGCTACATGCCTCTGAACTGTGTTACAATGAGGCTCGAAGTCCTATTTATTGTTGAGAAACAATGGAAAACCCTTCACATCCCGAAACCTAACCCTAGAAGATGAAACGCCAAATTGTGGGCCCCGTTTGGGTAAATTGGTACATCAATTTCCCGGGGTCGTAACTTTGGCATACGATCTCCGTTTGACGCGTACGATAGCTCATTAGAAAGATCTATCCGAGTACTACCACTTTGGGAGGCAACATCAGTCCATGGATCCATGTTGCCCTAGATTCCCAAAAAAACGTCGTTTAGGGCCTCAAAACGGCTCCGGAAGTTCAGGACCCGAAAAACTGCTAAAAATAGTAAATTGTGCTACAATTTAGGAAACTGAAAAAGCTGAAAGAGACAGTTGTGGGGGGTCCAAATGGGATAGGTGGGTGGCCACCAACATCCACCTGGATCATTCCTCCCCCCTTAGGAAGCAATGGTCCCCATTGCGTTGAGTTCCTCCCTGAGATGAGGAAGCTTCTGCTGAGCTGGGTCTTTGGTGAGCTGTTCTGCAATCTCTGCTATGACCAGAAATGGTGGGAAGCATGGTCGGCGATGGTCCACATTGAACACTCGGTGCAAGCAAAGGAATGGAGGAATGTTGTGGTTCAAAGCATTGTTTCCCGTAGCCTTGGTACTGGTGTAAGGATCATGTCGAAGTGGTCTGAGTGTCTGATGGGTTCTGGTAAGGCATTCTCTCTGTCGATGCAACCAGAGTTTGTTGCCCACCTGAAACTTATGTGGTACCCCTGTGGGTGAGGAGAAGTTGTTCCTGTGTTCTGCCATGACCGTATCCCTTTGCTGTTGCTGCTGCGCGGAGGAACCCTTTGCGGGGGTCATGGATGTACAACGATCTTCCCCTTACTTTGGGAGTGAACCAGACAGATGAATTTCCTGGTCTGGGAGATGAGCTTGCTGCCTTTCTTAGCGGTGATCAAAGATGTGGCGGTAAGTGGGGCTACCTCCGGTATCCTATATAATGAATTATTCAAAGAAATAATGACAGCACGAGGCCTGGAATCATACACAGCATGTCGCCTCCACAAGTATGGTTGGTCTAATAATACATCACAAACATCCAGAGGTGTAACATCACATAATACCTCGTCGGTGAAGGGCTTGATGTTGTAGGGAAGGCAGCACTGCTGGCGAAATTTCAGATCTCGTCCTTCGTGAAGCCACCCGATACTGTACGGTTGCGGGTGCGGTGTAGTCGGTAGGCCCAACCGCTTCACGACCTCTGCTGAAATGAGGTTCTTTTGGCTACCACTGTCGACAATGAATTGCAGCGGCGAACCCTTCACCCACATCTGTGAGTGGAAAAGACGCTCCCCTTCCTCTGGATTTTCGGGCTCATTTTTCTGGATTTTAGCAGTGGCAACAGTGGCGCTGGGATCCGCATCAATGATCTGCTTCCCTTTACCATTCCCCTTGTCGGGTTCTGGTTCAGGGTCAGAACATGCATCTGATTCAGAAGCCTTCAACTCAGCCACCAGTGACTGCTTTGGCCGACACTCACTTGTGTTATGAGTGGGACTCTTGTGGAATTCACACCACTTTCCTGTGTCCTTCTTCGGCTTCGTGGTGTTGTTCTTTTCTTGCGGCTTCGACGGGTTGTCTTGGGTCACCCTGCCTTGGCTTTGTCCTTTGGGCTTCGATTTGCAGATCCAAAGTCTCGCTTCTTCTATTTGAACTTTTGCTCGATTTTGACAGTATATCGGTATGCTGTGCCGAGTGAGGAGATGTTCAAGAAACCCATCTCTTCCTGGATGTATCTGTGTAGGCAGCCACGGTATTTGAGTACCAGATGCAACTCAGAATCTTTAATACCTAACTGTGTGCGAAGGGTATGAAAAATGTTTGTGAACTCAGGCACATCTTGGTCTCGTCCCTGCCGTAGTGTGGTCCATTTGATGTATTTGTCCTCATAGCTTCCGACAGGGTAGTACTGCTCCTTGATGGCATCCCGGAAGTCATTCCAAGTGGGTGCGGCTGAAAATAATGAGCCTGTACTTTCATCCTTCTGCTCGCAGTAGGTTTCCCACCAATCCTTGACGTGGGGGGCTGCTTTGAGAAGAGCGAAAACAATCTTTTCCCGATTTGAAAATTCATGAACAGAAAAATACCCATCTAGCAGATTTAACCATTTATCTACGGCATCTGCGTCTATTTTACCCTCGAAGATGGGGATTTCAAAATTCACTTGTACGTTAAACGGTGTGGCGTTTCCAGAGTCGCTGTTGGAAGCCGATGCGTCGCCTCTGGGTAGCCGCTGAAGGATCTGCGCAAAGCTATCCATCATCGCGTTCCTTTGCCGCTCGAGCGCTTCTTCGAGCAAGATTTTGATAGGATCTCCTGCCCCCTCGTCTTTCTTCTCATCCGCCATGGGAGGCCGTCGGGATTTGCGAGGCTGGTCTTGCAAAGGTTCGACCAGTTCAAGCCCTAACTCCTTATATCTCAACCTCGTTGGGGACATGCAAAGAAAAACAGAGAAAAAGCATACCGCTCTGATACCACTGATTCGGATTTAAACAGGGGTGCAACAAATTACAGAGATAACCATATACACAAAGATGCAGCGGAAATAATACTTCATTTCATTAATGGAAAATACTGAATATGCTTACAACCAGAAATGGAAATAAACCAGCTAGGGCGATGGTAGCTTATCTCTGAGAAGAGATGTGGTGGCTACACGCCTCTGAACTGTGTTACAATGAGGCTCGAAGGCCTATTTATTGTTGAGAAACAATGGAAAACCCTTCACATCCCGAAACCTAACCCTAGAAGATGAAACGCCAAATTGTGGGCCCCGTTTGGGTAAATTGGTACATCAATTTCCCGGGGTCGTAACTTTGGCATACGATCTCCGTTTGACGCATACGATGGCTCGTTAGAAAGATCTATCCGATTACTACCACTTTGGGAGGCAACATGGGTCCATGGACCCATGTTGCCCCAGATTCCCAAAAAACCGTCGCTTAGGGCCTCAAAACGGCTCCGGAAGTTCAGGACCCGAAAAACTGCTAAAAATAGTAAATTGTGCTACAATTTAGGAAACTAAAAAAGCTGAAAGAGATAGTTGTGGGGGTCCAAACGGGATAGGTGGGTGGCCACCAACATCCACCTGGATCACACAGAAGCCTAAATTCAGAAAATAATAAATGTGTTTTTTAATAGCGATAATAAATTAACTCGTATTTTCAAATTGTAGTTAATATTGTTATTTTCTGACAAAAATAATTGACCATTTCTTTTTGATAAGTTTTATTATTTTAAATGAAAAAGAGTCAATTTCCAAAGGTGAAAAAGGTGAAATTTATTTATTTATTTGTTTTGTTTTGTTTTTTGTTAAATTAAATAACATATAAATTAATGATATTGCTATTGTTAAATTAAATAATATATAAATTAATGATATTGCTATTGTTAAATTAAATAATATATAAATTAAACTAAGTGGCAAGGAACACTAGCTATGTGACCTTGTTTAACACATACAAAACAAACACACCTTTTTCATTTTTTAATCTTTGAACTTTAGCCTAGATAAAGATAGGTGATGGCACTGTATTTATCATTAATATACATATTCACGCTCTAAAAATAAATTATTTTATTTTTCTTTTACCTTACCCTTTCTTCACAATTTTATATATCTCTTTTACCAACCTTCAAATTTACAAGTATATACTTTCACCCCATTAGGCGTGGAGATTACGAATCTTCACATTTATAAGTATACACCTCCACCTCCACCTCCACCTCCCAAGTGGAGATTAAAATGTGAATTTATAGATTCTAATGCGCACCTTACCTCCACACCATCCCTTTTTTATTCATTTTCTCTCATTCGTATATATAATTGAATGGTTAATTAATGAGGAAGATTATTTTTACTTGTTATTTATAAATGTGGATTGAAACAAATTATTATTAAGGGATGAATCATGTTATTTGAAATTACTCCTAATAGTTTATAAAAGGGTAAAATTTCACTCTTGCGAGATGCCTGTAAGTCTTGGGTCGTTAACTTATTTCCTTATTTTCTAAGAAGATAAACTTTTAACCACCCATAAACAACTTTAAAACGAACTCTAAATTTAACTTTTTATAGGTGTAGTCGAACTTATAGACAAAATTGTTTTTTTAAACCAAAATCGATAAATATTTTTTAAAATTTGAGTTTAAGTTGTTTAATCGGTAGAATTCGAGTGCCCTAAGAGTTTTCGAGAGTGCTCAATTCATTTATGCATTCAAAAATATATTTTAAACAACAAAAAATCAAATTCTTGCTTAAAATTGTATCGCCAATTCTGCTAAAAAATACTATTTGACTACGTTATTTTTTATATATATGTTATCATCTATTATTTTTTTAATTTCACTTATTCATTTTAAATTTATATATATATATATATATATATATAATCATTTTTTTCCTTTATATTTTTTTCAAAGAGAAGTGAATAGTTTACTCAAAACTTGTTTGCCATACAAAAAGTTTGTTATTGTTAAGTTATTTTTATAGTTTATATTATATTATAGTATTAAATTAATTTTAATAAAAAATAATAATACAGCTATTTTATTAAAAATATTCAATTTAAACATGATATAATTATGACAGTGATTGCCATGGGTGATTAGCAGGAGGAGAGCATGGCTTAAGGTTATTATAAGCCGCAGGAGAGCATGGGCTAGGGTTACTATAGGTCAAAGAGCCTCGTAGGTTGGCCCCTCAATGGCAAGATATAAGGAGACTAAGCACTATTCAAAATATAATATGGAGGGGGATTTTACTTTCATAAATGCTACACTTTTATCATAGATAAAGGGGTGTTTAAGATTATAAATCATGCAACAACTATGGGAGATGTTACCCACCAAAAAGTGGGCAATTCCATAGGAGAAAAGTTTTCTACTACTTTGGACATCCAACAACTCTACATTGCTCAGTATATGATATGTCACATTCCTCTTCCATTTGCACCAGTTAGACACCTTTCACCATCCAAAATTCCTCTTGAAGAAAGGCAGGTCATCATTCGGCAGGTACTTTAACCATTTTGCAATCATGTGCTTTTATTTAACGTTTTTGGCATTCTAACATGGATTAAGGTGTGATCTAGATGATTTCTTGATCTTGACTATAAAATTGTTCTTTCACCTTACTAGGGGGGTTAGTTTTTGACCCTAATTATGTGGGACCTCCTCTAATGCCTTGGGGTTATAGGAGGGACACTACTTGAGAAACTTGGATTGAAGTAGCATGTCAATAACCTATCCATGCTTACCATTCTTTCTCATTTCCCTAATGTCCATCCTTGGGGTTTGCATAAGATGGTCACAATGAAAGAAAAAAAAAACAAGTTAAAATGAAAAAGATGAGTAGGACATTAATTAGTGTGTGGAAAAAATCCTAGCATGAGCTCTACCCCCCTCATTATCTATCACCTGGTTCCTGAGCACTTGATGCTCCATCATATCATAAAATAACCCTTGAATGTAACAACCCTGATGAGTGAGAAGTTGAGTCATCATTAAGGGGTAAATTAATGCCCATCAACTCCATCCTTCAAGGGAATCCCTTAAGAGTGCCTCAAAATGCCTCCAAGTCTCAAAACCATGCTCTAGGTGTCGTATGTCACCTTCTTAGGGGCCAGAAGTGTGAGATGGAATCATATGGACTCCAGATTAAGTCCCCATAAAACAATATCAAGGCCAGCTTAGGGGCATGTTGGATCTGTACATCATCAAGCATCTCTAACACCAAGCTAGAGTATCTTAACATTTCAACACCTAGGGGAGTTTTGAGGTGTTAATAATTTGTTGGAGTCATATAAGTGCCCAACACTCTACTATGGAGGGGCAAGGCTACATCTGCAAGGTCACCATTGCTCTCTAGAAATCTATAATGACCTTGGCATGATGTGTAGTGGAGGCATGAAATTTGTCTTCAAGGCCTCTGCTGTTGTGTGAAGGAGCACTTGGAAAACCCATCTTAAAGTCAATTTAAAGTTATGGATTATTAAGGACAATGACCATAGATGCGTAATTTTGTACCATACTTAATTGTTAAGGGAATAATAATACTTCAAATTGGGATCACCTTCAAACAACTAAATAGATGAAGTCTTATAAAAGTGTTCCCTACCTGTTTTAGGGATGGTTAGATGGTCAAGCCTATTAGGTGCTTCCATCCCCTAGAAGGAGTTCACATGTCCTAGGTCAACCCTTCAATTCATAGGTGTTTGTGATAATAGTGGCAATAGAGGGGGAATGCTTTATGGTTAGGTGCCATGGTCATGGGACTAGCTAATGGAGGTCCATAATCCTAAGTGTATAGGTGTTTGGAGGGAGAAATCATGGACACATGAGTTACCTCTTTCCTTGGCTTGCTTTTTCCACCCCTTTGGTGTGCCTTTTACTTCCTTTTGACAATGCCTTGATAGGGAGCATAACTTAGGTGTCCAAACTTGTTTTCAATGATATGGCATTACTTTAGCCCTTAATGATCACTCAAATTCTCACTCATCAGGGTTGGGACATGTAAGGGTTCTTTCATTATGTGATGGAGCATCAAGTGCTCATGAACCAGGTGATATATAATGAGGGGGGTAGAGCTCATGCTAGGCTTTTTCCCATGTGCTAATTAATGTCCTATCCATCTTTTTCATTTTCTTTCATTGTGGGAATATTATGCTTGTATCTTATGCAGACCCCAAGGATGGACATGAATCAGGGTAATGACAAGGAATGGTAAGAATGGAAGGTTATGGACACACTACTTCAATCCAAGTTTCTCAAGTAGTGCCCCTCCTATAACACCAAGGCATCAGAGGAGGTCCCATTGAACTAGGGTAAAAAACTAACCTCCCTAGTAAGGTGAGAGAAGTAAGTTTATAGTCAAGATCAAGCAATCATCAAGATCACCCCTTATTCCAACAAATTATTAACTCCCATAGATGTTGAAATGTTAAGCTACTCTAGCTTGGTGTTGGAGATTCTTGATGATGTACCCAACATACCCAACATTCCCCTAAGGTAGCCTTGATATTGTTTTATAGGCGTGACTTCTTTTGGAGTCCATATGATGCCATCTCACACTTGTAGCCCCTAAGAAGGTGACACAGGACACCCAGAGCATGGTTATGACACTTTGAGGCATTTTGAGGCACTTCTTGAGGGCTTCCCTTGAAGGATAGAGTTGATTATGATGATGGGACGTACCCCTAGCTCATTTCATGTACTTTCACAACATTTATTGCCTAAAAAGGGCATGAAGTCATGCTTATGGAGGATGTTGATACACACGTGTGGGATTTTGTGGCATATTTTTTATTATTATGAGTTGGGTTAACTTGTAACCCATTATCTTGATTCATACTCAAAATTAAACTTCTTATGGGGCTTCTAGACTAATATTAGAGAATGATAGACCTCATATATATTGAGGATCACTCTCTTATTGTTTTTCATCATCACACTTGTGTTTTTGGCCTCCTCTTGAGAGCTCAACTTAGCCGTATGTAACTCACTGCTTGTGGATATGTGATATTTTGGAGCTTTTTGCTACTAGATATTATCTTATGCCTTGTAATTGTCTTTTTATGATAGAAAGAACGTATTTTGTCGAAGAATTGTGAGTTTATATATATATATTAATTTGTTTACTTGTAATTGTACTATTGCTAGGATTTTTCTATGATCCATATCCAAATGCAAATTATTTATGGAGAATGTTGGTTAATTATTGCATGTATATTTTTTTTCCTTGAAATCCATAGGAGACCTATTAGTGTGCATTTCCTATTTAATTTATCCCCTCATGAAAAATAATAGTTAAGTTTTAATTAAGTGGGAGAAAGAGTTCCCCCTCCCCTCACCAGCACCCCTTACTCCAACATTTGTGCTTTATCTCTTGAATTTCCCAAAAGAATTAACCACCAAAGTAGGATTAGGCACTGACAAGCTTTGTGTTGATCAAAACTTTGAAAGAAACCAAATATTTTCCTTCTTCTCTATTTATCTAAGCCTTTTAAGGCATGATGCTATGGTTTTTTCCTAGGGCCTAATTCATCTATGACATTAGTGGATGAATGTTTATGGTGTAAAAACCTAAATTTTATCTTGGTGATTCTTTTAAACTAAAAAAAATATTCTTTTACATTGTAAAACTTCCCCTTGGAGGGCTAACACCATCCTTCTCTAGACAAGTTTGTTCAATGGAAACCTTGACTTTAGCTTATCTTCAACTTGAGGCTTATATTGAGGGTTTTTTATATTATTTTGTTGATCTAATATTTAATAACCCTTTCTTTGACTCATATGTTTCTAGGTATTGTTTTGTTGTTACATATCAAGAAACCCTAGGCCATATGTGTCCTTACTAATCTAGGTGTGTGATACGTTATTCCTTATTAAGAAGTATTGAGCCTTTGTCCATCATTAAGTATCTTTGCCTAACATATGATTTCATAACCTTGAAACTTATAAACTAGAATAGCCTCTGAGATGATCACTGGGAAGCCTCCCTTGTGGTGAAATTCCACTAAAGAGAAAGATGAATATTATTGAGGTGATAGTGGCAATCAACCTCATTGTTGTAATCAAGTTTGGCCCCTGCCTTGTGAGTCCCATCACAAGGCCTGTTAGGATTTTAGGTAATAGGACGCACTCTCAAAACCTTTAAATTGTGGATATTCAATAAAAAAATGGGACAAGGCTCAAGAAAGTACCAATAAGTAGTTTAGACAAGATTTGGGATCATATGACAAACTACAACCCTCATATCCCCTCAATATGTGTTAGGTCCTTATAACACTAGTGTATTCCTTCATTGTTATTAATGTAGCCCCCTTATATTTATTTTTGTGCCCATGTTGTCCCCATATTGTTATTGGCATGCCCCATAGAAGCCCACTATTGTTATTGTTGTTCCCTTACATTATTATTGTTATGTCGGCTCTGATTATATTGTGACCACTTAGACTCCTATATATAGAAAGGAGGTTTTGTCATTTGAATCATCAAAGAATTGTTTATTTGTGTAATGTAAAGGAGGTTGCCCCCTCGAAGAGGCTTATTTTTAAGTCGTTCATCTATCTCTTCTTCTATTTTATGAGCTAGTTTTATAACATTTCGTATCAGAGGTTTGGATTCTAGGGTTTCGCTGCTTCAAATAGGTCATCGTGGAATTTTCACTATAATTTTTTTTCTACGAAGCTTCAGAAGTTGAAATTAAAAACCAATTGAGCCTAAATCTTGGTGAACCTTGTGTACGAATTTGAGATATTGTCTCACTATATTTTCGGAGATATGGTCCGAGGAAGTTAGGGTTTTCGCAGGCTCCCGAATTCTATCTCAAACATGTGACCTTGGGAAAATTGTCATAACTTTCTCTCCAAGCATAAGATACAAATTTCGTAAAAAGTTACAGATAGAGGACGGATTGTAGTTTGTTGGGTATCTTTTTTAGAGCCGAAGGTCGAAATAGTGACACATGGAACTTCATAAAAGTTCGATCTACTGAACCAGTCTATCATCAGGCCATCTTGGGACATTGGGAATAACTATTTCTTGGAGAATCCAATCTCGATCAGACTTGTGGCATTGGAAAAAGGACTCAAATGGATACCATAGGACGTAATTTCAGACCTTGGATATCCAAAATTTTAGAGATATATCAGATTCAATATCGAGCTCCTACAAAGAAAGAAAAAAGGTGTGTAGTCTTTTTAAAATTTTGCATAAGTTTTGTTTGAAAAATTAGTTTGAAATTATTCAAAGGGAATATTGAAGCATAATTATCATTAATTGATGCCCCAAAAAAATAAAATGGAAACGCCTAGTAAGCAACCCAAAATCTCCGTTGTGACTCATGAAGAAAAGGAAGAAATACAACATGATATATCAAAATTACGAGACCAAGTGCAAAAAATTTCACTCTCACAAAAAGTAATAGAAGATAAGATGGATGGTTTGAAGAATGGAATGGAAGCTAAGATGGATGGTTTGAAGAATGGCATCAATGAAGCAAAATGCAACATTGAAGCTTTGAAGAAAGACATGGAAGGTTTGAAGGGAGGTTTGACAAAGCTGCTACAAGAAATGCTTCCTAATGGCGAAAAGGTAATACAGGAAACTCATGATGAGAACAAAAGAAATGTTAATCATGATTTCAGAGACTCTAACATTGGATTGAAGACCCACCATATTCCAAATATCGACATGAGGAAGTTTGATACAATGATCCCGTAACATGGATACTACAAATAGAGGAATATTTTGATCTCCATAATGTGCAAAACACACGAAAGGTATGCATTGCAACTTTATATTTAGAACCCACTCATTTTGTATGGTATTGATGGATTTTCTCTTATAAACAAATTGTCACTTGGTCAATTTTTATGGAGGAAATGGTAGCACATTATGAGGATACAAAGAGAAACACCTTCTTTAGCCAATTGATAAATCTCAAACAAAAGGGTTCAATAGTGGAGCACATTGAGGACTTCCAAATTTTGAATATAAGGGTAAATGATATTCCAGAGTAGCGGGACTCTAAAGGATAACATCCAACACGAGATTCGCCTTTGGGAACCTGATTCATTGGAGAAGGCATTCAGGTTGGCAAGAAAAATTGAAAGCAAAATTATGGCAACAAGGAAGCCTACCATTCACAACTATAAAGATGGAAGTGCGGTTGCTCCTAACCTTCCACAATCTACAAGGTTGAAACCACAAAAGTTAGAAGAAAAAAGAGCAAAAGGGATTTGTTACAGTTGTGATAGAAAATACACTAAAGGTCATAAGTGTGCTGAGAAGAAATTATTTTACATCGATTGTGAAGAGGAGGAAGAAAAGGAACAAGAAACGTCAAAAGAAGAGGATATACACCAGGAACCAACCCCAGAGAAAGAAGAAATGAATTTGACCATATCTCGTAATGCATTGACAGGAATTACCACTCCTCAAACCCTCAATATAGGAGGACATATCGAGAAGAAAAGGTAATAGTGTTGATTGATTCGGGTAGTACCCATGTAATATAGCTAAGGAATTAAATTGCTTCTTAAATCCAGTACTAGAGTGTCAAGTGATGGTTGCAAATGGAGGAACCATAAATTGCTCGGGAAAGTGCCATAATATCAAGCTATCCATGGGAGAATATGTATTTAATAGTCCAATGCTTTCCATTCCAATGGGTGGTGCTGATGTTGTACTAGGAGTCTAATGGTTATAATATGTGGGTACGATAGCTTTTAATTTTCAAGAACTTTTCTTGAAATTTTTTGGGAAGGAAAGGAAATTGAATTAAGGGGTATCGTAGGGAAACTAGGAAAGATAACCAGCTCTAATGGCATGACAAAGCTTCTAAAGAAAGAACAACCGGGCGTAATTTCACAATTATTCTCACTAGAGGCTCAAACATCGAAATAATCTATTTCTCCAGATCTCCAAAAAGTCTTGGACAATCATTCCAAGGTATTTAAGACTCCCAAAGCCCTCCCACCTATTCGTGATCTTGATCATGTTATTCATTTGATCCCAGGAAGTATTCCTCCAAACATCTGGCCTTACAGATATCCCTATGCCCAAAAGAGTGAAATTGAATGTGTGGTTGCAGAAATGCTAGAGGTTGGTATGATTTAACCTACTCAAAGTTCTTTCTCTGCTCTAGTAGCATTAGTGCACAAGAAGGATGGATCATGACGGATGTGTCTGTATTATAGCGAGCTCAACAAGCTCACTAATAAAGATAAATTTCCCATTCTTGTCATTGATGAATTATTGGAAGAATTACATGGAGCAATTTACTTCACCAAGTTGGATCTTCATTCAGGATGTCATCAAATAAGAATGAAGGTTGAAGATGTTCCGAAAACAACATTTAGAACTCATGAGGGTCAGTATGATTTTTTGGTCATGCCTTTTGGCCTTATCAATTCACCTTTTACATTTCAAGGTTTGATGAATTCCATTTTCAAACCCTTCCTTAGAAAATTTGTGTTAGTATTTTTTTGATGATATACTAATCTACATCAAGTCTCGGAAGGATCATGTTCAACATGTTGACAGGGTGCTCAGGCTATTGGAGGAGAAACAATTATATGCAAAAACCTCCAAATGTTTCTTTGGAGTACTTGCGGTCAAATATCTAGGTCATATTGTATCTCATTAGGGTGTTAAGGTAGACCCTAAAAAATTAAAGCCATTAAGGAATGGAAAATACCCACATCCATAAAGCATCTGCAAGGATTTCTCGGGTTGATAGGGTATTATCGAAAGTTTGTTAGGAATTATGGACTCTAGAAGCAACTAAGGCCTTTGAGCATCTTAAAGAGGCAATGTGCCAAGCACCAGTCTTAGCTACGTCAGAATTCCCAAAAACCTTTATTGTGGAATGTGATGCCTCGGGAAATGGAATTGATGATGTTTTAATGCAAGAAGGAAGACCCATTGCTTTTGAAAGTCGCCCAATCAAAGGAAAGTATTTACACAAAGCTATTAATGAGAATGAAATGTTGGCAATACTAATGCACTTAAGAAATGGCTACCTTACCTAATGGGAAGGCACTTCAAGGTAAAATAGATCATGATAGTCTTAAATACTTTTTAGAACAAATATTATCTTCAAAAGAGCAACAAAAATGGGTCACAAAGATGTTGGGTTATGACTTTGAAATCATCTACAAAAAAGGGAAGTGAAATGTTGTTGTAGATGCACTTTCAAGAAAGGATGAGGATGTGGAAGCATTGCTTTGTGCCATTTCTATTATCCAACCAGATTGGATAACTGAAGCAAGGGATGAATGGAAGAATGACGAAGAAGTGTGGGCACTCATTCAAATTTTGTAGCAAGATCCTAGTACACTTGATACATTCAGCTAGAATAATGATTCATTATGGTAGGAAGATAACTTGTACCTTTGTAAGAATTTCCAACTCAAACAAAAGATTCTTCGGGAATTGCACACCTCTCCCTTAGGAGGGCACTCAATATTTTTTAAAAATTACCATAGGGTTAAGAATGAATTTTTTTGGGATGGCCTTAAATCTGATATTCAAAAGTTTGTGGTAGAATGTTTGGTTTGCCAACAAAATAAATTTGAGACAATTAAGACCCGGGTCTTCTACAACCTTTATCCATTCCAAGTCAACATTGGGAGGAGGTTTCAATGGATTTTATCACAGGTTTAACCAAGTCTGAAGGAAAGAGTGTCATCATCGTGGTAGTTGATAGACTTATCAAGTATGCACACTTTGTGCATTATTTCATCCATTTAAAACCAGTACAGTTGCTACTGCATTTATGGAAACAATTCAAAGATACATGGAAACCCAGAGATTATTGTAAGCGACATAGATCCTATTTTCACAGGAAATTTTTGGACGAAATTATTTTCTTGTCCGGATACTCAATTAGCTCATAGCTCATTTTATCATCCTCAATCGGATGAGCAAACTGAGATAGTGAACAAATGTTTGGAAGGATATCTTTGATTCTTTGTATCTACTAAACAGACATAATGGGTCAATTGGTTACCTCTGGTTGAATGGTGGTATAACACTTCCTTCCATACTGCAACAAAAATGACCCCATTTATGGCACTTTATGGATATCATCCACCATCCATCACATCATATTTACGAGAAAAATCTAAGGTTCAAGTAGTGGAAGTTCACATCTAGCATCAACAACAAGTTCTCCAACTCTTAAAGGATAACCTCACTATGGTACAGAATAGAATGAAACAACAGGCATATCAACCTCGCAACGAAAGAAGTTTTGATGTAGGCGATTGGGTATTTTTTACAGCTACAACCATACAAATAAATGTCCCTCAAGCAAGCTAAGTGTAACACCCTCCTCCTACATCTACCCAAGCAACCGGCCATCTGGGGTAAACATGCGACGAGAGGCCACTATGATAAGATTCAACCTCCTTGGTGACTTTAAGGAAATGGAATCTATGTAACATCACAAACAGTCATCCAAGATCATCCACATAACCTTCAGAAGGCAAGTCAACCACTCAGACTGCTTGTGCTTGGGTCCTACAGCTGTTTGAGAAAACTTGGGGTAGGGTAATGCTCCCTAGACACTGCCCAGGCGAGTTAGTTTCAGGACTAATGCTCCCCATACACTGCCTAGGTGCTTTATAACGCTTCCCAAACACTGCCCAGGTGAGTTAGTCTCAACATTAATGCCAGCATTCCAAGATTTGAGCCAGCTTTTTCGGCCCAAAGCCCGAGACACTGCCAAGAATGGAATGATCATTTAGAATTAGTAAAGATGCAAGGAAACAATGATGAAAAATCAATAATATGAACAAGATCATCACCAAACCCCTGCTATCCATGACAAGCATTTCGTCAAACATATCATCAACATGTAACCTACAAGTGTAAATAACAGAATTAAGTGTAGGGATCTCATACTTATCTGAGAATCGCTATGAACCATTGTTCCCTCATGCCATTTGCTGCATTATCCTCCATTAACTCATAAACACATTATCCATTCATATACAAGTAAAAACATGTTGAGATCCAAACATAGCTGCTGCCATAAAATGTACATATAACCAACATAATAGGAACAGAAATACAATGGACATATCAGCCATCAAAATCCATACATGTATCAGTACATTTGCACATGGAAATCAAGGGAATGGATTTCTCATTAATAAATGCAATGAACCAACCGGTGATAGGACTACCACGTTCCACCCGACCATAGATTGGCTGAACCAAGTCTCTCTTCAGCCAATCACCCCTGTGCCATATTCCAAGCATGAATGTGGGACTCATAGAACACATCAAAAACACCAATCAATATGGATGCCACCGGAGTTCTCCGCCTACACCGTGAGGAATTTGAGTGCCTCCTAGTCTCTCAGGCTTTACCGTGCATCTGCAGTCTGATCCAGGGATCACTAGGCCCTACACCGAGACATACTCTCCAGGCTTTACCGTGCATTCCATCCCGAAATCACTAGGCCCAACGGAGAGAAAATCCACCTCTTGGCTTTACCGTATATCCCACCATTCATTGGCAAGGATTCCTAGGCCCACTGAGGCACACAATTTGGCTTTACCGCAACCCACAGTCCGGTTCAGGGGTTACTAGGCCAGTGGCTTCGTGCATCCTCAGTCTAGTTCAGGGACCACTACCACCATGTGTTTGTCAATTCGGAGATCCACCCCACTCAGCTTCGAATCCAATCCAGCCATCCCCCACAAAATGCATGAGAGAACCCATCTCATCAAAGCTATCAGGAAATGGCAAGGCTAGGTTGAAAATACTGTCACACCTGGCAAAACCCATGCCATGGTAGAAAAGAAACACATGCAATCCATGCATGCCAAATATAGAAAGGAAAATACACATGCAAGTTGATACCTGCAATGAAGCTTGTTGTAGCTGCTTGATCCTGCCTTTCCCTGCTTGATATTTGCTTCATCTTGCCTTCTTTGCCTTTCTTGCTCCAAGAAAACTCTAAGTGTCCAAAAGTATGAGAGAGAGAGAGAGAATAATGAGAGAGCTCCAAAGCTAAACTGACCAAGTCTTCCCCACCGATCCTCAGAAGCCTTTTTATTAATGAGGCCTCTATTTTCTTCATTTTCCATTATTTTCCTTCAATTTCCTCCTCACATGTAACATGTGACCTTTCACCTTCCTTTTCTCCTAATTTCCATTATTTTCATAAATAAATGTGCCAAAATACTTTTTGGTCTCTTTAATGCCTTAGCCATTGCCTTTGCCAATTTCCTTAGCCATAAACAACCAAATGAACACACACTAGGATGTCTTGCTCACCATCCAGCTTGGAATACGTGTCCCATCATCTGTGGTATTTATATATTTTTACATGGAATTTTCACCAGGGCTATTACAGAACCCTCCCCCTTGGGGGAACACCATTCTCGGTGTTCTATGACACTTACAACCAACAAGGCTGTTGAAAACAAAACACACTGCCCATGGAGCTTTATAACACAACTTGTTGTAGCATTTGCAATGGAAGATCTTCTCAAAATCAAAACATCATGAAAACATGACAACATACTGCATACTGGAGCTTTATAACATAGCTCATTACGGTATTTACAATAACCACATATACATATACACATATGTACATTTTCTCAACCAGCAAATAAAATAATATCATGCCTGCATCAGCAATAAGGGAATCCAGAGGCTCAAACCTCCACCCTCAAAGTAATACCAGGATCCAACTCCTTCCCAGGAAGTTTAGAATCCACTGCAAAGTCAAATCTGCATCCAATGTCCAGCACTATAATCCCACGCCACTTGTCCTCTCAGCGAACAGTTACCGGCTCATTTTTCTAGGGGGCACTCCCAATGTGCATTTCATTCCATCTGGCAATGCTAATGACCAAAACAAATCCATCCGTGACCTTCCCTTCTCTGCTACACAGTCCCTTGGGAATCTAGTCACCCCTTCCGTGCAGTCACTCACCTTCCAAGTTCTGCTGGCACCCCCATCCTGGGCAGTCCATCCCTTGGAAAGGCTTCCTCGCATCGAAAGATACAAAAATCAAGGCATATACCTGCCTCAACACATCATGTCGGTCATAGCATGCTCATGGAAATCAATGAACACTATTAGGTACCAGTGTCCCACAATGGCCCTATTCCTGAAGTGCTTTACCAACATACTGTTGCCTGTTTCAATTCCTTTGTTGCTGCTGCTAATTCTTGCAGTCGATTTCAATCACCAAATTGGGCATTTCATGCATTCCTATACCAAGCACATAACTTCCATTAGATTCAAAATAAATTGAAATAAATTCACATCATACCTCACGATAAGGTACATTTTCAATCCTATTCGCTTCCCTTCACAATAAGTCAAACTAGCATATTTGACCAAATCAACATATATAAAGATATCTCATCAGGTTAGCTCAAACACAACCATCATAGATCAAATCATAAATCACATGTAACCATCATAAACCAAAACCATAGATTACATATAATCATCATATACCATAGTCGTAAATCACATGCATAATAAAGCTAAAATAGAATGTTAGTACTCATCCTTTCATCAATCCTTAGCTTCTACCTTCATCTTTATTCCATATGCACTCTGGCTCGATTTCTACACCCGAAAAAACACCCAGTGCCTTCTCCTCAACCATATGCATAGAAACATAGTGTGCATCACACACATACAACCACAACTGACACACAACACCATGCAATACATGCACCTACACCTGACGTACAACGCATACACATTCAGCCAGTGTACAACACAGTGCATCCATCTATACCCGATGTGCAATACCACCCAATACATGTAACTACACAGAGTACAACACAACAAGTACGCACGCCACAATACCATGTTAGGCCCCCATAACTCTGGAACCAGCTCACAAAAAGATAGAAAAGATAGACCAACGCCTTAGAATTCAGCCTCTTCGAGGGGACAACCTCCTTTAAATTACATAAATGAACAATTCTTCGATGATTTCATAGTCATAACCCAACATCTGTGTGACCTACTTTTGTTGCTCTTCAAAGGATAATCTTTGTTCTAAAAAGTATTTAAGGCTATCATGATCCGTTTTTACCTTGAAGTGTCTTCCCATTAGGTAGGGTCGCCATTTCTTAAGTGCTTGGAGTATTGCCAACATTTCCTTCTCATAAATAGCTTTGATTAAAAACTTTCCCTTGATTGGACGACTTTCAAAAGCAATGGGTCTTTCATCTTGCATTAGAACAGCACCAATTCCATTTCCTGAAGCATCGCATTCCACAATAAAGGTTTTTGTGAAGTCCGGTGTAGCTAAGACCGGTGCTTGGCACATTGCCTCTTTAAGATGTTCAAAGGCCTTTGTTGCTTTCGGAGTCCATGAAAATGCATCTTTCTTCAATAATGTTGTTAGAGGTGCTGCTATTCTCCCATAATTCTTAAGAAACTTGCGATAATACCCTGTCAACCAGAGAAATCCTCGCAGATGCTTTATGGATGTGGGGATTTTCCATTCCTTAATGGCTTTAATTTTGCTAGGGTCTACCTTAACTCCTTCATGAGATACAATATGACCCAGATATTCCACCTCTTGGACTCCAAAGAAACATTTGGATCTTTTTGCATATAATTGTTTCTCCTCCAATAGTTGTAGCACCCTGTCAACATGTTCAACATGATCCTTCCAAGACTTGTTGTAGATTAGTATATCAACAAAAAATACTAACACAAATTTTCTAAGGAATGGTTTGAAAATTGAATTCATTAAACCTTGAAATGTTGAAGGTGCATTGGTAAGGCCAAAAGGCATGACCAAAAATTCATAATGACCCTCATGAGTTCTAAATGTTGTTTTCGGAATGTCTTCAGTCTTCATTCTGATTTGATGATATCCTGAACGAAGATCCAACTTGGTGAAGTAAATTGATCCATGCAATTCATCCAGTAATTCATCAATGACAGGAATCGGGAACTTATCTTTAATAGTGAGCTTGTTGAGCTCCCTATAATTCGGACACATGCACCATGATCCATCCTTCTTGTGCACCAATACTAATGGAGCAGAGAAATAACTTTGACTCGGTTGATTTATACCAGCCTCTAGCATTTCTGCAACCATACGTCCAATTTCACTCTTTTGGACATAGGGATATCTGTATGGCCTGATGTTTGGAGGAACACTTCCTGGAATCAGATGAATGGCATGATCATGATCACGCACAGGTGGGAGACCTTTGGGACTCTCAAATACCTTGGAATGATTGTCTAGGACTTTTTGGAGATCTGGAGAAATAGATGATTCCGATGTGGAAACATCTAGCGAACATAATTGTGCAATTACACCTCTTTGCTCCTTTTTTAGAAGCTTTGTCATACCATTAGAGTTAATTATCTTTCCTGGTTTCTCTGCAATACCCCTTAATTCAACTTCCTTTCCTTTCGTAGAAAATTTGATGAAAAGTTCTTGAAAATTAAAAGCTATTGTACCCAAGGATTGTAGCCATTGGACTCGTAGTACAACAACAGTACCTCCCATTGGAATGGAAAGCATTGGGCTAGTCAATACATATTCTCCCATGGATAGCTTGATATTATGGCACTTTCTAGAGCAATTTATTGTTCCTCCATTTGAAATCATCACTTGACACTCTGGTGCTCGATATAGGAATAAATTCAATTCTTTTGCTACCTTACAATGAATAAAATTGTGGGTGCTTCCTGAATCAATCAACACTATTACCTTTTTCTTCTTGATTTGTCCTTCTATCTTGATGGTTTGAGGAGTGGTAATTCCCGCCAATGATTACAAGATATGGTCGGATTTATTTGTTCTTCATCTAGGCTTTGTTCCTAGAGTATATCCTCTTCTTTTGACCTTTCTTGCTCCTTTTCTTCTTCCTCTTCACAATCTATGTAGAATAATTTCTTCTCAGCACACTTGTGACCTTTAGCGTATTTGTTATCACAACTGTAACAAAGCCCTTTTGCTCTTTTTTCTTCCAATTGTTGTGGTGTCAACCTTATAGGTTGTGGAAGACTAGGGGCAACAACACTTCCATCTTTATAATTGTGAGTGGTATGCTTCCTGGTTGCCATAATTTTGCTTTCCATTTTTCTTGCTAACCTAAATGCCTTCTCTAATGAATCAAGTTCCCAAGGGCAAACATCATGTTGGATATTATCCTTTAAAGACCCTATGAACACATCAATCCTATGCTCCTCTCGAATATCTTTTACCCTTATGTTCAATGTTTGGAACTCCTCAATGTGCTCCATTATTGAACCCTTTTGTTTGAGACTTATCAATTGGCTAAAAAAAGTGTTGCTTTTTGTATCCTCGTAGTGTGCTATCAATTCTTCCGTAAAAATTGCCCAAGTGATAAATTGTTTACGAGAGCAAAGCCATTGATACCATACAAACTGATTTGGTTCCAAATATAAAGTTTCCATACGTACCTTTTGTGTGTTTTGCACATTATTGAGATCGAAGAATTGCTCCATCTGTAATATCCATGTGGCGGGATCCTTGCCATCAAACTTCCTCATATCGATTTTTGGAATATGGTGAATCTTCGATCCAACATTAGAGTCTATGGAATCATGATTAACATTTCTTATGTTAACATCATGAGTTTCCTTTAGTATCCTTTCACCATTAGTGACCATTTCTTATAGCAACTTATTCATATTTATCTTCAATTCTTCCATCTTATCATCCATGCCATCAATTTTAGCGTCCATGCCATTCACCTTAGCTTCCATGCCATCCATCTTAGCTTCTACGCCTTTCTTTAAACAATCCATCTTAGCTTCTACACCTTTCTTTAAACCATCCATCTTAGCTTCTACATCTTTCCTTAAACCATCCATCTTAGATTCTGTTGCTTTTTGTGCAAGTGACACTTGTTGCACTTGTTCTTGTAATTTTGATATATCATATAGCATTTCTTCTTCTTCTTCATGAGTCATGCTAGAGATTTCAGGTTCCTTACTAGGTGTTTGCATTTTCTTTCCTCGGGGCATCAGTTACCAATAATAATGCTCTACTAGCCCTTTGAATTCCTTCAAAAAAAAAATTCAAACCACTCTTAAGCAAAAAAATTAAAAGAATCTACACACCTTTTTTTCACTTTGTAGGAGCTCGATATTGCCTCTGATGTATCTCTGTATTTTCAGATCATCCAGTTCTGAAATTGCAACCTGTGGTAGCCCTCTGTGTCCTCTTTCCAATGCCACCAGTCTAATCCAATTTGGATTCTCCAAGGAAGAGTTATGCGAAATCTCCCACAGTGACCTGATTATAGACTAGTTTAGTAGAGCGAACTTGTACGACGTGCCACGAGTCACTGTTTCATCCTTTAGCTCTGAAAAATATATACAAGAAACTACAGTCCATCCTCTTTCTGCACCTTCTTACGAAATTTCAATCCAATGCTCAGGGAAAAAGTTATGATGATTTTCCCCAGGTCACCTATTTGGAATGTAATTCAGGAGTCTGCAAAAAGACCAACTTCCTCATATCATATCTCCACAAATATAGCGCAAAAAGCTCTGAAAATCGAACCCAAGATTCAATGCTATGTCTTCTCAAATGGGTTTTTTTTTAGCTTCTGAAACATCGCAGAAAAAAAAAAAAAAAAAAAAAAATTATAGCGAAAATTCCACGATGACCTGTTTGGAGCAACAAAACCCTAGAATCCAAAGCTCTGATACCAAATGTTAGGCCCCTATACTACTAGTGTAGCCCCTTATTGTTATTAGTACAACCAACTTATTATATTGATGTACCCATGTAGTGCCCATAATGTTATTATTGTGCCCCATAGAAGCCCACTATTGTTATTATTATGCCTTTACATTATTATTGTTATGTCGGCTCTAATTATGTTATGACCCCTTAGACTCCTATATATAGAAAGGAGGTATTTTCATTTGTATCATCAAGGAATCATTCATTTATGTAATGTAAAGGAGGTTTCCCCCTCGAAGAGGCTGAATTCTAAGGCGTTGATCTATCTTTTTTATCTTTTCTTGAGCTAGTTTCATAACATTTGGTATCAGAGCTTTGGATTCTAGGGTTTCGCTGCTCCAAAGAGGTCATCATGGAATTTTCGCTATAACTTTTCTTTTGGGACGTTTCAGAAGCTAAAAAAAAACCCATTTGAGAATAAATCTCGCTAAATCTCGGGTACGAATTTCAGAGCTTTTTGCATTATATTTGCGGAGATATGACCTGAGGAATTTGGTCTTTTGCAGACTCCTGGATTACATTCCAAACAGGTGACCTGGGGAAAATTGTCATAACTTTCTCTCTGAGCATCGGATTGAAATTTCGTAAGAAGTTACAGAAAGAGGACAGACTATAGTTTCTTGTATATATTTTTCAGAGCCAAAGGTCGAAACAGTGACACATGGCACTTCATAAAAGTTCACTCTTCTGGAAAGGTCTATAATCAGGTCATCTTGGGAGATTATGCATAACTCTTCCTTGGAGAATCCAATTTGGATCAGACTGGTGGCATTAGAAAGAGGACGCAGAGGGCTACTACAGGTCGCAATTTTAGAAGTTAAAGATTCAAAAGTACAAAGTTACAGTCGTTTCAAGATCGAGCTCATAAAATAAAGAAAAAGCAAGATGAGGAATTTTGATGGCAAGGATCCGGTAAATTGGATACTTCAGATGGAACAATATTTTGATCTACATGGTGTACCACTATTACAAAAAGTATGTATTGCATCTTCATATTTAGAACCGGATCAATTTTTATGGTATGAAGGGCTTTTTTCTCATAAACAACTTGTTACATGGTCAATTTTCACGGAGGAAATGGTAGCGCATTATGAGGATATAAAGAGCAACACCTTCTTGAGAGCAACACCACAACAATTGGAAAGAGTAAAAGGGCTTTATGACATATTGGAAAGAAAAATTATGGAAACCATGAAGCATATGCCTCACAACTATAAATATGGAAGAGTTGTTTCTCCTAGCCTTCCACAACCTACAAGGGTTACACTACAGCAATTGGAAGAAAAAAAGAAAAAGGGCTTTGTTACAATTGTGATAGCAAATGCACTAAAGGTCATAAGTGTGCTAAGAAGAAATTATTTTACATAGAATATGAAGAGGAGGAAGAAAAGGATCAAGAAACATCGAAAGAAGAGGATATACGCCAGGACCCCACCCCAGAGAAAGAAGAAATGAATCAAACCATATCTTGTAAAGCATTGGCAAGAATTACCACTCCTCAAACTCTCAAGATAGAAGGACATATCAAGAAGAAAAAGGTGCAAGAAGTGAAATATCACATCGAGAAAGAAGAAATGAATTCAACCATATCATTTAATTCATTGGTCGAAATTACCACTCCTCAAACTATCAAGATAGAAGGACATATCAAGAAGAAAAATGTTCAAGAAGTGAAAGATCACATCGAGCATCAAGAAATGAATCTGACCATATCTTGTAAAGGATTGGAAGAAATTGCCACTCCTCAAACTCTAGAGATAGAAGGACATATCAAGAAGGAAAAGGTTCAAGCAGTGAAAGATCACATCGAGTATCGACAACAAGTTCTCCAACTTTTAAAGGATAACGCCACTTCGATGCAAAATCAAACAAAACAACAGGTAGATCAACATCGTAGTGAAAAAGGTTTTGATGTAGGTGATTGGGTATTTTTACTGCTACATCTCAAGCAAGCTATTTATGAGAAGGAAATGTTGGCAATACTACATGCACTTAAAAAATGGCGACCTTACCGAATGGGAAGACTCTTCAAGGATGAAGATGTGGAAGCATTGTTTTGTGCTATTTCTATTACCCAACCAGATTGGATAAACGAAGCAAGGGATGAATGGAAGAAGGATGAAGAAGTATGGCCACTTATTCAAAAGTTGCAAAAGATCCCAATTCAAACAATATTGCCAGAAATTGAAGAGGAAGGAAAAATCATATTGGAACCTGGAGCAGTCACAGAAACAAGAACCCGACAGCTACAAAATCGATCAATTTCGGAGTATCTCATCAAGTTGAAGAACTTACCCGATGAAGATTCCACATGGGAGGACAATAATTTTATACAAAAGAACTAAGAACTACTCAAGCGTTGAGGACAACGCTTTCTGAAGGAGAGGGGCATGTTAGGCCCCTATACTACTAGTGTGACCCCTTATTGTTATTAGTACAACCCACTTATTATATTGATGTACCCATGTAGTGCCCATATTGTTACTATTGTGCCCCATAGAAGCCCACTATTGTTATTATTGTGCCCTTACATTATTATTGTTATGTCGGCTCTGATTATGTTATGACCCCTTAGACTCCTATATATAGAAAGGAGGTCTTTTCATTTGTATCATCCAAGAATTGCTCATTTATGTATTGTAAAGGAGGTTGCCCCCTCGAAGAGGCTGAATTCTAAGGCGTGGATCTCTCTTTTCTATCTTTTTGTGAGCTGGTTCCTTTAAAATTTGGAGAACTTGTTGTTGATGCTCGATGTGATCTTTCATTGCTTGAATCTTTTTCTTCTTGATATGTCCTTCTATCTCTAGAGTTTGAGGAGTGGTAATTTCTTCCAATCCTTTACAAGATATGGTCAGATTCATTTCTTGATGCTCGATGTGATCTTTCACTTCTTGAACATTTTTCTTCTTGATATGTGCTTCTATATTCATAGTTTGAGGAGTGTTAATTTCGACCAATGAATTACAAGATATGGTTGGATTCATTTCTTCTTTCTCGATGTGATCTTTCACTTCTTGCACCTTTTTCTTCTTGATGTGTCCTTCTATCTTGAGAGTTTGAGGAGTGGTAATTCTTGATAATGCTTTAAAAGATATGGTCTGATTCATTTCTTCTTTCTCTGGGGTGGGGTTCTAGCATATATCTTCTTCTTTTGATGTTTCTTGATCATTTTCTTCCTCCTCTTCATATTCTATGTAAAATAATTTCTTCTCAGCACACTTATGACTTTTAGTGCATTTTCTATCACAATTATAACAAAGCCCTTTTTCTCTTTTTTCTTCCAATTGTTGTGGTGTAACCCTTGTAGGTTGTGGAAGGCTAGGAGAAACAACACTTCCATCTTTACAGTTGTGAGGGGTATGCTTCTTGGTTTCCATAATTGTGCTTTCCACTATGTCACAAAGCCCTTTTACTCTTTCCAATTGTTGTGGTGTTGCTCTAAAGAAGGTGTTGCTCTTTGTATCCTCATAATGTGCTATCATTTCCTCCGTGAAAATTGACCATGTAACAAGTTGTTTACGAGAACAAAGCCCTTCATACCATAAAAATTGATCTGGTTCTAAATATGAAGATGCAATACATACCTTTTGTAACAGTGGTACACCATGTAGATCAAAATATTGCTCCATCTGAAGTATCCAATTTACCGGATCCTATACTATACTACTAGTGTAACCCCTTATTGTTATTAGTACAACCCACTTATTATATTGATGTACCCATGTAGTGCCCATATTGTTACTATTGTGCCCCATAGAAGCCCACTATTGTATTATTGTGCCCTTACATTATTATTGTTATGTCGGCTCTGATTATGTTATGACCCTTTAGACTCCTATATATAGAAAGGAGGTCTTTTCATTTGTATCATCCAAGAATTGTTCATTTATGTAATGTAAAGGAGGTTGACCTCTCGAAGAGGCTAAATTATAAGGTTTTGATCTATCTTTTCTATCTTTTCTTGAGCTAGTTTCATAACATTTGGTATCAGAGCTTTGGATTCTACGGTTTCGCT
Organism: Pinus tabuliformis; assembly: GCA_031772625.1. Lineage (NCBI taxonomy): Eukaryota > Viridiplantae > Streptophyta > Pinopsida > Pinales > Pinaceae > Pinus > Pinus tabuliformis. The sequence continues at coordinate 1,413,840,467 of CM062819.1, read as the reverse complement.
GCTCCAAATAAGTCATCGTGGCATTTTAGCTATAAATTTTTTCTGCGACGTTTCAGACGCTAAAAGAAACCCATTTGAGAAGATATCGCGCTAAACCTTGGGTCTGAATTTTAGAGCTTTTCGCGCTAAATTTGCGGAGATATGATATGAGGAAGTCAGTCTTTTTGCAGACTCCTGAATTACATTCCAAATAGGTGACCTGGGGAAAATCATCATAACTTTCTCTCTGAGCATCGGATTGAAATTTCGTAAGAAGTTATAGAAAGAGGACGGACTGTAGGTTCTTGTAGATATTTTTTAGAGCCAAAGGTCGAAACAGTGACTCGTGGCACATCGTACAAGTTCGCTCTATTGAACTAGTCTATAATCAAGTCACTGTGGGAGATTTGGCATAACTCTTTCTTGGAGAATCCAATTTGGATCAGACTGGTGGCATTGGAAAGAGGACACAGAGGGCTACTACAGGTCGCAATTTCAGAACTTAAAGATCCATAAGTACAGAGTTACAGTCGTTTCAAGATCGAGCTCCTAAAATCAAGAAAAAGCAAGATGAGGAAGTTTGATGGCAAAGATCTGGTAAATTGGATACTTCAAATGGAGCAATATTTTGATCTACATGGTGTACCACTATTACAAAAGGTATGTATTGCATCTTCATATTTAGAACCGGATCAATTTTTATGGTATGAATGGCTTTGTTCTCGTAAACAACTTGTTACGTGGTCAATTTTCACGGAGGAAATGATAGCACATTATGAGGATACAAAGAGCAACACCTTCTTTAGAGCAACACCACAACAAGTGGAAAGAGTAAAAGGGCTTTTTGACATAAGTGGAAAGCAAAATTATGGAAACCAGGAAGCATACCCCTCACAACTATAAAGATGGAAGTGTTGTTTCTCCTAGCCTTCCACAACCTACAAGGGTTACACCACAACAATTGGAAGAAAAAAGAGAAACAAGGCTTTTTTACAATTGTGATAGCAAATGCACTAAAGGTCATCAGTGTGCTGAGAAGAAATTATTTTACATAGAGTATGAAGAGGAGGAAGAAAAGGATCAAGAAACATCAAAAGAAGAAGATATACGACAAGACCCCACCCCAGAGAAAGAAGAAATGAATTAGACCATATCTTGTAAAGCATTGGCAAGAATTACCACTCCTCAAACTCTCAATATAGAAGGACATATCAAGAAGAAAAAAGTGCAAGAAGTGAAAGATCACATCGAGCATCAAGAAATGAATCCGACCATATCTTGTAAAGGATTGGAAGAAATTACCACTCCTCAAACTCTAGAGATAGAAGGACATATCAAGAAGAAAAAGGTTCAAGCAGTGAAAGATCACATCGAGCATCAACAAGAAGTTCTCCAAATTTTAAAGGAAACGCCACTTCGGTGCAAAATCAAACAAAACAACAGGTAGATCAACATCGTAGTGAAATTTTTTTTGATGTAGGTGATTGGGTATTTTTACTGCTACATCTCAAGCAAGCTATTTATGATAATGAAATGTTGGCAATACTACATGCACTTAAAAAATGGCGACCTTACCTAATGGGAAGACTCTTCAAGGATGAGGATGTGGAAGCATTGTTTTGTGCTATTTCTATTATCCAACCAGATTGGATAAACGAAGCAAGGGATGAATGGAAGAAGGACGAAGAAGTATGGCCACTTATTCAAAAGTTGCAAAAGATCCCAATTCAAACAATATTGCCAGAAATTGAAGAGGAAGGAAAAATCATATTGGAACCTGGAGCAGTCACAGAAACAAGAACCCAACAGCTACGAAATCGATCAATTTTAGAGTATCTCATCAAGTGGAAGAACTTACCCGCTAAAGATTCCACATGGGAGGACAAGAATTTTATACAAAAGCATCAAGAACTACTCAAGCGTTGAGGACAACGCTTTTTGAAGAAGAGGGGCATGTTTGGCCCCTATACTACTAGTGTAACCCCTTATTGTTATTAGTACAACCCACTTATTATATTGATGTACCCATGTGTAGAACTGTAACAAGGGTCTCTTTCACCTCTAGTTATGCCACATTAATAAGTCAATCCGGGAACGCTTTGTTATTGCAAAGAGTATCTCAATCCGAGGCTATTCGTCAGAGTAATGCTTAGTAGTACAGTGTTTAGAAAATACAAGAGTAAACGGATGCTAAACTTATGACTAAATTGCTCTAAAAGAATAAAATCACACAAAGCAGCTTATCAGTCAAGGGTACGGAAGCGATAACCCATCCCTCTAGAAACTGATGGAAAGGAAATTAGAGCATGGACCATAGGTCTGGGAGCTAGGCAGCGACTGCTGAGGCTCACTACAGCCTTAGACCTTCTCTCACACCAAGACAGCAAATGCAAGTAAATGGAACGGCAGAAAGTAAAATGGAACAGCAAACAGGAAATGGAACAGCAAATCTGAAATGGAACAGCAGTAAATGGAACAGCAATAAATGGAACTAAACCTCGCGAGTCCGAACTAAACTTGTTCTATTGAACCAAACTCACACTCTGTAATAAAATAGCAGTATCCTCTCTTAAAGCAACTTCAATGGATTGTACTTGATGGAACAATATTCACAAATGAATTATGGAACAGCAATCATCAACCATATATACACAACACGCTTAATATAGCAATCTGATGATTAACGCGAATATGACTATGTTTCCAAATAGAATAACATTACTTCCGGATTCCAATAATTGAGATTTCAAATGAATCCAATACAGCAATATTCAATATGAAGGCTCTGTAACAGAAACAGTTGGCTTAGATTGTTAACATGCAATCAACTCTGAAAAGATTCACTCATACAATACAGAGTCACTACATAAATTTCTTGAAAGAAACCATTAATGAATTAATCGTAACAGAGCATGGAATAGCATATGAAAAACATGTCAGATTACCAAACTATAAAGATAAACAAACCACGCAGAAACCAAATTATAATGATACAAAAGCAAGTGTCCTTCGGAGCCGGGCCCTTAGCTTCCAACGGTACACCGCCTTAGATTACTCCAGACGCAGAGATGAAATAAACACCAAGTCTTTTGTATTAATGCATCAACAAATGTACAGCAAAACAAGTCTTAGTGAGAGTCGATGATCAAAGTTGAGTCTGAAATTCACAGTTACATATATGAAAAAAGGTCCCTTTGCTTAACGATGCTGTCCCTTTTTATAAAAGTAACGGCGGAGGTATCTAGGTAGCAAAAATAAGCAAAACAGCGATCCCTCAGGATCAAAGATCCTAAGGGATTCGCCAAGCCGTTAATCCTTTACTTTTCTTCCCCTGTTCCGCCGAATTGATAACCCTTCTTTCTTTTCAGGGTCGTTCTGCTTCGATCTATTCGATCTCGTTCGCATCCGGTTCCCTTCTAAAGGGACAGCAGTTATTCCTCCTTTGTCTTTTCCTTTCGAATGGCAGCCCTTCGTTTCCACCCTTTCCTGCATGGAAAAATAACAATTATCAGCGATTAAGCTTTCCATACTAATTCTCACACATTCTATTAAAATTCTTTATTTCTTTAAGTTCATTATGCAGAAAGGGTTACAATTGTTACTGAAAAGTCACTAAATTGTTCGTCAAAAACATACCTTTCCAGTGCTCCACACCATGTAGTGCCCATATTGTTACTATTGTGCCCCATAGAAGCCCACTATTGTATTATTGTGCCCTTACATTATTATTGTTATGTCGGCTCTGATTATGTTATGACCCCTTAGACTCCTATATATAGAAAGGAGGTCTTTTCATTTGTATCATCCAAGAATTGTTCATTTATGTAATGTAAAGGAGGTTGCCCCCTCGAAGAGGCTGAATTCTAAGGATTTGATCTATCTTTTCTATCTTTTCTTGAGCTGGTTCCAATTCCTCAAATCATATCTCCGCAAATATAGCACGAAAAGCTCTGAAATTCAAACCCGAGGTTCAACGCGATGTCTTCTCAAATGGGTTTTCTTTTAAGCTTCTGAAACGTCGCAGAAAAAGAGTTATAGCAAAAATTCCACGATGACCTGTTTGGAGCAGCGAAACCCTAGAATCCAAAGCTCTAATACCAAATGTTATGAAACCAGCTCAATAAAAGATAGAAAAGATAGATCAACGCCTTAGAATTCAGCGTCTTCGAGAGGAAAACCTCCTTTACATTACATAAATGAACAATTCTCGGATGATACAAATGAAAATACCTCCTTTTTATATATAGGTGTCTAAGGGGTCATAACATAATCACAACCGACATAACAATAATAATGTAAGGGCACAATAATAACAATAGTGGGCTTCTATGGGGCACAATAGTAGCAATATGGGCACTACATGGGTACATCAATATAATCATTGGGTTGTACTAATAACAATAAGGGGTTACACTAGTAGTATAGGGGCCTAACATGTTATACCAAATGTTATGGAACCAGCTCAAGAAAAAGATAGAAAAGATAGCTCAACGCCTTAAAATTCAACCTCTTCGAGGGGGCAACCTCCTTTACATTACATAATTGAACAATTCTTTGATGATACATGCGAAAAGACCTCCTTTCTATATATAGGAGTCTAAGGGGTCACAACATAATCAGAGCCGACATAACAATAATAATGTAAGGGCACAATAATAACAATAGTGGGCTTCTATGGGGCACAATAGTAACAATATGGGCACTACATGGGTACATAAATATAATAAGTGGGTTGTACTAATAACAATAAGGGGTTACACTAGTAGTATAGGGGCCTAACATGCCCCTCTCCTTCAAAAAGCGTTGTCCTCAACGCTTGAGTAGTTCTTGATGCTTCTGCATAAAATTCTTGTTCTCCCATGTGGAATCTTCAGTGGGTAAGTTCTTCCACTTGATGAGATACTTTGAAATTGATCAATTTCGTAGCTATCGGGTTCTTGTTTCTGTGACTCCAAAGCTCTGATACCAAATGTTATGGAACCAGCTCAAGAAAAAGAGAGAAAATATAGATCAACGCCTTAAAATTCAATCTCTTCGAGGGGGCAACCTCCTTTACATTACATAAATGAACAATTCTTTGATGATACAAATGAAAAGACCTCCTTTCTATATATAGGAGTCTAAGGGGTCATAACATAATCAGAGCTGACATAACAATAATAATGTAAGGGCACAATAATAACAATTGTGGGCTTCTATGGGGCACAATAGTAACAATATGGGCAGTACATGGGTACATCAATATAATAAGTGGGTTGTACTAATAACAATAAGGGGTTACACTATTAGTGTAGGGGCCTAACATACCATGACTACATGATGCATAGACATAATACCGCATGCCCATAACACAACATCGATGACATGCACACAATACCACACATACACTAGTACCATATGTACAACATGTACATAATACCACTGGTACACCACACCACCTGCACAACGTCTTCACAACATCACATGTACATGGCACCACCTGCACAATGTGTACACAACGCCACATGTACACTACACCACCATACAATGCGTACACAATACCACGTGTACACAATACCACACGCACGACATGTACGCGACACCACATGTACACAACGCCATATGCACGACATGTACATAGCACCACATGCACACAAGGCCACTTGTACAAAGTATACACAGGACCACATGCACACGGTACCACTTGTACAATCATGCACGCAACACCACTTGTACATAGCACTGCATATCCAACACGTACATATCATCATCTATACACAGCACTGCATATCCAACATGTACATAGAACCATATGCACACACACT